>JASJET010000218.1:7478000-8760000 GCA_034092305.1 Diaprepes abbreviatus
TACATTAAAAAGTTTCCTACACTTTAAACTTTTTTTTTTATCTTATAAATGACGAAGTAGATTTAAAGTCCAGTCCTGAACTTTATACCAACGGATATCAACTGTTAGATGTTATATAAAACAAAACCCCTTAGGCACTAATGGCATTTGTAATTTCTAAGTTTATTCAATACGATGACTATACATCTTAACGAAAACTATACAGTGTCTATGTTTTTTTTGTAGTTAAACCTATCATTTTACCTTTTTGGTTACAATTGTCATGAAATCTGAATATCAATACCATTAAAATTATTATTTTATATCTCTTTTTCAAGATAAATTAAATATACAAAAATTACTATCTCAACAAGAAAGTATTTTTTGTTGTCACACATAGAGAGCGTTGTAACTGTTTTGAAGGACTTCTGGCAGGATTATGTTTTTTCCCTTTGAGATTTGATATCAGTCTCACTTAGGTTACTTTAGAAGCAATTTTGTGCCCAATTTTTTTTGTAGTTGTTAGTTTAGGGCCAATTTTAACATGGAGTGCAGAATTGAACATTTTTGGCATATTTAACTTCATTATTTCCGTAAATAAAAGAAAGCTGCTGATGTTCATATGTGTAGTTTATGGTATTTATTGCACAACAGAAAGCACGCATTAAAATTGGTTTAAAAAATTCCGTTCTGGAGATTTTTCATTCAAAGATGACCCACGTTCTGGTCGACCTATTGAAATTAATGATGACCAAATCACAGCCATATTTGAAGAGAATCGTCATATTACTGTTCGAGAGATTAAGAGAGGTTAAATGTATCGTACACAATAATTTAAAATCATTTAAATTGTTTTGGACTTGTTAAGAAGTTTGATGTCTGAGTTCCACATGAATTCAAAGAGTTTCACTTAACACAACAAATTAATATTTGACATATACATCTCACGAGCAATGAAACGGATCTTTTTTGAAATTAATTATCATTGGTGATGAACAATGAGTCATCTATAGAAACATCAATCTAAAACGATCATGGTTCAAGCGTGACGAATCAGCAGAAACCACATCTAAAGCTGAATTGCATCAAAAAAAGGGCATGCTGTCAATATGGTGGGACTACGAAGGTGCCGTGTATTTTGAACTGCTTCCACGAGGCCGAACCATCAATTCAGATAGTTACTGTCAACAACTAATGAAACTTGATGCAGCAATCAAAGAAAAACGGCCAGAATTTGCAAATCGCAAAGGAATTGTGTTCCATCATGATAACGCAAAGCCTCACTCATCTTTAGTAACCAGTGGGAAATTATTGGCGCTTAGTTGGGAAGTGATGTCGCATCCACCATACAGCCCTGACCTTGCACCATCCGATTACAATTTATTTCGAAATTTGTAAAACATTTTGAATGGTAAAACTTTCACAAAAGATGATGATTTTAAATCGCATTTGGTTCAGTTTCTTTGTTGATAAGAACCAAAATTTTTAGGAGCGCGGAATCATGAAGCTTCAAGAAAGAGGGCAAAAGGTCATTGAACAAAATGGAAAATATATAATTGACAAAACCGAAATTATTTTTTTGCCGACTTTATATCTTGCAGTCTCTTTAAAACAGTAAGCTTTCAACTGAAAATCTTTTGCAACCGAAGACATACAATTCATTTATGCTTATATCTAATTCGATGTTTCTTCATACTAACTCCTAATATTTTTTTTTACTACTTTCCCGATGGATAAGACCGAATGACTGTTGTTATTTTTTAATTGTGTATTTGGTCCAAACATGTACAACTCAATTCTAAAAATTGTAATCTTTTCAAATCCGCCCTATTAAATAAAAAACTTCTTGAAATTTAAAATTATCTTGAATTTCAAGACACAACCATAATTTTTACTAATATCAACAATTTGCTCGTTGACGTAAAATACAAGTGTAACAAAATCCTAAATGAAATTCAACTAATTAACTACAGTATTTATTTAGCTTTTACGGCATGTCTGTGAGGTTTAAGATCTAAAGTTTTTATTGGATCTGGCTGCAAATTTCTTACCTGATTATTTCGGTCTCTATCTCTAAAAGGATCCTGTCCAAACTGGTCTCGATCTCTATTATAAGGTTCACCAGGGTCTAACGAGTTTGGTGGTGCTACACTGCCGTATTGAGGATCTTGCTGAGTGGGTTTATAAGGGTCATTGGGTGTACCAGTAGGGTTATACCTAAAAATACACAATAATATTTGATCTGATTGGATAAAAACTTATGGTGGATTTTTATTCACATATTATTTTAAGGCTGGTGATTTTTTTGTATATACTTCCTTGGAAGCTTTTACAAATCTAAAATAACTATAGTATGGTAATGGTTAGGCAATTTTTGTATTCTAGCTGGGTTCTCATTTGAAGCGACAACGACTGGAATAAATAAATATGCAATCTTCTCATTTATTGAGAATAAATTTCGAAATTTCACCAACATTTGACTCAATAGCTTATTACTGGATACATATTCAATTCTTTATATATTTTTTTCTTTTTAGGACATTACTGTACATTTAAATAGTTACCTATTATATGGATCGTTGAGCTGATTGATATCTTGAGCAGTCGCAAGACAAGTTGCGCATACGAGGAGTGTCCATGGTGTTCCTTTTTTCCACCTCATGCCAAATTCTGAAACAATATGAAATTATTTTTTAGATGATTCAATTCTCATAAGAATACAAATGATAATTTTTCGTCTCAGTGTGTAAAAAGTCTAGTCAAAAATCGCTTGTACGTAGTACACTCGAACAGTTTTGTAAATCGGGTTTGAATGCTAAAATAGCTTCTCTGTACAAATGAAACCTTACAGAAGGCTCATGTCAATACTCTATATTAACGGCCTTACTGTATTAATATCAAATTAATGACAATTGGTCTCTCTCAAAGAATGCCATAAATAATTTTTCGATAATGCCCGGAACGGATACCACCATAAAAATTTATCGCCATATTCTCTTCACATAAAGTATGTCGGCTTTCAAATACAAAACTAGTAATTTTTTAAAGAATTAGGTTTATGGTGTTTTTATCTTCAAATGCATTTGAACCGTGATTTAGTTGTGTCACACAATCGTATATTTTACGCTGCCAGTTAATGGATCGATTTGAAAACAATAAATAAACTATTTTGGTTTTTAAATATACAAAAATAGATCTCTAATTAAGTATGTTTTATAAATGGTGGAGTTCGTTCCCAGTTATAATGTATTTTGTATTTCTGATTATTAAGAGAATCTGCTGTATTTATCAAAACTAAAAAACAAGTACACTGTTAATTAAGGAAAAAAGCAAAAAATACGAGTGATTTATAAGAAATATTTAAATTTTCTTGTATACTATATACCAGTATATACCATACACTATCGCTCATAAGTAAAGCAACTTTTTATCATTTTATTTTTTTTCACATAAGGCATATATAAAGTATTTTTGGTTGTCGCTTATAGAGAGCGTTCCAAATGTTTTGATGAACTTCTGTCAGTGTTATCGTTTTCCTTTTGACATTTAATATCAGTCACAGTTAGGTTACATTTCCGGTATATTTTACTTTTTGTTTTCCCGCAAAGTCAAGAAAGCTGCTGAAGTTCACAAAGAGATATGTAAAGTTTATGGTGTTGATTGCATAACACAACGCACGTGTCAGGATTGGTTTAAAAAATTTCATTCTAAAGATTTTTTTATTCAAAGATGACCAACGTTCTGGTCACTCTACTGCAATTGATGATGACCAAATCAAAGCCATAACTGAAGAGAATCGTTATATAATTGTTCGAGAAATTGCGGAGAGGTTAAATGTATCGCATTTAACAATTGATAATCGCCTAAAATTTTTTGGATTTTGTTCCCAGCTTCGGAGGTCCTCATTTATGCGACTCATTGGTAATGCATAGAATAGCTCTGGGTCGAGAAAAGGATTTTTTTTACATTCTTTTACGAATTACTAGAAGGTACACTTTACTCTATATTCATGCAAGGTGTCACGCTACTCCGCACAATTATCAAACTGTTTACTGCTACAGTAAAGGAAGAAGTGGAAAAAATCATACAAATAAGCGAGAAACAACATCACCCTTTATTCCTGTGCTTTGCAGACTTTACCAAGGCTTCCAATCGAGTAAGCAAAAATACAGAATATCGTAGATGATATTCTTCTGAACTAAGGCATACGACAATAAGACTCTTTAAGTCCATTCTTGTTTAATCTAATTATGCTCAAGATGATAAACGCAATGAAAGACAAGAAGGGCTATAAAATAGGACACAATGACATAACTATACTGGGCTCTGCAGACAATGCAGTGCTACTGAAAGACTGAAGAGGTCGAGGAATCGATAATCGAGCAGATCTAGGTATCTGGGGTGGATTTCACCAGTTGCAGAAATCTTTATGGAGGGGTATAGAAAGAAACCAAAAAATCAAAACAAAGTAACTGGAAACCTAAATGCAATAGGATGACTCAAAAAATTTATGAACAGAGAGAGTAAAATAAAAATTTATAAAGCAAGGATCCGTTTAATATTGACCGACAACTATAGACACTCCTGTGGAGACAAAGGCAAAAGGCATTTAGGAGTAATACTGAGAGACTACCAAACAAATACATTAACAAGAAACATATGTGCGGCGCATGACGCAGTAAAATGGGGCAAACGAAGAAGAGTAGAATGGAACAACCATGTACAAAGAATGGGAGAGAATAGGAATAACCAATTGGAAGACGACCACCTGGTTGGCTGTCCAAGAGATGGACACGAAACTGATTCTCCTGACAAGTGGAAAAATAAACGAAGGTAAAACAAACAGGAATATCCCTAGCTAACGGTTGTTAAGAGTGCTTCAACCTGATTCAACCAACTGTAATTTCAGTATTACTAGAGGCATATTTTTTGGAAAATCGATTTGTATCGTGAATCCACTTAACCAGTTCAGTTATTGATTTTTAAGGATTTCTGTCGTGACAGGAATAACATTTCGCTATTAATAGTTAATTTTCTGGCAGAAATCCTGATATTACGATTAAATGAGTTAAAAGAGGGTTTTAGATACATCTTAATTCTTTTAATATATTTTTGAAGTAACTTTAAATGAAGAGGTATTGTACTAGTTTTTGAACATATTTAGACATTTGTTTCAGAGTTTTCAAAAAGTATAACATAGTTTTTCCTTATCTTCTTCCAGAAAAAGACGAATAAATTATTTTTTAGGAAGAGGAGTTAGGAATTAAAGCTTATCTAGTTTTAAAACTAAAAAATCCCAAGTGAACATTCATTCTATCTAACTAATGAATGCAAAAGGTCTGGGTGTCTATTTAAAAGCAACTGATGAATGATTTTTTTCTAATTTTCCCATTTCCTCGTTGACCAAGCAGATATTTAGGAATGAGTTACTTTTAACACAGGGTGAACAAATTATGACCGTAAGTGAAGTAATAGATGTTCTATCAGAATTCATATTTCTAAGTAAGTTCTTCGTCTATTCTATTGTCACAACAAAACTCTTGCTGCTATATTATCTATCTTCATCTGCCTTTATACCTCACTGAGTTTAATTCGCTTGAGTATTTAAAACTATGATCCATACCTATTGCGCCGATGTTGAATTTATGATTTTATTTCAATCAATAACATACCATCTCTGTGGCTATTTTTGATAAAATGCGTTGTGGATTTACCTTTATTTTAACATAAATTTGCATAGCCATTCTACAGTATATTAGCTCGATTGGTGAGTAGGACAAAGGCTACTTTTTCTTCTTATTTACGTTGTCATTGTTGGCCAGTAACTTCCTAATTTCCTCTTTATTATTTTTCAGTTTCTAATATGCATTGTATCGATAGTTTCTTTCCGCCGTGACCATGGCCGTGCTTCAAGCATGAATGCCTTTTTCAAGTCAGCCGTCAAATAAAAAATAATGGCACTATGCTAATCGGGGACCGCTATAATCAGTGTCTGTCATGCAGACATTTTAATTTCTAATTTGTCTTACTTTATGGGTTTCTTTGAATATACAGGGTGATCGCTATGAATAGTTTTACAATCTTTTTATTTTATTAAGCGAAATAAAATATTAGAATGGTTGATATAAAATTCGAAATTTAAGGGGATTTATTGAACACCATATTAGAGGATTTTAAATCAATACTTGTATTTCCAATTTTTCAACGGTGATAAAATATACTCGAAAATTTTAAGTTGAATGATGACCTACACTGTAAAAAGAAAATGCATTAAATTTAAGGTCAATGTGCTGAAGCAAATTTCATAAACCGTTTCTTAAATTCAATTAATGTAGTGCATTAAATTTAATAATTTTTACATTAATCTAAATTAATATATCCCATTCAATTTAATGTAATCATACATTAATTTAAAGTTTAATCATTACTTTTTAGGGTGACGATGTACATTAAATATACAGCCAGCGTTCATTGAATTTAAGAATTGTTATCACATATTTAAATCATCAACATTAAAATTTTACCATCAGGAAAAGGTGGAAATTTTTCCCACAGATAGTGTACCGTCATTTGTACACCGGTTCCTGTCAGTACCGGCAGACATGTATACACCTCATCATAAGAAAATTGAGTCCTTTAAGTAATTTATATCATACTAAATAAAAAGTTCTATATAAGTTGCGCCATCTCCCGGAATCTCATGCGATATACCATGAATATTAACGTAAATTCCTTTAATGTTAAGGTACATGTGAATTAATTTTAATGTATAGAAAGTTGAAATATGTTTTCAGTTACTTTATCGAAATTTAAGATACCATTTAATCAAATTTAATGTACAACGAACTGATATTTTAATGAATTTGCTTTAAATTCAAAGTAAATGTAAATTATTCACCATTTAAACTACAAAATCATTAAATTTAATGCAGAATGTACATTATATTTGCATTAAATTTAAGGTTATTTGTAACAGTGCAAGTTAAAATTAAGTTGTAAAAGTAGCACCGAGTGTCATAGAGCAAAATTTTTCTTCCAAATTTAATGATCCTTTTAAGATAGTCAATAGTTTAAAAAATAGTTATAAATTCATGCCCTACCGTTGACTCTCGATGTCATAATTCACAGATTGAAGGGAGAATAACAAATTCCATTTATTTATTTCATACTGATTCTGATGAGATATTAAAGGTTATAAAGGGTTTAAAAAACAAGAAGTCGATTGGAGATGATCAGATACCTGTTTCTATTTTAAAAGATGTGGGTGACTTTATTTCTGAGCCTTTATCTTTTGTTCTAAATTTGTGTTTTACTACAGATATTTTTCCGGGTAAGCTAAAAAATGCCTATATTAGAGCAATCTATAAGAAAGGGGAGAAATCTGAAGAAAAGAATTATAGACCAATCTCGCTATTGCCTAATATAAGCAAGGTCTTTGAAAAATTTTTATTTCAGAGAATTGTAACGTTTCTGGATAAGTTTTCTGTAATATCAGATAAACAAAATGGCTTTAGAAAAGGGAAATCCACAGTAAGACAAACACTTATACAAATTCTAGAATTACTAAATAAAAAAAAGCAAACATTGGCCATGTGCCTGGATCTATCTAAAGCCTTTGATGCTGTGGATCATAAAACATTATTGTTAAAACTAGAAATGTATGGTATAAGGGGTAATGCGCTGGAATTAATAAGATCGTATTTGACGGACAGGACTCAGTGTGTGGTGAAGTCTGATCTTCATGCTAGGGCTATAGTGTCCCAGAGGATTAAAATGAAGAGGGGCGTCCTTCATGGATCAACACTTGGATCTCTTTTGCATATTCTTTATACACATGATTTACCCGAAATCTCTGGAAAGTAGACTGTACTATATGCTGATGATACCTCGCTTATATTCAGTGAAAGCACGGCGGAGTTGCTATCGATGAAGGTTCAATGGACATTCTCGATGGGTACTTTCGGTCCAACAGTCTGTCGCTAAATGTTTCCAAGACACAGTGCATTATGTTTGGCAACAGATTGAATAATCAATTTACATTAAAGTTTGAGGATACAACAATAATATCAGTTGAGAGCGCTGCTGTTTTGGGACTAAACGTCGATAGGAGGTTGGACTGGGGGGGGGGGGGGGCGCATATCGAGAGAGTTGCCGCTAAAATATCTCAGTATTGTTTTGCGTTAAGAATTATTTCGGAGAGAGTTGGGATCGATGCAGCTCTGTCAGCTTACCATGCATTTGTACAGTCCAGACTCAGATATGGTTTGATAGTTTGGGATATTAATAGAGTTTTGATTCTGCAAAAAAGATGTTTAAGGTGTATTTTTGCAATGAAACAAGACAGATGTAGAAATATGTTTATCAGTAACAATATTTTGACGGTTATAGGTATGTTCATTTTGGATTCGGTGATGTTTATTATTGATAACAGGGATCTTTTTGAGGGTACATCTATTACACATAACTACATTACTAGAAATAAAACAAATCTGCTTTCTGATAAATATAACTTTATATTTGCAGAAAAATGTCGAGTTTTCTATAATAAAAGTTTTTAATTCTTTACCTGAAAATGTACATTTACTACCGAGAAATAGATTAAAGTGTGTCCTGAAGATCTTGTTGTGTAAAAACGCCTTCTATACATTGTAAGAGTTTTATGAGTGTGATAAAAGCAGCATTGTCGCGAGTTAAAAATTTTGTTATTGGCTGTATTATTAAATTTTAAATGTATGTAAGTTTCCTTGTTATTTAATTTTTGTTTCATTTATAATATTGCCCCTTATCTTAAGTTTTAATTGTTTTGTTTTTACTACATTAACTTGATAGAATTATTCAAGAAAGGTACTTTAAACTGTATAATTATTGTTGAAGTTTTGCCTTTTTCATTTTTTTTTCTTTTTTTGTCTAGAGCTGAGAATGAATTATAATTTTTATTATAATGTTTATTACAGTAATGATATATTTTTTGACATTGTTCCATGCCCTTATGGGTTTTTTGTAAGTAATACTTTTTGGAATAAATAGACTTATATATATATAATTTAAATCGATTTAATTGCATAATAATGTTTTATGTTTTGCTAGGTTTCGCCGACGTATGATTTTTCCCGTCTAGACTTTTTTATACGGTCATAAAAACACATAATCGTACGCCATAAAATTACTTATTCTCGCTTTGGGGTGCATATTCTAACAATAAATTCTCATTGTCTCTGTTGTGTCGCCAGAAACGGAAATGGGCATTTACCGCGTCGGACGTACTCGAAAATAATGAATTGATCTGATTTGCGTTTTAGGTTCCCGTGTGCATAAGTTGCACCCTATTAATTTCATTTATTGACCTCATTGAAAGAATAAAAAGGTCCCTAAAGGTGGTGCCGCTTGTCTGAGAAATCGTATTCGACCGTGGAAATATGTAAATAGGTGGCGTTTTGGCGGTCTTTTCGTTTCAGCAATGGAATGTTCAAGGTGTTCGAATGATTTCGGGAAGTAAATTTCAGCTGAGCTGGTAAAATTTATCAAAAAACTGTCATAAGGTTATGGTTTCTGTACATTTACAAAAATATTTTAGGCTGAAAAAGATGTACCAACATGAAAGAAAAAAGTTCTTCTTCTTCGAGATCTGATCTTTACGCTACACCCCTGACCTATGTCTGAGACTGGGTATCAAATTTTGTTTATTAAGGCGGGAATCCACCAAAAGCGGAAAACATTTGCAAACGTTTGCAAACGAAATCAATTTAGAGACATTTTCAGTGGAGATATAAATAGTCCACGGATAAATATTGTCGGCAAATGTTTTCGAATATTTGTCGATGTTCCGACACTGATCTCTACTATGGATCCCTACTCTTGTCGGCTGCTAAAGCCAAAAAATGGCAAACCATGGGCGAAAAAATGCGTTTCTGCACATCGGGCGGCAGTCATATTTTTGGATGCTGGCCAGATGAGGGCATGCGCATAAGCGACTTCCTGTTATCGATCGGTTGTTTCGTAGTATCAATCGTAAACAGCACAGTATCGGCTTAACGCCATTTTTGTATTTATTTTTGCTTTGCAAGTTACGTGCGATTTAAACGGATTTATAGCGTTTTAAGTGATTTATTTTATTTGTTCTTGTGTTTTTATTTAATATAATGGAATGTGTACATATTTTATTTGATTTATTTTCCTTTTTCTCTATAGGGTAAAAAATAATGTTGCTTTACAACCTTTTTGGATTTACGTTGTTTTCGTATAACATTAAATTTCCAAAACATGTAGTATGATATATTTCTGGCACTTTCTAAATGATTACCAACAGATAAACTGAATTTTTAAACAGTCAATTCTTAAAAAAAAAATCAAAATTCGCACCAAACCATAGAATAGTTTATTCTATCATATGAAAAAAGTACATTCATCAACATGTCAAGAAATGGTATAATTTCTCCATCTATTACATTACTTACATAAATAAAAACTAACGATTCATTTCAAAATATATTTATTTGGCAATGCAAGTAAGTATAATTATGAATAAAAACATACTTCCTCATAATGAAGTTGGAATATTTTAAAACATACATATATAACTTACAATAATTATAATGTATTATTATTTGGTTATATACATAAAATACTTGAGTACAAGGTTTATATTGTAGCCATAATCGGCTATTAGCTCTATAATTTCTAAGCTCTGTTTGAATTATTTTTCTAAATTACAAACGAATTTTTTCCAGTAACTAATTTGCACAATGTCCATATTCTTGCATAACTTCATCTACCTTATATTTAACCGATGTTTCCAACCACCTCAAATTTTTTTTTTTGTTCTGCAGCTAATCTGATTTATAATTTTGTATGTTTGAAGATTGTGGACATGACGTTAAAAAGCGTCGTTCATTATTAATACTGGTTTTGGAAGTAAATTCAGATTAGTTATGTCCGTATTCATTTTATGAAATTGTCATGAATCATGTTGTCATGGAAATCCTCACTTTCAAATCGTCAAATAAAAAATTCATTAATATGTTAACAGAAGCAAAATATTACGAAATAAGTTAGACAAATGTGAATTTCTTTTGTTGGTATATTTTTTTTATTCACCCCCAGCAATGACCTTGTTCACTTATTTTATTTGAAATAACATTTTTATCATTTTGTCGAAAAAATTAATGCGATAAGAAAATATATGCTCCGTTCACCATTACGGCAGAAAAATATTATTATATAAAATTATTTTCAAATCCTGCATATCCGTTAAAAAACCCATTTCGTATCAATATTTTCTTAAAAAATTTAAAAAAAAAGACAAGGAAAAGATGGTAATTATTTTTTCATAATTAGAGAATAAATTGCCGAACTTTAAAAATGTTAATTATTCACTCCCACCCCACAACAAGAAAATTAACGCACACAGACGGAAACAATAGATTAGAGAAATAGTAAGATACATTTTTTTCACAATTTTACTTTCACAGTATAACAAATTACTAAACTAACTCCCATCGGTACACTGATCGGATTATTCCCTTCTGCTTCAGATATTATTTGTGCCCATATGATATAACTCCCAGAACAAGAAAGTTACATGAGACCGACTTCTTTACTAAAGATTGCAACTTTGATAACTTGCTTCATTTAGACACCATTTATGACTAATTGAACTAACTAAATAGATTTTCGAAGTTCGGTCCTGTCGATGGTCACCTGATCAATTTGTAGTGCGCATGCCGACATCTGGTCTAGGATGTTTACATTTTATTGTCGTAAATTTGCCGTTTTTGGGATTAAGCTTTGCGGATCTATAACTATTTTATCTATGTGTTCCGACCGTTGTCGGTACTTCAAAGGAATGTTCAGTGTGTATACCTATTATGCGCGTTGAGTGGAGATGCGTATTTAAACAAGTCTAGGCATTCAGATTTAAACACTAGAGTTCATGTTTATATTTGACACTTTCTTATCGAAAATTATTCTTATTAACCTATTACATAACAAAATAACTAAAAACTCTTTAGCAATAGATTGGGATCATGAAAAATGTTTCGAATTGATTGATTTGGAACAACGATAAATATTGGTAAATTTAGAATTTATTTGCAAACGTTTATTCAGTGAAGACGCAATATTCACAAACGACAAAAAACATTTGATAACAGTTACAAGTGTTTGCTCTCCTTTACTCTAAATGCTCGTTAGGTGGATTTCCGCCTTTACATGCACATGCTAAATGTTTGTAAATCATATATCTAAAATTTTAAGTCTCAATAATTTTTTAGGTGGATACAAAGGGATGACGCCAATTTATGAGGACTAGCAACTTTGAGTGGCTAAACTGTTTCTTACGACGTTGTGCTGATTTATTCTAATATTCGTTACATCTTCTTTTCTTTACGTAGCTAATTATGACGAACCTTATCAAAAGCTTTATTGTTAAATAAAATATAAAGTTCCATACGTAGGCAAAGTATTTATTAGATCCGCGAAGATTAATCCAAAAAAATGGCAAATTTACGTAAACATAGTACAGTAACTTTAGGCATGCGCATTATAAAAATGTGCGGCTGATTATTGTCAGGATCGAACATCGAAAATTTATTAATACCAGAAAATCAAGCGATGGATGACAGGAAATCGGTTGTGCGCAAGCCGATAGGTGATAATATTCAAAAATATGACTGGCGTCCCATGTGCACAAACCCACTCTCTTGTCCGTGCTTTGCCGTTTTTGGCTTTAACAGCCTATAAGAGTCGGGATTCATATACATCTTTGCATCACAGCATTTTTAAAGCCAAACTGGGAATCAATAATATCCTATTTCAGTCTTCTAAAAATTCTTAGTTGTGTAGTTTTAAGAACATTTTAGGGTATGGCTCATTAAACTGATCATTCGATTACATTCCTTCGAGTGACTTTTTCGGCAGTGTAATAAATGTTGACTTGAGCTATGGATATTTCCAGCATTATACAAGGTGTCTCGAATATCCGAGTTACGAGGATAATATTCCGTATAATAGTTGTATAGTTTGAAGGGGGACACTCGAGGGTGACCTTGCGCTTGTCCTTTAAGGATATCTAAGGTTAAGTTGATTTTTTTTTAAACGGGGACACCATTTGTTATTACAAAAATGAAAAGCAAGGAATTTCCTATTTAACGGTATAAGAAACATAAGGGATACAAACCACATCCAGAGGTAATTCGAAGTTCACATTTCCTTAAAAGGTCCCAAGGCCAAATTTAAAGACCCGCCCTTTGATTTTCAAAAACTTTTGTCATAACAGTTTTTTTCTGGCACCCCAAATCCTCGAGTTATTCGATAATTTAAACCAATCTGTGCTATAAGGGCATTTAACCTTGATTGGTGTAAATTATCCAAAAACTCGACAACCAAGGATGCCGGAGAAAAACTTTTCTCACAAAAGTTTAAGGAAATCAAACGGCGCATCCAATAGCGACCTTAAATTGGGCTTGCATTTTAAGGACACTTGACCTTCGAATGATCTCTGGATATAGTTTGTATCTTCTTTGTTATTTATACCATTGGATAGGAAATGTTTCCTGCTGTCCGTTTCTGCAATAAAAATGGGAGTTCCCGTTTAAAAAAATCAATTTAAATATCCTTGACGGACAAGCCCAAGGTCAAATTCAAGGTAATCGTCGAGTGTCCCCTTTGAACTATACTTTTTTGGCATATATTTGGGAGCGTGTTTTAAAATGGGAGACCCTGTATATTGGGTTATTTCCTCCTGTGTTGTTTGACATTGCCTATTTCTGTGCATTTCTTGTTGCCTCTCTTTTTTATACAGTTTTTGGATGTAATCTTTCCATCTTTCCGGCTTGCCTTTGATGTCGGGTATTATTTTCCTATCTGTGTCCATGAGGATGTATTGCTTGATGTCCTTATATCAGTAAGTTCTTGAATTCCTTTGTGTAAATTAAAGCTGTCATGGTTTCTTTGTAATTCTATTTCTGAGCATTTATCGTAGTACCACTCTCTTTACCTACTTGCATTTTTGACCTAACTTCTTTTTGTATGCTTTTATATGTGCTCTCATTTTTATTTTTATGTAATCTTTTATCCATATGTCATCCAAGGTGTCACGGTTTCGAGGATTCCATGTTTATCCAAAGATTCTTTAATTGAAATCATTATGGTGGTTTTGAAGGCTTTCCTTTTATTGTTTAAGTCTTCATTTATGTTGGGCACTTTTTTGTTTAGTAATTTATTAATTTTTAACGTTAGACGAATGTTTTATTACTGGGTTATCTAGAACTATAAAATTCCCAAATTCAGGTAAATGCTGATTAATCCGGACGGGAACCGTAAGCAGACATTTTGGAATGAAATGCATTTTTTTCGCTGAACATGTTTCACATTTTGCTGCAATTTTCTGGCCTCGAGGGTGGAGTATCTTTCACACCTTCGGCAGATATATCAACATCTTCGTGATAAGAGATGGTTTGAGTCTTGAATTCGCAAAGACCTCGATTTTAATATAATGTCTCGTGAATATCATTTACGTGCTGCTTGATGTGACTTTTGAAGTCTCATTCATCCGTATAAATTTCAAACGCCGCAAAACATTGTCAAGTGAAGCCCACTATATTTTGTTTATTCTTTTACAATTTCCAGTTGCGTAAATCTATAAAAATTTTTACGCAATTTCCTGCGTCTACCAGATCTAAAATCAACCAATTTTACCATAAGCCATAAAACTGTTTTCAAAACAATCATTATTAGTTTTTAAGAGGAATTCTATTTATAAGCTAGAAACGATTCGTAATGAAGTTTCTTCGTTTATTTTAACTTTCAGAACGATTATACTATCCATCGTGAGCTCATTATTACCAACGGTTATTATTAAACAGAAACAAGTCAACACATTTCGAAAACAAAGTCCCTCCAAAAGAAAAAGATTATATGAGGTTTGTTGAGGAACAAATAAGTTTTTAGGTTGAAGGAAAAATAGTCAAAATTTCACTTTAGTGAAAAAACTTTAAATCCAAATTGAGAAGATGCAACTTGAAAAATGTTTTCTGTAAGCTTTCATGTCCTTATTATTTTATATATAGGTTATTTGATAACCGAGAAAACAATTTTAACCATAATTATGTCAAATTCAACATTTTTACCGGTACTTAAAAATTAATTTTCAGAAATATTAAAAAGTAGGTAAAACCTAATTTAGTAACGAAGTCGTTTAGAGATTTAGTTTATACGTTGCATATGGTTAGATATGCCCTTTTAAATTTACAGTTTAGGTTAGTTACAACAAACATTTTTAAACAGTTTGGTAAGATACATGTGTTAAAAGTCCTAATTAGCAATTAGAGAATTAAAAATTTCAACATATAAACAACAAAATTTCTATAAAAAACAAAGTGCTAAAATTAGTTTATTGATTCAAGGCATTTCCCTTCTAAAAATAAAAGGAAAATGAAAAAGTATTTACTCACTTTAACGCAATTTAAAGATTCTAACACTCGTGATAATTCTCGCATAATAGTATATAAATAAACAATAATCTCACGGAAATTAACATAGTTGTTACAAGGAAAGTATAAACTGTTAGGACCATCAGGAAACAGAGCAAAATTAAACATAACGCGAGAAAATCCAGAACTAGACTTTTAAAAATAGGGGAATAAGATTCACTTCGCTGTGCCCGAGAAATAAAATTCGCAGAGGGCTTTACAACACTGGATTTGTGTACAGGAATAGTTGTTATTTTATAATTTCAAGTTCGAGGTCATTGAAATTTGCAAGAAATTCTGGTTCTCTTTCAGTGAGGTTCTGAATCTGTACTTGGTTTATTTGTATTGAAACTTGCGGCATTTTGATATTTCTGTAACTTAATTCTACAGGTTTTGAGTAATATAAGTCTAACGCTTCAAGTTGTGAATAGTTTCTAATAAGTTATGAGTATTTTATTTGATCTACCATGTTATGAGTATGATTGGTTTCACTCGCAGAGTCATCAATGCGCCGTTGGGAAAAAATGTCAGCCGTTAATGTCAAAACTGTTGTGAGGGTTTGGTAAAGATCATATTTCCACCCTTTTGATATCTATCTTTAAAGTCGTAAGTATGTCACTTTGAGATTTCACACAACGCACTTTTAGAGGTGAGTTTTTACTTAAAAACTGATGCATTATCCTTATACTATGTTCCTGGCTGTTTCAGGGTTTCTCTTCCTTGTTTCTGTTTTGGTTTTAATACTTATTTTGATTCGTTTAACCTGGAAAAGATTTTTAGTGGTTTGACCATTTCCTTTACTTCTATTAGATATTATAAGTCATTTTCATAGATATATAACTCAATCTGTTAGTATACAAAGGATTCATAAATCTCTTGTCTAGAGAAGTTTTAGTGTAAATTTTTAGTTCTAAATTTATAATTTTCCTCGTAGTTTCTTTCAAAGTAGAGATAACAGTCAACATTATATTTTTTATATAATACAACGTTTTTATTACTAATAATACTCTTGTGTTGAAAATCATGGTTGGGTTTAGGTTCTTTACACCACACGAGATTAGAACCATGAATGAAATTCAAGATCATAACCTTGTTTCTAATGCAAAATATCGATCGGATGGACACTTTTTCACATCAAATGTATTTTTATCGAAAACTGCTCCACCGAATTCATTAATTCCTATTTCAATTCTTTACCATAAAACAAAGAAAGAATTTTGCAAAGAAAAAGATGCCAGCTGTCCTCCTTTCTTTAAAGATGACAAAAAATGTGAATTACTTCACAAAGGTAGATATGTCTAGTTATTTTGGAAAAAAGAAGATAAATAAGCCCACTTATTCTTTTACAAGAGTTAACAAATATTTAATATTATCTGATTCCCATATATTTATTTTCTTTTTGCTTCTGATTGTGACATTTCAATCAAGAAAATTTATAAAACTTTTTCCAATTATCTGTTTTATAAGAATGATATATTTTTTTTTTATTTCAGGTTTATATGGCCGCTGCGACTGAGGCAATTTAGCCAGCTTCTCTTTCCGCCGTCCCGCGCTTACATCTTCTTTATTCGGCAACCCGTCGGGAAGGGTCCCACATTAATCGAGTTTGGGAGACCGTTTTCTCAGATAAAAAATTCAGAAGGTTGCCTCATGTAAGAGGGTCCAACCAAGATTGTTGGTCACGTGTGTGGCCTACTATAAGAAAGAAGTCACTTGTCACTGTATGCCACGATATTTACATAATTCGTACCGATTCTGTTGCTTGAACTGCCAGATGTAGAGTTAACGGCTCGCCACAGGTATATCCATTTACTTTCACTGCACAAAGCAACGATTTGTGGGGCAAAAATCGCCTCGTTCTCCGTAAAGCACACAGCCACGCACACATTTTCCTTAAAGCACTTTGGGACTCACCCCGCAACGATCATTCCCTCCTTACACGGTACTTTCAGCCCGGGCCCCCACCGTCGTCCCCAAATGAGCAAACCTTGTCTTTTTCTTGCTTTTTGCAAGAGCGCACCGGCTATGTGTTGATAATTTAACGACCAAAACGGAAGTCAATGTGTATTTAAATGTTGCATTGGATCGAATTTTTATACAGAAGCGTTTATTATGTGAATTTCATTGGATAGGTCGGTCGGATCCGAAAGCTCAGAGACCTTGTTTCTAACGCAAAATGCTGATCGGATCGGAGTTTACTGATGGAGACTCTTTAAAATCAAATGCGTTTTCATCGAAAACTGCTCTATACGATATACTAATCCTTGTTTCAATTCTTTATAATAAAACAAAGAAATGATACTAAAAAGATGTCAGATCCAATAAGGTGGATGAAAAATTTATCATCTTTTGATTTTATCCAAAATTGGTATAGGGGGTTTTTGATGGTGTAGATTACGGTTTAAAATTATTTAAAAAAATATATATGGCGGACTAAAGATTTAACATATCTCGATTGTGTTCAAAATTTGTCGCTGTGGGTTTCAGAGAGTGCAAATAACGAATTTAAAATTGCTTTAAAAATTGTATTTGCGGAATTCTCAGAATCAAAGAATTTTTTGTTGTTTAATTTAGCGAGGTCTACAACTCTGGATAAAATGGGTACTTTTTTGCAAACTTAGAAACTCAATTCAATTCTAAACTAAAAATCAAAAAATAAAATTTTTATAAAAAAATTCAACCGAGATCTAAAAAGCAAAAAATTACAATATTAATTTTTATATGAAAATGAAATTTTTGAAGTCGGCGCCAAAGTATTACTAACTAAACTAAATAACTACTAACACGAGATATATGCAAGCTACAGTAAGAAAACAATTACAAATAAAGTTTTTCTCAATTTTTTGAAAAAAAAATCTAATTCTGTTATTATTGGTTCAAAAAATTATTCAAATTAGAAATGTCCAACATGTAAGGGGGAGGCTCCAGCTCTATTTTTTTTATGAAAAAAAACATCCCCTTTTTTAAAGCGATATTTAAGGGATTGAAAATTAATTTTTTCATTTACCCGTAACAAGATATGAAAACTTAGGCCTTCACGAAGAGATTGAGTCTTTGTGGAGGTCCAAATGTTTAACCACAAAAAAGTTATGGCAATCAACATTTGGCCTCTGGGAACAAACAAATAGCAATATCTCAGCAACAAATAATCCTATTTACTATTATAAAATAGCATTTTGTTCAGAAAGACGAGGGCTTCCCCTTAAAAGCAAAAAAGTTAATTTTGCAATAAATAATTGATAGGCAAAAATTGCCGCTTTTGAGGCTTTTTGGCTTTTTTGCAATAACAAATTGACGAAAATGATGACACAAAAACTCAATTTATAGATTTTTAAAATCTCTACAACTTTTATTTGAAACTTTTTTTTTCCAAAATGCGTTCCTTAGCTTGTAAATTAAAAAAAAAACTGTTTTAGTCCACTTTGACCCCAACCTGTTTTTTTGTTGTTACATTTTATGTAGGGTTTGTTCTTACATTGCCCCCAACCCCTCCGGTTAGCTCTCATCCATCTCGGAATTTGTGTTAAAAACAGCACTAATTTTTACCTATCGCTTCGACTATAGGTTCGTTCGGACCCGCGTCAGAAACAGTTTCTGACTGTCAGGATTTTTCGCATTAACTTAAATATTCTGTATTCTTTAGAGTAATTATCAATTGATCAAAGTGAAAAAAGTGTAACTGATAACTTCATGTTCTTTTGAATATGTATTTACTTGTCATTGGGTCGAAGTGATCATGATTACTTCAAGTGATAGAACTGAAAGTAATAATAGGCGAGTTCTTTTATTCCATCGATGAAAAAGCGCTGAATTAGTCCGATGGGTTCTTGTGACGTCATAAATGGATTTTCAATGAAATTATGTTGAATTTAAGAACGCTCATTTCCGATTGACATGACATTTTTCCAAAAACCTAACCTTAAAAATCCAATATTTTATTTGGAAGTTTATTTTATATTTATATAAATATTTTTATATAATATAGAAATTCTGTCATTATTATATATAACGAACAATAAATCAAAAATAGTGTCATTATTTTTTTTCAAGACAGAAATAAAAACATAACCTTCAAAATTAACAGTTATTTTTCCCCCACTACCTGTCCATCGCATTCATCGGGGTCTGAAGCCGATGGATTCGATGGATTGTTGATGCATCCATCGATAAAAAAAAGAACGGTGTAATAATTAATCGCATTTTTATCGCTTTATTTTAAGAACGGTTTGATGGATTTCAGATTAGTGCGCAAAATCATCGATGGAATAAAAGAACGCGCCTAATGACTCAAAAGAATAGCCCTACCATGTGTAATAAGTTAATGCGCAGAATCCTGATGGTCAGAAACTGTTTATGACGCGGGTTGGAACAAACCTTATATCGCTGAGCCATCAAATCATATTTTATATCTTGTCTCCGGAGACGAGTTTAAAAGGCTGGTAATATGTTATTTGTTTAAGATTTTTAAAATCCTTTAAACAATAAATGTAATTTATTCTAGACAGTTAAATACCAAAGGGATATTCATATTATTACTGAACCATTGTGCGTCGCGTTGACGTGCAGTTTAAAAATTCATTAGTCATTATCGAATAAGATGTTTCAAATTTATTTCACTTCTGTCCCACGGTTTTAAATACTGTAAAATTACAAGCGAGTAGCCACGCCTTTTATTATATTTTGCAATCTATTGTAATAAATAATTAATTAATAATATAACCATAATACCCATACTGGTGGTACCAATTTGGTACTTATACAACAGAATTCGTTGCGCGTACAATAAAATAAGGTAGCGAGGGAACCCGTACGGTTCTAACAAATCTATTTTTCATTAACCGGATGTACAAATCGATTACCGCAAAACGGAGCAAAATTACTTGTAACTTGTTCTTTTTGAAATAAATGGTATGCCATTGCGCACGGACTTTCTCGCTCTCTACCAATTAATCAGCGTACCACTTTTTTTCAAAAAAGAAATTAATGTAATTTTTTAAGGTCAATAAAAAAAAGTATCCCTGTAAAAATATTTAAAAAATTGTTAGAGCTGTTTTGGAGAAAGTTATGTTTTTTTTATTTGTTGGAATTAGTGAATTATTTACATATTTTTAGAATAGTAGCCCAGTTGAATTAGATATCGAGGTCGCTGTAGCGAGAAGTAGTTGTACTTTCTGGATAAATCACTTTCGAATGATGCCAGGAATAATAATTGAGCTATGCGCCAGTCTGAAAAGGTGAGCTTGAAACGTAAAAACATATTAACTGAATAAATATCAAAATAGACGATTCTCTTATCTTTTTTTAAATTATATCTCCGTAAATATCAATTTTAGAGGAAAATGTTACGGAATATAATTTATTCATTGGAAAATTTCCTTTCGATCTATGCCATTTCGTAAATTTACATACACAAACAAACTTTGAAGTATTATATTTCGTAAGCTATGAATCGGACTGTGACGAATCTTTCGTTCAATGAAGTTTCTTTTCGAGTACTTCCATCCAATATTTATTTATGACATTTCGTTCAATAATGTATTTATAAGCAAAAAAGTGGATGGTTTCAAAAAATTCCCTAAACTTTCCTAATTGTTCGGTCTGAAAAAACAACCGACGCGGTTTAGAACCAAGTCAAAAAATTTACGTCCTAATCAAATTATTATTGTTGATCATACACTGATCTAGATTAACAAATTATTGTACAAAAACTATTTACTCGACCGGGACTATTCCTTGAGGGATTTGTTTGTTTATATGCGAAATTTAATGTGTCCAAACGCCGAAAACAAATTAAGAAAATTGTCTATTTTTAACATTTTGTCAGTTAATATTTTTTCACGCTTTAAGCTCATCTTTTGAGACTGACGAATATGTCAATTATCATTCTTGATATCATTCCGGAGTGATTAATTCAAAAACTAAAACTAACTTCTACAGCAAATCGAGGCCAATTTTGAATCTAATTTGACTAGACTAGAAGGAAAAGAAAACTATTTTAGATATTGAAAAAAATTTGTACAAAGGTTAAAGTTGAAAAATGTAATTGATAGTTACGTCTGACTTTTCTCTAAAGGAGTTATACTGTATACAGCTTAATTATATGCAATTAGACTGATGAAACTGAATAAATCTTCTGATCCTGATGAAATCTGTACAGAAATCATTAAACTTATAAATGAAAATAATTTAGACGTACTAAGTTTTTAGCAATGTTATACAACCGGCGAAATCTCTAAAGAATGGCTGCGATCTATATTTATACCTAGACCTAAAACTACAAATCCAGAGAAGTATAAGGATTGCAGACTAATTAGCCTCATGTCTCACATACTAGAAATATATCTTAAGATTATACACTAAAAGTGCTCAGGAAATCCAAATAATACCTTCTTAATGAACAATTCGGGTTTTGTAATGGTTTTGAATGAGAGAGGCATTGTTCTCGCCTAAAGTCTTGTTGTAAAAATGTAGAGACCAGCAGGAATACTAGATATAAGTGACATCCAAATTATCAAAAATATTTATTGGAATTAATATGCACATGTTCGAACAGAAACTGGTAAAACTGATACCATGAAAATTAAGGGAGGTATACGACAGGGTTATGTTTGTCCCCCATTTTGATCAATTTATATTCAGAAGAAATATTCTCACAAGTACTGCAGGGGGCTAAATAGGGAGTAAAGGTTAATGGCGAACTACTAAACAATATTCGGTAAGCCGATGACACAGTTTTAATTGCCGACAACGAAAAAGATCGATAAGCTTTTCTAAACAGAATAAACTTCTTCTCTAGGTGCCGTCTCCGCTTCGAAGGTTGGCAATCATCAAGGCAATCCTGATTTTTGAGACCGCTGCTCTAAATAACTCGTTGTTACTGCATGCAAACCACTCTCTAAGGTTCTTCAGCCATGAGTTTCTTCTTCTTCGTATGGATCTCCTTCCTTGGATTTTTCCCTGCATAATAATCTGCAGTATTTGGTATTTTTCTCCTCTCATGACGTGTCCCATATATAGTAGTTTTCTTCTTTTAATTGTTAGAATCACTTCTTTTTCCTTATGCATACGTCTCATTACTTCCTCGTTGGTTATTCTCTCTACCCATGAAATCCTCAGCACCCTCCGGTATATCCACATCTCAAATGCCTCCAGTCTTCTCATGTCAGACATTTTCAGTGTCCACGCCTCCATCCCATAGTACAGTACAGACAGCACATAGCATCTCAGCAGTCGCACTTTTAATTCAAGGTTTAGATCTCGGCAGCAAAAAAGCCTCTTCATTCTTATAAATGTGTTTCTGGCCTGTTCGATTCTGATTCGTATTTCTTGGGAGCTGTCATTGTCTTCATTAATGGTTGTGCCAAGGTACTTGTATTTTCTCACTTTTTCAATAGGTTGATTCTTTACACACACCGTACGAATGTCCCGAGTTGTTTTTGTTACTAGCATATATTTTGTTTTGTTTATATTCAGTGAGAGTCCATATTCTTCGCTTAAACAGAAAAACAGAATAAACATTAACCAACAAAAGTGATGAATATGGTTGAACTATAAACATCAAAAAATAAACCAAAGTAATGGTAGTGACAAAGGGAAAAAGGCAAATTCAGACATAAAAATTACAGAGAATATATTCAACAGGTTGATAAATTCAAACATTTGGAATGTTGGATTACCAAAAATCTGGATCAAGAAACTGAAGTTTGATTAAGAATAAAACAAACTAAATTCACTTTTCACAGATTAAAAGCATTCTTATATCATAATCCAAAAACACAGACGTCCGAAATCCAATGGTTAATTGTTATGTTCACTCCGTTTTGCTTTATGGAATAGAGGCTTGGACTCTTTAAGTGAGCAACCTTGAGACGATTAGAAGCGTTCGAAATGTGAACTTAACCGGCAAATGTAAAAAATCTCCTGGCCCTCACTAACTATCAACAAGGAAGTCTTGAGGAGAATGAATAAAGACCGTAAACTACTCACTATTATTAAGAAGAGAAACACATCTTATTCGGGACATATTTTACGAAATGAAAAATGAAAGCTCCCGTAACTGATTTATGAAAGGTAAAATAGAAGGAAGAACATTGATAAGAACAGCACAAGTTTGGTACTCTTTTGCCATTGTTACCGCTAACCTTCATTCAAAGAAGAAGCACCGAAAGAAAAAGATGTGTGAAATTACAGCACAACATCCATATAACTCCCCCTTGTCAAAATGATCACTATATTTTATACATTTATTCAAACTTATAATAGAACGTTTTATATTAGAGTCAAGTCCAAATCATATAAAATGTTTATTTCCAACAGGTAACTAGTTTTAGTTTTGGAAAACATCAGACCTCATATTAGTTGATCGGTAATATTAACATATGACTTTTTAAAATTATTTTTGTATGTTTTATGTCATATTTTGATATTTTCGAGTCGCTAATTGAAATTAAAAAAAAAACATTTTATAAGGTCCGGATATCCCTTGTTTGAAATATAAATCACTTCGAGAACTGAAACAAATTATTAAGAATATAGTTATGTGTATCTGTTTTATAAGTAACAATATTAGTTATTCCATAGCTGTAAAGTAATGAACTCAGGCTATAAAGAAAATACTTTATTATTTAGCCGAGTTTCGTTACGTTAATTGAAACTAAGAATTTACTATTGAAAAAGAAGACTTAAAATTTCATTTGCTAAAACAAAATGGTCTCAATAAATCTTCAAACTGAATTTTACTTTCTGTTCCTCATGCGATTTTGCAACCCCCTCGATGACTGGTTAATTAGATCAGCGTAACGCGTAAAACAGGGGGTGGATCCAGAAGGGGAAGTCCCAACCTCATAAATCAGGACTTTGGGGTACAAATAATCGGGATAAGCCTCGAAGGGGTGAGGTGGTGATGTAGACTGTTTCTGCCGTTTTTAATAGTATGCAAGGCAGGACTACTTACTTTTACTTAGCAAGAGATTATATGAATTTGAATATTAAAGAAAATAAACAAAATTTGTTTGACAGTATAAGAACGTAATCTTCTTTCATACGAAATAAGGAAAAATGTTTTTGCTATACCAAAATATCGGTAGGGGCTTCGTCATTTCTGCCAATATAAATTGTATTTGCGTAAAACATACTGATGGTTGCAAACAGATTTTAGATTAAAACAGACAGACACAAACAAGAAAATTCCTGTTCAAATTTTCCGACTTATGTAGGTATTTAGTATCTCACGAGCACTTATGTAGCTATGGTAACCGCCAGATGATGATCTGCCTCGTTGCCAAGTCTGCGTTATGTTCACAAGGAAATATAAAGTTTTTCGGATTTAAAGAAACTTTATTACGTTCTTACGATATATTTTGTTTTCAATAAAATATAAAATTACAAATTTTGCAACTTTAATATAAACTCTGTAAGCATTTATAGACTTTGTATTTGTAGAATATGGTTGTGTGAATTCTGGACATACATTCTTAATTATTTTCTAATGAGTTTGAGGGTTTTTAAATTGCAAAATTAATTATTTATGATTTTGTTTACAACAAATTATATCGTGCGAAATAGTAGATATCTGTTGGACTTCCATTGTCTTTATTTTTGTTGAATAACACGACGTTTCGGCTAGTAGTTATCTTTAGCCGTTTTCAAGTGAAACTAAATAAATCCCTTAGCTACATGACTATTTATACTAAAAGTAAATGCAGCAGAGCGTGACTGAGATGGGGGCAGTCATGCTTGCTATGGCAAAATCCCATGTTTTATGCTGTATTTAGTTGTAGTTTACAATTACTAAGAAGTAGTTTCCATACTTCTCTTATATCTAAAGATGGTTTACTAAAACAACTCGGGTTCTGATGTATAACCGCGGCTTCTTTGAATTTCCGCTTTCTCCAATGCTGTTCTCGGTGTAGTATTTTAGCTTCAGACCATTTTATGTGGTGTCCATAAGTCCAGGCATGGTTGGTGGAACCAGATTTTTCTGTTTCTCCTCGAGATGTGCATTTTTGGTGTTCTTTGATCCTTACGTCAAGAGGTCTCTTTGTTCGCCAATGTAGGAATTGCCACATTCACATGGTATCTGATATACACAGTTCTTCCTGTCTCTTTGAGTTGTTGGTTTGACCCTAGTGAGCCGACTTCTCAGAGAGTTATTTGAATTGAAAACAACATTGATTTTATATCGTTTTCCTATCATTCTAACTTTTTCTGAAATGCCCT
Organism: Diaprepes abbreviatus; assembly: GCA_034092305.1. Taxonomy (NCBI): domain Eukaryota; kingdom Metazoa; phylum Arthropoda; class Insecta; order Coleoptera; family Curculionidae; genus Diaprepes; species Diaprepes abbreviatus. Next base: position 7,503,665 of record JASJET010000218.1, read on the forward strand.
TAACATAGGGGATGTTCAATACTGGTTTTCGTTCTTCATTCGTTGTCGATATTGTCCTATTTCTGCGTTGTTCAAGAAATTTATCCACTAGATATACTGGGTATCCGTTGGCTGTCAGATCATTTTTAATGTAATCTATCTCTTTCATCAAGATGTCGTTGGAGTTGCAGAGAGTTAAGGCTCTATCTACGAGATTTCTTATAATTCCTTGTTTACAGAAAAGCCACGCACACAGGACAAATCTTAATTATTCATCTAATCACTCCAACAACACCAAACATATCGTCTATAATATCGATACCGACTTCATTAAACGTATTTATTTTTGTAAAATACAATGGAAGCATTTATTTAAAAAATTATGAATTTTGCAATAATTTGTTTAAACAAATTTATTTTGCAAAACTAATGGTAAATTTGGACTAGGCGAGGCTCGCAATTTTAAATATTGAATCAATTAACCGCATTTGAAACAGTAAAACTTATATTTTAAGATACTATGTACAGTTTTTTGAGAAAAAAAAATGTTGTGATGATACATAACCTCAAAAATAGACCGAAATCACGTTTTTTCACTTTTGATATTTAAAAAATCTGAGGCCACATTCAAATTCAGCTACCCAAAATCTACAACAAACGACTATTCTTATTCAATGTACAAATTTCACGTCATGCTGTGTAATTTCTTTATATTTTTTATTCTGGGTACTATAAAGTTCAGAAATGGTGTCAACCAAATTTAAATAGGGGTAACTTCAGAAGGTCATACCAGCGAGTTTTATCATAAAAAAAATCTGTATTACTTTGAAACCTCCTTTTTATATACAAACAATTTGAAATTAACAAACAAATTTCACTTTGAAAAAAAATTATCAAAAAAAAACACTAAGATGAGAAAATGAACTTATTTAAATATCGTACATCATTAAATAACGAATTTTTCGACATATAAACAACCTAAATGTCCTTCGCTTCTACTTATAATATAATTCGTAGCAGTATAACTTCTCCAGATTAATTGCACAATCCGGCAATTTTGCTTGTCATTTTCTCTTCTTTTCTTAGTGATTTTATTTTGATTTTAATTACGATTTTAAAGATATTGGTTTGTCTTTGCAAAACAAAGTGAATTAAATTGTAAACAATGATAAAATACTGCATAATATGCAAAAATAAATAAATAAATGTGTGGAGTACATACAACTCTTAAAAAAAGAGGTGCCTGGTAGGGTATCAGACTTTGTTGTGATGCAGAAAACGGTATAGTTTTTAGTTTTTTCTTCACGTATTCATAGCTCTTTTTGCTGTAAACAATTGTATAATTTGGAATAAGTTTGACGGTCTTTCTTATAATCGGAAATCTCTTAAGGCTGTAACCAACATTGCCATAGATTTAGCAATGTATTAAAAGATGTTAACAACTTTGTTTATAACTGTCGATATTACCGATTGGTTGTTTTCCTTTCTTGAGTATAGACTGTACTTCTACTAGGAGAAAGAAAATAAGTGTCAGCTTTGTGCCCACGGTTATATTTTTAGATACGATGACAAATATGCATAAGAGTGTTCTTCGTTACATTATAAGATGATTTATATAGAGCTGCCGGAAAACAATAAGAAATTTATTTTTTAGTGGGTGACGTTTTTTCTTAAAAATTACCAAATGTGAAAGAAAACACTTCGGTTGGCTCTTTCAGTTAATGTTGTTGCAATTGGGATGTTGAGTATGTTTGGGGAAATGTTTAAAATCATGTATAAGTACATAATGTAGCCGAAATAATTAAAATTTTTTTTTTAATGCAACTAGTACTTTAAATATCATAAATTTTAAATTCCGTTTAAAATTTCCCGCCAAAACGCCAATACATTTCACTTGACCGATATGACGTCACACTGATAAACTGACAAGGATATATACATTTTTTCGTAATTTTTGCGATATAAGATGAGTTTTAACTTATTTTAAGTGTTGTGCGGTGCCTCCGTGTACAAGTACTACAATTAAAACATCTGAAAAGTTATTTATTCACGTTCCACGTTCGGAAAATAATAGGAAAATGTGGTTTCAGCTAGCCTGGCACTACTTGTTTTATTTAAGTTTTGAGCTTAAAATACCGATTATTACTATTATGTATTCATTATCAATTGCGGAAATAATAATTCTTGATAAATTACTTACATGGAGGTCTTCATATTTCTAAATTCAGCAAAGCAGACGTTACTGTTTGTTGCGAAGAAATTGGCCACCATAAAACATTCAATTCTCGACAAATTCGAACTATTTGCCTTAATTAATTCACTTTCCTTCATGAGAAAATTTCTTAGAATCGTTTTTAAAGGCAAAAGTAAGCAAATTTCGAAGAAATTACATGAAAATAACTCTAAAATAAGAATTAGGCAATGTAGCCCTTGACAGCGAACACAAATGTGACATAAAACCAAAAAATTTATATGTCAAGTTCGTGACAGCGATGACGTTGGCTGTATTCTTTAGAGTAATTATCAAATGATCAAAGTGAAACTGATAACCATGTTCTTTTGAATATGTATTTACTTGTCATTAGGTCGAAGTGATCATGATTACCCCTAGTGATAGAATTGAAGGTAATAATGACTCAAAAGAATAACCGCATCAGGATGGAGTGCCAGCGATGACGTTATTATGAAAAGACCTCATTTACTTTGATTGGTGTTCGCTGTCACGTGACTCGAAGAAGATTTAATTATATTTTTATTATTAAATAAAAATAAAATTCCTTAAAAATAAAGAAAAATATTGTATTTTTTACGATTTCTATTGCGGAAACTACCGTTTCGCGGCAAAATATATTTTTATTCGAATACAGTTAACATCCCAATTGCGCCACCTGCTCCTGTAAGCAGTGACATGATGGACGTAGTAAAATTTTGTTAGTAGGTACTTTAATAAACTTTAATCAACTGTTGAAGTTTTTAATGGTAATGGTGTATCCTCACGTCACTATGAGAAATAAAAAACATTCCGAACATTTAAAAATACACATATTTGAGTTTTTTAGAGAACAAAAAGCTAAAAATAGGTGGTCAACAGCCTTTATGAAATAAATATAAGTCTTAAATGTGTCTGGCAAATTTAAAATTGTATTTTTAGTCCCGCCACAGGACTAACTTAAAAGATATGTAGGTTTAAAAATAAATCCGCCTCATTAAACGGCGATTAGGTCCGGCAATTAGGGAGGCCGATGTAAGAAGATCTAGTTGTAAGTTGTCACGATTAGGGCCAGCAATTAGAGAGGTACATTTAAGAAGGCCTGGTTATGAGCAGTTGTCTTTTCTGGGCGCTACTATATAATCTTTTATTTTAGTGGTACCTTTTAAAGACTTCCAAGGTTAAAATAATTATTTTGTGTAAAATTTTCAAATACTACTCCGACTTAATTTGAAGCCATCGCCATTGCTTGACTACTTTATATATCAATGTATTTATTACACCTTGAGTCCGGAACTTTTGAATTTATACCCTATATGTAGAATCACCTTTTGTAAGCACGCAAACCAAGATCTTTCCGTAAAATCTTCCATAAAGTGAATGGACCCATATCCAATTCCTGTGCACGATGGCGGATAGACTGATTCGGGTCTTCCTCTACGCTACGCTCTACAGCAGCAATGACTTCTTCTGTACGCACTGTACGACGTCTCTGTGGATGCGTATTATCATTTAGAGTAAACGTGGTGCGAAAACGTTCCATAGTTAATCGAATTAATTGCTCTGATGGACGATTATGTTGACCGTACAATGGACGTAGTGCGCGATACGTATTTCGAACAGAACCATGATTTTCAAAATAAATTTGCACAATTTGGAAGTGTTGTTCAGGCGTCAGTCTATTCATGTTGAAATGCCAAACCAAACTAAACATAAATCACATGACAGCTGACAAAATGGCCGCCAATTAAAAAAGTGTTGCCAACCTAAAGTTTTATACCTCTATAAAAAACACCCTTTACATCTGCCTTGTTGAGCGAATGATTTGTTGAGAGTTCAAATAATGTATGCATGCTTTAGCGCGTATATGCAATAAACCGAAATATACTATTGTACGGTTAGGGGTGCAATATAAAAATCAGTCCTCATATAACCTCTTAAAAAAATGGGTTGAATAGGGAATATTTGAAACACAAGCTTTCCACAGTAGGTATATCCTAACAAATTATGAATATCGATTGGTGTGATCTTGTTGACACGAATTTTTATTAGGCTTCATAAGTTTAGAAATAGGACATAGTGCAATAAGGAAATAGTCAGAAATATAAAGAATTTATAGAATATTACAGATAAACCTGTCGAAATTATACACACTGATGACCAGCGGAAATTATTCTTAGCGAATACATACTACAATAAATGCAAAAGATAATATAACACTGGTTGGCTTCATAAAAATATTCGTCTTTTTTACAACACAAAAGCCTCCCAAGAAGCTAAAGTTCAGTCCGTTATTCGCGAGTGTATTGTAACTTTTTTTAACATCAGCTCCATTAGGCAAATCTGATTCCGTTCGAGATATTTGGAAACAAAAAAATGGGTGACGTTGCTTTACTACCGATGACCAGTTCAAGAGTATATAGTTTGCTTAAAAAAATACCTCTACATTAATTTGAAGAATAATCTGTTATTTGGTTTTATCCCATATAAAATTCAAATAAGATCTGCATAAAATCGTCTGTCCACCCGTCATTAATAAAACTGTAACATTAATTACACTTTAAATCTAAATGAGCCGTGGCTTTAAGATTTACGATAGATTAGCTCTCGACTTTCTTTACGGTGTTTAACAGAAAAATGTTTTCGTAACCCGATTCCAAGATACGATAATTAACAAATTGTGGCCATATAATTCAGGAAGAAACGTTTTTCAAATATTTAACTTAAAACACGTGGAGATGATTTCACGCCGTTTAGATGCTCATTAAAGAGTGTGAGAAAAACTACTTATCAGAAAATCTTTTTGGTCTTTCAAATATATATATATATATATATATATATATATATATATATATATATATATATATATATATATATATATACCTAAATTTGACAGTGTACCAACGTACATGGGGGACAGCCGGCTAAAATATTTTCAAGATGGCGGTAATTTCGATTATACCGGAAGTAGATGTCAACTGGCTTATTTTAAATGGAACATCCTATATATTATTGCATTTTTGATTTCTACGTAAAATTCTAGACATATTTTATGTATAATATTCTATACTTAAGTCTCACCCTTTTAGACATATTTAAATTTTAATGTCAAAAAAGACGTTTGCGGACCAAAACTATTTAATTTGAGTTAGTTTTCTTGTAGTCGAAGATCGATTTTAGTAGTCTTTTTATGATAATTTGAAAATTGTTAGTACCGAGTGGTCAAAAAAAAAGAATAAAAATTATATTTAAAAAAAACGCAAAAGTCAATTTTTTCAAATAGCAAGCGCCTATTTTTATAATTTTATCATATTAAGCATTAAAAATTAGGGTAACTTTGTATAAGGTTGTCTATTCCAAAAATTTATAGTTTTCAAAATATAAGTAGGTAATTCAATATTTTTCTATTGTAAAAATGCTATATGGTTTTCAAGTTTTGTTATTAGTTGGCCATGACGGCGAGTCGTGGCGAAAATAAAACAATCGAACCCTACAGAAATGAGACGTAGGATACAATATAATTACTATTATGATTCTGAATGTTTCTATGTAGTCAAAAGTCTACTAACAATAAATTTTTTCCAGATGCTAATTCCGCTGGCCCAATATACAGAAAAAAACATTTTCTAAACTGAGCAAAGGAATTTGCTAGAAAATTAGATTCTTTGTGGGCATAAATAGAAGGTAACAACGGTATTAAAGGAGAAATTCTGACTAAAATTAGGGAAAAGTAGGAGTCTAATACTATAAATTTATTTCCTTCTGTCAAGGGGTGCCAGGTGTCCGCTTAAGGAAAACAAAATTCATTATTAGGCTATAGGAAAATGAGACTGAAAACAGGCAAAAATAAACATTAGATGTAAATGGAATTTTTCTTTTTAAGAGCAAAGTTGTAGGCAATATAAGAAAACGCTTAAAATGCTTGTTTGTTATGGTTAATAACTTTGCAAAAAAATTGTACAAAATCGTTAACAAATCTATGGATAATATGTCATTAGTGATACAAAAAAAGTTGTCGAAAGTTATCATTTTTAGGTGAAACGTACAGAGACGTACGAGGGATCCTAAAGACATACTAATATTTTTGCAAAATAAATCGTACGAAAAGTACAATAAAAAAAGGTACTTCTTTTTCGCTGATAAACAAATTTAACAATGCCGTTATTTTCGCTGCTCCGTATTTTAAATTAGCGGCATTCGAAAGTTCGTAAATTGAAAACTGAAGGTTAGTGAGAATCCATGGAAAGGAGGTAAACCCAAAAAGTAAACAGAAAAAAAAATGTGAAGAGATGAGGTTAAGAATTCCTTCACTGAAATGTGCAGAACTGCTAAAATCCCCGTCTCCAGGCTTATTTCAGTAAAAATAAGTCAATAGACAGCAAACAGGTAAAAGATAAGGTAAATGAAGTAAAAATGAAGGCAAATGGTTTTGGCCTTATATGAAAGATCCATGTGTGCGTACAACGCTCCTTCTTTCAAGCGTGTCCAAAATTAAAGAGATAACAGCTAAAAAATGACCCTCGGTAACCACAGTCAACTCAAATAAATTTGTTAAATAAGCCAATTCATTAATCACTAACATGTTCGGAACAAAATTAAATATATAAACCATTAGTTACTTTTAAATTAAAAAAAATATCTCCTGCCGGCCATTACCGACGCAGAACGAGTAATAAATAAGCCTCCTGCCAAATTTTTCTTTCTCAAAAATTATCGATTTTCTGAAAGTGGCACGGCAAGTTACAAAACAAAAAGGACAACTTAAGAAACTTCTCGATAGGCGATGTATAGAGGGAAAGTTTACAACGTCAATAAGCCAGCGAAGAAAGCACTGACAGGCTTGAAAATCAAACTCGAACATGGGACACTTAATTAAGTTATGACGATTATTACACAATGGAGATCAAAATAGCTCAAAATGGAATAATGCAAAAAGCAACACCTTTCAAAATCAATTTGTGCCAAATTTGACAGTGATAGAAAACCTAAACAAAAAGATACAATACCAAAAACAAAACAAAATCTATGGAATTGATCAAACGAATTTTAAACTGCCATATAAAAGAATGAAGGGAAGTATTACACTCGAAAAATAGGCAAGCAAAAAGATCTAGAAAAAGGTAACAGAAAGTTCAATAAAAATAAAAACAACTACGCACAGTCTAGCGAATGCCAAGCAAAACAACATAAATAGGGGTCAAACAGTGACCATGAAATGTAACATACTTTGTAGTGAGAATTCAGGAAGATAAAATAACCGAGCTAAAATTTACACCTTATTCAAATTAAAGATTTTAGACATTATGGTTATATAATAAATGGTTTTTTATATTAGAAAACTGTGTATTTAGAATCTTCCGTTCTAGTGATAACCCTGTTTCAAATCTCCAAGTTCCAAATTTTTGTATGGGTAGATTTTAAAAAGTTCTTTGAATAAATGGTGTGATAAAAATAATATCATTCTTAAAAAACTGGCCTTGAATATATGGAGAAATGCATAGTCATTTTTTAACGTTGCAGATGTATTCTCTAATTATTTACTGCTGCAAATGTAATTTTCAAAATTACCTTTAAAATAAACTCAGTGTGTTCTGTTTTACGTTTATCATGCATCAATTACTTAAATAAACTAAACTACAAACCAGAAAAGGCAGAGAGATGGATGAGAGTCAAAGCGAAATCTATGTAAACATAAACAGAGTAACATATCAATAAATTACTAACATGTATGTTAATTCCTAATCGATAAAGTTGCTTTGCTTAAGAGCTTCGTTTCTCGATTGAAACTTTCAGTTTGTGCGTAATAAATACAAATTGGCGTAACAAATTTTCGACTAAAAAGTAATTATTTTTTAGACCAATAGATCGTTATTTTTTAGCCGATTAAAACACCAGAGGTCATTCACAAAATGATGAGTTCATAAAACTATAAAAAACAATCCAGTTAGAGTGTACAGAAAATAAAGGTGCTGTATCAGCCTTAAAAAAATAATGCCAATTTTTAGATGCAGATATTCAAGAATATAAATGTTTTCGAATTGAAAACAAATATTTTCTAGTTTTCCTGTATATAAATGTCATTTAACTATTGAGGGTTACAGAATGACACTAAATCAGCAGGTATAATACTGTAATGGAACAAATGTTAATTATTTTCATTGTTCAATGTCAACTATATTTTGTTAAAATAAATAATTAAATAATCACTCTGTGAATAGATATGCCGTGGGAATAGGGTAGTTATATTTTTTTTATCACTATCCACGAAGGTCTAAAGGATAAATAAATCAGTTATCGAACTTAACTTTTATGATCTTAGTCGTTTAAATGTTTTCTTAAAAAAAATACATAAAGTCAGTTAATTTATGAAGACGTAAAAGACCCTCTCTTAGAATTGCCTATAAAGCCGTCTAAGTAATCTTGCCCTGGTTAAGTATATAGGACCAGATGTGATAAGGGTAGTTTTAACATGTGGTATGTGGAATACCGTTAAGGTGTTTTAGAGTATTGAACGATTTTCCCATTATTGGGAAACAAAAGAATGATCAAATAAACTCACTATAATGGAAATATATCGTTTGGCCATTTGTAAAAAGAATTATGATTAATAATTGTTTTTTCTATTCACAAGAAATAATGAGTTAAGATGTTTATTACCAAAACAGCCAAGAAAAGTGAATAGTTTTTTTTACAGTCTTTAACATATATTCTTTTAGTTATAGAAAGAAGTAGAATAGTTTTATCAATTGTGTTATATAAAAATTAAGCTTAAGATGCTCACAGGTCAATTCGTGAATCAAACATCCGGTATGGTACAGCTAACGCTTCAGTAAGAAAACTCCCAAATCTTCGAACAGAAGGGTGTCGGGGGGGGGGGGGGGGGGTGTAAGATGCGAATACACTTCTTTAAGGAATAGTAAATTTTAGTTCCAATTTGAATGTCGGGTAGTACGGTACCATACCAGTGCCGTGGAATAATTACGTCACGGGTATAATCGTCGGGAGGGAAGGTTGTCTTTGTTTAATTTGGGAAATTAAGGGATTATCGTTTGTTATTTTAGTAGGGCATTTCGCGATTTTCATACGGTTCGATTTAAGTAATATAAATAGCTGTTTTTCGCGTTTTATTCCTTTTTTTTTGTTTAATATTTTATTAAGCTATTTATACGTGTTTCTTCAAAATTGGGTTTTAGATTTTTGGTTAAAATAACGACCGAGAAGAGCAATTATGGTAGTTTTTCGTAATTGTTATTAGTTTTAAGTTTCTCATTGTAAATAGTTCGTTTTTATTCTATTTATTTTGTTAATAGACTAAGTGTTTTGAGAAACTTGTTTTATTCAATCTAATTAAAACCTTTACGCGAATAAACTCGCGGGCGCGCTGTCGCGAGATCTACAAAGCAAGAGATGTCTACTGACCAACTAATTATCAGCCTTTCCTAAGTCCTGAAGATCTGAGTCATGGTTGTGGTAAGCTTTAATAACCGTAGTGTTTGGTAGTAAAACAGCAAGAGAGAAGTTGAACGACCAGACTTCCAGAGTGTCTTTATTACTGTGAAATTTTAATTGTAGGTTATTAAAATAGTTACTAATTAATATGGGACAAAAATGATTATAGATAAGATAATTAACGCTACCTCAATATGTCATCGGCAAGAGTCTATAATCAAATTCTGTCACAATACTATATCCTATCGATATATCAGAATTAATTTAATTTTTCACCCATGAAATTACTTAAGAGATCGAACGCATCTGGAAGTGAAATTCATAGAAAATAATGATTATTTAAACAGAGCAATAATTATAATTTTTAAAAACTATAAACTCTTTGTTAGAATAAAAATAAATTATATTTATTTTAGTTCAACAAAAGGCAATTATACAAAATGTAAAATATAGAAATTACAACACCATTATTACGTTTTGAGTCCATTTTTAACGAACTATAATCCCAATCATATATATATATATATATATATATATATATATATATATATATATATATATATATATATATATATATATATATATATATATATGAATGGTTTGGTTATTCCGGGTTTCCATCCATTTCATTTAAAAAATCGTTTTCACGACAAAGAATGAAGACTTTTGGTTGAATTGTTCTCCATACATGTTTTTGTCAGTGAGTTATTTTGTTCTGAAATTACGATATTCTTCTAAATGTCCAGTTTTAGTGGGCACTATATATTTCTAGAAATTCAACATGGCGTTTTCAATATGGCGGCAAAACACACTACTTTCAGATTAAAGGTTATATTTAATCATCGGTACCGATTAAAAATGACTACTCAAGACATTTTGGGGTAGCTGATTACAAATTCGATGTTAACATTATGGAAATGAATATGGCGGAGAGATTCCCCACTTTTCCATATAAATTACTTAAAATAAACCAAAACAGATACAATATGGTTTTCGGAGTTGTTAATTACGAATCTAAATTAATGCAGAGTTCAAAATGCCGGTCACATAACCCACTTTCAAATTCTAGATGTCATACAATCCAATGCGGTAGCTTAAAATTGGTACTCTGTCATTTGAAGCTTACCACCATCTTGATTTTAGTAATGTAAACATCGGATTCGACGTCAACGACGCCCAAAAACACCCGAACCATCATTTTAAGTTCTTTCTTTGAATTATATAATTAAATGATGATAAAACGTAAATTCCGATGAACAATGAATTATTATGTTGCTAACTAGACATCTGTCATCTCCATAGTTATGACTTTAGATTCCCTATCATCAAAATACCTGAAAACTAATGAATTGTATAATGGTTGAGAGTCCACAAGTGGGTTATGTGACCGCCATATTGGATCTGCTGTTCTAACTTTGAGTTTATAATCAGCAACCTCTAAAACCACTAAATAATCATTTTATAGTTGTTTCAGTGAATTTCAACTAATATATATTGAATAAGTAGAGAATGTGTCAGTCATATTAGATCCGCCATTTTGATTTCCATAATTAACATCGAATTTGAAATCAGCGACTCCAACATTCCCCCGAATAATCATTTTTAAGCATTTCCAATGATTACATATGACTTAGAGTCAGAAAGTGTGGTATTTTGTCCTCGTATTGAACTTTTACGAATATATAGGCTACAATAAAACTGGATGTCCAGTTTATGAAAAAATACATTTATGAAAAACAATTAAACGAAAACGAATTTTTTCCTACTGAACTCGACCCTTACAACACATCGCCCAACGTTGTCTTTAACATGATTGTGTCGGTAAACAATGGATGTTGAAAGCAACAGGAGAGGTTAGAGTATTGGTTTACACTTGAAAAATGTTTATATCTAAACCATTAAAACTTTGTCTGAAATTAAAAACATTTTGAAAAGCATGTTTCTAATTTTTTTCTTAAATATATTTTTCTAAGATTTTTGCGTTTTAAGTCTTCTAAACTAAAACGAGACTCAATAGTTTTTAAACTTACTCCCCACATCATCTTTTAAAATTTAAGCAATTTTCTTCTGGTATTATTTTTGAAATGGTACATGAAACAATTTTGAAAAGCTTAAGATATTTGTAACCGTCTCCGGCATCCAAAAAATACTAACAAAAGTCTAGTTCTTGCTGGTAGGCAGTTCCGATTATTAGTGTAGCACTCGGTATATTTCGTAAACATTCCGAAATAAATTTTTAATTATACAAATACCTTATTAGATCGAAAAAACAGATAATAAAACTATTTTATGGGCGATAATAGTAACTATTACATACTTTAATGAGAAATTTAACACTTCTTCACCGGTTTACGACATTATTATGCAGTATAAACAAACAGTACCCCAAAAAGTCAACATTTACATCCGCTAAATGTTCTTTTTTGCATCCTGGCAGCACGTCACTGAGTTGGGGTTATTTCCCTAGTTATCCCTACTAAATTATTTTACAACCTTTGCGGAGGTATTTTAATTTTATAGCCCCCGAGGGACCGATACTACACAAAACATAATATTGAGTCATTTTTATCCCTTGTGTTTTGTTCCAATGGATAAACATGTATAAAAGTAATCATTAGTTCTTTTTTTACAAATTCCACGGTGTAAAAATGAATTAAATAAAAATTAAAGAACCTGCAACCCACATTTTTAATATGAAATAATCATATATTTAGTTTGGTTCTTAAGACTAGTAAAGGGGTAACGCCACATTAGAATTTTAAGAATTTTTTTTTGCTTAAACGATGCGTTACGATGTGAGAATGTGGGAAAAAAAGGTTCATATGGCTGAAAAATCGGGAACATGATTTTTTCAAGGTGGATCACGACTGCCCGCGGTGGGCTACAGGTGTACTTATTGTGGATACGCGTATACCGTTTTCTGAACGATCAATGAGCGGTAGAGAGAGAAGAAATCATTAATATAGCAGGCTAAATGTATGGTTCAGGCTGAATGATAACTAAAATTTTAAACGCGTTTTTGTGGAAACCACTTTTTGAGAACTGACCGGATACATGATTCAGACAGTTTTAAATCAATCAACTTGAAATTTCATGCATAGCTTTAAGAAAATACGAGGATGGTTCGATAAGTTCTCGGCCTGAAACAGAGAGGGCGATAGTAGGATCAAATAACTAAAATATTTTGTCAGCATTAACCTTGAGATGACGCCCTGCAAAGTTTCAGATGTTTGCGTTCAGTTGCTTGTTTGTGGCGATCGAGTGAACACATAAAATTTGATATTTTGTGCAAGACGGATAAAATTGAAGTTCGAGCGGTTATAAAGTACTTTGTTTTAAAGGGCTTACCTCCTACGGACATTAAAAATGAGTTAGATTATACTTTAAAGGATTCTTCTCCTTCGTTTTCGGCAGTAAAAAAAATGGGCTGCTGAATTTAATCGTGGTCGTACATCAATTCAAGATGATGAGCGCTCGGGACGCCCAAAAACCACTACAACTGACGAAATTGTCACAAAAATTTACAATGTCATATTTCATGACCGCCGACTGAAAGTACGAGAGCTTGCTGGTATAGTAAATATCTCGATAGATCATGTTTACTACATTTTACATGATGTTCTTGGCAAGAAAAAGCTTTCTGCGCGATGGGTGCCGCGTTTGTTAACAATCGACCAAAAACGCTTTCGAATGAACACTTCGCAAGAGTGTTTAGACTTATTCAGACGCAATCCTGCTGAGTTTCTTCGACGTTTTATAAGTGTAGATAAAACATGGATTCACAATTACACGCCAGAGACAAAGCAGCAGTCTAAACAGTGGGTGGGGGCAGGTGAAAGTACGCCAAAAAAAGCAAAAACGGTTTCGTCTGCAGGAAAAGTCATGGCAACAGTTTTTTGGGATTCACATGGCGTGGTGCTTATAGACTATTTAGAACAAAGTAAGATCATTACCGGGGAGTATTACGCTTCACTACTGGACCGTTCGCAGCATGTGATTAAGGCTAAACGTCCACATCTTGCCAAAAAAAAGTGCTCTTTCATCAGGATAACGGGCCTGCACACAAATCTATGGTTGTTGCTGCAAAACTCCATGACCTACGTTTCAAAGTGCTTCCACATCCGCCACATTCGCCGGATCTGGCTCCCAGCGATTATTTTCTCTTCCCAAACTTGAAAAAATGGCTCGCTGGTTGAAAATTCCTTTCAAATAACGAGGTCAGGGCAGCGACAACCGCTTATTTTGCAGAGCTGGACAAATCGCATTATACTACGGGTATTAAAATATTAGAACATTGTTGGTCTAAATATATTGAGGTACAAGGGGACTATGTTGAAAAATAAAAACATTTTCAAAAATCTTTTGTTTTCTTTATCAGGCCGAGAACTTATCGAACCATCCTCGTATTACTCAGGGAAGAATGTATAATTTTCCGATTGATACAAAAATTTTTTTGTTATCAACGTGCAACAATTTCCGTCAAATTTTCAATTTTTCTACATGCCACCAAAAAAACAACAATCGGAAATTGCTATACGGATTTCCTATATTTTGGAATATAAAATCTGGATATTTTATTAGACGTTTTTATTAACTGTCTGTTTGTTTGTTTGTTCGGTAAAAAATTTCGTAATCGATTTTAAACTAACTTTCTGGGGAACTGGACTCATGAAACTTTAAACATAGCTCGGAACTGGATGACAATGCAATATTAATTCGCTTTCTTGTCTGTCTGTTCGGTACAAATTACGCAATCGATTTTAAACTAAAGACTAAAAAGCAAAAAAAATATACCACGTTTTTAAAATGGACTAAAAAGCATAAAATAATATCATCTCGTCCCATACAGATTCCTAAATCTATAAACACTGTCCTGAAAATTTGTGATTGTGAATTTTTATTAGCTATGAAAATCTTCATAAGATTTAAAACGAAAAAGGCGGGGTGTAATAGATAATAACTTTTGTGGGAGTTTACTCAGCGACAGCTACTTTCTACATTCCTTACTATTATCTATTGCATGTACCCCATGCTTTCCGTTTTAAATTTTCATATTATTGTGGAACATAACATCTTACCACCGCTTTCCGGCAAAACTGGACTTAAATAGAGGCCCAAGTTTGTGGAAAGTACAAAGATGTCTAGGAAAGATACCGGTGGATCCCAATAATGAGTCCACCACCGGTATCGGAACGAAACATCCGTACATTTTAGGTGATCGCAAATAGTTCGTTAGTTATATGCCCCTAACATCAATATCTATTAAAAATTCACACGCACAAATTTTCAGGACAATGTTATGGGGTTAGGAATTTGTATGGAATTATAAATCTGTTAGTTTGTTATAAAAATGTGGAATATTAAAAAATATATTTAAATAAATTTGTTTTGTCTTTCTAAAACCATCCGTTGAGACACCTCTCTGGCCATGCTGTTTCAGAGAAAAAAGTGTTATAGTTTTCGAAAAATTTTTACCCAAACTTTAATTCTATTATAACAAAGCCCGCATTGCACTCCTAACTCCACTTGTATGATTTGTCTAAAAAATCATAAAAATCATCTTTTTTTTTCAACCTCTAGAGCGCCGTTACCCCTGAAGGATAAAGGAACATTTTAGTAAAAAAGCCAAATTTGTATGTTTTTTTAGTACATTTAAGTAACATTTTCTCAATAGTTTGACATCTCAAATTAGATATATAGTATACACAAACCTTTAATAAATCTTTATTTATAGTGTTATATATATAGTAGTTATTTTCGAAAAAATTTTACCCAAACTTTAATTCTATTATAACAAAGCCCGCATTGCACTCCTAACTCCACTTGTATGATTTGTCTAAAAAATCATAAAAATCATCTTTTTTTTTCAACCTCTAGAGTGCCGTTACCCCTGAAGGATAGAGGAACATTTTAGTAAAAAAGCCAAATTTGTATGTTTTTTTAGTACATTTAAGTAACATTTTCTCAATAGTTTGACATCTCAAATTAGATATATAGTATACACAAACCTTTAATAAATCTTTATTTATAGTGAAAAACTGAATAAATTCGCACTTATTATAGGACAAGTCAATAACTTCACCCTTGCGAACCTGTTACCACTTAAAAATCAATATTAACTTCGCGATTGTTGTATTAAGTGGCTGGATTATCATTCTATCTTTTTCTATCACAAGGAATATATTATAATTGCATTTACAATTTTATCCAATAAATCACAAATCAAGAACAAAGGATCGTAAGTAAAATTACGAAAGGAAAACACTAGGGAAATCACGAAACAGAAAGAATAACGTGCGGTGTTACTTGTTTTAAAATGATTTATACCGAGAGCTTCATTTATTCGCTCTTTTTAATTGATTTCAAGCGAACCTGTTCAAACTGAATTCTGTTCTATGAAGAGTCACGTAAGACAATGAAGATTAGACGTCAATACAAACAGAACAGAACGTGGTCTGAAATCATATGTTGTCTTCTGTCGAAAAATAAGCCATTAGAAAATAGGGAGTATATGACCTAGTTTTGTGGTTCATTTATTAAAACATTCCTAGGGAGACCCTGTAATTAAAAGAGAGAGAGAGAATTTTAATTAATGATGCATCGGCAACTGATCCATTTAGCCTTACTTTTGTAAATTTGATACACTGATTGAAAAATTAGAGTATTACGCCTTGGAATCTAATCATTCTATATGTTATCATAAAATCCAGTCTCCTTCAGGAATTCAATAACTTTAGTTATGTTGATTGGGTTAATGGACAGTGATCGATCAATAGAATCAGAGGGTATATTGTATCTTTGAAGAATTCTGTACTAACCCACCCATTCTGTGAATGTGTTTGACTGAGAGTATTGCGTTAGAGTGAGCACATTAGAGGGAATTGAGACCTTGTAGAAGGAGTAAGATTAGTATGACCTAAATTCGAGTTCCATGACTAAGTTGAGAATTTCACGCAATTTGTTAGTTCCCTACAATACATCCCTTTTAGATTCTATGAAGTTGGAAAAAATGATGAATAACCAGGTATACATTTTTCACATAGAGAGTAAAGTTAAATAAGGGAATTTTTGGCGAGGAGGTCTGCCTCTTCATTACACCTAATGCCAACGTGGCTTGGTATCCATATAGAATTGATAGCGCGTCCTAACCTATGTCATTTATAATGCAGGTAGTGAATTCTGTCTAATGAAGGATATTCCGAGAAAAAGGATTCTAGTTTTATAAGGGAATTTAGGGAGTCGGATGCCATTTATCCATTTGGGTTTTGTGAATGAATGCATTTGCTCTTTCTATGGCAAACAGTTCAGCAGAGAGGATACTTGGTGAAGAACTGAATTTAAAGGATGCTAAGTGGTAAGATTGGTAGAAGGCTGCACCAACCCATGTAGGGGATTTTGATCCGTCTGTACATATAACTTTATAGTTATGAAATTCGTTTGAAATAATATTGTTATAACCATTTCTTATGATTATAACATATAAATTATATAGTGTGTCTTAGCCTAGGACATGTATAATGCAGATAGTGAATGTCGAATGCTATTAGCCATCCATCAATTGAGGTTTTCTGAATGCATACAATTGTTCTTTCTATAGCAAACATTTTAGCAGAGAGGATATTTGATACAGGACTAAGTTTAAAGGATGCTGAGTAGTAAGACTGGTAAGAGGCTGCAATAAACGATGTAGGGGATTTTGATCCATCTGTATATAAAACTTTATAGCTATCAAATTCGTATGAAATAATATTGTTATAATCATTTCTTATGATTATAGGACTGGAAGATTTTTTATCATGAGATAAAAGAGAATAATTAATTCTAAATATTGGTAATGTCCATGGTGGTGGTGGAAATTGTCGATTATGATCTAATACAATATTTTATATAAGCCTGTTCGGGGAATTTGGCATTGAAATGCTAACAGGATAAAGTTCTATATTGTGTGGATTAAAGAATATATCGTGGAGAGGGTCATTAAGCTTATCCCATAGTCTTGAGGAATACCGAAAAAGTAAAGTCAGCCTTCTATAGTAAAGAGGAGGGTATTCTGCTGATACAATTAAGACTTGGTATAGGGCTTGTGCGAAATGCACCCAATGCATATGCATAACATATTGATGTATGAGCTTCTGGAAGTTATATATATCTGACTGTCATAATCCACTTTAGATTTGATTAGTGATTTATATAGAGTTACCAATGAGTGTGAGCCTGTATGGCTATGACGCCTGAATCTACAGGGACTAAGCCAAAAGGAGTAAAAAAAGAGATACTGGATACAAACAACGTTCAGTATCATACCTACCTATCAGAAGAAGAAAAACCATTTAATATCGGCCTGAGGAGAATACTAGAGACAATATCGGAGGCAAATATAGCCGAAGATCTACAGAACAAAGGCTTCTATCCAATCAAAAACCTTAGATGGCACTACAGGAGTGGATATGTTATGTCCATAGTCCACGTCGTAATGCCAAGCCAGCAGAAATACATATTTCTTATCAAAGAAATAATGGGCAACCACATTACAGTAGAACAGCAACAATCAAAGACGAGACTGTCATCACCATACACACTCGAATAGCAGAATCACAACAGAAGATCCAGTACTTCTTCATGAAGCCATAGAAGCTTTTTTCAACAGCATAATGTCACGGTTTAATAGCTTTCTACTGCCGCTGATGCCCAACTCAGTGGCTAGGAATGCCTATGAAATAGCCCCATAGCCAGGACCACCCAAGACATACAGAGCCTCAACTCCAAGAAGTCCCATACGGAGACACATTAACATTTTTATAGAATATCTTAAGTTTAATTCAAGTCATATCAGTTAAATCTACAATGAGTAAATGGTTTTGTTAAACTTACTTCGAATCCAATAAAAGTATGAAGATGATGATCAAGATTTGTAATTAAATTTATGAATCTAAAGAAAAAAAAGCATAAACTTATGCCTAATGATTTTTTTAGTATTATTCTTGTCAGGTTCCTGTTAATATTATGATGTAAAATTAACACCCTGTATACTTGTCGTACGACAACGTGTTTTGAATTTCTTTGTAAATAGTTGGGGGTGTAAAACAAGCTAATTGTTTACGTTCCTGCACTAATTAGTCTGTTTCCAGTATTCTATTTTTAATTTAGTTTTCAGTAGTGAAAAATGTCTTTCTGTGTATTTATATGGTTTCTTATCTTACTTTATATTTTCTTAGATAAAAATACTATTTTTACTTTATACCTTTGGTGTGAGTAAAGTGAAATTGATAATTTTAAAAATGGAATAAATGTTGATGAGTATAAAGGGTATGTTCAATACGAAGATGTAAGAAGATTACTTGATATCTGTGTAAATTAGGAAGTTGCAGATTGTGTCTCATGTTTGACAGGGTTTCTTTAAGTTTATTTTGACTGTTTTGTTCCTATCTAGATTGCTACTGTTTTAGATAAGCGATTAGATTATTTGGAAAAACTGAATTTGTCACTATCATGATATTTCTTAAGTTTCGCGTGTTGACAAATTCTAGAGCTTCAAAAATAACACTTTCATGAGTAAAAATGCCACAATGTTTTCGGAGATTTATGGTGCATTTAAAATTATTAAGGGCAATCGCAGCTCTTGCTGCAGATTTGCTTTTGGACGCTCCTGTGGCGATGAATTTATACGGAATATGATTTAGAATAATTTTGTTTTATTTACTTTGTAGTATGTGGCTGCTTGGTGGCGTTTTTATTTCAGAAATTGGTAGTTTCTGTCGTGGATTGTGTAAGTTGAGAGAAAGTGATGATTTATATTGTCTTAAATCGAAGTTAAGATGGCTTAATCTGTTCTAGAAAGGTACTTTGTTATGATGGTGGTACACTTCTGTGTTTCAATTCTTGCGAAAAAAGGTTTTATATGAAGAATTCTTGTTAGCTGATATATTAGCAGTATAACTGGGTCGACAATTTTCTTTGTAGATCTAGAGGTGGTTTTATAAAGCGCCTAATTTTTTGAGATTGTTACTAGCTGTTTATAGCTCATGACCCATAAGTGGTTGGATAAGGTCTTTAAGAAGTCAATTCTTGACTGATATGATTTCATTTTTTAATTTATAAGGGCTTTCCAACTAAGCTGGCTTTTTAGTATAACTGTCAAAAATTTAATTGTTTCTGTACGTTGTAATTAAGTGTCAATCTCGAGATAATTTTTTTTCTGACCAAAAAGGTTTTAGATTTCAACCTTCTTTGTTACTGACCATGTCAAATTTATGTAATGTGTCTTGTAGGATATTTTGTACCGTGAGTAAATTCTTGCTTTTTCGTCAGCAAATAAGCTAAATTTTATGGATCATTTTATATTTTCTGCTATTGAATTGATTGCCAACAGAAATACCTGCTGCTGCCATGGTTATTAAATTAAGTGTCTTCGTATTATGTCATAGGCTTTGCTGATGTCGAAAAATATGGCTTCTGGTTATTTATAAAAGCTTCATTTATATCTGATGCCGTCGACATGTTTCTTTCGAAAGCCAGTTAATTGAGGTGATATAAGTTTGTGTTTTTCTAGAAACCAGACAATTCGTTACTACTAACATTAGATAAACTCTAACTACAGAAAAAAAGTAATGACGACAAAAAAACGTTAAAAATAATATTATTACGTATATTTATCTTTATTTTCTAAAATATAAACTACAGATGCCGTTTTTTGGAAGCAGATTCAGTTTCAAATAAATGAATATATTTTTGGGTTTTTAGTATAATTTAATAAAATATTTTTTAATCCCAAGAACCAGTCTTGAAAGAAATTGTACATAGCAAAAATTAGTCCGCCATATTGAATCGAAAGAAATTAACTTTCGATATGTAATTTATGTCTCAGTACCAATCTTGAACTGGTATATTCAATTTTAAGAAAATAATTTCAAATACGCAACCTAGACTCAATACAAATTTTTAACCGAATAAAATATGGACAATTTTTGGTCTGTCATATTAGATCTGCCATATTGAATTTTAAGAAAATAATTTTAATTTTGTTATTTACATCCCAAAAACCTGCCAATAATAAATATTAGGTAAAACTGTGAAATGTCAAAATTCGGATAATACTCAATTTTTGTCCGCCATATTTTAGGCACCATTTTAAATTTCATTGAACCGATTTCGGCCAGAATTATATGGGACCACATTGAATTTATAATACATAAATATATATATATATATATATATATATATATATATATATATATATATATATATATTGCGTTGAAAAACGTGATGCGGGACCTAACGTATATCGTCAGAGGTCTATTTTCGTCACCCACACACGCTTCATGCAACTGCCCGAAGAGGAATTCGAATACTAAAATTTTGAATATTTTGTTTTTTTTAAAAAAATATTTGACAAATTGGTGAATGTGAATTAAATAAGTTTTCGCTTGCTCTAATAAAAATACTACTATTTATATTTTATTCTAAACCACGATATGTATTTTTAATTTTTCCTTGAGCGCCCAGTTACTGTATCCTATCTAAGATAAGATAACAGCACTGTATTTATTCTTCGGATGAATTTAAAAATACATATATTATTATTAACAAAATTTTAATAAATCTATTTTCTCTTTTAATTTCCCCTTAATATAACTAGCTCGCTTCCCCTGAAACTATCCCAAGTGAGTTCAGATTCTCATAAGTTGAAATTACCTTTTATCTACTGCCAATTAAAACCACTGAATTGTATAAACAATCAACATAAATTTATTATAAATCAAATGATATTAATACGGTTTATAAATTATTTTGAAATACCTATTATCTAGATCAGCTTTATTAAAATTAAAATCAATTGCACCTTATCTCTACTGTTAATTATGTCACTCCACTTAACTGTCAAGTGTTGTTTGTCAAATATGATGGTCTCGTGTTCAGTTGAAATTTGTTTGACTTTTATTTATTTTAAAAATTAAAAAAAAATGTGTAAAGTGCGGATTATTAATTTTAACAAGTGATTATAAATTAGTTCTAATGATTTTATAATGTCTAATATAAATGTGGTAATATTATATTTTAAAATACCTTGATCCTTATGTGTTTGTTTATTTATAAACAATTAAAAAGGTATATTTGTGTTTCCTTGTCTTCTTTTACCATCAAATTGGATTGGGATAATTGTTTAAAAATACCTACTATCAAGTAAGTAGATATTCTTTATTAAACACTGTCTTAATTATTTTTGGAAATGTCCAGAATTGTCTACTTCTAGGAAATGTTGGTATTTATACAGCCAGGTATAATTTCTTGAACTTTTATTTGACACAATCGGGTTTTACAAAATTTTCTTGATGTTAGTTGAGTTGCTATTTCTTAATGACATTAAATTTAATTTAAATTATTTTTTTTTAAATATTGATTAATTAAACTTTATTTAATATTTATTTACTTTCATAACCTTTTTAAAAATATTTACTTAAAAAAAACAAAAGATCTCGCACGTGGCTTTATGATCTTGTCGTGAAAATTTTAAGGTTATGTAAAAATTTGTTTTGAGGAGAAACTTTTCTTTTACACCTCTCAGTAACAATACTTTTTTTTCAACTCTCGCGAATTTTTGTGATTTTTCTTTATATAGTATGCCTCAGCTGACCTTAATTAATCATTCTGATTGGCTCAGCAGTTGAAGGCATCGGGTTACTTGATGAAAAATCACCCTTTTCTTGGCATTCTTGTCAAACAAAAATGGCTGTCAAGAATTTTAAAATTAATGAAAATTTTCCAATTTTACCATTTCCTGGATTTATCCAATCATATGCATGACAATAAATACTATAAAATTAAACTCTATTATTTTACCTATCTAATTATACATAATTTAGCCTTCCTAAAACAATTTTTAATATTAAAAATTATAAAACAAAATGGTTTGACATGAAAATATTGAAATCTATAATTAACTAATTATTGAAAATTATTGTTTGAAGATGCTAAATTATGTTTTCTTAATATTAAAATATTAAATATTAGAATTTTCCTTACATTCTAATATAACTTATTTTACTCCACTACATAAAATTAATTTATAATATCTAATTTTAATGTCAATATCAAACATTTTCTTAAATTTATTCTATGTTCTTATCTGTTTTAATTAAAATTATTTTCTTAATACTACTGTTAACTGTCTAATTTATATTAAAAACAATTCAATGAACCTTATTTATTATTTAAAAGTACTTTTCGTGACTGGTTTCACACTATGTTCACCTTTTGTTCTTTTCAAAACATTATTGTTGCAAAAACCGATCGTTATGTTTTTTTATTTTACTTGAAGATTTTCAATCTTCATTATCACTTTACCTTCACTATCACATCTAATGTTTGTACCTTATTATTCTTATGATCAATTTATAATATGATCTTATTGTATTAATATTTATATATTGTTTATTTTACAATTATGTCTAAAAATTCATTATGAATTTAGCATTTTATATGATTTTTATAATCATGTAAGCTTTTAATTATGCTTTGGTCCATATTATTTGTAAATATTAATGACTCTAATTAATTAATATACCTACTGACTACTTATTACTATCTAAATAATAAATTTATATTGTATCTTAGATATTTTAATTGAAATTGTTTAGACTAGTCGAGTATTTATAATATGATCATTAGGTCATCTTGTGTCGATTCCTATTCAATATATATATATATATATATATATATATATATATATATATATATATATATATATATATATATATATATATATATATATATATATATTCATTCAAAATTCATTTCAAAATTTCAAATCTAAGATTTTCAAAAACCCATGCTAACCGAACGGCCTTATTGACTTGAGCACTTTTATTTTCCTATTACTTCAATATTATTTACTTACTTACTTTATCTATATTATCTACTTATACTTTATTATATTGTATTTCCTCATTTCATCCAAACCAACATGTAGTCGTTATTAAAGATTTATGTCCCTTTTGAAAATAAGTGTCCCAGCTTATCTCCAACTGTTACACATATCCACCCTCTTAAAGGAACCCCTTAATTAGGGGGATTTACAGTTTCTCAGATTTATAGTTTGTAACAGTGACATTAGACGTAGTAGTAAGTATAAAGGAATTACCACAGGGGGTCGAATGAAAGAGGGCACTTAACTTGAAGCGTGCGGAGTTACTTAAATGTATTTGCGTATAAATGTTTTATATTAAAGGTAAAAAAAAAACATACTACATGGTGTTGAATAAGAAAGAGACACCGACTTACCATTTTCTTTTTAAACAATTAACTCAAAATCTTACGATTGGCGTATATATCACGAGTCGTTATTAGGAAACTAAATCTAAGTATAAGAAAACAGTTTAAAATATTCCGGGAAGTGATATTTTGATTAAACATAATACTTAACTAAAATTTTCACTGATGGCTGTTGGAACTTGGAGAAATTTTATTAAATGTGTTATTTGATGTAATATTTTATTCAAATCGGGGACTAAAGTAATCAAAAAAAGTATTTAAAATATACAATGAAGGCGCAAAATTTGGAATAAACCTCGACTTTGTCCGGAAGAACCTGTGCTATAATCACCTTTGATTTGTTAAATAGTGACCCTATTTTTTGGAGTTTTAGACTTCCTGCAAATGGTGAACATTTCTTCTATTACATGCCCTATACCTAAATATAACTGTTTTCGATTTATAGACTCGAAATGAAGTAAAAACGACAGTTAATTTAACATTTTATTAAATGTTGAAAATGCCCCCCACTGGTTAATTGACAATAACTTAAGAGATTTATAAATTCATTCTGAACATTTATGACTACTTCTGTGGTAATTAACCTTATTTCTTGAAAAATCCGATTCTTTAAGTCTTCTATGTCAATTGGCTTAGTTTGGAAAACTTTACCTTGAAGGTAACCGCACAAAAAGAAGTAAAGAGGGTTTAAGTTTGGAGACTTCGGCGGCCACTCGATAGGTCCTCTTCTTCAAATCCACCTGTTTGCGAAAACATTAAGAAAGGCGCGAATTTCTGATAGGTAATGTGGCAGGGCACGGTCTTCTTGAAATCAGATACTTTGATGGGGTAAAGCTGAATTCTATTCTTCGGAAAATAGGGTCTAAAGAGCAGAAGTACGATTTTGTAGAAACTGTAAATATTTTTCATCAAAAAAGATTGGACCTATTACGATCCCTCTCTCATCCATTTTGGGTCTATATTAGACCAATATGTCATCCTTCACTGACTTTATTAGACTTTTATGGATACGAAGCATTTTCCGACACATGTTTATATGAACTATTTTATTTTACCTTCTAAATTTCTTGACACTATTCTTTTACACCCTATATAATTTTAACGATCCTCCACCGGCAATTTCCAATGTAATAAAACTTTCAAAGAAACTAACAAAGTTACAGAGTAAACTATAAGGTAGCATTACTCTGTTTTAATTTTTTTCCTTTTCCTAGTCTTCTCTTTTTCCTTGTTTACTGAATCCCAAAAATACACTGCACTCCAAATTAAAGTTCCCACCTTCCGAAAATAAAATAACAAAGTTCCCACCTTCTGAAAATAAAATAACAAACAAAACGTACTTCCATGAACGATTTAAAGTAATTCTGGCTCAAATAAAGTTACAGAATGTGTAAAAACGAAATCGAATTTACACGGCATCGGCAAACAGATTTAAAAGGGGGATGAAATTACATTGAAGTAAGAATTATGTAGAACCGGGGACGTACTGCTTGAAGGGGTTGAAGTTTATCTCAAGCCTATGTTACTAAAAAATGATAAATATTTATTTAAAATAGTTAAGTCAAGTCCGTATAAAGCATGCACACGATATAGTTCCATAGCCCTTTCAGAATGTAATAATTCTAAAGTAAATATTAAACTGACAAATTAAATACAAAACATCTAACATCTATACCACTTATAACCGCAGCATTCACCAAAAGCCACACTCCTAAAATAGGGAAACAATTGCAAACAACCTTAGAAGTTTATATTTTATGAAAGAGACGACTAAATAACAAATATATTACATATTACAGCATTCTTGAAGACATTCAATAACACCCTATTCAATAACACCCTATTCAATTGAATAAAAAAGACGGAATTAAATTTTTGACAGTTTTAACTGGAAAATTAGAGGGAGGTAGGAACAATCAAAGAGCGACTTTGGAGTCTCATATTTCGGGAATGATGCGATTAAATAAAAAACTTAATATGAAACATTTGAAGACCTATCCAATGATATCCCCACTCGATGGTACGTACAAAAAAAAGTTTCATTCCTATATTTCACGCAGCGGGAGATATCCTTTTTTTTCAATTCCGTGTTTTTAGGGTTAATGGAAAGCATATACCTGCAAATTTCATTGCAAAAGATTAACAACTGACTTAAGTTATAGAGCTGCGTGACTCATGGACAGGCGGTTGGACATGACTAAACTATAACTACGGATTCCTACGGAACATTAAAAAATAGCAATTTTCTTTATAATTGAAGAAATTAGCACAAAGAATACCTGCGTATAACTTTATCAAAAATGAATCTACAGGTGAATTGCCTTTTCCTATTTTAAAATTAATCATGTAAAAAAATATTTAAATATTAAAAAAGATCTTTAAAATATATTTTAAACAATACGGTCTTATTTAAGGTACTTATAAAAACAATGTTTTTATAACAATTCTATAATACCAAATAAACAACCATAAAAACATTGCTTTAGTTAAGAAACTTTCCTTCCCAACCTTCACTGATATACATTATTTTGTCGTTATTAATGCATCAGTAAATAGGTAAAATTCTTATTTCAGTTTTTGTTATAATTAATAAAATCTTAAAATAATAACATAATATACTAAAAAAAAAATAACACGAACTACACGATATACAGAAGACCATCATCACATGCTAAAAATTCGGGTCTATTAGTAACAGAGAGGGAGGACTTTTTGATCATCCTGTCCATTTCTGAAACTGTAAATTTTCACCATTTCAGAAGAAAGTATTAGTCTTGCTATAACATTCTTTAATGGTATAAACAGTCAGTTTCTTGTTAATTTTAAGGTGAACAAAATAGCCTTGCCACTATGCTCAATTTTTGTGATTAGTGTGAATAATGTAGAAGTGCCATTATACACGTAGCAAGACTACTTTTGGGAATTTATAATTACTAAAAAAATTATATAGTGTGTCCAAAAAAGAAACGTGGGAAATTTACATATTATTCGTTTTTTAAAGCTAAATTTAAAATGAATATTTTAAGATTATCTAAAGCTAGAAAACCTTCTATATTTTTATGCCGAAAATTTTCACCAAAATTTTAACAATAATTCTTTGATGTGGAAAACAGCAGATTAGTTATATGAAAATTTTCAACATTATTATGAGATACATTTTGGCTATAATTTTTATGTTTGTAAAATGGCTCTTTGTCAAATTTCTTGAAACAATACAACATGGTCAATTTTATTTTGTATTAGCAAATATTGTAAAGATAGGATCTATTGTATCTAGTTAAAAATGTAGTAGGTATTTAAAATACCTAATTCTGTAAATTTGCCTTTGTCATGAAATCTTCGTCTAATTAGCTTAAAAAGAGAAAGGAAATGAATCGACGCGGAAAACTAACTATATTTTTTTGGAATGTTGTGGTGATCAATAATATGAAATTAAAATTGTTGTTAAGGCTCTTTTATACAAAATTTGAGATTCTTTAAGTGTCACTATGTTTTCAAAGTAACTTCTAACTTAAAATGTGTAATGGAAAAGTTTATATTAAACCAAATTTTATATAGGCCTAATTTTATATAGGCTTCAAAACTATTTTAAATTATTGTTTTTGTTAGTAGCTTTTAACGCATGAAAAAAATTACTTCTTCAAAACAAAATATTGAGCATAAAAAATGTAAAGAACTTCTTTAAGTATCCGTTGTCATATTGGCGTAATGAGTTCCTTTAGTAAGAATAACTGTCAATAGCAAAGTTCTGGCTTTCACACCTAATTCAATGTTGCGTTATAAGGCTGCTTTTATATATATATATATATATATATATATATATATATATATATATATATATATATATATATATATATATATATATATATATGCGAGCAGCCCAACAAAAGTTTTCTTATTAACTATGAAAGAAAAGACAATGTTTTAGTAAGTAAAAATAAATGACGAGAAGTTTTAGTTGATGAATGGCAAAACATAGGGGAACAAGAAATACAAAAGTCAGCTATGTCATAGCATCTTCAAGCAGTACTCAATTTAAGAGGTTACCCTAGCAAGTATTAACTAGTTTTTTTTTTAAATTGTTATCATCTTCCAATTAAAAAGGGGATTTAAAATAAAACTGTACACTGTAAAACGGAAATGCATTTAATTAAAGGAAAATGTGTTGGAAGCAAATTTCATAAACCGTTTCTTAAATTCAAATAATGTAATGTATTAAATTTAATAATTTTTACATTAATCTATTATATATATATATATATATATATATATATATATATATATATATATATATATATATATATATATATATATATTCCATTATTGTATATAAGTTTGATTATTACTTTTAAGGTGACTATGTACATCAAACATACAGCCAGTGTACATTGAATTTAAGATATGTACCGTCATCTGAACATCGGTTTTGAACTCATTGGTTTTTGTCAGTACCGGCAGACATGTACACCCCATCATAAGAAAATTGAGTCTTTAAGCAACTTATATCATACTAAATAAAGTTGCGCCATCTCCCGGAATCTCATATAATGTATCATGACCATTAATGTAAATTCTTTTAATGTTACGGTACATGTGAATTAATTTTAATGTACAGAAAGTTGAAATATCTTTTCAGTTACTTTATTGAAATACCATGTCATCAAATTTAATGTACAACGAACTGATATTTCAATGAATTTCAAAGTAAATATATATTATTCGCGATTTAAAGTACAAAATCATTAAATTTAATGTAGAATGTACCATAAATTTGCATTAAATTGAAGGTTATTTTTAACAGTGTATGTAAATTGATGTGAATGTATAGATTTTTTTTATAATAATTCTATAATAGTTTTTGAAAAAGTTTTATTTTTTTGCTGTTATTAAGCCACATTGAAGCTTGGGTTTAATTATTTTTTTGATTTCGACTGTGGTTAATATTATATATATATATATATATATATATATATATATTTAAATAGTAGTGTGTCTAGACTTTTGCTGCCCACTGTATAAATAAAAATATTATTACATTATTCAGCATTCAAAAACGGGTCCTAGTTCTGATGATATGCTAATTCTATGGAGGAATTCGTTGTGTACAATGATCTAAACGCTTGGGTCAGATACAGGGTAAGCGGTGGTATTACTGCGGTTCATTCAGTATTTTCGACATTCATTATGCGAAATCTTATTTTTTTACCGAAAGCTGAATGCATAAGTAAATAAAAAATGTTGATCAAAGTAAAAAACTAATATGTAAAATTTAATTCTGGTTTTACGGCGGAAATGAATGTATTATTACCCTCCAAATAATGTGGAATGATCTAATATTACGTGTCTATTACTGCGAAATTCAACCGTATCTGTTTGGGGTTAAGATTCTTCGAACTTCGAATACAGAGGTATGCAAATAATGAGGAATCTACATGAATTTTACAAAGAAAAACCTATACTCACATTACATCCTATCAATTAATAATTAGCACAAGTGCAGGCAGCTACCTAGATGGAAGGTTACGAAAACATTGGAAGGGTTTGTTTACTCCGCCGTAATGTATTCTCATATCCTTATTGAGAGTTTGCTCATAATAATACGGATCTAATTTCGATTAAAATACTTATTCAACATTAGGTGGTAGTATTATAAAACAAATCGAAATATTCCCAAAAAATGTCGTTTCACTGTAAAAGGCTATCTTTTAAAATCCGCAATATTTGGGACGCCTGCAGTAATACCTCCACTTACCTTAATACTTTAGCAATAGGAAACACTTTCAAACGATGATTTTCGAGAACCATTACTTAGGTGCATTGAAATATTATAAAAAAATTGGAAAATAAAAAATAAAAATAATTTACCTTTGGTGTTGGCAACCCAAAAATACTAGTAATTTGTAAAAGAAATTGGGAATAAGGGTGGAATAAATTCGAAACCAAACGGCAAATTATTTTGCAGAAAAATAAAAAAACATTTCTGATTTTTATTTGGGCTATTTCTAAAGCTTGTCAATACCATATTCCTCTTGTTTTAAAAGTTGATAGGACATTTTTTTATAACGGCGAATCAAAAAGCCAATTTATATTTTTCAAATCTTGAAGTTTTTAATGATTAGGCCTTAAAGTTACAGAATTCGCCTGCCAGGACGAATGGCAAAGAACCTAGCGCTTGATTCAAACGACACCCCACTGACTGCCTACACTACCAGATTACCACTTTCTAAAAATAAAATAACAAAGAAAATAAACTTCCCTAAAACGATTTACGGTAATTCTGATCCAAACAAAATCACAGAAACGGGAAAAAAAAGAGGGTCGAATTAACACGAGCATCCGGTTTCGCAGGGCGTATTAATAAGAGCACGTGCGATGCACCGGGATTAAATGAGAATAGTCTTGGGAGGGTGCAGACGTCGTAGCATCAGAGGGATTGTTAGGCTCTTGTTATACTTTACTGCCTTTTTTTGGGGAAGTTTAAAGCTTAAGATTTTAGTAGGCTGTATTGTCGATCTTTTCCCGCAGTAAAAGTGAATAAAATCAATAGATTTATCATATATAGTTCATGCTTGAACCAGAATGTCTTTTGTTG
This sequence comes from Diaprepes abbreviatus, assembly GCA_034092305.1. NCBI lineage: Eukaryota > Metazoa > Arthropoda > Insecta > Coleoptera > Curculionidae > Diaprepes > Diaprepes abbreviatus. The sequence goes on from JASJET010000218.1 coordinate 7,534,162, forward strand.
ATACAGAAATCAAGTTGTTGTATCAATAAACCATCTCTTTTTATTTATTTTTATTGAAAATGGAATTTAAATTTGTTCTCTAAATTAAAAGGGGAAAATTATAGAAATGCAGTAAATGCCTTGTTTTCGATGTTTTCATCACAATATTTCAAAAAAATCTATTTCATTTTTTAACACCAAGTTGCATCGACTCCTCAAGGATATTTAAGGAAAGAACAATTTTACTCTGTTACTCCCACTGTATGCGTTTCAATCACCTTATGTTTTCGTCAGTGAATTTATCGAATCAAGAGTCAACTTCATAAAAAACTACTGCACCCATTCCGTGATTAGTCGATAAAATATTGCGCCATCTGACTCGATGCCAATGCTTTATTTTTAAAGATTAATCTTGTTCGTTATTTTTTGCATTTATTATCGTTTTTGTAACGTTATCCGGAATATTAAGCGTGCCACCCACGTTGAGACAAATCTCTCCCATCGATCTATCGAGTCAAAAGTATTTATTTGTAGGACTGACAGGTGTTAAAATTTGTACGTGTCATCTAGCCGCCTGCGCAGTCCAATATTTGGTGCCAAAGAATGAGCGCATGCGTTTGTTTACTTATCACCGAATGGCGTCATTACAAACTAATCGCCAGAGCTTATAGTAGAGATATTATTGTAAAAAATACCAAGAAATAGCAGTTGATTCTTTGTGCACAAAAATTGCATCTCTCACTACGGTTTTTTTTCTCGATCAGTGGCCTAACTAAATAGGTATTTTCATACATACACATTATATGTTTCGTACAATAAATTAACTTGCACTTACTTACCCAAATACTGGGCCCTTTTTTTTTGATTAGTATTGTTTTAAGCAACCTTTAAATTAACTATTGGCATAATATTGTCGGATGATAGCATCGCGAAGTTATCATTTGGAATGCTAAATGCTATCGAAAACTATGTGCATGACGACGTTCCGACTGGCCTGTACAGTTGTATCTGTGCAGATCGGCCGGAGAAATTTTCCTCTACGTGTGTGGATTCCTTTATACTACTAAAACAAAAACCGAGTTAATAATACCAATACTTGTTTACTGGTGCATTAAAAACCGCAAAATCATGTAAATCAGAGATGGTTTTGTGGGGAAAGCTAGCTGAGTAACGCAATATTTTATGTTCCTTAGGGGTAATGGAATAGTTACAAAAGAGACCTGAAATTTTTAAAGGTACGGCGTCTACATCAACATTCTGAGTAATAGGTTTAAGAATTTTTTAAATAGCTATATGCCTTTAAAGGGTATCAATTTTTTCAACTATAAAGAAAATCATCATTTTTCAATGCGAACAGTAAATTTTACTTCATTCATACGCGGAGCTGCATATAGTTGTACGTTTGCTGAATGTGATTTCAGCACTACAACGGTATAATGAGGATATATCCACTGCTATTGCATCTCACATGGAGGAATCCGTGAAATCCGCATAAACATATATACGCCATCCGGCGGGAGGTCGGAGAAGCCGCGTTCAGTATTTGCATGCTTCCTTTCGATCTGTCCTTTGCATAGCCAGGTGCATGTCGGTACCCTGATGAGTCTAATAGAGACGAAACATGTACCTCTGCCGTATCACTGTGACGGGGAGGGTAAATTTTGACTTTCTTCTCGGTATGGTGGTACAGGTAGGCCATCATCTTGATGGTGGTGGAATAGGATAAATTGCATTTTATAACAATTTATTCTAACTGTGCAACCTCTAACACAGAAAGGATATGATGGAGAGGAGTTTGCATTTACTGTTCGCATTTTACTTCATATATATATATATATATATATATATATATATATATATATATATATATATATATATAAGACCCTTCAAATTACTATCCAAGAGAGTGTTGTGAATTACTTACAGGTGCAGGGATGGACTAGCTGTGACACTCACCATCCCAATTTTTTTACGTCCTGTATAATAAGAACTTTGGACAACGTTTTTACATACCTTTAATTATTGACTAAGAATTAAGTACTTATTCATGTCGCTAATCCAAATCGTTTCCGAAAAAACTTCATTTTATTTACATCATGTATTTGACGTATTTCCATAAAAGATACATCTTTGTTCCTATCAAATGTTCAACCTTCAAACTTATTATAAAAAAAATTCGATCTAAAATTAGAGTATACCGCTTTAGTCAAAAAGGTCCAAGATTTGATTCTCACTATAGTGCCGCTCTCGATACGATCTCGGTTCGATACATTTTTTTTAATGAAAAAGGGTTTACGATATCGAAATCTCCGCGAAACCGATAGTGTGAATAGGTTCATTGTTTCTCCTGTAAGAATATTTTACCGGACCGAGACCGTATCAAGATCGTATCGAGAGCGGCACTATAGTGAGAATCTGGCCTAATTCTACGAATTGAAGTTCGATCCAGATTGACAAAAAATGTGCGTTTTATTTTATCGGCACCAAAAACAAAGTATTGTTTTTGGAAACGCTGCTAGATACGAAAGAAATAAATATCCTGCATTTTAGAACTTGTCAACTTTCACATCGCTGACACATTGAATCTTTAGTTGGATACTAATTTACTAATTTTTGGATTTCGTGGTGAAATTAATTGTGAAATAATTCGAAATATGGAATACACGTTTATTGTATGCAGATATGCATTTGATGACTAGTCTTGCATGTTGCAATGTTTTGGAAGCCAGGAAACCTCCTAATCGTACTCTTGCAGATCAGAAAACATTTCAACGAGTTGACCAACGTCTAAAGGAGAATGGTAGGCGATTTCATTTATTAAGGTAATATTATTAAATTTCTTCATAATTTTATGAAATTTTGAGAAAAGAAGTACATGCCAATTTCTATTTTATCTTTTTATTTTCTGTTTTTGAAAAGGTTGTTGTATTAATTTACATCTAGGCATCTGCTTTAGAATTTAAATAAATCATCATGTGGCTTTAGTTTATTCCAGAAAATCGTCTCAAGATGCTCAAAATTCCGAGCTTACAAATGACCTATAAGGTTAACTGAATCCATTGTTGCAATAATTATGTGTACATACAAGCTGATGTCGCGTGTGCAAGTTCGTTTTAAGATAATTGCAAGTTATGTATTTGTACAATGAATGTATGGTAAATATTTGTTGTTGCACGAACTATAAATTCTAAAAATTACGAGAGTTTGCTAAACCTTAGAGTGAAAACGTCATATGTGGTTCGGAATTTACCTTATGGAGTTCCAAAAAATTTGGAAACGAAATCTATAAAACTATATTATTTAAGGACATTTTGAATATAAAAAAAAATGTAATTTAGATTTTGGGTTGGTAAATCTAAAAAAAAAAGACGATACAAGAGGGTTTAAAATTTATTTTTTTGAGGTTTCGCAGCTTGCTAGGAATCCGTACAGTTTCGGCATGTCACAGCTTCGGAACTGCGACTTCGACACCTTTTCTTATGCCAGACGAAATCCGAATGGGACAACCTAGTAAGGTAGTATTGCATCAAGGACTGCACATCTTCGCTTCTTGCCGTCGATAGATCGACTATTGAAATATATGGCTGAAGAATTCAGATAGTCAAAGTCAAATATGAATCTAATTAGGATTTATTATTATGTTCTCTACTTTGTCCCATATCATAACGCTATTGGGTGTTCCCACCTGGATTATTTCCGAAAGCTTATTAAATTTTGTTCCGAACTTTGACTTTGTAAATTCGAGATTTCCTGGACTATTTTAAAAAGGGGAAATCTCAGAACACTTTATTTCATTTTACGGATGTTTATTTTTCTTCGAAAATAGTCTGCTTTTCGTCCAACGGGGTACAGAGACCTATAGTCCATTTTTATGCACGTTCGAGGTGTTGCAGAAGAACTTCCCAAGTTTTGGGCTTAACAATTTATCGTCGTTTAAAAACGAACTCTAAAATGATGCCTTCAACAAGATCGTCGGGGCTCAAAAGCAGCGGCTGATTTAAGAAAAATAAGAAGACATAGATGAAAACTTTGTTTTGTTATGAAACAAAACTAGAACAATTAAAATCTATGAGACGTATTTTTAGTCCGGCCCTATTTTATGGGTTAAAAACATGGGGTTTCGATTGTAAAAAGAATCTTTGTAGAAACGAGACCAAAAAATGATTAGTTTAAACCAAATATTTGAGACCTATAAACAGGAAACGCTCAGCAGCTCGAGTAATAATTTCAACTTGAAATAATCACTGAATTTTTGTTTTCCGCGCGTAGTCTTAATATGTGTAAAAATATTATGCAGGATACTCATTTTCAGGACTAACTGAAACTAAAAAGAATGAAAAAATCTTTTTTTTTTTAAATTAAGCCAATTTTCAAAAATTTTACTAAAAGTAGAAAAATAAATTAGAAACAGTTCTATATTGCAATTAATAATTGGAGATTAACTTATTTAGCATATATTTGAAGTCGGTGATAGATTGAAATTTATAGAAAATACCTGTAAACTACACAAAGACTTTCTAAGTAAGGCAAAAGGAAATGCGACGAGGATCAAAACAATATCATAATGATATGGAAATGAAGTCTGTTTTTTTAAAATGAAACCGTATATTTTGAGATACCCCATTTGAAAGCCCATTAGAACAAAATTCAACGCACGTTTCAGTTTTAAGATAATTGTACCTTATAAGATTTAAATAATTATAATTTCAATTAAAAATTTAAATAAGATAAAATATTTAAAAACTGTATATTATTCGTTTGTTGAACTGAAGTGTTTTTTATTAGGTCTGGTCGGTTTAATACAAAATTATTTACAGATTTGTTAAGAAAGGCACAATTTAACCAAATCGCAAAATAAATTCCATAAAAAATTAACGTTTGAGCGACTTAAAAGTCTGATGCTTTTCGAATGCAACCTTAAAGGGCATATGTACCTCGATCTTCTTCGGGATGATGTAGTTAGCAGTAGCTCTGGAAACTCTATTTTCTAATCAGATGGAGACAGAGCACTACCACATTACAAAGTGCATGTTTCTCAATACGAAGTTTCCCCTAATAGATGCATTAAAATAACAGATGCGATTGAGTGATCGATAAGATCACCAGATCTTAATTCATTGGACTTTTTTTTATGAAAGTCATCCTAAAACAAAAGTTGTATAAAGTTGGTAATATTGACGATCTTAGGAAACGCATTAGATGTGAGGTACAGCAAATAACAACGGAAATTGCTCGTCAGTTAAAAATTAATTTTATTTCCGTTAAGGTTCTTTCCAAGAAAAAATGCTGAAAGTTTCCAAAATTTTTTATGTTTTTATTGTTGGCGCCTACGACATTAAATATCTTAAAAATTTATTTGGTGATCACACAAGACAGTGTTCCATTAAAGAAACAAAAAAGACGAGGTTAACACCAGCAACACGTCCAAATGAAGATCGAAACTGACGCGTTTTTGGATTTTTCTGTAAAATAGTTTTTATTTTTGTTATAGAATTTATTTCAGTTAAAGTTTTCTCTCTGAATAATAAATATATATATATATATATATATATATATATATATATATATATATATATATATATATATATATATATATATATATATATATATATATATATATATATATCGACGGCACTGATTTAAATGAGATTTTTGCGTTATATGTAAGAAGTTGTTGCGGTGGTCCCATATCAATTTGGCCGAATTTGGATTAGTAAAATCTAAGAAGGCTCTTATGGCGGACAAAAAATTTAATTTTATCAGATTTTCTCCAAAATTGGTATGGGGAAGTTTTTAAGGTAGTACATAACAAACTCAGAATAATTTTTAAAAAATTCAATATGGCGGGATAAAATTTTACACATCCCGGTTTTTTGGTTTTTTGTAATTTACAACTTTTAATAAAATGCACTGTAAACAAGAAATGCATTACATTTAAGGTAAATGTGCTGGAAACAAATTTCATAAACCGTTTCTTAAATTCAATTCATGTAATGAATTAAATTTAATAATTTTTACGTTAATGTAAATTAATGTATTCAATTAAATTTAACATAATCATACATTGAATTTAAAGTTTGATCATTGTTTTTTAAGGCGACTATGTACATTAATTATACAGCCAGTGTTCATTGAATTTAAGATATGTTATCACATATTTGATGCACCAATATTAATACGAGGTCAAAAAATTTTGCTACCAGAAAAATGTGGAAATTTTTCCCATAGGTATTGTACGTTCATTTGTACATCGGTTTCGAATTCACTGGTTTCCGCCAGTACCGGCAGATATGTTCATCATCATAAGAAAATTGAGTCCTTTAAGCAACTTATATCATACTAAATATGAAGTTCAATACAAGTTGCGCCATCTCCCGGAATCTAATGCAATGTACCATGAATATTAATGTAAATTCCTTTAATGTTAAGGTACTTGTGAATTAATTTTTATGTACAGAAAGTTGAAATATCTTTTCAGTTACTTTATTGAAATTAAGGATGTCATTTATTCAAATTTAATGTACAACGAACTGATATTTGAATGAATTGCTTTAGATTTAAAGTAAATGTAAATTATTCACGATTTTAGGTACAAAAACATTAAATTTAATATAGAATGGATATTAAATTTGCATTAAATTTAAGGTTATTTTTAAGAGTGTACAGTAAGAAAAAAATTACCAATAAAGTGTTTTTCAATCTTTTTATGGGAACAGAATTTTATCAAGTATTAATTGAGCGCCGACCTCAAAAGTTTCAATTTCATATCGGAATTTATATCGTCATTTCTCACTTTTTAGCGCTTCTTTATAAGTCGGTTCAATTATTTTATAAAATTTTATTTACATATTATCTAAAAAACTATTCAGTTTAGCTATAAAAAATATATCTAGGATTGACTATATAATTCGAATTCAAAAAGTTACACAGAAATTTGGTATTTTCGTTGTTCAGTTATTTATACAAAGAGTTAAATATAAAGACACTTCTCCGTTCATTATTTAAATAACTGCGTTGCGAAAGGTGTTAAAATATGGTAACAAAAATAACATTAGATGTGTTTCGGAATACACATCTTTCCAAACGTTAAACTATAGAGAAGAATATAAAAGTGTATTTAGTTAAGTATGTGTGGAAGATAGGATTAACTCTACATAGTGCGGAAAAATTAGAGAAGACAGAATAAAGAATACAAAATAAACTTATTACTTTCAAACCTAATTTGACCTGACTTATTATTGTAATTATATAACGAATTCTTTAGGGTAAAAAAGACTGCGCCACCCAAGGAGGTACAATTTTTAAAGCGAACCCTAGAGACATATAAAATTTTAAGTGAATAAATACTATTAGGCTATTTTATCGGTAAATACAATCTAACATTCAGTTTTCGAATGCTTTCTTTTGGCAGAACGTGTAACTCCTGGCGTTGGATTCGTCCCGTGTGATTTATCGCTCCGACTGGTCTACTTTGCTAAAATCTCTTCTGTTACGATTTCGCTAAAATGTGCACCTTTTTATTTCTACACAAACACCGTAATTTGGACCGTAATTTAATGCCTTTTCGGGTACTCGACTGCAGAATGCGCCCTTCGGTTTCTTTTTTCCATTATCATGACCGTACAGCTGTTTGCTTTTTATTTCGCCCCTTGTATTCGGCCCGTGCCACTGAATTCTTAATGAATGGAGGACGGGGGTGCACAAATGTACAATAAAACGAACAGTGCATTTGATTATGGTGGATACTTTATTTACTTTGTATATTTTATACCTAAATAGACATCGGTGTGGTATTTTGGAAATTTATGAAAACAAGAATTAGAGCTTGAAGCGGTATTTATTAACTTACTAATATCAATATCTAGGGTTTCCCATATACAAGGTGCCCACAATAAGAAGAATAAGTATGGAAATCTCGGTAACAGTAAGATTTACACTTCTCTTTTTGTCTGGAATTAATATTAAAGTTGGAGCAAAACCAATAAGCTTACCTACAACTACTTCAATGAGCTTAAACATGCTGTTATTGATTTTTTTTATTTAAATAAGGCCCTGATGAATCTTAAAACCCCTTGTTATTCTAAATACAATAATGCATCACGTTATTGGTTAAGTTACATTTTGAACGTTTTTTGACCATTATACGAAATTCTTGAAGTATGGACCTGTAATTTTTATTAATTTTGTAAAAATAGATTCAAACAGTAAATTAAACACTCTAATATTAAAACAATATTTGAAATGAACTTAATAAAAATTAAAAAAGTCAACTTAATTACCAGTTGATAACTAGTTAACAACAAATAAATAAATAAAAAAAATACCAGTGTATGAATAATAATAATAATAATTATAATATGAACATCAAAACAAAAGGAATTAAGATTTCAGAAGGTGTTTAAAAATACTACCGTTATTCTTGTTGCATTAATGAGGTATGAGTGTTTTTTATTTTAATTTTCGCAAAGTCAATAACATGCATGTCCCTTTTCGGGATCCATGTTGTATTAACGGTTTTATTTACCGAATTTTAATTAGTTTTTTCCAAGGGTCCCTTTCAACTACCTTTCGCGATTTTAACTATTTTTTGATTTTAGCGAGACATCAACGCACCTCCGCCATTATTCGGTATTTCTGTACTCATTTCCGAGAATATGGGCCTATACGCATTTACCGGACTTATTGGCTCAATTTTATCCTTCAGGAAACGTGGAAGTTCGTTTTCGTCGGGATTAATTTACTTTAAGAATTTTCACATTATTAATTATTTCTGTAAAACCTAAATTTTAACACAAATCATTGATTGTTGGTGAAGTCCCGCCAAACCTCCCAATCAGATTAGAACCTCCAGCCGCCTCACCTTTCTTCTCGCTCATAGGGATAGAAGGGGAATAAGTGAAGCTCAGAGTTAACGAAAATTTATTAAACTTTATTTTATCAAGGGAACACTTCTAGGGAATGAGTTGCTTAGGCAAAGGTTATCTATTAACACTCATCCTTAACTCTTAGTTAATTCATTCACTTTTTACTTTTCCTAACTTTTACTGCTTCTTTTTTGTTCTGAATTCAGTTATTTTCCGCAAGTCAAGTTTGGAGTTATTTCACTCTCTACTGTCACGTTCGGGTTGGTCAAGATCGAGATTTTAATCACTTTATAGCCAACACGAAGCTGACTAGTACTCGCAAGCAGTGTTACCAGATCAAATAATTAGTTTTCCTGACAATATCCCTAACTTAAACCGTAAATTTCCTGACGTATTGTCTGAATGTTGTATGTGGTAAGTAAAAGCAGCGAGATTTTCAAAATTTGCACCGCGCGCCTAATTTTAAAATCTCGCGCCTCACGTGTGAACTCTACTATAGAAAAACAAGATGGTTGAGCTATTTCAGCCATTGAACGAATCCTGAAAATGTATCTTCCTCTAAAAGAATATTTTTTGACAACTCCGCAAGTGCCGACAATAATAAGAAGCTTTTAATCTTTGAATTTCTAAAAATTTTCACAATTACAATTTGCACTGTTTCCCTGACAGTTAGGACGCGTTTTTCGAGATTACTAAACCCTTCAGGACTGGCAAGAAATCTTTTTATTGTTTAGCTCTGCTGAGCATTATACTCGACTCGTAGCTCTTCCTAAACCGAACGTACGATCGCTTCGATTTATTGGCAAGACCCTTACTAAATAAGATTTAGTTTCCGAATCCCAAATTATTTACCTTTCCCGTAAATGTTGGAATTCGTACGCGCCACTAATCTCGCCTTTTTATCGACGGTATAAATTTCAGTAATTAAGAAACGTGCATGATCTTTATTGTTTGTAGAATGTTACGTTATCAAAGACAACCTATTTTAAGAACCAAGATTTGTCCTAATAAGGGAACAATCTCGGGGCCCCCGAGAACAATCGCAAAATGGACGAGTTATCTCAAGAAGAACAACTCATAATGTGCTTAATTTTGTAGTTGACTTTTCGCTTTTATAGCAGTGGTGACGTCGCGCTCTGAAATCGAGGTAGCACCGAATCAAAGTGCTGCCACCCCGTCATTTAATGTCTGGGTTTCCCCGCGTCGTCAACACGAAGTTTTCGAGTTCTAGCACTGTATACCGCTTTATTTAGGGAGCTTGGGGACATATCAAATCCGAAATTTAATATTTTGTTGTAAAATAAGCGTGTATTTACTTCATCCTCTAAATATAAATGACATTTTAACACTGGAGAGAGGCGGATCTAGCCTCTCTCTTTGGGGAGGGGGTGATATCACAAGAGCTGGAATGCTCTCTTTTAAAGTTTTGCTTACAGACATAACTTTCGACATATTCTTAAAGGAAATAATCTAGCGGAGCTTAATCGGGGGAATATTTTTATAATACTTATTCATATTTTGCTTATTTATAGACATAAATAATAGTTAGAAATAAGAAAGATCTAGTGTGATTTGTTTCTTTTTCTTCTTTAAATTAAAAAACCTAAAACAACATATATGTTCTAGCGGACAGGTCCGTACTTAAAAAAAATTTCATTGATGGTCAAAAAAGGTTTAAAATGTAGTTATACCATAATGTCTAAAATATTGCTGGATACAGAATAAAAAAGGCTTTTAAAATTTGACATTAGAAAATCATGACCGTATTTAAAAAAATGAAATTGTTAATGGTTGCTTGAAGATGAAACGTCAAATAAGAAAATCGATAGACTCATCCTAGAGTTTATTAAAAGTTGTTGAAAAAAGTTTTCCCATTTTCTCTCTTTCGCCGGAAAAAAATATAATTTAAAATCCAAAAATTCATTTTTGTTTTAAATAATTCAAATACTAAAAGTTATATCAAAAATTTCAGACCGTTATTTCATTGGTTCTTAAATTACGCAATTTTTTTCCTTTTTTATCAAATAGGTTTCTCTTTCTGTTACCGAGATTCCCGTCTTGGGCACGCTGTATATTGGCTGCGGATGTTTTTATTGTTCCCTATTAATAAATATATGTGGGTGCAAGTATTCCTGTTACCCTGTATCACATTAAAACGGTAAAACTGAGTCCTTCTTCAGCTAAAATTCAGTGGCACAGGCATATTTTTTTCTCAACTGTGAAAATTTCATTTTAAAATATTATTTCCGTGTAAAAAAATAAACTTCATGTTTCTGAATATAAGTAAATTAAAACTAAATAAATTAATAGTTTGGCATATAAAAGTACTAAAAAAAGATCAGATAACCAATCACCTTCGTTTATAACAACGGGCAAAGTTGCATTGTTACTAAGAGTTGGCCTCATAAACTGAATGGATTTTAATAGCAGAGATTTCTAACATTGCCAATTACCTATAATAAAGTATGTTTATTTATAATTTTTTTTAGGGAGACATTTAAAAACTATAAAAATTACGCACATCATTGAAGCTTATTTACAAATCGTAATTGTGAAATCTCAAAGAACAAACTAATTATACGTTTTTCTGTTAGGGCACACTAAAGCCATTTTGTTTTTATAAAATACACACGCACATAAATATACGGAATAAAAAAACTGTCTTAAAATTTACGTTAAAGACACGCAAAACATATAGAAATAATAACTTATTATTCCTTAATCGCCTCCTATTTACTTCTTCTATGAATTTATTTCCTACCATTAATTGTGTGCTTTCCTAATTCCCATTATTCAGACTTCTTATTTAATAAATTATAGAGGAAAGTCTTATTTTCATAATTTTATTTTATTAAGTATTAAATAGGGTTAATATAAGTGAATGTTTTTTTTACCAAGGGCATCTTATCTAGTTTTCTGAATTGTCCCTTTTAATATTTACTACAGAGAAAGAGAAAAATGGAATTAGACATAGAAACGATGAAATATTGTTCCAAATTTTATTTTAAAATGAAAATATTAAGTTAAATATACACGTGTATTTGAGACAGTTAGACCGCTAAAGAGATATACACTGCCGCTCAAATATATTTGGCCAGCAGCATTTTTCTTTATATTACAAACAATACATCTATTAAAACAACTGTTTGTACCTCACCGTAAAATATATATCTACAATAAAAAAGTATACAGCTTATTGTTATTTACCGACTCCTGGCCATAAAACCAAAACAGTGTTATCGTCGGAATTTCTTTGAAGTTAAACGTTCAAGTGGCACTTTTGTTTTGATGAACTTATTGGGTAATAAACATAAATAAAATTTAGAATAACTACTAAAAAATATTTTCTAATAGTTCTCCGATGTTATTCGACCAGAAAACACACACTTCATAGCTCAATATCTTAAGTGTCACACCATTTTCTTGGTTTTTACTTCTGCTTTTTGTTTTTTGAACAAAATAGATAAAAAAAAACAATGGAATATTCTGAAGAAGCAAGAGGCATAATTATCGACTTTCATAAATCCGGCAAAAGCAATAGTGACATTTCAAGACTACAAAATACGGAGGCAAACTCTTGACTATATTGTTAAGAAACGTGCGACTCAAGAAATAATTTAAACAATCGTCGTCTAGGCAGAGCAAGAGTAACAATTTCCGATGAAGATTTAATCACACACTGTAAAAAAACTTCACATTAATTTTAAGGTAATGTGCTGGAAACAAATTTCACAGACCGTTTATTATATGCATTTAATGTTAATGCATTAAATTTAATAATTTTTACATTAAATATAATGTAATTATACATTAAATTTGGTATGTTTACAATTACTTTATTGAAATTTAAGGTAACATTCAATTAAATTTAATGTACAAAGTTTTAATTTTAAAGTACATGTAACCTATTCACGATTTAAGGTATAAATCAATAAATTGAATTAATGAATGCACATTAAATTTAAGGTTATTTTTAACAGTGTAGTTCAATGTGGGCCATGACAAACCTGTCAGTGTATCCACAGTCAAAAGGAGACTTCTTGACGCAGGACTTAAGGGATTCATAGCGATATAAAATGGTTTTCTTAAAACAATTACTAAAAAGAAGATTTAATTGGGCTCTAGCTCTAGAACACAAGAATTGGACAACTACAGACTGGGAAAAGGTCTTCTGCATTGACGCATTAAAATTTGAAATTTTTGGATTCAAAGGAAGATTTCTCGTCCGGCGCCAGTCGAACGAGTGAACGAGGCATGTTTATGGCTGCAGTTAAACACGGTGGAGGGTCTGTGATGATTTAGGGCCGTATTGGAAGTTCCGCCGTTGATAGAAGGAATTTAAAAAAAAAAAGAAGGTTACAAAAACATATGAGAGAATAGTGCAGTGCCCTCTGGGACCCGTTTAATTGGTCCGGGATTTATATTTCAACAAGATAATGATCTTAAGCACGCATCAAAAGTGTATAAGAGTTTTTTATTTAAAGAAAAAGAACTACAACAGGGATTGAAAATCATGACATGGCCTCCACAACCACCGAACTTGAACCTTACAGAATTATTGTGAGATCAGCTTGATAGGCAGGTACGAAAATGTTGTCCTACATCTCAGGAATATTAGTGGAGAAAATACATAGTCGACGAATTGAGAACCTCCTTCTTTTAGAAGTCGGTTAAAAAGTGCAAGACAAATGGCCGAAGATGACCAAGACAGCACTGGAAAAATTAGTGACTAGGTTGTCGAAGCTTGATGGCCATGGCCTCCACATTCACCGGACTTGAACCTTACAGAATTATTGTGAGATCAGCTTGATAGGCAGGTACGAAAATATTGTCCTACATCCCAGGAAGATTAGTGGAGAAAAGTGCAAGACAAATGGCCGAAGATGACCAAGAGAACATTGGAAAAATTAGTGACTAGGTTGTCGAAGCTTTGTGAGGCCGTCATTAAAAACAAAGGTGGACACATAGATGAGTTTAGATGTAAAAACAGTATTGTTATATTGTGTTAAAGAATTACTAATAAATAATTAAAATTACTATGAAGTCGTTTAATTTATTAAAACTTCTACAAAATGCCTTTTTCTGGCTGACCAAATACTTTTGACCGGTAGTGTAAGTGCTTAGGCAAATAATGATATTTCAGTGGATAAAGTCTTGTGTACCTAAATTCTAAAAATCTACAAAAAAAAAGACTCGAAAACTAACATAGAAAAAGCCTTAAAATATTTCGAAAAAGCCAAAAAAGAAAATTTCGAACATTGCTGACATAATATCGCATCGAAGTGCGACCTATTTATTGTTCGCATACTAAGTTAGAGGGAAATTTAAATACCCATATTTCCTCTATATTTTGATACAAAAAGCAATGTGCTCTTATATTTCAAAATATTTATGAATTATTTTCAATTCATAACATCCTTTTTAAACATTAGTTAGTTGTTTTTTGTTTAATCGTAGCGAATTAAACTCTGAATACCTTATAAATTAAGCTAAGGTGTATTACATATAAGAAGCAAAGATGACGGTATACCTTTATCAACATGTAATAGCGATATCGACAACCTACGGTACGCTGTGATTTTAAGATGTTTTGTTGTGGACTGGTGATTAGACTTCATACGCAGAGTTACATTACAGTGTTCTGTTCATGTCTATATGCACTTTTAGAGTTCCAGAGCAGCTGTATCTTTTTCTTTAATTTTTATCTTTTTCTTGAATTGTCATATTGAAACACCCGACATAAAATTTTCGTTGAAAGTACCCATTGTAAGCAACTTTGGAGGCTTATATTTAGCAAATAGGAGAATTAAAAATAAACTTTATATAATATCCTTATTTTTTCATTTTTCAAGACGTATTCAATTGGTGGGGTGGGGTGGGGGGTTGGGGTGCGAGGCAACTGGAAAAAAAAATCACCTTAATTTTCTACATACGAGAAAGTATCTTAAATTATTATTTACAATTTCCCTTTACTTCTGTTTTTGGTTTAACTGAAAGCGAAGGAATAATTACGAAGTTACAAAGATGTGTTCAAACGAAGGGACATAACGAAATTAAAAAGGTTCACTATTAAGAAAATAATTAACTAGATGGAGCATCAAAAGAAATTTTCCTGGTCTATTATAAGTAATGTTCCTGGTTTCAGACTAGCGAAAAAAACTGTAAATGCATCGACAAAGAATGCAAGAACAATTCTCGATCTTTCAAAAAGGGATATTCGAGTAATAAAAAAACTCTTCACAGGATACTGCTCTCTAAGATGCGATCTCAAAAATATTCGTAACAGCGGAACACCTGCTCTGCGAATACATGGCCCTGTTTTCCAAGATTAAATTTTTAGAAAATGTCACCTTAACGCCCGAAGGAAAGTCTAAATATGCTGTTAAAATACTAAAGATCTTAAATGCTAATGTGCTGTAGAGGGGCTAGGAAAGCATTAATGACACAATTTTGCAAACCTTTTATTTTGCCACAATGCGTTAATTATCTAAGCTTCTAATTTTAATCACTGTATAACAACTATTTATCTTTTACAAGTATAAATCTAAATTAAAAATCAACAAACAACAACTTATAAATAAAGATATTATCGATTGTCTTAGTGACCCAAACTTTTCCTGGCTCAATAGATTCTTAACATACATAATTAATTAAGTTTATTTACGAGACCCGGTATTTTTCCAATTTGGCCTCATCAAACATCATTTTTTAACTGTGTATATATTTTGTAGCTATAAATTATATAAAGATAACTGTCTATAATATTTACTTAACCTGGTGCATCTTGAGGCATTTTAATATCTTTGGCTTGCATTTTAATAAAAAATAAGTATTGATTTATTATAATTATATTTTAGGTTAGGTTAGGTCAATTTAAAGCTGGCACACAGTACAGGAACATCCTAAATCGTCTGCATCTTTACGATAATTTAAAAAATCAGAGGTTCACAATAGGACGGCTATATTTTTTAATTTATTTTTGTGTATGTATACTCCTTAATTCGAAACGGTTATATAGATATTAATGCAATTTTCTACGTCACGTTCTGGATGTTGCTGCAGTGGTTCCATATAATTTTGGCTGAAATCGGATTACTAAAATCCAAGATAAATGGCGGACTCAATTTTAGTTTTGTCCAATTTCTTTTAAAAAGGGTTCTTGAAATTAAAATTGGTACCAATATCTAACTAATAAAATAACTTACTAAAATCGAGATAAGTTTAATTAAAATTATACTAATCAAAATCGAATCGAAGAATAAAATCAAAGGAAAAGAAAGTGGTTAAGCGTCAGACACACATAATATTAGGGTTGCGTAGCAGTAACTGGCGTTGTTAGTTTTCCTGCAATTTCGTTGTACGTCTGTCTTTGAGTTAATAGAAAGCAAGTGTCCGCAAAAAATTAAATTTTTGTCGGAAAACATATAAAAACCTCGGAGATTAATTTTTTTTTGTATTTTATAAATTAGGAAACGTATTACGGCAAATTTTTTGACATTTTAAAAATTTATCGTTCGAAAGTTAGAGGGGACGGGGCATTTATAGGCCACTATGGAGACTCATAGTTTTCGAATGAAGCAACTGAATAAAAAATGTTACGAACGGACGAATATAATCAAACATAGTGGTTCCCAACTAGCTATGGAAACCATTAAAATTGAACTTCTTCTTCTTCTTCTAGGTAGAACCAAGTTCTGTTATCTATACAATGCCTCATCGATCCTCGTTTGAGGTCGAAATCCAGCTGTCTCTCCATCTTTTGGGGGAGGCGTCCAGGCGGCCGTTTGGTGTTTGATTTTTGCTAGTCTGTCATCGTCCATTCGTTCCACGTGATCTCTCCACTGCCTACGACGGTTTCGAACCCACTTCACAACATCCCCCACTCCGCTGTCCTCGCGTATTTTTGCGTTTCTTATTCTATCTCTTAAACTTGTTCCCGTGATTATTCTCAGCGTTTTCATTTCTGTGGTTCTCATAATTTGTTTTGTCTTTGTGGTTTCATTTCTTGTTTCTGCGCCGTAGGTTAGTATCGGTCTTACACAGACCTTGTAAATTCTTGCTTTGCTCTCAACCGTCATATGTTTATTGTTCCAGATTATGTCTCTTAGTTGGCCTGATATCATGGCCGCTTTGTTGGCCTATGTGCGTACTTCTTCTGTTACTGCCCTGTTACTTGTTATATGTGCTCCTAGGTATTTAAACTTCCCAACCTGTTCAATATGTTTGTCATCAACCATTAGTTTGCATCTTACCGGTTCTTTTGCTATTACCATTGCTTTGGTTTCCTCCATAGATATCTTCATATTATACTGTTTGGCTGTTCGATCGAGATGGAAAAGCATTCTTTGTAAGTTGTCCTCGCTATCTGCTGTCAAGGCAATATCGTCTACAAAGCATATAATTTGAACGGTGTTGTGTCCCATTGGGTACAAAATATTTGTGCTTTTTACCTCATCAATGATTTCGTCCATGATTACATTGAAGTGTTGGACTTAGGCTATCACCCTGTCTTATTCCTATGGATAGAGGAATTTCCTCTGTTAGTGTTATTTGTTTTAATTACCATGGTGTTTTTGGAATTCAGTTCGTATATAGTGCGTATGATTGCTTCGTCTACTTGTTTTCTTCACAGTAATTCTGTTGTGTTCCAGTTTGACTCGGTCGAATGCTTGTGTAAAGTCCACAAAACAAATGAACAGCGGTTTATCGTATTCGATAGATTTTTCAACCAGCTGTCTGATAATAAATATACCGTCGATAGTAGAGCGATTATTCCGGAAGCTCTGCTGTTCTTCGCACGCCCCTAACTTGTCTACGATCCGTTGTGACAGTATTTTGGTTAACAATTCAGTAGGCTGATTCCCCTGTAGTTTTCGGGTTGTTTCTTTGATCCTCTTTTGTGGATCGGAATTGTGATGCTTTTTCGCCATTCGTTGGGTACTGACGTTGTGCGGAGTATTTTTTGAAATATAACAGTGAGCTCTATGACAAGGCTGGGGCCTCCGTACTTTAGCATTTCATTCGTAATTTGGTCGGAACCAGGTGATTTTCTGTTTTTTAATTTCTTAATTGTCAGGTGCATCTCTGCTTCACTGATGTTAACATCTGTTAGTTCTGTGATTTCTTGTTGGTTTTCGTCTACGTTGTTTTCTGTAGCTGGTGCCTGGAGTAAGTCCTTAAAATGGCTGACCCATTGTTGGCTGTCGATTGGACTTAGTTGAACGTATTCATTGATTGGTTTTTTTCTGTTCCTGAGCATGTTCCATATTTTCTTTTGTCCTCCATATAGGTCGTGTTCCATGTCTTTTGAATACTTTTCCCAGTATTCTTTCTTTGAATTGAACCTTTTTAAAAAAGCACTAAAAGCGAAAAATAATTCTATACATTTGATTCTATGATTCAAATTTTTGAAATCGCACAGTGGGACATTTTTCGCCTTTCAGTCAAAAAATTTTATTCCATTGGAATGATGAGGTACGGTATTTCCAGTTTGTGGTGTGTTATATTCTAGTATCTTTGGCTTAGGATCAAATATATTAATTTTCAGGAAAATCACAAAATTTCAAAAAATTCCAGAATGCTTAATAGAAGATATTTTCATCGAAAATCATCATAAAAAATATATCAACATTGTGCTTCTTATGTAGTTTTGTAAGCTGAATACAATTCTGCAGTGAAATGAGCTCTAAATGTAATATAAATGCTAATTTTTTTATCATTTTACCAAAAAATACGATAATTTCCTTGTAAAGGGTGTTTTTTTTTTTTATAGAGGTATAGAACTTTAAGTTGGCAACACTTTTTTAACTGGCGGTCATTTTGTTAGCTGTCAAGTGATTTATGTTTAGTTTGGTTTGGCATTTCAACATGAATAGACTGACGCCTGAACAACGCTTCCAAATTGTGCAAATTTATTTTGAAAATCATGGTTCTGTTCGAAATACTTATCGCGCACTACGTCCATTTTACGGTCAACATAATCGTCCATCAGAGCAATTAATTCGATTAACTATGGAACGTTTTCGCACCACGTTTACTCTAAATGATAATACGCATTCACAGAGACGTCGTACAGTGCATACAGAAGAAGTCATTGCTGCTGTAGAGCGTAGCGTAGAGGAAGACCCGAATCAGTCTATCCGCCATCGTGCACAGGAATTGGATATGTGTCTATCCACTTCATGGAAGATTTTGCGGAAAGATCTTGGTTTGCGTGCTTACAAAATCCAACTCGTGCAATAATTGAAGCCACACGATCACCTAGCAAGGCGTAGATTCGGTGAATGGGCCCAAAACAAGATTGCCGTTGATCCCGATTTTCATAAGCGAATTTTGTTTAGCGATGAAGCTCACTTTTGTTTGAATGGATACGTCAATAAACAAAACTGCCGTATTTAGAGTGATGATAATCCTCAAGTGTATGTTGAGACACCGTTACATCCAGAAAAACTGACTGTTTGGTGTGCTTTATGGGCTGGTGGAATCATTGGTCCGTACTTCTTTAAAAACGATGCTGGTCAGAACGTTACAGTCAATGGTGACCGCTATAGACTCATGATTACTGACTTTTTCGTTCATCAATTGAACAGCCATGATGTGCAGGAGCTGTGGTTTCAACAAGACGGCGCAACATGTCACACAGCTCGTGCCACAATTGATTTATTGAAGGAAACGTTTGGTAACCGCATAGTTTCACGTTTCGGACCCGTGAATTGGCCTCCAAGGTCGTGCGACTTAACGCCGCTAGACTATTTTCTGTGGGGATATGTGAAGTCGCTAGTCTACGCCGATAAGCCCGAAACGATTGATCACTTGGAGGACAACATTCGCCGCGTTATTGCCGATATACGGCCACAAATGTTGGAAAAAGTCATCGAAAATTGGACCTCTAGATTAGACTACGTCCGAGCCAGCCGTGGCGGGCATATGCCAGAAGTCATATTTAAATTATAATGCCTGAAGGTTATCTTTCGAATAAAGGAAATTTCATGTCAATTTAAAAAATTCATCTTTGTTTTATTCCATTTAAAAGTTCTATACCTCTATAAAAAACATCCTTTACATATATACCAACAGATGACTATAATTACAAAATATTATTATGAAGAATAACATTTTATGAGATATTAATAAAACGGAATGTGTTCTGCCAAAAAAAAAAAGAAATTACCAATTATGAGTTGGCAATAGGTCTTGTTCTTTTTGACCATTCGCCAACAAATCAAAAATGTCCCTCCTAAATATTTGATGTAAAAACAATAAACATAAAATTATTATTAGAGCAAGTTTCTACTGCTATTTATTTAGTTTCGATAGAAACTTTTACTTCGAAAATCTCGAGACAAAAAAAGAAAAAAAGATTTTGGTAAAATATTGAAACAATCTTTTGATAAGATTTTACACAATAAACGTATGTTAAATAAAAAGAAATCAAAACTTTCCTGTTTAAAGTAAGGGCGCTTTTTAATATTTTCCCTGGTACATGGGTAGCCGGTTATATTTCGGGAATAAAAAACGAAAACAAATATTTGTCATTTAAAACAATTTTCACCATGATGAATATACTTTCGCATGCGTTTGAACCAATACGAAAAGCATTTTTGCCACTATGAAGTTGGTGTTTCCAAAACATGAAACATGACTACGCAATGTGTTCTTCATGTACGGGAACTAAAGAAATCATTGTCAATATTTGACAAATTAAATTAAAATACCAAAAATAAATAGTTTGCAAGGTATTTATCATTAAAATAGAAATTATTATAAAAAAAATCATTAAATATGGAACTTAATTTGACTCATTTAAAACAGCTGGTCGTAATTACTGTGGGATTTGACAAAGTTGTGTTTTTACTGTTTATGTTTAGATCCAAGAAGTCTACCCTTACCCTTTCATAATAAATAACTCTAAAAAATAGTAAAAAGTTTTGTTTGAAGGTTGTAGACAATGTTGAAGATTGACTAAAATGTGGTTGTCAGACTGTTTTTATTTACGACGTTTCGATTAGGTTGTATTTCCAATATAAACTGAATATTTATACTTGATAACAATTAGAGATACAACTTAATCGAAATGTCGTACAAACAAACAAAAATAAAGACAATGCATGTCCGACAACCACATTTTAGTAAAATGTTTACCATATAATATTGGAATGTCTCACGACACAGATGCTGGTAATTTTGTGTCTCACACGTAAACAATACCGTCAGAATATAGTGATTTGCAGATATCTTTCTTTTGGATAAGTATTTTTCATGTAAAATGTAATAGTATAAATTTAGTTCATAAAAGTAGTTATAAAGAAGACAATATACATCATAAACGTTACGATATTAAGTTCTGGTAAGTATTAATTTGATAAATTTATATGTTTATGTACTTCACAATAATTAATTAATCTGTATAATTTCAAAATATCAAAGTTTTCATCTTGAATGGATACAAAGATTTGAAGTGCTCTTCATGCAACGTTGCCGAACGTTTCGACTCCAATTTAATGCAGGTTAATCTTAAATTGTATGTATTTTCTTTTAATTGATATCTCAGTGTATATTTGATTACACAAAAGAAATCTGCATGTGTTAAAAAGACAATTTTTAATCTAATCGAAATCGTTGTAGGCAGTGGAGAGACCACGTGGAACGAATGGACGATGACAGACTAGCAAAAACCGTGATGACCAAACGGCCGCCTAGACGGGCCCCCAAAAGATGGAAAGACAGCTGGATTTCGACCTCAAACGAGGATCGATGAGGCATTGTATAGATAACAGAACTTGGTTCTACCTAGAAGAAGAAGAAGAAGACAAATAGTAGCATAATTTAAAGCCAAGCCAAGATCTTGATCTTCCTCCTATAAGATTATTCATAAATTTCTACATTTTTGAAAATTGAATTTTCAAAATTTACACGGTAAAGTTAATCGAAATTTTGCGATAGTATAGATTACGACTTAAATCTATTATAAAAAAAATTACATTATCACCTGATATTTTTTAATTAACAGGGGCAAGGATTGGACCTCCTTGATCAAAATCCTGGCCGTGTTTATTAACCAATTTGATTTTTTTTTAAATTTGGATATTACAGGAATGTCTGAGTGTACCAAAATTATTGAGGTTGTAAAAAAAGGAAGTAACTGTTATAAATGAGCCAATGAATTTAATGAATGTTTGCGGTTTTTCACTGGCTCATATTTCTAACACGAATTTTTATTTTTAGATGAAAATAACTTTCGCACTTCCAGGTCAATGTTATCGTACAATTTAAGTTTAGAAAACCTCGAAACACTTGTTTAGTTTTTTTTGTGATTTGGATTAAAAAAAGATCGGGTATAAATCGTCGACTTTTCATGTGTACCACTGTATTATATATAGGGTGTCCAGAAAATATGTGTACTAAATTTGATGACAGATTCTTGAAGTCAAAATAGGTCGATTTAAGCCAACTTAGTTATATCCGATACTGCCTCGTATAGGCAGCAGAACAGAATCAAAATTTTAAGAAAATATTGTTTTTTCCAAATTCAAAAATTATTACGGTTAATTGGTGTACGCATGCAACTGAAAATATTTTCTTCTTGGCAAAAAGGATCATTAAACGAAAAATTTTCAAGAGGTAAAAAAGCTCCCAAATACATGCGATTATCTGATAGAAATATATAGGTTGTCAGAACGTTGATGACATAAAAAATCAGAAACAATGTTTACAAGTGACGACACTTTTGTAACACTTATTCTACTTTATAGTAGGTCGCTATATTACTAGAAAACGTCATATTATAGTGTTAGACCACACACCAAAAATTATTTAATTCAATTACCACGTATTCAAAAAATTTGGAAAAAAATCAATATTTTTTTAAAACTTTGACATCTTCTACCGGCTAAACGAACTAAATATATATATATATATATATATATATATATATATATATATATATATATATATATATATACCATAATACTAGTAATGTATGAATGTCTATTTAATTAATGAAATGTAGCTTTGTCTATTGTTAGCGTCCATCTCTTTTTAGAATAACCTATAAATACTTTGGCGAATTAAAACTGCCAACTCTCTGTAATGCACAACTGCAAATAAATATACAAGTTTACCATAAAATAAAATAAATAATGTTTACCAATACATAAAGTTAGTAATATAATTTAGTTTGTTTATTTCAGGTTAGTGTTTTCTTAAGTACTTTAAAAACTTATAATTAGGCTTTTAACAAAACAATGGAGTACATTTCATCCTAATGGTTATGATATATGATATAGAAAAACTCCTTAAAGTACGATTTCTTCGATATTGGTTGTACATAGCCTTGCCGTAAATTCTGTTCATAAAAAACGTATGTATAAATGAAACAATAAAGTAATGAAGACCGAGAAAGTATAATTATATTAATATGTAGTTTACTTTTCATAGAATACGCATGTAGGAAATATAACAAGTTCTCATAGTATCCAAATTTGGTCTCTACCCACTTTTGTTTATCGATAATACAACTGAAATAAATAGGATTTTTTTTTCAATGGATTACCGGAACCCCAAAAATCTCCGAGTTTAAATGTGGCTACCTTTTATCTTGCCATCTATAATAACTTGTAAAAATTATATTTGTTGTTGCAAAATACATGGCCCAGGGATGACATTTTGCGCCTCTTAATCGTTGTTAGTAACTTCAATTCTTTATCATTCTTCTCATGACCTCGGCATTGGCCACTCTGTCAACTCAAGAAGTTTTTAATATGCGCCTGTACAGCTACATTACCAAAGCTTTCAATTTTTGCACTCTTGATACATTAAATGTCCACCCCATAAAAACATATAGAATACGTAACATTTAATGGCTTGCCAGCGGATATCAATACTTACGTTACGATTACTCAGGGTCCATTCATCACTCAATGTTCATTCTAAATATTTAAAACAGTGTACTCTTTCGACGACATCTGTTGATATTCGGACTAATGATTTCCGGAGATTCTAAACGTAAATTGATTGGTTATTGTATTTACTCCATTTAACATCATCTACCAGTAAAACAGTATTACTCGCAAAAGGAAGATTACTGATTGGTACACTTCTTTACATTCTTTGAGTGCAGAAAGATTTGTTCAGAGTAAAGAGTAAGGGCGAGATAAACTAAGTAATCTTGATATTTTAGCATGTCATATCTTCCTATTTAGTATATGCACTTTGATCCTAATAAAGACTTTTAAGATTCTGAATGTCTTTGTTGTCAAGTTTGTCGTTGTCAAACACCTTCTTATAATCAATAAATAAAACAGGCCTAATATTTTATGTTGATTCAAATATTTTCGAACCCATGACATGGCATTGCAAGGAGTGGTGCGCCGGTTCCGTAACCACATC
This sequence comes from Diaprepes abbreviatus, assembly GCA_034092305.1. Classification (NCBI taxonomy): domain Eukaryota; kingdom Metazoa; phylum Arthropoda; class Insecta; order Coleoptera; family Curculionidae; genus Diaprepes; species Diaprepes abbreviatus. The sequence continues at coordinate 7,558,392 of JASJET010000218.1, forward strand.
TACCGAATGAAGTGTTACTAGGGCGTTATTATAATGTTGTACTCAGTCTGGCAAGTATAATAAAGGGTTTTCCAATAAGAGGTGTCATTTTGAAAAGCCCGCTATTTCGGTAGATGTCACTTTTGAAGCTGTAAGTTTTTGACGTTTGACAAGTAGAAACTACGCCATAAATAAAGATGGAACGATACACGCTTCAACAACGCATTGAAATTATTAAAATTCACTATAAAAATGGTGAAAATTTGGCAGAGACGGTTCGTAAAACTCGAACATTTTTGGGTCGTCATGAAGCACCTTGTCGGAGCGCAATAAAGAAATTGGTGAAAAAATTCGAGCTGTTGGGACAAGTTAGTTATGTGAAGAAGAAAACCCGTGCACGTCGCTCAAGAACAGCCGAGAATATTGCTGCTGTAGCCGAAAGTGTTGAAGAAAACCCAGGTTTGTCCATTCCTCGTCGTTCTTTGGAATTAGGGATTCCACAAACGTCATTACACCGTATTTTGCATAAAGATTTGGGTCTTAAGGCTTATAAAGTTCAGTTAACGCAAGAACTCAAGCCGGCCGATCATCAACAACGTCGTGCCTTTGCTGATTGGGTTCTTGAAATGCATGAAAATGATCCGGAATTCCATCGAAAAATCATCTTCAGTGATGAGGCCCATTTCCACCTCGGTGGCTTCGTCAACAAACAAAATTGTAGCATCTGGGGCTCGGAAAACCCAAGAGTTATTGTTGAAAAGCCTCTCTATCCTGAACGTGTGACTGTTTGGTGCGGTTTATGGTCCGGCGGGGTCATTGGACCTTACTTTTTCGAAAATGAGGCTGGAGCAACAGTTACGGTGAATGGATTGCGCTATCGAGAGATGATTAATGATTTTTTATGGCCGGAATTGGATGGTATTTATCTGGACCACGTTTACTTTCAACAAGACGGCGCTACGTGCCACACAAGCAACGAAACCATTGATCTTTTACGGGAAAAGTTTCCGGGCCGTGTTATCTCTCGAAGAGGTGATCACAATTGGCCACCGAGATCTTGTGATGTGACACCTTGCGATTTCTTCCTTTGGGACCACGTGAAAGACAAGGTCTACGCCAACAGCCCAGCGTCGATTCAAGACCTCAAAGATGGAATTCGTGAGGCTATCGAGGACATAGGGCAGCCACTTTGCGATTTGGTTATGGAAAATTTCATGAAAAGGATATGGTCCTGTAGGCATGGTCGTGGTGGTCATTTGGCTGATGTTATTTTCCATCATTAACGGCATACCTTCCTCTTTATAATGTAATAAATATCCGATCATTTATCTTAAAAAATGGCATTTTTCTTTGAATATCAAAATAATACCTCTTATTGGAAAACCCTTTATAATTCTTAAGAGTAGCTTTACATAATAATAACTAATTATATTTCTTATTTAAAATATGCTCTGAGCAAGTTCGAGAAGCGCAAGCCTGCTCCTTTTCATTTTGGTAATAAAATTATTAACTTAGAACAAAAAGTTGTGTTATTATTAATATATTTTGCGTTAAAATTGGATACATGTATAAGAGATAAAACTAAGACCTCAAGAGTAGTTCTCTCGTTTCTGCGATATTACGAGGAAAAGATTCTTATTTTAGTCGTAAGCAAACGTGAACTTAACAAAGTAATGAGAAATTGACATTTACCGTTGTCAAGTATTTGAAGTTTAGCTAGTCCACACTAAATCAAAACCATGAATATAAAAGTTAAATATACGAGGTTTGTCCCAAAAGTATCGAGTCTACCTTCATATCTTTGCATTGGTGTTATTCTTTATCATCCGGTGAGTGACATCCTTCAAAGTAGTCCCCATTTAATTGAATAACACGTTCCCAGCGATGTTTCCACTGCCTGAAGCAGTCCTGGAAGTTAGTTTTGGGAATTGCCTTCAGTGCATTCATCGCATTAGTTTCAACCGTCTCTTTGTCGGGACTACGGAGGCTGGCGAATCTGTAGATTGTCGCTTTGTTTCTCTAAATGCCTTATTTATCATATTAATTGTTTCCGAGCAAATTTTTCCAAGATTAAAGCAAAACTTGATGCAAATTCGTTGATCTAATTTTTCTGTCATTTTTTACAATAACAAAATGCGACGAACGAAAAGAAGACGCCCATGCCCCGCAGAGGTCACTCGGAAGTTTTGACGTAGAGAGATGAATGCAGGCTTCATTCAGACTTTTGGGACAAACCTCGTATAGACTTACGGATCGTATAGAAGTAAGTTGGCTCACGCTTAAAAAGAGATAGAGCGTTTTCGATGAGTACTACCTCTCTTTCTAACGGCGATTAAGTGAAAGGGGTATCTAATGACGTTTGGAGTATCGTGCTTAGCTTCGATATTTAAATTATTTACATATTCTCTCAATCCTTTCTTAAAACTAATAGATCTCATGTTTAAAATACTTATCGACCATTAAAAAGAAGTTCCTTTCTGATAGAAGTTTGTTCTCTGTTGTCCGCTATTTAATATATCTCTATATAGCGATTTAACATAATGCATAATACTGATTTTTATTTAAACAAGAAGTCCTCGATTTGACAGATGAATGGCGTTAAAATGGCATTGGTTATGTGATGAAGGACGTTCAAAATTTCCATAGAGCAGTAAATTATTTTTACATTTCAAAGTAGCTGAAATTATTATTTTATTGTAGTGCTATAAAATTATTAACAATTTTGTGTGTAAATAAATGTAAGAAAGCTGCACTTTAATCTTTTACCGTCATTATAAACCATTTGCATGAGATGTTTATTCCGCCGCTTCGTCGCTTTGGTGACCGGTATTAAACGTAACGGACAAAAATTATGGACTTTAGGTATAGAACCACTCAGACGCGTCACTAATGACATATGTCCTTCCTAATTTTATTTAGTACATTGACTATCCAGGGTGTCCGGTAAGTATCTTCTAATTTCTCGGGAGAATACGGGAGAGGTCAAATTAACCCTACTGGGTCATAGAAAAAAAATCCTAAAGTGCTCCTTAACGGAGAGAATGCTGTGCTATTCTCGTTAATAGTTCTTCTTTTTACTAAAACCAACGTGTTAGGTTTCAAATTTACCTGTGATTGTTTAACTTTGAATAATCATTTTATAGGGAATAAGTTAGTGACTAGATTTTTAGGTATACTTATTGACGATAAGTTGAAATTTACTGACCACATAATGGCATTAAATAAGAAGTTGGCTGCCGAGTGTTATGCGGTACGAACACTGTCAAGGGAATTAGATTCATATGTGGCTAGAACAGTGTATTTTTCGTTGATTGAATCTCATTTGAGATACCGAATTGCATTTTGGGGACTCTAGTCGGCAGTTATTAAATTCGATTCTTGTTTTACAAAAGCGAGCAGTGCGTTATTTATTTAATGTAAAAATGAAGGAGCATTGTAGGCCTTTGTTTATTCAGGGCAAAATATTAACAGTGATAGGCATTTTCATTTTAGAAATAGTGGGACTGATTCATAAAAAATATAAAAATTATTCAACTCCAAACCCATATAATACACGTAATAATGGCCTGCCATTGTCCATTCCCAGGACTACTCTCACTAAACAGTCTCTTATTTTTGAGGGAATTAAAATATATAACAAAATTCCTCTAAAGTATAGAAATATTATGGACGATAAATTGCTTAGGAAAAAACTTAAGGGCTTTCTTGTGACACGACCGTATTATTCACTGGAAGAATATTTTGCCGATCATTTTTAACAAAGTGCGTTTGTGCTTTCAAAATGGGTGTAATGGTGTAATTTTATGGCTATTTTTGTCTTGTTTTACTTTATTTTATTTGACTGTAAACTTTTAAATTAATTTAGTAGACATTTATTTTATTTTAGGTACCTGTTTTGTTAATTATGTTTATTTACACTGTTTATTTTGATTACTGACTTTAATCACGTGTTTATTGATATCATTGATCTAAGTTTTTTTTTAGTTTTTTGTTGTCACAATTTCTTGTGTTGCTTATGTTTTTGTTTATATTTATTTTTAAGTTTTTGTTCTGCATAGTGCTTTGTTAACAAGATCGATTTCTTTACAACAATAAAACTTATTATTATTATTATTATTCTCTAGTATTTACTGATGTTGAATAAGCCAGTTCTTTTAGATGTCTCGTGCTCTCCTAGGAGGGCCCTCACCGCCACGTCGCGATTAAAATAACCCTAAATAAAACATGTAAAAAATTAATTATAAAAATCTTTCAGCATAAAGTCTTCTTGCCTTCGAAGAATTTGACAGCGCTTCACCATAAACTAAATGCATATCAGCATATTCTGCGAAAGGATATTCTTCCATTTTTTAAATTATTTTTATTTGAAGGCGGTTTTGACAAGTTCAATCAATAGTAATTCATAATGTAGATATTACAATAATAATCTGATTTTTACCTGTTTGTGTCTAGCCTTAGTAATTTTTAAATGTTTCGCATAAAAACCGATTTATCTCGAAAACCGCCAGTTTTATCGAAATAAATTAAGAGTACCTTTTTTGAAGAGGAATGAGCAAAGTATTTACAAAATCAGATTTCAGCTCTGTAAAATGACACCTGTCAAAAACTAAGCCCAACGAGTGTGGCTGCAAGTCCGTTACTGACTTCTGTAATGATCTAAAAGATCTACTGTATTATGGTTTAATGAGTCTTTATGGCCTCTATAAAATATTAAAATTTCATTAAATTGTACAAGCCGATAAGGTAAATCGCTGAGTATCCCTTTAGGACTTTGTACCTCCGTTAAGGGACACTTTAGGAATTTTTTTCTATGACAAAGTTTTTGTCTCCCTGCATGCTCCCGAAAAAGTAGGAAGTACTTACCGGACATCCTGTAGTTAACCAGGGAAAAATTATCTTAAAATTTAAAAAAAACACCTCAACTTGAAGTATATTCAATGATATATAAGGTACAGAATACTTTATACATTTTTAAATACAAAGACTGAACAGGTTTCCAAAGTATTGGCAACTAAAAACGACATTTCCTATATTTTTGAGTAGAAAATGAAAGATTAAGATAGAAACGCGCAACCAATTAACAGCCAGAAGGTTTCACTTTTAATCTATATTTGTCTGTCATGGAAGTTAAATCTTCTAGCTGGTCAGTTTTGTTTTGTTTATGATATTGTTATTATTTGTATTATATATGTTTTTATAAAGAAACATTAGGGATAAAAATCTGAAAATAGGGATATCTGGAATCGGTAAGAGAGTTGCTTCTAGAAAATAAACAAAATTTTTCACGTTGCTGATTTGGTAGTAAAAGAAAACGTTTTTTTGATATTGTATCGTTAAGGTTCAAAACTTGGTTAAACTTGTTAGTTTAAGTCCTTTAGGTTAACTTAGGCCATGTTAGTGAATTAGGGGGTAAATATTTAAACATATTCAAGTTGTTGGCATGAACTGGACATTTCTTTATATAAGCATTGTTACCTTTGTCGGACTGCAAGGATACGCTTATCTAAACTTTTGAACTACATGCACTTTTTTACCCTTTTGTTGACGGAAAACACCGATGCACAAAAATCCATAGTATATCTTAAAACAGTTCAACAATTACTATTAACCTGAAGCAAAACGAAAAAAAAAATAAAAGAATCGAAATAAGTTGGTTTTTTAATTCCACCTGGACGAAACCGGATAAAGGAGGATAAATAACGATACTAATATAAATCATTCTCGGCTGGATAATGTGAGCGATGAAACCTTTTTAAAGGAAGCACCAAAACTTATTTAACATTTCAGTAAAATTTTGCGGTCAGCAATATAGGGTCATCGATTTAAGGATTCTTACCACAAGAAAAGATGATATATGTACATACAGGATATTAAATTAACACTTCCCAGTGTATATTAGATAATCTTAAATTCATTCAATAGGTTTTGATGTTTCACAGGATGTTGCTAATTCGAAGCTTAATTCCTCAATGGTTAAATAAGAGCAAAACTATGTGACTTTCTGTTCTTATCAAATTGCTCAGCCAGGTCTCTAAAAAATAGGTAAATTTGAAATAATTTTGGAAATATTCATAAATACCGGTTTTGACATATGTGCTCTGTTCTTATTTCTTACTGAACATATACGAAACCGTAGAAAGAGCCTTTAGAAGTACAGAACTCACAAAGAACATTTTTGAGGAGCAATAAATTTAGGACATTTATTGAAATAAATCCCAAATCATAAATTACTGGAAAAAAGGAATTAATTTCAAAAGACTAATTAACAATACTAAATAGAATAAACTCTTAAAAAAATTAAATCGATTTCAAAAATTGCATTAAACACTAAAACCCAACTAAGCAATTTCAAGTTCAGGTTATTTCATTCCTTTTATTTTTAATTAGTTTTAATGACGTTCTATGAATGCGTGAAAGGGTTTTAAGAACCTGTGAAAGTGTTTTAAGAGTCTGTGAAAAGGGTAAGAAAATTCGTTAAGATAAAAAAAGATGATGGCTTAAAAAGAGACATAAATACACTTTTTCCCATTTTTGTCACTTTTAAACATCCTAGCAACAAACTTTCTAAAAAAACTTTTATAGGATTCTCTAGAAAGTACCCTCTGGAATATATTGAAAGCCGCATTAAAATATCCACTTTCCATCAAAAGTTATGCTGGGAAAACTTCGCAATTTAACAATTTTTTTTTTAGTTCTTGGAAATATACTTATGGGACCTCCTTGGAGAACCTCTTAGAACGGGCGCATAAGAGATGATTCAAAAAGTTCCGAGAATGATACAAAGATGGCGACTTTAAGAAGATATCCATGCGATTTTTAGTTAGTACCAACCTTCAAATGATACGGGTCAAAATTTGATGATAATTCGACCATTATTCACCCAGATATTGAAGTTTTAGCGACACCTCTTTTGATATTTTCAAAACCATGGAAAAAAAAACGAGTTTTGTACGATGATGATGATAAAACACTGTTATTTAACGGGAAAAAAACACCATTAAAACACAAGAATGACTTGCAAGATGTTATAAAGAATCTGCTTAGTCGAAAGCAACCATTTGTCGCTAGTTTGCTGAATTCAAACGAGTTCGTACAGACCAAATGATGCTGAACGCTCCGGGCGCTCAAATAGGGCTGTTACACGGGAAAACATAAAGTGAAAGTGCGTGTGATAGCTGACATCATAAAGATATCAATAGACTGTGTACATCATATATTTTTCATACTGTGTGCGAAAGCTCTGTTTAAAGTGGGGTTGATGATTCAGAGCGCGGAGTTTAGAGCTAGTTAAGCGAAATAAAAAGGATTTTTTCATGCGATAGATGACAATGGAAGAAACATGGATCCACCACTAATTCCGAAGTTGAATAGGTAGTTAGCCGAATGGACAGCGAAAGATGGCAGTCAACAAAAGCCACCAAAAACGCAACAGTCGGCTGGCAAGGTTATGGTGCCGGTATTTTGGGATGCGCATGGTACAACAGCGAATATTAGATGTCATTATTGGTGCGTTTAAACTAATAAATCGCGAACGAACGGCCCGAAATGCAGACTACGCACCGTATCACAAGTCGATCGCAAGAATAGCAAAACTGTATAAAATGCACTTTGAATTTTCGCCCCCAGCGACTATTAAATGTTCGTAAACCTCAAAAAAACGCTCGCTGGAAAGAGAGCTCCAATAAAGAGGTGGTTGCCGAAAGTGAAGTGAATTTTGAAGGTTTGGGCATGTTGTTCTATAAGAAATGCATATAAATGTTATAGTGGCGTTGGAATGATTGTATCACTCTAGAAGGTGACTATGTTGATGAATATAGTCGAATTCTGCCAAAAATTGTGTTTTTATATGTATTCTTCTCTCAACGAATGGTGGCGTATTCTTCGAGTGTAAAATGTCTATTATTCAAACAGTTACTATGAGACGGCTTATCTTTTGAGGTTAGAATTTAAATGCGATGAGGTTCTGTAATTTTGCTACAAGCGTAATGTTTACTTTCAGGCACGAGAGGTAGCTTCGCCAGTGGTACATTTTCAAGGTAATTCAAAGGTATGTTATTAATTAAAGTTAGAAATCGGGATTCGAATTTGTTCTTTGATATTTCATTCCCCAATTATTTGGCTACATCAGGCATATCTTATATCTATGAGCGTGGGACCTAATTAAGCTGTAGTTTGTCACTGCCTTATTTACTGAACGTAAATCCATATTTTTTCCTCTTTGACAGGTCAGTGTAAACTATATACTTAAAGTACTGAGTTAACTCGTCGACTTAACAAACGACGTTAAAATGACATCGGTCATGTGATACAGGTAGTTCGAAATTTTCCTAGATCAGTTAATTATTTTTGTGTACAATATTAGTCCAAAGTTACTAAAATTATTATTTTATTGCAGCACTTTAAATTCGTTAACAATTATGAGTGTAAATAAATACAGAAAAAGTTGGTATTTCTCATACTTTAATTTTTATGCTACCTCTTTAATATCTTTAGGTGGAATAATTTTATATAAAATAACAAGAGAAATTTGCAGTCCGGTTCTGAGCTTTATATCCACGTGTTACCAACTAAATGAAGTTATATAAACCAGAACCATTCAGGGCTGTCACTAACGTCATACATTCAGTACTTTGACTATACATCCCTTAAATATCGCCTATTTTGATGTCGGTTAAAAATGACGTTTATAAATATGATATTAATTTATCAAATTGAACATTTCAAAATGTTTTCTTAGAAAAAGATGAAAAAGCCCCTTTCTCCGCCACTGATCCTTTTTCTCATTGTTTTAGTAATCTAATACTTCGGGATATATGGACTATTATTTAAATTATTAATTTGCCGCCTAGAGTAAATGAAATGTATATCATATACGGCGTTATTTCCGACTCCGTTTCAAAACATACATTAGTTAATTTGCTCTAAAACAAGTGCGCGGATAGAAAAAAGATAAACATAGTAAGCTGCCATATATCCTACAGGGTGTATAACTATAAACGAAATGTTTAACGAATTTTGACCAACGTCTAAAAAGAAGGGGGTTCTAAATTGGACGTCTATATATATATATATATATATATATATATATATATATATATATATATATATATATATATATATATATATATATATGTATATATATATGTATAATTTATGTATGCACGGTGATACCGATTTGTATGATATTAATTTTATCCAACTTTCTCCAAAATTAGCATGGAAAAGTTTTTGGGATCGCACATTACGAATACAAATAATTTTTGAAAAATGCAATATGGCATCCCCAATAAAGCAGATTAAAAATTTTACACCTCTCGATTTTGGGGTGTAAATTACCGAGTTGTGTTACGGTAGCTGATATGAGAGCATTTAAAAGAGTATCGCACTTGTCAGCGCCTAACGACTTTAAAATTTTTTTCATAACAATCAAATGAGCGATGACACGAATGCTTTTGGAGACTTCTTTAGATGACCATAGTCGATATAATTCTTAAGTCTTATCAAAATCGGTGATGACAAGGCGGACTAAAAATTTTACATCTCTCGATTTTGTTTCTGTTCAATGTGATACTTCACACTATATCAATAATTCAAAATAGTAAAGTTGAGGCTCTCAGATTTTCCCTTATTTGCATGCTAGACATGTGAGCGAAACTAATTTCAAATTTCTAAAGTTTTGATAATTAAGTGCCAGATATGTTGATTATCCGAAGCCTGTGTAGATTCTTTGTTTCTTTCTGAGAGCTTTATACTACTTTTACACCAAACAAAATAACATTTATATCTAAATATCAACCATTAAAAATTTCTACTGATCCACCCGGTATAAACCAAAGATGAAAATATACAAACGGTATTGTTTTAGAGTCAAAGAACTGTAATAACAGACAGAAACATAAAGAGAAACGATAACTGGTCCCTAAAACACTTGTTCTACTTTGGTGGCATCTCTGCTTTGTAATCATTATCTTGATACCAATTTCAATCTTGATGAAATAATTAATACTTGACGGGCACCTTATTTGAGATGGAAACTCGATTCTTTTAATATTTTAACGTTTTCCATCATAAAAAAATAATTTGTAGGTTTACACTATAATTATGTAGTTATGGCATAAGTTAAAAATAAACTAAAATTATGAGAAATTCATTAATCTTTATTAGGGATTTGGTGCTTTTCTCGTTAAGAATGTAAGTTATTAAACATTAAAATCCATAACTGAAGATTAAGGATATAGAGAAATGAAAATTTTTCTATATATCTTTAACTATGCACAGATTTTTTTAAAATCTGCTGTAGCCTCTTAATTTATTCTATTTATTATAAACCAGCAGTTACCTGTCGCGACTTGGCCCATGAGAGTACAAAGGAATGGTTTTAAAAATTTATCCCGCGAAGGTTCGAGCCCGCGCAAGTTTGCTTATGAGGTAAACACTTTATCCACACTGTTAAAAATAACCTTAAATTTAATGTCCATTCTACATTAAATTTAATGATTTTGTACTTTAAATCGTAAATAATTTACATTTACTTTGAATTTAAAGCAAATTCATTGAAATATCAGTTCCTTGTACATTAAATTTGATTAAATGGTATCGTAAATTTCAATAAAGTACATAAAAAGATATTTCAACTTCTAAACATTAAAATTAATTCACATATACCACATTTATATTATTATTCAATATATATTGCATGAGATCCCGGGAGATGGCGCAACTTGTATTGAACTTCTTTTTTAGTATGATATAAGTTGCATAAAGGACTCAATTTTCTTATGCTGAGGTGTACATGTCTGCCCCGTGCTGATGGGAACCAGTGGGTTCGGAACCGGTCTAGATGACGGACACTACCTATGTGAAAAATATCCACTTTTTCCTAGGTAGTTTCAGAATGTAATGAACTCATATTACTGTTGTTGCATTAAATATGTGATAACGTATCTCAAATCCAATGAACACTGGCTGTATATTTAATGTTCATAGTCACCTTAAAAAGTAATGATCAAACTTTAAATTTAATGTATGACTATATTAAATTTTTCATGGGATAAATGAATTTAAATTAATGTAGAAATTATTAAATATAATGCATTTACATTAAATGCATTTAATAAATGTTAATGAAATTTGCTTCCAGCACATTTACCTTAAATTTAATGCATTTCCTTTTTACAGTGCACTCGGTAACCGTGATAATCATCTAATAAATATTTTGAACTTAATCATGGTGTAGGTTAGTTTAGTTGTTTTGTAGGTGTACTTAGGTTGATATTAATTCATAATATTCATGATTATTGCATTTCCGATTGTTGAATTGTCCATATCATCTCGTTAAGACGATCAATGTTTTGTATGCACTGTGTGTTGATGGGAAGAGACCCTACTCTATCTATAATAGCTCTATGGTCGCTAGCCACTTCAACTAAGTATACTAAATGCTGTTACACCACATTAAATTGTTTCCTAACTAGAATTTTAACTGAGTAAGGAAGATCAGTATTGTTCGATCGTCCCAGTTCGATTCCTAACTGCTCTATATGCTATTAAACCACTAAATTCAGTTCCTAACTCAGTTAGGAAGTCTGAGAATCGGATGGTCTAATAGGCTCTCTAAAAATTCTTAAATATAAAATAAATGTTAAGTAGTCTACAACTTTTCTTCCTGAAAAGATTTTCGCAACCATTTTTGAGATTGTTTAATCGTGGACTTAAGTATTTCTTGTAGAAAATTGTCAGTAGCGAGGCTTTGGTCTCCGTGCGATAGTATGAAAAGTTAAATTATTCTTATCTTTGTGGATTAGAAAGTCAAAATGGAATTCAAAATTTTTCATAACGTATAAACTTCATTAATATATTTTTTTTTAAGTTATGGTAGGTATTGGGGGACCCAATATGGACAGAAAAATACACAAATTTTTACTTAATTCATACGTGTATGGAACTATTAGCAAAGAATGGTCGCTTTGAGAAAATCATATTAAGGGTTATTCAAAATTTTCTCTTTTTTTTTTAAATAGTCTTAACATATTAACTAACTTGAACTAGAACTCAATATTTTAGTTCTATAAAGCGACTAAAATTTTTTGGGTATAATCTTTAATAGAGCTCTAATTCTGTAGGACATTATTTTTGATCACTTTTTCTAAATATAACCTTCCCTAACTTAAGGAAACTATTGCTTGTGAAAGTATTAAAATTTTTGACTTCACCACTGTACCACAATAACTCTGCACATTTATGGAATAAATTACACTTAAGGGCACATCCTTTTGGGATACATAATTTCCACCGCCAGAGTTTCCAATAAGCAACAGATTATTAATAACTGTCCTATTTATAGTACATAAAAATATATTTTCTGCAAATGCAAAACATTTTGAAAAATAACGGTAATGTTTTTTTATTTACTACTATTAAATTAACCAGAAATCATGCTTTCAATATACATCAAAGAAAATGGAACAAATAATAAATAATTTCACTGAAATTAATGTATAGAAATATTTGTTCATTTTTCTAAACTAAGATAAAGAAAACAAAACATTTAAAAGCTTAATCAGAAAATAAAAATAAATTTTTTAGTCGACTTTTAACAAGAGACATTTGATTTGCCCCTTTTACTTATTATTCCATATATATATATATATATATATATATATATATATATATATATATATATATATATATATAAAGTAAATAATTGCTTTTTAATACTTATACTCAATTTTTTAGCTTATCGAAAGGGTGTCTCGGAATAAAACATCAGAATTAATTTACCCTTGTTTAATTGCTTTTAAATTACAGAGTAGCTTTTGAATTTCAATTTATGAAATACAAGCATTCTTAAATACGCACCATCCGCTTCTTCACAATCATTTAGCCTCAAACTGAAATTTTCAATTACTCGCAGAAGCATCGCTCTTGGAATGGCGTTAATTTCATCTGTGTATTTTTGCTTCAGAACGGGTGATAATGACTTGAAAACCTTACTTTTTAAATAGCCCCGTAAAAAAAATCAGCGGGTGTTAAATCTGGACCCCCATGATGGCCAGTTCCGCAGTTCCAGCGGATTATCAGGAACCCAATATCTGCAATTTTATTTGTTCATGTGGCCGTTAATGTGGAAATTCGATTCATCAGAGAACCAGATGTTATTGAAGCTTCTAAAACGGTTTTTCATTGTCCTGCAGAATTCAAGTTGTTTAGCTGGATCATCGGGTTTCATTTCCTGCAGAATAACAATTTCGTAGGATGAAAATGAAAATCTTTGCGAATATTACAATGAACCGTGGAACTGTGAAAATTTAGAGAAGCTGCGCGAAGCCGTAGACTGTCGTGAATCATCTCTAACAGACAGGCGAACACGGTCAACATTCCTGTTCGTTCTTGATGTCCTTTTGCGTCCAGACAATTTATCCGACATTGTATTTCCAGTTTCTTTAAACTTATGCATGAAAAATATGCACTATTGCATATTTTTCATGGTCTTTAAATTGAAATGTGTCATGCACAGACGTCCAACAATAATGTAGAAATTGTATTCATAAGAAGTTTGCAAGCAAAAATTGTTACTAAACTTAAAAAGCCAATCACGCGTTTGACACCACTCCTCTCCCCCCGCTATAGGTATTTAGCGCGTAACCGGAAAAAAAAAACGAAAAACATTCTGAGACACCCTTTATATATAATTTGAATGGAAATATTTATATCTCTAATAATACATATAAAAGAATTCCTGACTGGCTGACTAACTGATCGAGCAACGTACAGCCTATAGGGTTAAAGATATTGACTTGAAATTTCACATACCCTTTTGTGATATGGTATAGGTTAACAATAACAAAGGATTTTGCGATACCTTTATTAGAAAAGGTGGAAATGATAAAAAAAAGGTGTAAAATTATATAATTTTCGGGACGGTATTACATATCACTCAACTAATTTTATCGAATAATTGTTTTTTTTATTCTAAACATATATAAGTCTTGAATATATGAGCGAAACTTTTTCTACAGTCTGTAATTCGTTTATTTATAAGTTAAAACAAATATTTTGCGGGCGAAGCCTCGACGGCTAATTGTTTTTATTATTCTAAACATAATTAAGTCCTGAATATATGAGCGAAACTTTTTCTATAATTTATAATCTATTTATTTATATGATAAAACAAATATTTTGCGGGCGAAGCTGCGACGAGTAATTGTTTTTATTATTCTAAACATAATTATGTCCTGAATATATGAGCGAAACTTTTTTTACATTCTATAATCCATTTATTTAAGATAAATCAAATATTTTGCGGGCGAAGCTGCGACGCGTAAAATGCTAGTCTAGATATAAATGAAAATATCTACAGTATGTGGAGACACATAAAAGTACTTGGAAATAGTCATAAATTACTCCCACAAATCAATGTTCATTTTGATGGAAATATCTGATGTATTTTAGAAATACTATATAATTTAAGTATTTTGAAAATAACAATTGGAACTACACAATTTTGGCAAATATCTGAGAATGCTCAAGTACTTTGGCAATACCTAAAGAAAATAAGAATGCAATATACCGAAGTATTAGAATATTTTGGAAATAGTTCAAAATACTTTGAAATATATTAGAACCACCTTACGGTTTTCTTGTCGTATTCAGTTGATTTTTTGGAGTGCTCAGGAACCAGTGGCGTTAATAATGACCCCGCAAGCACCGCGGTGCAGGATAGCACAACCAATCCAGGGGCGCCTTCGAATCCCTTAATGAAAATGGTACATTAAGTGGAGACCGACGTTTGTTTCGAAAAAAATCAAGAAATAATTTTTTACCAAAGTGTAAAAATGTAAAGGATCAAAACGGGTACAAAATAATAGGGCGCATTCCAAAATCTGCGGGGGGACGCAGATATTCTTAGTTACGCCACTGTCAGGAACTAAAATTTTTGAAATTATTAAGTAATAGGTTTTATATCAAAATCACTTTTTGGAAAGAAATACCTTCAGAAACTCTTTATAAACGATACTATTTTCGTAATTAATATAAATATGTTTGTATACAACAGTCTCTTAATTCATTAGCTCTTCAATTGTTGACACACAGAAAAGGCATCTTTTTCACTTTAGGACTGTTAAATCACTGAATCAATTTAGAAATAATTAATACATACTTTCTATTTCACCTTTTGCAGAAGTTAAGTCACCATTATGTTATAATTATAGCCTGAAGAGGCAGTACTTGTAGTCTAAGATCCGAACTTAATTTTCATGAAAGATACATGATTCTAGAATAGATTACTGTAGGATTGGCTAGCAATATTTAGCCGCAATTACCTTTAATTAAATATATTGTAATTAATTTTTGTTAATAAATCCCAGATATGTTTTTCAAGTGCATCCAACGTCATTTGAAAGAAAATGATGTAGAAAATAGAAAAAAAAATGGTTGCCAGCTCCCAGTCATCCACAATCTAATGGTTGCCAGGTGTAACCAAGTAACTTATTGTTAATTATTTACACTTATGTATTTTTCAAGTAAATTATATATCAATATAAAGTTTATTTTTTCCTCTACACTATAAGACATAGTTGTCTGTAAAATAATTGCTGCAAGTTGAGGTTGCCAGCATTTCCTCCATTCTGAATGACTTTGAGCGAGAAAAAAAATGCTGGCAATCTCAACTTGCAGCAATTATTTTACAGGCAACCATGTCTTATAGTGTAGAGGAAAAAAGAAACTTTATATTGATATATAATTTATTTGGAAAACACATAAGTGTAAATAATTAACAATAAGATACTTGGTTACACCTGGCAACCCATAGATTGCAGCTGACTGGAAGCTGGCAACCATTTTTTTTTTATTTTCTACATCATTTTTTCTCAACTGACGTTGCATTCACTTGAAAAACATGTATCTGAGTTTAATCAATAAAAATTAATTACAATATATTTAATTAAAGGTAATTGCAGCTAAATATTGCCAGGCAACCCTGTAAGTAATCTATTCTATTAAAATGTATCATTCATGAAAGTTAGATTTTATCAAAAAATCAGATACGTGCAGATTCTTGCAGTCGGATCTTGTACTATTGGATTGTTTTTATTAGCTTCAAGATTTATTTTCAAAGAAAATGTAAGAATATGCAATAATGTTCAATTATACTTATTCCTATTCAATGACCGGTCTATTATGCATATATAATTCAGACTTTTTTCAATCAATGGACTGAATAATTTGTAAATCACATATAATTGACAGAGAATACATATATCCCACGGTATTTCTATTGACCAAGTGTAAGTTATAATTTAAGGTTGCATAAACAATTATAAAAACTAGAAAGGGGGTTGTCTAATAAATTTATTTTGCAGAAGAATTTAAAATATTTTCAATAATAATGTAAAATATTGTTGTTTTTGGTTTTCTTCAGAATATTTAATAACAATGTACCCAGTAAAAGCCTGGTCAAATTCTGACCAATGCATATAACAAAATATTGTAAAACAAAATTAAAATATTTTTTGAAATTAAATGGAATAAACACAAGTTAAACTTTATTTTACTAAATTTTGTATTTTACTTATACCTTTGTATATAATATATATTGTAATTTTCAATGTATAATTTTAAAATTATCACTGAAAATTCAAGTTTAATTAAATTTTACTTGAAATTTTAAAATTAGATGAATGTTTCGTCAGTATAAAATAATGAATTTTATGAGTTAAAATTCATTGAAAAGTCTCTTTTAAATTTTTCATTAAAATTTCACTTTTTGAATTAAATAGAATATATCCCTTTTGAAAGTTTAATTCCTGAAATTTCAAAACAGCAAACATTAACTTCCTTCATAAATTGCCAAAATACTTTTGTACAGCATACAGCATTCACCTGCGCTGACCGCAAAATGAACCAACTAATACATTATATAAACAATATTATTGAATGAGTCACAAACACCAAGGTATGTAATTTTCGTTGTAGGTGGATGCTGTCAGGTAGAAATTAATTTTAACATTGAATAATCAAATAATTCGAAAAATTTATTTAATACAGATACAGGCCGTTCTAAACAATTATTATACAATTGTATAGAAATAGTCACAATGATCAACCGGACAGTTCATTAAACAGGTCATACAGTTATTAGCCGACAGGTGGAAATTACTTTTAATTACTTCCACCTTTATAATTCTTAGTTATTCGCCAGGAATGACTAATTAATTACTGAAAGTGGACATTTTTTTTTAAATATTTATTAAACCCAAATCAAAACAAACGTTACCATGGCCCATGCTCGGCTACCTTTTATGGTTGACGCCCAACACGTCAACGGTCAAAGCTTACCTGTAATCTATTGTTGTTATTCTACTCTTCACCTTTAATTAAAGGTTTTTTTCATGAAAAATTATTCGAAATACACCAATTTCGCGCCGAAATACGCACTGCACAAGCTCTTATCAGTTTGTTTTGACGGTTATCATCCAAAACATTGCGGTATTTCGCGGCAGATTTGATCGGAAAGGTTAGAAATTAGAAAAACACCAACACACCTTTACATTCAACGGTCGCTGAAGAACTGAAGAAGCGGCGCCGGCAACGGTGTAATGTGCAGCGGTGTTGTCAAATTGTCGCGCAAATGGTTATTTTCAAGTTTTTCGACTTTCAGATTTATAAAATTTAGGTTTTAAGGAATGAACAGCCTGTAATTTAATATTGCAACTTACTGCAATAATTGATAGATGGTAATAGAGTCAATAATATAGGCATCTGTTACTTAGTTTTCGTTTAATTTAGTAGAGGGCACTAAATATTATTAGCCAGGAAGCAGGTTCCTATAATATAAATTTCATAAAGTTCCATTGTACGACAAAAGAGGGCAAAACATGCATTATTTCAAAAATTCAGGGAAAAAATATTTGAATATTTGAAATAGATAAAAAATTTTAATTAAATTATTATAACACAAGGAATATATTATTAAGCGAAAATAAAATTAAAAAAAAAATTTATTTCTTTATCAAAAATTATTTTAAAAATACATGTGTAATGTGCAGCGATGTTGTCAAATTGTAATGCAAATGGTTATTTTCAAGTTTTTCGACTTTCAGATTTATAAAATTTAGGTTTGAAGGAATGAACAGCCTGTAATTTAATATTGCAACTTACTGCAATAATTGATAGATGGTAATAGAGTCAATAATATAGGCATCTGTTACTTAGTTTTCGTTTAATTTAGTAGAGGACACTAAATATTATTAGCCCGGAAGCAGGTTCCTATAATATAAATTTCATAAAGTTCCATTGTACGACAAAAGAGGGCAAAACATGCATTATTTCAAAAATTCAGGGAAAAAATATTTGAATATTTGAAATAGATAAAAAATTTTAATTAAATTATTATAACACAAGGAATATATTATTAAGCGAAAATAAAATTAAAAAAAAAATTATTTCTTTATCAAAAATTATTTTAAAAATACACTTGTTTCTATAGCAATATGAAAAAGCTTTATCAATTTTTAGAAGGTTTCCAGAAAATGACAGTTTTGACTATTTATTTTTGTTAATAAGGTTGTTTTTAAATATTTTAACTTAACAATTATGTCAGGTCCTGGAAAGTTTCGTAGTAAAGCCGTTAAATCAAAAGCTTTGTCTGGGGATCATACGTAAGTACTGAAAATGAATATCACAACTTAAATGAGAATAGTTTAAAAACATCTTTTGGCATTCCTATTTTTAGGGATCGTTGAATATGTAAGGTGTTTTAGGTCGGTAATGGTGTATATAACCATATAGAAAGTGCTTCTGAGAAGGTGTAACTGCGAAAATTGTAAGCACATATATTTTACAAAGAATTGTTTTAAAAAAATTAAATTTTAATCGCATTGCACTGATAGAAATTAACATTTTTATAAGTATCTTTTGTCCCCTTTATTACTTCCTTTATTGTTAAAGTAATTATTTACTTAATCTACAAAGTAAGAACGGATGTTTAATTACTGGTTTTACTTGATACTTGTGGGTAGCCTTATAATCTTTTGAGTTGTTCAATTTACTTTTCAGCCCAGAACAATGTAATCATAAACTGAATGGTGAATTTATTCATTTCAAACCAGCACGAGCTTCCGATGGAAAAGAAAAAGTCACAGCAGTCGATCTGATGGGAAGGAGGGAATTGATAGTACCGAAAAGAGATCCTATAGATATACCCGCTATTTTACCCCTGTCGGAATTCCAAAGATTAAAGCAGCAAAGCAAAGTGAGAGTTTTTATTTGGTTAGTGTTATTAATTATTAATTAAATCTTGAAATGTTAGGTAGTAACATTGGAAGATCGAGTGAAAATGATTGAGGAAGCAGAAAGACAGAAAAACCAATTGGTCCTGGAAAGTACACAAAGAAAAGAAAACTTACTAAAAATTCAAAAACCCCAAAATAACCAACCTGGTAGCAAGCTGGAAACAGTAAGTAAAAAGCTTTATCTGAACATGAATCTAGTACTTTTTATTTGTTTGGATTATGCTAAACAAGGAATTATTATGCCCAGATGGAATCTGAAGCAGCAAAAAAGAATCTATATCTGCTAAGAAGATCACAGGAACTGATTATTGAACAAGATGAAAGAGTAAAGGAAGCAAATGGTATTATTTTGGCAACAAAATGTCGAGCAATAAGAAATGCTCAAATAGCTGAGAAAAAGGTAAAGAATAAAAATTGAAATTTACAAAAATGGTTACCAAATACATTGTGAGTGGGATGTTAAGGCTTTTTTCGTCTCTCTACAGCGCTTCGACCTTTTGTACATTACCCCGATCTAATATAACCTCGAGATATTTAGATTTCTCATTGTCTCTTATTCTCCTGGGGGTAGGTGCTTTGTTTCTTCAGGCGTCAAGGTGACACCTTTCAGGAATTTAGGTCTCTTGCAGAACAACGCCATGCTTTCACATAACGGGTGTTCTGCTGTTTCGGTTGCCCGATAGCAGAAACGGAAAATATCCTTTTCAGCTTTGTCCATTTTTTTCAAATGGTATCTCAGAGAACAGTGTCCAGTGAAGATATTTGTTATTATCGAATATCCCTTTTTGAGAGATCGAAAAGCATTTTCCGGTTCTTTGGCGATGGATTTATGAAATTTTTCGCTTGTGTGGGACCGGATGTCTTATTCCATTTTAATTTTATTTAATTTTGTTTCCATTCAGTGGTGCTCGTCTTTTATGTGGCATTTTGGTAATTCACACAAAGGATTCGGGTCAAGGAAATGAGTATTCACCCCTTTTTTTGCCAAACTGTCCACTTTCTCGTTTCCCTTATGCCCTAGAACCCTCATCAGGGTTGCCATGTTGTTCTTTGCGAACTGTTTTAGGGCTTGCCTGCATTCATAAGTCAATGTAAACTCATAGTTGTTTCATCTGAGACCTTGATACATTCTTTTAGACTAGTAAAAATACAGGACGACTACAAGGTCACCATTTGCATCGAATTAAGAAACCGATATTTTTTTTTTATTTTGGTTTATTAGTGGCTATGCCGTTTTCATACTTTTGTATTTTCTGGCCACCCTCTACAATTGAGTCAAAAATATTCGATGTCAGTTTTATTTATTTTATGAAGAATTCACGTTTTTTTTGAAAAATCAAAAATAAAAACGTTTTTCTTCCTTTTATTAAGTCAATCCGTGGGCTTACTGTCGGTATTTGTTCCAAACGCTTCCACGTAGATCAGCTTCGTTTTGTTAAAAAAAAAAGAAAACTTACTCATTTTTGTCGACTATTATTCAACTCAACTTATTATTTACAAGCTGGAAGGCTTGGGCATCCATGGATCATTTCTACAATGGATAAATATTTACCTGTCTGGTAGAGTACAGCGAGTAAAAATTAATGACTGTGAATCATCTGATATATTTGTTACCTCTGGTGTTCCTCCGGGTGCTCACCTCGCTCAGCTCCTTTTTAACTGCTTTATTAACGATATTGAGGACATCATAACTTTCAGTAGATGTCTTCTTTATGCAGATGATTTAAAGATATTTAGGGTTGTCAGGAGTAGCAACGATTGCGAGGGCATTCAACAGGATCTAGCTCGATTCTCTGAATGGTGTAAGTTAAATTTTATGCACCTCAATGTTAATAAATGCTCCATTATAAGTTTTTATCGTAAAGAGGATTGGATAACTTTTGATTACTTTCTTGATAATAACATGATTAATCGCGTTGAATGTGTGAAAGATCTGGGTGTTACATTTGATCGGGCCCTTTGCTTCGACACACATATTGAGAATATTGTGAACAGGGGTTTGAAGTTGCTCGGGTTTATGAAGAGAATGCTTACAGATTTTAATAGTGTAGACTGTTTTAAAGTGATATACTGCTCTGTAATTCGATCAATCTTGGAATATGCGTCCCAAGTTTGGTCACCTCATTATTTTACATACAAAGAAAAAGTAGAAAGAGTACAAAGAAAGTTTTTAAGTTTCATTGCCTTTAAACAGGGAATGCAGCAGGAGCGGTCTGTATATGATGATACTGCCGATGCTTTAAGGTTGCTACTATTGTGTGTGAGATGCATATATCTTGACCTCGTTCTACTATATAAGATTGTTAACTCTTGTATTGATTCTCCTGAACTATTCAATAATATCGGATTATCAGTTCCTCAAAGAGTTTTTAGAGCGCACAATTTGTTTGATGTGATATATCACCGAACGAATTATGGCATTAACAGTCCTATTTCTCGAATGTGTAGAGAAAAGAATTCAGTTCCTACCGAGATTGATATTTTTCATTTGCCAATTAATGTCTTTAAATTAAAAATTTTACAATTCTTGAATAACTAGTTAATATTGTCAATTGTCAATACTCGTCTTTTGAAGCACTTTGATGTATGTTTAGATTTGAAGTTTTTTTTTTTTTTATTTCTGACTGTTTTAAATAGTGATCCTGGCGTGTTTCTAATGTAGTAGTTAGCAGTAATAATATGTTGTCACAACTGATTTTTATTCGGTATTTCACAGACATAAACCAGATTTTTCTTATAATTCGCAAAGAAAAAATCCTAGGGACATTTTTTGTCTTAAATTGACTCGCACTGACCAGTGCTATATTTATTTACAAAATACAATTTTATATATCCGTTTTCCAAAAACAAGTAATACTATCCTGAAAGCAAAGAAATAAGAAACTAAATTATTTAAATAGTCCACGTTAATCTTTTCAAATTTTTGTCAATTTATTAACTATCAAAGGACAAATCTCGAATTTAATTTGCTGAAAGTTAATCACAATCTCCATTGAAATTGTACCGCCATCAATAGCTACACACTCTATGTCGGCATGTATTTGATTCACGGCTATTTTATGACTTAAAAAGGAATGCTCTATCTTTGATGTTTTTATTGTTATCTAATGTGTGTTAAGAACAAAAAATTAGAAGACGAACGTGTGCATATAACTGTAATTATATAGCCTCAATTAAATCTGCTATTAGCAATGAACCGATGACAAGAAGGACATAATTAGAGCTAAAGTAACTTATGTTATAACTAATCATAAAATCAGAATAAGACACAAAACAATAAAAAGTAACAGTCTCCAAACAATTTTAAAAAATTAATTGAATCGAACAAAAAATTTCATAAAAGACAACCCTCAAATTATTGTTTTAAGGCCTGATAAAAACAATAAAACAATAGTTATGAACAAGGCAAATTATGAGACAAAAATGAACGTATAAATTTTATAATAACCTAATAACAAGACATATAGAACATAAACAGCAAAAATATGTAGCATTACCATACATTAGTGAGCTGTCAGAAAAGATAAAACACATTTTAAAAAAGCATGCAAGTATGCAACAGGTCTAATGATAAATTAAATACACTATTCACTAATTTAAAAAGTAAAACTTCTCTCATGAATAAATCAAATGTAGTATATTCGATCCCTTGCATAAATTGTCCCAAAAAATTTATAGACATGACGAGTTAGTTGTAAAAGAACAGATTGAGTTGCCATAAATATACGAAAAACGCCTCAACAGTGTTAAACAAACACACACAAGACGAAAAACATACCTTTGATTATAACAGTACCATAATAAAAAAACAAAGATCTGAATTACCAAAAATTGCAGGTATAACAAATGACGAAATTAAAAAAGATAAAAACACTGCTAACGGCAGAACGGATATAGGAAATTTAAGCCACATGTAAACCAACTTAATTTAAACAAAAATATTAGATCCTGTTTGCATCTTTTATTAAATAAAGAACCTAAACCCAAAAAAGACAAAAAAAAAAGGATATTATCTATGGTTCAATAATCTGTAAAATATATGACTTGGCAGTCAAGGCAGTTATAGGGTTAAAAATGTAGTGTCCATTCTTCTAACTGGACTGTTAAAAATACTTTTGAAAAGTGAATACACAAAAGAGTGAGTGATTATAATTGGTTTATGATGTAATTAATTTTTGTTTAAAACAAAAATCTCTGTTCTTAATGCATTCGCCGAAACCGTCAGTTGAAAAAGATTCGAAAGAATCGAAACGTCCTGAAAAATAAAAATATATATATACAATAAGTATGACTACTTTATATATGTAGTTTCAATATAAAATGAACCATATTCCCAAGAAAATAACCAACTAAATATATATATATATATATATATATATATATATATATATATATATATATATATATATATATATATATATATATATATATACAAATTGTTTTTAATATTTATATTATATTTTTTAGCTTATAGAAAGGCAAATTAAAGAAGAAGAGCAAAGGTTGGACGCGATGATGGAACAACAAAGGCAAAAGAAAATAGAGATCGAAGAAAAGAAGCGGGAAGAAAATGAAAAAAAGAAACAAAGGTAAACATAATAGATAACTTTGACACGCACATCCTGAAAATGCATGTGCAAAAAATATTTAAAAAACACTTGCCTTGTCTTGAAGGTATGTACAGGAAGTAAAGCAACAAATAAAAGAAAACGAATTAGAACGCCTTTTGGAAGCAGAAAGAATAGAAGAAGAAAGTAGAATGTTAAATAAAGCTCTAATAGAGCTGCAAAAGGAAGAGGAAGCACGTTTGAAAGCCAAAAAACAGTTGCAGGAAAAAATGAGAGATGAATTTAAGAAAGCAAACTGTGAAGCTGAGAGATACCGAAGCCTTAAGAATGAAGAACAACGAATTGCCGATCTTAGGGTATAGAATTATGTGTTTTTATTTAAAAATATCTTTAGTTAAAGTACTGAATAAACTTAGACATAGTTAATGGCAGGCCTGGAACTCTCACTTGGTATTACGTTAACATAAAGTTCAGGACTGGACTTAATCAGTTTATATAAAATTATTCCACTTTAAGACATTAAATTGATAGGGTAAAGATTATAGTGTAGGAAAAACCAACTTTATTGATTATTTATTTACATACACAATTAATACAGCACCATAATAAAATAATAATTTCAGCGACTTTGGGCTAATACAACACTCAATAATTATTTACTCGCCTAGGGAAATTTCTGACTCCCTATATCACATGATACATGTTACTTTTATGTGAAATGAACAAGGTTCTCTCGGTACTTTAAAAGTATTACAAGAAGGTGATTTCGAGCTTAAAGAGGGCTGAGAAACAATTTTGATCAACCTGACGTTCTTGGAGGGTGTTGTATTAACGGAGTATGGGTATTTAATTTTAATTCTTTTTTGCTTATTTGAGCTTTAACGATAATAACAGTCATGTTTCATGTACGAGTTTTATGTTGTATTAACGGTTTTATTTAAGGTATTTTTAATTAATTCTTTCCAAGGGTCTCTTTCCACTACTTTTCACGATTTTAACTAAGTTTTTGATTTTAGCAAGACATGAATGCATCTCGCCATTATTCGGTATTTTAGTTATACTCATATTCGAAAATATGGACCTATTTACGAATTTTTCGGGTTTATTAGGTTACTTTTGTCCTTTAGAAAATGCGAAAGTTCGTTTCCGTCGGGATTAATTATTAAGAATTTTCAATTTTCCAAGTATTTGTGTAAAACCTATGTTTTAACACATTTCAGGAATTGTTGGAGATGTCCTGTCAAAACTCATGACTAGACTGAAAGCTCTAGTCGTCTCACCTGTCTTCTCGCTCACTGGGATAGAAAGGAAATGAGTGAAGCTCAGAATAAATGAAACTTGATTAAATTTTATTTTTATCTGGGAACGCATCTTGGGAATTAGTCAGTCAGGAAGAGGTTATGAAGTATCACTTATCCTTGACTCTTAGTTAATTTTTATTTCACTTCTACTTGTTCACTTTTCCTAACTTTCACCGCATTTTTTACTTTAAATTCAGTACTGTTTTTCGCAAATCAAATCCGTGAATATTTTGCTCTCCACTGTCACGTTCAGGTTTATTTTGTCCGGGATTTCATAATTTTGTAGCTGACAGAAAGCTAACTATTAGTCGCAATGTCAAATCAGGTTATCTCCACTTAGTCAGGTTCTGACTAATTATTTTTAAGACAGGACGCGTTTTTCGGGATTACTAAATCCTTCAGAATTGGCAAGATTTCTTTATTATATAGTTCTGCCTAGCATTAAGACTCGATTCCTAGCCCTTTCTTGTACAGTCACCTCGGTTTAATGAAAAATCCTTATTAAACTAGATTTAATCTCCGAATCCCGAATTGTTTTCTTTTCCCGTGAATATGAAGGAATTCGTACGCGTCACTAACCTCGCCTTTTTATCGATTGTATCAATTTCGGGAACTAAGCTAAGTGCACGATCTTTATTGTCTACAGAATTTATGTTGTCAAAACAATCTACATAAGAACCACGATCTGCCAAAAAAATAGGACAGTCCCGTGGTTCCCGAGATCAGAAAAAGGACGAATTGATTCTACAAGAGATGTAATGTCCTTAATTTCTTTTTTATAGTAGTGGTGATGTCACGCCCTGAAATCCGGGAAGTACCGACCAGAGCGCGTGCAGTTTGATGTCTGGCTTAGCTGCCTCGACAACACGAAGTTTGAGAGTTTTAGCATTGCTTATTTAATTTTTTTAAGGGAGTCTGGGGCAATATTATACACTGAATTTGATAATTTATTGTAAATAAAATGTGAATTTACGACAAGAGTTATCGTTTTTAAAGAAGTCTTTATTTTGGGCCTAAATATTGACAACTAAAAAAGTCAGTTTTAGTAATGATTTATATGGATAACTGGAAATTAGTTATTTCCAGCGACTTGGCACGCTTTGACCTGAATTATTTTGACTCCTCTTTTATTTGGAATGCTTCTGCTTCCAACTTTAGCAGTTCATTAAGCTGCTGTGTTTTGTACCTACATAACGGTAAAAATAAAATCTAGTTTTACTATTTTCTTCAGGTACAAGAATTTATGAGACAAAAAGCTGAAAGGGAGGAAGGCCTACTAAAGGAAAAAGCAGTTATGAAGGCAACAAGAGAAAAAGAGATTGCTAGATTAAGAGCGTTACAGCAGAAGAGCCATGATTTACAACAGGCTTTGGATGAATTGAATGCCTTAAGATCACAGGAGGAGGTAAATTAGAAGAATTACCGATATTTTTTTAACGTAGGGTGTCCTGCAGGAAAAACCACATATCTGTTGGTGGCAATTGTTAACATTGACTGTATTGCAATGTTAAGCTGAATTGTTGTAATTCAGTTCAGTTTGATCTGATAATCTCAGTGGTGACTCGTGACAGGTTGTGCCTTTATGAGTGAAAAAATATAACATGAATTACAACAATTACTGTATCTATAGTGAGGATCAGAATAATTTAACTGTATTTTATGTTTACCTTACCAAGCATAGAAAAGCTAAAAACTTATTTATGTGAACTTTAGATATTCAGGAGTCTTTGTGAATAAGATCATCTATTCCTTTTTTTCGCCCAAGTCTCGTCATCGCAAATAACACACATTAAAAAAAAGACAGTTTATGTGTTTCCTTACATCTACTCAGCCAACTATAATATTTCGATTAAATATGCAACAGTGAGATTTTTTTTCACTTTCACTTTCTTTTTCAGCTTTTAAATCAGGCAGTGGCCGTTCCGATTCTTGTACTCTAAGTTTTTTTTTTAAAGACAGCGTACTAAAAGAGTTTACTAAAAAACTAACTTTGTAGTCATAGCGGCAAATAAAATGACTTTTAGAAACAAAACAAAACCACATATCGACGTTGAAACTTGAATATTAGGTACATATCTCAGTAAATACACACTAAATAATGCATGACAAGTGTAAATAAACCAAACACGATCGCCAAAATAAATTTTGAAAAAGTTTAAAACAAAAACAATTAGAAAAAATGTTTTTAGAAAAAAATGATATTGTGACACTACTCTACGAGCAGCCACTGAATAATCTGTTAGTATTAAGTTATTGTGATGAGTTTCTGAATTTCCCCAAATTACTAGAACATTCTAGGGAATATTCCAGGTAGTAAAAATAAGTAAAGAAAATTTAAGGTTGGAATCCTTTGAATAATTTTAAAGGCACTTTATTAGCTAAATCATACAGAATATTTTTAATAAGATAAAAAAATCTTGATAAGAGATTTGAAACTTCAAACCAAAAAATTACACTCTTTAGGGATCGAACCCGTTACCTATGGGTCGTGAGTCAAACTCTCTACCGATGAAAGAATATCTACCGATAGGCAGTAACTTCATTTTCTCAATACTCTCTAGAGATTTTTTTTCTTGGTAGACACACACCGATTCTTTGCTATCCTTTTTTAATTGCATTATTTAAACTAGTATATGTCCATCGGTACGTGACTTTTAGAATAAAGAGTGTGAATGTTTGGTTGCGTAAATTATTATTACTACTTCATTTTCTCAAGACTTTCTAGAGATTTTTTTTTCTTGGTACACACATACCCATTCTTTGCTATCTTTTTTTAATTGCATTATTTAAACTAGTATAACATGACCATAGGTGCGTGACTTCTAGAATAAAGTAAGAGTATGAATGTTTGGTTGCCTAAATCATTATTATCACTATTTTCAATACATAAATAATATCTAACAATATTTACTGAGTTTTTTAAATACTTTTTGTTGATGTTAGTTATTAATTTTTTATTTGTAGTAATTCCGGACACCTAAAAACACTTAAAAGAGTCACGACAAGCAGAAAAACTTAAAACAAAATTAAATAAAAATATTTGTTTCTGTAACATCAAAAAAACGCTTATCCATCGAACATAAACTACGTTCAAAGAAATTTTTTGTTGTTTGTTCTACGAGCATACACTATTGGAGGCAGTGTACAATGGTCCGTACGTATTGTACGGTAAAGAGACAGAGAGAGGCCGATTACGGGGTAGTACTATCTCTTTTGCTTCGAACAACCGCGTTTCACATTTGAACACTAAAAAGAGAACTTTTAAATCCGATATATCTGTTATGGAATATTCGACCTTGTAGAGGGACAATTTGATTTGCTTATGACATTGTCAAAGAGGATATATCAACGAATAATCTTTGACATTGTTAAAATTTGTATTACAAATGTCAAAATACAAACATTTATAGAGAAAAATTAAAAATAATAACTTATCTTTATGTTCTTAGATATAAAATTTTTCATTTTTGCCGGTTTGGTAATTAAAAAAAAGGCTTTTTTTATTCTCGTATTTTTAAGGTTTAAAACTTGGCTGGTTAATTACTGCATTGTTCGTTAACCCTTTACTGTCAACTTACACCAGTTTTAAAGTAAGACCATGTCAGTAAATTGTGGGGTAACTATTTTTCGAAAAAGTGGACCAAAACTAAATATTTATTTCAGTCAAGAGATGTTAATTTTGCACCCTGAAGGCACAGAAAACAGGATTGGAAAACCGTGTTTACTTACTTTGCTACTGCATTTTCGTAGAATATACTTCAAGAATTATTATTTGTTCTTTCCTTAATGAATTTTAAAATCATCGCCTCGAAAGAAAATTGTGGAAGAAAATTTGTATTTTTCAAATTTTTTAAATTTTAGTGGCAAATAATAGTACTGATAAAACATATGTTTATCTATAGAAAGAACGTGAATGGAGAGAACAAGAAAAACAAGCGGCACTTAAGAAGAAGAAGATGATTGAAGATCTACACCAAGCAAGAGCACAACAAATTGAAGACATTCGAAATTCTCAAGCAAGAGCTTTAGCAAGAGATGAGGAAGATTTTAAGAAGGTAAATACAAAATTTTCGACTTGACACTCCACTCGACACATTGAATCTTTTAAAAATAATTTCAAATTCGTTATTTATACCTTTAAAACACCCCCTTTACCGATTTTTGACTAAATCGAGAGATCTAAAATTTTTAGAACGCCATTATTAAATTGTTCAAAAATAATTTTAAATTCGTAATTTTCTAAAAAATTATTGTAAATATATTATGTGCAACCTTGAAATTTACCCCATACTAATTTTGAAGAAAATCTGATAAAATTAGTTTTTTTTGTATGCCATATTACCAGCGCCATCTCGGATTTTACTGAACCAATTTCAGTCAAAATGATATTGCAACCACTGCAGCAACTTCCTGAACATAAAGTAAAAAAAGTCATTCAAATCAGAGCCGTCGTTCCGGAGTAATCGACATATATTCATAAACCTCCTTCTTTTAGAAGTCAACATATGAAAGTTCTTGTAGAAAAGTATCATTTGGAACTTAACCTTTCATATAAAATAATATAATCTAAAAATCACAATATCTTTTTCCAATGAAATAGGGAAAGTTTTAATTTCGGGATGAATAAATTGTACACAAAATGTTTATTCGTTCTACTAAACAAGAAAAATATTTGAAACACTAGAAATTTCTAAACCGAAAAGTTTCTATAGCACAACATAATGCTGGGATTAGTAACGGATAAGTTGAAGAATATTCCAGCTTGCGGCGCAATATATCCCGGATTAAGAAGGGTTTACCCCTAGCAATTTAGGAAGATTAGGTTTCTGAATGGAAATTCATTTCTCGTCTCGTCCTACGATATTACTTGGATTCGGTATTAAATTCTACTACCTATATTATGTATTAAAGTTAAACAAAATATTAATTATATTTTATATGGAGATTAACTTATACAGAGTGTGTGTGGGTGTTTCGCTCTTTTACCGTTAGAATATTTATCCTGTAAGAGTAGGACACGTAATTATTTGGCACCAAAAACATTAATGTCAAAAATCAAGAGGATTAGGATCTAACTAACCGCCAAGTTTTATTTCGAAAAAAAAACATAACTTTTCAACTTTCGTGATTTCAACTTACTTAGATTCACTATACCTAAAGTCCATAATTTCTGTCAGTGTTGTGCGCTGTCAGGGGAATTAATTCCAGTAGCGTGTACATTATCTTCGCGATAAGAAACCAAGCTGATTGTTATTTAAGGTTCGTGAAATGTGACAGCAATGCGTTTTAAGCTTTTAGTCCCTACCTTGTTAATAGTGTCGCAAAGTTTTAAATCATTTATAGCTGTATGAG
The DNA here is from genome assembly GCA_034092305.1 of Diaprepes abbreviatus. Classification (NCBI taxonomy): domain Eukaryota; kingdom Metazoa; phylum Arthropoda; class Insecta; order Coleoptera; family Curculionidae; genus Diaprepes; species Diaprepes abbreviatus. The sequence goes on from JASJET010000218.1 coordinate 7,588,887, forward strand.
ATGCCGCTTCGTCACTTCGGTGACCGGTATTCAATGAGTCACTGAAAGGAATTGTGTACTTTAAGGATAGAATTTATTTATCACGACTTGGTTTTAACGAGATCGATTCGAAGGATCGTAGTAGCTCTATGTTGGTCGTTGTAAAGGGTGTTTTTTATAGAGGTATAGAACTTTTAAATGGAGTAAAATAAAGATGAATTTTTTAAATTGACATGAAATTTACTTTATTCGAAAGATAACCTTCTGGCATTATAATTTAAATATGACTTATGGCATATGACCGCCACGGCTGGCTCGGACGTAGTCTAATCTGGAGGTCCAATTTTCGATGACTTTTTCCAACATTTGTGGCCGTATATCGGCAATAACGCGGCGAATGTTGTCCTCCAAGTGATCAATCGTTTCGGGCTTATCGGCGTAGACTAGCGACTTCACATATTCCCACAGAAAATAATCTAGCGGCGTTAAGTCGCACGATCTTGGAGGCCAATTCACGGGTCCGAAACGTGAAACTATGCGGTTACCAAACGTTTCCTTCAATAAATCAATTGTGGCACGAGCTGTGTGACATGTTGCGCCGTCTTGTTGAAACCACAGCTCCTGCACATCATGGTTGTTCAATTGATGAACGAAAAAGTCAGTAATCATGGCTCTATAGCGGTCATCATTGACTGAAACGTTCTGACCAGCATCGTTTTTAAAGAAGTAAGGACCAATGATTCCACCAGCCCATAAAGCACACCAAACAGTCAGTTTTTCTGGATGTAACAGTGTCTTAACATACACTTGAGGATTATCAACACTCCAAATACGTCGGTTTTGTTAATTCACGTATCCATTCAAACAAAAGTGAGCTAAACAAAATTCGCTTATGAAAATCGGGATCCACGGCACTCTTGTTTTGGGCCCATTCACCGAATCTACGCCTTGCTAGGTGATCGTGTGGCTTCAATTCTTGCACGACTTGGATTTTGTAAGCACGCAAACCAAGATCTTTCCGCAAAATCTTCCATAAAGTGAATAGACACATATCCAATTCCTGTGCACGATGGCGGATAGACTGATTCGGGTCTTCCTCTACGCTACGCTCTACAGCAGCAATGACTTCTGTATGCACTGTACGACGTCTCTGTGGATGCGTATTATCATTTAGAGTAAACGTGGTGCGAAAACGTTCCATAGTTAATCGAATTAATTACTCTGATGGACGATTATGTTGACCGTAAAATGGACGTAGTGTGCGATACGTATTTCGAACAGAACCATGATTTTCAAAATAAATTTGCACAATTTGGAAGCGTTGTTCAGGCGTTAGTCTATTCATGTTGAAATGCCAAACCAAACTAAACATAAATCACTTGACAGCTGACAAAATGGCCGCCAGTTAAAAAAGTGTTGCCAACTTAAAGTTCTATACCTCTATAAAAAACACCCTTTATAACGAATGCTAGCGAAGAAAAGGTGGAACAATATTTACAATTGCAGTCACCTTTACAAATTTCGAGGTTAAGAAACTTAAGAAGACTTTTAAAGTGGGGGTTATCAAAGAATTGGGCTCCATCTATACTTATAAGCAGCGTTGTCCTTGACTGACTGGCATATTAATGCACAGCCCAAACTGTTAAAGATAGAATCACGAAATTTGGAAAAGGTTGGCAACATCATCTGGGCATTCAGTATGAAAGGATTTTTCTAAATTCGCAATCGAAAATGGTGGATAGAGGTCAATTGTCATTAGATAAATTTATCAATATTTTTTGATCAAATAGAGATACGGACTCGATTTTGGTTTTAAAAGATAGCCCATAACAATACCTAAAAATTGATTTATTGATTTTTCGCATATTAGCATTTTAAAAGGGGAAAAATGCTAAAAGGTTCATTTCAATATGGCTCATTAAAAAATAATTTTCTCTGAAAAAATCACGACACGAACATCATTTTTGGCATTATATAATCTGTAGATGATTATTTAAAAAGCAATTTCTGCATTTTTCGAAATTCCTTTTTATAAGGCCTTGTTTTTTTAATCTAAAAATATAGGTACAAAATTTCTATTGTTTTTTAATTGTTTTGTGAGTTTATTCTATTTTCTTAACTCTATGATAACTAGGCGAGCAAACGCAGTTTTTCATCGATGAGCAGATGGTGTGGTGTAAGGAGTACTTATAGCGGTGCGCGACTCAATTTTTAGTAGAACAATTTAAAATGGTGTTAGTTATTCAAAATTGAAAGAAACTAACAGATTAACTTAGGAGGTTCTATTAGGCAATTTATTACAAAAAAAATTCACAACATCAAGAAATAAAAAATTAAAATGAACCTTTTATGCATCAAAGTTTTTAATAATTCCCTATCAAATTCCACAATTAGTGCACATGATCTTTTTCCAGAAATCGTAAAAAATATATTAATTCCATGATTGTATCGCAAATGGTAACCAACAAATTACAAAAATGTAAATATAACATTTAACAAATATACTGAATAATAATATATAATTCCTTAAAGATTCGTACATCTGAACGGAGGATTAGCTTTTTAAAGAGGTATGGGGTAGAATTTAGAGCGTATTCCATTTGTACAGAGAATATACTCTTGTCGAGAACAAATCGACCTGACAGATATTGCAGTGTCATTAGCAAAGAAAATTCTTTGGGACCATAAGGACTTTGGACCCTAGAACAATATTTTCAATATTAACTCTTTTCCATGAGGATACCACAAAGAAAGCACATTATTGTAGTGCTGTTCTTTTGAGTCATTATTACTTTCAGTTCTATCACTTGAAGTAGTCATGATCACTTCGATCCAATGATAAGTAAATGCATATTCAACAGAACATGAAGTTATCAGTTTCATCAGGGCTCGGAAAAAAATTCTTTTTGCAGACCAGTGAATCTGAACAAATATAATAACGTATAATGAAGTGAATAGTTGAAAAGCGACGACATTAATGAATTTCAAATTATGCTAATCGGATTATTTGTGCGTAATTGCTTATTCATTTGCGTTATTCTTTTATATTTAAAGAAATATATTAAACGGGGTCTAATGAAATATTTCTGAGAGTCCTGAAGACGTCAGCATAAATATACAACACCAAGTTAATTATTATGTCATTAATCAGTAACGATTAAAAAGTAGAATCTGAAAATATTATATTTGACAATCGCATTACTTGATAAAATAATCGTGAAAATCAGACTACATAAGCATGTTTTTAATCAATTCGTGATCACGTTAGAACGATTGTCATGATTTAAGGTGCATTATTTTCGTTGATTAATGCTCTTTGAAATATTTACACTATAATAAATTTCTTTGATCTTATCGCATTATTGCTAAATTGCATGAGGCAATTAACTATATTTGATGCGTTTTGGTGAATGTGCTGCGTAAGACAATGTTACGTTAAAAAGGTTGCAGACCATATGGGCTCCCTGATATGCAAACGCAAGGTTGAAACCTTGGAATTTCTTCCTGTACTTTTATTAGCATTTATATTTGATTATATTTGATTTGTCACTTTAATATTTAAAAACATCTTTATATTTGTTTATACTTAAATATGTGATTTTCTTTATTATTTTCTTGTCTCAAATTGTTATAGACATCAAGCTGAAATTTTACTGTGCCATTAATAGATTTTAAAAATCTGACCATTCGACCCATCAGTATTTACAATAAATTCTTTCAACAAAAATCGATACGATTAAGTTACGTTTACTAATTTGTGAAATACAAAAATCTTTAAAATTTCATGTTCAATGGTTCGGTGTGCTTTCCGCAAAGAGGCCCATTTTTTGTGGTCAACTATTGTATAGACGCAGGCTTGTAGCTAAGGTCATGAACGCCCAGAGGCAGATATAAATTTTGCGTCTCCCAAAATTTATTTTGTAGGACGAGAAAGAGTACACTAAGCGAATGCTCCTCTTTAAGGTTCGCATCCTTGACAGCCGCTCCTGCGGCCAGTCTCTAGCTACGCCACTACAGACACATGCTTTCAATTAACTCAAAAACAGATGCGCAACAAAATTTTAGAAAAAAACTAACAACGCCAATAACTGCTACGGAACCCTAATATAATGCACTTGACCAGCTTTTTTTATATAAATTCAAATTTGAATGTTTCAAATTTGTTTGACCTAAGCGAAATAAATTTTTTAAAATAAAAATTTTCTGCGATTTCACGATGTGTACTGTTGAAAATAATAAAAATATAAATACTATTTTAAGAATATTTTTATTACACATGTATTAATATAGAATATAAAATATAAAAGTTTTTTTTAGTTAGAATGAAAACTTATTTAGCTGTTTATGACCAGGGAATTCAAACGTCCATTATTTACCAGGGTGGCCATACGATGACACATTATTCCGCCCCTAAAAGCTGACATGGGATATCAGGGTCAGGTGAACAAAAAAAAGACTTTTATTGATATAAAATGGCCGAAAATAAGCGTGGGTGAATTTCATATTTATAACTGAATAATAAAGTAGTTAGTGTGAGTTTTTTCCGCCATAAGACATTATTTATTAATTTATTTATATGGTAACAAAGCTATATACAGGAAAATTAACGAAAAAACACAAATAATTAAACTTTAGAATCAATTGCCAGTTTAATAATAAAAAAGGAACAATGTTATTTTTTAACTACTATCAAATAATATTTTGTTTACGAAGAAAAAGAAAACAAATCTTAGGTGAGTAAGAGTTGCCCTAAGGGAGGGGTACTATTACCTTTACTGTGGAATATAGTCCTTGATATTCTAATGAATCATCTTAACAACGAACAATACTATACACTACAGCCCAGGGGTTCCCAAAGTGTGCGTCGCGGTACCCTGGAGTGCCGTGAAGGGTAAACAGGAGCTCCGCAAGGCGCTCCTGTTCTCTTTAACGGAATCTAAATATACTTATATTCGCCGGTATAAAATCAAAAATTCAAATCACGTGCACTGCATAAATAGTTCGTTGCGTAGGTAACGTCGACAGTCATTCATTCAATATTGTTATGGGGGGACCAGTTCCCCGTAACACGGAGTTTGGGTTAGGTTTGGCAATGCCGAATTCGCTGCTGATCGGGAGCTAGAGAGAGCGGAGTATGTTCCAGAAGCCCGCATTCGACTGTCTACGGGATTCTTCGCGAGCGCTCATTGGCAGTATATAAGCCGCCGTAGGCCGCATTGTCAAATTAGTTTGTTTATTTTAAGCGTAAGCTGTTGAATTGTTAAGATAAATAGAAGTAATAATAAAGTGTTCCGAGTACTGAAAGTAGATATATCGGGTTGTGATTTACGAATAAAGGACAGATACTGTTACACTGTAATGGTTACAATATCTATTTAAGCTTATGTACGCGAGCAGGTCTGTTGCTTTGTTTTAATTGTACCGCTTCGTGTTTTCGTAAAGAATTAGTCACAAAATGGGAAGATTTATATTAAATAAGTAAGTCAATAGATTAAGTCAGAGTAATGAAACGTAGACCAGTGGCGGGGGAGGAAAAAGACGGAAATATCGCAAATATGATAATAGCTATTTGTACTTTGGCTTTACTTTAGTAGAAGTAAATAATAAAGAAAGATCAGTGTATGCTCTGTTTGTTGCGCCCGAGAGTATGCTCCCACAGCGCAGGGCGCGGAGATGAATTTTTCTTCGTTTGTAATTTCGTTTGGTACTGACGGGCGAGTTGGAAAAATATGAATCTTTGAAAAGCGGGTTGAAATATCAGCAATTATTGTTTAAGAAAATAAACGCTGAATAAGAAGGAGCAGCTCGTGCTAGTTTCTGCGTTACTTATTCAATAGCGAAACACTTACTGACTACGAATTAATTAAGGATTGCATAATTCTAGCAGCAAAAGAAATATGTCCAGAAAAATTTAATTTATTTAAAAACATCAGCAAATACTGTGGCTCAAAGAGTAGATGATATTGCAGAAAATTTGTTAACTCAATTGTCTGACAAAAATTGGCACTTTGGTTCTCTTTGGCTCTGGATGAGCCAACTGACGTTTTAAATATTGCTCAGGTGTTTTTTTATCGATGTATAGATAAAAATTATGACGTGGTGTTTGAAGACTTTCATAACGTTCATAGCATTTACGGTACGACTACTGTAGAAGATATTTTTAAAGGAGTTGAAAATGCTGTTCAGAAAAACAATCTTCAATGGAAAAACTTGAGTTGATAGTTGCAAAAATCTGTGTGGAAAAAATAAAGGTTGTCTATGCTCTCGTATCAAAGGCCGTAGGAAATGACATTTGTTCAACACCATTAATGGTACACTGCATCATTCATCAATAGTCTTTGTGCGGAAACTGCTCATATATGTTGGAAGTTTTAAAGCCAGACATATCAGTTGTTTAAAATATCAGATCATATGCGCTTTATCATCGTCAATTCGCTCGAATTTATTGAAGAGATTGGAGAAAAACATTTCATTTACCATATTATTCTGCAGTACGCTGGCTTAGCTGCGAAAAAGTTCTAGTGCGTTTTCTTGAGCTCTGAGCAATAACTATGTAACTGTGGTATGATTAAGTCTGACCAAGCTACATAAGGTTTAAATTATAATATTGCAGAAATTTTCACAAATAAAGTAATTTTATAAATTCAGTGTTTTCTATTTGTTATTATTTACTTTTCAGTTCAGGTTAGTTGTTTATTGATATATTTTTTACCATTTAGGTTGCTAAAGTACAACATGAACTTCACCAAAAAGATCTGGACAAATTGGCAAAGAAGAAAGAAGAAATTGCACGTCATAGAAAAGAACTGCTAAAACAGATTAACGAGAAGGAACGGGAAGGAATAAATTATCAACAGGAAAGGTTTGAAGATGGCAAAGCTCAAAGGATGGAGTTCGTCCTTAAGGATAAGAATGTGGAGGACTATTTGAAGCAGAAAATCGAAAAATTAAAGTACGTCTTATTTTTTGCCTTTATCTTCAATAGTCTTATATTGTCGACTACTGAACTAAAGACCTTTTTCTATTTTGTGCAACCTGTGCCCAATTTTCTAACACTTTTTGATTTCATCTATTTAGTGGTTAGGTGATCTGCCTCTGTCCCTACAGGCTTTGTGTCTAGATTTTCATTCTACAATTCTCCGAGTCCATCTGTGACCGTCCAGTTCCATTTAGTTGCAGAATAGTTTTAACAACATCTCTCACTCCTGCTGTTTGCCTGATTGTTGTATTCGGATATTTTTTTAGAGTGATTCCTAACATTGACCTCTCCATTTTTTTTGTATTACGATACTGTGATTATGGTTTTCTTTGTGAGAGTAAATCCTCTCCTTTCAATATGTTATTATGGGGAGTGCACATTTTCAAAGCTCACTGTACGGCGAACAGTTCGCTCACAGAGGCTGTGCAGTGAGCTTTGAAAATGGTGAATGAAATTTCACCAAAACGTCATCTGCTCTACAGTCCTGAGAAGGACTCAGCACACACACGGGATTCCAGAAAACCTTCGATTACACATCACAACCGTGAGACCATCCGACATTACATATGTATATATATATATATATATATATATATATATATATATATATATATATATATATATATATATATATATATATATATATAAATAAATAGATAAGTTTTTGTCCGTGTAATTTAAAATAAAATAGAATCAAATATTGGCGAAGCGGACGTGAAAATTTGTCAATCTACATGATTCTCGTGTTAAAAAGTGCGGAGCACTCCAAAATATGGAAAAACTTCGGGTCCTACAGATGGCGATAGCGCTGTTTCGTCCCAATATGGGACTCGTCAGGCCACCGCATTCGGTACAAACCATCATCTCGCCTTTGCATCCTATAAAGCTGAGTTTTAAATAAAAAAACAGCAAACAAGACGATAAAGGCGACATCTCGATGGTCCATTTGATAACACAAGAACCACACAGATTAACAAAGTTTGTAAAAAACCGCCATATGGTGGCGCGACGGTGAATTAAAACAGAAATATGTAAAATCGAGTACACGAAACGCGCTGCCCAAAGGATAGGGGTCGCATTTTTCGGTACTGGCAACCAACCATATGGCGGTTTTTTACAAACTTTGTTAATCTGTGTGTTATCAAGTGGACCATCGAGATGTCGCCTTTGTCGTCTTGTTTGCTGTTTTTTGATTTTAAACTCAGCTTTATAGGATGCAAAGGCGAGATGATGGTTTGTACCGAATGCGGTGGCCTGACGAGTCCCATATTGGGACGAAACTGTGCTGTCGCCATCTGTTAGACCCGGGGTTTTTCCATATTTTGGAGTGCTCTGCACTTTTTAACACGAGAATCATGTAGATTGACAAATTTTCACGTCCGCTTCGCCAATATTTGATTCCATTTTATTATATATATATATATATATATATATATATATATATATATATATATATATATACATATATATGTTTATGCGGCTTTCACGGATTCCCCCGTGTGAGATGCAATAGCAGTGGATATATCCACATTATGCCGTTGTAGTGCTGAAATCACATTCAGCAAACATACAACTATATGCAGCTCCGTATTTGAATGAAGTAACATGCGAACAGTAAATGCAAACTTCCCTCCATCATATCCTTTCTGTGTTAGAGGTTGCACAGTTAGAATAAATTGCAATAAAACGCAATTTATCCCATTCCGCCACCATTGAGATGATGGCCCACCTGTACCACCATACCGAGAAGAAAGTCAAAACTCAGCCTCCCCGCCACAGTGATACGGCAGAGGTACATGTTTCGTCTCTACTAGACTCATCAGGGCACCGACATGCACCTGGCTGTGCAAAGGACAGATCGGAAGGAAACATGCAAATACTGAACGCGGCTTCGCCGACTTCCCGCCGGATGGCGCATATATGTTTATGCGGCTTTCACGGATTCCCCCGTGTGAGATGCAATAGCAGTGGATATATCCACATTATGCCGTGATGAGTCTAGTAGAGACGAAATATGTACCTCTGCCGTATCACTGTGGCGGGGAGGCTGAGTTTTGACTTTCTTCTCGGTATGGTGGTACAGGTGGGCCATCATCTCAATGGTGGCGGAATGGGATAAATTGCGTTTTATTGCAATTTATTCTAACTGTGCAACCTCTAACACAGAAAGAATATGATGGAGGGAAGTTTGCATTTACTGTTCGCATGTTACTTCATTCAAATACGGAGCTGCATATAGTTGTATGTTTGCTGAATGTGATTTCAGCACTACAACGGCATAATGTGGATATATCCACTGCTATTGCATCTCACACGGGGGAATCCGTGAAAGCCGCATAAACATATATACACCATCCGGCGGGAAGTCGGCGAAGCCGCGTTCAGTATTTGCATGTTTCCTTCCGATCTGTCCTTTGCACAGCCAGGTGCATGTCGGTGCCCTGATGAGTCTAGTAGAGACGAAACATGTACCTCTGCCGTATCACTGTGGCGGGGAGGCTGAGTTTTGACTTTCTTCTCGGTATGGTGGTACAGGTGGGCCATCATCTCAATGGTGGCGGAATGGGATAAATTGCGTTTTATTGCAATTTATTCTAACTGTGCAACCTCTAACACAGAAAGGATATGATGGAGGGAAGTTTGCATTTACTGTTCGCATGTTACTTCATACATATAATATATATATATATATATATATATATATATATATATATATATATATATATATATATATATATATATATATATATATATACAGTATTACTAGCAAAGTCCGCATCATATGGAATTTTTTTTATTAATAGCTTTATTCGAATTTTGACTTTGGCATCAATTTCTGGTTCGATCGAGATGAAAAATAACCAAAAAAATAGTAGTTACGTGATTAGCATTATTTGTCAAATTTTAATTTTTTTCCACGAAAAGTTCAAAAGTGGGGTTATATTTCAAAATATCGAAAAAATTATTAGAAAAGGTTTTTCCAAATGCAATTTTCGGCCAATGTGCAAAATTTCAGCTATATAAGGTAATTCAGATTTTTCCCCATTTTTTGTAAATTGCACCACTGTTGCAAAATAAGACTCAACGCAACCTACATAAAACTTCTTAGTTTTAACAATGCTTCATCTCAGACATATTTTGTTTAGAGTCATATTAAATATACAAAATCCAAATAGGGTTATTAAAATTTGGTCATATGTGATGCAAAGTTTATTTGTTTTTGACCCTGTGTATGGTAACTTCATAAAATAACTATTTTTAAAAACGTAGTTTGTGTCTAAAAGTAATACAGATTATTAAAAAATAGTTTTACGGCCAACTTGTTTTTGATGTATCATTGTAAGGTACAATACTAATTAATTTTTTGGAAACTGCACTTAAATAACAAAAGACTATTTTAACTTTTTTAATAACATAGATTTATAACAAATTTAAGTAATGGAGTTTTAAATTAAGTCGTTAAAACTAGATAAACTGTACGTAAATTTAAAAAAAAAAATATTTTCCACCTAATGCAGACTTTACTGATGGCATTGTGTACTTGTTTGTTTAATTATAATGTGCATTACTTTTAGACATAAACTACGTTTTCAAAATAGTTATTTTATGAAGTTACCTTATATAGTGTCAAAAACAAATAAATTTTACATCACATATGACCAAATTTTAATAGTCCTATTTGGATTTTGTAGAAAAACACACATTTAATACGGCGTTACTTTAAACAAAATATGTTCGAGATGAAGCATTGTCAAAACTAAGAAGTTTTATGTAGGTTGCGTTGAGTTTTATTTTGCAATAGTGGTGCAATTTACAAAAAATGGACAAAAAATTTAAATTATCTTATATAGCTGAAATTTTGCATATGGGTTAAAAATTGCATTTAGAAAAATTTTTTCTTATAACTTTTTTGGATATTTGAATTTTTTTTTGTAAAAAAATTAAAATGTGGCGGATAATCACGTGACTACTGTTTTTTAGATTTCACATTAGTTGAGCTACTGAAAGGAAAAAAATTATAAATTTTCCAATCAATAAAAATATTTTCAAAAACATGAAATTTCAATACGTTGCTAAAAATCTACATCAAAAATTAAATGTTAAGTAACCATTTCAATTTTTTTCGATATTTCGTATTTGCCGTCATAGAGTGGTCATGTGGCACATTTCAAAATGTATTTTCGATTTTATAATAATTAAATTTCCTATATTTTATACTGATCACTCTCCGTATATTGAATTCATAAAAAATATTCTAATTTATTTATTTTTTCTAATTTTTAGACAAAACAACGTGGGAGATCAGTACATACGAGATATAGAGAGACAGCTCAAAATTGGAGGCAAATAATTTATATTATCATATTTTTATCAATTTGAATATTGTATTTTATTAAATATTTTTATATTATATGCTTTTATCCACGGAAATAAAAATTCACTGACTGTTTTTGTTTCGAATTTTTACTCTAATAATTAATTGTTAAAATATTTAACTCGGAATTTTGAGCAAAATCGTGTAACCGGAAATGAATGCATGTAAACATACAGACATTATTGTGCAATACTGAACCAAAATTTAGTAATATTATTTATTGTAAGTATGTAATACTGGCACTGGAAATAATATTAAAAATGAATCACCATATTGCATTAATTGTTGAATCACTTTTGCACTAGCTTACACTTTTTAGCAATTTATCTATAAGGCTTTAACGGTTTGTAATGGTTTTCTCATACTTTTTACAAGATTTCCACAGTAGTGTGGTGAAATTTTTTCCCATTCTTCTTGGATTCAATCCTATAACAAGTGTAATGAAGAATGTGGAGAATAATAGTTATTTATTAGAACATGTTTTGATTTTCGATTGGTTTTAGGTCAGGACGCTGTGCTGATCACTGTAATATCTGAAAGTTTAAGAAATAAGTCACTTCGTTGTTATTTTGGCTGTGTATTTTAGATCGTTATCCTGCTGGAAGATAACTTCAATTATAGGATGAGGAATATTATCCACAGTTTCAGTCAAATTGTGTTTATAAAATATCTATTCATATTTCCTACTATTCTGTGAATGGGAGCCAGCATGGAAGCAGTCATCATCCTCAAAGCTTAATATTACTGCCACCCGTGCTCAGGGGCGGATCCAGCCTCTGTCTTTGGGGGGGGGGGGCGACGGTAATATCACGAAAGTACAGTATGGCAAGCGAAAGTAAGTTTTCGACGGGGGAGGGGGGGACACCAGCAACATTCCCATTTCTAGTGTAAAAGGCAGGGTCGGGTCTAATTTTCTGAATTTGAAGCTCTTGGAGAGGAGGGGGCGATCACAAGAAAAAACAAGTTGCCGACGGGAAGGAGGATGCGAGCAACATACACATTCCTAGTATAAGAGGCAGAATCGGGTCTATTTTCCTGAACTCATAGCTCTTGGGGGGAGGGCTATCGCAAAAAACAAGTTATCAATGGGGGGGGGGGGAGTGCCAGCAGCATACCCATTCCTAATATAAAAGGCTGAATCAGTTCTATTTTCCTGAACTCAAAGCTCTTGGGAAGGAGAAGGGCGATCGCAAGCATACACATTCCTATACTCTATTCAATAACTAGAGAGAGTAATAAAACTGTTACCGAATTCTCCAACGTACCTGCTCCAGTGCCGCAAGTAACTAAGAACTGCCGTAAATCTAATTATATTTAAATATTATAAGTCTTCATAAATTTACTGCAACAATAAAAATTTCTGATAATTCAGTTTAATTTCTGTCAGTGAGCAAAGTACACCTTACAGGGTGTCCTTAGTGATTTGTCCTGTTTGTGCTTGTTTTTATATATTATTTGAGATTAGTGAGATACCAAAAGACATGGCTTCCACCTCTATATTTATTCGGAAATCGTTAAACCAGGACATTTTTCCTCAACGAAAAACTTATTACGATGAATGTTTATAATGCCTTAAGATATCAATATCTAGATAATAATGTTAAAAGCTCTGTTGAGATGTGTTCCAACATGACAGGAGTTGGAAAATCTACTATGTACCGAATATTGAAGGAGAAAAAACGACTGGAATTGTCAGTACTCCCAAGCCACATTCAATCACAGACAGACGAAAAACCTCGTTGTTGGAAGAAGAGATGTAAACTGCAATAAAAGGAGTTGTACATACATTTTATTATGAGAAGCAGATCCCAACCGTTGACATAATTCTAACCAACATCAATGAAGATCGGAATTTACCTGAAATTAAAAGAACTGAGCTCTGGAAATTGCTCAGAGAACTTAATTTTTGCTGAGAAAAATCAGATAGGAAATCTGCTCTTATAGTTCGTTCGAAAAATGCCCGTTGGAGAAGGAAATATCTCTCTCAAGTAAAAGGTAGAGTTGCTAGAAATAACACATGCCAAAATTAAAAAATAATAAAAATACAGTTGTGATTTGTGTTAAATATGTCAAAATTATCTATATTTTCTAATGTAGGTGAATTATTAAGAAATCATAAGAAATTAAATAATATTATAAAAACTATTTATTTTAGGTTTATTACCGAAATAATATTCTATGCCAGAAATACTTAGTGATAAAATAAACCTCCTTTCGGCGACTATGACAAGGATTAAAATCCACTTCACACTTCCAAATATCTATTGTCAAACAAACCCAAATAGTCCATTATTATAGACCGGTATTTATGATTATAAAATTTCTAACCCATTCCTATGAAAACATATTTTGCTAAAGATACAGGACTAAAGAACACACAATGGTAGTTTGTGAAGAAAAAGAGGGTAAAAAATGATTTATTATTATCTCTAGTTCTTGAATAAACTACAGTATAAGAGGTAAAATCGGATATATTTTCCTGAACTCAAAGCTTTTGGGGTGGGAGGCGATCGCCCCCCCCCCTGGATCCACGCGTGCCCGTGCTTTACAGTTGGATTAAAATTTGTTTGAAATGATTAAATTTTGTAAAAAATATGAAGGCTGGATAGAAGAAGATTGGATGAAAGTAATTTGATCAGATGAGACAGGAAATCGAAAAACGGAGATTTCTTGTAGATTGTAAAGCATGGGGGAAGAGATATTACGTTTTAATGATAAATGACGGCTTGTGAGCTGGGTACTATTCACAGAATAGTTGAAAATATGAATAAAGAAATGTATTTAAATATTTTAATACACAATTTGATTGAAAATGTTGATAATATGCCTCATTAGATAAATGAAGATACCTTCCAGTAAGACAATGATCCAAAACACACAATTAAAACAGTGAAGAACAGGCTTATTTCTTAGGACTTTCATATATTATAGTGGCCGACAAAAAGTCTATTTTCATTTAATAATAAAATTGTAATTAAATCTCTTTCAAGTCATGTGACACCGAACATCAATCAAAGTGAATGATGTTACTCCATACTAACGTCATCGCTGGCACTCCGTCCTGATACGGTTATTCTTTTGCATTATTATTTTCTTCAGTTCTATTACTCGAAGTAATCATGATCAGTTCGACCTAATGACAAGTATATGCATATTCCAAAGGACATGAAATTATCGGTATCAGGATAATAATTCCAATTTGATACGGTCTAAACCCAAGAACCAGGATTTTCAATACGAAGTTATGAGTTTCACTTTTTTTACTTTGATTATTTGATAATTACTCTAAAGAATACAGCCAACGTTATCGCTGTCACGAACTTAATATATAACTTTTTTGGTTTTATGTCATATTCGTGGTCGCTGTTAAGGGCTACGCTGCCTAGTTAACAATTTATAGTAATTTTCATGTAATTTCTTCTAAGTTTGCTTACTACTCCCTTTGAAAACGAAGTTTCTTCACAATGAAAAGTGGATTTATTAAGGCAAATAGTCCGAATTTGCCAAAATTGATTATTTTATGGTGGCCAATTTCTTAGCAACAAACAGTAATTTCTGCTCCGCAGAATTTATAAATATGAAGACCTCCATGTAAGTAATTTATCAAGAATTGTTATCTCCGCAACCGATAATGCATACATAACAGTAATAATCGGTATTTATAAGCTCAAAACTAAAATAAAAGGAGTAGTGCCGGGCTAGCTAAAGCCACATTTTCCTATTATTTTACGAACATGGGACCTGAATAAATAACTTTTCAGGTGTTTTAATTGTAGCACTTGTACATTGCGGCACCGCACAACACTTAAAATAACTTAAAACTCATCTTTACACAAAAATTACAAAAGAAATTTATATATCCTTGTCAGTTTACCAGTGTGACGTAACAGCTGTCAAGTGACAAGTATTAGCGTCTTGGAGGGAAATTTGAAAGGGAATTTAATATTTATGATTTTTAAGGTACTAGTTGAATTTAGAAAATAATTTTACGCATTTTCGGCTATATTAGGTAAGTATGTATGGTTTTAAACAGTTTTTACACAAGAATATTTAAAAGATACTTAATGTGCTTTTTTGAAATAATTTCCTCATTACCTCCATTTTCAGTTTCATAGTTGTACTATATTTTTTAAAACAGATTGTGTTAATTTTTAAGAAACAAACAATGAAAAATGAAACTTATACAAAAAGTAGTAATCGAAAAATCTCAAATTCAATTATTTTTAATCAAAAAACAAAGCCATTCAAAAATGCAGAGAAATGTTTTTTCGTCATTTATTATTATTATATATGTATGTACTTAAATGTTTGTGTGTAAAAACTATATGGAATAATTCATAATTGGAAGAAACATTGATAATTATTTTTTGAAATGATAAAATGTTTTTGTATCAAGCAGGGATCGAACCTTCAGCTCTCGGAGCGCTGGTAAAGCGCTTATCCGTTGTGCTACGGCGACTGATGTGAAAGAGTTTCTAAAAGAGTATCGGCACTTGCCAGCGTATAACGCGTTCGATTTTAAACATTTTTTCAAAAAAATCAAATGAGCGATGGCACGAACGCTTTCTAATCTTTTTAGATTATCTTAGTCGGTATAATTTTTAAGTCTCATCAAAATCGGTGATGACAATGTCTCGACCTCCCTTGTAAGTATTCGTTCAGTATTGCACCATAGTGTATTGCTACACTGGTATTTTAAAAGGCGCTAGACTTCGCAGAGAGGTGTAAGATAAATGAAAACGTAGAAGAACAGAGCCGAAAGCTAGTGGCAGCACAAGCGAGTAAAGTGCCAAGCTAACCCCTATGCCGAAGAGTAGGGATGGGTAATTAAGGCCGCCACTGCATTTGAGCCAAGGTAAAAGCAGAAACCCTCCATGTTGTTGTGTGGACCTAGCTTTCAGCTTACTTTGTTAAAAATTTAAAACAACAAAATCAAAAAAGACAAAAGCAAGTAGTCCGGGGATCAAATAAAACTCTTACTGAACTTTTAATGATAGACTTTAATTAAAATTAGGATTATTGTAAAAAAACTTACAATCAGTTAACCTCTGTGCTGACACTATAACGAAAACTTTCAATTAAAACTAAAATAAAAAAAAAAAATATTTGCAATTATAAGATTCAACTCTACGCTGTCAAGTGTAGATGTGATTGTCTGTTAGTTGTTGGGCAACAGGCGGTGACTAGTTCTATGGTGTAGGGTAGGTAGCCAATATGATTGACTATATAATGGGGTAGCCAGTAGAGTAGACTACCAGTAGGGTGGAATGGTGGTATCCTCACCGGTGGGGTGGAATGGCAGTATTTTCGCTGGTAGGGTGGACCCCGATGTCTTTGGAGTCTACATTGATTCCTTCGTTGACATGTGCGAACTGCCCAAAATCCCGGTCTCCAGGTTTATCTCGGTATCAAAAACCATAACCGTCAACCAGATAAAAGATACGGTACTCCAAAACTCACAAAATTACGAGGATAATTTTCGATTTTCCATCTCAGAATCCTAAAAATTTGGCAAATGAAAATTGAGATGGAAATCTGCAGCTGCTCAGATCACGAAATCAAACCACAAAAAGGTGAAAATCAAGGCAAAATGGCTTCCCTTTATAACCATGGCTAGCTTGTACACTAACCGACTTCCGTTAGGTGCATTCAATTGCCATGTGTGAAACAATGACACTTGGTAACAACAGTCGGCTGAAATACATATGTTAGGTAAGCAAATTCGTTAATCATTAGCATTTCCGCTCAAAACCAAAATAAATCTATCTAAGTAACACAATAGTTATTTTGAAATTTGAGAAATACATATTAATACATTAATAGAAATTTCACGCAACCTAGTATACATACAATTCCATTTAAATGTAAATATAAATGGCAGGAAAAAAAAACAAGATCTATTTGAATTAAAAAAAAAAAGGTAGCAGTAGGTTCAACATCGATAAGAAAATGCCTGTGCACAGCGTAGTGAAATACCAAAACAGGATAAAATAATGGTTAATTTGAAATATGAAATTAATCGAAAGTGTAATTAATGAAATGCTTTTCTTTCATTTACTTGTTGATGTTTAATTCGTATTAATGACAATTATTATTCTTGTTCGTAGAGAAATTACAAACCAGTCAGCGCCATCCAAAATTTACAAAAACATATAAGAGTCAGTTTGCAAACTGTTTTTGGACGATCTAGTTTCTGATTGTTTTGCTAACAGAGCTAATGTCATTCACTCATTTGCAAGTGAATTAAGTTTTTTGTGATAAAGTACGTGAGTGATCGTGATACTTTTCACTCTGTTGAAAACAACAGTATGCCATCAGTTTAACACTGTAATACAGCTGTGGCTGTACTTATTCCATAGTTGGGCTCGATATTGCAAAGGATATGAACAAAAATATAAGATGAAATGTTGTGAGAGTATTTTGATATATTTAAATATATGCTTTGAAATAGTTATAAAACAAAGCATGATGTGGCTTTACCATTTTGTATTTTTCTGAACAAAATTTTATTTTACTTACTGTCCCTATTCATATCATAGGTAATATTAAATGTGTAGCTACGCCACTGATCATACAAAAGATTTATTTCGAGTTGCAAGATCCATCTTGTCAAATAAACATCCATATTCGGCTCTCAAATACGACAACATAAAATACTCAAATTAAATTTCAAACTGTAGCCATGATTTTTCCTATTTTCTCATTTCCACTTTCACGAAGCTTCTCCATTTTCCGACCCGAGACATTGCTGGAAAACGTGGACGAATTGAGACATAAAACTAAATCGTTCATCTTTTAACGAGATAAAAATGATGTTTCGAGTTCTTGGTATCAATCGTGAAATCGTTTAAAGTAAACAGTAGAGGAAAGTAAGAACTTCGTAGGATGAAGGTTGTGTCGTGTTCATCTTTTTATATGTCTGAAATAATGTTACATGAGCTTTCGTAAATATCAGTTTACAGGCACTGATTGGCGGGAGTGAGCCCGGTTGAGAACAAAAATGTAAGTAGATTGTTAATCAGTGGTTTAAAATTTTCTTAATCCTCCGTCTCCGAACGTCAAAGATTAGCGATCCAGATGGCGTGTAGTCCTGGAGACTGCTGCTCTGAAAGATCTTTAAACAATGAATTCTGATGCTTCTCAACTCATCTCTTCCCATGTATTTTTCCCTCCATAATAACTGTAAGTAGTTCTTACCTCTCACCCACTATTATTTGTCCTAGATAACTAACATGATCACTTTTATTTTTACTGAAAACGGGACGTCAAAATTATGGTGATAATTATAGTGTCATAATAAAAAATTATAATTAAAATATTATAAAGATAGAGAGTATTAGTACTAGGGTATATATTTTATGTTGAGACTAAGCGAAAGACATGCTATCAAAATCATCCAAGTATATGCACCAACAAGTAGCCAGAATGAGGAAGATATCGAAGACATTTACGAAGATGTATATAAAGCCATGTACAAAGACAAAGCACATTATACAGTCCTCATCGGTGACTTCAATGTCAAACTTGGATTCAAAGAAGATGACGCGGAGATCTCTATGGGACCCTATGGTTATGGAACAAGGAACGATAGCGGTGAAACTTTGCTCAACTTTCTACTACATTACAAACTATATGTTATGAACTCGTTTTTCAAAAAGAGCAAACAACGTAAATGGACCTGGGTGAGCCCAGATGGCAGCACGAAGAACGAAATTCATAATCTTCATAATCACTGACAAAAAGAACATCATTCATGATGTCACAGTCCTTAACAAAGTGTCAGTAGGAAGTGACCACAGGTTAATCAGGGCGAAGATAAGGCTAAATTTAAAGCGAGATCGAGCAAGAATGGTAACTGGGAACCGAAGAAATAAATGGACCTCTATTAATGTCAAGGAATCCTATGAAAAGTCCATAACTTCTGAATTAAAACACATAGAGCTCCTCAAAGAAGACGAACTTGATATAGAATAAGTAACAGCACAAATAAACTCTACCCTAAAAAATGCTCACGCAAAATACGGAATCAAAATAACAAACAAGAACGAAAAAATTACCCAAAACCCAAGAAAAGAACTTAGGGACAGAAACTCAACCAACTCTGAAGAACTAAGAAAATTAAATAAAGAAATCTCTAATGAAATTAGAAAGGATGTCAGGAAATACAATACAGAACATATTTCCCAGGTTATAGAGAATAATAAGAGCCTAAAAGTCCTACGCAGAAAACTAGCAGAAGGTACAAATAATGTCTGTAAGCTAAGAAATAAAAGGGGTGCCATCGAAACAAATAGAGAGGAACTGCTGAGGATAGCAGAAGATTTTTACTCCGAACTGTATAAAAGCAACGTGGACAGCAAAGATCGCTCACCAATACCAGAAATCCGAAATGTCGGATCTGAAGATATACCAGACATCACAGAAGATGAAATGGCAAATGCTATTGCTGACATGAAGAAAAACAAGGCGCCTGGGGAAGATGAAGTGGTAATTGAAGCCATAAAACGAGGAGGACCAACATTAACCCGCATTTTACAGAAGTTATTTAACGTGTGCCTGACAAAGGGTATAACTCCCTCCACGTGGCATAAGGCTCTTATTGTAATAATGCATAAGAAAGGGGACATTTCAGATCTGAAAAACAATCACCCAATCAGTTTGCTCTCACACATGTATAAGTTATTCCCAAAGATAATAACAAATCGACTCACAAATAAATTAGATAGTTATCATCCTTGCGAACAGGCTGGGTTTCGCTCTGGTTATGGAACGAATGACCACCTACAAGTTCTTAAGTCCCTGATAGAAAAGTGCATAGAATACAATAAGCCACTTATTCCTATATTTATTGATTATGAAAAAGCATTTGATACCATAGATCAATATAAAATGCTGAGGGTGCTTGTAGACAGTCGAATCGACCACCGCTACATTTCGTTAATCAAGAACATATACGATACAGCCACAGCCTGTATCAGATTCCACAAAGACACAAAAACCTTCAGAATAGAACGTGGAGTTCGGCAAGGAGATACAATCTCACCGAAATTGTTTACCACTGTCTTGGAATATATGTACAAGCAGATTTCTTTTGAAGGAAATATGGGAGTGAACATAAACGGGGAGGACCTTAATCACCTAAGATTGTTGGAAAAGCTCTACAGACTGTTAAGTGATGTTGATCTAAAAATAAATTGCGAAAAAACTAAATTTATGACGAACCATGTACTAAACGACAATATCTCAGTAGGAGACCACAAGATCGAACAAGTCACCACCTACAAATACCTAGGACATGAAATCCGTTTAGGCCGAGATAACCAAACATGCGAAATACTAAGAATAGAGCTGACGTGGACAACTTTTGGAAAACTGAAAAATATACTTAAATCGAACATCCCTGTTTGCTTGAAGAGAAAGTTGTTTGACCAGTATACTCTCCCCGTTTTGACATATGGAGCAGAGACGCTAACACTAACAAAGAAGAGCATAAATAAGTTGAGAGTGACACAATTGGCCATGGAAAGATCTATGCTGGGAGTTAGCATCAGAGATAGAATACCGAACACAGATATACGACGAAGAACGGGTGTTGCAGATGCAGTCAGGAGAACTACAACGTTAAAGTGGAACTGGGCTGGACATGTCGCTAGGAATACGGACAATCGATGGACGAGAAAAATCTTGGAATGAAGACCAAGACAGAAGGCTTACCGAGGAAGAGGCCGCCCGCCTACCAGATGGACTGACGATATAAGGCGCATAGAATCAAACTGGATGCAAGCGGCACGGGACAGAAATAAGTGGCAAAACTTACGAGAGGCCTATGTTCAACAGTGGACAAGATTGGGCTGATTGATGATGATGATGATGAATAAAAAATTAATTTTGTTTGTTGAGAACATATATTAATATAACAACACTTACAAATTATTGTAAGTATTATTAAATACGTCAATCAAAAAAGAAATACTTAATTATTTTAATATTTTTCCGATGAATATACAGGGTATCCGGTAAGAATCTCCTAATTTCTTGGCAGCATAGAGGAGAGGTCAAAATGACCCTTTTTTTCATAGAAAAAATTCCTAAAGGTCCCATTAGATACAGAGCCCTAAAGCACTTGTATAATTTACTGAAATTTTAATATTTTATAGATGCCCTAAAGACTCAATGAACCATACTACACTAGATGTTTTAGCTCATCAGAGAAGTCAGGAACGGACTAGTAGCCACACTCGTTGGGCCTAATTTTTGACAGGTATCATTTTACAGAGCTGAAAACCGATTTTTAAAATATTTTGGTAATTCCTCTTCAAGAAAGGTACTCTTAATTTATTTCGATAAAACTGGCGGTTTACTAATGTTAAACACAAACAGGTAAAAATCAGGTTGTTTTTGTTAATACCTACATAATGATTACTATTGACAGAACTTGTCAAAACTGCCTTCAAGTAATAATAATTTTGAAAAATGGAAGAATATTCTTACGCAGAGTATGCTAATATGCATTAATTTATGGTGAAGCGCAGTCAAATTCTTCGAAGGTAAGAAGACTTTATGCTGAAAGATTTTCAGCTGGAACATTGCCAAGCCCAAAGAGCTTTCAAAGGGTTGATCGAAGCCTAAGGGACACAGGTAAAAGATGATTAGAAAATAATTATTAGAGTTAAAGAATTAATTTTTTACACGTTTCAATCAGGATTATTTTTGACGCGATCCTTCAGACAGCATAAGAAAGCTCGCGGCACAAAACCATGTTACAAAATGGATTGTACATGAAACTCTAACAGAACAGTTATGTCACTTGTACCACGTTGGAAAAGTACACGGTATGTTTCCGGATGATTATCCAGCTGGTTTCTACAGCAACATAACCTAAATCTAAATTTTTCTAACCTTATTTTGTTTACCGATGAGGCCGACTTTACAAGAGATGGCATAATAAATTCACACAATTTAAATTTTTGGGCTGATGATAACCCGCATGCTATAATTTAAAATAATCACCAAGAAAGGTTAATTGTAAATGTGTGAGCTGGCATCATCGGAAATGACCTTATAAGTCCATGTTTTTGGAACGAAAACTTAATGATGAGATTTATTTACAATTTTTGCAGCATTATTTAAGTAATTTATTAGAAGATGTACCTCTTGATAGAAGAATGCAAATGTGGTACATGCAAGTGGTGCTCCTCCTCACTTTAACAGTATTGTACGAGAACACTTAACAAACGTTTTTGACCCTCGATGAATACGTCGAGGTGGTCTTGTTTTGTGGCCATCAAGGTCTCCAGATCTAAATCCCTTAGACTTTTGCTTCTGGAGATATCTAAAAGAATTAGTTTATTTAACACCAGTAAATAGAGTAGTAGAGAAAAGCTACTAGCGAGAATAGCACAGCATTCCAACGAAGTTTTTAATAATGCTGGAATATTATTTGTAGTGCAGGAGGAAAATATTCGAAGAATAAGAAAATGTAATGAAGTACGTGGAGCCCATATTGAACATTTGCCAAAATAACACATAAACATTTTCACTATTCTTGCATTTTAATAACATCTTCTTGCTCTCGAAGAATTAGCCAGCACTTTCCCATAAATTAAAGTACATCAGCACACCCTGCGTATTTTATTTTTGCCTGTTTGTGTTTAGCATTAGTAACTTTTGAGTTTTGAAGAGAAATGACCAAAGTATTTAAAAAATCAGTTTTTAGCTCTGTAAAATGATACCTGTCAAAAATTAGGCGGAACGAGTGTGGCTGCAAGTCCGTTCCTGACTTCTCTGATGATCTAAAACATCTACTGCAGTATGGTTTAATGAGTTTTTATGACCTCTCTAAAATATTAAAATTTCAATAAATTATATATCTCGGTTTAAAACTCTCCGAATCTCCGTTAAGGGGCTCTAGGATTTTTTTCCTATGACAAAATAGGGTTATCTTGACATCTCCTGTATGCTCCCGAGAAATCAGGAAGTACTTACCGGATGCCTTGTATTTATTTTAATCTAGCTGGTGACAATTTTAAATAACAATAAAATTCTTGTAAATTTTTTTAAATATTTATCTTCGTTTAAAAAGAGATGAGATTTTTTAGATGGCCATCACTTAAGACTTCAATGAGAAAACTCGTTCTACCGGTGCATTTATTCCATGCAGGCACAAAATATATTCAGTTAAACTAATAAAGTTTGCATGATCTAGATTTGTTATGTGGAAGTGTGTAAATACTTCCACCCAAGATTTCCAGTCGAAACATTTAGATTATTCGAATTTGCCACTTTTTGAGATTTAATGCAGTTAAAAATTAGAAAAATGCATCAAATATTTCTGTACCTTTATTACTATTAACTTATCTTTTCTTAATCAAAATATTTTGAACATCTTCTCACACAAATACATTTTAAATTTTCCCTATAAAATATCTCGAAGTTATTAAACACACATTACTGATCCAAATATTTACAGTTTTTTTTTAAATTCTTAAGTTAAAGTTTCCATCAGTTCTTTGTCAATATCCTAGTTATCTTTTAACTTTTTAAATAAATTTTCAACTGTATACGGTAGCCAAATTTTCTTGCAGTTGATTAATTTCAGTTTCAGCTTCAATTGCTGAAATATTCTGACTTGCTTGATGAAAGTTTTCTGGCTAAGCGTGAATAACAGTTCATTTTTTTTTATATTTCAATATAGTAGGACATTTGATGCTCAAGAAATATTTTTTCAATGGTTCGTACATTTTCAAAATTTTTTCGATGGTAGACATAAGTGCAAGCAAGCCACCTGCTTTTGATGTAGCCAAGCATCTTTTGATACTCTGTAGCTTCGTTTAAATCGACGTTTTTCGAGCCAGCTTCAAACCAAAGCCGCCTGATATCTTACTTAAAATCTAGGCGTTTATTTCACACACTTAAATATCAGTACGTTTATATCGACAGTTCCGAGCGCGCTTGAAGTCAAGCGCCTTCTACAAGCGGCTTAGAAATAACGAATTAAACGGGCAAGATATACTTGAAGCCGGCTTGGATTTGTTAAGTCAAGCCTGAAACGATTTAGGGTTGACTTGACCCAAGCGCGGTTCGAGTGCGAAATAAACACCTCAAGCGCGTTTGAAATCAGCTGTTGACTTCTGAATGATTACGTCATGCGTCAAATGGGCGTTAGTATATTATTTTCAATTATTTTTAATGTTTGAGAACACCTGAGTTAAAGGCTAAATGCAGAATAAAACATTCTACTCTTCACAATCGTCAACAGTTGGTTTTTAAATAAGAAACATATCAAAACAAGACGTTATTTTGAGGTTAGGTACAGACAAGATATCAACCTTTTGCGAAAATGACTTGGAGCCAAGGTCAAGTAATGTTTAAGTTTGTGAAATAAACGTCTAGATTTCAAGTAAGATATGAGGCGGCTTCAGTTTGAAGCTGGCTCGAGAAATGTCGATTTAAACGAAGTCATAGACTTGACCTTAGCTTCAAGCCATTTTTGCAAAAGCTTGATGTCTTGTCTGTACCTAATCTCAAAATAACGCCTTGTTTTGATATTTTTTTATTTAAAAACCAACTGTTGGCTATTGTGAGGGGTAGAATGTTTTATTCTGCATTAAGCCTTTAACTTGGGTGTTCTTAAAGATTAAAAATAATTCGAAATATTATACTAACGCCCATTTGACGCATGACGTAATCGTTCAAAAGTCAATAGCTGATTTGAAGCGCGCTTGAGGTGTTTATTTCACACTCGAAGCGCGCTTGGGTCAAGTCAACACTAAATCGTCTCGGGCTTGACAAGCCGGCTTCAAGGATAATCTCGCCCGTTTAATTCGTTATTTCTAAGCCGCTTGTAGAAGGCGCTTAACTTCAAGCGCGCTAGGAACTGTCGATATAAACGTACTGTGTATCAGTTTCGCTGCAAAAATCTTTTAGTGCTTCAACTAGAACCGTGTAAATATAAAAAAAAAAACAATAAATCTTTACAATTATACATTCAAAGTTTACAGGTAGACCGCCTGTGGCTGATTTGATTGCGTTGTGGATGACATGAGCTGCGTATCTGATACCTATTAGCGAATTGTCGAGAGAGGATTTTAATTTTGCGCACAATTTATTAACTCCTCGCCTAGTTGCATCTCCGAAATTGCAACGCTATAGTTTTTGCAGACAAATTGTCTTCTGTCAATACTTGTACTAAATAATTAACAATAATATCCGAACTTTCACCAGGCTGATCTTGGAGATCTACAATTTTCACTCGAATCCATGCGTTTGGTACAAAATAGCGCGCAAAGACATGAAATAAATTCTCGCTGCCGTTGTTTGAAGCGTCGGTTAATATTGTAATGCAATTGCATTTACAAACAAGATCAGCTTTTAATTTTTCAATCGCTGTATGTCGCTGAGAACGTCGCTACAAATGTTTAGCTTTTTAAGTAATAAAAGTATTAAGGAAGCTTACAAAAGTTATTTTTGCTTTCCCGTCGAAAATATAAGTTTTTCTTAATTTGTTGAATTAAATTACACATTTTAATTAGTACTGTCAATAATAATCACAAAAGTTCGGTATTTTTTCAAGAAATAAAGAGAAGTGTTTTATTTTTGCGTTTTCTTAAAAAATAGGGAAAAATTAAGGGGAAACTAAGGCCAGAATAGTGTTCTGCTCCCTCAGAATAGGCGGTTTGTGAAGGATTTTTTTTTTAAACCGTTGTTTGTCTAGATGTCATTTAATGGAAATAATTATCAAATTTTCAGTTTACATGGAAAATATTTTTATATCTTTGGTATCACCTTTTTGATATCCAAGACTGAATAAACTCAACTTTTAAAAAATTGGAACTAAACTAAAACATTATATTAGGACTAGTACAGTTCTTAGAATCATTTAATAAACTTCCAGATTTTCGTGATCGCACCTTATCAATAAAATAATTTTTTAAATATATTTTTTATTAGCTGTTTAATACGGCTCTGCTTCAGCATCCTCTATCTCACAAAACGACGCCGACAGATCCAGAACCAGACGACGTGCGACTCTGAAACGACGCTCCACGCCCCTCGTGAAAATTATTTCTGCCTATACGTTTTCCGAAAATAAAAAAATATTGAGAGCTTAATACAGAAAAATTGGTATTTTACCAACATATTAAAATAAAAATATAATTTTAAAACTAAATTGAATAAAATTTTAAAAATATATGATACAGTGTTTAAATAAAATAATAATAATAATAAATTAAGTAATAGTAGATTTAAAATAATAGTGAATATTAAATAGAGTAAAAATTTAGTGGCTGAAACTTGTCAAATAAAATAGTGTGAAAGGAGAGAATTAAAACTATACCTACTATATCTACTAAAATGGTATATGAAATAATGATATAAAATCAACATGAATGAGAAATTTTTTTGGTTACTTTTATTCGGCTTGTTAGTCGCAGATAAAGGTAAGTTCCTCAAAATTTTAGTTTGTTTTGATTTTAGTGTTTTAATTAAATCTTTGAGTAGTAAAATTTAAATGAGTGGTGATAAATTTAGGGGCAAAAATTTTTTTCTTATATGTTCGAAAATTTTATTGAAATTTATGATTAATTACTTTCTACTTATATACGGAGAACGAGGCTTTCAAGGCTATTTATTGCCTAAGTGGCCCATGGTATCTTGGTTCTGGAACTGAGGAAGCGTGGTGAAGAGATGCCCATCACTCTTCATGCAAACATACTACATGGTGGCGGTCTTGACACCTAACCACTGTCTTGAGATACGTTTGCCAAGCAGAGAGGATTGGAAGGAGGAGTAAACTCTTCTAGAAAATGAATCCGGGTGCTTTGCTGATAGATCTTGACAGTATGAAAGAGCTGAGTTGATTTTTCAAGCAGAAAATTATGTCATTCGGCAATGTGGCCATTTCTGTACGGACTTAAACAGGAATAAAGCAATAAACATATGTTTAGACAGTAGGGTTGCAATATTGGCACTGAAATCTAATAACATAGCTTTCCGACTGGTGTCTGAATGCAAGAAAGTACTGGATAGTCTGACCAAAAATGGCCACATAATCAGATTTTTGTGGGTCTCGAGTTACTCGGGTATATAAAGGAATGAACAATTAGATCGTTTGGCAAAAATGGGATCTTCGACTGAACGATGCGAATCCCGACCAATTCTACCTGTTATAATTAAAGAGGAAATTAAAACTGTCACTGGAAAGTAAATTTATTGAATTCTGGGGTAATATCCCTGGTATGAGGTGTGCTAAGGAATATATAACTGAACCTGAGAGCTTTTCTCCCTGGAGAGGAAAACTTCGTGGCTGGACTACTGACAAGGCATTGGCGAAAACGAGGAAATCTTTTTAAGATTCTTGATATGCAGATGGTGTTTGAAGGAGGATGAAATTATTGACTATGTCTTCGAAGAGTGTCAATACTCGACGGACTAATACAGAGACATTTGGAAGATAGAATATTAGCTGAAGTCATCAAATAAGTTCAGTTAACGAAGCTGCTTGGATTAGCCAAGGCGATCGTCCTCGAATGAATTGCAGCCCTGGTGTGATGTTAAGGGCTCAACGAGGTCTAGGCATCGAAGATCAAGTATCACCACTTTTTATTTATTCATGCATTTATACATGGTCAATTATTTACTATGAACTTTGAATTTTGATTCCTGTCATGAGCTGAATTATACCCTATCATGAATTGTGATATATTATCGGTAGTTTCGAAATGTCTCAAAAAGAGACATTAAAGAAAATTAGCCTATTCATCTGTTCATTGTGTAATGCATATTATAATCAGTGTTATCTGAACGCCCGATTACATAAAATGGACGCATTGAATTTGCATACAAAAATTTTTTTATTATTTTTTGGTACATTTTTAAATAAAATCGTGTAAAATCAGGATTATTTCAAAATTAAAATTTCGAATATCAAAGGACGATTTTCAGGAGAAAATAGTGTCATGGTAAAATTTCATTTTAAGTTATTAAAAAATAGTACAAAACTAAATATAAATTTATTATCACTAGTTTATTTAATTAATATTAGATAGTTTGAAAATTAATTTTTAAACAAATGTTATAGATCACTTTTATAAGTTGTTTCCTTATAAACTAATCCTTTCCAAAGATTAAATGTCAATAGTGAAATTTTGATTCTTAGGCAATAGTTCATATCACAATTTACCATTTGTTTGAAGATTGTAGAAATTTTTAAAAATTGATTTTCGGACTGGAATTGCCTTTATTTTCCTTTGTTTGTATGACGTTTCGATTAGTCATTATCAAGTATGCATTAAATGTTTTGTCTAACGGCTACCAGCTTATAAATGAACTGTTTCCATTAACGCTTTAAATTTTGCTTTACTTTATACACTCCCATGATTCCTGTCCCAAATATCTCCAAGACTACAGTATTAAATTTCGAAGAACTGCTAACTCTCGACTCAACCAAATCAAGATACTATATACCTGACACCTCACACCATACTACAGTAAGTCACCACATCTTTACTGACTACCAAAAATTCCCAAAAGCAATATACCATTAAGACCAATAAGCAGCTACCGAGAATCCACAACGAGTGCACTAGAGAAGTTTCTCCTAAAAATCATAGAGCCCATAGAAGGTAAGATACACTCATATGTCAAAAATTCCACATATTTTACGAATATTAATAGTGACATTAATCTATAGCTAAACAACAGTGTTGATACTAATGTATCATTGGATGAATAACTCAACATATTCAAAACTAGAATTTAAAAAGATCCAATACTATCAGATACGTCACGAGCATCAGTATCCATCAGCCATAAAGCATCAAGAGTGTATTTGTTTGGGCAACACTTGCTTGACAGTAGGTGTACCATTTTCTTTCTTTCGACGCATTCACAAAGACAATCTTGAGATTCTTGAAGGCCCCATTTCTTTGGTCTTTACTGACGTAACGTCTGTTCGGATCGTGTTGAGTGTCCTTTAGATTCTACAGTTTCGGCCAAGATCAGAAGATGGTTCTTCACAGAGTGGCTACTCTTCTGGAGGCTCGATTTTGACATGACCAAGAAAGCTTGTTCTTGATTTGAGACGGCTTATAGACTGTATTGCTTCGTAGAGTACATGTCGTTAGTCGAAGATCTATTTAAACTTTTTCGAGTGTTGCCTTTGTAGTACCTATGCTCAAGTGAAGGATTAGTTATATATATAGACTATGGAAGCCTCCACGTTTTTTTATTCTTTCACACAGAAGTTAGATGGCTTTCTCGTGGCAAAGTTTTAACATACTTTTTTTTAATTTTAAGTTTGAAGTTCGTGCATTTTTTCTTGATTTTCCATTTTCTTTGTCCTCTTGAGTATTTGATATTCTTTGACTGCAAAAACTTGCATACTTAGTCGACATTTTTTCTAAATTACATGATTTAAATATGCCTTTATAAGTCCCGGTATTACCATTTCCAATTTGCATGATAGAATAACAGCAATTCTAAAAAAGTTTAACTTTCGGATTCAGGTGAATGAGTATGAATGTTCTGGTTCTCTCAGCACCAGGTTACTAAAAATGAGATTGAACCTAACGGAAATACTATAAGGGATATTACTGAACATCTCAAACAATTTCAATTAACGTTCTGACTATTTTCGTAATAAACCTATCATATCTGGATCGAACAGCTGGATACGTAATAACTTATTACTTCGGCCACTTCTTTACCTTTACTGGAAAAAGAAAAGCTTATTCGCTTATCCTCTGACAATTCCCTGAAAACTGTTTTGAAAGATCACTCTTTAATTGGTTTTTGGCTCAGTGTAAGAAATGAGTATCCTGTATTGGCGGAAAAAGCCATTAAAGTTTTATTGCCTTTTTTGTACAACATATCTATGTGAGAAAGGATTTTCAATACACACTTAGCTGAGAGATAAATACAGAAATAGGTTAAAGGCCGAACCTGAGCTAAAACCCAAAGTTTTAGATATCGAACCAAATTTTGAATTTTTGTTTTGTTACACAAAACAGGCACAAATATCCTATTGAAGCAATTCTTCAAGTTCTATATTATTGTAATCATTGTGTATTAATTCTTTAATTGTAATAATGTTTGTCTGTAAATGTTTAACTATTATTTTTTCATTATGAACTGTTATTAAGTATGGAAAATTAATTTTAATAACACAATTTTACTTTTTCATTTGCTGTTCCTAATAACCACACAGGAGGTTTGCTAACTTATTCCGGTTTTTAGAAGGGGTTCGCAAGAAGAAAAAGGTTGGAAACCGCTGCAATAAGGTGTGGTTTGGTCCCTATATATAGAGGGTGCTTCATTAAGGGTGGCCGGATACGATATCTCAGGAAGTGATAGTCCGGAAACTTTGGGAAAAAATCCCTTTAAAGAAAGTGTCCAAGAGAAATTGCTGGAAATAATTTTTAAATTCTTAACCCTGTCGCTTGGGGGCGTAATTGCTATGGTCATGTAAAAAAATACATTTTTCTGGAAAATATCTCCATATAAGCTATCAAAAAATATTACACTGATAATTTTACCACAATTCTACATCTTTTTAAGTTAGTGCAAAAAAAGAGGGGGAAAGGCTACTGACAAAGGTGACCATAGGTTTGGTTTGGCTGAAACGAATTTGATAAACTTGGTCTCGTTTAAGAAAGGAATGTTTGACAATTAAAACGAAGTAATAGCTATATTAGAATGATTTTCGCGTCCCTCGCTAGAGGTCATTATTTGGAACTCTTCTTTTTTTTTCAATTTTACTCCGAAATTTTAAATAAAAAGACATAACTTTTATATCATATTCGGAAAGTAGAATACATCTGCAAGAGAAAATATAAAAAATTAATTAGATATCTTTATTTATTTCGGAATAATAGCCAAAAGAATACTTGATATCACGTTGACCGGAAAAAGCAATTGTTTTGAAAGGTCCGTGGCCAAGCGTGCCATGAAAAATAATAAAAATCTTTTAAAACTTTCCACAAGTATGTGTTATTTCATTTTTTATTGATTGTTTAACTTATTTTATTATTTTACGGTCACAAGTAATGTTTATTTGTTGTTTTGTTTCTGTGTACCTTTCTCCACACTTCATCCAGGCATAGGACTGGTTCAAACCATGTGAGATACAAAATTTGAAGCGTGTTTAAGTGCCAACAAGCCAAAACAATAATACAACCAACAGACGCTTTAATATTATTAATAAAACCAAAGAAAACTTCAAATATACTTTTTAAATGTTCATGGGGTGGCTGCGGAAATAAATTACCCCTTCCAAACCAACGATTTGGGTTACTAGCATCTAAAAAATTACGGACCCTTTCAGAAAGGTGTGCCGGGCATCCATCACAAGCTGTTTTGATGATCCACTTGCTGCATCTAATGGAGATTTGTTTCAGACCAATAGTGTATGTTGTGCAAAATAATTTTCCCACAACAAGTAAAAGCTGCTTCATCAACCCATAAAATCTGGGAGAGGAATTGGCGATTTTCGTTGCATATACCCCTGAACCAATAATAATAATCCTGCCTGTCAAAATCAGTCTTTGAAAGAGCCTGGTGTAAAACTTCAAAATAGGTATGCACCTTAAAATAACTTAAAATAAGAACACTATATTAGAACTTATTCCTAAGTCTTAAGAAATGTTTCTTACACTCAAGTGCGGATCGGTTCGCACGTATGAGAGAACGTTTATAATGTTCTCTTCATTTCTTGACGGATATCTCCTAAAGGGCACTGGTGTGGGACGTGCACTACCCATCTCTCTGCTACGTATTGCCAACCTCCGAAACACTCTTCTAGTATAAGGTCTTCGTTCAGGATACCTGACAGCATATTTACGTGCCCCAATATTAGCATTTTCAGAACACTCGAAATATAGAGCAAGTATATCGTAAGCCTCGGCATTGATATTTTTGAAAGGTGTAACACATAAGTTAAATCAAGACTAAATCAAAATTCACAAAAAATGCAAGATGAAATTTTGACGAGATAAATCTTCATTCAAGTGCCATATCAGTTCATTTGTTTAACTGGAAATTTGCCGTTTTTGTTTCAAAGCTTACTAGATAATTTTGTAATAATACGAAAGCTAACTAAATTAAAGGTGATAGTGATGGAATAAAAAGTCAAAAGCTGCACACTTATGAAAAGTTTAAAAATATTTTTATTATTTTTCATAGCACCCTTGACCACGGACCTTTAAAAACAATAGCTTTTTCCCGTCAACGTGATATTAATTATTCCTTTGGCTATAATTCCGAAAAAATAAAAATATCGAATTAATTTTTTTACATTTTCTCTTGAAAATTTATTCTACTTTCCGAATATGATATAAAAATTATATCTTTCCATTTAAAATTTCGAAGCAAAATTGAAAAAAAGAAGGGTTCGTAATAACGACCTCTAGCGAGGGCCGCGAAAATCACTCTAACATAGCTACTATTTCATTTTAATTGTTAAGTCTACCTTTCTTAAATGAGACCAAGTTTATCAAAATTCGGTTCAGCCAAACCAAACTTATGGTAACTTTCATCAGTAGACCTTCCCCCTCCTCTCCTGCTCTAACTTTACATCTTACAGCAAAAAGTGTTAAACCAAAAAGATGTATATTTTTTAATAGTTTATATAGGGATATTTTCTAGAAAAAATATTTTTTTTACATAGCAATTACGCTTCTTAGCCGCAGAGTTAGGAACAAAAATTAATTCCAGCAATTTCTATTGGCCGCTTTCCTTGACGGGATTTTTTTTTCCAAAGTTTCGGATTATGGTACCTGGCCATTAATAATGAAACACTATATATATATATATATATATATATATATATATATATATATATATATATATATATATATATCCTTATTTTTTCGGAATTATAGCCAAAGGAATAATTAATATCACGTTGACGGGACCTTGATTTAACTTATCTTTCAAAAATGTCAATGCCGAGGCTTATGATATGCTTGCTCTATATTTTGAGTGTTCTGAAAATGCTAATATTGGGGCACGTAAATATGCTGTCAGGTATCCTTAACGAAGACCCTATACTAGAAGAGTGTTTCGGAGGTTGGCAATACGTCTCAGAGAGACGGGTTGTGTACGTCCCACACCAGTGCCTTTCAGGAGATATCCGTCAAGAAATGAAGAGAACATTATAAACGTTCTCTCGTACGTGCGAGCGGATCCGCACTTGAGTGTCAGAAACATTTCTTTAGACTTAGGAATAAGTTCTAATATAGTGTACCTATTTTAAGTTATTTTAAGGTGCATCCCTATTTTGAAGTTTTACACCAGGCTTTTTCAAAGACTGATTTTGACAGGCAGCTGGATTATTATTGTTGGTTTAGAGGTTTATACCACGAAAATCGCCAATTCCTCTCCCAGATTTTATGGACTGATAAAGCAGCTTTTACTTGTTGTGGGAAAATTAATTTGCACAACATACACTATTGGTCCGAAACAAATCCCCATTAGATACAGCAAGTGGATCATCCAAACAGCTTGTGATGACGGGATTTTTTTTCCAAAGTTTCGGATTATGGTACCTGGCCATTAATAATGAAACACCATATATATATATATATATATATATATTTATATATTTATATATATATATATATATATATATATATATATATATATATATATATATATTTATATATATATATATATATATATATATATTTATATATATATATATATATATATATATATATATATATATATATATATATATATATATATATATATACATATATATATATATATATATATATATATATATATATATATATATATATATATATATATATATATATATTTATTTTCTTGATTCTTGAACCATAGATTATATCATTTTTCTTAATTTTGTATTTTCTTGGGTTTAGGTTCTATAATTAATAAAACACAAAACGATTGACGTTTCGCCCTTTATTCAAGGCATTTTCAAAATTTTTTCCTTGACATTTTGAAAATGCCTTGAATAAAGGGCGAAACGTCAATCGTTTTGTGTTTTATTAATTATAGAACCTAAACCCAAGAAAATACAAAATTAAGAAAAATTATATATATATATATACGGGTAATTAACAGCTGCCTAATATTAAAATTAATTTAGTTATAGTAGATTTACTTATTTACTTAATACTTTTTTAAGTAGGCGCAGATTCAAAAAATTATAAAAAATATATGCAAGCGACACTGAAATTTTTCGTGACATATATAAAGGTTTCTAAAGATCTTTCTTTCAGTTATTTTATTTTTTCTTCTCTTCAAGTTTGTTTGTTTAAAATAGCTTCCTACAGTTGATTACTTTAAAATCCTCTAAATAAAAGGGAAAATCATAAATGTTAAAACACGTCTACCCTTTTCCCATTTTAACCAAGTTATTAGCCATTTACATAATAAATAAACGTCAGAAATAAGTTTTAAGAGCCTTAAGTTCCGGCTTAATAATTAACTTGAAACTGCATGACATCCGAGAGTGGCGGCTTTGTCCCCTAATCTAGCCCTTTCCATGATTAATCTTGTTTTAATTACTGCGCTTAACGTAATCGTGTTTCTAAAATGGTTCATCTAATCCTGATATATTGAAATTCCTTCTTTGTATCTAATATTAGAAGAAAATTTTATCCTTCTATTATCCCGTTTATGCTGACAGTAAACCGTTTTTGTTATAAACCGAATCATAACTAAATGTTTATCCCAACAAAAACATATCTGTAAAAAACAGCTCCAAATCTCGTGAATCTCATTATATTAAAATTAATGAGAGTTTTCTTGTGAAGCCGGGTCTATACTGCCAAGAAAACTTGACTTGAAGTTTTTGATGTTTCTAAACTGAATTAATAACACAGGTTAACAAAATTTGACTGATTTTTAGTAATAGAAACTACAGTATACTCTGCCGAAGGGTTTTTGGTTCGCTAAATCCTTGATAACGTCAGGTTTTTCTAACTTAAAAGTGTAAAAAAACACTGATATATACAGGGTGTTTTGAAAAATGTGAGAAATTTCCCGGATATGAAAAAAACACGAGTACTACAAGTTCATATAAACTTTTTTCGTATAGGCTTCCTCGTCGGAGATATAGAATCACAAAGTGCTGCAACCATCAGGTATATTTCAATTTTTTTCAATATGATATATACCAGGAAAGACTCTTCAAATTATTAACCAAGCAAGTGTTGTGAATTACTCACAGCTGCAGGGACGGATTAACTGTGACACTGATGATAATTAAAACGAAATACTAGCTGTATTAGAATGATTTTCGCGACCCTCGCTAGAGGACATTATTTGCAACCCTTCTCTTTTTTCAATTATACTCCGACATATTAAATGGAAAGACATAGTTTTTATATCATATTCGGAAAGTAAAATAAATTTGAAAGAGAAAAAGTAAAAAAAAATAATTCGATTCCTTTATTTGTTTCGGAATTATAGCCAAAAGAATAACTAATGTCACGTTGCCGGTAAAAAGCAAAAATCTTTTTAAGCTTTCCACAAGTGTGCGTTATTTCACTTTTTATTAATTTTAACTTATTATCTTACAGTCACAATTAATGTTTATTTGTTATTTTATTTCTGAGCACCTTCCTTCACACTTTATCTAGTCATAGACACTCCTGCCCTAACTTTACATATTACAGCAAAAAGTGTTAAACCTAAAAGCTGTAGAATTGTAGTAAAATTATCAGAAAAATATCTTTTTTACATGACCATAGCAATTATGCCCCCTAGCGACAGAGTTAAGAACTTAAAAATCAGTTCCAGCAATTTTTTTTGGCCACTTTCCTTAACAGGATTTTTTCCCCAAAGTTCCAGGACTATCAATCCCTGTGATATGGCGGAGCTGCAGGGACGGATTAATTGTGACACTCATGATCCCATTTTTTTTACGTCCTGTATGATAAGCACTTCGTCCGCCATGGAAGTAATCCTAAACCTCATACCTATACATATATTTCTAGAGATGAGGTCATAAAACGAAGGCCCAATCTCTCATCCAGAAATCAGCAGATCTGGGATATGCCCCAAGATGAAATGAAAAAGAAATTCCACTTTGTGAAAAACATCACAAAGTTGAGTCGCAAGAGTGCATGGGCACCATTGAAAAATTTGGCAAGAAATCCACTACATGGTATATGGATGGCTCCAAAACAATGGAGGGAACTGGAGTAGGAGTGTATGGACTTGGCACCAGACACTACGAAAGCTTGGGAAAGTCGCAAAACATTTTCCAGACAGAAATACATGCCATTAGGATATGTATTCAATTTAACAAGGAGAAAAACTATCACGGCTAAGAGATTATCATCATGACGGATAGTCAAACAGCCATCAGTGCGATGAGCTTTCAAGTTATCAGTTCCAACATGGTCTGGCAATGCCTAGAGGATGATTTGAGTAAGAATAATAAAGTCACCCTCATGTGGGTACCGGGACATACTGGAATAGAGGGGAATGAAATAATAGATAATCTCGCGAGGAAAGGGGCTGAGATACCTTTTCTGAGGCCAGAGCCTTCCTGACGAATCAGCAGCAGCGTAATTCTGGAAGAATTAAAGATAGAAAAAGAAAGCAGGAGATCCAATTATTGGTCGGAGGTGCAAGGATTGAGACAAGCGAAGATACTTCTGGGGAACTAGGATTAGAAGAGATTCAAAGAATAAATAAGCTTGAGTAAAAATCAGCTCAGAGTTCTGACAGAGGTCCTGACGGGGCATTGCCACCTTAAGGGGTACCTCAAGAAACTTGGACTGGTAGAAAGAGGAGGGTACAGATTTTGTAAGGAGGAGGACGAAACCTCTATTCATATCCTTTCAGAGTGCAGCGCTCTAGAAAATCATAGGATGCGGTTCTTGGAAGTTAATGTCTGGGCAGGAATCACTGGCAATTTTTTGGAGTTCCTCCAGAACGCTGTTCACGATTTAGTAGAGCACTTCCAATTTGAAAGCCTCTGAAACATGTACTACATTGACGATGGAGTACCACCTTATTTCAGAGTTGCTGTGCGAGAGAACCTGAATAACGTCTATTCAAACCGTCAGATAGGTAGAGGAGGACCTATTGCCTGGCCTGCTCAATCTCCCTACCTAACCTTGAAATTTACCCTGGAGGCACCTCAAAACCTTGGTGTATTCCATTGCAGTCGATAGAATGGAGAAACTTCTATGGAAAATCACGTTTCATTGTGATCAAATAAGGAACAATGCTGAGTTAGTGTGGCAAGTACAGCTGTCCTCAATTCGTCGTGTCTCTACGGAGTCTATGTTGAACCCTGTTACGAAATTTTTAACTAAACAGTTAGTTTAACTTTTTATTGAAACTATGGTGACAGGAGAAAATTTCTCTTTTTCATATTCAACCCGACAGAAGTTAGGGGACTAACATCATAAATAAAATGACGTTTTTTTGAAAATGGTTAGGATTAGTGGCAGGAATGAAGAGTACTTAATTTTTAGTTAATAGTTAAAGATATGTAAAAAACGTTGTCCAAAGTTCTTATTATATAGGGCGTAAAAAAAGATGGCCATGAGTGTCACAGTTAGTCCGTTCCTGCAGCTGTGAGTAATTCACGACACTTTCTTGAGTAGTAATTTGAAGGATCTTACCTTGTATATCTCATATTTAAAAAAATTGAAATATACCTGGTGGTTTAATAATTATTTTTAAAAAATTTGATTGATTCCATTGCACCTTTTTAAGAGCCCATATCTCCGAAAGGAAGGCCTATATGAAAAAAGTTAATATGAACTTGTAGTAACACGTGTTTTTTCATATCCGGGAAATTTCTCGCGTTTTTCCGGACACCTTGTATTAATCCATGCCATCCCTATCCAGGGGCGGATCCAGCTTCTCTCTATGGGGGGGGGGAGGGTGATATCACAAAAGTGCAGGAGGGCAAGCGAAAGTAAGTTGTCGACGGCGAGGGGGGGATACCAGCAACATTCCCATTTCTAGTGAATTTGAAGTTCTTAGAGAGAGGGGGAGCGATCACAAGAAGAAACAAGTTGCCGACAGGGGGGAGGATGCCCGCAGCATACACATTCCTAGTATAAGCGGCAGAATCGGGTCTATTTTCCTGAACTCAAAGCTCTTGATGGGGGGCTATCGCAAGAAAAACAAGTTGTCAACGGGGGAGGGGGAGAGCCAGCAGCATACACATTCCTAATATAAA
Source organism: Diaprepes abbreviatus (assembly GCA_034092305.1). NCBI lineage: Eukaryota > Metazoa > Arthropoda > Insecta > Coleoptera > Curculionidae > Diaprepes > Diaprepes abbreviatus. The sequence goes on from JASJET010000218.1 coordinate 7,627,401, forward strand.
AGGCAGAATCGTCTCTATTTTCCCTGAACTCAAAGCTCTTGGGAAGAGGAGGGGCGATCGCAAGCATACACATTCCTATACTCTATTCAAGAACTAGAGAGAGTAATAAAACTGTTACCGAAACCTCCAATGTACCTGCTCCAGTACCGCAGGTAACTGAGGACTGCCGTAAATTTAATTATATTTAAATATTATAAGCTTTTATAAATTTACTGCAATAATAAAATTTCTGATAGTTCAATTTAATTTCTGTCAGTGAGCAAAGTACACCTTACCTTTAATGATTTATCTTGTTAGTGCTTGTTTTTATATATTATTGGAGATTAGTGAGACACTCAAAAGATATAGCTTCCACCGCTTTATTTACTTCAAAATCGTTAAACCAGGGCATTTTTTTCTCAACGAAAAACTCATTACGATGAATGATTATGATGCCTTAAGATATTAATATGTAGATAATAATGTTAAAAGCTCTGTTGAGATGTGTTCCAACATGAGAAATTGGAAATCCACTATGTACCGAATACTGAAGAAGAAGAAAAGGACTGGAATTGTTAGTACTCCCCAGCCAGATTCGATCAGAGGCAGAACCTCGTTGGAAGAAGAGATGTAAACTGCAATAAAAGAAGTTGCACATACATCATATTATGAGAAACAGATCCCAACCGTCTACAAAATTCTAACTAAAATCAATGAAGATCGGTATTTACCTGAAAAAAAAAAGAAACGAGCTCTGGAAATTGCTCAGGGAACTTACTTTTTACTGGATAAAACCAGATAGGAAATCTGTTCTTTTAGATTGTCCGGAAATTATCCGTTGGAGAAGGAAATATCTCTCTCAAGTAAAAGGTAGAGTTGCGAGCAATAACACAACTTAAAAATTGGCAATTTAACTGAACTTTTGAAAGATTTTCTTGAATAAAGTTACTGCATAAAATTGGGAAAAATCCATATAATAAAGAATAAAAGAAAATGTGGAAACTTGATCTCATGATCGGTGAGATAAGAGGAACCAATTATAATTAATTTGAGCGAAGATAGCTTCACTGACTTTGATTACGAATTAGATACATAATGTTTACCAGTGTAAACACAATTTATTATTTAAATTTTGTTTTTGTTGTTGTGTATCCCAGTCTTTAATTATATATATATATATATATATATATATATATATATATATATATATATATATATATATATATATATATATATATATATATATATATATATATATATATATATATATCTAATTCCAATTAGCCGTAATTTTTTTATTATTTTATTATTATATTTGTCTCTTTTTCTTAAGCGTGTAGAATTCACATGTTTATTTTATTTTTTTAGGGATTTTCATATAATAAAGTAAATTAAATTAAGATGTCAGTGCAATAGAAATAAAAATAAGTAGGTCTTATTTAAATATAACATATAAAAATTAATTACATTTGATTCCCTTTTTAGTGTTTAATTGTAATTCTACAGATGGTTTAAGAAATAAATAAACTGAAACATCAAATGTCTAAAAATGTTTTTAATTAATAATAAAATGACCGATAGCCCCAAAAAGTATTAATATATATGGACGAATTTATTTTTTTATATATGTTTCTTGTATTTTTGACGATGGGTATTTTGTAAGTATTTAAATTATAAATTTTTTGAGAGAATAAAGCTACGTTTTAGCTAAATGTACCTAAAACGGTTTCTATGCCAAAAATAAAAATATAGTTGTGATTTGTGTTAAATATGTCAAAATTATCTGTATTTTCTAATGTATGCGAATTATTAAGAAATTATAAAAAATAAAATAATATTATAAAAACTTTTTATTTTAAGTTTATTACCGAAATAATATTCTATGCCATAAATACTTAGTGATAAAATAAACCTCCTTCCGACGCCTATGACGAGGATTAAAATCCTTTCTAACACTTCACACTTCCAAATATCTATTGTTATCCAACCCAAATAGTCCATTATTAAAGATCGGTATTTTTAATTATAAAATTTCTAACCCATTCCTATGAAAAATATATGTGCCTAACAGATTTTGCCAAAGACACCGGACTAAAGAACACAGGTAATTTGCAAAGAAAAAAAGGGTAAAAAAATGATTTATTATTCTCTCTAGTTCTTGAATAAACTATAGTATAAGAGACAAAATCGGGTCTATTTTCCTGATCTCTAAGCTCTTGGGGGGGGGGGGGGGGGGATTGCCCCCCTCCTAGATCCGCGCCTATTCCTACCCTTTCAATTTGTTTTAGAGGTTAATTCATGTTAGTTTATCTGATGTGCCTCAAAAATTTCTTTTAAAACAATTCGCAAACAAAATTGGCCACTGACGATTATCGATGACACTAGTCCATTAAAAGTTCAGGTTCATGACACTCCTAGGTTATCAGTAAATAAACTTTCGTTTCTGGCAAACTTTGTATTCTATTTTAATTCTCAAAAAATATCGCGGAAAAAATAACACATAATTAAGCTGTCACTTGACAACACTAATGTTTTTTATTCTCAATTTCTCTTGGCGCTATACATATATTCCACAACCACGTTACATCTAAATCTAAATATTTTTAGACTGCCTGTCTCCGACACAATCCACAATTTACAAGTATACACATATATTGTGTCTGTTCCGCAAATAGAATTCGGGAACAAATGGGATATATGACCGGGAATAATACGAATACCTCAGCGAATGTTTTGGATTTCCAGTTTATTGAGACGAACAAGGATACACTTGCGTAGGGTTGCTATTTTAATAACGGTCGACTTGTCTGTTTAGTAGAGTAAAGGGCGTGTTTGTCAACGACGTTATCGATCTACATACTTGATGGTGGGTAAAGACCTTTGAAATGGGATCTAAAGTTAATCGTGGAATTCGAACTACGACGGAGGTGTACATTTCATGTTAAAGAGATATGTGTATCTTTCTATATAGATTCCAACACAAAGTAAGGACCAAGGGAAGGCTAAGCTTTACTGAGTTGAGAAAAACTTTTTAAATTAGGAAAATTCGACTTCGTATATCCAAAATGTAACCGTTTTGCAGATTTTTTTTGCATGTATGTTCAGTCATTGTTATGCGTTAACCATAAGAGTATTTTGGAAGAAATCGGGAACATGGAGTTGAATCAATACAAAAGTTTCAAACAAAAAGAAATAGTAATCATTTCGATTAAGGGAAATCTAGTAAAAATTAGGTTTTGTTTAAAAAAAAAAATCATTTACCCCCTATTTTGAGGTCGTCTGGCTTTGGTTTCCCCCAAGTTTTCTTCAGTTGCAAAATATCACTCTTCTTTTTAGATTCAGTTTTTGGTAGTCAATCGTTAAACTTTTGTTACATTCACTAATTTGAGGCATATAGAAGCTTCTATATTAAATAAAATTTCATAAATTGTAAATGCGTACTGAAGAGAAACCAACTGAAAAAGCCTTATACTATAAGGACAGGCGTGCTTTGTTCTAGTTAGGAATCAAAGGTACTACTTATGATATCAAGAAACTACCAGAACAAGATGAAAACTCTTCTCATTGGTAGCGTACCGCTATCTGTAGACAGGCTTTGAACTCATTAGTTCTCGTCAGTACAGAGCAGGCAAGTACACCTCATCATAAGAAAAGTGAATACTTTAAGCAACTTATATGAAACTATGGATCACACTTACTCCTTCACTAAGTCTATGTCCAATGGCAAATTATCATATTCGGACTTGCCGGCAAGTGAAATATCTTGGCGCAGAAAGTGGGGGTGGACACCGCTCCGTTCGCAATTTCAGTTGGTACTTATGTGTAAATGTCAAGGACATTTCATTGCGGAAGAGAGTGTATTTACGACTTCTTATGACTATGCTAAATGTATACTAGTGAACATATTGTGGGGAGTAAAGAACCGGAAAAGTACAGAACCTGGCAAAGCTACAGTAATACAACGCCATCTTTTGCGGAGCGCAGGAATTACACAATAACGTCATTTATCTTTGGTTAGTCGAAGTATTTAACACTATCTTGTAGCCAGCAGCAGATCTAAAGCATGTTTTGCAAAATTCTGCTGCGTGATCGCTTTTCTAGAAAATTCGAGCACTTTCGAGAGTTTTTGAGTATGTTTGACATATCAAAGACGTGTGCAGGCGCGGATCCAAGGGGGGGGGCGATCGCCCCCCCCCCCAAAAAAAAAGCTTTGAGTTTAGGAAAATGGACCCGATTTTTCCTTTTTTACCATAGTTTATTCAAGAACTAGAGAGAGTAATAAATCATTTTTTACCCTTTTTCTCTTCGCAAACTACCTGTGTTCTTTAGTCCGGTGTTTTTAGCAAAATTTGTTAGACACATTTATTTTTCATAGAAATGGGTTAGAAATTTTATAATGAAAAATACCGGTCTATAATAATAGACTAAAACGTAGGATTATTCTCTCAAAAAATTCTAAGTTATAATTTAAATACTTACAAAATATCCATTGTCAAAAAAACAAAAATGTTGTATGTTTATATAAAAAGTAAATTCGTCCATATAATAATAAAATATTTTTTGGACTATCGGTCATTTTATTATTAATTAAAAACATTTTTAGGGTATTTGACGTATCAGTTTATTTATTTCTTAAACCATCTGCAGAATTACAATTAAACACTAAAAAGGGATTCAAATGTAATTACTTTTTTTATGTTGTAATTAAAATTAGACCTACTTATTTTTATTTCTATTGTACTGATATCTTAATTTAATTTACTTTTATATATGGAAATACGATAGCCCCAAAAAAATAAGATAAGCATGTTAATTCTACACGCTTAAGAAAAAGACACAATCACAATAATAAAATAATAAAAACTTACGGCTAATTAGAATTAAATATATATAAAATTAAAGAGTGGGACACACTAAAATAAAAATATATAAAAAATAAAAACAACATTAAACAATAAAATACAACAAAAACAAAAATTTAAATAATAAATTGTGTTTACACTAGTAAACATTACGTATCTAATTCCTAATCAAAGTCAGTGAAACTATCTTCGCTAAAATTAATTATAATTGGTTCCTCTATCTCACCGATTATGAGATCGAGTTCTCACATTTTGTTTAATTCTTTTATTATATGGACTTTTCCCAATTTCCCGCAGTAACTTTATTCAAAAAAATCTTTCAAAAGTTTAGTTAAATTACTAAATTTATTAATTGTGTTATTTCTAGCAACTCTACCTTTTACTTGAGAGAGATATTTATGTCTCCAACGGACAGTTTCCGGACGATTTATAAGAACAGATTTTCTATCTGGTTTTTCCCAGCAAAAATTAAGTTCTCTGAGCAATTTAATTTCAGGTAAATTGCGATCTTCAATGATTTTAGTTAAAATTTTGTAGATGGTTGGGATCTGCTTCTCATAATAAAATGTATGTTCAACTCCTTTTATTGCAGTTTACATCTCTTCTTCCAACGAGGTTCTGCCTGTGATCGAATCTGGCTGGGGAGTACTAACAATTCCAGTCCTTTATTCTCCTTCAGTATTCGGTACATAGTAGATTTTCCAACTCCTGGCATGTTGGAACATATCTCAATAGAGCTTTTAACATTATTATCTAGATATTGATATCTTAAGGCATCATAAACATTCATCGTAATAAGTTTTTCGTTGAGGAAAAAATGCCCTGGTTTAACGATTTTGGAATAAATATAGAGGTGAAAGCTTTTGGGTATCTCACTAATCTCAAATAATATATAAAAACAAGCGCAAACAAGATATATCACTAAGAAAAAACTGTAAGTTGTACTTTGCTCACTGACCAAAATTAAATAAACTATCAGAAATATATTTAAATATAATGAAATATAATTAGATTTACGGCAGTTTTCAGTTACCTGCGGCACTGGAGCAGGTACGTTAGAGGTTTCGGTAACAGTTTTATTACTCTCTCTAGTTCTTGAATAGAGTATAGGAGTCTGTATGCTTGCGATCGCCCCCCCTCCCCTCCTAAAAGCTTTGAGTTCAGAAAAATAGAACCCATTCTGCCTTTTATATTAGGAATGAATATGCTGCTTGCAACCCCCCCCCCCCGTTGAGAACTGCTTTTTCTTGCCATACTGTACTTTTGTGATATCATCGCCCCCCCCCCCCCAAAGAGAGAGGCTGGATCCGCCCCTGGACGTGTGGATACAAATATGAGAGACAACCAAATGTTGGATAGTTCTAAAGTTTAAATTAATTAAAGAGAAAAATAGTGCAACTAGTGTTGTGTTTGTTGACTACAGCATCTTAGTGAAAATACAGTGTGTTTAATTTAATTAAAAGTGACTTAAAGATAGACAAATCCAGTGCATTTTGTTTACTCAGAACCCCTGCTCTTAACAGTATTAATATTAATTGGCATTATTATCATTTGTGTTTACGTTCTTCTGTGCTAAGTAGTATAAATATGAAAAAGAAATGAAAAATAGATAATGAGTGCAAAACGTTTATAGATTGATGTGAATATCAATATTTCGTGACAGAGTCAACTAATAAGGCAACGTGTATAATTTGCAAGATGGTCTAGGATTGCCTAGAGGACCTAAACGAATTAGATAAAAAGAATAAGGTTACCCTCCTGTGGGTACCAGGACACACCAGGGTATAAAGGGACAAAGGGGAAAGAAACAATCTACTATATAACAGGAAGTTCGCGAGAAAAGAAGCTGACACACCATTTCTGTTGCCCGAACATTTCTGTGGAATCAGTAGCAGTGTAATGCTGGAACAACTAAAAAGAGAGGAAAAGAGCAGAGGATCATTTTACTGGACAGATCTGCAAAGGAAGAGACAAGCGAAGATACTTCTTGAGAAGGAATGCATAGGCTTAAGCAAAAATTGACTTAGAGTTCTGACAGGAATCTTGACGGGGCATTGCCACCTAAAGCGACATCTCAAGAAATTCGGATTGGCAGAACGGGAAGAGTGCAGATTTTGCAAAGAAGATCACGAAATCTCTATTCACATTCCTAACGACTAGGCAACCAAAGGGGATCAAAAGAGACTTATTAGGTCGCAGTGTACTGATTCCCAATTTCACACACATACACATAATTTGCAATGGAATAACATCTTCCCTCAAAGAATACAATATAAAGCGACGTTATGGGACTAAACGTTCTCAGAATTATTCTAAATTTACAGGAAGCCTACGGTAGGAAAAATATGAATCAGGCGGGTTATTTAATAAAGTAAATGCTGAACAAGAAGCAGTAACTCGTGCTTGTTTCCGCGTGGCTCATTCAGTAGCAAAACATTGAAAACCATCTACTGATGACGAATTGATGAAGGATTGTATAATTGCAGCAATGGAACAAATGTCGAGAAAAAGCTAATTCATTTAAAAACATCAGTTTGTCAGCAAAACCTGTGACTTAAAGTCTAGGTGACATTGCAGATAATAAATCGACTCAATTGTTTGACAATCAACACTTGGTTCTCTTTGGTCCTGGATGAGTCAACAGATTTTTTAGATATTGCTCAGGTGTTACTTTTTATTCGAGGGATAGATAAAAATTATAGAGTATATGAGGAGCTTTTTGACGTTCAATGCATTGACAGCACGACCACTGGAGAAGATATTTTTAAAGGAGTTGAAAATGCTGTTCAGAAAAACAATGTTTAATAGACAAACTTGAAGTATAAAGTATTGATGGTGGCAAAACATGTGTGAAAAAAATAATGGTGTCATTTCTCTCTTATAAAAGGCCGTAGAAAATGATAGTAGTTCAAAACCACTAACCATATATAACATTATTCATCAGCAGACTATGCGCGGAAAATGCTTAGATTGCAAAGTCATGTGAGCTGTTGATTATATGAGATCATATTCGCCCATACATTGTTAATTCAGCAAATTTACCAAGATATTAAAGAAAATAACCTACCATATTATACTGCAGAAAGCTGGCTTAGCTGTGGAAAAGCTCTAACACATTTTTTGAACTCTTGGCAATAATCGAAATTTTCTTGAATTGAAGGAATCGTCCTGTGGCTGAGTTACACAACAATGAGTGGTTATGGAAGTTATTTGAACACCCTGTATTATTGCTTATCAAAATATTATAACACTCTAAGAAATAAGACCCTTTTCAACAAGAATTCAACCCAAATTAAATCAAAAGGCTTCCTTATAGCAAAAGTTGATAATTATTTTAGGGCCTGCAAATGTCATTTTTGACATAAGAACTTAAATATGTCAAAAATGCTTAGACTTTTTATTGCATAAAAAAAGGAAAGGATATACAATAATTGAACTTGTAAGCAAAAACTGTATCAAAAGCTTGCTTTACAGGCATTTTTAAACTTCTCTTTTAATATCCTATTTCTGGCCATTCGCATAAAAAAACTTTAATTAAAGGAAAATTAATTACCTTCTTTATCAAGCGGGAATGAAAGAAAGATGAATTGAGAGGGTATTAATTAATTTTTATTAAATTGACGTTAAAAAACAAGTCTGATGAATCGACCTAGAGAAAGAACTTTTTCATAATTCTTTAATGGACCTCTTAAATATAACGGCTCTCCTAAAGATTTTTTTGAAAAGGGTATTTTAAGAAGTGATTATCGATAATAAATAAAGATTTTGAATAATAAATTTCCCAACAGGAGTTTTTAAGATTGGGGAGCTGAAAACTAATTTTTGATTTTTTTCTAGAAACGTTAACATTTTCTTGCTGATTCTTAAATATTCACACATGGGTGAAAAAATATATTATGCTTTTATTCAAAGTTCGACGAAGACATAACACTATAAATTGCTTACAAATGCTAAGGACATTATCAGAAAAAGCTAATGAATATAAAATAATAAGACGATTACTTTTGATATTTTTGAATTTGCTTACATCCCTAGATTGGAAGAAAAAAGATATACTTATGGATGGAGAAAGATTAAATCATTGCAGATTTGTTAATGATATCACGTTGGTAGCAATAAATTAAAACGAATTAAAAAAATTGATGGAATGACATCAAGAAGTCTAATATATAAATTTGAATTTCCAGAGACAACTAAACAAAAGATCTGGAACTAAGAGTTTCATTGGAGTGGTTGGTGTTTGGAGAACTTCAGAGAGATTCCAAATCTAACGTACTGAATACGTAAGAGTACAAGTCTTTGATTAACATACAAAAATGTTGTACATCGACTATAAGTAACAGAAAGGGTCATGGAAAGAAGAAAACTAAAGATGGCGCTGAGACATCTCATGAACAATATAGAAAGACGAAAAAAAAAATCAAAGTAATGAATGCTGTAGAAAGAGTGTGCAGGTTAAAGTGGAATTGGGCGAGGCATATTAGAAGATTGAACGATGTAAATGGATGTAAAAGATTATAGAACAGAGGTCAGAAGAAAACTGAAGAAGCAGAGGAAGAGCACAAACACAATGGTCAGATAATTTGAAGCGACTAAAAGAACATGACTGGATGAGAAAGAGAGGAGAATGACACCGGTTAATGGAGGCTTATATTGGACGAATAAGCAGCTACTACCACTAGTACTAAGAGTTCAAAGTGTAACATTCCAATCATACTAGTGTGATTTGATAGCATTAATAAAGCACTCCTAGCTCGAAAATCTTTGATCTTGTTAATACTAATAATAATTTACCTTGACCTTTTATTATTGTATTTGAGGTGTAAATATTCAACATCTGTTGAGCCAAGTAAAATATATCACCAATAATAACAACAATAATCATAGGCACTCAAGACCCAGACAGCGCATGAGATGGACTGTGTCTATGAATGAGTTAATAATGCTCATTTTTACAGAGTACATCTAGTACGAGAGATGACCGGCTACAGCCAAGAACAACACGTCGAATTCTGCAGAATATACTCACACATACAAGTGTCACAACAAAAAATAGTGGATCAATACAGAGTTATTCTCAGAAATAAACTAATCTTAAAAACGTGGCTTAACATCATAAAAATAGAAAACGAGTGAAAAGTAAGAGACACTGATGATAACAATGAAAAAATCATTAAACCTGAACCACAGCCAGAACCCGAGGTTGAAGAACAACCAGACAACGACATTTAAGAGGACAATGCGGATTTTTACCAGAAACTATCCACTGAAATGAGTAAGGTAGTGCTGAAGTATGATGGAATCAACCTATTATGCAGGCCAGCACGGTCAAGAATAAACTCATCTAAAAAACACAGGCACAAATCGATCAACGCACTATGAAGACGAAAAAACCAACGAGTTTATATGATGAGTGAGGCAGATAGTGCGAACCAATCTGAACAGTAAACATATATTGAAGGCACTCAACACCTATGTATGTTTTTCGTGCTCAGTTACTCTTATGGAATTGTGAAATGGAGTAAAACGGACCTAGAAAGTCAACCTCGCACTGCCATTAAGCGAACAATGCTACCAATATACCACGGGGAAAGAGGATTGATTCTGGTCTAAACAATTCAACACCACTGCGATTGAGGGACCATGAGCTGACTTCTCATCACAACCGAGACCAAAAGAAGTTTTAAGCCTGGTTACAGATGCTCCTTCATTTCTGACACCAAAAAGAGGTCAACCAAGAAAATGTCGACAAATTAGCGTCGAACTACTGATTGATGTCGGCGCAAAAGTTTTCGGAAACCGAGGGCTTTCTACTAGCTATTCACGATTAAGTTAACTAAACGCGAAGCTACCTGAAATATATAATCAGAAACCATTCGATCCAGAATGCCTAAAACCTATATGGAGGTCGAATATTAGAGACAATGTAGTATATAACAGGAGGTTGCTAAGCATTTCTTCCATCGGAATACAAGAATAAATATAATTCAGCCGCCATAATCATCCATCGAGATTTGGCAGAGAAATTGAAACTATTGCAGGTAGAGAAAATGCTACACTATGAAGACAGCCCGGAACCTATACTAGAGAACGAGTTCAAGCTGTACTGGGTCGGAACTGCTCTTAAAGATCATACAGCTGCACATAACAGATACACAACACTAATAGAAGTCGCCATTCCTAACAGCAACAACAATCTAGGAGACAAACATAGTTTGAAGATCGCTAAATACAGAGACCTGGAGGTACAAGTATACAGACTGTGGGGAATGAATAGTGGCCGAACGATTCCGATAATTCTATCAGCAACCAGCATAGTACCGAAGAGTCCTAAAGAATTGGGCTTTAGTGAACACCTGTATAAGACAATGCAAAAGGTAGTGCTATTTGGAACCGTTCGAACTGCCCAGAAGTTTATAGGAAATGCAGAGGACCATCACCTCACCCAGGGCCTGATAACAGGAGATAACATTCTTCCAGTAACGTGTTTTTCAACTATTTAACAGGATTTATTTGTTTAATTTATCTATTGAGATAGTGCCACATATGTGTGTTTGCTGAAAGTGCTGCTAAATCATAACTTCCAACTCGACCTCTTCAAGGAAGCACCTCACTATTAGAGCTGTACGCGGACAAATATTATCCTGCAAAAGAAATTGTACAAAGTGTCTGGAGCAGAAAGGATGTCTCCCAAGTAACGTTCGGCAGTCAATTCTATGGTGGTCTGTTCAAACTCTTAAATAAAGACAAGTTAAAACTATTACAATTGCATTATAAGCGACGGTTCCGACAATGTTGTACTGGCTTTAGACAAAATCTGTATTCCGAGTATAAAGTGAATGCTGTTTGAAAAATACCCTTTTCCGAAGAAAGTAACGATTTAGTCATAAAAACATTTGAGGTCCTCAATTATTCTCACATACTAATATTCTATCAAAAATATTAAGGATGAAAAGATATATATTTTTCGAAGAGCTTATTTTCTGCTTTCCACTAATTTGTCCACCAGTGTAGTTAATAGTTTTTAGTATATAATTCAATTTACTACCTATAAAAGTTACAGACGATATCAACTGTAAAATACGACATCATCCCAAATTTAAAAATCGGTCATTCCTCGCTTTGAGCCCAATTTACCGTTTCTCAGCCCGTAAGCCCCGAAACACGATGTAACAAATGTTCCAGAATATCATTGTTTCCGCTCCATATATTCCTTTATTCATCGTGGGTTAGTTGTTTCGACACACTGTGGAACATAAACCTCAATGTTTACAGTGTTAACTGTCGAGGAAGTTAACTGTGCCATTTTACTGTACCATTTTGTTGTGTATTTTGTGTACTTCGCTGTGCGTTTGAATGCCGTTGTGTTTAGATAAAACTAATACGGGTCCCTGAGGGTGATTTATTAGGGCCAGGGGAAGGATGAAAAAAGTAATTAAATCTTTTTGTTCAAGGATAAGGTTGAGGAACATCAACCTCAATTTCAGCTTATTCTGCCTTAGATTAAATTTTTATGTTCTACTCACAGTTCACCTTTTGTTTTAGTTAGATGAAAAAAGTTTTAGTTCTATCATTGTTAATCTCATACTTCCTGCCACAAAGTTGTATATGGGCTAAAAAACAATATGCTAAATCTGAAATTCCTAAAATATTGTATTTTCCAAAGTTTCTGTAAGGACTCCAAACCTTAATGAAAATCAATTAATTACTAAAACCATGCAATTTCTATCTAAAACCTTCATGATAATAGAATAGTTATTTTCTATGAATTTTGTATTCAGTCACGCCATTATTCATCTCTGTAAAGTAAAACACTAGTGGATAATTGAATATAAATATATATATATATATATATATATATATATATATATATATATATATATATATATATATATATATACACACACAGGGTGCGGCATTTATTTTGAGACAATGGAATATCTCGGTGTTTTGTCGAGAAATGTTTTATACAAAAACTATAAGGTGGCTAACTAATAGTGACTTAGAAAACGACCTTGATCTTGTTCTTCAAGGTCATTTGAAGGTCAACTTCAGGATTTTAAATAGGACTCTCCAATTTCTACACCAAAAATGGAAAGGGCGGGAAATTTTACTATAGGATATGACTTTGACCTTAAGGTGAAGTTGAAATATCAAAATCATTTCGAGGTCAAAACAAAAAATCGCAGTGTTTCGTGAAATGTTTCGTACAAAAGTTGTTGGGTGGCAAGGTGGCTAAGTGGTAGTGACCTTGAAAATAACCTTGACCGTGGTCTTGAAGGTCATTTGGAGCTTAATTTCAAAATTTGAAAAGGAAACCCCACTATGACCCCTGGAAATGGAAAGACCGATCAATTTTACAGTAATATCATCATCACGTCCATGACCTCAAGGGCATAATAATTATTTACAAAAGCTTACTGTTGTTTTTAAGTTGTAATAAATGTTACAGAAAACTTCATCTATAAACTCTTATCACTTTTCAACTAATCTTTTTATTAATTATTCATATCAATAGTTGCTCATTCATGACTTTTTGCAAATAATGTACATTAGATGACCAATTACTTACACTACGTGTTAAAAAAATATAGATTTTTAGTCTAAACTTTTCTAACTTATTTATTTTACAAATCTCTAGCAAAAGCAGTAGTTCTTGTAACTTAAAATTAAGTTTCGTGTGTATGTCTGTAAAACAGATAATTAGGATCATTTATCATTTTAGCTAAATGACTCTTTTAATTTAATTTTTTGTTAATTTAATTTAATTTCAATTTGAAAAGAGCATCATGAAGTTTTTTTTCTGCGTGCACTTAATAATACCTGTGGAGAAATTCCTTGATTCTTCTACATAACCGTATATTATTCTCTTAATACACTTTTTCATACACTACTGGACCCAAATTTAGTCTTTGTAGCAATAAATTCAGGATTTGTTCTTGTTATTTCGAAAGACCGTCTGTTGTTTATATAGGAGAAATATAACAGCAGAGATTTTCTTTATAAACGTTTATAAAAATAATTATATTTTAAAAACTAAAATATGCAATAAACTTTTTCTTCCAAACGTTACAAAACTTAATAACAACAACTCATTTACAATGCTTTAAAATAAAGCAAGTTTTGATAAACCTAAAATTAGGGTGAGGAAAATCGAAATATTTCGGCAAAGACAATTACGAGATGTGATTAGTGCTATCGGGTAAGAGATCTAGTACGTAGCGAACAAATCGCAGTAATTGCCACTTTCGGAGGCACGATAATTGGTTGCATATTTGATACTAACTCTCGGACGGGGAAAACTTGAAGGTCAAGGCCAAAGTTATTTTCAAGGTTACTACCATTTATTCCCCGTGCCATCCAATAATATTTGTATGATACATTTCACGAAATATTGCGATCTTTTTGTTTGACCTTGATATTTGATTTTCATTTTGAGATCAAGGTCATATCCGATGGTAAAATTGCCCGCCTTTTTCATTCCCGGTCAAGGTCATTTCTAAGATCACCATTAGTTAGCCCCCCTGCCGCCTTATAATTTTTGTATGAAACATTTTTTGAAAAAATGTGATAGCACCAAGATATTTCGTTCTCTCGAGAATGATTCTAAACCGTATATATATATATATATATATATATATATATATATATGTATTCGCACGCGATATACAATCTAAGAATTATTTGACCCAAAATTTTACAGCGGTGTTTCGTCCTCGACGGTAGGACTCAGTGGGTCCGTCGACGCCTTACCCAGACACCCTGTGTTGACGTACTTATATATAGTTGGAAGTTATATTTGTACTTACTTTCAGGCGGAACGTGTCGGTAGGATATTGATTATTAGTGGTACTGTTTATTGACCAGACGTCGTGATTTTTAATTTTGATCCGTAGTATATATATATATATATATATATATATATATATATATATATATATATATATATATATATAAACATTTAACGGGGCTGGGGGAGTGGATGATAGAAAATCCTTGTGCTGACTACGTAAAATTAAGAAAATACCGTATACCATAAGACAATCAGCAGCAGCATTATGTACAACTGAAGCAGAAAATGAAATATATGAACCAAGCTTCTGACGTAAATATATCGGAATAAACAAATTTATCTGTAAAAACCATAGTGTCCTTTTTCAAAATGCTAGCAGTCTGCGGGTAATATCCTAGCGATATTTTAGGTTATGAGCATTTTAAATTCACAGTTGTTTTTACCATACTGTGCATTTTGCTCTTGGTTCGTTACAGCTCCACTGATGAGATCACTAGGTGGTCACAACTAGCATGGAGAGATAACCAGAGTGGAATTCGCAGAGAATATACTGTTTGTCCCCTTTCTTAACGGCCGTAAGGAGAATAAAATAACTATTTCAAATACATAGACCGTGAAATTGTTTATTTTTATATAATTTCGTGCCGCTCCGGGGTATATTCAGATGTTCGTTTGTACTGTTTAAGATAACAGTCCGGCATTAAGTTCTGCGGGTAAATTCCTGCCGATATTTTACGATAAGCGGATTTTAAGTAGATAATTGTTTTCTGTGCATTTTGCTCTCGGTTCATTATAGCTCCACTGATGAGACCATTAGGTGATCGAAACTAGTATGGAGAGAGAGAGATACGAAAATGTTTCTATTACAAAGAAACAATTTTTTCAATTTTTAACTAATTTTTTGTTTATAAGAAGTCACTTGACTATTTTTAATCGCTCCACCCTCGATATTCGTAATCAGGGGGCTAAAATACGTATAAAAAACTTTGATTAAGCTATGTTTCTTCATCGGTTACAAAAACCCACTAGGCGTTCTGGCTAAAAATTCATTCATCAATTTACGTGCCTGCCCTGTCTAACAAAGAACTTGTTGGGACTTAAAATTTAGTTTATAGGAACATTTAACATGTATATGCAATAGACAGAATTTAATATACAATATTAGAAGTTGATTAGGGGTAGAACACAAGCATTAGAATCCTTAAGTTATAGTTCAAAGAAAACTTTGCGGACAGAGTAGATGCTTTAAGAATTAAACCACGCAGAGTTACAAGTACGATAATATTTACTGCTTCAATATAGATGGAGTGGAGTTAGCAAAGAATAATGTTTTTTATTTGATGGCCAAAGGAAATATATAGGGAATAATTTTATTAGAAATGTAGTTGAACATTATGCGTCAACTCTATAAGAACAGATGATGTTACCATACTTTTAAAATCAAATCAAATTAGGCCGGAGGTCAAAAAGTGTGGTTTATTTAATATTTATGAAGCTCGCAAAGCTCTAAGTGGGAAAGGGGATCTAAAAAAATAAATATTTTTCATTTAGTTGTTGCTACAGTTAAATATTATTATAGTGTTAATTTATTTTTAATTGTGGCATTCATGTCATGGAATACCGAGATTTAAAAATTTTTTTAATTAAGGTATAATAGGAAAAAATTACTTTTTTAAAAAATAGCACCAAAAAGTAAAAAAAAATATCAATTCTTTTATATTGCAATTAATTGAATAATTGAGTATAAGGAAATACACGTTGAATTAATATACTTTTTTGGAAGGGCGTTAATGAAATAATAACAGCATGCAGAGGGTGGAATATAAATTATTTAGTTGACAAAACTTACACTGTTATTTCAAAATAATTAGAAGCTAGTGATTTAGATTGAAAATCCTGACTACCTACTAGTAAAAAACATTTTTGAGAAATTTATATATTTTAAATTCCGCCTCTTCAGGTGTCAAAAAAATGAATCCTTGTTATTCAAATTATTCTAGAGTTGGACATTTTGTTCCCCTGTTGCTTGCACTCATGCCGTCCCTAAAATCCGCCTCGGAATATATCCAAGAATCAAATTGGAATATTAAATTCCCATTTGAGAATTTCCAATTTGCAACTTTCGGAATTTCAAACTAATTGAGCCCTTGTCGCTTTTATCTCGGTTGTGGACGCAAAAAATAAAATTGTCAGACGCCCACTGTTTTATAAAAAGCTAATAAATGTTGTGAACGATTTTATCCCGATGGAATTTAGAATAACAGTGATTCGCTTACTCTAATTTTTTATCGAGTTTATTGCACCGTTGTGTATTTCCCGGGGGTTTTAAAAATATAATTAGTATCAATAAAGATGAGAGGAAGACTTCCAGACAAAACTACGTTTTGCTTTATGTGTCTTGAAATCATGTATTAAGATTTATTAAAATATTTTGTATGGCATTCAAGTTATTTAAAAAAGTTTTATCTTTGATGAGATTTGAGCTTAGGTCCTCCGCTTTAATTTATTATGAAAACGATTTCAGATTCGAAGAAAAATATAAGAGGATATATATAACAATTTATTCAGTTTTAAAGTGTTTGTTAAGTGGAATCAATAATATTCAAATTTATTATTTTTTCATTATCGTTAATAATTTTACATTATCCACTTACTTACTTACTTACACCATGGCGTTACAACCCTTGGTGGGTTTTAGCCGACTTTACGACATGCCTCCATTCATTTCGATCTCTCGCAACCTTCATCCAGTGTTCAATGCCCATAGTTTATATTATCTCTCCACCGGAGTAGGGGTCGTCCCAGTGGCCTTCTCCCAGTCGGTGCTTCCTCCCAAGCTAGTCTTATTATTCTGTCGTCAGGAAGCCTTCTGATATGTCCTGCCCACTGGAGTCTTCTGGCCTTTATTTCTTCTACTACATCTGTATCTGGGAATAGTTCTTCTAGTTCCTTGTTAGTTCTTGTTCTGTATTGTCCTGTCGTTTCATCTATCGTTGGTCCCGAGATTTTCCTCAAGATTTTTCTTTCAAAGACTCGTAGTCTCTCTTCGTTCGATACCGTTAGCGTCCATGTTTCGCAACCATATATATCTATCGATCTTATAACTATTTTGTATAGGTCCATCTTTGTTCGTCTTGTGAGGTGTTTCGATTTCATCAGATCTTGCAGTGCGTAGAGGCATCTATTTCCTGCTTGTATTCTATTGTTTATTTCCTGTGATCCGTTGTTATCTTCGCATATTGTTGTTCCTAGGTATTTAAAGTCTTTGACTCGTTCAAGGTTTTGGCTACTGCGACTCATGAACATATATTTAGTTTTGTCTTCGTTGATTTGAAGTCCCATCTTCTTTGCTTCCCTTTCGAACCGTATTAGAGTTTCTTTCATTTTTATTCTACTACTATCAATCATATTGACATCATCCGCAAATGCCAACAATAGATTTGGTCCATCTTGATGGGATATGTCGGTGCTTCAATTTTCGAATTTCTGATTATATATTCCAGCGCTATGTTAAAAAGTGGTGGTGAGAGCGCCTTTCCTAGCTTAACACCGTTGTTTATTTCAAACATTTCAGAGTAGTACTGTCCCACTTTCACTTTGCACTTCAGCCCCTCCTTATTAGGCTGACCAGTTTTTTGGGAAAGCCAAGCTCCTGCATTGCTGTTCATAGTCTCGTTCTGCAAACTCTGTCAGATATCTGTTTAAAATGGTTAAATATCTGATGTAGTTCACGATAGAATTTTCAGCTTTTTTCCATTATCTGTTTTATGGCAAATATCTGGTCAACAGTTGAGCGATTAGGTCTAAATCCGCATTGGTAATCCCCTACGATTTCCTCTATATATGTTTTGGTTCTTTCCAGCAGAATGTTCGAAAGGACTTTATAGGTTGTGTTCAGTAGGGTTATTCCCCGGTAATGGCTGCATTATTTCATCCACTGCTGAACAAAAACCTACTTTAAATCTTTCCACGTTCACCTCTTTTGCGCTACTGTGTCCAATTTCCTGCTGTGTTCTATTAAAATGTTTTAATTACAGGCATAAAAACCCATGATAAGAGGGTTTTTATTAATTTTATTTTTTAGTTTTCTTTATTTGACATTTTTCGGACAGGAAAACAGTGAGTCGGGGAGCCCAGTTGATTTTCGTAGCCGAAAAATGATCAGGTAATATGTTATAAACAAAAAAAATGTTAATAATTGAAAAAAAAAATTTTTTTGTAAATTAAATAATATTTTAATGTTTCTCGGCCGATTCTAAGCAAAAGGTGTCTCTAGTGATTTTTTCACCCAACGCATAGTTTTTGAGTTGAAAATCATTAAATATTTGAAAAATAGCATTTTTTTCCACTTTTTAATATGCAACTTTTGACGAAATAAATATTTTCAATCCAGCAATTGATAGTCCAAGTCAAGAACTGGGTTTAATCGCAATGCGAAAATGTTAGGTTTTTATTGCGTTTTAATGCTATAAACAAATAGCGTTTTATTATTTATTTACAAGCATCTTATCATAAAATAAACAATACAATAGCATAAGGAACTTGAATTATTATAATTACATAGGCCGATAAAATTAGGCCAACTTTCCAAACCAGAAATCGGGCTGTACCTTTCCGCAGGCTTTTGACGCGCCATAGTGGGTCGACGTATATAGCAGCTCTGGTCATGCCAATATAATTGATCAAATAAGTCATTGAATATATTAATATTTAATTCAAAATTTATATACTTAAGTTTTTGAGGTTGCTAAAGACGATTCTGCAATTAGAATTAGCATATATAAATTTTTGCAAAAGTTTAGTGCAAAAAATACCTTCTATAATTAAGTGATTTAAATGAAAACACCGAAATTGCGTTGAACAATGCAAATTTTTAATAAAATTAATAGTAGCGATTTTTGAGGTTTGAAAGAAAATGCTACAAAAATAAAAAATTGTTCTTTTGTGAACTTTATGCAAATAAATTAATTGTAACATGAAAATTAAGTAGTCGAGTTTGTGAACGAATAATATGCAAGTTGTATTAAATGAATGTTAACATTGAAAATGGGAAAAAGTAATTTATTGGAAAATTTTCTGTAAATGCCTGTAACATTATATGAATTTGAATGATGGGAACGTGAACATCAAGGGCCTTCTAAATGTCAATTTGTCAATTAACGCGTACTTTATTCTTTTTTTTTATTTTTAAGGATTTGTGCACATAAACCTAAAGCTAACTTTATTTTACATTTTCTGGAATAATATTGTCAATTAAAATTCAGATTACATAAATTATAAATCACAAATTTTCTAATTTCGATTAGGAGGAAAATCTTCTATTTCTACACTCATAGCTTTCGCGCCAGTTGAAAAAGATCGTAATGGTTTTAAGTTTTGTTGTCTTAAACTTGAAATCAATGGATCAGAATGAATCAGAAGCCGACAAAACACATCTTCCATTGTTTTTTCTTTCGAACATTTTCTGGAAAACGAACGTCGAAATTCTTTTACATGCTGATTCGACGCCTCTTGGGCTCTTCCGATAGCAATCCAGTTGGCAAAATTAGAGAGGTAGAGAATAAAGAGAAAGGTAAGGGCATAGAGGTAGACTCAAGGACGTGAACACGTATCACTCTCTCTTTACGGTCTTAGGCGCATCGTGGTATTTTCTTTTATCTAATCCTTAATTTCTTGCTTAATTTTTACAAGTATTCAAAAATTCAAGATTCTTTTCATTTTATGAATAATGGCTGATTAGGATATATTGAACAAAAATTAATATAAACTTTTTATAAAAAAATTGAACCGACTTCTAAAATTGCGCTAAAAATGAAAAATAATTATAAATTTTTATATGAAATTGAAATTATTGAAGTCAACGCCAAACTAATACCTGACAAAATGTGATTCGCATCAACAGATTAAAAATACTTTATTTGTAATTGCTTTCTTACCATAATTTGTATATGAGTAGTTATTTGTTTCATTTAGAAATAATTTGGCGCCGACTTCAAAAATTTCAATTTCATATAAAAACTTATAGTTATTTTTCACTTTTAAGCGCACTTTTAAAAGTCGGTTCAATTTTATTTTTCGATCTTTAGTTTTGAATTCATTATGATATCCATAAATTATTTGAACCAAGTACTAATCGAGATTAGTGTAACTCGCAATGATTCCAAAGTGGCAAAAAAGTACCCACTTAGAGTTCTCCAAATACCAGTGAATTTATGTCAAACAAATATTTAGTCTGTCATAGTAAATCCATTATCTTAAATTTCAAATTAATTTTAGATTGATAATTTAGGGCCTAAATCTTCCAATATCGATATTTAAAGAACTTGAGAAGTAAATTTCTTAGCCCGATATATTTTATACTGTATATTGAGTTTGTATACGCCTCAAGAACCCCACAATATCAAGTTTAAACAAAATCGGAAAATGTAAAGATTTTAGTCCCTCATATTATATCTTATCAACTTAATAGTTGTAAAAAATTAACTTCTTATGTGTAATACACGTACCCCTAATACCAAATCAGAAAAATTGCGCCATATTGAATTTCAAAAAATAATTTTAACATATTAGTATAATCTAAATCTAAACCCTTTAAAGTCCCCAGATTGGCTAAGTCTTTGGATATTAATAATAAATTTTTAATAAGTTAGTGAGAACAAGATAATTTTTTAAGTTAATGTAATCCAAGCTAATTTTTTAGACATATATATATATATATATATACATATATATATATATATATATATATATATATATATATATATATATATATATATATATATATATATATATATATATATATATATATATATATGTAATCGAAGGTTTTCGGGTATTCCGTGTATGTGCTGAGTCTCTCTCAGGACTGTAAGGCAGCTGACGTTGTTCCTTATGTAAGAGGCACCACAGACAAGATCGCAAGAATTCTCAGGAGGCACAACATTGAAACCATTTTCACCACAGACTGTAAAGTAAAAGATCTCTTGCCAACACCTAAAGAAAGAATCTCTCTAGAAAACCAGGGAGTGTACGAAATTCCATGCGGAGAATGCAGCCATCTTACGTAGGCCAAACCAACCGTAAAATAAGCGCCAGAAGAGACGAACATATGAACGCTATCAAGCAAAAAACAACTTCTTCTTCTCTGCCCCAACACTGGTTAAACACAGGACATAAGATAAATTTCTCGGGAACAAAAATGCTATCGAGATGTGAAAACCTGTCCACAAGAGTTATAAGGGAAGCCATTGAAATTGCAAAGAGGCCCAACAACTTAAATAGCAGAGATGATAGCCAACGTGTGCCTAATACTGGGAAAAATCTGCTTACAAAACATCAACCAGTACCACTTAGTAACGAAACAGATTACAACTCGGCAACGCAACTCCAAACATTGGCAACAGGGCCAATGACGCGCAGCAGGATATATATATATATATATATATATATATATATATATATATATATATATATATATATATATATATATATATATATATATAACCCCATATATAACCACAGTGATTTTTATTTTCATCTTCGTTCTTTTGATTCTCTCTTCTATTTTAAATTCATTTACAAAACTGTTGAATATAATTTCAAAAGGCGAAATTAATGACCTCTAAACATTGAAGTTTAACAGTAAATCACTCTTTTCATAAACTAAATTTCCCAAGATTTATGTACCCGTACATTTCAAGCGACCGTTTTTCGTTCAAACTAATTAAAATCGAATCAAAGATCGACCGCAACGTCCATTTTTCTCTTATATTCGCTTCGGAAAGTAATTAATTTTGCTAAATTCGACTTTTTTGGCAAAAGCGGACAAAGAGTGAAAAATGAAAAAAAGAAAAATTGTAGAAGCGGGCTTTTGGTATTTATTTTGTGTCAGCTAAAATTCGCTGTGCGGCGAATGCTGAATGCTGATGCTGAACTTGTTCGATATTATCGCACTGCACCAAAACTGGTAATTACGAAAGTTGCAAATTACTAATGTTTAACACACGTCTGAATTCAGGGGCGGAACTTTAAAATGCTGCTAATGAAGTTGAAGAGGGGAAAGGAGCCAGCTAATTTTATATACATAAACTGAAAATCAATATTAACAAAAGGCGTTGATAGGTGTAGTTTCAACATAATAAACGGTGACTAAAATGTGGTCGAACTTGCATTGTCTTTATTTTTATTTTTGCGACGTTTCGATTAGGTTGTATCTCTAATCGTTATCAAGTATAAACTGAATGTTTTGTCTTAAGACTACGAGCTTATACAGCGACTGTGTCCACTGAAGCGCAACGTTTCGCTTCACTGTACACACCTCGATAATTTGATGTTGTAAAGTAGTAGTTGCCAAAGATCAGGTATCTTAACACTCGGTTTACTGAAGATTCCATTATTGTTTTTAATGTATGCTGCTTCTACAAATTTTCTTTTTTTCATATATATTGCCGCAGCCTCAGACCATTTTATATGGTGTTGTTTACCCCAGGAGTGTTCTGCAATACCTGATCTCGACGTTTCCCCTTTTTGTGTATGAGTTTTATGTTCCTTAATTCTAACTTCTAGCGTTTGGTTTCTCCAATATACATTTCACCACATTCACATGGAAGTTTATTTCTTGATTTAAAGGCTGTTTTTATTTTATAACTACTGGCAATTCGTCTTATTTTCTCCGGCGTTCCCTTAATGTACGGAATTGTGAAGAAGGAATGTGTTTCTTGCAGTCCAGTGTCCGTTGTTCTAAAATTATTTATAACATCGTCAATTAGTTTTAACGGATAACCATTCTATTGTAAATCGGATTTAATATTTACTACCTCTTTTTCCAATGATTCAGCAGTATTCCATATAGATATAGCGCGATTATAGAGATTGCGTATAATTCCTCGTTTTGTTACAACAGAATGATTAGAACTATGATTAAGATATTGTCCAGTATGTGTTGGCTTTCTGTATACTGAAGTTTTAATAGTTTCGTTTGAACGGTTCACCATGACATCTAGAAAGGGCAATTGATCATTTACCTCTTTTCCATGGTAAATTTAATTGAAGGTCGAATGGTATTCAGATGTTTCAGGAAATCATTAAGTTCTTGATCATTGCCCTTCCATACGATGAAAGTACCATCGACATATCTCAACCAGATTTTCGGTTTTACTATTGCCGTTTCTATGGCATGAGTTTCGAAGCATTATATATATATATATATATATATATATATATATATATATATATATATATATATATATATATATATATATATATATTGGCGACGACCGGAGAAGCCCGTCGCCCTGAGCGTAGAATTTGTCCTTTACTTGAAAGTAAGCACTACGCAGGCAACACTCCAAAAGGTCCATCACCCCGTCCAGTGGTAACGGGGTTCGATCTGATAAAATAGTATCATTTGAAAGTCTAGTTTTGATTATATCTAGTGATTCCCCTAATGGTACATTAGTATACAGACTTTCCACATCAAAGCGTATTCGTCTGTCGCATGGCTCTAGATTGATGCTACTAATAATGTTCACGAAATGTGTAGAATTTTTAACATATGTATTTGTCTTACCTTCTAAAGGTTGTATGATTTTTAAGAGAAACTTCGCCAGTGCATTTGTTGGGATCCTCTGGAGCTGGTTATTGGCCTCAATGGTATGTTCGTTTTATAAAGTCCGTAAAGATGTGGTGGCTTACTGTAGTGTGGTGTGAGCGTCGATCGTAGGTTGTCAGGTATATTGTTTTGGTATTTTCTGAGTGTTCTGTAGATTTTTGACTCTATGGATTTTGTGGGGTCCCGGGCTAATTGTCTATATTTTCCTTTTTCCAGGATATCTCCGATTTTTTGGTCGTACGTTACGATGTCCATTATCACTGTTGCATTCCCTTGTCCGCTGGTAAAATCTTTATGGATTCATCCCTACGAAGTTCTTTTAAGGCTGATGCTTCTAGTTTGGAGAGATTTTGAATTGGATTTTTCTTGTCTTCCAAAGTTGATTTAATTTTCCACCTAAACTCGTCGGAATGGTTTTCGTCTACTTGTATAGATTCTACAGAGTTTATGATATCTAAAACGGGCATGCTTTTTGGTGTTACTGCGAAATTAAGCCCCTTGTTTAGTAGTTGTTCTAATAATAATAATAGACGGTGTAATTTTGTACGTCTATTTTCATATGCTACGGCACATGTCAATATTAAAATTTGCTTCTGTTGACTAAGGAATATATATAATTTCAAAATAATAATAATAATAATGATCTTCATATATTTCTTTTTGAACTGTTGGAGATTTTCAGCATTTGTTATTTTTATTTGCTTCTTTTAAAGGATGCATTTGTAAGTTAAGACAGCCATTTTATTTTATGATTTTGGTAGCTAAGTAAAATTAGACAATGTGGTGTTGTGTCTGTAGCCGTTTTTGTCTCTATGATGTAAAGCATGAATATTTGATACTTCTAGAGTTGGTAGTGGACCATATAAGATACGAACATTTTGATTTTGTATTTTAAGGACCATTATAAGGGGATGGGGAAGGGTGGAGGAACTGTTGACTATTTTTTTTTATTTTATAAATATGTATGATGGTGAATGTCTATGCAATAAAATTTAATAAAATGAGGAACATGAAAATATATAGTCTGGGAGCCTAGTTGGTTTTCGTAGCCGATGAAGAGATTGATTTGTGTTATTTTTATGTTATTGAGTGAGCTATCGAGATGTCGCC
This sequence comes from Diaprepes abbreviatus, assembly GCA_034092305.1. NCBI lineage: Eukaryota > Metazoa > Arthropoda > Insecta > Coleoptera > Curculionidae > Diaprepes > Diaprepes abbreviatus. The sequence continues at coordinate 7,652,755 of JASJET010000218.1, forward strand.
ACTGTCTCTTATTTACTATTTTTCAACCGTGAAATCTGTTTATAGGACACAGATACGAGATGGTAGTTTATTCCGAATACAATGGCCTAGCGAGTCCCATACTAGGACGAAACAGCGCTGTCGTCATTTTTCGGACCAGGAGTTTTTCCTTGTTCATTGTAGATTTCCGCACTTTTTAGCGGGAGAATAATATTTTATCAACGGTCTTAGTCCGCATAGCCGAGAATTTCTTATTTTAATTTATATATATATATATATATATATATATATATATATATATATATATATATATATATATATATATATATATATATATATATATATATATTTATTTATGTTAGAAAAAGTTTTTTCTTATTTTGACTGTTAAGAAAAGGGGACAGATAGTATATTTTCTGCGAGTTCCACTCTGGTTCTCTCTCCATACTAGTTTCGTCCACCTAATGGTCTCATCGGTGGAGCTGTAACGAACCGACAGCATAATGCACAGAAGCTTAACGGTTGATGTTCGTTTGTACTGTTTAAGATAACAGTCCGACATCAAGTTCTGCGGATAATATCCTGCCGATATTTTACAATATGGGGATTTTAAGTAGAGAGTTGTTTTCTATGCATTTTGCTCTCGGTTCGTAACAGATCCACCGATGGGAATATAATGTCTCGCCCCTTTCTTAACGGTAGTAACGAGAATAAAATAACTTTTTCAAATACATAGACAGTGAAATTTTTTATTTTATATATATATACATATATATATATATATATATATATATATATATATATATATATATATATATATATATATATATATATTTGGTATTAATACGATCAGCGAAAGCTATAATGGATTATGTGCACTAGATGAGCGCCTGTAAGTAGGCTTCCACTTCCATACATTATTTGTTTATAGCGTTAATAATCAATAATTACGTTTGAGATTAATTCAAGTTGTAGTTTTTGACTTTAATTATCAATTGCTGAGCGCAGATTTTGAAAATATTTATTCAATCAAAACTTATTCATGTTGAAACGATTTTTAATGGACGGAAAAAACACAAGATGTACTTTTTGCTTAGAGTCAGCTGAGAAATATGAAAATATTTTTTATTTTACAAAAATAATAATTTTTTTGAATCATTAACAATTTTTTCTTTTTTATTTGCATTAAACAAAGTGTTTGTATATATTCTTTCCTTTTCTCTGCTTCAAAGAATAATATATATGAACAATTATTCAAATAAGGTAGATAGATTTCTTTATTTCTTACTGAAATTTTGATTTTTTTAAAATTTTGCATTATTCTGGTGAATGTATAGATGTCGTTGGACTGGTGATATTTGTCAGTCAAGCATCGGAGTCGGCAGGTTTTTAATATCCTACCGACATACTTTGGAATTTATATTTTATATAGCAGTTATTTCCTGTGAATGTTGCTCTCGGTTTGATGCAGTTTCCCTGACGAGACCATAAAGTGGTCGAAACGAATATGGAGGGAGGACCAGAATTGTATTTGCATGAAACAAAACTGTTTGTATATATTCTTCCTTTTCTCAGCTTGAAAGGATAATACATATAAATAACTATTTAAATATTACTGAAATTTTGATTCTTTAAAAACAATTTTTTTGTTTTTTAACACATTACCTGACCATTTTTTGGGAATCGACCCTCGATATTAGTAACCAGGGGTTCAAAATACATATAAAAAAACTTTATTTGCTTCTTCTCTCACAGAACAAAAAAGGGGTTGGGTGTACACGGGTAGATGTGTGAAAAATAAGTCATTATCATATCGCATATAATTTTAATAAAGGGAAAAAACTAGTGCTCTATCATCTGCCACATGTTCCACTTTAAGGCATGAAATCCTTTAGAATCGAGTCAAATCAAAATAAAATATATTCCTCTGAATAAACCTGCCGAAAAATTACTAAAATGATGTAAATAAAAAGTCTGTGTATATATAAAATTATATAAAAAAAAAACAAAATGTTGGCGACTAGAAATTATCATTGAATGAATGAATAAAAAACGGTGATATCTGATCTTCAATACTTAGACCTCGTTAGGTTCTTTATATCCCATCATGACTTCAAGACATTCGAGACCGATCGCATTTGTGAATTCAAGCAGCCTTGTTTACTGAACTTGCTTGATAGCTTCCGGTAATAATATTATTAATTAACAGTTTCATCTTACTATAGATATCATTTGCACATCGGGTTATCCATAAAGACAGCCTTATGAAAATGCTCTCGCAGGTGGCAATGTTCTGTCAGTAATTCTACCACGATTTACAGTTTATTTCTCTCCAGAGAGAGAAGTTCCCTAATAAATATTGCGTTAGGTTCACCTATATGGACCTGACCTCGTTCCAGGATTCAATAAATTTGTTTTTAGTGAGAATTTTAATTCACAGTAATTAAGAAGGTATTGTTATAAAATGCTTTCTCTTTTTTTAAGAACTTTTTAATGATTTTTAAAAACTCTTTACGTTATGCAAAAGGAAACATTTTAATACCGTCCAATATTACAGAATGGTCTTTAGCATTCCAAGCGATAAATATACAGGCACACAAAAAATTATCTTGTTCTGTAAACTAAACCCCTCACCCCTATATAATTTGACGCGCTGAATCCAAATCCAGGATCCAAATGGCTTTACAGGTCAGGATTTTCCATGAATTCCCGAAACTAATCCAAAAACGCTTAAGTTGGTCATTTCTTAGATTAAATGGTATTTCTGTCAAGTCAAATTCCTCTTATCTGAGTAGCGTCAAGCCTGAGCCAATATATTTCTATAAATTGAAATGCCCTGAATTTAAATCCGGGGATCAAATTACCACATTAGGTCAGGGTTCCCCGCAAATAGTGAAAATAATCCATAATATTCCAATTCTGACATCTTGGATTATTTCGATTTGGGTAATTTTTATTTGTGTACTATCCATAGTAGATGCGAATTGTTTGGTACTCGTCTGGTGGTGAATGCGCAAGAACATGACCTTCTGGCCTTGAAAAAGGCACTAAAAGTGTAAAATTTAAGGATTTTTTTGATTTTTGGAACTTCAACTATTTATATAACCGTAAATGGCAATAATGACACAAAAGGAGGAAATATTTTTCCAAGGCGCGTAATTTTTTTTTTGGACCATCTAAAAAACCTCAAAACTCTTAATTCTATCTGCATTTGAGTCTACAAAAAAGGCGATTCTTAGCTACAAACATTACAAATAGCAATATCTTAAGCCTTTAGTGCATGCGCTATACTATGTGACTAGAAGATCTACAACGTCTACTATTTTTTGGCAAAAAATATTATTTACTTTCTTTATATAGTAGTGGACTTTCTTATTTTCAAACAATCTGCGGAGGGGGTTCCGCTTCCGCTTCCATTTAATGCCTTTTAAAACATGTTTTCATTTTAATGTGCAACAGTAGTCAGCCATCATGTTTATATCCCAACGCCCCTGGTATCTGCGCTAAATCTCTTTGATGTCTTGGTTGAAAACCATGATTTGGTGGTTCAATTTGGACCCCGGATTTGGATTTTGGGCATATGAATACCTGAGAGTAGAGATGTTGAGGCGTAAAGTTACTTTCATACGAGTAATTTCAGTTGTCAGAATTCCCACTCAATTCGAGAAATAATTAACTTCAGGGTTTGGGATTCAGATTCGGTGCATATGAATACATTTAAGTAGGGAATTCACGCATGAAGTGACTTTTATACGAGTAGGAGTAATTTGGTGAGAGGGCTATTTAAATCCTGAGTTTGGAAACAGCGCCTCAAATTATATAGGGGTAGAGGGATCCAGTCTATCGGACAAAGAACTTTTTTTTATGTGCCAGTGTTATTAGTATTACGTATATTATACGAGTTTTATTAGCATTCATATTTAGTTTCTGGTCCCAAAAATCTTCAAATCCGTTCCTGATTGAAGTCATTAATAAATAAACTGGTAGTTTATCAGGTTTAGTTAGGGGCTTACCCAGAATTATGCTTCGGGGAGATATGATGTGAGGTTTTTACATTACACATAAAATTTTCCATTTTTATGTCTTTTTTGTAAATATTTAATATGATACCACATACGCTTACAAAATCCTTATTTGAAAAGTTCTTAAACTCGCCAATAAAAATTGTTATGTACTGGGTTAACTACTCATTCAAGGCATAAAGATCTATGACAAGAATATCAAATTTTTAGTTCTTGAGAGCTTGGATGCTACGGTGAGGATTAGATGAACTAACTTCTATTTTCTGTGCATCTACTGACTCTTTTAAACACGGATCTAAATAGTTAGTTAATAATCTAGACTATCTTCAGCCTTACAGAAAGAATTACCGAGTTTATCTTTAATAAATTTATTAAATACATATTAAAAAAAAGAGGTCATTACATCAATATTAAAGAAAGAAGCATAGTAGTTAGGAAATACTTTTAAAGATTAGGTTAGAAGCTATTTGAGAGTCACAATTAGGAGAATATGAGGCTGGTTTTAAAGAAAAGGAAAAAAAGAATCAAATTTTTACGGTGGAAGATGCATTGACTGTTTAGTACGAATTCAGATATTTACTTGGGTTGTGTTTATTAATTTTCACGGAGGAAAGTAAAATAAATAAATTACTACTGAGTTTAACATTCGGCGAAAATTATTGAACTTAATAGAAATGAGAGAGTGTTCGAGATCAGAATGGATGACAGACAAGGTGATCCCCTTCTTAACCTGTTATCCAACTTTCTTTACTTACTAGTCCTATTTTCGGAAAATAAGAAAGAGATCTAAATTAATAGGAATGGAAACATATTTCATTAAATCAATAAAATAATCTCATATGGAGATGATTAGCAATAAATAAACAACAATGACCGATATCGTAGAAATGTTGATTGGAACAGCACAGAACATGAGCTTAAGAATAAATAAAGAAAATATAAAAAATGTAATAAATATAAAAATTAAAATGGATCCTATACATATAAACACGGACAAGAAATCAACTGGCTATTATTAAAAGGTAAGAAAAGTTTAGGAACAAAGAACAGCTGGTTATATATTAAGAACTACAGTAGTATACCCATCCAAAACACGAATCCTAAATAATTATTTCTAAGAGATAATACTTAGATGGAAACGAAAAATACTCTGGAGACATAAGAAGGATACGAAAGAAAAATTCACGCAAAAATTCCTTGTCTGATTGCAGGAAACACTATTGTTGAGGTGATAAGGGAGAAAATATTACAATGGCTGTGCATTTGGAGATAATGGCAAAATATAGGATAGTAAAAAGAGTGTTATGGAAAATACCAGAAGGCTAGAGAAAGAGAGGCAGGTCAAGAAAGAGCTAGAAGGCCGATGTATTGCAAAATTTAGAATTCAAAGATATAATAAATTGGAGGGAGGAAGCGTGGGCTAAAGGAATGTGGACAATAATAATATTAAACCTAATGCCTAAAAGACATGTTTATGGTATCTTCGTTCTTTCATATACATACTTGGTATATTCAAAGTATTGATAGCACTCATCGATCACGTCAAGTTTATTATTTCAATGTAGCATTTTGAACCCAATAATTTTGTTCTTAATAAATAAAAAAAAAGTAGGTTTTCTATACTTCAATCTTTTACGCAATGGTTCAAATATTGACTAAACTTTAAAACACATACGAGGGCGGTTCGATAATAATATGTCTACACTTATTGAATAATCTGCTCGTTCGATAAACATTTTTTCCTTCAAGGCAATTCTTTATCTTGGAGAACAGAAAATAGTCACTAGGTGCTAAATTTGGCGAATGGGGTGGATGAGAAAGTAATTCGTGAAGTAATTTTTGCAATTTTGTCTACTGTAACTCTACTTGAATGAATTGGTATCGTGATAAAAGAGCACTTTTTTTCACCAGATGTGGGCGTTTTTTCTTTAGTATAACATCAAATCGATTAAAAGTGAAGCATAATATTCTCTGTGATTTTTTCCCTTCTGTAGGTAATTGAGTTATATTATACCAAGTGAATTCCAAAAACCACGGCCATGACCTTACCGTCTGATGGAACCAGGGGGGGATCCAGGCACTCTTTTTTTGGGGGGGGGGGTGTGATTTAACAAAAGTACAGTATGACAAGTGAAAGCAAGTTATTTACGGGAGGGGAGGAGATCGGGTCTATTTTTCTGAATTTGAAGCTCTTGGGGGGGGGGGCGATCGCTAGCTAAGACGAGTTGTCGACGGGTGAGGGGTGATACCAGCAGTATTCACATTCCTAGTGTAAGAGGCAAGATCGGGTCTGGTTTTCTGTATTCAAAGTTTTTTTTTTGGGGCGGGGGCGATCGCAAGCGAAAGCGAGTTGTGGAAGGGGGGATGCTAGCACCATTCACATTCCTAGTGTAAGAGGCAGGGTCGGGTCTATTTTTCTGAATTCGAACCTCTTGGAGGTTGATCGCCCTCTTCTGGGTCTGCGCCTGCATGGAACTGTTTTTGCCTTTTTCGGAGAGAGTTTCTCATACGAGACGATATCGTGAGCCATCTTTTGGATTTCTAGGATGCTAAGCATCATTAGTGCTCGTAGGGGCACAACGTAATTCAATCAACCACTGATGAATCATTCCATGCGATAAAGCATTCTTTATAATATTATACTTCTTAAGCTTTCTTTCAGTTTCTTTAACAATTTTTTCCTCGCAAAATTTAATGTTTAATGAGCACACGAAACTCCTGTTTTTCTATGACCTTGAAGATACACTGCTACATCAATTTAAACAAACTGCAAAAAATATTCTATGCAACAGATTGACTTAAAATTTCACATACACATTAGCATATAATGAGACTTGTTTACAGTAAATTCAAATTTGTGATTGGAGCGCCACATTGTGAGAAGTCACGGACTTACCAAATTACAATTGTATGTTCTTAGTGTTCGTATCAATATCAGAACTGGCCTTTAAATTTCCTTCGTCATTTTATGTAAAATTTTTCCACCTAAAGACAATAAATATGTAGCGTAAAAAATTAAAGAACAGGAAAAAACAAATTTTTTGTTTTTATTAACACATAAAATTATTATTATCAACACTACAATAAAACAATAAACTTAGTACAAGTTATTAACAGGTTGCACACCGAAGAAATCAAGAAATAGACGGATTTTGTATTTCAGTGTATATTTTTAAATTATTACTATCGGCCAAGTGCTTTCGGTCTAACTTAGACCATCCTCAGGGTTCAGACCCTAGAAACAAGAGAATATGGTCAGCAAATAAGCTTACTCAGTACTCACCAACCACACTCACTCGTCAAAGGGCACACCTTAATCCTGCCAGTTTGAGAACAGTCTGCAACTGGAGTCTGGAACTATAGACTGTTCTCAAACTGGCAGGGTTAAGATGTGCCCTTTGACGAGTGAGTGTGGTTGGTGAGTACTGAGTAAGTTTATTTGCTAACCATATTCTCTTGTTTCTAGGGTCTAAGCCTTGAGGATGGTCTAAGTTAGACCGAAAGCGCTTGGCCGATAGTAATAATTTAAAAATATACACTGAAATACAAAATCCGTCTATTTCTTAATAAACTTAGCGATCTTAGGTTAGTACGGAATATAACAAAAATTTACGGAGTTAAGGAAATCTTGAACTCCCCATATTATATGATCGATGTCATTGTCACGTTATTTGTCTGTCAAATCCACGAGTTCTCTTAATACCTTAAGTAAACTTATTTAATGTCTAGTGAAATAATTTTATATAAAATGGCGAAGGAAATTAAAAGTCCGGTTTTGAAATTTATACCAGTGTAATACCAACTGATAAAAGTTATATATTCACTCTGGCCTGTCACTAATCACATATATCTTGAGTTTATTCAGTATTTTGATCATAGCTATTTGGGAAATAATAATTCTTATACGTTTTCATTATTCTGTTTCAGATTATTATCATTGTTTTGTAATGACTTTATAAAATCAATGTTAAAATTTTTTTTTATCTTAAATTGTTTTAAAAATCATTCGACGATACTTAAATGGTGTTATTGGCAAGATCGATAAATCTACGATCAATATAGTTGCTTTTACTTGCAATTATGATTACTGCCGATTTTGAGTTCTGAATTAGTATATGGAGATTTAATTGTGTCTTAATTTTGTAGATATGTATAAGAGTAAATAATATTTCCTACATTTGCCGGTTAGAATAAATTTTGAATCATGTACGTGTTAAGTTTTTAAAGTACGTGTTTTTTATTCATAACCTCGAACCCTTGTTCATTCGGGTGAAGTATTTCGAGATTGAAAACTTTATAGTGTCGTAAAGAGCCAAACTCCGAACGATATATGAAAAATACCTACTCTAAAGTCTAGACTAGACTAAAGCGATATAAAGAGGTCTTTTTTTATTATTTAGGTTATGAGAAGTAGAGTGAAATAGAGATTCGTCGCAAACGATGTTTTTAGCAACAAATATGATATATTAAAAAAATATTGAATTAATAACATAATATACTCTATTAGGAAGTCCGGAAAGAAAGTTTAAGTCCCAAGGTTGAAGATAGTATTGGCACAAATAAATGCCTAGTTTCAATTTTGAATTGTGATAAACTATCATGTGAGGATCAAAACTACGCACGTTTTCTGTTTTCGCAACCCCCTCCCCCTTCCCTCTCCCCTCCTGATTTCATAAGATTGAATTTTTACAATTTTATCAACTTAAACGTATTTTTTTTTAGCGGGAATACTATAAAAATATCAAAGTAATAATAGACACTGTTAACGTTATTTACAATATCTCCGACAAAGTGCTGCGCAACGTAAACAATCGCCTTGTATGTTTCATCACCAGACCCAGGCTTGATAGAACTACTCAATTTGATAGGTTTCACTGCAGAATCGGAAATATTAAAATATTAAAATAAAAAAAATTTTTAGTTACAACTCTTTTATTAATTAAAATTACACAAATCAAATGAAACAAAATTCTTATTTAAATTAAATACACAGAAAAAAATCAATCCAAATTTCGTAAAAATCATTGCAGTTTATATTTTTTCTTTTTGAGCATCATTCCCCACTTTCCGTAAATTTTGGCGATAGTGATGAAACCCTTTTATTAGGAGGGATGTGCTTGATGCTTTAATATAAAATTTTCAATATTTGGCTTGAAATTCAAGTCAGGTTTAATCTTTAATCTCTCCAGCTAGTGATTTTCAATCTACAAGGTAAGAAAATCGAAAATCTATCAAAATATTTCTTGAGATCGTCTACAATCCAGAATAAGTCTCTGAGTAATTCAAGATTGCTAAAACGAAAAAACTGACAATATAATAAATAAGTTAAACTGGTGTAAGCGGTTGATAGAATATCGAAACTTCAAGTCATGATTGGCAATGTTCTCTATGTATAAGTGGAGAGGAGGCAGGTTCACCAGAACTTCTAGAGCCTTGGTAAGGGCAGTCCTCATCGCACTCAATATTCCAACACAAGCCATTCTCCGAACTTTGTCAAGTTGAAGGCGGTGGTTACGCTTTGCTGTATAAGAAGAATCACCATAGTGTATATCCAAAATAGCACTTGGTGTAAGCCCCCATGTGCCCTCAAAGGCTCTTTTACAAGCCCTTCCAGCTTAGTCTAGAATGACTCCCAGGTATTTAACTGTCCCCTTGTATTGAAGAGTCCTTCCTGATAATGTAATTTTAGGAAGTCTCCCCATTTTCTCCTTTTCTGTAAAGAGTTCCACTTCGGTCTTGTCCGGATTTATTCGGAGCCCCTCCCTGTCGCACTACCTCTCCGCGATCTGGAGGGCCCACATCATTGGTCCCTTCAGGTTCCGGATATCGTTACCAGGGCACAAAATGACAAGGTCATCGGCGTAGGCCTGTATATACAAACCAGTGTCATTCAGTTCACTCAGCAGGCTGTTCACCACGAGGATCCACAACAAAGGCGATAGAAGTCCTCCCTGTGGACAGCTTCTACTTGACAATACGTCCTTGTAGAACATTACATATCGAATTGTGAGATTGTTACCACTTTATTTTTACTCAACATCTTCTTTGTTAAAAAATAGAATAGTGCACTACTCTGAATAAAGTTAGATCTGTTTTGGAATTATCAGAACTGCGTGGTTTTTCCAAAGAATCATTTCAAAACAATCAAAATTTATGAATTTAACCCCGAAATACTGTAATGTGTAGCTTTATTTAGAAATCATTACATTTGCTTGTGGTCATTAAAGAAAAAATAAAAAGTTTCTTAATTGTAATTTTGTTATTAACTTTTAAATTTTCATCTTTGATAGTTTCTGGAAACTCTACAACCCCAACACCAACGGATGATGATGATGATTGGGAAGATGAAGACGAATCATCCGAAATTGAGGATGAAGGCAATGAAGGAAACAAGGTCTATAAAAACCCCAGAAATTCCCCTTCAACACTCTGTCCTCGTGACGAAGAACAGGCCACATTACTGGTAAAAGTTTTTGAGATTTACTACCTTTTTGTTCCTTTTTTCTTTTAAATTTGGCGTCACATCGGACGATAGGAGTGTTCTCAGCCAGTAAAAGCAGGACTCGTAATAATAATAGAAAAAGTGTTTACATCTACTTCATGTTTTTTTAAACATTTTTTGAATTTGTGCTTAGTTTTTTCAATGCCAAACAACAAAAAATCAGGAAACGTTTTTTCTTTAAAAATTTGTTTACATTTTATAATAAAGGTTGTCTCAGAATGTTTTTGTTTTGACTGTTACGCGCCACCAAAGTGGTGTCAAACGTTCAATTGATTTTTTTGCATGTGAGTGTTTTATAAAAGTTACAATATTGTTCGAAATCTGTACAGGACACATTTCAATTTAACGACTATGAGAAATGTACCAAGTGCGAATTTAATCAAGCATTGGGTGCGCAACTTTAAGGAGATTAGAAACACAATGCCGGATATATCATATTGATGCAAAAGGACGTCAAGAACGAACAGGAATGTTGACCGCGTTCACCAGTCTGTTAGAGACGATCCACGACAGTCACTACAGTTCCGCGCAGCTTCTCTAAATTTTCAAAGATACACGCTCCATCGCATTATTTCCAAAGATTTACATTTCCATGAAGCCCGATAATTCAGCTAAACGACTTGAATTCTGCAGGACAATAAAAAATCTTTTCGGGTCTTCAATTACATATGGTTCTCTGATGAATCGAATTTCCACATCAATGGCCACGTGATCAAACAAAATTGCAGATAATGGGCTTCTGATAATCCGCTGAAATTACATCAGAAACCCCTACACTCGCCTAAGATAGTGATTTGACCGGCCATGTCAGGCCAAAGAATAATCGGTCCCTATTTTTTTGAAGGTATGATTAGCACTTTTTTGACTCCAGAAATGTAAAACGCGATTGGATACAACCGGAATACATTGTTCCAACAAGATGGAGCAAATTTCCACGTCATAAATGATTTTTGGCAGCTCTTCATGATTTATTCCCTGAAAGAAAGATAAGTCGCCGAGGGGTTGTTAACTGGCCACCGCGGAGCCCAGATTTAACACCTGCTGATTTTTTCTATGGGGCTACTAAAAAAAGATTTTCAACGTTCTAAAACAAAAAATTTCAGTTCGAGGCTAAATAATTGTGAGGCAGTGGATGGTGCACATTTAAGGATAGTTGTTTTTCATAAATAAAAATTCAAAAACCACTTTATAATTTAACAGCAATTAAACAAGTCCGAATTAATTCTGATGTTTTATTTTTTAAGAATCACGAACGAAAAACATTCTGAGATACCCTTTATTATATGGTAGTAAAAAAATAAATTTAGCAAGTATAGGAAAAATTTACTAATATCTAAAGTTTTCGGATTTTAGGATACATTGTTTATTGATTGAATAAAAATTTAACAATATTCATTAAAAAATATATCTAAAATCTTAATGCTTTTGAGATGTTTTTTCGTGTAGATTCACTAACGATGATGTTTTACTGTAGATATTCTTTATAAGCTTTCTATAACGGTATTCAATTTTGGTGTTATTTATTTCTTCCAACAAGACTCTACGGAATCGAAAACCTTTTCATAATCCTCGATAACTATGTACTAGGACGGATTATTTGCTGTAACTTTTTCAATTAAGACTCTAACCCTGGGAAAATGGCCGCTATAGCCCTTTCGAAAAGCTCTCTGTTCTATGAGTTAATTTTTTTCTAGTTTATACTTTAGTCTATTTGTAATTATTCTTATAAATAGTTTGTATATTTATGTGAACAGCTTTACCGCTTTATAGTTTTTTTTATTAGTATAATATCTCATTTTTTATATATGATCATTAATATGACATAATTCCATTTGTCTGATATAATTATGTTTGCCAACCAGATATTAAATAGAGTTTAGTAATGACAGTGCTTTAAGCTCGTTTTATCATCTCAATCAAGAAGCTATTTTCTCTGCGAGTCTCTTAAATATTAAGGGTATGCCTTTTGATCCTACAATATATTGATTATTTTTCGACTCCCTGCTATATTGCCAGGTCTTGGCACTTCAGATGCGTTTCTTTATAATATTTTTCTGCTATGTTTCAGTTCCGCTCTTACTAGACGGTGATCACTCCCTGTGATAAATGAGCATGTTTAATTACGCAATCTTCCGTCGCGGCTAATCTAATTCAATTTTCTATGAGCATTTATTGAATAAAGCGTTCAAGGCCTTGTTTTTCCTATCCAAGCCGAACTTTCCGATGCGTTCTTCATCTTCTGACTTTTGTTTTTTTATTATTTTAAAGTTCCTTATCACCAAGGATGGATATGTTTTTGTAATAATAGTTTACTTTAATGTTGTATTTATCCAATACTTAAACTCAAGGGAGGAAAGATCCTATCACTAAAGATTGCTATCGGAGCTTAAATGTAACATTATTTTCTTTTCTGGTAAAACCGTATTTATAGATGTGGCAAGCTGGTTTTAACAACTATATCGATGACAATGACCTGAATGATGAGGCAGGTCATTTCGGTTTGTTTTCATATACCGAATTTTACCGTAGCAAACATTCAGAGAATGTAACATCACTTAAGCATGCCATTTAACATATTTGACAAATATATATTTAGCTAGCAAATAACAAAATGTTTTAATATTAACAACTTTATCTTTTAAACCTTTTTGTCATATTTCCAGTAAAATTTACTCTGCAAAAGATAGAATCATTAGAAATAACCTAAACAGGATATTTAAACAGCTACGCTACTTTTTAGGCTATTATACGTATAACAAATAACTTCCAATTTATTTTTCCTTTTAGGGACAAAAGTGCTTAAGAAAATGTTCCTCCGACGAGGACTGTAAAAGCAAAAAGAAAAAATGTTTATGTGATGGGGCTTGCGGAATGTCGTGTATAAAACCAGGTAATTTACAAAACCATAATTTTAGAGACGTTTTAATGCGTTTTCTTCATTAAGATTCATAATGTGTTATAATTAATAAATCATATTTTCACAATTTTGGTGATTATGACTCCAACTTATTTAATTATTTTTTTAGATAGAGAATGCCCCGAACCAGAAACAATTTCGTTCGGAACAGTAACGGCAAGTGGAAGGTTATTTGGAGCCAGAGCTTCGTATTCCTGTGAGCATGGTTATCATGTGGTCGGGTTGCAAAGCAGAACGTGTCAGGCAGATGGTCAATGGGCTGGACAAGCACCTGCATGCAAACAAAACAGTGAGTAATATTTTTATTTATTAGATGAAATATTGTGATTTTAAACAAATAGACCTAAAATTTAATTACATTTACAAGTAAGAAACAATGCTTTAATCATTCTTTTTTTTTTTTTAGTTTATTGCCTCTCTCCGCCCACTATCGACCATGCAAGGCATAACGCCTTACCAGAGCAAGCAACTTTTGATTTGGACTCCACTTTGCAATATTACTGCCATACTGGATACGTCACCAATGGTTTTCCAAGGGCTAAATGTTTGGCTATTGATGGTCAGGCTTCGTGGTATGGACCAGATATTTCGTGTGAACGTAAGAATTATTTTTAATATTGCTTAATATTTTAATTGGCCGAGATATTTCAAATTTCTCACAGATACAAATAAGCTTTCAGAAACAATATTCTTTATCTTATTGCAATGCACCTTGCTAGAATGTTTCTAGAGCATAGCGTTGCGTTCTCCATTATTATAGCAATTGTCGTTTATTTAAATATATTTAAATTTAAAAAAGACATAGAGAATAAAACATGATATGTAATTATAACCTGACGCCATCAAAATCGGAGAGGGAGCACGTGATGATTCCTGCGACCATTACACAAGTTTACACATTTTTTGGAAAATATGTAAATATAGACCTTCCCTGATATGGAATTTAGATGATAGCTGCTTTTCAATAGATTCAACCAAAACAAAAGTGGTTGGTAAGCGAGGTATACCGTGCTCACGCATCACTAGTACTCTTGGCCGGGTAAAAACGACAGTGTGTCTAATGGCAAATGTTTCTGTACAAAAAGCACCCTCTAATTATTTTTAAGGGGCTCATCATCTGGGACTAATAGCAAGCACCAGATGATTATGTTCCTTGAATGGGTTATGACGCAAGCAAGAAGGGATGGATGGACTCGAATATTTTTTTCAGTATCTCCAAAAGACCATTGCTCCTGCATTGGGAGACAAAAGACCGGTTTTTATTCTATATCATAGGTAAGTGACACATGTTAATGCGGCTGTCGGCCTACTCAGAGGCAACATCATAATTTTAAAACTGCCGACCCACACGACGCACCTTCTTCAGCCGCTAGATTTGTCAGTTTTCAAATCCGTTAAAACCAGATGGGACGAAAAATTAGTTCATCGCCCAAACCTAGAAAGAGACATCAGCAGCTGTAGTCACCAATGGCTTCAAGAAAAGCAGTTTTATTCCATTGAACAGTCAAGTTATACTTAGAGGAAAGTTTTATAAAGAAGCTCTTTAGAGCTGAGGCTAAGAAAATTCTGAAACAATTGATGCACAATATATACAAGCTCTATTTGCTCTAACCACGGACAGAATCGAATAATCAATGGTGTCAGTGATGCTGCTGCATCCACTAGCCCTGGCTACAAAAAAAAAAACGTTTGCAGCAACTACAACAATTTCCGAAAACCCTACATTTGAGAAGCTTTTACTGGAGTGTGTGCGCCATACTTATAGTAGCCCAAAAATTCCCAAACGAAAGTTATTGCCAGATGCTCAGGTTGTAACAAGCGGCAGAGCATCTGTTGCAGTAGGCATATAAGAAACCAGCTATCATCGAGGACACAAGCTCTAGTAGTGAAGCAGATGATAGTATACAATTAGTCTGATTATCAGGAGTTCTCGAGTGAATTACAAGATTCTCTCGAATTTGATATATGATACAGTCAATCCATTGATGTAAATAAATGAATTTTTGTTGATTACACCACGAAAAAAACCAAGCATTTTGTTGGGAAAGTATTAAGGAGTGATAGAGACGACAGCTACGTCAAGTTTTATCTCCGCTGGCTGTAGACAGCCGTTATACGGGCTTGACTATTCAACTCCAATCTGATGTTAGATCTTTTTATAACTCTGAAGACACTATTATCTGAAATATTTTTGCAGTGTTTAATGACTATTTTAGGTACTTAACTCACTTCTGTTTTGAATATGTTTGCAGTACTTAGTGCTGTTATTCAAGTAATTTGTTCTTACAGAAAAGCTTATAACTTTAATATTTTCCAATAAATATAAAAAATTTAAAAACATCACAGATAACTAGTTATTACATTTGCCCCTTTTTCGCTAGACAAATGTAATATATTGCAGTTTTTAAAATAATAATAATAATAAAGCTGCATGAATAATTAAAATTATTCTGTATTTACTAACATACAGTACATACTTGTATTATCTCAGATGAATTTTAGTAAATTTTTTGAGGTGTGAGAGATGTTTGCAACTACACTATCCAAATGATACACTATAATTACCCCAGTTCACATTAATAATTTTTAGCTCGATCATGTGGACCACCAACTGATATATCTCACGGTTGGCATGCAGGGGAATGTTACACTTTTGGATGTAGAATTATGTACCATTGCGCGGAAGGATACGAATTGGTAGGGAGAACGGAGAGGTTCTGTCAAAGTGACGGTACCTGGACACCGAAAGAGCTGCCTACTTGTGTTCGTAAGTACAAATGATTTGTCCTTTATTTTACCTTTTTTCATTATGAATCACAATGCAAATTTATCACCAACAAAAGGCAAATATAGGTAAAAGCTCAACTTTTGATATGAAATTTTCATGTTTGTTTACAAAATACATTTAAAGAAATAAGATCAATTAGTTACTGTTTATTTTTTTGTGTAGCAAATTATATTTTAAGTTAAAAAGATAATATAATAGACTTGAATTTGCAATTTACATTGAAGTAAAATACAAATTTTGTCAAAGTAACAACGAAATATAAATAAAATTCAGTTCAAATTAGTAAGGATATTTAATTTCATTGACAAGATTTATTTATTAGCAAAGCATTTAATAATAATTATTTTTAAATTAAAATAAACACTATAATATTAAAAATAATAGTCCACATGGCGTAATCCCTATTTCAACCTCGTGAGCGGCTTAATTTCAATGAGTCCGACAACTGCCCAGGTATTAAACTGGTATAACCAACACTTTTTTTGCAGTTCAAATGTAGGATAATTTGATGAAAGACACGAAAAAAATGTGTCGGATAAAAATGATGCGCCGATCTTCGAGTTTACGACCTATAAGATGTCAAAATAAAGTGTAAATGTCTTCTTATTATCAACCAGCTGATTTTTTCATAATTGTTTAATTAACTTTGAACAATTAAATGATTATATTGTCTGACAAATTTTATGCGCTATATCTCCAGTCGGAGGGTTAGAAAATGTCATTTTCTCGAGAATATTTTACTGATAACCACAACTCTCATGCGTCCGACAAATATAAGTGCTAGTTATGGACAAAAAAATCCAAAAACAATTTAGAAATTATTAATGTGATTGCGTTCATAGTTCAAGTGAAAGATGAGTATTTTAAAATTTTAAAATATCGTGTTTAAATAGTTGTCTGTATGTGTTATTCTTTCAAGCAGAGTTAAAGGAAAAATATATAGAAACAGTTTGTTTCCCGCAAATATAACTCTGGCCCTTGTTACATGATTATTTTGCTTGTCAAATTTTTGTTTATTGAGATCCCCTCCAATATAGACTTTTGCCACATTTAGCTCTACTTTAGTTAAAATTTATCAAAAAAAAAATTCTTATTTATCTAAATTGCTCATGACCAGCCCAAATATCAATAAGAAGAGACTAGAGATCTGAGTCTTTGGGGTTAACTTTTATTTAATGTATCTTTTAACTCAATATCTTGACCTTAAAAAGAATTACTTACGAATGGCATTTGTTTTGGTTTTAGTCTCGGTGTCGAACAAAACACAAGAAACAAAATAATCTAGTCATTTAATTATATATTTAATCTCTCCACTTTACAACACAAACCTTAGGTCCGTGTACATTTCAAATTGATAATACGACAATTTTTGCACTTAAATATTTTCAACAGTCAATATATTTCAAGTTTACATTAGGCTGAAATCACTTCACCATAATTCTAGTTGGCGATCTATAATGATTCATCTGGCAATTAATACTTTATTCCTTCTCATTCATCGACGAGCAGCTAACTTTCTGTTTGGTAAAATAGTGTTAGCCGTAGATACACTAGATGAGCTTAAAATATATTCTTTGGGGCACTTATCCTGAAGTCGTTGTCTTTTGTGATGGGTACCTACCTGACAGTTTGGTTAATTTGAGACATCTTGTTAAACCAAAATATTCCTTTATAGAGAAGAGGAGCCCCTCGTGGATGATTTGACATTTGACAGCTATTCATACGATAGACGTCGACATCCGAAATTGCAGAAATCCTGTTTTTCGTGATACCTTAATTAGAATGATATATGGTACCAACAAGCAGTATTGCCTATTGCACATTAGTGACTTATGGCTGAGTTACAGTTAGGTTGGCAGTTGTGGTTTCATTTTTTTTTGGGCCTTTTCCGGATGTTTTCCCACAAATGCGGAAGAATTTGGCAATCAGATATGAGACCACATGTCAACTAGGACCTCTTTCTTTTTGTTCACCGATCTTTCTTTCTTCTTTTTTTTGTCGATCTTTCACCGATGTTTCGTCACTCTGTCGTCGATATTTCGGCGATTCTCATTTCTCTGTCTCTATATGACCCGTTCGTCTCCTTTTCATCCCTTCCAAGGTGGTACTGACGTCCTAGCAGAAGCTGTAACAGCCAGTTCCCGTTACTGGTGCTCAATCCACCACGAGTTACAATCCTAAAGCTCCAAGTTATGGTAGAAACTGGATCTTGCCTGGATCTACGTCAAGGATATTTAAGATAAGCTATTTTAACGTTGCACATTTTTTTTATTAATTTAATGAAGTAGTGAAATAGTAATGAATTTTTTAACTAATTTACTTAAACCCATAATGTTATCGGTAGTATACGAAGTAGTATAGATACATCGCAAAAATTGCAGAAAACTTACATGTAAGGGTTGCGGTCAAAGGTAGGTTATGTAACATTTTTTTTTTTTTGATTTGGTCATATGCCGCTCGCTAGCGTACTATGTATTTGATATATTTATGATACTTTTATTATTAAGGCATTTTGTACTAACTAATAAAACCCAACTGGGTAGAAACCTTTCATAATTTCAGCCAAATAAGCTAGCTATTCTAGATCTCACCCACTTTAGACATATCAGTATTTTTTCCACTAGGAGTGGGTGGTGCCTTACTTTTATCTACAATAACCCCCCTAACTCTACGTGAGCTAATCGAATGGGCAAATTTGGGATCCAATGATAAGTCGAGAAATAGTACCGTATGTACGGAAAACACCCACTAGAATAATTTTTGTAAAAAAGTAAAATACAGGTCTATTTTCTCCTAGTTCTAGTTCTTTTTGTTTTTTCCCTATATTTAACTTACTCAAGTTTTTGAGCATTTGTAAAGAGAAGATAGAGGCTCAGTATCAGTATATTATTTTATGTTCATAATATCCTCTCTCCAAACGCGTTTCGACCACCTTATGGTCTCATCAGTGCAGCTGTATCAAACCGAGAGCAACATTCGCAAGAAACAACTGTTATATAAAATATAAATTCCGAGACATGTCGGCAGGATATTGAAAACTTGCCGAATTCGATGTCAGACTGAAAAATATCGCCAGTGGAACGACATCTATCCATTTACTGGTTTGATACAGCTCCACTGATGAGACCATAAGGTGGTCGAAACGCGTATGGAGGGAGGACGAGAGTTGTACTTACAGAAAAAAAACTGTTTCTATATATTCTTTCCTTTTTCTCTGCTTGAAATGAGAATACATATAGTAAAAATTATTTTCATAGCATTATATTTTGCCACCCTTACTTTTTTAAAATAATTAATTTTAAGATGCTTTTTCCAGTTTTATATTGTTAACATCTATTTGTTTTTGGAAAAAATAACTCTTGAATCTTTTGCTTTTTAATATTTAAAAAAGCGTATTTTTATTCATAACCCCGAACCCTCGATCGTTCGGGTCAAGTATTTTCAAGTTTGAAACTTTTATAAAGTCGTAAAGTACAGAACGGCAAACGGGAGATGAAAAAGTATGAAAATAACAGCAGCAGATTAAACGGGGAGTGTAAAAGGATGCCTTAATTATTATTTAAATGAAGAGCGGAAAGTGTTTTGAATAAATCTAAATTTCCTGTTAACGTAAATCGGAATAAAAAATGATCATTATGTGTTTAGTTATATTATAAATCGTTGATTTTAAATATGTCTAGTGTTTTGAAATGTATTGTCATTGGAGAAGTTGTCTAAATTTTATTAGAGGGTATGGATATAAGTTTTGCATGCACACTATGACGCGTTTTTACCTAGGCGGGAAGCAGGTCGAGTCGTGCTCTACGGATCTATTTCGTTCAAGGCAGCGGAACATCGGTCAGTGGATATTTCTTGTGCAGACAGTCATCGGTCAAATGCTCAACGCAGGGGTATCGGGTCGGCGGTATTTACGTATATTCGGGATGTCCCTGCTCTCTTAACTGATCAACGGTTTTACTGCCTGAAGGTCAAAACATCCACTCGGTGTTCGGATCTCGGACGCCACTCTCGGGATTCATGTGGTTGAGGGCCCACTTATGCACCGGGCAGCTTGTTACAGTGGAGAAACGGCAAGCCATGGGTCAATTGCGTGTATTAGTGCTGGCTGCCGGCTGCCAATTGTTATATGTAATGTTAAAAATGGGACTAGGTAAGAAAACAAACGGTCATAAAACATCCTGTATCCTGTATTCCATTCTTTATACAAAGACATGACCTAAAACTAACGTACAATCTAAGATGGACAATAATGTAAACAAATAAAACGATCTGGAAGGCAAGAGTATGTTTTGAGAGCTGTTCACGGTAGCTCATACTGTTCGGTTGCGCTGAAGACGGTAACCCGGCGGTATCATTCACGACGCTATTCACGTACCTCGTACTATACGGTTGCGATGCTATTCACGACGGCTTGTTCGCAAATTATCGCGCCTCGTATCTAAAATCCGCGTTCACGGCGCTTCGTATTAAAATTTGACCGACGGTGGTATACACGGTATGTAACAATAACTCGGCGATGGCGGCGTCTCTACACGGAGACGGTGATCTCTATACGCGGCGGCGGCGACAAGCATCGGGGCGGCAGTTGTTTACCGCTCTTATCAACGGACATCGGAGGGCACCTGTCGGTAAAACACATTCCTGGTCAATACGGAAACAAAGATAATATTGACGGCATTTAGTGCGTGTGTGTATCGGTGACGGTAGGAAGGAACGAAAGGCACTGACGCTGCCCGTTCTTATAAGGGTCCTCGACAGCGTCAGCAGGGTGGAACGACATTGTCCGTTCTTATAAGGGTCCTCGACAATGCCGACCAATAGCGGTAGGAAATTAGGAAAGGAACCGACACTGCCCATTCTTATAAGGCCGACAGTAAGATGATACAACATTGCCCGTTCTTATAAGGGTCCTCGGCAATGCTGGCCATTAGAGAGGTAGGACGTAAGGAAGGAAGTGTATGGTAAAACACCATATACACACAAGCCTAGCTTCACCTACATTGCTAGACCAGGAAGGCGCGGTCCGGCAGGCGACCCAGTCCAGTCCGTTTGGACTGTTGACCCGGGTGGTTACAACACATGTGAAAAATGAATTAAATAATTTAAAAAGCTACAACTTTTCTTGAAGTTCTAGCTAACTTACTATCATCAAGAGTTCACTTTACTCGCACAAAACTTTAATCATTTTAAGAGTACTATGCTTTTGAAGAATTTGGGAAAACTCTGTATATTAAGCAAAAGATATATTGAATAAATTATAGTATTTTACTTAAACACAAATTAATACCTAAACATGTGTTGATCATATCTTTAGATATTATGAATTGAAACAACAAAATTTAAGAGAATTTGTGGATAAAATGATTAGGATTTTTAAAAATATTTCCTTTTTCCTTGAAAAAATAGTGTCTTTAATTAACGTAATAAATATTTAACTTCCAATTTTCAAGTTGAATTAAGACTAATTTTTCAGCCAACTCATTCGCAATAAAATAAAGATGGAGAGAAAGATCGTGTAGGGAAAAACTACTGAAATTGATTTACTTTAGGGTAATAAACTGAAAGAAAATGCTTACATAGAAAAAATATTTTTTAGAATAAGAATATTTATTCATAAGGACCTATTTTTTCTGGTTTAGAAATCGTGACTTTAAAACAAAATATCGAACTTTAATTTTTATATTGTGGCGTTAAGATTTTTTCTTGACTAAAAAATATGATTTCCTTTTAAAAAAATAATAAATAAATATAATTAATTCAACATGAAAAATATTTTAAAAGACCCAGAAAATCGACAGAAAAATAGTTTACATACACATTTTATTTTATTATTCTGAATGTTGAGTGCTGAATAACCACTTTCAATCAATTTATAGCTCTGTTCGCAGAACAATCAAGAAACTAATCAGCGCCAATCAGATCGCACAAAAAGCGTTAGCAAACTGTCATCTGACTGTAAAAATTCTGCTTTGCGTTGACTGATTCGTAATTCTCTACGAACTGGAAATTAAGCTTTTTTTGCTTTTGCTTTTTCAACATGCAACATACTGTTTTTTATTTCAATAAGAGAAAGTGCCAGTGTTGCTAGTCATACGGTAAATGAATGAATAAATGAATAAAAAGTGGTAATACTTCGATACTTAGGCTTGGTTTGGTCCTTTGGTCCTCCCAGCAAACAGTTTTAATTCCCTCTTACCAATAATAATCGAAACAGGCAAAGTTGATTGCTATCCATATGATATAATCGTGGTACCTATATTTTTCAAATGATCTATCTCATTTTCGTGACCTGAAACGCCCACGAATCTCATTGTACAATGGTTTTTGTCACACTTATCAGTAATATTCAGTTCATCATTGGATTCAGACAATAGCGAAGCTATGATATTAGATTTTAATGGAAATACTGTAACTTCTCTGTCTAAATATTTGTTTATTGTCTAATTCCTGTTTATTTCCTCCAGAGATATGGCCACATTGCAGAATAATATAAATTTCTGCTTGAAAGATCGTTACTTGTTCAAGAGAAAGTAAAAATTTATGATTACCTGGTTTCTATTCTACACCCCAGCTCCAGCTCTTTTATCCTATTATGATCCGACTGCAGTGACACTGTGTTTGCATGACTTTCTAAGTCAAGAGCACGACCATGGTT
This sequence comes from Diaprepes abbreviatus, assembly GCA_034092305.1. Lineage (NCBI taxonomy): Eukaryota > Metazoa > Arthropoda > Insecta > Coleoptera > Curculionidae > Diaprepes > Diaprepes abbreviatus. The sequence continues at coordinate 7,675,618 of JASJET010000218.1, forward strand.
TTACTGCATCTATAAAAATAGGCTTTTTATCTAGAAACTTCAAATGTATATTTCTATGATATATAGAGACACAGGAGCTAAATGGAGGCGGTGAGGGCAATCCCCCCTCCCCCCAAAGAAGTTTGTGATATCGCCCCTTCCCTCAAAGAGAGAAGCTGTATCCGCTCCTACAGGAACATAATCAAATATTTGAAATAAACGTCCAATTAAGATTTTATTTTATGACGAGTTTTAAACTTTCACCTTCCTTGAACACTTCCCAAAATTGGCAAAGGTTAAGAAATCTAGATAATACCCCTTTAAATGATATAAGGTTCTGTTTTTGACCTCCTGTTTTAACGTTAAATGATATATAGCAGAATAATTGTGTGACTATTTATTATATTTTGCAATAAATCAATAAATTTTATTACTTAGCACGTTTTTGCCTATTGTGACACTGCAAATTAATATGATACGTGATGCACAATACTTCATAAGTTTGTGGGAGTAGTAAGCAACTTGCATCTGATTTGGCATTAGTTCATAAAAATACGGCAATTTTTGATTAGCTGGTACTTTCTATTGGTTGGCAACACCGGTAAGGGCTGTTATATTCACTGATGTTTTCTCCATTCGAAAATAATAGGTTCTGCTTTTGTATCTATCGTATCGTAGTAACTTTGAATTTTTAAATATTTGCTTTTAGTTATGCTGAAAGTAGTCTAAATACACTACCTTTATTAGTTTCACCAGAAAGCTGATGTAGACTTAAGTTTTATAAAACTCCATTTCACCGTAACAAAGCAAGAGCGTAAAATTTGATCGCTATCTAGAGCATTTATAGATTCGCTTGATATTATGATCTTTCTATCCCCTTTCCTCTTCAAAAATATATTTCATTAACTGGCCGATGCTGCGTAGTGGTGACTGCTGTCCAATGTCCACCTCCAGAGAATCCACGACATGGAAAAGCCATCTACACATCGTGTTCCTACAATTCCGTAGTGAGATATGAATGCAAATATGGATATACATTGGTCGGAGAAAGTACAAGGAGATGTGGTGCGGACAAAAAATGGAGTGGAACTCAGCCTGTCTGTAAAGGTACGGAAGAAAATTTTTATTTGTAAGTTATTTTTGCTTTAATTAATGATCCAACTGCTCCAAGAAAGCTTGGAGTATTTGCCTGCCAACGAGTAATATGTGACCTCATCTTATATAAATATTTTTACTGCATCACTCCCTCCTGCATCTTTTTATAGTGCATCTTATATAAACAGTCCTGTTTCATCAAAAAACTATATTTATTTCAGAAATCAATTGTGGACATCCTGGTCGTCTCTGGAATGGGTGGTTGGAAAATATTGAAGCAGGCACCGGATTAGGAGCTTCTATAATTTTCAGGTGTCACGAAGGAATGCTACTAGAAGGAAATTCGTCAACTGTATGTCAAATTGATGGAAAATGGAGATATGCTTTACCAAAATGTTTAGGTAAATAAAATGAAATAAAATAGTTATTTTACGAATATTTATGCAAGTATTAAATTTATTAAAACTTTAACATAAGGCCATTCCAAATGTTGTTAATTGCTGAGTATTAAGTATTTTATGATATAAATACAAAATGGTTTTCTTTTATTGTATTTCTTGTACTAAGATTTGTATTGTGTATTATATTATTTTAAACAATGGGTTTTTATACGCTTTGTTGAGTTAAGCCGTTATTTTGAACTTCCCAGAATGTTTCTTTCATTATATTTTACACTTTTTAACATTCCGTTATATATTATTTTAGCCCCTTGTGTCGTTCCACATATTTCAAAGGGCAGAGTAATTTTACTATCACGAAACGATACTGCGCCCACATCTACAGTTGTAACACATGGAGAAGTTCTTGCTGTAGACTGTGATCCTAAGTACGAATTCATTTCACAACATTTGAACGTGACTTGTAATAATGGAACTTGGACTCAGATGCCCAAATGTGAACCAGCTAAGTAAGTTGTTGATGAGAAAAATATTGTGCTACTTCATTTGCTGCAACAAAAATTTACTTATTCATCAAATATTTTAAGTTTCAATTTTCATAATCACTTTGCTAATTTTAGATGCCAAAATTTGCCCAAGTCTCCCCGACATGGTATGGTATCAGCACCAGAAATGAAGCACGGTATGAGAGCCAAATTTCGATGTAAAGACGGCTACGAACTCAGGGGTAATGAATTCGTGGAATGTTCTTTTGGTAACTGGACTGGAATATCACCAAGGTGTGAAGAAGGTAAACATTTTTAATATATCTTAGGATTTTCAAGAAATTGCTTCTTTACATTTGTACAAGTATTTTTGAATTTATATATTATTATTTTACAGTTTTTTGTCCATATCCTGGCCTTGTAGAAAATGGGAAAATTTTACTGGTGGGAAATATGGGTCTCTACGACTACAGACCATATGTTAAGAAAGTTGCCAATAATAAACAGATCATGTACGACTGCGAAAAGGGATATGTTTTGCATGAAGGGCCTCCAGGTGCAACTTGCGTTGGAGGAAGGTGGAGTCCTCGAGAACTGCCAAAGTAAGAATTATTTTTGACGAAAAACAACGTCAGTGCAGATATTGGCATTTTATGCAATACTGACAAAAGGGCACTTTTCTAATGCAGAAATAATTGTTTATTCAATGATATATTTCATTAATAGATGTAGTTAATCCCAAAATGTCACTGCTTCATTTTTAAATCGATTCTTAGAAGTTTTGTTATTATAACAAATTTCATATTACAGATGTGTTCCTGGTGAGCATCCAAGATTCCGTTGGAATCGGCGAAGACGTTCCATAGCCGTGGAAAAAGTAAAAAGAGCTTTTATACGAAACAGTAAACACATTTATAATAATAGAGAAAGAAGGTATGTTCATAATATTCTGAACGAATTTGTGCCTTTTGAAAATTCTGTACCAAGGAGAAACATTTTTGGTAAATATGGTGGATCTGATTTTAATAATCGGATTACTGCTAGAAATAAGAGAAATATTAAATATGCAGACTTAAAAAATTATGTGAATCGATATGATGGACCGGATTTACGAAATTTTGACAGAAAAAGAATCAAAAGGCATGTTAGAAAGGAAGATTTTGCACGAAGCCATTTGAAAAATTATATATTTGGATATGATGGACCCGATCTTAGAGTTAGTGTAACAAAAAGAAGGAAGCGGAGTTTGTCAAGTTGTCTTCCCCAGAGAACATCGTTCGATGAAAATTTTTTTGTTAAAAATAGCTTATGTGGCTATGATGGACCTGATTTTCGAACTTACGATGGCCCAAATTTAATATTAAACTTAAAAAATGATGATTTCATGACCGCGAAAAGAATATATAATCCATATTTTAAACGTTACAGAAGAAATGCCGTGTTTAATAAAAACCCATATCCAGAAATAAATGTATTTCCCTCAAAAGGATATAACACCGATTCAGACAAACCTCATAGTAGAAAACCAAGAACTATAAACAAATTGTTGTTGCAAAAATTGCATAGTTTGTATGAAAACAGAAAGAAAAATTATAGAGTAAAACGAGCTCTTAAAGGTGGTGGTTCTAGTAGAGCAGTGGGATCTATACATAAGAGTTCTGGATCATCATTAAGCTTGAGGTATTTATTTTTTGGTTGAAGTAATTTTCCGTACGAATTTACTGAACTTCATTATTTTTAAATTTTATTTTAGGCGGGGTCATAAGGGTAGAAATAGTTTCGAAGATTTGCCGGACCCCGACAACGAGGTAGCGCCTACTAAAAAACCAAAGAATCATAATCATAATAAAACAAGAGGAGGACCATGTGAGCCTTTACAGAATGAACCGTTCGTAAATATTGAATTTGTAAAGCATGGTAAGAAATAACAATATACATTCATAGTGTTATAGATAGAAGATAAAAAAATTGAAATTTATTATTGCCTAATATATTCTCCACTTTTCCCAAATAAACTTTTTTATTTTGTTCTAGTTTTTATTTATTTATCCATATTTATTATTTTATAATAATGCAAATCTTAAAAAGAATGAATTTTTAGGTAAAGATCAAAATGCAACGTATGGATCTGGGACAATAGTGCGACTGGCCTGTGGAAAGGGTTACGTACTAAATATGGCCGAAAATAAAACCGCCAAATGTGTAAGAGGCAAATGGAAACCAAATAAACCAATGTGTAACATAGGTAAAAAGATAATAGAACAATCATTTTTACCACGAGAGCTAAAAACATCTAGACCACTACATTTCCTATTGCGAAAAATTACTTGAAAAAAATTACAACTGTTTTTATCGTCATAATTTTTTTTTGTTTACATTGTGCAGTAAAAATGAAGTTACATTTTTTTTCCAAATTGCGATTAGTAAATAATTATACTTGGTTTAGTAATTAGTATATGGAAATAAGAAGCAACATATTTTTAGTCCAAATATTGCATAATATTAGTGACACAAGTTATAACATCACTATAAAAATGTTTTTGTTTATGTTTGTTTATTTATAGTACCGTGTTACATCCCTGAAACCCCATTGGGAATATATAGGCTACAAAAATCTGAAGATGATTCTGGAATAGATCCTAATGCACCACTTAATAGTACTACTGAAATTCCCAATGGGCAGATAGTAGAATTTAGCTGTGAGGAAGGCTATACTGTTCAAGGATCAGAAAACATGCGATGTTACCATGGAGAATGGGCAGTTACTATATTTCCAGAATGCGCGCCGGGTAAATAGAATATAAAAAAATTTCCATAATATTTTATACAAGTAGGTGTGTGGTGTTTTTAATAAATTATTTTTACCATATTTTTGAAATAAGAATTAAATCAACTGCATTAAACGAATAGAAATTATGAAATAAATCTAAACGATTTTAGCACCCTGTTTACTGCCAAAAATTCCTCATGGCCAGTATATGTCAGGATATAGAGCAGGACTTACCATAGCAAATGGTTCATCTGTAACTTTTCAATGTGATGGAGACTATAATCCTTCTAGTATACAACCCTTAGAATGTCTGTTAGGTAACATGTTTAACACTTGCTAGAAACATACAATTTTCAAAAACGTAAAATGTTTTCTGTCTCTTGCTTGAAGCATTAATATATTTTATAGGTGAATTACAACCTAGAAATCCTACTTGTAGAAAGGAAGGTGAAGTTATCCCTGAAACACACTATTTGGGTGGTAAAGATATTGTTAAGGGAGGAGATATCACCGTAATTGAATATGGTAGTTCAAATGGAAAACCATGTGGCCCACCCGCTAAGTACGGAGATATTTTCTACCAATAATTCTTTTTACATTCAATTAGTTATATTATCAGTTAAAATTGGGGTTTTGACACCTTTTTTGCTTTTAATAGAGTCAGAGGTTCTCTAGTCTATCGAAATGGTGAACCAATTGTTGATGACGAAAATAATTTCCCTGATGGAAGCGAAGTTACCTTTAATTGTATTGAGAGCATTATGGGAGAAAAAACTACTTGGAAGATAGTTTGCGAGGATGGCAGTTGGATTGGAAGATCTTTAAATTGTGGTAAGGAGCAATACAAAGGGGAACTTGTGATCGGGTTAATATGATCACAGTTTCTATAAAGGCCTTTAGATTTTATTGAGGTTGCTACACCAAGCAAAATAAATAATGTATTAGAAAAATTAGTACCCATTAAATTGTACAAAAACAGACAAAATTAGGTACGAACAATTAAAAATGTGTTGCTTTATTGTTTTCAACAGTCTAGATGTATTCAGCTTAATTTAAATTAAAAAATTTTACACATATTTCTCATTTATAAGTATTAATTAAAAAAAAATCATTTTGTAGATGCAGACGAGCTTATGGCTTCCCAAACAGTCGTTAGCAATAGCACTTGTGTATTTAGAAACCAAGAACCTAATGTTATCTCTTTTTACAATGATCAGCAGATTAAAGAAGACGTTATAGAATTTCCTGCTGGGGCAATTTTAGTTTCGAGATGTATTGATATTGGAAAATACGCTATGGTTGGTAAGTCAATAATATATTAACTTGAACTAATATTTTGCTTAACAATAAACCAATTATTCTTTACCATATGCATTAGGTGATATAGGATAGCTTCTGAAAAAGTAGGTTTTTACAACAATTTATTACTTAATTATAATAAACAAGTTCGGAAAATAAATATTTAGGAAGGAAAAACAAAAGATTTCTAATTAACTTAATTTTTAAGGTCCAAATAAAAGACGTTGTATGGGTGGAGAATGGGATGGTTCAAAACCATCATGTTTTGGACTTAACCAAGAAAACGACTATTCCATGGAAAAACCTCCAACCATATTATTCAGACACCAGCTCGGTCCTATTGGTAAGAGAAGCCTATTTCTTATTATCGAACAAAACTTAATTTCTATTTAAAATATTTTTTTTTTTGCTAACAGCCCAATCAAATGATGGCAAGTTAATAGTTTATCCTGGAACAATTCTCCATATGGAATGTCTATGGATACGAAGATTCGGTGTTCCAAAGTGGACTGTTAGTCATGACTACAGGTATTCTTGTTAAGTTTCTACATGTGAGGATTCTAATTTCGGATAATATTATGGTTTCATTATTTTTTCAGAAAATATCCTGAAGGTTGGACCACTGATCCAGGACGCGATTCACAACTTGAATACAGGTTATCAATTTTTCATGCTTCTAAAGATGACTCGGGACTATTTACTTGTGTAACTCCAGCTAGATATACCCACGCAGTAGAAATTATTGTTAAAGGTAAAACCGAATCAAAGTTTTTCACAAATTTTTAATTTTTAATATTAACCATTAAAGGTAATGTATCGTTGTGGATTATACATAGATTAATTAGACAATAACTATCTAGCAATATCCAATCACTTTTTTCTTCAAGATTACTTATTTAAGTACGGTGAAGAATTTTAAATGAAAATAATTCAAGGTTGGTTTTTATGGTCACATATTACAATACATCCATATAAAACTTTTTAAGCTGTTCATTGTCCAATCATCCCGCAACGACGAGGTCTTACTTCAAGTACTCAAAGCACGAAAATGAACACTGTCGTTAAATTCTACTGTGTTAACGGAAATGCTCTCATCGGAGCACCTGAAATCGTTTGTTTACCTTCGGGAAATTGGAGTGCACCTTTTCCAGTTTGTGAAAGTGAGTTTGCTTTATATAATAACCAAATTATTTATTTAGAATATTAACTTTCGCACAACAAAAAAAATATTTTTAAAATTTTACCGAGAATAATTTGTTGATTTTGACTTTGAAAATGATATTCCTTCTATGAAAACTACATCTTCCTTGTTTTTTCTGTCATTTTCCTTCAGTGACATAAAATAACCACATACAATAATATGCTTAGTATGTTATTTTCATATATTCTAAAATTTATAATTTGTAGGTATAGAATGTGGTGAGGTAGGTCCGAATCTAGGTTCCCACCTTAAAGTTCTTGTAGTGTCTAGAGAAGTAGGAGGTAGAGCTGTATTCAGTTGCGATTCTGGTTATGGTCTTAGAGGCCCAACTGAAACTGTTTGTCAAGCTAGTGGAGACTGGGCTAGTCCATTTCCAGCATGTGAAGGTGAGTTAATATTTTATGTTTCTTATTATCTGTTCTGACAAGAAGTTTTTGTATAATTTTTAGAAGTTCATTGTGATGATCCGAAGATTCCAGAAAATGGGTATATCCAAGGCAATGGACCTTATAAAGCTGGTGATGTTGTGCAGTTCAATTGTAATCCAGATTACATGATGGAAGGACAACCTATTATAGCTTGTCAAGAAAATTCTAGATGGAGTGGAAAAATACCAAAATGTAAGTTAAGCATGCCACAGAATTAAATTTAAATTATGTAAAATTAGATATAACTTCATTGAAAATAGCCCTTTAAAGTAGTTTTTATTCCGTTGTACAACTACATACAATATAAGTGGAATTAAATGACATTTTTACTACACGAGAAAATTTTTTTTTATAATAATTAGTTGTGTAGATTAAATGTTTTCTTGTTGTTATTTTAATCTGTTGTTTTATAGGCGTTCAAGCGTGTTCATATCCAGGCACCACAATAAGTGGAAGAATGTCATCTGTCAAATTCTTTTATAAAATAGGTGAAAATATTACATTCACCTGTGAAGAAGGCCTAATTCTTAAAGGAGTGGCAATGCTGAAATGTCTTAAGAATGGAAAATGGTCTAATGCCATACCAACTTGCATCAGTCCAGATAGCATTAGAAAAAGAGAAGCCACAATTTATTAAATAATAAATATAACCTCTATGATAAAAGATATATTATCAATATTATTATTGATGACATTAATATTTACGATCTCCACGAGTATATTTAAGATTGCTTACCTATTTAAAAACCAAAAAGATAGAGGAGGGCTGTAAGGTGACGAGGTAAAATGCAAATTTTCACTGTATTTCAATAAAAAACAAACATACAAAGAGGAAAATTATATAAAAATACTATATTCATTTTTTGTGAAGTAAAAACCAAAATTGTGCATTGTTACCCATTTTATATATTTTATATTGTACGTTGACATCTAGAAAAAATTCAAAAAATTGACATATCATCATATTTAGCTTTTTAAATTTAATTGCTTATGTGCTTATTATCAGAGTAGATTTAATCTGTTATTTTTTATTTTCAAATTTTTGGTTTTCATCCATTTTGAATCATGCCTATTTGGACAGCTAGTACCAATATGTATAATAAAATATAGGATCATTATGAAACACGTGGAATAACAATTCACTACCTGTAGCCATGGTATAAATTATATGATATTACAGATGCGACAAAAGGCGTTTGAGCCACAATTAAATTTTATGGCCTTGCTTGCTTCGTTACCCACTATAGTACACTGGAAGATTAAACTATGCTTACCTTTGACTTAGTGTAAAAATACTGGTCTAGATTAGTTTTCTAATGTTACAGATGCATACAGACGTATTTATTAACTGTTCCTAAAAGAATATATTCTCTATACAGTTCTTTTAACTCATTCGGAACCTATAAACAACAAGAGAAATATAAATAACCATTTTATATACTTGAATCGAATCAGTCTTTTCTCGCTTAATTTAAGAAATTCGTCACTTTTTAGAAAAAATGAGTGGGCTATCATTTTTACTTTTTGTCAATCTAGTAGTATTTATTTTTAATTTTAATCATTGCTATCAGTGTTATCGCGAAGTAAACAAGGGCACGAAAATTGAATCATTCAACTTCAAAGGTATCACCAAAGTTGTGGTATCTGTAAGATGATAAAATTTGGGGTGTAAGAATAATTTAGCTTGTGTTTTATATTTATCTTACCAAGCCTAGAAAAGTTAAAAACATTATTCATGAAAATCTTATCCCCAAGATGATTTGTTCCTGTTTTCGGCCACAAACAACACAAATATAAAACAAAATAGTTTCCGTGCTTTCTCACAACTTCAGAGTTAACTATTTTTATCATACCTATATATTCTTACTAAATTTACGAGAGAAAGATTTTTTTTCACTTCTACTTTATCTTCTAATTTTTAAATCAGGCAATGACCATATTGATTCTTTAACTTTTTTCTTTAAAGAGAGCGCCCTAAAAGAATTCTTTAAAAAATTTACTTTTTTCTTAGTCATGGCGAAAAATAAAATGACTTTTAGTAGCCAAAATATGGAAATATATATATACACAATAAATAACAAAAACCAAATTTGAAATAAAATAATTCTCAGCCAGTCACAAATATATTCATTATTCGATTTATTTAGTAGCTTTTCAACCATTTAGCCCCTGGTATAAATTCGTCATACGGAAAATATTAAATACATAGTCCCGTCTTTATTGCTTACATACAAGCCTCGTTAACCTTCGTCTTGCCACATTGCGGTATTATTGAATGGAACAATCCTATATTGCCGACAATGGCTATATTCTTTAGAGCAATTATTAATTGATCAAAGTGAAAAAACTGTAACTGGTAACTTCATGTTCTTTTGAATATGCATTTACTTGTCATTGGGTTGAAGTGATGATGATTACTTCAAATGATAGAAGTGAAAGTGATAAAGACTCAAAAGAATAGCCTTTATAGAAAATCTGTGAGTTTTAAGCCGTTGCTCTGTAGCCAGATTTTCAAATTATTAATATGCAAATGGAGAAAGTATTTGAAAAAATTGAAAGTATAAATAATTTTAAAAAATGTTTTTAGAAAAAAATAATTAGTGAAATAACAGTGGATTCAATTCAATAACTAACCACACATAGGACCAATATTCAGTAGGGATCAAAAGTCGATGAAATATTCAAATGTAAGTGGCAAAATGAGGAGCGTAATAGATGAAAAGGGTGAAAATTTTCTTTCAGTTTTTATATAGTTCGATCTCTTTACCATTTCCAATCATCGGGGGGTTAAGATTGCCGTAGTTTTCATAGAATACTGTATTATCACCATAAGTAAATAGGTTCAAAGTATATGGAAAAATGGTTAAGCGTCAGACATTTATTATGTTAGAGTTCCGTAGCAGTTATTGACGTTGTTAGTTCTTTTCTGTAATTTCGTTGCAAGTCTGCTAATGAAATAAGTGTTTCAGATCTTTATAAAAACGTTTAATTAAAAATGATCATTAACAAACCTTAAACGCATTTCGTCATTATCAAGTAGATAGAAAAATGAAAAAACACAATTGTTCACCTTACAGGTCACCATGCCATAAATAAAAGTATTTTGTTCCCTGGAAACTTAATGTTGACGGGATATTAAATAGGTAAGTACGCAAAATATTAGTAATTAACAATATTCTTGACATAAAATACGATTACATTACAAAAATCGAAATATTTTGAAACTGGCAGAATTTTTTCGTAGGCAACATTAAATTTTTTTAAATACGACAATACCGTATAATGTAGCCGCATATTCTTAGAACTTAACCAGATGATGCGAAATACGGGTTAATGTATGAATTCGCGCGTTAATTGAATTCCATCTACATGCAATACGCAAAATAATTATTCGCGCGTAATTCGCCTGATTTTCGATTTGTGCTAACCACGCTCGCATTACGCGCGAGATAAGATACCAGAGATGAATTGTCGTGTCCAGTATATAAGCGAAACTTTGCATTGATAATTTAGATATGAAGTAAAATAAGGACGGCCGTACTGGAGATGAAATCTTCTGCATATTCAAGTAGAGATTTTTAAAACGGAATTCTTGGAAAGAATTGATAATATTTTCAGATATAGATAAATCTGAAAAAAAGAAAAAGAATCTTGTTAATATTTGTTATAGATTTACGAAAGTAAAATTATTATACAATACAATTTTTCTTCAGTTTTCCAGAATACACAAGAAAAATCATGTTTCAGTTCACAAGATCACTTTTATTTCTGGAAAAAGTACCAAATTTTCGTATTTAATTCGAATAGTAATAATAGTTAAAATACATTTTATGTAATATACCCAGGCGCGGATCCAAGGGGGGGGGGCGGCGGGGGCGATCGCCCCCCCCAAGAGCGTTGAGTTCAGGAAAATAGACCCGATTTTGCCACTTATGCTATAGTTTATTCAAGAACTAGAGAGAGTAATAAATCATTTTTTACCCTTTTTTTTTCTTCGCAAACTACCTTTGTTCTTTAGTCCGATTTCTTTGGCAAAATCTGTTAGACACATATATTATTCATAAAAATGTTTTAGAAATTTTAGAATCAAAAATACTGGTCTATAATAATGGACTATTTGGTTGGATAACAATAGATATTTGGATGTGTGAAGTGTTAAAAAGGATTTTAATCCTTGTCATAGGCGTCGGAAGGAGGTTTATTTTATCACTAAGTATTTATGGCAGAGAATATTATTTCGGTAATAAACCTGAAATAAAAAGTTTTTATAATTTTATTTAATTTCTTATGACTTCTTAATAATTCACATACATTAGAAAATATTGACATATTTCACACAAATCACAACTGTATTTTTATTAATTTTAATTGTGGCATAGAAATCGTTTTATGCACATTCCAACTAAAATGTAGCCTTTTTCTCTCAAAAAATTCTAAGTTATAATTTAAATACTTACAAAATACTCATTGTCAAAAATACAAGAAGTTAAACAAATATAAAAAAAATAAATTCGTCCATATAATATTAAAAATTTTTTGAGGCTATCGGTCTTTTTATTATTAATTAAAAACATTTTAAGGATATTTGACTGTTCAGTTTATTTATTTCTGAAACCATCTGCAGAACTAAAATTAAACACTAAAAAGGGATTGAAATGTAATTTATTTTTATAAGTTACAGAAAATTTAAATAATAAATTGTGTTAACGCTGGTAAACATTACATATCTAATTCGTAATCAAAGTCAGTGAACCTATCTTTGCCTAAATTAATTATAATCGGTTCCTCTATCTCACCGGTCATTAGATCGAGTTTCCACATTTTCTTTTATTCTTTTATTAGAAGGATTTTTCCCAATTTTCTGCAGTAACTTGATTCAAAAAAAATTTTCTAAAGTTCAGTTAAATTACTAATTTTGTAAGTTGTAATATTTCTAGCAACTCTACCTTTTACTTGAGAGAGATATTTTGTTCTCCAACGGACATATTCCAGACGATCTATAAGAACAGATTTCCTATTTGCTTTTTTCCAGCAAAAATTAAGTTCTCTTAGCAATTTCCAAAGCTGTTCTTTTAATTTCAGGTAAATCCCGATCTTCATTGATTTTACTTAGACGGTTGGTTGCTTCTCATAATAAAATGTGTATACAACTTCTTTTATTGCAGTTTACATCTCTTCTTCCAACGAGGTTTTTCGTCTGCTCCTGATCGAATGTATCTTGGGAGTACTAACAATTCCAGTCGTTTTTTTCCTTCAGTATTGGGCACATAGTAGATTTTCCAACTCCCGTCATGTTGGAACACAACTCAATAGAGTTTTTAACATTATTATCTAGATATTGATATCTTCAGGCATCATAAACATTCGTCGTAATAAGTTTTTCGTTGAGGAAAAAATGCCCTGGTTAAAACGATTTTGGAAGCCATATCTTTTGGGTATCTCACTAATCTCAAATAATATGTAAAAACAAGCACAGAGAAGATAAATTACTAAGGACACACTGTAAGGTGTACTTTGCTCACTGACAGAAATTAAATTGAACTACCAGAAATTCTATTGTAGCAGTAAATTTATAAAAGTTTATAATGTTTAAATATAATTAAATATAAATAGATTTACGGCAGTCCTCAGATACTTGCGGCACTGGAGAAGGAACGTTGGAGGTTTTGTTAACAGTTTTATTACTCTCTCTAGTTCTTGAATAGAGTATAGGAATGTGTATGCTTGTGATCGCCCCCCCCCCTTCCCAAAAGCTTTGAGTTTAGGAAAATACAACCGATTTTGCTTTTTTGTATTAGGAATGTGTATGCTGCTCGCATCCTACCTCCCTGTGGGCAACTTGTTTTTTTCTTGTGATCGCCCCCCCTCTCCAACAGCTTCAAATTCCTGAAAAATAGACCCGACCCTGCCTTTTACACTAGAAATGGGAATATTGCTGATGTCTCTCCCCCTCTCCCCCCCGTCGACAACTTGCTTTCGCTTGCCATACTGCACTTTTGTGATATCACCGCCCCCCCCAAGGAGAGAGGCTGGATCCGCCCCTGAATATACCTTTACTATTTTTACACATATTTTAGCAAACAAGTAAAGAAAATCTTACATTGTTAACCAAAAAGCAAAGATAAGTTTCTTAAATTTCATTGCCGTTCTATTATTAAAAACGACGGATATCTGCTGCGATGTTGCCAGGTATAAAATATTTATTTAAAAAAGTTTATAAAATTTGTCTGTCTCATTCTTATGGGAGGATTGGAAGCGCTAAGTATTAAAACTCGGTCATTGATAAAAGGTAGTTTCAACTATAAGTAGTAAAACGGCAAGGAATGATGTAGATGCAGTGTTGCCGTATTAGATAATTGATCTAAATAAACTACGGGTACAAGTTTTTTTATCCCTTGGTTTATTATATTTGTTGAAATTTACAAAGGGAACGTTGTAATAATCAAACCTTTTAGTAAAACTTCGCTAGGCTGCGGCAACCTTGCATTTAAATCGATAAAAAGGTGAAGCTTACCCCTCTTAGTCGGTAGGAAGGGATATGCAGTATTGCCACGTTTTCAACATAAATCCGAAAATTTAAATCTTTTATACTCGTTTTTAACAAAAGCAGGTATATTACATTTAAATACTGATATCGGATCTTTGATAATATTGTAAATTGCCTTTTATGAATGAGACGGCGTACCAGTTTGGCGTACCATTTAGGAGCGTCAAAATTATAGCACAGGATAGGAATTCTTGGTATATTTCTTCTATGGTCTTAGTCAGCAACATGTTGAATTTTTGTAATATAAAAACAAGTGCAAAAATAATCTTAATGAACCAAAAGTTTTAGTTGGTTTTGATTAGTTCAGATTCAGCTTGATTTTAGTTAGTTTAGATGACTAAAACTAACCTGAACCAATCTAAACTGACCTAGATATATTAATTAAAATATGTTACTGTCCAGCAGAGATCACGTGGAGGTAGGACAATTTCTACCAGGGAAACATATTGGGAAAGGTTTGAGTTAGTAGGAAAGCAGGCGATTTAGTATAAAAAAAACAAGGATAATAAATTTGACGGAAGAATGGTATTGTTTAGCACCAAAACAATAGAAAAAATAAGGGGCATAAAAATATTCAGTAAAATCAAATTGTTAATGTTTTTCCTTATTTTCATTTAAGAAAGAGGGGGAGAAAGATGTCTCATGTAATTTAAAAAATCACGGTACATGTTCTTGTGGCCGGGTATGTAAAGATTTTTTTAAATCATTACTCTTTCGTTCTGGTTATGTATTTTCCATTAGTTCAACTTCATATTGTTTAACGCACAATGTATACTGAAAGGTCATGCGTATACGCGCTGGACAAGTTCTTAGACGTGTTAAGTAGCTGATAGTGTGCAACGAGTACATATATTGGTATATTATTATAGTGTCGCCATAACACTGACGATGTATAAAAATTCTTATGAGAAAAAAAAATTCTTTTTAATATCAACTAAGTTTAAACGATTAACTATCCTCACATAACACTAGTAGTATATTATTTAACGAACATGTAATGATGGGTATTTTTCATGAGGATGAAAGTTTGAGATACGTCCAGAGGTGATTGTCTTAAATCACCCGAATAAGTAATAGTCATTAAATCATTACCTGTAAGTAGATTGCTATACTCTTTCTGCAGTGTTTTTATGCAGGGTCTTAATTTTCAGACTTGCCATTTTATTTATACATTCATTATACAACATAACTTTCCAATTTTTATATTTAAAGTAACGAAACGGTTTGAAATTTTAAAAAGTTTGCCTTACTTTGCGTAATCAGTAAGGAACAGTAAAATGTTTCCTAACGGGTAGCAAAAGTTTTCTGCTCAAAGAATGTAGGCAATGTGGTCCATGTGTTCTTAGCCCAACGTAGAAAGGAAGGTTGAAATAAAAAAGACATATTATTATTTTTCAATATAGTCTTCCTGTATTTCTATATATTTCTCATAACATTTAATAAAAGTCTCTGTACCACTTAAAAAATATACTGGATCTTTAGTGTCAAAATGGTTGTAAGCGGTCTATTTCATTTCATTATCGGAAGTGAATTTTTTCCTCCATCAATTTTGAAAAAAAAAAATAATCCGAGGAGACCAGGTTGGGGCTATATGGGGGATGATCGAGTTTAGTGGAGTTACATTATCGAACAGACACCTTGGAAATCTCAGCAGTGTGGGTTAGACAATTATCGTAAAACGACTGAACATCTCGGCTGAGATTTCCTCGTCGTTCCTAACAATATTCCGGTGCATTTACGGTAGTAAGGCATAATAATACCCCGCATTAACGATTATATTTCATTTTATCAATAGGATACCTTGGCAGTCTCAAGAAACATTGGCCATAAGCTTTTTGGTGTTTTGGGCAACCTTGGCTTTGTTTTTGGGGACCAGGTCGCCCTTCCGATGCCACTCCATTAAATCTCTTTTCGAACTTGGATCCTAATAAAGAATCATATTTTCATCACCCGTCGTAATTGATTCAATTTGAACTTTCCACATTTTTAAAAATTACTTCGACTGCAGCCACAATTAAACTGACTGACGCAGCGCGTTCATATCATGTATCAAAATATATGAGACTTGTTGAGAGTTTACGCATTAAGCGCTTTTTACTGTATGAGGCTAATAGACCGCACTTCTTATTTCGCCGCATCAGCTATCTTAGATAGTGTAGAAAGAATTTCTTCTAAATTAGTTATTTTTAACTAGTTTTCAGTTTCAAAATTTTAAAATTACAGAATATACATTTAATTTTAACGACCAAACAAACTATCCAGGATAATTATTATTATTGTTTTATTCCATGACATTTAGAAATGACATATCTTTTGTTTCGCTGATTCGTCGGTAACTCGTGTGTAATAAAGTATAATAAATGATTAAAAAAGTTTATTATTAAACCGAAAATAAAGTTAGAAAGTTGTTATTTAATAGTCATTTTAGTGTTGCCTACTACTTTAAACTCAACAGTTAGTTACTGTTTTTGTTTTAATATGTATCCACTTAAAATTACATTACGGATATAAAAGGAATATAGTAAACATTATTAAGTTAACATTTTAATTATTTTTCAAATGACATATCATCTAAAGCCCAAAGCTAACCATAGACGTCTGTACTTGTGTGGGTTTTAAATTTAAAAAATCTACATTGTTGTACGTTTGTGATTCAAGATAAATTCTGTAGTTGAAAATCACATTAATCAAATTCTAAGCAAGAACATACATCTGTGGCAAGCTTAATAATATACTTAATTTGTTAGTTTTATAGCAATTTACAATTTGACTGATTCGATTGATTTAAGATGTAACAAAAGCTTAAACATAGATTTTAAAGTTTAAAAGTTACAGAGTGTTTCTAGGCCAGCAATTTTATACAATCTGTTGATATTATTGTAGGATCAGATTTATTTTTACATTTTCATATATTCACGATTTTTACATTTACATATATTCACGATATGTAATTTTCATTTCCTGGCCATGTATCATTTTACTTTTGAATTACGAAAAAGTAAGTTTTATCAACATTTATTCCATTATTACTGTTTACTATTTTATTGGTCATTTCTTGCTATATGCAATGTAGTGATGTAAATAAAACAAAATAACACTATGTAACAGTTCTGCAAAACAATAAAGTACATATATCCTACATTTGTTACCCTAACGTACAATAAAAATAAACCTTACAAATATGAGAAAAAGCAAAGAAAATATTACTCAAATGGGTTTAAACATTGAGGGTTAACATATTCGTCAATATGGTAAATTACTAAATAGGTCAAAAAATATTTTAGTTTACTTTTAAACTGTCCTAAATTTGTGCAATTACATCCTGCATCATATGAAGTCATGTATTCTGGAGTTAAACTATCTCAAATACAGATCTTTTGAATACCTTATTGCATACCTAGTTTGGTCAAATTATTCTCTTAATGAAAAATAAATGCTAATAGTATACATTTCCGGTAGAGTTAGAATCTTATTTTCTTTAAATACAATTCTACAACTTTCTTTATATTCCAAACGGAAAATTAAACATTAAAACCTTTTCGGAAAAACAAAACTCTGTGATTTGGCATGTACCAGATGGCTATATAAACACTTAGAAATAGGTATACCAATCCATGGTATAAAAGAAAAAATATGTTCGAGAAAGTTCATTAGACAGCAAATTTATATCATTGACCACCCAGCCAACAAATTTTGTTGACTTCCTTATTGGAATCTTAATATTTTAATATGAAATTGATAAAGGATCTACTGTTTTGTGTAGTTTAGTAAACTGTACATCTATTGTTTTATTTAAATTTATAATCAGATGATTAATGTTACACCATCACTTAAAATCTTTTATCACCTTACACAATTTTTTAAAGATCTTTGAAGTTACGATAATGGTTGTATAATCTGCGTTCATGAACAACCTGACATCCTTTATATAGTCTGGCACGTCGTTCACAAATAACAGAAACAGTAGTGGACCAAGGACACTCGCTGCGGAGTTACCAGTTCAGAGTTATAAACATCAGATAAGTTAATACTCACCTTGACAACCAAATACCGATCAGTAATATAGAAAATAAGTCAACTTAAAACTGAATCTCGAATACCTAGTTTTCCCAATTTATTATATGTAAACATAGAATTCATTATTTCAAAAGCCCAAGACAAATCCAAAAAAACAAAACTACAGCATATTCTTTAAGCTTTTAATTACTAGAGTAACGTCCTTTTCAGTGACAAGGTAATAATATATAGAGTTACTGACGGTAATTAATTTTACAGTGCCTTTATGTTCATTTAAATTCATACTATTAATAGTATCTTTTATTGAAAGGGCTACACACAACACTCACAAAGCAAAAAAAATGAAAACGGAGACAACTAATGTTGCCAAAGGCCCCCCAGTCAGAAAAGCAATTAATTAATATGTTCAACACATATTACTATCTTTTTTAAGTACTATTTTTATAAATTTCAAATAAATTATTAAATATCGAACCGAGGGATTTTTTCTCCACAAAATACACGAACAGTGTCCCTGAGACAAATCGTCTGTGCTTATAACAAACTCTCTCTAAGCCTAATCTTATGTGGAAAACTTGGAATAATAATTCTATACTCCCTTAGACTTGAAAAACAAGACAACAGTAAGTTGCAGCATAACATCATTTTTCCCGATCATATCAATAAATAAAGCACTGGATTAGATTGTCCAAACATCTCAGTTCACGTTATAGACTTCGTCAGATATAGTTCTGCCATGAGTTCATTACCTCCAGCTGTTGCGAATATATTCATGGTCTACTTCTCTATTAAAACCCTTCGACTTTTCTTTATAAATACATTGTTAAAAAATGTCAACGAGCTTCTTGCACTCCCTAGAAAGGACTTCCTACTAGTAACAAGTTCTTCACCCGACACTGCCGTTTGAGTGTCTTTGATAACCTAATAAAAACAGGGAAACATCTGCTCTGTGAATGCAAGACACTTGTACAAAAGGTGATGAAAAAATAACCTACCTTGCACGAAACTAACTGATTTCGGGATGAGTCTTGATATTTCAAAAATATGATATTTTATTCATACGCTGAAAATATCTCTAAAAGTATAAACAATTTATCTAGTAAAAAAAATCGATTTTTTTTTTGAAAATCTCAATGTGATGCAACCCCTGGCGATCCAACCTCGTCTTGTTCGATTTCTTTGCTCTTGTCTCGATCTCACTGTCAAAAAAAAATGAAGCCGAAATGATTAGATTAAGATGAGACTAGAGGGAAATTGTATCTCTTCCTGCGGCATCCTTAAATATTTTGGATTAAAAAATAAATAAATAAATAAATAAATATATATATATATATATATATATATATATATATATATATATATATATATATATATATATATATATAAAAGAGATATAGTTTTGAAAATTTTCAGATTGCTTTTTTATTATTTCGAAAAAATTAATGGGGATTTCAAAAATAATAAAAAAGAATATCGCAAAAATTGGCAACTATTTTGATTAAGTGAAATCTACGAAGATGAGGTTTTTTTCGAAAATTCCTTTATATATATATACCCTATTTTGAAATCGTAGAAGATGATTCTAAACTGGATTTTCCATAATTTTTTCTCATTTTTCCAGAAAACGCAAAAAACACTGCTCATTTCAAGGTCGCTTTTATTTCTTGAAAAAACACTGAATTTTCGTAAATATTATTGATGGTAACAGTTAAAATTCATTGTATGTAATATATTTCAACTAATTTTGCACAGATTTTAGCAAACAAATTAAGAAAAACTTGTATTTATGACGAGAAAGCAAAAATAAGTTTCATACGCCTCGTTAATACTTTACTTCTGAAATCTAATTAAAACTGAAATTAACCTGAACTAATCTAAACTAACCTGAAATTGCCTAAACTATCTTGATATATTAATTAAAAAATGTTATTGTCCAGCAGAGACAATGTAGACTCGGAACAATCTCTGTCTGTCTGACAGAGATATTGGGAAACGGTAGAGTATTAGGATTATAAATTTGGTGGAAGAAGCGCATGGCCTAGCAGCAGAATGATATAATAACTAGATTGCATAATGAAACATTCAATAAAAGGAAATTATTATTACTGTTTGTTCTTCATCGTTCTAAGTAGCTGTGAAACTAATTCGATAAAATTGGGGAACATTTTTACGTAAATGCTTCATTGCCCTATCAATGTTGTGAGTCGGGATCTAAAACATTTTGTGAATGATTCACAGTCAAATTTAACACTATCGGTTTTCCGGTTGTACCCAATGATGCCTCTCTCTTGACCGTTCTGAAACGGAAAAGAAGAAGAACCTTGTCTTTTCCCTCTCTATCCGAAAATCCACTGACCGTCTTCATCCCTCTTTTGAGACAAGTGACGTTGCTGACAGATGTATCCGGTGATTTTGTTTTAGTAATATTTCTTGATTTTTCCGATTAAAACAGTGCAAATTTTTGAAAGTTTATATTATATAGAAACTTCTAAGAGCGTGAAATTTGTGGATATACCAAAATTTTAACGATTTAATTTAAGAAAAAGCCAGAATCTTGCTTTAAGTCCTCGGAATAATCACCTTTTAATCCTTTATACATTGTCAAAAAAAATTAATGAATGAATAAAAAACATATTATTTCTCTTTGCCTATAGACTTTAAAGATTAGCTTCGCTTTACGAAACACTCTGTATGTAAATGAGCTATTGTTAATATTAATTTACATATAATTTCTAGTTAGTTTTGGTCCTCAAATAAATATATGATGCTAAGCCAACAACCAACGCACTTCAGATTTTTAGAATTAATTTTAGAAAGTAGATCATTTATAGTAATTACGATATAAAATTTAAATTATAATGTTGTTATCAAAATTATGTAAAATTTTCTGTAATATACATCTATAATATAACATGAATAAGATGTTAGTGTTTTTTTTTAAATATGTATAGGTGTGGACAAATATTATAAGAATGAATTAGCTGACAAAAGCCCGAAAACCGGTATGTCGCTATTAAATTGGTTGTTAACATTTTTGTATTATGGGTTTTTATATTGGCGTCAGATAAACATTTTGGTAGTCTTGTAAATTAATATCGTCATAAAATTTTCGTGTTATTATTATTGCTTTCTATTACAACTTTTATTAATGTACACAAGAAACACCTGTGATTTTTGGGCACTAATTTTTTTCAAAAACGGTATCACAAAACAAGTGAGGGGGTCTCACCCCTAAAATGACCTGATAGTGACTATCCGCGTTCTAGTCCTTAGAGACTTTTCTATTTATTCAAGGTCGCTAAATACGAATATGGACTTATTTTCCCCCTAAAAATGGGGAACATTGAAAAAAAAGAAGATATAGTGAATAATTAGGAAATCATTTTTTTTATTACAGTAACTATTTTAGTTCTTAACCAATTGAAAACACCTTTTAATGCCCCCCCTCCCCCCAAAGAACTTTGAATTTAAGAAGACTCTGCCTCACACTATATATATATATATATATATATATATATATATATATATATATATATATATATGAAGTAAAATGCGAACAGTAAATGCAAACTCCTCTCCATCATATCCTTTCTGTGTTAGAGGTTGCACAGTTAGATTAAATTGTTATAGAACGCAATTTATCGTATTCCACCACCATCGAGATGATGGCCTACCTGTACCACCATATCGAGAAGAAAGTCAAAACTTACCCTCCCCGCCACAGTGATACCGCAGAGGTACATGTTTCGTCTCTACCAGCCTCGTCAGGGTACCGACATGCACCTGGCTGTGCAAAGGACAGATCGGAAGGAAGCATGCAAATACTGAACGCGGCTTCGCCGACCTACCGCCGGATGGCGTATATATGTTTATGCAGCTTTCACGGATTCCTCCGTATGAGATGCAATAGCAGTGGATATATACACATTATGCCGTTGTAGTGCTGATTTCAGCACCACAATATGCCGTTGTAGTGCTGAAATCAGCACACACGGAACTTGATTTTGGAACTAAAAGTGGGCTGATGAGGTGCTATGTGTTGTCCGTATTGTTTTAGGCTGTAGAGGCGTGGACATTGAGGAGGGATGAGCTAAAGAGGATCGAGACTGTGGAATTATAGGTCGAGAAGATTACAAATGTCGAGGTGCTGAGACGTATGATAAATAAATATTTAGAGTCTATTTTTTAGGTAAGAATAAGATTTTTTTTCCTATAAACATGTGTCCTAACGTGCTACATTTTCGAGATACAGGTGTTTATCATACAGTATTGAAATTATAGCTGAATACACGGATATTGTGTTGGTTTACGGGTACTGTGATGATAGTGCGTGAGCTTCAATAGATGAGTATGCCCGTAGATTTCCTCTAAGGAGATTTCCTGACAGGTCAGTGTCTGCCGTTACGTTTCGATGTCTAAGAACGAGAGGATCAACCGTATTGCGATCTCGAGCAGATGGAATTTTCGCACCACTTTAAAATGAAAGAAGAACACAAAATATCTTAGAGCGCTTACACGAGATGCCTTCCAGTAACACCTGGAGATACTCATTACAATTAGAATATAAGCGGAGCACTATGAACAGGACTTTGATAGTAGATGGTCTTCATGCATGTCATCTGTAGAAAGTTCAGAATTTGCTACCTGATGACATGCCACGAAGAAGTGAATTTTCCGAAAGGTGTCTGGGGTAAAAAAGAATTGATGCTTCCTACTCTCGGAAGGATTTGGACTGACGAAACCAGTTTTACCTGAGCTGTTATCTAGCAATTTACAACATGAATTTTCGTGCATTGTTTGGATGAAATTCTGCGACGACTCATTCATCGGTCCATATTTTATGCCTCCACAACTAAATGGTCCAGCTTTTCTTTGTTTTTTAGAAAATGAATTTGAAGCAGTCTTAGATGACGATGTCTGTAATTAATAGAGCAAACAGACGATTCCAGTTAGATGGATGTCCTGCTCGTTACACTCTACCAGTCCGACGATGGCTGCACCACTGTTTTTCGGAAAAATGGACATCCCCTTTCCTTGGCCTGCGCACTGTCCTGACTTAACCTCTTTGGGTTTTTTTGTATGGGATACAATAAAAACCAAAGTTTATGCTTAACCAATCAACGAAGAAGGTACTCTTCGGGAAAGGATTGTTCAGGCAGCCCGAGAAATTACACCAACAGAGTGCCGTGCAGCTACAGAATCTGTCATCCGTTGGTGTGAACATTGAAAAAGATGATGGTCATTTTGAGCAATTTTTTGGAACTTTTGAAAGTTGCCCGTTTTTTTATAAAATATAAAAAATCTCATAAATCGAGACGCATTTCTTTTCTTTGTCTAATTTTGAATGATAATGTTCATGTTTAAATAAGTTTTTTTACTTTTGCAAAAAACGGGCACACTGAACTTTTTATTTCTTATAAATAATACATATTTCAGTAAATTTTAAGGAATTTTGGTTGGATTTTTGTGTTAAAAGGTTCAAGGACATGCAAGGAAACCGTTTTAAAATTTTTTCTCAAAAACGAAAGGAGATATGAAAAAATTGAAGAGAAAAAAATCGTATTTTCAATTGTTTAATCTAAAAAAAATATAGAATATATATAAAATAGTGGCGTACAACTATTTTTCCTATAAATATCAATTAGATTACCCTCTGGGACGCCAATGGAATTAGTAATTTTATTCTAATTACATTAAAAGAAGCCTCTTATTACCGCAAATGAGCACACTAAGTTTTATCGAAATCGGCCAAAAGGTTTTTGAGTAATTAATAAAAAACCAATTTTTTCTAAAAGCTTTAATTCCCTGTATCTCTAAAAATGCAAGTTAGGATACAAGCTTATAGAAAAGAAAAATTTTATTCCTATCTAGATCAGCCCTAAATCCTCTCGGTTGAGTTGGCTTTTATATATATATATATATATATATATATATATATATATATATATATATATATATATATATATATGTTTATGCGGATTTCACGGATTCCTCCGTGTGAGATGCAATAGCAGTGGACATATCCACATTATGCCGTTGTAGTACTGAAATCACATTCAGCAGACGTACAACTATATGCAGCTCCGCGTATGAATGAAGTAAAATGCGAACAGTAAATGCAAACTTCTCTCCATCATATCCTTTTTGTGTTAGAGGTTGCACAGTTAGAATAAATTGTTATAAAACGCAATTTATCCTATTCCACCACCATCGAGATGATGGCCCACCTGTACCACCATACCGAGAAGAAAGTCAAAACTTACCCTCCCCGCCACAGTGATACGGCAGAGATACATGTTTCGTCTCTACTAGACTCATCAGGGTACCGACATGCACCTGGCTGTGCAAAGGACAGATCGGAAGGAAGCATGCAAATACTGAACGCGGCTTCTCCGACCTCCCGCCGGATGGCGTACAAATGTTTATGCGGATTTCACGGATTCCTCCGTGTGAGATGCAATAGCAGTGGACATATCCACATTATGCCGTTGTAGTACTGAAATCACATTCAGCAGACGTACAACTATATGCAGAATCCGTGAAATCCGCATAAACATTTGTACGCCATCCGGCGGGAGGTCGGAGAAGCCGCGTTCAGTATTTGCATGCTTCCTTCCGATCTGTCCTTTGCACAGCCAGGTGCATGTCGGTACCCTGATGAGTCTAGTAGAGACGAAACATGTATCTCTGCCGTATCACTGTGGCGGGGAGGGTAAGTTTTGACTTTCTTCTCGGTATGGTGGTACAGGTGGGCCATCATCTCGATGGTGGTGGAATAGGATAAATTGCGTTTTATAACAATTTATTCTAACTGTGCAACCTCTAACACAAAAAGGATATGATGGAGAGAAGTTTGCATTTACTGTTCGCATTTTACTTCATTCATACGCGGAGCTGCATATAGTTGTACGTCTGCTGAATGTGATTTCAGTACTACAACGGCATAATGTGGATATGTCCACTGCTATTGCATCTCACACGGAGGAATCCGTGAAATCCGCATAAACATTTGTACGCCATCCGGCGGGAGGTCGGAGAAGCCGCGTTCAGTATTTGCATGCTTCCTTCCGATCTGTCCTTTGCACAGCCAGGTGCATGTCGGTACCCTGATGAGTCTAGTAGAGACGAAACATGTATCTCTGCCGTATCACTGTGGCGGGGAGGGTAAGTTTTGACTTTCTTCTCGGTATGGTGGTACAGGTGGGCCATCATCTCGATGGTGGTGGAATAGGATAAATTGCGTTTTATAACAATTTATTCTAACTGTGCAACCTCTAACACAAAAAGGATATGATGGAGAGAAGTTTGCATTTACTGTTCGCATTTTACTTCATATATATATATATATATATATATATATATATATATATATATATATATAATATATATATATATATATATATATATATATATATATATATATATATATATATAATTTTTCACTAAATTTGGGATTTATTTGACTATACTGAATTAATTAAAACCGAGTAGAAAGAATTCCTTAAAATTAATTACGTTTTTAAAACCTAAGCTTTCATACCTAATGACCTGCTGGTACACAGACAAGAAGGAAAATGAACCCATCGACCATAAATATTGTCGCGCGCCATTCCAAAACAAATGATTCACACAACCACGAAAATCCAAACAAAAGAGCGACTCCAATAACGTGATATGATAACGCTAGAATTCAAACAAAATCGTGGGTGCCGTGAAAATATTGCTTGTCTGTAGCAGCAGTGCAGTTGCCTGAATCCAGCGTGCTGCGACCCGAGTTCGATTAGGTTTTGTCACACCGGCGAAACGCGCGTTTTATAGCCCGTTACCTGGTTACAGATGGTGTTTTGTTTTGCGGAAAACAGATGAAAAGCGGAAAAGGTGTGCTTATGTTTTCTAAAGAGAACAAAAACGGAAATAATTGCTATTTCGGTAAAAATTAGTTGTTAAGTGATTGTCCGCGATAAAACTAAAAAGGCGCATTTTTCGGCCGCGTAATTTGTGCGTGGGAGAAACAACAGAAAGTGTAATTTTTTATTAATTAAGTGAGTTATTAAACAAGGGCAAAAAGTTATAAGTTTTGTTTAAGTTAAGCTAATTTTCAACAATAGGAATTTTTCGTTCAGAATAATATGATCAAAAATGGTGGATGAAACAATTTTGGGACAATCTTCTAACTTCAAAGAAGATGATACTAAGGGAGAGGAAGATGACAATGATTTAGCCAGAAGACCTTTCGTTAGGGTAAGCTTTATAGAAGTTGCTAAAAGGTTTAAAATCTTGTTTATACTCTAAATAAACTAACAATAAATATTATTAGAAAAAAATAAAAATGATATATATTTGTTCCATACACGGAAATCAAGAATTTTATTTAAGAAAATAAAGGGTTATAAAGTAAGTAACAAAAATTCAAATTTATCTATAATTCTTGTGGAAAATGCTTTAAAAAATGGTAGAAATTACCATACATTTCTTAATCACATCAAAACCTTTATTCATATGTATATGAATGTTATGTATAGTAATTTTATTTTTCCCTATTTCTGCGCATACTTTTCACAATGTGCCATATTACCAATTTTTCGCTTTTCTTTAGATTACACAACGCGTCATTGGCTTAAAATATCTGATGAATACAAAACCTTCTGTGAAGTAGATGTGCCATTTTATGTAAAACAGGGACACTACTTTACCATTTTAACAATAGAACATAATGAAATAATGGTTGAATAGACTTCAATTATTATATTGAAGCTACTTTGTGTATGATAGAACTTAGAGGAGCAATTATACATTATATTTCACTTTATTTATTTTGTTGTTACGTTGATTATTTATTTATCAAAGGAATACATCTTCCATTGATCATTGTGCTGTCTACAAAACTAACTATCATATCCCTCAGAGATTTTATTTTAATTCAAATAAAATCTGATCTAAAATATTGAACTTAAATGAATCTGAATTTAATATATATGGTTATAGATTCTTCAAATTGTCGGAAAAATCAAAAATACAAATTTTAAGTAAACTAAAGCATAGAACAATCTTGAGTCTACCATTTTAAATACCTGAAATACAACTGAATTAATATTTTTTACATTTGTTACCACTGATCAATGTGATAGAAGTGACTGGTATTTTAATTTCTTAAATATAGGTGAAAAAAGTAATATCACCGAAAATGGTGAGCAGTGGCGTAAATAACGACCCAGCAGACCCCGCGGTTTGTGGGGGTGCCCTCAAGTCCCCTGAGAAAAATGAATAAATACGAAGGATCAAGACTGGTGCAAAATAGTAGGGCGCTTTTAAAAATTCAAGGGGGGGGGCGCACATACTCTTAGTTACTCCACTGGTGGTGAGTTTCAAAACCTTACCAACCACAGTACGTTAGGAGAGCGTTGTTCAATCCTATAGTATTTGCTATCCGAGTTTCCATGCTAGTTTTAATCGGCCCCAGTTTAAAGGGTTTTTAGAGTTCTAATAAAATTCATAATTTTTTCTTTAGTTTGATACACAATCGCAAGTGCAAAAAAAAATATTTCCAATTACAGGCATACACCAATTAACTGTAATAATAAAACAATTTTTAAAATAAATGTTGGAAGTACATGTATGTATTTTAAAAAGATTGAAAAAACTAACTAAAAAGAAAACATTAACTAAGGAAATGAAGCAGATGTAAACATCCAGCTTTATAAATTAACCAAAGTAATAGGTAATAATCTGTAATGCGATAAGTCGCTATGCTGCTGACGATGCAAATACATTTTTAAACGAGCCGGCGTCTTCTACTTCGGCAAACCAAGACTTTTCCCTAATACGCACGAAATAATGAGAATGACGTCTGCCGATATAAAAACTCGAGACTCACTTATATGGAAGAGTAGAGTCAAACTAAATCGTACGATGAGTTTAAGAACGTCGAGTGATCTCAAAAAGATAAATGAGTAGTTAATGCATCGTGTATACATAAATATTAGTAGTGTAAACCAGTTTACTAATTTCTTCTTGTGTAAATAAATTATAGCAAATACGCTTTACAAACGCACGTGGGCACGTCGAACTGTAAAGTAAATAATTATTGCTCTGTAAATGTATGTAATGTAAATGGATCGTTGATTAAAAACTGGTAGTTTTGTCAAGTTTGATGAAAAGCTGGAGGAGCAATCAATCGCTTCTTCTACTTCAGTCCCTGATTTGGAACAACCACAGGGTGGCAGTTGTAGTGATCTAACGTCTCGTCAGACTGAAAGCAAAAAAAATAGGCGAACAGAGTGAGAAAAAAGGAAATAAACGAAAATATGACAGTAACTATTTACAAATGACTTTTCATTTTACCTGGGAGGACTGGTAGTTTGTAATGAAATCCTGGCCAACAGCAGTTTAAAACCATGTCTTCTTCGTTGACACCTTCAAACAAAACATCCGTATCACAAGGATAAACCTTTGATAATTTTAAAAGAAAATTGGCAGGTAATAAAAAGTTCAGTGTTTCTTCTTGTCTAAAAGATTTAAGCGAAGATAGTAAAATGGCTCTCGGGGCATCATTTTGAGTTAGCTACATAATTGCAAGATCTGGACAAGCCCATACAATGGCAGAAAATTTGATTGGATCGTTTGCTTAGAGAAAAAACGGTAAAGAAAATTGACCCACACAACAGAATGTCGCATGAAACTAGTGATTTGGCAAATGATGTGGAAAGAGAAGTTTTAAAAAGAATAAAATTGAATTATATTGCTATTGAGCTTGACGAGTCGACTAATGTAGCAAACGCTGCAGTATTCTTGTTTATGTTAGATATATTTTTAACAATTCCAACAAAAAAATTCCAAAATGGGTGGATCGGAAGATCGTGAGGGGCATCTCACTGGCCCATTGATACCTATTCATCTTTGAGGAAAGTTCTTGTCCAGAAATGGCCTTAAAAGCTCAGCGTTGTGGCTCGGGGCACTGCCTTGTTGAAGATAAATGGAATTGAAATAGGCCAATCGAATATTTTCAAGCAATTCTGGAATAATTTCTTCAAGGATTTTTAGGTAGGTACCTACGTGCTGTAAGACCTCTTTTATACAACCTGTAGGCTATGCGTCGGTCCAAAATAAAACACAAGACACCAACCTCGAAGCTCCCATGTTGTGCCCTTTCGAAAATTAAATGGTTATTTTCTGCAGATCAATGCCTCGTGTTGTGACGATTAAAAATTCCCGCATTTGAAAAATAAGATTTGACATACCAGATGACAAATCTGCCAAAAGATTCGTTGATGCGGATTTGTTCTAAATACCATTGACAAAACGTTACTCAGCGCTTATGATCTCCGGGGAGTAAATGTTGCACTATTTTAAATATATATGGGTATTTATACGTTTTCAAAATTCATTCAGCGTCAGATTTTGCGGCACCAACTTCTTTCTCTATTTTTCTACAGGGTGATGAAGTTCTTTCTGCTGTTTAAAATAACATATTTGTTTCTTTTCTATCTCTGTCTTCTTTAATGTATGTTTTGAGACGCGGTTGAATAAAAGATCCGTATTCAATCAGATTTCTTTTTAAATGAGCAAATATGTTTGCAAAGGGTTGCCTTCCTCCTCAATACCTAAAATGAACAAACACGATCGCCAGATATGAGAAGTTATCCTAATGATAACGCTTTAAATACATGACCTATTGAAATATAATTCGGAAGCTTCTTGGGGACTTTCATTGCTTTGTATAAAACTTACTAACATATACTTTGCATAGTTATCATAAACGGCCATTGTAAATGCAAAATAAATTAAAAATAAAATAAAGATACCTACGTAACAAAAATATTTCATAAATAATAACAATGTGCAGTTTTAGATATCTGCCTTTTGTTTCTTATAAATTGGCCATGGCCTACTGTCACAAATAAAGTAAATTATTGTTTTTCAAAATAAAATAAACACTTTATATATTATTGAAAAGCCGGAATTATACTGAATCAATATCTAACATAATATATAGGGTGTCTTATTTAAAAAATCATAATTTTGGTTAATGTCTCAAAAACTAAACTTTTTAGAAAAAAACTGACTGTGCCACTGAACTCAAAAACTCTATGAAAATCACAATTTTACCGTCTCATTTACTATTCGTAATGACTATACAGGTGATTCGCCAATTTATTCCGGTTTTTAGAAATGGTTTGTAAAAAGAAAAAGGTTGGGAACCGCTAATTTGAACTATCTGTTTTTTTTAGTGAGGAATCTTCCCCGCAGCGATATTTTTTGACGTACTCTGTGTAAATTTCTTTCTGCTTCATATTTTTCAGATATAAATATTTCAAAAACACTTGTTCATATACTGTTCAAAAATAAAATTATACATACGAGTAGAGTGTCTCAAAATATAGGCTTAAAAATGGGTTTTTCAAACGTGAATCCTAAAAGCATGATTAATGTCGGTTCTATTAAGTTTAATAGTCGATTATTTATTGCATACTCCTCTTAAAAAATTACGTAACTCTTTTAGCGAGATCGCAGAATCAGAAGAGATCGTATTAAAAGTGAAAGCCGATTTATATTTATATCTAAACTATTTAAATTATTTTGCTGTACCTTCCCTAAAAAGAAATAAAGTGAACCAGTTTTGAGGAAATGTGGCAATATTTTTAATTATTGTAAATTTAATGAATTTAGTGTTTTTTTTTTGGAAAGTAAAATGATTATTTATAGTTTTCTGAAAGTTGTAAAACGAATTAGGAGTGTTAAATTCTTGATAAATTAACTGAAATATTTCATTTCTTAATATTTTGAATTAGCTACTCCTGTTTTTATTCATTTCTTTTCATCGTATATTGCGAAAAGAAGATAAAATTTTAATTTGTAAATTTATGAAGACATTTAGATTCGTGAGGAACGAAAAATTTGAAATCATATTTTTTTCTGGTCAAAAATTAGACAATCAAAATTAAAATGATTTAAAAACTAATGAAATCATATGAATTATTGTAAAACTAAACAATGTATAATAACTGTAATAATAGCATTTAAGGAATATAATTAAAACATCCATGACCTTTATCACAAATGGCAAAGAACCAAAAATTGATCAGGACAAACTCACGTCTTCTATATGTATTTTTGGCCTCTGAATCCCATTCGTTGATCATATACCTCCATCACGTCAGAATTTTCCGTCAATTGAAAAAAAGGGTTCACAATCGATTTTCTCACAAGCAAAAATCTGATATGGCTAAAATCAACAAAATTCGCATTCTCCAACTCATAAACCAACAAACCATATAACCACAAACTCACAAACTCAAAATCCATAAACTTCAAACCCATAAGCTCTGAACCGACAGACCCCAAACCCCCAAACCCACATACCCTAAACTGATAAACCCCAAATCATAAAACCACAATCCATAAATCCACAAACCATAAACCTACAAAACATTAATCTACAAATCTCTAGCCTACAAACTCCAAATCAACAAACTATAAATTTATAAATTCAATGAGTTTGGGGTTTTTGGGATTGAGGTTCGTGAGTTTGTATGTTTACGGTTTGTAGATTTGGAGTTTGTGGGTTTATGGTTTGTGAGTTTGTGGGTTTATGGTTTTTTAGCTTGAAGTTTGTGGGTTTATGATTTGTGAATTTAAGGTTCTTGATTATGTGGTTTGTTGATCTATAGGTATGAACATTCCCTTGAGAGTTTTATTGATTTTGGTGATATCAGATTTTTACACGTGAGAAAATCGATTTTCAAGCTTTTTTGGCAACTGGTAGAAAATCCTAACATGCTGGATTGAGGGACATACGCAACGGAATCGTATTCGGCGGTCAAAAAAGAGCGTAAGTTTATTCTGGTCAATTTTTTTTTCAATTTGTGGTCCTACGTAATTATCGACTCGACTAATAAGTAAGAGAGAATCTCTTGTCCGTGTAATTTTAAAATAATATAGGAAATTCTAGGCTATGAGGACATAAAGACCGTTGATAAATATTACTCTCATGTTAAAAAGTGCGGAGATCTCCAAGATAATGAAAAAACTCCGAGTCCAAAACATGACGACAGTGCCGTTTCGTCCTAGCATGGGATTCATCAGGCCATTGCGTTCGATACAAACTATCATCTCGCATCTGTGCCCTATAAACAGATTTTACGGTTGAAAAACATTAAATAAGACACGGTAGCGACTCTCGATGGATCACTCAATAATACAAGAGCAACACAAACGAATGATGCGACCTCTATCCTTAGAGTAGCACGTTTCGTGTATCGAGTTTTGATACATTCCTTTTTTAAATTACCGTAGCGCCGTCACATGGCGGTTTTGTACAACATTGTGGGTTTGTGTTGTTCTTGTGTTATTTAGTGATACCAATCAAGGCGTCATTCAGTCCAGTGTGAATGTTCACATTAAAATACTAAAAGATTTGTAGGATGTTGCCTTGTAAACTCTGTTATCCTTGCTAACAGACTGGATCTGGACCCTCATGTCCCTTAAGTGATTTCTGTGTAGAAACAGAAATGTGAATATAGCAACGAGTGTTGCCGAGCAGTATAACACGCATTTCTTACTAAATATAGTCGTGCCGAGCGGTTGTAATGCGTACACGAGATCAATATGGCCTTTTTGTTACGTCACGGGTTTTCAAGAAGCCATTTCACATTTTTAAAATAACGGATTGGCTTACTTGAAGTTCGGCTGCGATTTCTCGTCGAAAACGCAATTTCTGAAACATGTAATCACCAAAGACGATTGAAAAGTTATCAGATAACTTCTTGGCATCATCAACATTCCTTAACGTAGTTTAAGGACGAATAAAAAAAAATAACGCTGAGTATGATAAATCAGCCAAATCTGTTATTTATTTACTCTTGGCTGTAAAAAAAACAGATCTAAACGTGTTCATTATCTTTATCAGTAGGAAATTCTTTTCTATAACAACTGGTTTAGGTTTTTACCTCTTGCAATCTAAAAATACCAGCAAATAGCTAATTTCAAATGAGTACATAAGACGTTTAAGCTTACATTTTCATAATAAGGGTTTCCACATATTTCCAATGTCTGTAGATGACTTGCTGAAACTCTGACTTTAGTATATTCCAGTTTCTATATATTTTCTTTTAATCTTGTCTACGATATACTATTATAGCAACTAATATCAGATATTCCTGTATCCAGACATGGTTTCTTCATGAGGTATATATAATTTTTACAACTCTTTCACAGTTGCTTTCACCATTCTTTTCTTTGCTCGTAACAGAGTTTCTCATATTTCTATGACTCTCTGATTTATTTTAGATATTTAAAAAAGTCCTTCACAACTTAGACTAGTATTTGTTCTTTCTTTGTTAACTGTTTTAATCTATTTCTGCATCGTTCTAAAATCTTGACTACCGAATTTCTCAGGTTTTCTTTAGTTGCCAAGTCTCATCAACTTAATTCCTTGTAAGGGTAAATTGTAGGTGGTGTGTGTGCAAAGTTTTTATTGCCCCACTTTTTGCAGCAAAGCAGGTATTCTGCAGGATCTGTTGCTCTTTTGCAGAAATGATTATTCTCGTCAGCTTTGTCCATTTTTTTTTGAGGTGGTATCTCAACGAGTAGTGTTGTATGAAGAGATTTATTATTACTCATGTATTCACTTTCTTGATTGTTTTTTTTTGCGATGGATTTATAAATTTCTTCACTTGTCTAAAGCAAGGCGTATTTTTCCACTTTAATAATAATAATCCCAGACTGAAAAAATGAGTTTTTATCCTTTCGTTTTCTCTTCTTATTTCCTTTGATTCACTTTTATTTTGGCACCCACATCAAGTTTACTCTGTTGTTCTTTGAGCAGTTGCTATAAGCCTTCACCAAAGTCTCAAATCAACTTAGACTTGTAAATGCATAATCTGAGAACTTTTAGCACTGCTCAACTGTCTGACAATATGCGTATTTTTGTCGCCTCAGTGTTTTTGTTGAGGCACTCATTAGTTTAGATTTAAATTGTATGAATTTCTGCTAGGAAGATTGTAGTTTGATATTCCCGCCTCATTCTCCTTTTCTACCCTGAATCCATCAGTAAGTCATACCGGATCAGTGAATGCTAATACTGAAATGATGTCAACAGAATACAGGAGTAATGTAACAATTTAAAAATAATGCATATCTTTATGGATGAGATTCAAAGAGAATAATATTTCTCTACCACCAGTGTTGGACTGGGAAATTTGGCGTTGAAGACGTTTTTTGTAATGCACCGCAAAAAATGTGATTTTTAGAAAAACCCGATTTATTCTATGAATAAGGAAAAATATGTTATTAATTTTTTTTAACGATTCCTGCGTTTAAAAAGATATAGTCTGCCTTAATGAGCGGTTGCCCAAGAGGAGGGGGGATATAAATAAAATTATTTTTAGTCGGAAAATATTTTTTTATTTCTCTATTTGGATGAAAGTTTGTGTATTTATTTATTTTTTTAAAGTTTTTAGATAACTTTAATGTCATTATGGATAATAACACCAAATTTTAAGAAATCTTTATACTTGAAGCTACAAAAATTGCTACATTTCCCCTTTTTAATCGTCTCTTGAATTGTGGTACTAACTGTCATATTTTTATATAACCAGATAATAATTGCTTAGTAATTCCTAACTTCCTGATGCAATACATACAAAAGAGGCCTACTTTCAGCAGAGTAACCATACTTAAATAATTATTATAAATAATGATAAGGGAAATGTATTATATTAGTTCATGCAGTGCCATAATGAACAGTTAGGAAAATTTGATCATATTGTTAAGTTAATTAACCCTTATTTTCTATTTCTTTAAAATATTTATAAATATAAACATAGATGCCAAAATAAACCTAAGTAATAAAAATTACTAATAAACATGTAAAATACCAGCCATGACTGATCGGCGTCCCCTCAGAAAAATATCTTAATTACGTTACTGCACCTAAATTGTTACTTTGTCGCGAATTGGTTTACCGTTACACTACATACACGCATAAATACATAACATCATCGCTTTTTAAGACAAAATACATACAACTTTATTACTTATTATATTTACAGGAAAAAATACTGCAGCTTAAGCGAGGACGTGTTGGTACGATATTGAGGTCATGGAATCGATTTGTTAAAATAAAGCACATTCTTCTGGAAATGTCAAACAAAAGATACTCACGTGTTTTTAGCATAGGTTATCTCACGTGAATTATAATCATATTTGCGAAAGCAACGTTATTTTATTTACTCTAGGTCACCATAAAAATTATATTTTTTATGTAGTTTTTATTTAAATTGAAAATTTATTTTTTATAACTTATTCTTGACTGAGGTTTTCAATTTATTTTTCTGTTATATTCATTGTCAAATACCGTTTTAACTACATCCCAATTTTTAAACCGTTTTGTTGATAATAATCTCAAAAAACTGTTAGCCACAGTTTTGCATTATTTGCTTTGAGGAATGTTCTACGAGAAGTCACATAAAACAATTAATATTTGAAGTGATTTCGCAGTATCCCAAATTAGAAACTTAAACACAGTAATTTAACTGCTGATCAAAATTATATATTTGTTGTCCTCTGTCGATAAATGAGCCCTTACAAAATTCGTTTCATGAGCCACATCCTTAAGATATATCTTCAAATTATTAGCAG
The DNA here is from genome assembly GCA_034092305.1 of Diaprepes abbreviatus. Lineage (NCBI taxonomy): Eukaryota > Metazoa > Arthropoda > Insecta > Coleoptera > Curculionidae > Diaprepes > Diaprepes abbreviatus. The sequence goes on from JASJET010000218.1 coordinate 7,711,474, forward strand.
TTGCTGCGATATGTATGCTTGTTACTTAGACTATACAAGAGCTTTTGTTAAACGTCAATTCAGTAAAATGATAACAAGGTTGAAAGAAGCAAGCATTGATTCAAAATCTACAGAAACACAATAGAGGATTATTCAGGGCAGTTTTTGTCTCCTCCGCTGTTTATTCTTTATTCCGCACGAATTTTCGGAAGTGTATTGGATGGGTTAAAGTTACTAACAAGACACGACACTTCGACGACACAGTACTTATACTGGATAAATTCAATGATTTACAACAATTTTATTAGTGGAACTGGATAACAGAAACACTGAAGAATATCACTTAGGACTTAACGCAAATAAAGCCAAATATATAGCCAATGATAAAGGCTCAATACAATCAAGAGATTGTATTGTCAGTGTGGAGAAAAATTTGTATATATGGGATTCTCACGCTAAGAAATATGGGACTTTGACAATTTGCAACAGATCGATTCCCCAGGGGCGCCTGGTGGCCGAAGAGAAAAGCTTTCCTAGCCATGTGAATTCAAAAAATAAATTGGCAAATGGGATAAATATAGTTTAATATAATATTTGTTATCTACCTAGCATTATCAATTGGTAATGCAAATTGGTGATCTATTAAAATCATTACAATTTTAAAATTATTAAAAAGCTTTCTAGTTTTTTTTTTAATCTGCAGTGAGCATCGGCAATGTTTTCATTTATTCATTTGTTTTTTATACCATATTTAAAACATGCAAAACGAGTGTCCGGAAACTTGTAGTGTAGTGAGTTTACAACCTGTTCTTATTATTTTAGGTGAATTAAAACATTTAATTATTGAAGAAGAAGCTGTTTTACTGACAGACCACATTTTAATAGGTAGAGTTAAAGGTATAATGATAAAAGAAGTGTTATTGAGGCATATATCGCGCAGTCCTCTAAAATTAAGGGTAAGCCACACAAGACCGAAATTCAAATTTTAATGAGTGGTATAAATAAATTGAGTGTAAGCTTTTTACTTTGGCCAACCGGCGTCTCTGGGGAATCTTTTAGTTGCTAATAATTAAGGGATGAGAAATTCTACATAATAATATACAAAGAAGCATTGATTGGAGAATGGGCAGCCAAAAATTTCTTTGCTTGCGAATCTACCCTAATCATTTGGGATATTTTAACTAGTTATTGCCAAAATCCCCAGCGAATAATGCAGATGAAGAGAACCGGGTAGCGTGTTCTACATTCGAATCGCTACCTACAAAGACCCAAAACAAGTGGCGGAAATCAGACTGATGACGATTGTATTTTATATTTACCATAATGCTAATATCGGTATTGTTACTAAAATTCTTCGATACCACATAGTATGTATAATGAATCGAAAAGCAATGAGCGTGCATATTGCCATAACGGTTCTTGTAATTACAAACTAGGTAGGTGGATTTTTCTATTATCTTCAACATGTATCTATTAAACAATGAACTCTTATAGTAAAAGTAATAATATATCGGTCGGTTTTGGTTACAAGGTGAACCAAGAAACACGTTTCTTTAAAATATCCTTTAAAGTTTTTACTTAATCAGTTTTTTGTTTCCTATTTTTTTTTCAAAGAATTTTTCTTAAGTGTATTTGCATAATGAATAAACTCAAGAATATTCTTTCACTCATACTGCTACTCTTACATGCCTAAGTGTTGCCCGGATATACGAGCAGATAAACTATTCTATAATAAAATTTAAAAACATTAACCAAATTTTTAGTACGTGTTTGTCAATATCACACTCTTCTAAGAGGTGCGTCAGCAATTAAAAATTGAATTTATTTTGATTATTTAATAGTTTACTCAATGCGGAACTAAAATCCATCCTTTATATTATCATATTCAGTATTATTTACCTTATCTCAAGTCTAATTTGTGCTTTAAGCCGGTTTTGTTCCAAATATTATTGTCTTGGGTAACCCCATAAAAAAGAAACTTAATCGTACCTCTTCTTTTAAGTATCGACGAACATTTACATTCATTATCAATTTGATTAGGAAATAGGATTTTAATAGCTAGAAATAAGTCTTTCTGAAGAAAATTAGAATAATTTTCACGAAAATTAGAGCTCTTGGGAAGACATGTTTTTAATGCTGTTAATGGGAGTATAATATGCTGGAAATTATTTTTTAATACTGATAACAAACAATGTTTTGAAGCTGAATAAATACAGAATAATTAGTGACAAAAAGTGATAATCTTCTTATTCACGTGGAGATCATGGTACCCCCATATTGAGTTTTCAAAAAGGCTTCATTTATATAGAAGGGGTGGAAGGCACCACAGTGCTGAGACTTCGTGTTGAAAATAATTGGTTTATTTGAAGCTGTTGGATATGAGAGGTCTTTGTTTTATGACCCAAGTAAAGCTTTCGATTATGTCATATGGTAATTCGCACTACCTGGACTTTTCAGAAAACTGGTTCATTTGTTTCCATCTACCGCATTTCAAATTTTCAAAATAGGTTCTTCTAGTTCAACCTAACATTTTAAAATGTTGGAACGAATGACAGCAATAAGCTATTTGACTCTATTAAAAATATGACTCAAATTGAGAAATTGCATTTTTACTATTTTCAGATTATGCACTCAACAATTGATGGTTCAGGTTAATTCAGCAATCGATAGTTTATGTCAAGGACTATACACTGGGATTAATCGCAATGTGGAAATGTAATGTTTTAATGCTTTTTAACGCTATAAAGAAATAGCGTTTCATCAGTTATAACGTACGCACCGCTATGTATGAAGAGAAGTGGAAGTCTACTTACGAGCGCTCACCTAGTGTACATAATCCATTATAGCTTTCGTTGATCGTTGCATTAATACTTTAAAAATATTTTAGTCGATATCTATTTTTTTTTATTAATCATAAGCATTGCTTATTTAACGCCGCGTACAAATCAGTGCAACAAACAGCGCAAAACATTTGCGAATGTTGCAGAACATGTCACTTTGGACGGTAGCGCGCTCAAGTCTGTGCACGCGCGTCCTGTTTTGCACGTGATTTGTGTGTTCCCGAGCGGTCTCGGTACATTAAAAGAAATCTGCTTGTTTTTGTGTGTTAGTTTGGAGGCCTTCGCTCAGTTCGTTCAGTTGTGAGGCGCGCAAATTACTAGGTTGTTATTTGTACTTGCATTGTATAATCATAATTAGTGGAATCGCAGTGATATAGAATTAATATAATTATATGAATTAAGTTAATCAAAATTTCAAAATTCACACATACATTCTGCACAAATCTTGGTATTCACCTGTGCTCTATATATAAATCATTTAGTAAATTGGGGGCTCTACAACGGGATCTAATTTTGAAGATTGTTGTGATCCAGTAATAATGATTTTTTTCTTTATCTCTGATTTTAATACATCATATATCACAATAAATGCGACGCATGCAATAGGTAGTTTTTCGTCGCTGGTTTTTCAATTGTTTTTAGTTGATAACCAGCGCGCGGACAAAAACGTTGACCAATACTGATAAACAGAAAATGTTGCAGCCCTTTAGATGTCATTTGCGCTGAGCGATATGCTTGTTGCAAAACCTTCCCGAATGTTTTGCGCTGTTTGTTGCATAGGTTTGTACGCAGCTTTAGGATAAGATGCTTTATAATTGATGAGATGTTATTTGTTTATAACGTCAAAAAGAAACAAAAACATTACATTTCCGCATTGAAATTAATTCCAGCTTATAGTTCTTGACTTGAACTATCAATTGCCAATGATACTAATGAGGTTTGTAATTTGTTTTATACTCAAATATACACTGCCTTAAATAAATTCGTACCTAAAACTAAAAAACGCAGAAGAAATTATCCACCTTGGTTTACATCTAAAATAATAAATAATATTAAGAAAAAATTTAAATCTTGGAAAAAATACAAACGTTCACAAAAAAATGAAGATCTGTTCAAATTTCATCAGCAAAGAAGACAAATTAAGTATGACATAAATGATACATATAAAAAATATTGTGAAAGTGTGGAAAACTGCATTGCTTTTAACCCATCAAACTTCTGGAAATTTATAAATATTAAAAGAAATAATAAAGAATTACCTGAACATATGATTTGTGGGGAAAATACTTATAGAAACCATGCAGATATTGCAAATGCTGACTTTTTTAAATCTTCGTATATTTCATCGAACAATGCTTTTAATAAAGATATTCAAAGTTCTGTCACTCAAACTATTCAAATTTGTAAGGTTAGTGAAAATGAAGTACTATCTTGCTTAAAAGAATGAAACCAAAGGGAACAGTGGGTCCGGATAAAATTCCATCCTTTTTCCTGCGTGACTGTGCATGCGTATTAGCAAAACCTCTTTCTATTATCTTTAATCTCTGCCTAAATAATTCATAGTTTGTGGCTGATGTCTTGGACAAGGAAGGTCAAGTGGACACGATATATACAGACTTTTCAAAGGTGTTTGATAGGCTTGATCACGGCATTTTGTTGATAAACTGAATTATTTTGGACTTTCGCAAAAATTAATTCTATTTTTTAAATCATATCTCTGTGATAGGCAGCAAATAGTGGAATGCTGTGATCAGTTCTCAGAACCACTGTGTGTGACTTCGGGAGTTCCTCAAGGGTCAATACTTGGTCCTTTATTATTTAATATATTTATTAATGAAACTGTGGGTGACTGTACAATGCTACTCTATGCGGATGACGTAAAAATTTTTAATTGTGTAAAAAACGATGCTGATTGTCAAAAACTATAAATAGCAATAAATATCGTCACTGATTGGTGTAGCGAAAACAAACTGCCTCTAAACGTTCGTAAATGCAGAGTTATGACTTTCACATTAAAGAAAAACGTGCTAGTGTATGATTATAAAATTGATAGAACATTAGTTCCACGAGTGGAATGCTTTAGGGATCTAGGTGTGATATTTGATAGCAGACTTTCATTTGTTCCTCATATAAATGATCTTATACAGGTGTGTTTTAAATCATTAGGTTTTATTATCACAAACTCAAAAACATTTTCTAAACATTTTCTAATCAAAGTACGCCCATTTTACTTTATTACGCTTTGTTAAGATCTAAATTGGAATATGCTTCCATAATATGGTCTCCTTATTATCAAAACCCTATCAATGACCTTGAGAGAGTTCAGCAGCGTTTCTTAAAATACTTGAGCTTTCGAATTGATGGACATTATCCTGAAACAGGGATCCGCATGAAATTTTACTTCAGTGGCATTCTTTTTGTTCTCTAGAACACAGACCTCAAATTTCTTTATAAACTTTTGCATAACAGAGTGGAATGTAATGATATACTGGAAAAAATACGTTTTCTTGTACCTAGGACTTCAGCTCGCCAATCTGCCACATTCTACTGTCCTACACCTCGTACAATTATGTGTAACTACTCTCCTTTATATAGGATGTGCAGAATCTACAATGAAAATCAAAATAAATTTGACATATTTAGCTGCGGATTGGCACAGATAAAAAATAATTAAGTATGTAATATTTTGTAGTTTTATTTCTGGTAATTTGTGTATGTTTATTATTTTTTTCTTGTTTGTTTTGTCATTGTAAATATTTAAGTTTTTTTTTCTGTTGTACCCATTTGTTAATTGTTTTCTTGTAACTGTGAAATGGGTTTAAATCAATAAATTGCTGGGCCTAGAATTTAAAAATATTTATTTAATCAATTATTCATGTTCAAAAAGGGCAAGAATGCTATTTTTCCAATGGTTAACGACTTTTAACTCAAAAATTATATGTCGGACGAAAAAAACACAAGAAACAATTTTTGCTTGTAGTCAGGAACAACAAAAAAAAAACATTTTTTAAAATTATTAACAATTTTTTGGTTTATAATAAATTACCTGGCTATTTTTCGAGAATCTATCTTCGATATTCGTAATCAGGGGGGTCAAAACATATATAAAAAATTTTTATGTAGTAGACACATTAAATGTAATAAAAAATAATATAAAATAATTTTGCAGCAGTAGTCAAATATCCTATTTTAATTAATTAAATTAAATCAAAGACATACTTACAAGTACCATCATAAAAGGCCTTCCTCATTTTTTTAGGTTAATTTAACTTTTTATTTTCTTATCTAGAATCTTTTATCTAGATAAATTTTGCAAAAGTCCCTCATATATTACATTTTTTAAAAACCTGCCTGTTACAAATTCGGAATTTCCTTAACTGCGACCAGACATGACCATTTTAGGTCTCTATACCCAGGTGTTTTTTTGTCGACTCGGTATTTCTAGGAAACTCATTTGAATTCAGTTGTTTTATTCATAGGGACAGCCCACTGCCTTTTATCCTATCTAAGAAGACTTACAGTTTGATTGTAATTTCGAATGACAAGGTTGCTCCTTTTCTGTAAGGTTTCGCCTTTCATGTTACATGGGAGACGTAATTAGAATGGATGACATGTACAGAGTGTTACTAAATAGATGTTCCGAACATCACCTACAGGTTATATTCATAAAGATAAAAACAGTTTTAAATGGACATGGGTTTACAAACGTATTTTGTACTAAATTAAGTATTTATATTTATTATTATAATTCAAATCCCTCTTGCTGTTTTAGTTAATCTGCTCATCAGTGGCGTTTTCAAAAATTAGGGGATTATTTCAGTTCTTGCTTATGCAACTAGAACCAAGTTTTAGAAAACTGCTGGTTTTTTACAATAAAAATAAAATACAGCATAATATTCATTCTATACTTATAAGCGAAGATAGAATCATCAAATTTTGGGAAAAGGTTGGCAACACCATGTAAGTAGCCACTAGGAAAGGATTTTTTTTTTAAATTCGCACTCCAAGTGTATGAAAAAGCGAAAATTATCATTTGATAAATTTATCGATATCTCTTGATAAAATAGATATATGGACTGGGTCATGAGATAAGCAAGGTCACGAAAATTGAAATCTTCAACTTCAAAGGCAAGGATAATAACTAACATTATAAAATTTTAAATTTTAAATTTTAGGTGCACTGTGTATGTCAAATGGAAATTAATGTAAATCATAGATTGAATAACTCGGGAAGAAATTACTCACTATATATTTCATCTGACAACAGTTCTAAAAAACTTGTTTGTGCAGGAAATAATGTCGCGTTGAGAAGTTGAACTGTATAAAAGAAGATCTACGACAAACATTCTTCATTGAAAAAACTTGATTGAATTCAATTTTCCATCGATATAAGAACATTAGGAAAGAAAAATTAATAAAATAAGTAATAAACAAATGAACTGTATCATATTTTTGAATATGGAATCCCTTGATCCTCAACTGCACTACTATATATATATATATATATATATATATATATATATATATATATATATATATATATATATATATATATATATATATATATATATTTATATTAGAAGCAGGGGAATACTACAAACTAGGTTGTCAGATGTCATAAGAAGATTAATTAGGCGTGAACGGACGAGGAAAACACACGACACAGGAGAAGGAAATATAAAGTGTAGACCTTAGAGGTATTATCTCCAAAAAATTGAAAAAACTAAAAATGAACAACGTAAGTCTTATCTATAACCGAAAGTTAAATAGGCAGTAGTGCAGTTGAGGACCAAGGGATTCCATATTCAAAAATATGATACAGTTCATTTGTTTATATATATATATATATATATATATATATATATATATATATATATATATATATATATATATATATATATATATATATATATTTATATATATATATATATATATATATATATATATATATATATATATATATATATATATATATATATATATATATATATGTTTATGTGGCTTTCACGAATTCCCCCGTGTGAGATGCAATGGCAGTGGATATATCCACATTATGCCGTTGTAGTGCTGAAATCACATTCAGCAAACGTACAACTATATGCAGCTCCGTAAATGAATGAAGTAAAATACGAACAGTAAATGCAAACTTCTCTCCATCATATCCTTTCTGTGTTAGAGGTTGCACAGTTAGAATAAATTGTTACAAAATGCAATTTATCCTATTCCACCACCATCGAGATGATGGCCTACCTGTACCACCATACCGAGAAGAAAGTCAAAACTTACCCTCCCCGCCACAGTGATACGGCAGAGGTACATGTTTCATCCCTACTAGACTCATCAGGGTACCGACATGCACCTGGCTGTGCAAAAGACAGATTGGAAGGAAGCATGCAAATATTGAGCGCGGCTTCGCCGACCTCCGGCCGGATGGCGTATATATGTTTATGTGGCTTTCACGGATTCCCCCGTGTGAGATGCAATGGCAGTGGATATATCCACATTATGCCGTTGTAGTGCTGAAATCACATTCAGCAAACGTACAACTATATGCAGCTCCGTAAATGAATGAAGTAAAATGCGAACAGTAAATGCAAACTTCTCTCCATCATATCCTTTCTGTGTTAGAGGTTGCACAGTTAGAATTAATTGTTACAAAACGCAATTTATCCTATTCCACCACCATCGAGATGATGGCCTACCTGTACCACCATACCGAGAAGAAAGTCAAAACTTACCCTCCTCGCCACAGTGATACGGCAGAGGTACATGTTTCGTCTCTCGTTTTCACGACGTTTCGCCAAATCTCATTTGGCATTTTCAAGTGCGATTCGTTTCGTAACTCGCTCAGAACTGATGATGGCCTCTCATGAATTTCGAGTTTTGTTTAGCTGGCTCGCTGCCTGATTGGAAGAGCGGCTTCACAGGCTCCTCCCCTCTGCCGAGTGTTGAAATAGGGCTGAGGTTGTCTGTTTGTTTTTGAGGCTATTTTTATGTTCTTGGATTCTTGCTGATATGCGCCTGTTTGTTTGTCCTATATAAGTTTGATGGCAATCTGCTCATGGAATGCTGTAAACGCCATGATTTTCAAGGTTGGTCTTGTCTTTGGGATTTCCCAGGATGTTGGCTATTGTTTTTTGTGGTTTCAATATGGGCAGTATGTTGTGTTTATTTCGATTCTGTCTGTTATTCCTTTTATGTATGGTATTATGGCTTTGTTCCTTGTTTGATCTCGGACTTTGGTTTTTGTTGTAGTCTTCTCTTGTCTTTTTATGGCTTTCTTTATATCTGATTGTGAGAAACCATTTCGTTCTAGAGCTGTTGAAATGTGTTTTATTTCGTCTTGTTTTGTGTCAAGTTCTGTTAGGCGGAGAGATCTTGATACTAGCGGGTTGACTACTGCCTGCTTTTGAGAGGGATGATGATGTGACGCTGCATTGAGATATCGGTCAGTAAGTGTAGGTTTCCGACATACGCTAAAGCCCAGGGTGTTCTTGAGTTTCCTAGTTAATAGCAGGTCCAAAAAAGGAAGTTTCTTTTCTTGTTCGATTTCTAGCGTGAATTGGATTCTGTGGTGGATATTGTTCAGGTATATGAGGAAATCGTCCAGGTGTTCTTTTCCATGTGGCCATATTATAAAAATATCATCAACATAGCGTTTCCAAAATTTCGGTTTTAAAGGTGCCTTTTGCAGTGCTTCTTGTTCGAAATATATCATAAAAAGGTTGGCTATGACTGGTGAAAGCGCAGGTAGCGAGCCAGCTAAACAAAACTCGGAATTCATCGGAGGCTATCATCAGTTCTCAGCGAGTAACGAAACGAACCGCACTTGAAAATGCCAAATGAGATTTTGGCGAAACGTCGTGAAAACGATTTTTTGAACGAACGGATTGAAACCCGGAATAACCAAAAAAACTATTCATATATATATATATATATATATATATATATATATATATATATATATATATATATATATATATATATATATATATATATATATATATATATATATATATATATATATATATATATATATATATATATGTTAATTAGTATCCTGAACGAAGACCATACACGGGAAGAGTACGTCTCAGAGAAAGGGGTAGTGTATATGCCACTCCAGTGCCCTTCAAGAGACGTACGTCAAGAAATAAATACCACATGATAAACGTTCTTGCGTACCTGCAAGCGGATCCACACTTGAGTGTCAAAAACATTTCTTTAGACTTAGATATAAGTTGGACTATACAGTATACCGAATTTTAAGGGATTTTAAGCTGCATTTCTATCATGTAGATTTACATTAGGCTCTTTCAGAGACTGATTTTGACAGGCGGCTGAATTATTGTTATTGATTCGGTGCTATGTGCAACGAAAATCTCCAATTTCTTTCCCAGATTTTATAGACTGATGAAGCAACTGTTACTACTTGTGGGGGAGTTAATTTGCACAACATACATTATTGATCAGGAACAAATTCCCATTAGATGCAGCAAGTGGATCATCAAAACAGATGGAATGCCAACTTGTGTTGCGGAATCTTAGGACAAAGAATTATCGGACCGTTTATCTTTAACGATCATCTAAACGGCGACTCGTACTTAGACTTTTACGGAATAATCTGGCTATCCTTTTAGAAGATGTGGCTCTTGATATAAGAAAATATCTGTGGTATCAGCATGATGGATAACCAACACACTTTTCTGAAAGAGTCTATAATTTTTTAGACGCTGCCCAAATCGTTGGATTGGAAGTGGTAGTTTGTTTCCGTGGCCAGCTAGGTTTCCGGATTTAACCGTGCTAGATTTTTACTTGATTGAGAATATGATTGAGAGAATTCAAAGTGCCGTATATATGATTTCACAAGCTGAAATTGAATCTGCCGTTTCCAGCACTAGAAAAATATCTAATAGTCTCATTTTGCCCAACGGTGATCATTTTGAATGTTTATAAAGTCTATTTGTTGTTAGTTGAACAAGTTTGCTATGGTTTCATTAGTAATGCTGTTTTTATTGTTGGTTTGGCCTGTTGGCGTTTAAAATAGGCTTCAAATCTTGCCTATCACATGGTTTAAACCAGTTCTGTATCTAGGTAAAGTGTGAAGCAAGGCACACAGAAATAAAACTACAAATAAATGTTAATTGTGATCGTAAAATAATAAAATAACTTAAAAAATTAATTAAAAAATGAATAAACACACACTTATAGAAATTTTAAAAGAATTTTATTATTTTTCATGACACGCTTGACCACGGACCTTTGAAAACAATTGCTGTTTCCCGTCAACGTGACATTAATTATTCTTTTGGCTGTAATTCCGAAACAAATAAAGATATCGAATTAATTTTTTTTTACATTTACATAAAACTGAAAAAAAGAGATGGGTTTCAAATAACGCCTTCTAGCGAGGGCCACGAAAATCATTTTAATATAGCTATTATTTCATTTTAATTGTCAAACCTTCCTTTTTTAAATGAAACCAAGTATATTAAATTCGGTTCAGCCAAACCAAATTTATGGTTACATTTATCAATAGACTTTCCCCTCCTCTCCTACCCTAACTTTACGTCTTACAGCAAAAAGTATTAAACAAAAAAGATGTAAAATTGTAGTAAAATTATCATTGTAGTATTTTATTCATAGCTTATATAGGGATATTTTCCAGAAAAATGTTTTAGAGAGTTAGGATTTTCTGAGATATGGCTCCCGGCGATCCTTAATGAAACACCCTGTATATATTTATAGAGAGAGAGCGACAGGGAAATTCCTAAATTTTGTGATAGCGATCTTAGGGCTGAACAAAACTCTGTTTTTCGTAAACGCTAAATTTTCAGAAGTATATTATTTGCTTCTGTAAGACTACAATACAGAACAGTCATGTTGATTTTAAAAATTAAGAAATGGAAGAAAATTCAAATATTTACGTACAAAGTGAGTAATTGTTTATTTTTCATTTTAAATATCGTCAGTAATATCAACCTTGACTTTGGCAAATTTGGATTTAAAAACGTCATATTATACAGTAAAATCCTGAAATATCTACTTTTCCAGCTCCAGACCCCTTTATAGAAAATAACTGCCCAAAACATTACCAATGTTTCTCTGGATATTTCAGCTTTCTTGGATGAATATCAACCTACATATTAATTCTCTTTGCTTCACATAAATGTTTGAATTTTGATATGCTTCTTTACTAAATACGAAAAATTACGAAAAAAACTTTATATCTCCTCCACGTTTTTCGGAAACGTTTCTACCAGCGACGAATTTTAAAAGGGAAATTTTCAGTTGCGTCTTCCGTATAGAACATAGGGTAGTTGGAAACGAATTTGGTGTGTATTAATCCACCACCAGTAAAGTTTTACAAGAATTTGTATACGCGGTAAATATAAATTTAGCTTCACAATTTATTATAACTTTCAAGTGCAACTCATTCCATTAAACAGCCAGACCGATGGCCAGATTTAGCAGTATTATTCAAAATTAAATTTCTATAGGAAAATCTATAGAATTATGCCAGAGGTGAATTGTAGATTAGAAGCTTTCCTTGTGAAAATTGGATATTTTTATATTGACCTACTGTCCATCACTGGCAGTATCTACTCTGTATCTTAACTTTTACGGAATGGTAACAGTTCTTATAGGTTGGGTTATTTTCTTCACTAGAGTAGTAGTTTTCGAAAAATATTTCCAAGCTATAGACTCGAAGCTTCCCCCGTGAAAATTGAATATTTATTAACCCACTGTCTGTTGTTGGCACATTTTATATCTTAACTCGTACTAGCTTTTGGTTAGAACTAGTTGTTTATAATTTATGCTTCACGTCTTTTAATTTTTACTTTAGGTACATCATAGTGAAATATTTTAGAATATCACGAAATTAAACACCAAATTTTATTGTATAATTTGTCCTTCAGACGGTAGACGCAATGGGCAAGTTCCCTTCTAAAAATCGTTGGTAGAAACGTTTCTGAAAAACGTCGCTAACTTCGTACAGGAGACGCAGTGACGTCACAGCCGTTTTGGAATGAAATTTGAAATGGAATTTAAAATATATGATAGGTATTTATGCATGGTTTTAAACACTTTTCCAAAAATAGTCAGCATCCCTATTCAGCCATTTTGGAAATATTTTAGCCTGATTGCTCCCATCGATTTTAGTGAACTGCCAAATTGTGAAAATTTTCCGAGAAATCGATTACTGACTGCAGTTAGTTGAGGGACACCCTGTATAGAGGAGTGTTTTTAGCACATGCCTGAAAAATGGTGGGAGTCTCACCAAGGGGCCTTAAAGTCTGCATCTGGGTCTGCTGTCGCCGTCGCCAATACCTTTAACACCATTTTTATTATTTAACAACAATAAATATTTCACTGTATTTTATTCATAAAAAAAATAGAATTTTGTAATGACATGAAAACTTGTTCTTTTGGTTTGGTTGTTGATTTTTTTTAACAAAGGCTAGATGCTATTGCTATTTATTATTAAATGAAAAGCGGAAAGATTAAGACAGCCGAGCTTTAATTAAATGATAATAAAAATAGTTTGAAATACAGATTTTGTAAAATTTAAAATATTTATTTCTTAAAATCTTTCTTCTTAAGTTAGACCGCACTACTACGTAACCCGAATTCTTGTTCTATACTTTCGTATTTCAATGATATAAGCAGTGTTTCATCACGACATCATTTCCTAGATTACAAGATTGACAAATCGTTAAAGAATTTAAAGGGTAGGATGATCGTAAACTTTCAATAAGTTTTTATCTCTTTCTTTATGTTTTAATGAACAATTTTTTCTTCAACCTTACTAATAGTTCGAGTTGAGGTGTAAACTGTAGAAATAATTTGGCATCTCAATCAAAAGTTACCATAGGCGTGACGTAATATTATATTTTGTCCAATTTTCAAGAGAATTTGAATAAACTTGTTCTTACAACAATTGATTGTAGAATTAATGTGCACGTAATACACATATCTTAAAGTAAAAAAAAAATATCGTCTGAATCAAAAATTACCATGGGGGGTATCACTTAATTACTGCCTTATTTAATATATTATTTCTCACAATTTTGGTCTCAGGAATTTTCCTGTAGGACTTTAAATTTTTTTTGCGAAAAACATACGAAATGACTTTCTCGGTTCAATGGAAATTACTGTATATATTTTTAACTCGCGATAACTAGGTCAATTTCCGCTCGATCATGATTTGCAAAAGAAAAAAAAAAACTAATTCCCCAATCTCTAGCGACACCACTGACGTAAAAAAATGCTATAGCGTTTTTAGTTATGCCAAAATTAACATGTTTATAAAAGCGTAACGGAGACCGAGCTTTTCGAGTTTCAAATGAAAAAGCTTAGAAGAGAATTTTTGGTTTTTTGAAATGCGACAAAGGAGTATTAATTTGGATAGTTTGATGAAGAACCATGGAAACTGCGGATTTAATTTTTAATTTAAAGAATTGCCGTTTTGGGAAAACTTCTTCAAACTATCTAGATTAATATAGCTTTGTCGAATTTCAAAAACTCAAAAGTTCGTCACTGAGCATTTGCATTTGAAACTCGTAAAGCACTGACTCCGTGACGCCTTTATTAACATTTTAATTTTTCCGCAAGTAAAAACGCTATAGTATTTTTTCTTAAGGCATTGGTGTTCTTAGGGTTTGGAGAATAAAATGGTTTTTCAAAAATTATGAAGGAGCCAATAATGAGCGGGTTATCCCGAGTTGACCATAAAAGATTTTCATTGAATCAAAAATGTCGTTTTTGATTTTTTTCTTAAAAATCTAACAGTCTAACAAACAAGTTTCAATGAAGTTGTGCGAAATAACTTGTTCTGTAAAGTAGTATTTTTTACTTTTTACGTGTTCCAAATAATTTTTTTTCCGCTAATAAATCAGCTCAGTCGAGTAACCACATATTTGTTTCCTAAAAAAAAACTATCCTATAATCACTTTTTCATTGCAGGGCAAACTTTTGTCATGAATATTTTGTTGATTTTTGGAAATAAGCTATAATCACTAAGGGACAGGTCGGTTGAACTAGATGGGTGTCCAAATCCTGCATGCGTATGGTAACGTAACCATGGCAATACATTTTATTTCAGGGGTATCAAAACATTTTAGCCTATATGCCATACTGACTTATCCACTAAGGGTAAGACCTAGCTAACTCAATATACCGCCGTTTTGAATTACGCTCAAATTTTCGTGTTGTAATTAGCCGGCGAGTGAGACATCTATGACACAGGACGCTGGGATGGACTCCGCTCCGTTCGCAATTTCAGTTAATAGTTTTAAAGACATTTCATTGCAGCGGAAATAGTCGATGAGCATGCTGTGCGTTACGTATTTTTACAACTACTTACGATCACGTTAAGTGTATAGTAGTGACGTTTTGAGGAAGATAGAGAATTAAGTGATGGACATGGTGAAGCTACAGTAGAATAGCGTCGTCTTGTAGGAAACTGCGAAATTATGCTTGGTTAGTCGCAGTATACAATGCCATTTTGTAACGAGTAGCCCAGCTAGTTTATTTTGGAAAAATTCTCAGAATGACTCCAAAGTTATAGGAAACCTAGGGTTACAAAAACAAGAATCTTTGAAATGAGTGTTAAAATTTGAACAAATGTTGTTTAAGAAATTAACGTTGAACAAGAAGCAACAACTCACGCTAGTTGTCGCGTGGCTCATTCAATAGGGACTGCATGTTTGGAACAACAAAAGAAATGTGTCTGGTTTAAAATGATATTCCAGAAAATATATTAACTCATTTGTGCAACAAAAATCGACATTTAGAGTGGCCCTAAATGGAGTAACAAGTGTTTTAGATATTGCTCAGTGTTACCTTCTATTCAAGGGTGAAGTAAAAATTATGGAGCTTCTTAACGTTCATAGCATTCACGGCATGAGCATTGGAAAAGATATTTTTAAAGAAGTTGAAAATGAAGTTAAGAAAAACAATCTTCAATTAAAAATGTATCACTACTGACGGTGGCAAAAACATATGTGGAAAAAATAAAAATGTCTTAGAAAATGATGGTGGTTCAAAGCCATTTAATCGTATATTGCATCATTCATCAACAATCTGTGTGCGGAAAATGCTTGGTTATGTCGGAAGTTTTTGGAGAAAATCTAATATAAATATATTTGTTTTATTTTGCCTTTGACTGGGGATATTTTTCAGTCTGCCATCGAAGTCGGCAGGTTTTTAACATCCTGAACATGCCTCGGAATTTATATTTTATATGGCCGTTGTTTCTTGCGAATGTTGCTCTCGGTTCGATACAGTTCCACTGACGAGACCATAAGGTGATCGAAACGCGAATGGAGAGAGGAGTTGTATTTGCAGGAAATAAACTGTTATATATGTTTTTTTTTCTCTGCTTGAAAGGAGAATACATATAGGAAACTATTTAAACACGGCAGATAGATTTATTTTATTTTTAAAACTTTTGGGAGGCATGTGCAATGTTCAATTTCATTATGTGAATTACCTCTATATGTCATTTGTTGTGAATTTTTAGTAAAATATCATTAATTACAGTTAAAATGTTTGTAATTTATTATTTTTTGTACGATTTATTAAAGTTGTAAATTTTACTATGTAATCAAAATAAAATATGGTGGCCGGATTGATGGCACATCGGCATTAGTTTGGAGACCTTGATTTATCTTACTGGGTGAAGAAGCTTTTAAGTCACTACACAAGTTCGCTTTTGAAACATAGATAATATTTCGCAAGTGCGATTTTTCAACTAAATTCTTACTATTAGTCGTCTCTCTTGCAGAACAATAACTTTCAATTTATTAAGATTTTTTTGAGTTATTACAGTTACCGGAGGTTCATCTGAATATTTGTCGTGGCAAGTTTACGACACGATTATTTCGTATTATCATAAGAGAAATCGTAGTTACTCAAAGTATTTCTCAAGATTCCGTGGTTTGAGTGCATGCCATACCTTTTTCTGAAGGAATTGTATCACTGCTTTTTTCTCGAAACTCTCTACTCTGATACACCCTACACTCATCAATTTACACTTGAAATTGTGTATGCTGTTCCAAAGTTTAGCGTGTGTGTGCATAACTATAATTTGAAGTGGAGTATAAGCATCAGCTTTCATATAATGAAATGCCAAGTTCTGTTCTAGTATCAAATGGGAAAAATTATATTCGATAATCGACTTCTGAAATAACTTTAATACAGTAACATATTTTTAAACTTTGATTTAATAAGTTTTTTAAAATTCAGTTTAAAACTGAAAGTCTATTAATTATAAATAAATATGTTGCAAAATTTAGGTGTGGAGTTTTCACATAAATTTTAACTCTGATTTCAAAATCAATATAATTTTATGATTTTTTATATAATCACTGTCTATGATTTAAGATGTTTTAGTAAAACGCTAGTATATAATTTAAAATAATAAAAACGATTTTATTGAAATTGTTTCCGTTTTTATTAATTCTGGTAAATTAAAAGTAGATATGTACTTGACATTTTTATTGCCTTGATAATTATGGGATAGTTCTGTTATTAAGTATTTCATAAATTATAGGATTATAGAAATGTAATTCGATAAGCCATTGTTTAAAGTTTTATTTTGTAACATAACAGTTTTAGAGTTTGATTGATATAAGAAAAATAAATTAGTAGGTCAAAAATATTACGAAAAAAGACCGATTCAAGAAAAGCATTCTTTTTACTTTGAAGATTATAGCTATGACTAAACCATATTAGAATGTTATCTTTGCTATTGTGGGAAAGATAATGTAATTCCTAATAATTAAAATTGTATTTTAATTTTCTTATAATCAGATAAGGAGAGATGAGTGGTTAACCTAATAATAAATGTTTAACGGCGCTAGATAAAATACACCGGCATATTTGAGATATTTTATTAATGAATATTTTAATTCTCATAATTTTGTTAAATTAATCATACCGGGATTCACTTTTCCGACAAAACATGATTTTTTCTTTCTTTTAAGTAGTATCGACATTTTTCGGTTGTAATGTTTAGTAAGAGATATTACTTGGAACAAAAAAAATTAACCCAGAAGATTCCTCTAAATATGGAATAAAAATTTTGTCTAGGGTATGTAGGTATGTATGTATATATGTCCATAGAATTGGGGCCTGTACACTGCGACTTAATAGATCTATTATGCCCCCTACTGTAGCCAAGTCGTAAGAGATATCTTACTGGCTAAAGCAGGTCCTCTAGTCCTATTTCCCTCAGGAACTTTAGGATGTAGGACGGCTTCAAAGTGGGTAGCTCCCTTCTTTAATTTGGTGTGCTTCCAATAACCGCATCCTAGGAATTTCTAGATTATTACACTCTGAAAGGATATGAATAGAATTTTCGTCCTCCTCCTGGCAGAATATGCATTCTTCTGTTTTTGTCAATCCGAGTTTCTTGAGGTGTCCCTTCAAGTGGTAATGCCTCGTCAGGATCCCTGTCAGAATTCTGCGTTGGTGTTATTTAGGCTTATGCATTCTTTCAATCTCTTCTGGTCTTAATTCCCAAGTAATATCTTGACTTGTTCCTATTCTTACAACTTCGTCCAATAATTGGATCTCCTGCTTTCTTCTTCTATTTTTAGTTCTTCCAGAATTACACTGCTACTGATTCCACAGAAAGGCTCTGGCCTCAGAAATTGTATTTCATTCCCCTCTACCCCGGTGTGTCCCGGTACCCACATGAGGGTGACCTTATTTATTCCTCTAAGCATTCTCAGACCATCTTGGAGCTGATTACCTGATAGCTCAGCGCAATGATGGCTGCTTGACTATCCGACATGAAGATAATCTCTTAGCCGCGATGGTTTTTGCCTTTGTTGAAATGAATGCATTTCCTAATGGCGTTACTCCTATTTCATGTCTAGGATACGATACAATAAGGTAGTTCATCGGCTAATTGAGTTTCTTTTTCATTTCTTTTCAAGAAAAAACCGAAAGAAATCATATATTTAATTTTAACACTGTTAACGACAGAACGGATATAGGAAATTTGAGCCATATTTACTCCTCCCTAATTTAAAGAAAAATATTAAGTATCTGATCCTGTTAATAAATCAAAAATTGAATATCCTCTTAAACAGAAAATTAAATGTATGATTTCTTTCGGTTTTTTTTTGGTCCAATGTTAAAAAAAAAATTAAACACACTCACATTCCATGTATCCTAAGTACCTAAATAGACGATATAAAAATATCATTTCATTATTAATAAATAAGCAAAATGTACTGGTAAAATTAAATACTTTTTTAGAAAAAGAACTAGTTTTAAAGTGTTTGTTTGTTTTTTAAAATTGAAAATATGTTTGAGTACAAATGTTTTTAATTATATAAAAAATATTTTTAGGAAGATCAATAAATAAAAAAAAGACAAAGAATTTTTGAAGATGCCTTAAATAAAGAGTGAAACGTCAAGTTGTTTTTGATTTTTTGTTAAATAAAGAACCTAAACCCAAGAAAAGACAAAATAAAAAAAATTATATATATATATATATATATATATATATATATATATATATATATATGTATTATAAATCATATTTAATATTTGGTGGTATATCCTTTGCTCTTGATAACTACTTCGCATCTTTTCTTCATAGATTTTAAAAATTTTTCAATGTAGTTCTCGGGTATTGATTTCCAAATTCTTTGAGTTTCTTCATTTCTTCATACAATTCGTTTAGCCTGGATAGGTTTTTTTCGTGAATCTTTGTATCAACTTCATCCCATAGATTTTCAATCGGGTTAAGATAAAGGCTACACCATAACATTGATTTTATTAGTAGTCAACCAGTTTTTAATTAGCTTTGAAGTGTGCTTTGGGTCGTTGTCATGTTGAAAAACCCAGTTTAAACTCGTGTTCTACCCAAGGTAGCATTTGGTTTTTCAAAATGTTTTGATAAACAAAGCGATCTATAATTCCATTAATTTTAACCAATGAGCCTATACCAAATTCTCCAAAACAACTCCAAATCATGACGCCACCACCACCGTGTGTTATGGTGGGTCGCGTATACTTCGGAATACATCTTTCATCTAATGGTCTTCTAACCCAACAAATTCCATCTGACTAGAACAGTTTAAAGCAACTTTCGTCTGAAAATATCACTGCTTTCCATTTTTCATAGGTCCAGTACAGATGCTCCTTTGCACATCGTAATCGTAATGGTACAAAATATGTTTTTTATGATTCTTATAAAGTTGCTTTATATATGAGCGATAGTGTGTGTAAATATTTTTGGGGTGGGGGAGCATTGTCCCCATGGCCTCATCTAGATCCGCCATGAAAAAAATATAAACGTCAATATTTATCTGTTAGAACAAGGAAAAGATTAATTATAAGGTATGAGCAATTTTTAAAATCTAGTTCGGACGTTTCTGCAAATAGAGTGGGTATAATTAATTATACTCTATCTAAGAATAATAATAAATGTTTTCTGAGATATCGGGTTAAAAGTATAAGCCAGAATAGATCATTTACTTTACGAGTGCAATGTTGCAATACAAACACTTGTGATAAGTGGACTTGTCAAAAGTGTGCTTAGCTAAAATTGTTAGAAAATTATGTAACACCGTAATGTCCAGTTGCAATTTAAAAATAATAATACCAAATAGTACTTTCCATGGTACGATAATACAGAGGAATGTTTACATAATAAACGTAATAGATTATTTAATAACAGGCATTTACTATGTCAAAATTTCATGCAGTTTTAATTTCACACTAAACAGGCGATAATCTATTTTAATTGAAAGAAAATGAGAATTCTGTCAAAGCATATTTTAAGATATGTTTTCCTATGGGTATAAATTATGCGTACCCTTAATTTTTTGTAGTTCAATACACACGACCTATTTTAGATATTTACTTGGCTAATAATTTATTAAAACCATGAAATCCCCATAATTGGAACTAAATTGAAATTTAAATTATGTATGATAATTACATGCAGACGTATAAAAATAGGCAGATGTCTTTAAAGAAAAAACAAAACATTACTACATCTCAACAAAAATTAGGAAAAAGTCAATCAAATCTATTGTGCATATACCGGGTGTCCCGTTAAGGCTATCGTCTGGCTGTATCTCTGGAAATATTAGTCATTGAGCTTTTGGAAAAAAATATACCTAAGTAAAGGGGCCAAGATGAATTAAGATAAAATATTTTTAAGTTTGTAAATAGGCTGTAAGAGAGTGTATTTTTAACCGACTTCTAAAAGAAGGAGGGGGAGAGAGAGAGAATTTTAATTAATGACGCATCGACAACGAGGTCATTTAGCGTTACTAAAAGAAGGAGGTTCTAAATTCGTCGAGTAGATAAGTTTTTTTTTGTGTATGTACACCCATTACTCCGGAACGGCGGCACCGATTGGAATGAAATTTTTTACGTTATGTTCAGGAAGTTGCTGCGGTGGTCCCATATTTTTTTGGATGAAATTGGTGCATTAATATCCAAAATGGCGCTGATAATATGGCGACCAAAAAAATTAATTTTGTCTGATTTTCTTCAAAATTCGTATGGAGGAATTTTCGGGGTCACACATAATGGATCCAAAATATTTTTAAAAAGTTCAATATGTCTTATCTAAGATGGCAGTTTAAAAATTCTACATCTCCCGATTTTGTTTAAAATGAGTATTGGGGTATTTTTGTTAGTGTTAATTATGAATTTAAAATATTTTTTGTAAAACTGAATCTGGCAGATTTAATATGGTATCTTAAAAATTTTACATTTTTCGATTTTCTCCCAAACTGATATAGGGGGTTCTTGAGGGTGTAAATTATGAATTTAAAAATATTTTTTCAGGATAGCGGACTAAAAATTTTACATTTTTCGATTTTCTTCAAAGGTGGGACTGAATCGTTTTTGAGGATGTAAATAACGAATATAAGTCTAGAAATTTTAAATTTCTGAATTTCATCCAATTAGATTAGATTAATACTTAAAATAATTTTTTTGAAATTCAATATAGCGGATGCAATATGGTGGGTTGAAAAATTTTATCTTATTCGCATTTTTTCAGATTTGGTATTAAAGGATTTTCGGGGTAGTGTATTACGAATATGAAGTTAATTTTTTATAAGTACTAGGTTGATAAGATACTATATGAGGGACAGAAAATTTTACATATTCCGATTTTGTCTCAGGTTCTTTAAATATTGAAAATTGATATTGTGGAGTTCTTGAGGTGTATACAATCTCAATATGCAGTATAAAATATATCGACCTACAAAATTTACATCTCAGGTTCTTTAAACATCGATATTGGAAGGTTTTGGGTCCTATGTTACCAACTTAAAATTAATTTGAAATTTAGGATAGTGGATTTCCTATGACAGACTAAATATTTGTTTGACACAATTTTACTGGTATTTGGAAAACTCTAAGAACCAAAGAATTTTTAGTGGTTCATTTTAGGGTGATTTACAACTTTGGATAAAATGAGTACTTTTTTGACACCTTGGAGTCATTGTGAGGAACACTAATCTCGATTAGTACTTAGTTCAAATAATTTATGGATATCATAATGAGTTCTAAAACTAAAAAGAGAAAAATAAAATTTTTATAAAAAAATTGAACCGACCTCTACAAGTACGCTAAAAAGTGAAAAACAACTATAAATTTTTATATGAAATTGAACTTTTTGAAGTTGACGCCAAATTATTTGTAAATGAAATAAATAACTACTAATATATACAAATTATGGTAAGAAAGTAATTACAAATGAAGTATTTTTAATCTGTTTATGCAAATCACATTTTGTCTGGTATTAGTTTCATATAAAAATTTATAGTTGATTTTTATTTTTTAGTGCACTTCTAAAAGTCAGTTTCATTTTTTTATAAATATTTTATATTATGTAAAATAGACAAGACAATATTTTAAAAAAAAATGTAATAAAATGATATGTGCCCTTTATTGTTTTTATATGTATTGAAACTTTTGTATTTATATTTTTTTCCAACTTTTAAAACGAAGGCAGGGGAAGCGAGATTTATTTATTTAATTATCAATGGTTATAAACCAATTTTACAATATCACTTATGAAATAATAAGAATATAATAGAAAACGTAATAATTAACTAAATATAAACATAAATATAAACATTGTCAATTTATAGGAATACTAAAATAAGGAACCAGGACCTACAAACAACAACAGTTCTAAGACTATACATCTTAAATACAAAATCAGCAGATATTCCGTAATTCTGAATAAGTCAGTATCTTTAATTTAAATGATTCAAAGTATGAGTAGTATCGGGTTTGAGTTCTAGTTTTAGGCTTATCAATTTTGGTTAGATCGACACAATAGAGACAATACAGACTTTTACTTCTAATCATCTCAGCAAATTATAAGCAGTTTTGTTTTACAGCCCATTAGAGAAAAAATAAAATATATAAGAGATAAAAAAGTCATATAAAGTAATTTGAATTAGAGTAGTTCCAGCTTGCGTTTTTAATGAGAAAACTAGATATATTTTATAATGAAAAACAATTAGTTCGCATTAATAATTAATTTATCTAAACAAATGCCCTCTTTGGTTGGAAATTTTGAAACTTCAATTGTTTCAATTGCTTCCTACCGGATAAGTATCTGTAGGAGTGTCAAAGCTCCGATATTTACCCATGGTATCCGCGCGTTCTCAGCACAATAAGCTTTTTCTACCGTAGTGGCTGGTTTTATGAAAATAACCTAAAACTAAAGAAGAAGTGTTAACTGAAGATTTCTGAACAACGGATAGTCTTATCAGCTTCTTAATACTACACTATAAAGATATGATTCTTTATCATTTTTTCTGTTCATCAAAAACCTGCTTCTAGCGATTCTAATGGTTGGTAAATGCAATTTAATTATTACCTAAAGAAATCGTTGCTTTAGACTTATATACTATCAATATCAATTAAAGTTTTAAACCTATTATTGTACACTTTATCTAATTTAAATGTAATATAACACTATAAATATTGCATATTCTCAAATCAGCTATTTCACAGACAACGAAGTAAAAAAATGGTATTGATTAGGTAAGGTTAACAATGGGTAACTTGATCCCAGGCACACGCTAATCCGTAGATAAAATATGTCATGACTCATTCCTATTTGCTATTTAAATGTGCCGAGGTGCTTTATATTAAAATAGTCTGAAATGATTTATTGATAAACATAATTTAATAAAAGTGCACGTACATGTAAATCGTATTAGTTTTATTATTATTACATACGAAGCAGATCAGTATTAGTATATTAATATCAGACGACACAAACCCCATATAATTATATACTATAATAGAATTCTACAGGAATTCCTAAGGCGGGTATACCACATGAAGTAGCTTCTTGTTGAAATCATTGGGGAAATATGGAATAGCAAAATAAAATCATTTTCGTCAGGTTTGCACAATAGAAGCGATCTCCGAATTGACTGAAAATACCAAGAGTTCCTATCGATTTATGTACTCAGAGTTAGTATAACAGCGATTCTAAAAAGTACTTTCTTATGCAGGAGAGGCAGCTAGGGAAGTGTTAAGACGTGTTATTCCTAAATATTGTATTGCGGTTGAATATTGTATTTATAAACAGAAAATGGTATAGTCTACAGTCCCAGGCCCTTTTTTATTAATTATTATTAATGAGCTAAATCTTCGTGAATAGCTTTGTTTTGACAAGATACTCAACTTTGTTCTCTGGAAATTCTCGATAGTAGTAACTAATAGAGTACATAGGCGTTAAAGACATCGATTGGGTGATTGTCCAAATTTTGCTCGAGGCACCCCCACTTGTCCATCTAAGGAGATCATAAAAGTTTATTACTAACCAGTTGATTTTTTGACAATGGTTTAGTAGATTCTTGTACAATTGAATGACCACATTGTCCTACAAATTAAATGGAACATTTTCCCAGTCCTACGCTCGGAAATTGTCGATTCCACATTAGTACTAAATTCATTACTAACAGTGAGACAAAGATAACCTAAGATAGGTAAACTTATTCTTTTTCCAAATCAATAAATGCTCTAAAAAAATTATCGAATTTAGAACAAGAACTGATAGAATTCTAAACTAACGATGGATTGTGGAAAACAGTTTAAAAATTTTCTATTTCCCTCTCTTGTCATATTTGGCTGAGCGTGGCTTCTGCGGGGTCAAAAATTTTCTTTTCAAAGGAACAGGCCACGTCACTGAATTTAGCGATTTGCGACTGTTGTCAAAATTGGAACAGAAATTAACAAACTGTTAAAACTTCACCTCCCTCAACCATCCAATTATTTTTTATAAATTTTGATTTTATGTCAATTTTTTTAATTCATAATAAAATATTAACACAATTATCAGCGAAAGTTATAATGGGTTATGTGCACTAGGTGAGCGCTTGTAAGTAGACTTCCGCTTTCCTTTATACTCGGCTGAGCTTCGTAATCAAGAAAACTATAAAACTTGATTCTGCCCACTGTTTTGATTGCAGTATTATTTCTTTCTTCAATAAAATGGAATACTTATATGATCCTGTCATGCTATGACACTTTAGGCCAACTCTAACAAAACACAGTACAGGGTGAGTCAACGATTGGATGAAGTAAGTTTGTGCCTTTTCGGTGAAATTTACAAAGAAACTATATTTATTGTTTGATACAGTTTATTTTTACGCAGATTTTGAAAATATTTAGGACTCTACAGGGTGAGCCAAAAAACTAGGACAGCATAAAGTTGTATTTTTTTAAATAGAACACCCTATATACGAATCATATTTTCGATTTAGCTTATAATTTTAAATCTTTTTTATTAAGGGTTTACTATAACAAAGTTTTATAGTTTCTGAGATAATTAAGTTTAAAGAAAAAAAGTCACATTTTCAAGCATCAATTCAATCCTAAATAACGTTTTCAATTTTGTGACAAATATATTCAAATTTAAAATTTAGCAAGGCCAAGGACAAGTTAACATAATTTTTACCTAATATTTGCAATAAAAGCTACAGGGTGTTGAACACATCGGCTCAAATTTGTACAAGTTTAAATGAATAAATATCTTTTTTTTTTAAACGGTACACCCTGTATATTTTCATGTTATTTAATAGAGTAATAAAAACCCTAAAAGTTTTGTTCAATATATCCTATACCTATTTATAATAGTTTTTGAGATATTTCAGTTTTTCTTATTTTCCATACTTTTTTACAGAAATAGTCTTCGTTATCATAGTAGCCATGTAAAATAATAAAAAGAAACTACAGAAACAAACAGAATGTGGTTAAATATGATGAAATACATTATTCGCTATATTACAACGGCAATAGTTTAATTAAACATAATGTGAAAAAATTAACACAACAATAACGACAAGGCAAATACATATTTACTTTTATACTAAATTGAAACAAAAAAATTACCTATTAAATGCTGAAATTAATTATTTCTTTTTAATAAGTGTTCGAATAAACGACCCTCTTGTGCAATGCACAAATTTAGTCTTTTTTGCAGATTTTCTCGGACCCTGGACAAAATTAGTGGCGTTATTGTTCTACAGGTATCCCTAATCCTGTTTCGCATATCTTCCACTGTTGTTGGTGGATTAACATACACCTTATTTTTAATATAACCCCATAGGAAGAAATCTAATGGGGTGATGTCGCAAGACCTTGGTGGCCACTCAATGAAACCCCCACGTCCAATCCATTTTTGCGGATATCGTTGGTCCAAAAACGCACGAACTTCACGATGGTAATGCGGAGGCGCACCATCGTGCTGGAACCACATACTGTCGAGCTCATCCCTATCGAGACCTTGAAGCAGTTGGGGTAGTTCTTCTTGTAGAAAGTTCAGGTAACTATGGCCATTTAGTGGTTCATTAAAAACGTGGGGTCCAATAATTCGATTATGATGAATACCACACCAAACATTTAATGACCAGTGGTTTTGATGTTGCACCTCTCTAATCCAAAATGGGTTTTCTGTGGCATAATAATGCATGTTGCGTCTATTTACGGCACCGTTACTTCTAAAAGTAGCTTCATCACTAAACATTACCTTGCATAATAAATTTGGATTTAATTGAATCTCCGCACTTATTGTACGACAAAAGGTTACACGACTTTCAAAATCCTGTCCATGCAATTCTTGGTGTAATTCCATGTGATATGGATGATACCTATATTTCTTGGTAGTACGATTAGCGGTGGATTGTGATGTTTCACATAATGCTGCTAACTGACGGCTACCAATATAAGGATTTTCCGGAACATTTAACAATACTTGTAGTTCTTTTTCTTCATTAGTTACTGGTTTGTTGACCACTTTACGTTTTGGATAATCAACAGTACCAGAAGAATCAAATCTTTGCATTAAGTTTTGAAAAGTATATGTATTAGGCTGGCGTCGATCAGGATACTTCATTTTGTAAATTCTTTGTGCAAGAAGGCAATTTTTTTGAGCCTCTCCTATTGTATAAATCATATCTATTAACTCATTCTTTGGAAAATTCATTTTACAGTATAAGATGAATGCAAAAAAAAAAACCAAACTACACTACATAAAAACCAAAAGAAGCGATTGCGGTTATAAATTTGACACACAGAAAAATGTTCTTTTACATTGTTTTTGCCATGGCTACTATGATAATGAAGACTATTTCTGTAAAAAAGTATGGAAAATAAGAAAAACTGAAATATCTCAAAAACTATTATAAATAGGTATAGGATATATTGAACAAAACTTTTAGGGTTTTTATTACTCTATTAAATAACATGAAAATATACAGGGTGTGCCATTTAAAAAAAAGATATTTATTCATTTAAACTTGTTCAAATTTGAGCCGATGTGTTCAACACCCTGTAGCTTTTATTGCAAATATTAGGTAAAAATTATGTTAACTTGTCCTTGGCCTTGCTAAATTTCAAATTTGAATATATTTGTCACAAAATTGAAAACGTTATTTAGGATTGAATTGATGCTTGAAAATGTGACTTTTTTTCTTTAAACTTAATTATCTCAGAAACTATAAAGTTTTGTTATAGTAAACCCTTAATAAAAAAGATTTAAAATTATAAGCTAAATCGAAAATACAATTCGTATATAGAATGTTCTACTTAAAAAAATAAAACTTTATGCTGTCCTAGTTTTTTGGCTCACCCTGTAGAGTCTTAAATATTTTTAAAATCTGCGTAAAAATAAACTGTATCAAACAATAAATATAGTTTCTTTGTTAATTTCACCGAAAAGGCACAAACCTACTTCATCCAATCGTTGACTCACCCTGTACATGACTTGCAGAAAATTTTCTCATATCTCATTTTTTCCCTAAATACTTAATACTCGCTTTCCACTAATAGCAATCTCAGAAAACTTGAATCATTTGTCATTCAAAATTGTATTGCGCACATGCAAGACAAATGTATCTAGGGATACACCATATCTATGAAATACTAATACGTAGCAACTATAACTAAATCAGCATAGTTTGAGCACTTCTGTATTGAAGTGAGTAGCTTTAGACTTTCGTTATCAAGAGAACTTGGCAAATTGGATTCAGCACTCGAATTGAATGTCTCTAACGTTTCCAGTTCCAAAGTTTCTCTATCAATCACTTACTCAGCCAATATCAAAAACAACAGGCTCTAGAAATTTGAAATTTGGTGTATAGATTGAACTGTGTATAACTCCTCCTTATTCAATTAAAAAGATGATAACCAGGTAGATATTATCATTCCCTCGGGATCGCACTGAATTTTCCCTTGTTTTTTTTTTAAGTCGAAATAAAGGCTGTTTATATAATTATTTAAAGCACCTTTAATTTTTTTTTATATAAATCAATAAATACATCCCTTTATTTATAAAATAATGTTAAAATTGCAAAAACCGGGACTCTATGAAAACAATTTTACTGAAAACATAATGATAATCTATCTACTAATTCTCATTATTATTATTTTCACTTTGGTAATCAACAAATTCAAGCTTTCTGTTTTTAAACAAAGTTAATGTAATAAAAACCATGAGTTTTAGTTATAAATAATTAAATATCTATTTTTGGGTTAGTTCTTATTAGTATTAGTTAGATGCTTTGGTAATCAACAAATGCAGTATTTGTTTATAAAACAGTTACCATAAGCAAAATCAAGCTCCTTTATAAGAAAAATAATGAAAATAAAATGCCAATTTGTCGGCTACCTCTTTGTAATGGAGAAATCTTAATTTTACAGTAACAATTATTTTAATTAGAAGGTAGAATCAGTCTTACTTATCTCTTGTAAATCCACTTACTTTTCTGTTTTAATCAAATTTTACACTGAACAAGTTTTAATTTATTATTTAGCACGATATAACAAAGGCGTTCGAATTTTGACCATTATAGATCGCTTATCCATGGATGGATATCACATTGTTTCTTGCGGGATTCCGTAGACTTTCGAAACACACATGATCCTGTATGCTATGGGATTTCGCCTTGACGAGATTATCTTCTTCAGGCCCGTCCAATGAATTTGGAGATTTCCTTTCTTTAAGAACTGGAGAAAAATCTTTTTATATTTTTTACCCGCATATAAGCTTCCCACCCTTATGACCTGAAGAAGGAAGCTAGAAGGGAAAACATCCTGTGGAATAGCTACTTAAGTTGTAAAATTATAGTCTGATGTGGTCTGATTAAAGAGCTACGTTAAGGCTAAAAGCCTCTGCTAACTCACAGTGCGATGCTCAGTTGATATGCATAGCCTAATGTTCCCGATAGATCCGAAACGTCTATATAAACCTAAAAAGTCAATTGGCTTGAATAAGTCTTGAAAAATATTTGTCGTCTGTTGTTTAAGAATTAGTGTTTTCGCTTATTACCAAATTTATCTTTTCAAAAATCAAAACTACAAAACTTTTTTATTACTTGGATTTTTAAATATAAATAACAATAGTCAACATTGTAAAAGACTTGAACGTGAGATAAAAAAAAACGAACAAAGTTGCTTCACACGACTGTGGGTATTTGTTTTCTATATATAGAAAAGATCTTTGTCAGAATTCCTACCAGTAAAGAAAAAGACATCAATTTGATCCAACTGTCAATTACTTTTACGATAGCTAAGCAAATAAATTTTCTACTCTCCCTTGTAATTCGTTTTCTTAAATAATTGAAACAGTTTTTAAGTTTTATTCATAAATATGAAAGATACTTATGCAAAACATATACATATGTAAAATTAATAAATATTCATGTTTCCTACAAAAAAAATTATTCGTGACAAAAGATATTGTTGTGTCAAGGTTAAGCACCAATTTTGTAGGTTTTGTAATAACTAGACCACGCATTGTATTAATAATTACGGTTTTAAATTTTTGCAATGATTTAAGTCTTTAAAGTCAATGTCAAATGTTGGAATTTGTTGCATTTTTTAAAATAGGTCTCAATAATTTTATATATAAGCAAAGAAAATAATAGGTAGCGTTAGCTATAATAATCATTGATATGTCATAAATTAATAATAGTACCATTTTAATTTTTAGAGCTATATAACCAGCTAGGAACCCTTATAATTTCGTCATGTTCGTCCGTCCGTTTATATGTCACACCCATAACTTCGTTAGTTTTTCTTTTTTTTGTAATGAAATTGTGCAATGTCCAATGTGTCACTGGAACACCAAATTTAGGGTTTAGGGTAGTTGTGGATAAGTCAAATATAATAATAATAACTTTTATTTTGGTATAATGACTGAGAATATTAAACCTAA
This sequence comes from Diaprepes abbreviatus, assembly GCA_034092305.1. NCBI lineage: Eukaryota > Metazoa > Arthropoda > Insecta > Coleoptera > Curculionidae > Diaprepes > Diaprepes abbreviatus. Next base: position 7,742,026 of record JASJET010000218.1, read on the forward strand.
CCTATAATTGTTAAGTAACTCACCAATGTGGTTTGAATGTGAAACAAGTAGGTATGTGAAAAATAGGGGAAAAACCCACCATTAAAACTTTTTAATTGTGTTTAAAGGCATAATATGATAGGATTGTTACATTTTGATTAAATTTTCAAAAATCACAAGACAGCAAAACATTCCACTCGAGTATTTGACCATTTTGTAGTGACAAAAGTCAGGTGTCAACCGAGAACAGTGGTGCGGATGGCTTAAGTAGTGAAGGATATACGAATCCGTAAAACAGTGTCGTGGTCAAGTGTGAGGTTTAGCAAAAATAGAAAGTTACTTGTCTGATATATTTTACATGATACAAGAGCAATTAATGAAAAAAAAAACATTCATCTGGAGATGGACTGTCCAGGAGGCTTAAACACTTTTCTTTTTCTAACTTTAAAATATAGCTGTAAATGGCACTCAGATTCTAGGTGTCGTTTTTATTTTTCATAGCATTGCCATCTTGATTAATATGGACCATTTCGAGGAAGAGCCTTTTATGATATACAGGAACTTTTTCCAGAATCTCAGCGCCATGCCAGTTAATGATGTGATCATGAGGAAAGACATGTTCAGCCAGAGCACAAGAGGGTAAACCTCTATTAATACAATGGGAAATGAATCTGCATTTGAGGCTTCTGGAAGTCTGGCCTATATAAACTAATTGACAGTTGGAACAAGGAACTCTATACACGATGCAGGGCGTCTCATTTAGCTGTAACGGTATTTTAGTTTAAGAATAAATTTTAGAGAGAGTTAATAATTGTTTTCTAGCTCCAGATTAATAAGTTTTTTTTTCATTAATTGCTCTTATATTATGTAAAAAATATCAAACAAGTATTTTTCTCTTTTTGCTAAACCTCACCTTTGACTACGCCACTGTTTTACGGATTCGTATATCCTTTACTACTTAGGCCACCCAGGGTTTTTTCCTTATCAATGACTACAAATTTAAATAGACTGCAACCCCAATAATACTTGTTCGGAAAATTGTTTTTTGACTAGTCAGTTTGCAACTATCCCCCCCCCCCCTATATAAAGGTATATATATATATATATATATATATATATATATATATATATATATATATATATATATATATATGTATATATATATATATATATATATATATATATGTATATATATATATATATATATATATATATATATATATATATATATATATATATATATATATATTCATATATATTTAAAAAATAGCTTATATCGATTAATGGACTACTGAATGAATAAAAAAACCATCTCTAGTACATAAATAAGACATTAACTATCTCTATGGGTACATTGTCAAGAGAAGTATCTATATCTAAATGATTCATAGAGCCTTATACAACATAAAAAGACGAAACAGAGGGAGAGAAAGAAAGAAGATAGCCATAGATAGAATTAGAAATAAATTATAAAGTCATATCGGATATGGGTACGGCTCGTTTCTTCTTAAAGAAAGGACTAAATGAACCAATGAGCAGCATGAACTTTAATGTTGATGATTTAAGAGTACCAAGAAAATTATTATTTACTACTAGAAATCATAATTAATTAATTTTCTTTGGCAAAGGACGACTATTAAATAACAAGTACCAAGTAGGAAAATAGGAACCTTTGCCTGGTAAGTTACACCATTAAAGAAAGTATTTTATTCAATTTTTTGGACTGGGGTGAGAATCTTTCCTGTATTTTGTGAGTTATGACCAAAGATGTTATTGTTAGATCCTTCGCTATCTACAAACTGGATTTTATTAACTTATTTCAGAGACAGATTTTGTCGGATGACTAAAATCGGTGAATTTCTTGGGTTTTTGATCGAAGGGAGGAAAAAAGTTGCCAGGATAAAAAAATATAGCAACAAAATATGACTTCGACAAGTAATCTCGAATAAAAAAAATTCAAAAAGTTTCAGTAGAAATCGAGAAAAAAATATTTCTGCAATTTTGCAAGTTGCAAGTTAATTATAAGTTAATCGGTACCAAAAAATGTTATCAACTCTTTGGTTCGCAACAACTCAATGAACGGATTAGAAAAGGTTTCATCCTGGCACCCCTCCGTGGTCGGTCAACTCGGTTTATCTTTATGTACCCTAAAAAGCAGCGCGCCCACTGGTTCGGTTCGGTTCATACCGCTCGGCTCCGCACAATCGGCCCGTTTGGGTTTACACGTAAATAAATGAGAGTCCGCTCACTGGTTCCGACCAGCCAGAAGGCTTCCGCGCTTTCAGCATCGGCGTCTCTCATTTATTTACATGTAAACCAAAACGGGCCGATTGCGCGGAGCTGAGCGGTCTGAACCGAGCGGAACCAGTGGGCGCGCTGCTTAACACTTTGGAGAACATAGTAAAGCTACAGTACAAATGCTTATTCGAGACTGCGATCTAGTACGTACACTCGGTGAATTTCCAAGCCAATTTAATATTTTTTGGGCCGGTGTTCTCTCAAGAATACCCGGCCATGGAAGACGCGAATTTAGGGGCGGGACAACCTCCTGGGGCGATAGTTCCGACTGTGGATGATTTTCTCAGTGCTAAAAAAGAAATCGATCAACTTAAGAACAGCTTAAGACAGGGTGCAAGTGAGTATAACAGCTTATTAGCCAATTTTCACGAGCAAAAAGCTCAGAACGAGCACATGATAAATCAAAACAGAGATTTAAACAAACAAATCGAATCTTTAAATTTACAAAACAATGAACTAAGCAAACAAATTGCTACATTAACTAATCAAACACAACAGATTATAAGCCAAAATGCTGAACTTTTGGATAAACTGAATAAATATGAAAGTGAAATTTTTAATATCAGAAAAGAGTTAAATAATTATCCTGTCAGTGACAAATTAAATACTAACACTAACAATATTTGCATGCCAACTAACAGCATGAATAATATTAATGACAACTCCATGCTTTCTTCATCGCAAGATAACAGCAATCTATCTCAAATGTCCTTCCCTACACAAGGGTCAATAAATAATAATATCACATCGAATAATTTAAATTCGAACGATAAAAATGAAGAAAGCATGGACGATTTTACCGGTTCTGGCTCGGGAGGAGAATCCGAGAATGAGCCGGGTAAATTTGTTAAAGTTAAACCCAGACATAGAAGAAAACGCCGCACTTCTAATCCAAACGATAATAAAAGTAATACCAAAAAAGCTCTGAGAGATTCGGATTTTCCTCCCTTGCCGGCGGTAAACAAAAGAACCGACAATGAAACCGACAAACGAGCCGACAATTTTGCCGACAATCGTCGAAATGCCGACAAAAGTGCCGACAAAAGTGCCGACCGAAAAGACCGCGTTTCTAGTCCAGAAAATTCTGGACTAGACAGGAATCTAAATGATCAAAATTCTAATAGTCCGGTAAACGTTGATGGCGACGGAATACCGATTCTCAGAAATTCAGCTGAAGTTAGTGATAACATGTACACCGACGAAGAAGAGGAGTACGAAAGCCGTACCCCCACGCGAAAAATCAGAATACCGCCTATTGTTTTGAGGGACAAAAGGCAGTACAATGAATTAACAAGTGTTATGAAAAATCATAGCATGGAATTTGGTCGCGCCATTAACGTTCCGGAGGGGATAAAATTCCACCCTCCGACCGAGGACCATTACAAAAGAATCACTGCGTTCTTCCAACGAAACGCAATTCCATTTCACACCTACTCGTTTCAAAATGAAAAACTTTTACACGTAGTTTTAAGAGGTGCATTGGAATCATGGTCCGAGGACAAAATCAAAAAAGATCTCGAAGGGTTGGGTTTTACCCCCAAGTCCGTAACAAGGTGGTATAACAGGCAGAAAGCACCTATGCCACTGGTTCTCGTAACGATCCCGCGTGATCAAAAACGTATTTATGACTTATACACTCTGGATAATCTAAAGATTCGTGTCGAATCCCAACGCAGTAGAACTCATAATACCCAGTGCCATAGGTGCCAACTCTATGGCCACGCCCAATCAAAGTGCACCGCGGAACCCCGGTGTGTAAAATGTTTGCGGGTACATTTTACCTATCAATGTGATCTGCCGAAGGATCATAAACCTCAATGTGTAAACTGTGGCGGGGACCATCCTGCCAATTTTACGGGATGTCCCAAACATCCTAAAACAATCCGAGAGCGTAATGCAAACGCTAACAGTTCAAACACGGAAAGATCCCCGTCACAGTTCAAATGGGGTAACCAAGATAATAGCAAATTAGCGTCGGCTAACAACAATAACAGTTCATTTTCCTCTCCCCAGCAAATGATGCAGGGTTTCATGCAGCATTTTCAAAATTCGGTTAAAAATTTCAATGACAATATGCAGGCCCAATTCACTGAATTTATGGCATCAATGACGTCTGGAAATTCAGGGAATCGCCGATGAATATCATAAAATCCGAACCCTCCTATTTGAAGATTGGTACTTTGAATGCAGAAGGATTAACTGACAAAAAATTGGAAATAATAAATTTTTTGGAGAAGCACGAAATCGATATATTACTGATACAAGAGACCTGGCTAAAAGGCCAAAGATACACTTGTCCAAATTATATTGTTTTCAGAGATGATAGAGTGGATAGACCACTAGGAGGTACTATGGTTTTGGTTAAAAAACACTTAAAAGTTATTACGATTCCTAATCCTGAACCGGAATTCGAAGGTACTTTCGTCAAAATAAAGATGAAAGACCACTCTATCATCTTGGCCTCAGTATATGTCAGTTCATCCTTCAACTTTAACATTCAAAATATTTCAAATTTATTTAGTACGACTGAACCAATCCTCATAGGAGGGGATTTTAACTCTTCAAATCGCTTCTGGGGAGCCAGACATACAAACACGAGAGGCCTTGTTCTTGAAAATGCTCGAGAGCAGAACATATTAGAGCTCGTAATTCCGGATGAACCTACACACTATGCCAGAAGAGGTCAACCGACGACCTTGGATCTGTTCCTGAGAAAAAATACTGGCAGATTGTCTGATCCAGTAGTTCTTCACGAACTAACATCAGACCATCTGCCAGTATTGATCGAATACGGCAATCCTGAGCTGAAAGGCGAAGGATTGTGTACGAAAACGCATTACAATTGGAAAAAATTCAAAGATTTGTTGACTGATACGGATTATCCGGAAGTTCTTCCGGAAGCCGAATCAGTCGAACTGTCTGTTAATAATTTTATTTTTAAAATCCAAGATGCAATGGCAAAATCGGCAGTAACTGAGGTCGTTAGGTTCTCTAAATACGGCAATCTTCCTCCGGAATTAAAAGAACGAATCAAAATAAAAAACAGACTTAAGAACAGGGCCTATCGTACTGGTGACCCGGAAGATAAACGAAGAGCTAACAGAATGGCTGGGGAGATCAAAAGAGAATTAACCGATTTATATAATCAAACTTGGGAAAACAAAATACAATCTCTCGAGATTCAAGATAGAAGCCTGTTTAAGATGACAAGATCCTTGACTAAAGGTTCAAGAAAACCATTACCATACATAGTCGATCAAGAAAATAACAGAACCTATCTTGAATCTCGAGATAAAGTCGAAGGTTTTGCGAATAAATTAGAAAAACAGTTTCAACTAAACCCTAGTACAAACTTAATAAAAGAAAATAATATAAATAAAACCGTAGAAGTCTATAAAAATATGTCATTAACCGACGCTAATTTGCCTGCGATTAATACACAAGAAATTGAAACCATTATTTCTCATTTAAATATTCATAAAGCCCCCGGTTTGGATGGTGTGACGAATGCGGCTTTGAGAAGAATTCCGGAGAAAGCGATATCAGTCTTAAAAGATATTTCTAATGCCATTTTATCATCGGGCCATTTCCCAGCGGGATGGAAAACCGCCAAAATAATACTAATAAGGAAAAAAGGGGAAAAATCGATAGATATAAATGCGTATAGACCGATATCTTTATTATCGCACGTTAGCAAAATAGTCGAAAGACTAATTTTAAATAGAATTAACGATTTCATATACGACAAAGATATACTTCCTCCGGAACAATTCGGGTTCAGAAAAGAACACAGCTGCGTTCATCAGACCACCAGACTGGCAGTCGACATAACACGAGGATTCAATAGAAAATTTCACACCGGGGCAATTTTTCTCGATGTCTCTAAGGCGTTTGATAAGGTTTGGCACAACGGCCTAACCGTAAAAATGATAAGACTAGGTTTTCCTAACTATCTTATAAAATTGGTCCTAAGTTTTTTGACTAATAGAAGTTTCGTCGTGTCATCGGACGAAGAAATATCAACTAAAAAACCGATCGAAGGTGGTGTTCCCCAAGGATCACCGCTTTCTCCGGTATTGTACAACATATATACTTACGATATTCCTAAGGAGAAATTCGTTAACTTATATCTGTTCGCCGATGACACGGCTATTACTGCTTCATCTGGAAAATTCTGGATAATAATCACACGACTCCAGAAACAATTGGACAAACTAGAGAGATGGATGCAGGATTGGAAGATTAAGATAAATCCTGGTAAAACACAGGCAGTAATGTTTACAAAATCACGCTTTCCAAATCCCGACAATCGTGTATCCATCTCTCGAGAACAAATCCCCTGGAAAATTGAAGCAAAATACTTAGGACTAATTTTTGACCGAAGATTAAATTGGACTGCCAATACCAACCTACTCTTATCAAAGGCAAAAAGATCAATGAGCGCCTTATACCCCTTGTTGAACTATAAAAGCAAACTAAACTTAAAACTAAAACTAATATTAGTAAACTTATTTTTAAGATCCATTATTTCTTACGGTGCGGCAACGTGGAATGTGATGAACAAATCAAAACTAGGAAGGTTATCGAGCTGTTATAACAAAGCTTTAAGGCGAATTACTAACGCACCGAGGTGCGTTAGAAATTCGATAATCAAAAACGATTTATTCACCGACGAATTCGAAACCTTCCTAGATAAGATTATAACAAAACACTTCGCGAAAGCGGCAGAACTTCCGAACCAATTGATAAAAAATTCACACGGCGTTGTTGCCACCGTAAGAAACAAATTCAAACACCCAAAAGACTGGGTAACAACTCGCAGACAGGATAATTAGGCGTGCGCGGGCACAATATCACTCATTATAATAACATCGAAAATTTCATATTAATGCACATGAGTCAATAGGAGACGCTCCTGACTCAACTCCAACAAAAACGATCCAGAACGAAACGGGCCGATTGCGCGGAGCTGAGCGGTCTGAACCGAGCGGAACCAGTGGGCGCGCTGCTTAACACTTTGGAGAACATAGTAAAGCTACAGTACAAATTTGGTGTTATTTGGCTTAGTAGTTTTTGAGATACAAACTTACATTTTCTCTTTCTATAATAGTGAGATATGTACACAAATAATGACGAAATAAAAAATTAGGCAAGTTACTTTCAATCGGTTAAGCCAGCTAACATAATAAGATAATTTTTTATAATTTTGTGCGCTTGAAATACCAAAAGCGCAAACCGATGTTTGAAGTACAAATTCTGCAATAAATTTAATACTGTATCACAAATTTAGGCTTCGAACTTGTTAAACTTAAAAACTTAGCTGGAACGATAATTCGTAAGGACATGAGAAACGACAAAAACTTAAACTACTCCAATGAGTCACCAAAAAGATTTAACTTGGAAGTTGTCATGGAAGATAGACCTTCTGCTTGGTCAGTTTTGTTTCGCTTATGGAATTTAATTTGTATCAATAAAATTTTTATAAAAAAATTGAACCGACTGCTAAAAGTGCGCTAAAAAGTGAAAAATAACTAGAAATTTTTATATGAAATTGAACTTTTTGAAGTCGGCGCCAAACTAATACCTGATAAAATGTGATTTGCATAAACAGATTAAAAATACTTTATTTGTAATTGCTTTCTTACCATAATTTGTATATATTAGTAGTTATTTATTTCATTTACAAATAATTTGGCGCCGACTTCAAAAAGTTCAACTTCATATAAAAAGTTATAGTCACTTTTTAGCGCACTTTTAGAAGTCGGTTCAATTTTTTTATAAAAATTTTATTTTTCTATTGTTAGTTTTAGAATTCATTATGATATCAATAAATTATTTGAATTAAATACTAATCGAGTACCTCGCAATAAGGTGACAAAAAAGTACCCATTTTATCCAAAGTTGTAAATCACCCTAAAATGAACCACTAAAATTTCTTTGGTTCTTAGCGTTTTCCAAATACCAGTAAAATTGTGTCAAACAAAAATTTGGTATGTCATAGTAAATCCACTATCTTAAATTTCAAATTAATTTTAGATTAGTAATATAGGCCCCAAAACCTTCCAATATCGATGTTTAAAGAACCTGAGATGTAAATTTCTTAGCTCGATATATTTTATACTGCATATTGAGTTTGTATATGCCTCAAGAACCCCACAATATCAATTTTCAATATTTAAAGAACCTGAAATGTAAATTTCTTAGCTCAATATATTTTATACTGCATGTTGGGTTTGTATACGCTTCAATATGAATTTTAGACAAAATCGGAATATGTAAAATTTTCTGTCCCTCATATTGCATCTTATCAACCTAATGGTTGTAAAAAATTAACTTCATATTCGTAATACACGACCCCGAAAACCTTCTAATACCAAGTCTGAAAAAATGCGAATAAAGTAAAATTTTCAACCCACCATATTGCATCCGCTATATTGGATTTCAAAAAAAAAAATTAACTTTATATTCGTAATACACGACCCCGAAAATTCTTTAATACCAAATCGGAAAAAATGCGAATAAGGTAAAATTTTCAACCCATCATATTGCATCCGCTATATTGGATTTCAAAAAAATTATTTTAAGTCTTAATCTAATCTAAATCTAAAACCTTCAAAGCCTGATGGTACCAATTTTGGATGAAATCCGGAAATTTAAAATTTTTAGACTTATATTGGCTATTTACATCCTGAAAAACGTCAGCTATCTTGGATTTGCCATATTGAATCCTGAAAAATTACTTTTAAATTCAAAATTTACATCCTCAAGAACCCCCTATATTAGTTTGGGAGAAAATGGAAAAATGTAAAATTTTTAGGACGCCGTATTGCATCTGCCAGATTAAGTTTTTCAAAAAATATTTTAAATTCATAATTGACACTAACAAAAATACCCCAATACTAATTTTAGACAAAATCGAGAGATGTAGAATCTTTAATTCGCCATCTTGGATCCGCTATATTGAATTTTTTAAAAATAATTTCAGATTCGTTGTGTACGACCCCAAAAATTCCCCCATGCCAATTTTGGAAACATCAGACAAAATTTTTTTTTGGATATTACTGCATTTCGTCCACTACAGCAACTTCCTGAACATAACGTAAAAAATTTCATTCAAATCGGTGCCGCCGTTCCGGAGTAATCGGTGTACATACATAAAAAAAAACATACATACTCGACGAATTGGGAACCTCCTTCTTTTAGAAGTCGGTTAAAAATGTCAACAAACGTTGATATAGAAAAATTGAGGATACAAATCTAGAAATGAAACTTTGGAATCGGTAACATTTTTTTTTCTTGTATTTTTAAGTTTTAGAACTTGATTGACTTATTGTTCTTTTTGTCAATTTAAAACCACCACTTAGGCTAGTTTTAAGTTTGATCACGTTGGTGATCTAGGGGGTTTATAAATTATTTGTTATTTTAGTAGCAAACCTATAAAATTCACAAATATATCTTATAGGGTTGCCAACATTACAATATGAAAATTGGCCTAATAATAACAGATTGCTAATAATCTTCCTATGCTAAACTAGCTTTTTGATATTTTAACTAAAATATTATATAGAGTGATTTCTAAAGTTCTTTTTATTTCAAAACATTTTTAAAGAAACACGCTAAATTTATGTCACTGTACGACTTAATATTTACCAGATACTCTTAATAATCAACAATATAATTCTTGCACAAAGCTTGGCACCCTTAATGTCTGTCAGAAGAGAATGGCCTGTCTTTTAAGAACAACAGAACAATGAGATACGGTTTCAGCCATTGTCCTTTTGTTACTAATTTGAGGTTGTTTACTTTATTATTCCATGTGTGACGTAATTTTAGACAAATTACGAATAACTTAACACTAAAGTTAAGGTTAGATTGGTAAAAAGCGATAAAATCGAAGTAATAAACTTTTCAGAAATATAATAGGTTGATTAAAGGATTAGTATTTTATGTCGAGACTAATAAAAATTTATCTGAAATAAGGCTCACCCATAATCCTGTAATAAATAAAGGTTAAGCCATAATTATTAAAATATTGTTTAAAAATATAACAATTTTAAATGATTTATTTATTAATCTAACAGTAAGACTGCTTATAGCGATAAAAATTTCGATTAAATAGAAAAAAATATACATGTAGGTAATAAAAATATTTAAGTCAGTCTTCCAATATTCAAATATTGCTGCAAAGGCAGCAAAATTTTAATTTATAACATGTTGTAACTTAAAAAAAGATAAAATACTAGTCGGTGTGATGGAAATCTGTTAACTCATAATCAACCTTACGAAAATTTTTATGTAGAAATTTTAAAGAAATAAGATAAACAAATAATTATGGTTCTTCTATTGAACCCAACACTATATCTTTGATAATAACTCCAATACCCCTCAAAGTGTCGAAAATGGGACACCCCGTACATTATATACGCGTGCCCATTATCTCTCCAGTTTTTCTTATATTTTATGTAAATATGTTGTTCCTTGCACAGTTTAAAATTGCAACTTTTAATAACTAGATACTGCAAAACCTATTTTTTTCCCACTTTAGCAAGGTACTTATGAATATGAATTTATAAATTCTAATGGTTGAGAGATGGATATAAGATGACTACTGATGCAAAACATCTTATTTATATTCCACAAAACAGGAAGTAAAACAGTTTATTCAAATTTATACCGAGAAAAACCGCTTAAACTTATGTTGCACTCTCGTTAGTATGATGTTTGCCCGTACATACAAATAGCTTATTTAAAAGGAAACTTGAAACAAGTTAGGGTTTAAAAAAACTCGGTAGCACCGACTTTATCCAAAGTTGATATAAGAAATATTTAGAGAAGTATTAACACGTTGTTTAAGTAGGAGCCAAGGGACTAATTTTAATTATTCAACATCGATTTATTAACATAAAGTTTAGATATAAATTTCACCGATAAGAAAATGATATACAAATGGAACAACAAATGAAGGAAAACTAAGAAAGTATAAATATTTTTCTGTCTCTATTCAAAATATCTAAATTTGATCTCCACTGAGTTCAGTTTTTATTCGGGCATACGATTATTGTGGCATCCATGTCAGGGGCCCTGTTTTTCTGAGGCCAGTTTTGCTTATGGATTTAACATAACAGCCAAAGTATCTTAGTTTTAAACAGTTAAATCTAACAGCATTCTTTTCATGACGCAACTTATAATAAATTTGAGAAATCACAATTTGTAAGCTATCTGAAACTTTTATTTAAATAAGTAACAAATTTTATATTTAAATTATGTTAACTACAGCACTTAACTTTATTAAACTGTGTTAAACACTATACGATACTACAATTAAATAAATATTATGATTATAATTTATCGGGTCATATAGATATGAACCCTACAGACCAACGAATGAGGTCCTTCAGTATAAAAACCTTATTTATGGTACATTTGATCTTCAAGCCTCTACAAATCCTTATAAAATAAAAAAAATATATATTAAAAGTTGAATATGAGATCCGCCAGTATCTTTAATGGACGTCTTCTGCCTGGCCTTTGGTTTTGGTCCCTGGTCATAAACAGTTTCTCCATCATTGTTCAAGTTTCATGCGTTCTTTCAAATTTAGATGTCAGGACATAACATCTTGCAGTAAGAGGCTCGATATTTTATGAATTCATACAATAAAAAACTGGATAGTTTCCGTAGTGAATTGGGATGATGGCTTTTAGTCATACTACGTAGAATTGTAATTTTCACCGTTTCAAAGTTTATCAGTGCTGGCTTTCTGCAATTACTGTCAGTATATTACTTTGTATATATGATTGCTGTTTTTCTTGATATCCCTTTTTCTTTATATATTAGAATCTTAAAGTACTTGGCTCTTTATAGCATTTTTGTTTAACGTTCTAGAGTGTCAATTTAAGATAAATTTAATCCAGGCAAAGTACAAATATGGTAATGGCAATCAATAACTTCACAAAAATAACAACAACAGCACTATTTTTTTTTACTTTTGACGAATAATTTAACGTAGCAAAACTATTTTTTGCCTAAAATGGCAACCAAACATATTACGGACATTTTCGGTCTGACAGCTCAATTCAATCTGTCATCCATTTTATTTTTTGAAATTCTCGGGTTTTAGCACGTTCATATCTGGCAACAATGCCTTTTCAAGAATACGGCTTTTACTGTCAAAAAGTTCACATCGCCATTCCCATCGACATTCACATCACCTTTCACATCACATTTTCGAGGATAGGGGCCCAGATATGCTTTAAATACTAATATAGTCTCTAAAATATTCCACAAGTAGTCAAAATATATTTAAATTTGATCTCCCTTTTGGACATTTATTGATATTGAAAAAAAGTTGCCTTTTTGGAGGCACATATGAGATATGTTAGCAGTTACCAAATTTTTTATACTTTCGCGGATATTAGAGGTAATTGAAAAGGTTCAAAAAGTTATTTTTATAAACATCTACTTGATTTTAGAGAAAATATCTTCTTTAAAAATAGTTTATTTTTTTCTTTTCTGGACAATGGCGCCATTAAAAATGTTTGTAAAAGATTTAACTTTTAACACGGACCTCCTTTTTTTTGCCTCCGTTTATTAAAATACTTTTTTCTCCAAATACAACCATTTAATGACTTTTCTCGATATTTTGATATTAAATATGCAACATTCTCTTTAAGGTTCTGATTTTGTTTGCGTAATAAAGAATATTAAGACATTTTTTACATATAAAATAAATACTAAAAATGGCTCGTAAAACCAATGAGTGGAATATGATCCCAATAACATTAAATAGCAATATTAAAGTTACATAAGTTCACCTCCTAGTTTCCAAAGTTCTCTATGTGCAGACGCCAAATACTTTCATTTTATTGGCTACTTTGAACGACGTCGAGCTAGGTTATATTTACATATTTTTCCCAAAAAATAGATGACCATCGAATATTTATAAAATTTTATGTTTTCGTAACGTACGATAAATAACACTGTTCTGCATAAAAATCTTCCCCGTCAAATTAATGGTTTATTTCGATAATTTCTACCTATATAACCTGTAGCCTGACCTGCAAATTATCGTATCACGTAACAAAATCTAGAGAACATCAACATGTTTTGATTGATTGTAAAGTAGGTATAAGGATGTATATATGCGATATATAAGTTGTTATAGCATACCGGGTGCGACATTGCCAAATCTATATTCTCTCTAAATTTAGGTAAATTGACACCCCCTTGCTACGATGTCTTAACTCTCTAGGGCTTCAAATAAAGGAGATACCTTAAAATAACGGAGATACGTTCGTCGGAGGATCAGTATTGGATATACAAATGAAGTGCACAGAACTAGTGAATAGCTAGAGCGTTGTATAAGTAGTGCTATTGTTTTCACCGTGTGTAAACGATGTCGTCGTGATCCTGTGTGAACAAATCGAACAATTTCTGTTATACATATGGTGAAGTGACGCTGAAAGCTCAACGAAAGACTTTGAAACAACTTGTAAGAAAAAGTTAGCAATCAAAACAAAACTTGGGCTCCCAAAATTTGCTGCCACAATTTCTCAAAAACCTCAATAGAATAGTTATTGGATACATATAATTCTATGAAGTTTGGAGTGCCAATAATTTAGCGGGAATCTCAGAATCATATTGATGATTGTTATTTTTGCTTAAAAAAATCCTGGGGTTTTTTAGTGAAAGCAAACATAAAATTGAATATTCTAATATTCCCTCAGACATGAGACCTGTACTTTATGACGCTTCTAGCATACCTGTCCTTAAAAATACGAACTCGACTTGAAATCGGATGAACTAGATGATTTTGAACCGAAAGCCGGTACATGTTTTCAAGAGAAAGTGAATTACGAATGCAGTAGCAGTAAACAGTCCCATTTTATATCTCAGAAAGAGCTGAACGATCTCATTCGTGATATGGATTTTCTCAAAACAAAGTCACAGCTGCTTGGATCTCGTTTATAGCACTGGAATCTCTTACAAAAAGAAGTGAAAATTTCCACGTTTTGGAAAAGACAGCCTATGCTGGCAGAATTTTTCTCACTGCAAATTTACTATCATGGTATTTCAGGTTTAAACAATGAACTTGCCTTGCCTTTCCTATAAACCTACTGAGTGGCGACAGTTTATTGACTCTTCGAAGACAAGTCTAAAGGCAGTTTTATGGTTTAATGGAAATGAACAACCATCTATTTCCGTGGGTCATGCTGTAAATATGAAATAAACGTACAAAAATATACGTATATTACTTCAAAGCATAAAATACGAAGATCCTAAATGGAATATCTGTACCGATCTAAACGTTATTGCACTACTTACTGGACTGCAAAGTAACTACACAAAATATTGTTGTTTTTTATATGAATAGGACAGCAGAGCCAGAAATCAACATTATATCGTTAAAGAATGGCCGTATGTGAAAATATTGTGCCCGGTTTGAAAAACGTCCTTAATGAACCATTAGCAGAACAGCAGAAAATGTATTTACTTCCTCTGCACATAAAACTGGGGCTTATAAAAAATTTATCTAAAGCGTTAGAGAAGGAAATTCTTTTCTTTATTTAATACAGAAATTCGTGCGTATAAGTAAGGCAAAGTTTGGGTCGGAGGTAACAAGAAATCAGAGAACTACAAAAACCTAGTTGGAGAACTCATGCAATCTTACAAGACGTTCGGTTGCAATATGTCATTTAAGCTGCATTTTCTTCACTTCAATTTGGAAGTCTTCCCTGACAATTTAGATGCAGTTTCAGACGAACAGTCTTCAGGAGCAAATTGTTCAAATAGAGAAGCGGTATTGTGGAAAATGGACCCTAAACATGTTATAGATCAAAGAATTGAAATAAAATGTTGCTTTATACGCTATTCATCTAGATATAACTGCTTCGATCTGATCGAATCAAAAAGCTGCGTTAGAAACATAGTCATAGACTTGGTTTCTCACGCCACGTTCCGGTCCGATATGACCGATCCGATGTAGTTTTATCCATTTGAAATTCATTTAAAAAACAGTCCTAATTAAAGTTCCTATGGGATCCAATATTTTAATTGGTAGTAAGAAATGTTGCATCCGACACAAACCTCACTCAGAACCGTTTATTAAATTGATTTCAAGTGGATATAACTGCATCGCATCGGTTCAATTGGATCAGGAAACTACGTTAGAAACAAGGACATAGACTCGACTATGAAATAGTCTGAATGTAAATAAATTATTTTTTGCTCGTTATTTATAAACCAATCTTTTGTGTATATCAGGAAGTCTATTTATGGTTTGCTCCAATTATCGTCCGATAAAACGGAAAACCGGTATAAGAAATTGTGGAGTTCATTTTCAAAAAAATATCATTGTTTGCAAGTAAAAATACTTTGTAATTATGATGCAAGTCTTTTAAAGATAATTTATGATAGCTCTGTTTATAAAATTCATTATTTTAAAGTAAAGGTATGTAATATTTTTCATGATAACCCATATTTTTCCAGCAGTAATTAATTTTTTCCTGACGAAATAGCCAAAAAAATGTACTCATATCTATTACAACGCTTAGTCATTTGATTCACTATTGTTAAGAGAAAGTGAAATTATAGATAGTCGACAAATAATAATTCTAAACGCATTAAAAATGAATAATTTACTATATTCAGATCACGTATATATTATCATCAGAAATTGTTTTATTGCAAAAACCGACATATGCAACATTATACTTCATTTTATCCACATTTACCTACTTTTACAATAAATTTACTCATAGAAAAGAAAACGCATGCATAGTCGATTTAAAATTGTAATTGATTGCAATGGTTTGTGTCGATTTGTTCGTGACAAATGTCTTAATTTATTTTAAATGATTAGTTATAATGAATTGTTTTGTTTTTACCATTTTCTGGGGCACTACTTTCGGTATCTTGAAAAAGAAAGTATTTAAATTTATTGAAGCAGGTTAAGGTCGGAATCCTTATTTAAATCACAAATTTTTCGTATAGTATTAGTTTGATTAATCTAAGTATTTTGACTGTCGTGACTGGATGGACCATGCTTGGAAATTTGTCTGATCAGAGGTATTACACGTTTTTGTCCGATTTCCTTTATGAATATAGAGCCATATCAGCGAAAATTATAATTTGAAAACAGTCTTGGATTTTGTCTAAGAGTATGCTTGAAAATTTTCTTCAATTTATCAGTGTAACCTTCTATGTGAGGTAATGTATACGGATATTAAAATAGCTAAAAAACAAATATTAACTTTCTCCAAAATTTACTCTAAAACGAAAACACCTTTACAGTTGAATGAGACGTCCTGTGTCGTTTACAAAGTTTCTTGTGCCAACTGTCGGTTAGTATACATAGGCCAGCCGTCCAGAAGTCTCAAAGGCAGGCTCACTTCTCATCGGAGTTATATCAATAGAGGTTTGATCTCTTGTGTTCTGGCTGAGCATGTCCTTGATCTTGAATCTGGGATGGCACTGAGGTTCTTGAAAAGGTTCCGTTATATTGTAAAAGGCTCTTCCTCGAAATGGTTCATATTAATCCAGATAACAACACTATGAATAAAAAAAGACACTGAGAATCTGAGTGCCATTTACAGTTATATCCTGAAGTTGGAAAAAGAAAAGTATTTGAGCCTCCTGGACATACCATTTCCAGATGAATACGCATCTAAAATATTTAATAAGTAATTTTTGGAACCTCACACTTGGCTACGTCACTGTACTAATTTCCATTGATTTTACTACTCTGGTAACATACACTACTGCCTAGTTGACACTTGACATCTGTCACGACAAAATGGCGAAGTAATCAGGTGTGATGTTTATTGCTGTGGATTTTTAGTAAAAATAAAAAAAATCTTCCTGTTCAATTTGAGCAATTCTATTGTATTATGGCTATAAATATAATAAAAGTTTTGATGAAGAATTCTTTCCAGGTTTTTCATATATTTGTTTGTTTTATATTCAACCCATATTGGCAAGTTCTTAATAATTGTAGGTTAGGTCAAATTCTAACTTTGTAATTAATTTTGTAGAGATGTCCTGAAGAAGATGAAAATAAATTCTCGAAAGGTTCACAAAATCAAACAAGGGTTTTTTCCTTTTCAATCCCTAAAACTTTATTAACACACTGCTCGCCAATACCCCTAGTTCTGAATATATACTTCTTTAACTAGTCAGTCGCTACTATTTCTTCCCTTATATATATATATATATATATATATATATATATATATATATATATATATATATATATATACTTTTTTATTTTGTCTTTTCTTGGGTTTAGGTTCTTTATCAAACAAAAAATCTAAATAATTTGACGTTTCGCCCTCTATTCTCAAAAATTGTTTGTTTTTTATTTACTTACCATCCTAAAAATTTTTTTATATAATTTAAAAAAATTCCTTTAACGAACATGTCTACAATTTAAAAAACAAAAACACTTTAAAACTCTATTCAAATTTTTAAAATATACTTATAATATGGAGTGCGACTTTTACGTCACATGGAAAGTGAATTTATTTTATTTTTTATATTTTACAATGCATCAAAAAAACCGAAAAAACGCATATATTTAATTTTATAATTAAGAGGATATTCAATTTTTGATGTTTATAACAGGATCGAATACTTAATATTTTTGTTTAAATCGGCTGGTGTAGATGTGGCTCAAATTTCCTATATCCATTCTGTTTTTAACAGTGGTTTATCTTGAAAATATAATATATATATATATATATATATATATATATATATATATATATATATATACATATATATATATATATATATATATATATATATATATATATATATATACGTATTGGCATTGGTAAATTTGTTAAAAAATCCGGCATTTTTTGCTTTTACTCAGATCATGTGTCAAGCAGATAAAAAGAGTGTACCAACAGATTATTTCCTGCAGAACTCTGATTCAATCTATATACACGTTTCTACCATATAATGGTCTCATCAGTAGAGCTATATCGAACCGAGAGCAACACGGCAGAAAATAGATTTATTTATTTCTTATTGATATCTTAATTTTTAAGTTTCGCACTACTTAGGTAAATGTACAGATGTCGTTCAATTGGCAGTATTTTTCAGCCTGACATCGAAAAGTCGGCATATTTAATATCCTGCGGACATGTCTCGAAATTTATATTTCATATATACAATTGTTTCATGCGAATATTGCTCTCGGTTAGATACAGCTCCACTGACGAGAACATTAGGTGGTCGTAACGCATATGATGAAAATTTGCAGGAAATAAACTGTTTGAATATTTTTTTTCTTTATCTGCTGGAAAAGAGAATACATATAGGCAACTATTTAAACAACTAAAAATAGATTTATTTATTTCTTACTGAAATCTTAATTTTCAAATTTATAGGCTTATATTTCGTGAATCTGACGACTAACTAAAGATATTATACAACATATTTAATTTATCTTTTTGAAAGTCTATTCAATGATATCCCGCTGGTTCGGGTGAAAAAATAATTTTTCCCACTTTCCACATAGAAGGAAGTATGCTAATTATTTTCCAATTTCAACTTTTGTCTATTTTTGTGTTTTTGGGAAATATCTGTCTGCAAAATTTCATTACAAAAAACTAAAAACTGACGGCTTAGTGCGAAGTCATGGTAGGGGGAGTAAAAGCCACACTAACGAGAGCTACGGATATTTTAAGTACTTGGTGGTGATATTTGTACTTTTGACGTATCCAGTACATGTGTTAAAATACTAGAGATAACGGCAGTGTAAACTTTATAAATTTCCAGTAGCAAAGTGGAAATTAAATCAAAGAAATAAATGAATAAGGTTAACAAGGTCATTGTATGACGTGTTAGAATTTCCGATGTAAAGTCGTATTTTAAGTAATAAAATACATAGTTCAATACTTCCCTTTGTTTTAATGTCCATCGAGGATAATTCCACCACAATATATAATAATTTTTATTCCACGTTATTATTTAATTCATTTTAGTATTACTTAACCTAATTTTTCTGAGTTTTAATTATTTGTTTGATTATTCCTACTTTTTTCAGCTGAAATAATAAAAATATATAAGAATAAATAAATCCTTTCAATTATTTTATAAACCCATACACTCTTTTTTAAAACCAAAAAAAAATTTTTTTAGTTACGAATTTCCATTATATTATACCGTCTATATACGCAAATGTAGTCCTTTAATTCATGCATTAGCTGGCGCTGCTGTCACGCACGTAGTCAATAGAAGTTTTTTTTTGTTGTTTCAATTGACTATGGAAATATTATATCATATAAGTAAAACATATTCTATTATAAGTATTATTATGGAAAACTATTAAAAACTTAAAGTAATTTACTAGGTTATAACTTCTTGATTGTTCTTGATTAAATATAGGTTTTATTGACATTGATTTGTGGTTTTATTATTAAACATTAACCTTAAGAAATAAAAAGGTAATTTAAAAATCCATCAAAATTATCAGGAACTATATTTCACTTGAATTAGTGCATAAAAAACAAGGTTTTTTGATAAAATTGCAAATTAATGGCTAGTGATATCAGCAAGTGGGATTTTTAAAATGGTTTTATTTTTTTTCGAGAAATATAAGATTGAAAACTATTGTAGTCGATATATGGTAAAGATTAGATATTCATTTTACAAATTTTATAATTAAAAGTAAAATGCATTGTAGATAAGCAAAATGGTTATGAAACCAATAATGCGAACTTATGGATTGGAAAAAGGGACGATAATATAACTAAAACATGTAGCCTGTTAAAATATAAAGTGAGCCCTGAGAACAATACTTGCAGTAGCTTTTACCCTTTGATAACATGGTTCTTAAGTTTAATTGTAACGAGTAATGGATTTATTACATGTAGTAACAAAACGACTATTCTCTTAGAGGATGCTACACTGGTATTTCAAGGCGTAACCCTCCACAATTAAGTGAGAAGGAAACTTAATTAAGTAAAAAAATAAACAGAGTACAGTCGATAGCTAGTAGCAGCACCAGCGAGCAAAATGCCGAGCTAACCCTTATGACGGTGAATAGGGGTGGGTTATTCAGGGCGCCACTGCATCTAAAGCTAGGCCGTATGCAGAAACTTTCCGCGTGCGATGTCGTTTGGAATTAGCTGTTAACCTTACCTCTATATCAACAAATACGTAAAGAAAACGAAACATGAACGCAAGAGAGCTTGTGGGACCAATAAAACTCGGTAATGATGGTAATTGTAATAATAAAAATCTTTAATTTAAAAATAAAAAGTGTAAGTTAGATATCTCATTATTAAAGGTCAAACTTCAATAAACTCACATCATTAATAAAAAACAAATAGATTAATTATAAATATAATTGGCAAACTACTTCGATCCCTCCCTAAATCCTCTGACGTGAAAACAAAGCATAAATCAAACCCGTTTATGCTATGATCATAAAATGGGGTTCTTGCCCAACACCTCACAAAATAAAGAATAGATTGAATTATTATAACGTTATTACAACTAAAAAAAATTATCAATACCGTTCGCCTGACTAATAGTGTTTCTGCTAGTGAATAAAAGGTCTCTCTCCTCAATGTCACAGGTTCGAGCGTAGCGTCCATGGGCACAAGTAGCTTATAAACCAGTTATATGATCCGTAGAGAGAACCAACCCGTAGGGCAGACCCTGCAATTGTTGGGGGGTACGGACTAACAAACTGCCCAAAATTCTTGTCTCCAGGTTTATCCCGTTAAAAAAAATATCAACACCAACCAGGCATAAGATACGGTACCTCGAAAACTCAATCAAATTGCCAGGATAATAAATGACTTTCCATTTGGCAAAAATAAATCGAGATGGATGTCTGATGCTGCTTCGGCCGAATCAAACCAGAAAAATGTGAAAATCAAGTCAAAATTGCCTACAATTATAACCAAGACCCTGCTTGCGAACTACACTGCTTCTGTTAGTTGCGTTCAATTGTCACGTGTTAAAGAAACGACAGCTCAAAAAGACTGACAATGGACAATAACAGTAGGTTGAAATAAATTTACTACATAAGCTAAGTTAATTATCATCGGCATTTTCAACTTAAAAAAAAGATAAATCAAATAAGTATCACAATAGTTATTTTTAAATTAAAGAAATACGTTTCGAATATAGGAATAAATTTCCTGCAACCCAAAATACATACAATTCTACTCAAATAGTAGTGGCAGGAAAAAACGAGATCTATCTGAATAAAAAAAAGGTAACAGTAAGATCAGCATTGATGAGAAAATAACTGTGCACAGCATAGTGAAATACGAGAATAACGACCAAACTTTAATTTAAAGAATCAATGGGAAAATGATATTGTGTTGCCCATAACGAGAATATTTGCAAAAATTAGGTAAAATTAACTAAATTAGCCATAGTGAACTTAAGCGGGAAATTAAACCGTGGCAAGGATTAGGTAAGACATGTAAATAAATATTATTTTGTTGCTAGAAAAGACAAAATATGTGAGTAAAGAAATAGCTCAAGGTAGCTCTGGTATGAATTCTATAGGTTCTAAAATATTTTGCCTAAAACTGCT
The DNA here is from genome assembly GCA_034092305.1 of Diaprepes abbreviatus. Taxonomy (NCBI): domain Eukaryota; kingdom Metazoa; phylum Arthropoda; class Insecta; order Coleoptera; family Curculionidae; genus Diaprepes; species Diaprepes abbreviatus. The sequence continues at coordinate 7,763,865 of JASJET010000218.1, forward strand.
TAAACTGATAAATTTAATAATAAGTATAGGTAAAAATTTGTTTAAATAATGTTCGTTCGCCAAAATTAACAACAAATCTATTGTACAACATACATACATATATATTTCCTATCGAAACGTTTTCTTTGGAGGTCGAAAAAATGATTTTTTCTGCAAAATAAATGCAAAAAATAAAAGGGGAAAAAATCAAAAATTCGAAATTGTTTTTTCAAACTTTAGTCTACACCTTTTTTCTGAGTAGATATAGATATAGGTATTGCTTTAGAGAAAAGAAAGTTGAAGTGTCACGCTTTAAAATAAGTTTTTGAAAACATTTTTTCGATGAAAGTTGGGTGAGATATAGCCATTTAAATTTTATCACTTTTTTGCAATTTTTATCGATGTTTCTTCTACATCATTTTTTTCGCATTTTTAATTATGTATATATATATATATATATATATATATATATATATATATATATATCCTGGTTCCCAACAGATTTATAACCCCGTACCTTCGATCATACCATATAGATTTAAACAACAATAGATTTGTTTGAAGGCTGTTTATAGTCGGTGGGGGAAAGGCTTTTTTGATGTTTGATAGACATAAACATGTTTACTTATCTTTTCTTTTAATTTAATTGCTTCTCGTGACTCTTTTCAGTGTTTTTATGTATTAGAAATTACTATAAATGCGAAGTTTAGAATTAATATTACAAAAAAAGGGTTTAAAAACTTATTTTTATTGATAAATATTGTTTAGATATTGAAAATAGCAATAATAATAGTTTAGGCAATCATATATTCATACTTTTATGTATTCAGAATTGACGTACCGATTATCATATGATATTCGTTTAAATAAATTATTTAAAAAATAATAGAATAAAATCGGTATGTGTGTACCAAGAAATGAAATATCTACTGTTTATCAACACTTCTTCAAATATAAATAAAAATATTATAACGTTATTCAGCATTCAAATAACCGGACCCTAGTTCTAATGTTAGGTTAATTCTACAAGGGTATGTTCGAAGCCCCTTACAGATTCGTTCTTCCATACACGTTCCTCAACGTTAGCTACTCTCTACATTCCTTGTATGTATGTGCGTAAAGTTGAGGGTCTGTGCACTGCGAGCTGGTATATCTATTGCGCCCGCTACTGCTGCCCAGTCATAAGAGTTACCTTACCGTCTAGAGCAGGTCCTCTAGTCCTATGTCCCTCAGGAATCTCAGGATGTTGGACGGCTTCAAGGTGGGTAGCTCCCCTTCTTTGATTTGGTCTGCTCCCAAGAACCGCATCCTCTGCTGCACTTTGCAAGGATATGAGTAGAGGTTTCGTCCTCCTCCTCACAGAATCTGTACTCTTCTCTTTTTACCAGTCCGAGTTTCTCTACATTCCTTACTATTTTCTGCATGCACGTTTTTTGTTTTAAATCTTAAAAGTAATTTCATAGCTATTAAAAACTCACAGTCACAAATTTTCAGGGCTTTTGGGTTGGGAAATTGTATATGGTTATAAATCAATCTGGGGTTGAAAGAAATTATTGTACAATTTTTAGTTTATTTCAAAAACATCGTATATTATTTTTTTTCTATTTAAATAAATATGTTATTTTTGTTTCACATTTTTAGTTAAGTTTTCTTAGCAATTTAACAAGGCAAAGCGATTTTGACATTAAATTTATTTAGCAATAAAACGATCTTTTCAGTTTAGATTCAACTGTCACCAAAAATAATAAGTATTCTGCAAGTCAATAATGCTATGTTCCATTAAAAAAATATATTAAAGATAATATTTTGCAAACTGTACTTTTTGCTTTAATTACGCGTCCTCTTTTTTTTAGTGGCGGTCATTTTAACCCAATTTCCGGCAATTTCACTGAATTGGTTTCCAACGAACCGTTTCTTTAAACGCTTAACTGTGATGTAATTCCAATTTTTTTGTATAGTTTAACCTAATATGCTTTATTTAAATAAATTTTGTATTAAGATAACTAATTAGATAAGTTATTTGGTCATATGGGATATTACCAAACATTGGTAATATCCCTTATGATTATCTTTTAGAGATGTTTAGTTATAAATTTGTATTATTTTCATTTAGTAAAAATAAGTAGCTGCCAATTTTACATAGTAGCTTTTTTTGCCGAGTGATTAATAAAATCCGCAAGTTTTAGCCTATTAAGATTTTTAATAATAATCGGTTTCTTACTAATTATTTTATTTATTGACATTTAAAACGGATCCGCTCGTCAGTGATTAATCGTTGAATATAAATCTTAAACGGCTGATGCTATCAGTAACGTTGAGAATTAGATACAAGAAATTATTTAAATATTTTATTTTTTACGCTTATACATTATAAGATTACTATGTTTTTCATTTTTTTTAATCGAAAATTGTTCATTCGACGAAGATAGTGAGGGATATATTTTTACCAAGAAATAAGGCGTAATTACGAAAATATTATTTATTTTGGAAAAAAGCGGTTGCATAGTATTTTTTGGTAAAATTGACACTACTGGTTAAAGTCAAGAAGATTCTTCTAACAAAAACATGTGTTTTTATGCATAATTTGTACCTACCAAAACTAGGTTACGAAATATATTAAGTTATTAATAATAGTGCCTTCCCACACTGTCTAAGGTGATCATCTCCTGCTTGACCCAACGCATCTATGCACATTGTGAGCAAAATAACATCATTGCAACTCAACAGAAAGGATGCACGAGGGGGGCAATGGGATGCAAGGAACAATTGATTGTTGACTCTGTCATATGTAACCAAGCTTGTACCAACCGAAGAAACCTCTTTGCTGCCTACGTGGATTATAAGAAGGCCTTCGACTCGGTGCCACATGAGTGGCTCAAAACTATATTGAGAATGTACAGAGTCGATAATAATTTTGTTTCTTTTTTAGAACGCATCATGTCAACCTGGAGAACTAGGATCCAATTGCAAGCGCCATCTAGCTACACCATCGAAACTAACACCATTCCGATACGAAGAGGAATATTTCAAGGCGATTCACTTAGCCCATTGTGGTTCCTTTTTAGAACGCATCATGTCAACCTGGAGAACTAGGATCCAATTGCAAGTGCCATCAAGTGACACCATCGAAACTAACACCATTCCGATACGAAGAGGAATATTTCAAGGCGATTCACTTAGCCCATTGTGGTTCTGCCTTGCAGTGACCCCACTATCACGCCGTTTGAACTCCACCTGATACGGTTTCAGTATTAGAAATAACAACGAAGAGGTAGTAAGAGTGAATCATCTTCTATACATGGATGATCTTAACTGATGACTGCTACCAGAAATCAGCTGGAACAAATGCTAAAAATTGTAGAGGAATTCTCCGAGGATATCGGAATGCAATTTGGACCTCACAAGTGCCGTATTTTGAACATCGTTAAAGGGAAGATACAATCGGGGGCTTTTGAAATGCAGAACGTTGAAACTATAGCTTCAATGGAAGCAGACCAAACATATAAATATCTAGGTATGAAACAGGCTAAAAGAATTGACCATGGCACTATGAAGGCCGAATTGACAACCGCATTTGTCAGGAGGGTAAGGCGGGTATTACGAACTAACTTAAACAGTAGACATTTGTTTAAGGCTCTCATCACGTATGCTTGCTTTGCGCTGAGCTACTCTTTTGGAATTGTAAATTGGAGCAGGAAGGACATCCAAAACCTGCAAAGAAAAATAAAGACTCTCCTAACAAAAGTCCAAAAACATCACCCTCGGAGTGCTATTGAACGTACAATGCTTCCAAGACACCAAAGAGGAAAAGGATTAGTGGATATTGGTAAACAGGTTGACCAACAAATAATAAACTTACGTTCATATTTCCACAGGTTAGCGGACTCTTCCACACTACATCGAGCAATATGCGAGGCAGACGATTCAACGCCGCTACAGTTGAGGGAACAAGATATTACTTCTCACCATCAAACAGACCAAGAGAAGTTACAAACCTGGCTACAGAAGCCACTTCATGGACGGCATCCAAATGAGGTCAATCAGGACAATGTCGTCAAATCAGCGTCGAACTACTGGTTGATTTCAGGACAGATGTTTCCGGAAACGGAGGGCTTCTTGTTAGCTATCCAAGACCTGGTTATTCCGACCAAGAACTATCGGAAGTTCGTCATTAGAGATCCCTCAATAGAAAATTACCAATGCAGATATGGCTGTCGAACATCGGAGACAATTCAGTCCATAACTGGAGGATGCCAAGCGTTTGCCGCAACCGAGTATAAGGAAAGACACGACTCAGCCGCTAAGATACTCCACCAAGAGTTAGCAGAAAAGTTAAACCTATTACAGGTAGGAAAAGTGCCTTATTACAAGTACAATCCGGAGTCTATTCTTGAGAACAACCAGTTCAAGTTATATTGGGACCGAACGGTTCTGACGGATCAGACAGTAGCTCATAATAGACCAGACATTGTACTAATAGATAAAATTTCTAGGCGAACTACAATAATCGATATTGCTGTACCTAACAACAATAACTTAAGGCCAAAATATAACGAGAAGATCGCCAAATACAGAGATCTGGAGGTTCAAATCCAAAGACAATGGGCAATGAACAGCGTCCAAACGATTCCCATAATACTGTCAACAACTGGAGTGATACCAAAGAACCTTCTGCAGAACATCAAGGGACTGGGCTTTAGTGAGCATCCGTATAAACCTATGCAGAAAGCAGTTCTCCTTGCAACCGCGCGAACTGTCCGAGAGTTCGTGGGAAATACAGCATACCACGTCACCTAGGGCCCGATAACATGGAAAGAGTTCCCAAAGAGCTTCATACTTTTGGTGTCTTTGTATGCCTGGTATGAGTGAATAATCCCTGGAGGGAGTGCGAAGCCGTTTGGCTTGTAAATTATAATAGTAATAATTTTTTTTTGGTATTTGTATTTTGGGGCAAACTGTTTTATTACTTTTCAAAATATTTGCCTTTAATATTTATACACTTTCAGGTACTTTAAATCAAGAACATTTTTGCCACTCTGCATTCGTAAATTTTGAATAGTCTATTCAACAGCATAGTTGTACTATATTATTAAATTTTCTTTATTGATGGTGAGCTTTTTATTATATATTTTATTAACCTAAGCTACCTTTATAATTAACATTCATTCATAATCGTACGTAAATTATTAAATAAAAAAGCGAATTAAATTTGTGCCCACTCAACGGAAAACATTGTGGTTTGTGGTTTATTTATCTAAAAATGCAATATCAATTTTTTTGTTTAATTTTATTTTGTAAAATTCCGGGAATTAACGTAAGAAACTTTATAGGTAAATGATATTATAAGTTAGAGGAAAGCGTTATTTAATATATAATTGTTAACACTGTATGTAATTAAGTATATATAGGTAGTTCTATAAAAGTATATAATTCGACTATAATATATATTACGACAAAGAGTATTTCAAGTGTTACAAATTGAAAAATTTTAAGTGGTATTATTTTGAATACAGAAAACTTTAGGTTCAGTTTTCAATATCGAATTCTTCTTTAATAAATTATATCAATTGATATATATATATATATATATATATATATATATATATATATATATATTTATATATATATATATATATATATATATATATATATATATATATATATATATATATATATATATATATTTTGTTTGTTTTTCTTGGGATTATGGTTCGTTAAAAATGAAATTAAAATATAATGGGGGAGTTGTATTTTCTGTATATTACATTTTTTTAAAACATTAACGTTTCGATAATTTTTACCTTCGTCAGAATATGTGTAGTTTCGTCAGAATGTGTTTAGCTTGAACAATGATTCAGAAACAACACTGCACTCACATGTATAAATTTATTTAAAAATTATGTTCTATTGAGAATTTAATTTTCGCGAGATTCACAGGGTTCAAGATGACCACGTGTGTCATCTTGAAGTTAAGATGGTACTGGAGTACCAAATTCTCAATAGAACATAATTTTTAAATAAATTTATTCATGTGAATGCAGTGTTGTTCCTGAATCATTGTTCAAGCTACACACATTCTGACGAAGGTATATACATTCTGACGAAGGTAAAAATTACCGAAACGTTAATGTTTTAAAAAAATGTAATATACAGAAAATACAACTCCACCATTACATTTTAATTTCATTTTTAATGGACCATAATGCCAAAAAAAACAAACAAATAAAAAATATTTTAATAAAGGTCCAAAGAAATAAGTAAGAAATACTATATATGTACATATATATACATACATATATATCTATATATATATATATATATATATATATATATATATATATATATATATATATAATTCTAATAATAAAGTTAAAACACTGTGGATGCGACGAACGCAAAGTTGGGTACAAGCAAGGAAAGTCTCACCCGATATAAAAATAAAAAGTAATGACAATAAACAAATTGCAAATATTTTTGAGGAATTGTTTGCCATTGCATTCAATTAAAGATATTATTAATAATATGCATCTAAGTAAACATAACTATAATGAAAAATTAATTAGCGTCAGTAATTTTATATATTATTATACTGTCACTGAAAAGGAAGTTACTCTAGTAATTAAATGCTTAAATAATAAGTTTATATGTGGTTTGGACGAGGGGTCGACAAATATTATAGCCGATTGCTGTGAACTTTTTGCGATGCATGAATAAATCGGTTTCTAAGGGAACGTTCCTTGCTGAGTTGAAGAAATCTAAAATGCCACCTGTTCTTAAAAAGAGAGACTCGATAAAAATTGAAAATTATAGATCGATATGTATCTTAAGCAATTTTTCAAAAATCTTTGAAAAATTAATGAATAATAAAATATTGCGTTCTTTCAAAAATGTAGGATTTTAAGTAAAAATCAACACGGCTTTAGGAAAAATTTTTCGATAGAGACAGCTTTTATGGAGTTAGTTCAAAATAGCCTATACAAGAAAGAATATACCGCAGGTTAATTTTTTGTTGGTCTCGGACTTTTGAAACAATCACCCTATATTTATATATCATAAATTAGAAAAACTAGATATTTGAGATTCAGTTTTGAGTTGGTTTATTTCCTGTATTCCGTAACTTATCTGATGTTTATAGCTGTAAACTAGAAACTTCGTAAGAGCATGTTCTTGGTTCACTAATATTTTTGTTTTGTTGTATTTGAACAATCTCCAGACTGTATTAAGGATGGTAGATCGTTTATGTACGCAGATGATACGACCATTCATATCCATCAAGATCATCGATGATCTTAAAAAAAAAAGTACTTTTGATGACTCCACTGTCCATGTATATCCCTCTACATGAGGTTATAGGTGCTGCTACTACACAAGTCAGGACATTCGTCTCTCTCTCTGTTTTCTTTGTCGTAAAAAAAGGTTCCATGTTCTACAAAGTTATTCTTTAATTTCAAAAATATGTCCGGATATGGTTGGCTTGTCTCTAGATATAATATATACAAAAGGAACTTCAGTATTTCATCGCACCTCTGCAAGATTTTTTGATAGCAATAAATATGTTAAAATATAATTCAGAAGCCTCATGAGAGATCTCATTCGATTAAATAAAACATACAAACAAATTTCCATAATTTTTGAGAACCATTGATTTTTAAAAGTTTAAAAAAATATTCGGCGGATGAATAAATCTCTTTACTAAACTATTTCAAACCTAATTAAATTTTCACTTGTCAAATTGTGATGAAAATTTTTCCTCAGTAGGCGTAGCCTACTTGCATTTTTTGTGCGTTTTTTAAATATCTAGTAATCCAGATTTACACTAAAAAAAATTATCTTTCTTAAACCATAACAAAGGATGTCTCAGAATGTTTTTTGTTTATGATTTTTAAAAAATAAAACATCAAGAATAATTCAGACTTTTTCATTTGTTGTTAAATTATAAAGTAGTTTTTGAATTTTTATTTATAAAAAACAACCATCCTTAAATGCCCACCATTCGTTTCTTCACAATCATTTAGCCTCGAACTCGCGTGGATTTTGTCTGTGATTCGTTAATTTATAACATATAAGTTGGTTGGTAATGGGTTGAAAATCTTACTTTTTAAGTAACCCCATTGAAAAAAATCAGCAGTTGTTAAATCTGGACTTCGGAAACTTATCACTCTCAGGGAATAAGTCAAGAAGAGCTGCCAAAGAATAGCTAGTGATGTGGAAAATTGCTCCATCTTGTTGGAAAAATGTATTCCAGTTGTAGCCAATTTGGTTTTGCATTTCTGGGGCCGAAAAAGTCCGGATCATATGGCAATAACGAACGGAATTAACAGTCTGGGTGCTACCATGGTTATCCTCAAAAAAATAGGGACCGATTATTTCTTGGCTTGATATGCCAGCCCAAACGACAACCTTAGGAGAGTGTATGGGTTTTTGATGCAGTTCCAACGGATTGTCAGGAGCCCAATATTGACCATTTTTTTTATCACGTGGCCGTTGATGTGGAAATCCGAATCATCACAGAGCCATATGTCATTGAAATTCCTGAAAAGATTTTTCATTGATAGAGTACTTGCAGAATTCAAGTTGTCTAGCAAGATCATTGGACTTAATTTCCTGCACCATAACAATTTTGTCGGGGTGGAAATAAAAAATCTTTACGAATAATGCGATGGATCATGGATCTGGGCAAATTTAGAGAAGCTTCGCGTAGCCGTAGATATTATCGTGGATCGTCTCTAACAGACTGGTGAACGTGGTCAACATTTGTGTTTATTCTTAATGTCCTTTTGCGTCCAGATGATTTATCCGGCATTGTGTTTCCAGTCTTTTCTTGCGCATCCAACGCTTGATCAAATTCGTACTTGGCACATTTTTCATAACCGTTAAATTGAAAAATGTTCTGTATAGACGTCGGACAATAGTGTAGAAATCGTTGTTTTTATAAAACGCTTGGGCGCAAAATGTGTGGTCCCGTGAAACGTTCCATCGCTATTAAACTTGAAAATCCATTAAAGCGTTTGAAACCATTCTACTTCCCCCGCTATCGGGGGGGAGTGCAATGACCCATTGCAGTCAAGACGAAAACACAGAACATTTTGAGAAACCCTTTATGAAGTTCTACGTGATATTCAAACGTTGTACTACTGCAAATTGAAATATAAATTTTCAAAAAAAAAAATTAAAATTTTAGATTTAATAGCGAAATCAAATACCAACTATCATACATTTTTGAAAAGCAAGAAGAAATTGAATTTGAGCTGTCAACTAATATACAGGGTGTTCTATTTAAAAAAAAAACATATGTTTGGTCTATAATTCGAAATATGATGCCTTTAGAAAATAACCAAGTACGACAGTGGATTTGACGTAAAAAAACTTTAAAACAACCCATTTTTACTTCTTTTTTAACTTACATATTAAATAAGATATGAAGAATGAGTTTAAATGGAACATTTTCAATTTCGTCCTCTATCTTATTATAAAGAGTATCCTTTGTTTAACAAAGAGTGTAACACATGTTCGTAAAAAATCGCAAGTCTCTTTAAAAATAATATAAATACCTTGAAACAGTGTCTAAAATTTGACACCCTGTACTTTGCTCTGGATGGATAAATAAGTGTTATTTTTTTATTGCCTGAAAAACTATCAGGTTTTTCGCATAAAAAATCAGTTTGCTCTATAATAATCAAATCAAAGAACTGAAATTTTAATTTTTACCAAGGACACTTTATTTACCTGATTCAGTTCCATTACACTTATAAAATTTCTTTTGTTTTCTTGATTCTCATCAAGTGAAGGAGAAAATCCACTTCCGTCATGGGATAAAAGCTCTCAGAAATATCGCCGGAAAACGCGTATTGTTTCCAATGGAGTATGCTAAAAATAAAAGTCACTTTGAAGCCAAATAACTAGTCTTCACTTTAACCAGTTACCGTTTTTCTCCATCAGACCATGAAGACAAAAGTAGAGAGTATATTTACTATTGGTATATATTTTTTTAATTTGAAGTAAACAAATTCATTTTTTAGTTTAATCATTTTAGACTATCACACGATTCCCAATAGTGGCTGTTACTGTTCACTAAATGCAATTTTTAATACCCTTTCACCTTATAAAACAAAATTACTGTCATTGAAACGATATATACCGTATGTGATTCTTCCGTGAACATACACTGTCACACTCCATAGAGTATCAGAATTTAATGTTATTGGTCTTCGTAATCAGTGTAATCTTAAACCATGTCATGTTATTAAAAGTAAAGGATAAGGAAAAAGTGCAGGTTGCGCTGGTACTCAGGTAGAACAAATATCTTTTTTTAAGGAAAAGTAACATTATCTGCGTGATTTTGCCGTTCTAGATTACAAGGTTATTATTAAAAAATTATAATTAAACTTAATTGTAGGAACTATTAAAAATCATAAAAAAGATAAGAATTTTTTATTTCATTATATAGGTTTTATGTTGATGAAACAATACTTTTGATACTAAGCGTTTCGTTTTAGTAAACCTTCATTAAGATAGAAAAAAATTAAATCAAATCAGCTAGTGTAACCACATTAAGTTATAAAAAGTATTAATTGGAAATAAGCCTACAGGGCCTTTATATCTTACGAAAAATATCGAATGTAAAATTATTATAAATTAACTTTTACACACGGGAAGCATTGCTGATTTTGAGGACTATAGTGGTAAATAATTTTATTTTTTTGCCGAATTAAACAAGGAAATATTTAGAAGACCCGTATCAACCTTAAGTAAAATGGTTTCCTTAGCTGAAAATATAACATGATCTGGTTCTGGACTGTTCAAAATTTCTTGACCTAAACCCGTCCTATGGCTAGTGAATGAGATACGCAAGGATATGTTGGCTACAGGCATCACTTTTTTGAAGTTGAATTCTGGTGAAAAAGTTTTAATATCAAAGTTGCAAATAACATTATATGACCCGATATCGGTACCTAAAACATAAATAGCTATAATATATTGCTATTAGTTGCCGTATGTAGGCTGTGAATATGTTATATTTATATCACATCTTTTTTTTTGAGGTACCTGGCAATACATTTTTTAACGCCCTTCATTTTATGCATGTTGATAAAAGTTATCACTATTGACGAAATGTGTGTTTATTTCATACTAGTATCTTTGTGATTGAATGCTTGTGAGCGTAACTGTATAGTTTTTCAAGATGAATACCAAAAAAATGGCTATCGCCAGTGCGAAAATTCTCCAAACATGTTTTGCTATGTCTATGGACAGTACATTCTTAAGATGCAAGGAAAAAATATATGAAAAAGTACGTAATTCGTATATATTGGGCGTATTGCGCATCAAGACAAGCCTTGGATTGCGCAACTGCCATGTGTATCGTGCCATGCTACTATTTTGTCATGGCTGAATCGAAACAAAACATCCATGCCATTTGAAATACGGATACTGTGATTGTTACTTTGTATGATCGATATACGAGGAATCTAGAAGAAAATCAAGCATAATATACAGGGTGTCCGGTAAGTACCTTCTAATTTCTCGGAAGCATACAGGGGAGGTCAAGATTATCATTTATCGTCACATTCCTAAATTGCCCCTTAACGGAAATACAGAATATTTATAAAGGCCTTAAATACTCATTAAACCATACTACAGTAGATATTTTAGATCATTAGACAAGTCAGGAACGGACTTGCAGTTACACTTGTTGGACCTAATTTTTCACAGAGCTGAAAATCGATTTTTTAAATACTTTGGTCATTGCTCTTCAATGAAGGTACTGGCGGTTTTCGAGATAAATCGGTTTTTATGCGGAAAACTCAAAAGTTACTAATGCTAAACACAAACAGGTAAAAATCAGATTGATAATGTTAACATATAAATAATGAATTACTATTGACGGAACTTGTCAAAACCGCCTTCAAATAAAAATAATTTAAAATAAAATTTTTATAAACAAATTGAACCGATTTCTAAAAGTGCGCTAAAAAGTGAAAAATAACTATAAATTTTTATATGAAACTGAAATTTTTGAAGTCGGCGTCAAACTGATATCTGATAAAATGTGAACTTTCTTTCCATAATTTGTGTATATTAGTAGTTATTTATTTCATGTAGAAATAATTTGACGCCGACTTCAAAAATTTCAATTACATATAAAAATTTATAGTTATTTTATTTATAGATTTTTAGTTTTGATTTCATTACGATATCCCTAAATTATTTGAACTAAGTACTAATCGAGATTTGTTTACCTCGCAATGACTCCAAGGTGGCAAAAAAGTACCCATTTTATCCAAAGTTGTAAATCACCCTAAAATGAACCACTAAAAATTCTTTGATTCTTAGAGTTCTCCAAATATCAGTGATATTGAGTCAAACAATTAGTCTGTCATAGTAAATCCACCATCTTAAATTTCAAATTAATTTTAGATTGGTAATATAGACCCCATAACCTTCCAATATCGATATTTAAAGTACTTAAGACGTAAATTTCTTAGCCCGATATATTTTATATTGCATGTTGAGTTTGTATACGCCTCAAGAAGCCCCCAATATCAATTTTAGACAAAATCGGATTTAATTTTTTTTTAAATAATTTCAGATCCGTAATGTGCGATCCCAAAAACTCCCCCATATCAATTTTGAAAAAAAAAACAGACAAAATAAATTTTTTATTCGCCATATTGGATACGCCATATTGAATTTTTTAAAAATAATTTCAGATTCGTTATGTGCGACCCCAAAAACTCCCCCACACCAATTTTGGAGAAAATCAGACAACGTGAAATTTTTTTGTTCGCCATACTGATTTTTTTAAAAATAATATCAGATTCGTTGTGTGCGACCCCAAAAATTTCCCCGTACCAATTTTGGAGAAGATTGGACAAAATTGATTTTTTCGTCCGCCATATTGAATTTCTTAAAAATAATTTTAGATTCGTTGTGTGCGACCCCAAAAACTCCCCCACACCAATTTTGGAGAAAATCAGACAACGTGAAATTTTTTTGTCCTCCATACTGATTTTTTTAAAAATAATATCAGATTCGTTGTGTGCGACCCCAAAAATTTCCCCGTACCAATTTTGGAGAAGATTGGGCAAAATTTTTTTTTTGGCCGCCATATTGTCAGCACCATCTTAGAACTTACTACACCAATTTCGTTCAAAAGAATTTGAGACCACCGCAGCAACTCCCTGAACATAACGTAAAAAACTTCATTAAAATCGGTGCCGCCGTTCCGGAGTAATCGGTGTACATACATAAAAAAAAACATACATACTCGACGAATTAAGAACCTCCTTCTCTTAGAAGTCGGTGAAAATTGGAAAAATATTCTTGCGCAGAGTATGCTAATATATAATTAATTTATGGTGAAGTGCTATCAAATTCTTCAGAGGCAAGATACTATGCTGAAAAATTTCTAGCTCGAACATTGCCAAGTCCAAAAACCTTTCAAAGGGTTGACCGCAGCCTAAGGAAAACAGGTGAAAGATGATTAGAAAAGAATTCATTTTTTACATATTTTATTCAGGGTCATTTTTGCCGAGACGTGGCGGTGAGGGCCCTTCCAGGAGAGCACGAGACCCTGCATGCAAATGTGGTACATGCATGATGGTGCTCCACCTCATTATAACCATATAGTACGTCAACACTTAACTATCGTTTTTAGTCCTCGATGTCGAGGTCGAGGACGAGCTCGAGGTGGGCCTGTTCATTGGCTATCAGATCCAGATCTCTTAGATTTTACTTCTGGGGACATCTAAAAGAACTAGTTTATTCAACATCAGTAAATACTAGAGAAGAACTACTAGTGAGGATAGCATAGCAATCTAACCAAGTCCCTAACCATCCGGAATATTATTTGCAGTGCAGCGGGAAAATATTCGAAGAATAAAAAAATATATTGAAGTACGTGGAGCTATTTTTGCATTTTAATCACATTGTAAATTAATTGAGCCCCGATCGACCCTTTGAAAGGACTTGACAATGTCTGAGTTGGAAATCTTTCAGCATAAGATCTTCTTGTCTTCAAAAAGTGAAGCAGTACTTTCCCATATATTAAAGCACATTAGCACACTCTGCGTATTTTATTTTTACCTCTTTGTGTTTAACATTAGTAACTTTTGAGTTTTTCGCATAAAAACTGTTTGATCTCGAAAACCGCCAGTATCTTTTTTGAAGAGGAATAACCAAGGTATTTTAAAAAATGGCTTTCAGCTTCGTAAAATGACACCTGTCAAAAATTGAGCCCAACGAGTGTGGCTGCAAGTCCGTTTCTGATTTCTCTGATGATCTAAAACATCTACTGTAGTATGGTTTAATGAGGCTTTATGGTATTTATAAAATATTAAAATTTCATTAAATTATACATGTCGGTTAGAAATTTAGAGCCGATAAGGTAAATCGCTGGGTACTCTTTTAGGGCTCTGTATCTCCGTTAAGCGGCAGTTTAGGATTTTTTTTTGACAAAGTAGGGTTATTTTGACCTCCCTTGTATGCTCCCGAGAAATTGGGAAGTACTTACCGGACACCCTACATATCTAGCTAATTTTACTAGGAACCGTTGTCCATAAGGTTGGTACTTTGCTACAATGTATTTTTATCACTTGACGTTTTCTGTGTATCATCAACAATCCCGAAATTTGTAGTACCCTGTTAACGTACAATCTCAAAATGTCTTATTGTTTCTTATTATTGACCTGTTTTGCATTCATTGTCATTGGCAACGCACTTGTAAACTCCGATTTGAAAATAGGATAAGAATGCAAATAAAATGGCAGGAAGTGCCCGGTCAGTTGAGTCGGAGAACTTCCGGAGACGAGGGCATATAAAAAAGTAGGTTTTACATGGAAATAAATATACAGAGTGTTACTAAAATGATATAATACTGATAAAAAGGCAAGAGTTATATGGAGATAATGGATCCGAAACTGTTTCGTTCAATATAACTAAAATGAAAAAAATATTTACTAGTCTATACAATTAGAAAGAGTGTAAATAATTAGCAAAATAGGACTAGATTCTATTTCTTTATCAATGTTTTGTAATAGACTGCTGAGAAAAATATTTACAAAGAAACGATTGTTATCATTTTTTCAAAAAATCATTTTCTTAGCAGTAATTTTCAACAAGTTTTGAAAAAATATGATAAATACAAAAAGTATTACGGTTTCCTAGAAAAACCAGTATTAAGAATAAATTTTGGATATATTCACCAAATTTGTATTCATTCGGTCATAATAAATAGAAAAGGAAATGACTGGTACTCACGTATTTTACCGATGCGTGCTTCTCATGTGATTAACGTATTTCTTTTGTTGTTTTTTTTCTCTTTTAAGTGGTCAATTTTCTCTTTCTTTCTCATTTGGTATGCTCATCTGTGGTCGAGTGCGTGCCGGTGTATGGTCATTGAAACCGCATGATATTCGATTTTGTTGATGAGGTGCTTGTGCATTGTAATTTATAATGTAATCGTTCTGTAAACAAACTAGGCGTTCAGAAATAACATTACAAAATTTCATAGCCTTGGACTCGCTACTTTTTTTAATTTTTAAAATCACTGTTTTTTTTTATTGTTCTAAAAAAATGGTATTTAGGATGCAATTTTTGAAATAATTTTAAAACTGTTACAGTCCATTAGATTTTCGATCGATAAATATTCAATTATAAAGTTTTAATGGCTAAGCAATTTTACCAAAAAAGTAATCTTATTTACCAATTTATATTTCATATATATTTTTCATGTTTGGTTTTTTAACTGAATTTGAAGTGTAGGCAAAAAATAACAATAGACAAAATATAACATTGTTATATTGTATTATTAACGAGAACAAATGTTCATACCTTCTCCATTTTTTAATTGTTTTTTTTCTCCCAACCGCCTGGATTTAGTTTCTGAATTCTGAAAGTTATTTCTTTATATCGCATGGCACACAAAAGTGTATTCTCAAATTATGTTGAATCCGGAAAAAGAAGCAAGAAAATAATATAATTACGTTTGGAATTGAAATGAAGAAACGAATCTCAAAATAAACAATAGGGACGTGTGATATATCGTTGAAAAATTGATTTTTTCTAAACGGTTGAAATTCAATATGGCAACCCTAAGAAAAAAAAGCAGCTGATGATGGTTTTAGATAATTAAATCCTTTAAATTAAAATTTGTTCAAAGAGACGTATTCTATAACAATGTTTAAGCTCTTTGAAAAATTTTCGAAACTGAAAATGTTGCAGATTTTAAAATAACCTTTCATTGTTTCCAAGATATCTCAAACTCAAACATCTAAATTGCACCTCAAGTGCCTTTAACTTACAAACAAAATTATATGAAAAATTATATAAAATTAGGTTTATCCACTCTTGACTCTACAATCAGCACGCACACACACATACAAATGTCAGATGAATATTTATATTTTTTTGAATGTTGTTCATATTTGAAAATTATATGCAATTATGAAATCTTGTTCACTTTAGACAAAAAATAAGATTTAACCCTTTTTCTAAATAACCCTTTATTAAAAATAGATTACAACCATATAGTACGTAAATCCTATTTTTTGTGGACTTTGTTAGACAAAAATATAAATATTTTGTTAGATTAATCAGTTTAAGAAATAGTATGACCTTTGAAAATAAAAGCGAAAAAATATTAAAATTATATATTAAATAAAAAACTGAATCTAACTATAATTTTATAATATACTTTAATTTACTCAAATCAAATACTATAATTATTTATAAAACCCCAATTTTTTTTATTGAGGTCCTAATCGTGTTAGGCATAAAAAACCTGAAAAATAAAAAAAAAGATTTTGTAAGTAATTTATTTGCCACTAAAAAAAAAGATCAATATAATTTTGAACACAAATAAAAAACATACATATTATTTAACTAAAGTACATTTGTTTATTTTTATATAATTTCATAAATAATATAACTATAATAATTTTTATTTATCAAATTAATTTTGAGGATCATTTAAAAGATAACTATAAATGGACAGTGAACAAAACTATTAAATTAAATTATTTACATTAATAATGTTAACTTTACGTTTCAACGTGGCCTCCTTCATTTTTTATATATTTTATAGTTCTTGTGTTGAATTTTTTGTTACATTCCTTAAAAAAGCAGGGTTGATTCAAATGGTCCAAATTTCTAAAAGGCCGATATTTATATACTCGAATCACAGAAAAAAAGTTCATGCGGGTAACATCCGGGGATCTCGAAGGTCCAGGATTTTCTGAAAATCATCTACTCCATTCGTTGGGGAATTGTTGATTTAGCCATTCCCATAATTGTAAAGTGCTATGGATAGAAGCACCATCTTGTTGAAAATGAAGGTTTTCTTTTAAATTTAATGGCAGAAAATCCCTAAATTCATCATGCAAAAAATTCTAAATATCTAGCAGCATTGAAATTATTTCTGAAGAAATATGGTGTCACTATTTGAGTATTTAATGTACCACACCAATCGTTGGTTTTAAATGAATTTTGATCTTTACATTAAATTACAAAATTAGGGTTTTGGTCAGCCTACCACCTGCTATACTGGGAACTTACAACAGTGTTGCTTGTGAAGGTTGTTTCGTCAGTAAATAATATGTGATTTACAAAATGTGAATGATCCTCCTTCTTAGAACCAAAAGCAAAAATCAATTCAACTATCTCAATTCCTTTCTTGAAGCGAATGGATAAATTGGGCTTGTATGGTACATACCTTCTTTTTTTTTTAAGAATCGAATGACAATATGAATTTAAACTATTTAATTCTGTAGTTACAGTTTTCCGATGGAGAATCTTGTATTTATTTTCCACCGATCCACTCTGTTTAACTTTATTTACAATTGTCAATACAGCTGAATTGTAAATATTTTTATTATGTATGTTGTTAAAAACGAAACTGTGATAATTTTCTCATGAATTAAAATTATTTCAATTTTTTCCTGCATAGACAACCCTTCAGCTTCCATTTTGAAAATACAACCAAATAAATGACATCTATTTAATTTCTTTTTTTAGTTGTTTTTATGGATACTTTGATTAATATTATAATTATTTGTGCGAAAGAGAGGGAGAGTTGATAATACAACGTATACAGATTTTATGCACCAAATGGATCTTCAAGTTGGTAAAATGTGATGTTATCATATCCTACCATCATCATATTTTTTTGCTCGTCATCTGGTATATTATTTTCATCCACTTCCACTGGTTTATTGTCCACAACAAAGTTATCATCTAATAAAATATTATGAAATACACATGCTGCTCCAACAAAGTCATAAATTAGCCTAATTTGCTGTAATCTTACAAAATACGTCTGTGGAAACTGCTGCTTCAATACACCAATAATGTATAATTAAAATATAATATTACTGTCATCTAGTTACGTTGCCCATATCATTGTAAGGAGTTAATAAATTACGAAGTAAAGGATAGCCACTGTCGCCCAAAATATGATTTTTTCCACATTTCCCTTTTAGGCTGTTTTTCAATGGAGAGTTTCTAAATACTCTGCTGTCATGCACAGAATCAGGATATCCAATAAAAACGTACATTATTTTTCTTCTGTGATCAGAAACAGATTGCATCTGAAAGAAAATATTTATTTACTAGATGGTAGTGTTTTGGTTTAGATTGTTTATATCTATGTTTGCTGTGGACATAATAAATAATTTAAATCTCTACCTGAATAAAATACTGTATTTTTCGATATAAGAA
Source organism: Diaprepes abbreviatus (assembly GCA_034092305.1). Lineage (NCBI taxonomy): Eukaryota > Metazoa > Arthropoda > Insecta > Coleoptera > Curculionidae > Diaprepes > Diaprepes abbreviatus. The sequence continues at coordinate 7,782,558 of JASJET010000218.1, forward strand.
GGAATTTGGATCATCTTCTGATTTATCTAGTTTTATATGGGTTCCATAAATGGCTCCAATTATATTTGAAAATTTATTAGCTCCAAAATGATTTTCACTGATTTGTTTTCCTTTTTCATTTGACCATTTTAGTATTTCAAGAGACAAATTACTTAAAAACATAGTGAGTCGATGAATTGCCCTATTTATAGAACTTTTTGTCACACCAAATCTATCAACATCGTCTCGAAAATTGGCAGTCTTTTGCCCCATGTACCATAAATAAATAAGAACCTGCAATTAAATCCATAGGGGAAAATATGAACCTCAGCAAATAATTTTATGATATTGTATTCACTTGGTGCGAAGCAGGTATGTTTGCATAGTGGCCCACTTGGCTAATAAAATACTGGCTCATTCGAATCTGCCTCCAATATTCAAAATGCTTCGAAATATTGTGGCACTTTTTACTTTGAAAATATTGATACAATAAAATACAACCTTTGTCTAAAATAAATCAGTCAAAACAGACGTGTCTAGAACAAATTTAGTTGTTTATAGGTTATGTTACAAATAAACGAATAGTACGCATGCTCCAAATAAACAGTCAGAAGATAATTCTTCTTCTTACAGAATCACTGAGGAAGATGACATCGACGCCGCGCTGATGAAAGTACACACAAAGATAATGAAAGCAGCCGAAGAAGCACTGGGCAAAAGAAAAGTGAATAAAAATGGAAAACAGAAAAAAAAACCATGGTTTACAAATGAAGTGAAATCCTTAGCAGCAGAAAAGAGAAAATCATATTTGAAGTATAGAAGCAAAACAATCACATACGGGGAATACAAAATAACCAGGAACAGAGTAAACGATAGCATCCAATTAATTAAGCGAGGTTACTGGGAAAAGTTCTCAACTGACATGGAGCATGATCTTTATGGAGGGCAGAGAAAAGTCTGAAATATGCTAAGAAACCGCAAAAAACCCGTGAACGAATACATTCAAACCACTGCAATAACAGCAGAACAATGGGAGAAGTACTTTCACAATCTGTACGACAGCATTGCACCCGCAATAACACAGGAAACCCAGGATGAATATGCGGAAAGAAATCAGGCTCCAAAATGAATTATGACAAAAGAAGAAATAAAAACAGCAGCCACCAAATTGAAAAATCGAAAAGCCCCTGGACCAGATGGCATAACAAATGAAATGCTCAAATATGGTGGAATGGCACTACTAGAAGAGTTACATTCCCTCTATAGAAAAATACTCAACGAGGAGAAAACACCAGAACAATGGAGGGAAAGCTTGACCATACCCATATTCAAGAAAGGCAACAAAACTGACCCGAACAACTACAGGGGAATAACAATTCTAAGCTCAACCGCCAAGCTACTAACGAAAATCATAGCAAAAAAAAATAGAATCTAGCGGAATCAGTGAGGAGCAGCAAGGCTTCAGACAAAACAGGTCAACAACTGACGCCATATGTATAATTCGCCAAATTACAGAGAAGGCTATCGAATACAACAAAGAGGCATATATGTGTTTTGTCGACCTCACAAAAGCCTTCGACAGGATCAGACTTCATGACGTTCTCGAACTACTTAAGGACAGAAACATATGTCATAACATCCTGGAAGTAATTAAAGACTTAAACAGCAGAAATACAACGAAAATTAAAGTAGGCAACAAGACATCGAACCAAATTCCAATATCTACCGGCATAAGGCAGGGAGACAGCCTCAGTCCAATTCTATTCAATGTCATTATGGACGAAATTATCAGAGAGGTGAAAGAGGCCGGTAGAGGATATAGAATGGGAAAAGAAGAACTAAAGATAATTTGCTATGCCGATGATGCAGTACTGATATCGGAAGACGAAGACAACCTCCAACGGCTCCTTTACAAGTTTGAAAAGACCGCTGAAAAATTTAACATGACAATCTCTCAGGATCAGTAAAGAACCAAGAAGATGTAAGCTCGCTGTATACAATCAAAGCATCGAACAGGTCATGTCATTTAAATACCTGGGAGCAAACATTACCAGCAATAGAAACTTAAAAGCAGAAGTTCAAGAACAAACAACCAAAGCTGCCGTAATGTCAGGATACCTACGTGATATTATATGGAGAAATAAACATATGACGACACAAGGTAAGATCAGAAAATATAAGACCTGCATACGACCCATAATGACTTATGCCATCGAAACAAGAGCAGACACATCAGCAACCAAAAGACTACTCCGGACAACTGAGATGACAACGCTAAGAAGTATCCCGGGTCATACATTACGCGACAGACTAAGAAACGATGAAATCAGAAAAAGATGTGAAATACAGGACGTCGTAAGATGGGGCAGAGGAAGAAGGAGAGCATGGAGGGATCATGTCGACAGGATGACCGACGACCGAGTGGCAAAAATTGCAAAAGAAGGAATACCAAACTCCTCAAGGCTTCCTGGTCGACCGCCTAAAAGATGGAAAGAGAGCTGGACATCGGTGTCACAGGAACAAGAATAAACGAGATGCACTGACAGTCAATACAGGACAAAGTCCTATACTAAGAATAAGAAGAAGAAGAGAAGATAATTCTTGAACCCTTCTGATAGTTTTCAAACAGGTTTGAATCTTGGATGGAACAGAAAACTGAACGTTTATTAATCGAAGAAACTGTTAATAACGCGGAGTGGAACGAGCCTCTTGACGATACGACCTCTCACAGATTGTCTCAGGCAAATGACTTTTTGAGCACTCAAAACGTGCTATTAATGAGTGATCCACCATACACCTCTGAAGATACGGTATTGATCTTCGTGGTTAACATTTCGACAAACAATAAAATCATTTTCATTGATATATATATATATATATATATATATATATATATATATATATATATATATATATATATATATATATATATATATATTTTATTTATTTATTTTTGTTTGCTGTTTTCGAAATATAAACTGCTGTCCTCGTATTTGCAAAATTAATTTATTATTGCCATGTGCCGGATTAGCTTATTAACCAGAAAATATGTATCATCGTCTAAGACAAGTGCGTTCACAATTAAAAAATTGGGTAAAATTTTAATTTAGTTTGTCTTAATTTACTACTAGCATAAATTAATCAGAAGTATTTCCAAGATAATCCCACAAAACATTTTATAAATCTTTCCTAGAAATATTATTTTTATTTTTTTTACGATATCACTAATAAATATATCACTGGAGTCTATTTATCCGAATTGTTTTCTTTGTTAATTTTTTTTTAAACTTTCACCTAAAATATAGCTTCAATTTATGACTAAATCTAAGAAAAATCCATAATATTTTTTTCCAAACGATCCCAAGTAATCTTTAGCAAATTCTTCCCCTTCCTTCCGAACGTTTCCCATTTCTTCGTTGTCCCTCGAGCGGAACCTTCTTCGCCCGCGGCCAAAGCGGCGATTTCTTCTTTCTTCAGTCGCCCAACCTCATTTCTTCATCTCGGAAGACCCGACTGAAAGTACCGTTTTCTTCTTTCTATCTTCAATGCGGTCTTTACGATCGTATATCGAACAAGCTATCGAAGAGTAGGCGCGGAAGAGCAGGTGATTAAAAGATATATCATTATCCGGGATCGATTATATCAAAAAGAGGTGTTTTAATTTCTTCTTTATTGTGAAGACGGCCTTAAGACATTGTTTCGATCGTGGGTGGACATAAAGAATGTGCTTTGAATGATTTTAATTTCGAACAATAAATAAAAATATTTAACAAAAGAACGTTAAATAATGTGTTTGAGTGACCCTATTTTTTAAATACATTTGTAAGAAAAACTTTTTAAAGACAGTTGAAATAAAAAAAGTGTAATTTCCCACAAAAAAAAATGTTGTTTGACTTTTGAGTTGCCAATTATAATGCGATGTAAATAAATTAGATTTTTTCATTATGAATAAATTTTGTACTTTTGGTAAACGGGAAAAACTATTTGGTGGTGGTAAGGAAGAGAGGAACACAAATATGGTGTTTCTACCTGATATAACTATACCTCAGGTGAGTTGAAACAATTTTTCTTTCCATTTCTATTACCGTATAGTTCTAACTACTGAATCAGGTTAAAAATTTTATTACATTTCAAGAGATATACAAAATTGTCATAAAAATGTTTATAGAGTAAGGTCGTAAAAAATGCCCTCCCATTCTTACCTTCTGTTTCATAATATATCAAGGTCGCATAAAAACTAAGTAAAAATATGTCACTGTCACCATTTTTCTTACTTAATAGTGTCCCGTCGTTCTCTGTCCAGAGGGCGCTGTCAGCTTTTATTTTTTTGGAAAGCAGATGCCTGTGATATCTCATTGTAAAAGCGCTTTGATTATTTATGACCAGCTGTTCTTGATTTACGAGCATTTAAAAATTGGCAAAAATTGTTCAAAATTGCGTTTTGCAAATTCTACAATTAAAAGAATAGCTTAGGACATTAAATTATTTCTTACTTATTTAAAATATTTATATGTACTTCCAGCTCAAATATGTCCTATTTTATCGACAAGCTTTTTCATGAACTCTAGTTATAAGTTGTACACATTGGAATAGGAAATAGAACTTTTAAAAGTAACCAAAGCGGATAATGATCCTAAAAACTGTGGATAAATAGTCAACGAGATTTAAAAAAAGGCTAATATTAAAATTATTTACCTTTTCTTGAAAGCTAATCTGCCTAAGTGAAGTAATTTTGTTAAATAACACCGATTTTTTGAGTAACTCTAATTTAGCACGATATTAGCTCAAAACATTTGGTATATTTATCTTGAACAATTTCCTACAAATAAAAAAAATGTTTAAAATTAATTAAAAACGCTACTTAAACCCCACTAGTTCGATTTTGAATTTAAAAACGGCGTTTAATAGATCACAAGTCCTTTTAATAAAAAAAAACTAACAGCGTCCTCTTGAATATTTTAAAAAATAACAACTAAAATACTTTTTTTATCTGGGTTCGATATCTCGACCTGTTTAAAAGTAAAGAGGTATCCCAAAACAGTTTAAATAAAAAAATTGCAATAAGACTGTATGTATTCCCCCTCCCAAAAAAAACTGTGTCGATTAAAAAACTGCATTGCTAATTATAATGACATGTAAATAAATTATATTTTTTGATTATAAATAAATTTTACTTTCGATAAAAGAGAAAAACTATTTGGTGGTGGTAAGGAAGAGAGGAATACAAATATGGTATTGCTACCTGATATAGTTATACCACAGGTGAGTTGAAACAAAGTTATTCATTTTTAGTATCATATAATTATAACTATTGACGATTAAAATTTGTATATTTCAAAAGCGCTTTTTGCTCTCTCGCCCTCTGTCTAGAGGGCACTGTCTACTTTTTTCATTAGGAAGCATAGGTCTGTATTATATTAAATGCTATTTTGTACTTAGAAGCGTTTAAAATTAAGTGTAATATATCAAAATTGTGTTTTGCAAATTCTATAATTTAAAATAAGGAGCATAAATATTCAGATTTCTCTTAATAATTACTAAAAATGTTGTACACATTGGAATAGGAAATAAAACTTTTAAAAGTAACCAAAACTGACAATGGCCCTAAAAATTGTAGGTAAGAAGTAGATGAAAGTCACAAAATAAGCTGATATTAAAATTATTTTCACCTTTTCTGTAAAATAATATTAAGCAACTGAAGTTATTTCAAGTATATACTTGACGACGATTAGAGATACAATCTTACCGAAATGTCATCAAAATAAACAAAAATAAAGACAATGCAAGTCCGACAACCACATTTTAGTCAATCTTCAACATTGTCTACAACCTTCAAATAAAAGTTAATGTTGTTTAAACTTCCCGATATCATTGAAAGGTTCAACCCTTTTAAACCTTTTTTGAAAAAATTCATTAGGCAAACTACACAAGCTTGAAGTTTGTTTAGCCTTTTTTTCAAAGCTGTTAGAAAATTCACCAATCCTAAAGAATTTTAAGTCTTTAATAGTTGATTTAATTCGAAATACTGCTGCTGATCTATTTATATCGGGTTTTTTTTTTATCAATAATTAGATAGAACTCAAGTTAATAAACGTGTTTGTTTCCGGAAGCAAAATGGATATACGAATTGAAAACATTTTATATAAGTTAATATACGACGAGGGTCAATCATGATTCATTCGTTCAGTATACGTCGATCTGTTCGTATTGTTAAATTGTGTATAGTATCATAAAAAAAAATGGCTCGTACCAAGCAAACAGCTCGTAAGTCCACCGGTGGTAAAACACCAAGAAAACAATTGGCTACCAAAGCTGCACGTAAAAGTGCACCAGCTACTGGAGGAGTAAAAAAACCCCATCGTTACAGGCCAGGAAGTGTCGCTCTTCGAGAAATTCGTCGTTACCAGAAAAGTACCGAACTTTTAATCAGAAAACTGCCTTTTCCAACGATTACTTCGTGAAATAGCTCAAGATTTTAAAACTGATCTTCGATTCCAAAGCTCAGCTGTAATGACCCTACAAGAAGCAAGTGAAGCATATTTGGTTGGTTTATTCGAAGATACCAATCTTTGGCCATCCACGCTAAACGTGTTACCATAATGCCCAAAGATATTCAGTTGGCTAGACGGATCCGAGGCGAATGTGCTTAATTTATTTTTTTCTTGTAAACAATTTGTGCACGTCTCAATAAAAAACGTGCACTTGCAATTTTGCCATATAAGATGCTTTTCAAAATCTGTATTATTGTGGCAAGGTTTCCAAAAATTGAACCCAAAGCTCTGGTGTGACTTGCCCAAAGGGTCCTAGTTTTTTTAAGCTGTGTTTCTTGTTTGTTTTAAAAACGTTTCTTTCTCGAAAAACTTCCTGTGTTGAAAGAGTATCACCGTCTGATTAACGAGTTAAATAAAAGTAGATTTATAAAGTTAATAATATACTAATTATAATACTATAGTTTTTTTTAATACATTGAAAGCCACATTTATATTTTACGAACTTAAAAGCAAAAATTGAATAGGGAACAACGAACATATGTTAGAGGGTGTTATAAAAACATACTATTTTTTATGTAGGCGTTGATCAACAGGGGTGGGGAGTAGTCCCTCCTACCTAGCTATGCCTCTGAAAATAATTCCTTTTTATCTCATTTTTATCCTCGATATCTTGTCCTGTTCAATATATATATATATATATATATATATATATATATATATATATATATATATATATATATATATATATATATATATATGTAAGAATTCGCTTTAAATTTTTATTCCTTTTATAACATATCTTGAAAGAATTTGAACAGCAATCTATCAAAGCACAAGAAATATTATTCTTTATATTCATTATTATAATATTTCAGAAAAAATTTGATCTGGTTATAGGATATACGAATAATAGATGAAATATCTTTAATATTTCGTAAAGGAATCGAAGCTTTTTTAAACATTTGAAAACTGTAATATTGTTTATATGTCCTAGGGCACAAAGTATTACATTTGCTTTCTTGGACCTAATATTTTGCTTGGGACTAAATATTGTATTCTTTAAGTTTTAGGTTAAAGTCTAGAAATACTCAAAATAATATTTTGGTATTAAAACAATGCCGTTCATTTAAAAATCGGTATATATCAAATTCCCTAATCACCATGGAAATTATTTTATCAGCAAAAAAATATGTGGCTGCCCATTATCAGTAAATTATTAATTATTAGATGATTAATTACGGTAACCTATATACTTTCGTGGTTCTGGCGATAATTTTATTAGTTAAAAAAAGAATCCTGCCTGGTTTATCCTAATTTATGCTATCTTATAGTATTATTGACAACATGGTGAATGCGACGATTATTTCGTGTTGCGCATAGTAACTTAAAGACTAGATCCATTTTTTGTTTTATAAAGCTCTTTTTAATTATAATAGGGTCGCAATAGCAAAAAAAAACAATAAATTACTCCTAAAGATACAAATCATCAGCTAACGAAAAAACTTAATTCGTTTCAGCGGTTCTAGAGTTTTGAGTTACATGCATGCATCCCATAAAAACTTGTTCCTGTAATGAATGAGTATAATTAATAAATATGAGAGCTAATCTATTCACATCTTCTCACAGTACCTAATTCAATCATTTTTAAAACTGTATTTTAACTTTTTGCCTGTAAAAACTATAAGTTCTTCTTATGGAAGCAATCTTACAAAGTAACTGTATGGTACCGTTTACCGATATAACAATCTCAGTTTTTATTAATACTTTTATTTGCTCCTATTTACTTATTTATTTATTTTTAAACGTAATTTGCATTGCATTGTTTTGGTTTTACAGTTTTATGCAAAAATTGACCTACATTTTTAATTGCCTAGGCATCAGTCAAGTATTTTTAATTTATTTACCTAGAATCAATAAACGCATTAACAAAAAACGTTATTCTAGTATTGTTTGGAACCACTGCCGTAATTATAAAGGGAAGAAATTTAAACTTTAAACATATATGAGAAAATTCGTCCAACAAAAACAGACTGTTTTGTTTTAAGGTTTGCGATGACCTGACCTCTGTATAACATCTGTTATTTTAACACTGTTTCTAATCTGCAACATCATAGTATGTACTAACAATCTTTCTATTTACATAATATTTTTGTTTCTCTTTTTTAAGTTCTACGGAGGTTTATATGCTGTAAAAAATTAAAATACAAATCATATGTAGGCGATAATCCAAGGGGGGGATTGCCGCCCCACAAGAGCTTCGAATTCAGAAGCAAATAAACCCGACCTTGCTTCTTGTACTAGGAATGTGAATGCTGCTGATCCCCCCCCCCCCCCCGTCTATAATTCGCTTTTGTTTAAGATTGCCTCTCCCAAGACTTCATCCCTATCTGCTGCATTAGGAACATGAATATTACTGCCTCCGGTCGACAACTCGTTTTCAGTTGCTATACTAAACTCTTGTGATATCGCCGCTCCCCCCCCCAAAAAAAAAAAGAACAGACTGGATCCGCCTCTAGTCATACGTAATAAAATTCAAGAGCAAAAAAAATGCGTTTAATTGGTTCTCATTCAGTTACATAGAAATGGTTTTGGAATCATCACAGAAGAAAATAGAGAAGAAAACAGTGGTATGACGTAGATCCGAACGGGGTAGTTCCCCGTTTGGTGGCGTTTTTTACCAGGTTGCAAATGCACCTAGGAGCGATATCACCTCAAAAATAGGTTTTTAACTTAGCGCAGCAAAACAAAGGGCATTTGGTGCCCAATTTGACGCAATCTGCAATTCCAGTCAAGAAGATTGTTGAGACGCTAAATCCCTTAACGAAGAAAGAAGCAAGAAGCTAGCGCGACCCTGATGCTGATCTGATGGAGGTCGCTTCAATGGACTGCATTTTTGGTCACTAGGATTTTAGTTCTAGGCTGGAAGTAGATGCGCAAGCACTTAGTTTCAAATGTTCATTATTCATATGAGCGATGAAATATGAAGGCGAGAATATAAACCTACATTGATTTGTGAAATGTAAGTAAGTGTGGAGCAATGGGTGCACCGGCACCTGGAGTGAAAACACTCACGTAGAGATGACCGGAGGTTTAAAAAGGTTACGGCCCGGAAATCAAACACTAACAGTGCGCTTCTGTAGACTGTAGCTTCACTACAGTAAACAGAATTAAGAACGTGGTGACCTTCAGTCCAGGAGGGGTTTTAGCCGGTAGGAAAGAAAAAAATGCGTTATAATGCGACAGATTCTTACACGAATGTTAAAACTTCCTCACTGGCAGCTAACGATTTGGAAGAAATACTGAGTTTAGAATTTATTTAAGAAAATATGATTATACACCTACAACTATTTTATATTTTATATGTAATACTTTTTAGTGTTAATAACATATATTGATATCATTAAGAACCATTTTTTTTTCATTTAAATATATTTAATAATATCTTGAAAACATTGTCTTGTACTATTTTTAAACATATTTAGAGTGAATACTTTGGAATAAATTTAATTTTGAAATATTTAAAGTGGTAGATGTGAGCAATCATAGACACAATTTATTGTGTTTTTGTACATAAAAAATGTTCCATTTTTGCCGGTATGGTAGTAAAGGAGTGATTTTTTTTTATTCTTGTTCTCTTCTAAGGTTCGAAACTAGGTTGAGCTGTCATTTTATACCCTTTATTTTCAATTTAGAATAGTTTTAGATGATTTTGATGATGTGAGTGAATTAAAAAGTAAAAAATATATGTTTTGCTCATTGGTGGTTAAGTTTAATAGTCACCTGTCCGTGTTAAAAGACGGTTTTTCCATATACATTTTTTACTATTTATTTTATGCATCTATCTCATGAAAATTTTATGCGTGCCAGAATTGTAAATATTTGGAAAATTCTAAACCCATAATATAATTTAAGATTTATCCAAGACTCTGGTTGGGTATTGACCAGATTTTCGCTGGGAGATAATTATGATCTGTATTACAAAAAAAGTTGCTTTTGTCTCAGTAAAAAGTCAATGACAATTATTTAGGTATAGTACAAAACGTTTAAAATAACCCTTCTTTCAAAGTATACCTATTACATATATTTCAGGACATAGACTGCTGAAATAAAAACGAATTTTTTAGAGTAAAAGTATTTTATTTTTAATAAAAAGAAAAAATTATTTATTCCCACCCTGTACACGGTAGGATTTTTTAAATTTCCTTTTACGTGTATTCTGGTTGCACGATGTGTAGAGACTATCTGCTATTTTCTATTTAAAAAACTTAAAAAGAAATGTTCCCCTATGATGCCATATTTTTGGGGGTCACTGTATATATGTTAGAGTGTTTCAAGGATTGGAACGTGTGGTTTTGTATTTATCCGAAAATACCTCAATATGTTGGTTCAATATCAGCTGGGTAGGGCGTTCGCCAAACTCAGGTCGTAGTATGGTTCTTGGTTTGCTTTATTTGAGTCGTTAGTCCCGTTTGAGGAGGGATTTCCAGGTGAAAGAGAGACTGAATGCATCATTTCTCTTATTTAAAAGGCATCCTTTCCAATTTTAGTAAAAACGAAATTAATCTTGCCTTGTAATGTTCTTTGTTGGCGATATACTTGTATTAATAATGTTGTGTCCTGTCTCAAGCTGATATTGAAAAAGGGGTGATATCTGATTTTTTTGCATAGTTTGTGTTCTTCTAGCCGTATTGATATTCTTGTATTGATTTGGCCTATGTATATCTTGCTGCAAGTTCCGCGATCTTATACACTATGTGATGTTACAGATCGATTTTGTCCGTTGAGTGTGCTGGAATGAATATATTGTTTGATGTAATTTCTAAGCTGTAGATATGTCGCGTTTGCTGAGTAGGCTGCTTATATTATCTGTGGTAACTTGGTAATTGCCCGATATATTGTTACTAGGACATCGGCTTACACATAACTATATATATATATATATATATATATATATATATATATATATATATATATATATATATATATATATATATATCTTATTTCTTAACGCTTTTACCGCAAGTTATTCAAAGAGTTACAAAACTCATCAACGATTAGCTAACGAGACAATTTAATCCCAGACGTTAATTAATTTTATTACACTGTCAAATCCTTTGTGCAGCCTCCTGTTAAAATTCCAAAAAAAATTGGCTAATTTTTAAATCGATATCGTTAAATGTCAATATTTATTAATATGAATCCTCTTCAAATTCATTAATTTGCAAACACTTCGCAAAATATCCACTTAATTAAAAAATAGATGACTAAAATGTCGTTTTTATTTTATATCCTTCGGCTTGTGGCAACATTGTATATAACACATAAAAGAGATTTTCTGAATTTTATGGGCTTGACATTTGTCTGTGTATTTTGATTTGGGTCAGTGGAAGCTCGCAGCAGCTTTCAGATGTTTAAATGTGTGCAGCCTCAGGCACACCAGTGGGTGAGTATCTGAAAATGAGCAAAATGAAAAATTAATACAAAATGAAAAATTTAATAGATATTTTGATGGCACTAAAAGATATGTCGAATATTATTTTTTTAATAGTTATTTTGCCAGTAGTATAAAATGCCTTTATTTAAATATATCGGAGATATATAAATATGTTTTGAGAAAAACTAGTTTTTTTACGAGTAGAAGCAAATTGGAATCAGCTTTCTAACAACTTGAAAAACTGTTTCGATCCAAAAATGTAATTGGCTTAGGAGGTTTTAATATCTCACAAGGTTTAAATTCAACTATCATAAAATCTTTACATTCTGGAGGGATGAGTAATACCAGTTCAAGGGAGGGGAAGCACTCTAGTTCCTTTCTACATGTCGCCTATGTTTCGGTACTAACTTTTCTGATTATTGCTAAAAAATACAGGACATGCTTCCATTTCTTTAATTTGAAAATTAGGAGATCTTGCTTAAAACTCTTGTAAGTGTAATACAAACAATAAAGGCTGTGGAACTTAAATTCTTGACAGTTTGAATGAGGGTAGCAGTTTATATTTCGGAAATTAGCAAGACTGGTGTTGCTAGGTGCCACCTTTCATATCCAATATAAAGCTTGACATTTTAAATGGTACACGCATTCAAAACGTTTTGACGCTATTTGAGTTTTTTACATTAACTTCAACTTCATCTTGGGAAAAAAATGGAATTAACTCCTAAACATTTTCAAGCGATTGTTTTTCACAACTTTTGACATAATTTATCTGATCAAACAAACAAAAAAAACGGGGAAAAGGAAGCAAGAACAAAAACCCGGAACAAAAATTACGAATAAGAAGAAGAACTATCTAGCTGGAAGGTTTCCGTTATTCCATAGGCTACGTGCTTTTTGATAAAATGATCGACGAAGCTGCGTGAATGGTCCCCAAAAGAGGATGAATAAACCCTAGTTTCCAATATACTAAAAACCACTAGGGAGTATTACAGGACCAAATGATTTAATTGTATCTTAATGGTTCACACGCCGTTGCTTTTCCAGCATTTTTTTTAAAAAGGCAAATTGATTCTTCCAAAAACCAAATTTTAAAAAAAAATCCTCAAAATGACTGAAAATCTGTCAGGTTTGACATTACAAATATGTCAGAATTACAACGATAAATAATTCGCCTTTCCTTTAAAGAAATCATAAGCTGAAGAACTATAATAATCCAATGACACATTAAAAACAGTCCATAGAAGACTATAGGAAAGGTACAGTATTGTTTGTTTTACATTTTACATTCTACTACCCCTATCAAAGGCTCTAAGGGGATCAAATCTTAAGGACACTGTTTCGAATCATAGAAAAATACAATATAGGACCCCACAACACGATCACATTTTCCTGGTACAGTGCTATAAAATTCCTTATCTGTATCTAGTGGCTGAACGATAAGGTAAGCACCAAATAGTCAAATTATAAATCTTAATAGTGATAAATTAGGTTGCATGTTTAAAACAAAATCTACATTTAATTATGCGTATGAGTCTGAAAGTAAACAGCAGTTGACCTAATGGGTCTTCCAAGATGGGCCAAAATAAACAGACTTTACTCGGGAAATGTTTAAAAAGGAACTACTATGTTTTATACCACTAAATTACCACAAATGGTCGCGTGTTTTATCGGAAAACCACATTAGTTAGAAGTCTTCAGGTTAGTGACAATGCGAGCTCTCACAGATTGACTTAAATAAATGAGTTTTCGAGCACTTAAAACATGGAATTCATCGGTCATTCGCCGTACAGCTCTGATTTGGCACCTAATGATTCCTTTTTGTTTCCTTACATGAAAAAAAACGGCGTGACCAAAGATTTTCCATGCCAAAAGAGACGGTTGATGTGTTTAAAAATCATATTTTGTGTATTTCATCTTTATATTGGCAATGCATTTCGGATAGGTTCGAACGCTGCAAAAATATATTGATCATCGTGAAGAATATTTTGAAAAACAATAAAATCGTTTTCAATGATAAATATTTCTTTTTCTTTCTTATTCCTGAAATATAAAGGGCTATCGTCGCAAAAGTAACACTCGACCTATACAGATATTGGAAATATTTAATACAGTGTTTTTCTTCGACGTTATGAAGGAATAGAGAAGCTTGGTTTAGATGCAACAAATTTTAGTAATAAATGTACCTAATTGAATAGCAGATATAGTTATAGTTAGTTTGTGTAAATAGATTTCTGTTAAATACAATGAGCCTATATGACGCAATACCGGCATTATTGTAAGCCGATATATTCGGGACACCAATGTCCACATTTCCTGATATTCGCTCAAAATATTTAATCTGCTAAAATATATATGCATATTCATATTGAATACATTTGCCGATTTAATGTTATTCACTGATAATTAAGATGAAAGGTGTTTGATTGTTGAAATTGCGTTCTTTAATGTTTCATATGTAAATTTTCTTTATTTTTGCATAACTGTGTTTTTAGTAGTAAATCTATTTATATCTTATTTAGAAATTGTTGCTCCGGTATTTTTTTTTGAGTAGATTAATGTTAATATAAAAAATGATAAACGACCAAAACATGACTAGGTTAAAGACTGGTTTTTACCAGGTATAAATGACACGTCCGTGTTACAGACTTTTAAATTTATTTCCTATGATACTTTGAGCAAATGAAGTGGTATTACAGAATAGCTAAGAACCGTCTATATAAACTATTCTCATTTAGGTTAAGTTGGATTACAAGAATAGACATATGAAGATATAGACCGCGAGTCCTATAGAAGCGCGAGGGCTTTCGCTTAGAAGGAAATAGAGCGAAATGGGTCTCTTTTATTGACGGGTCTAAGAGTTGCGTACGCGATACCCCTCTCGCCTGACAGTTACAACCAACCAGAAAAAGTTATTTCTTTATGGAATAACTGAGAGGTAGCGCGCATACGAGACTTTTAGCTCCGCCCATAGAAAGAGTGGCACTACTCATCTATTTCACTCTGTCTCTCTCTAAGCGAGAGCCAACTCGCTTCTATGGTATTTGCGTCTATGATTACAAGTGAGTGGGCAATAAATCTTAACCCACCACCGTGATTGCATGGTATGTTGTGATTATATATATATATATATATATATATATATATATATATATATATATATATATATATTACTCTCATGTTAAAAAGTACGGAGGTCTCCAAGATAATGGAAAAACTCCGGGTCCGAAAAATGACGACAGCGCTGTTTCGTCCTAGTATGGTAATCATCAAGCCATTGAGTTCGGTACAAACCATCATCTTGCATCTGTGTCGTATAAACAGATTTCACAGTGGAAAAATAGTAAATAAGACACAGTCAATAACACAAGAGCAACACAAACCAACAATGTTGTATAAAATTACCATGTGATGGCGCGACGGTAAATTAAAAAAGGAATATTCAATTCAATATTTGTGTTGCTCTTGTGTTTTTGAGTGATCCATCGAGATGTCGCCACTGTGTCTTTTTTACTATTTTTCAACTGTGAAATCTGTTTATAGGACAGAAATGCGATATGATGGTTTGTACCGAACGCATTGGCCTAATGAGTCCCATACTAGGACGAAACAGCGCTGTCGTCATTTTTCGTACTCGGAGTTTTTCCATTATCTTGGAGATCTCTGCATTTTTAACAGGAGACTAATATTTATCAATGGCCTTATATATATATATATATATATATATATATATATATATATATATATATATATATATATATATATATATATATATATATATAAGGGGAAGAGTTTTCCTATATATATATATATATATATATATATATATATATATATATATATATATATATATATATATATATATATATACATATATAACATATAAGTTTTTGTTCCATGTAATTTTAAAATAAAAGGACGTACTGAACAAGGAACGGCTACACAGTCAGACTCGTATGGGTCCCGGGTCACTCGGGCATACGCGGGAATGAGGAAGCAGATCGTCTGGCAAAGTTGGGTTCGGCGACCGAACTGTATGGACTCCAACCAATATTACCTGTCCCAATTGCTATTGGAAAAAGGGAATTAAAATCGTTGCTGGAAAGCAAATTTATTGAATTATGGAGGGGAGCTCCTGGAATTAGGTGTACTAAGGAACATATAACTGAGTCTATCGCACGGCGTACTAAGTAGCTTTTCTCTTTGGGAAGGAAGCTGCGAATTGTGGTGGGATTGTTAACAGGACATTGTTACTTCAGGGGCCATCTTCATAGAATCGGTGTCGAAGACGACCCGACATACAGATGGTGTTTGGAGGAGGATGAAACTGTTGACCATGTTCTCAGAAAGTGTCCAGCGCTCAATGGACTGAGACAGAGATATTTCGGAGATACAGTTTTGTTACCGGAAGCAGTTAGGCAAGTTCAACCAACGAGGCTGCTTGGATTCGCAAAGGCGATCGGCCTCGAATAACCTGCAGATATGGTGGGATGTAAGGGGCCCAACGGAGGCCTAGGCATCGATAATCTAGTATCACCACATCTTTTTCATTCATTATAAATATATATATATATATATATATATATATATATATATATATATATATATATATATATATAGCACAAATGTTTTTTACTAATTTTCTTGAGCTAATTTTAAAAATTAATCTGTTATTTTCAGATAATACTGAAAAAAAGATAAATGAATTAAACAATACTAAAAGTAAATATATGTAAACTTTATAGGGTAACCTGTGCATATAAGTTGATAGTTATAACCCAACTAGAAAAAATGTTCTCTTATTAAAAAAGTAATAAAAGTTAAGAATCCTGTGAAGAATTATGAAGCCACAGAAAAACACACAGATGTAGACACACACAATATCCATAACAAACTTCAACACTCCTCTACTGGGTATTAAACAACAGTCAATAATTTTTGGCGGTAATGAAAAATTAATCTATGAGCAATAATAAGGAATCCATGAAAAAAAAAAAGAACGGCCTATAATTTGCGGAAACTTAAGGACCATTAAAGAAAACGATTATCTCATAACAGAGAAAGTACTTACCAACAAAAGTAAAAAGATAAAAATATATATAATTACGTAGTGACATTCTCTAAGCAATTAATATTTATAGCGTTTGATGGCGATCATTGATATGGCAATTTGGAATTCTCAAGGAAACACCTTTAACGATGTGAAAGTATTTTTTCTTTGCAGTCGTCTATGGTGAGAGACGAATACTTAATTTTGTACTTTTAGGAAATTATATTTCCATTTCCCTGTGTTTCTCATTAAATTTAGATTTATAAATTTGTTTTGATTCTTAAAGAACTAACATAGTTGCTGATGCTATTTAGGAATGGAACGAGGTATTTCTTCCTCACTCATTTCATAAATCGAGTTTCAAATACCATTAGATGCCCATATGTGTATAACACTTTATGTAATTGTTACTTTTAAATGACGTTGGGGCAGGGGTTAACATGAGTTGTTCCGAAATACAAACGTATTTTAATAAAGAAGAATACAAAAATTAATTTTACCTTTTATTTATTGATGATAACTTTAAAGAAAGTTTGAAATAGAAAGATAATTATTCCACGTGTTGATCTCCTAGTAGTACACATTTTTCTAATTTTTGTCTAAATTTTTCGTGCACAGATGCAATCATATCTGCATTTATAGTTGAAACACCTTCCACAATTTTTTTCTTTTATTAGGTAAATGTTATCATTAAAATCATTATGATTTATAAGCCAAACGGCTTCGCACTCCCTCCAGGGATTATTCACTCATACCAGGTATACAAAGACACCAAAAGTATGAAGCTCTGTGGGGACCCTTTCCATGTTATCGGGTCCTAGGTGGCGTGGTCTTCTGCACTTCCTAGAAACTTTCGGACGGTTCGCGCGGTTGCAAGGAGAACCGCTTTCTGAATAGGTTTATACAGATGTTCACTAAGGCCCAGTCCCTTGATGTTCTGCAGGAGGATCTTTGGTATCACTCCAGTTGTTGACAATATTATAGGAATCGTGTGGATGCTGTTCATTGCCCACTGTCTGTGGATTTGCACCTCCAGATCTCTGTATTTGGCGATCTTCTCGTTGTATTTTGACCTTAGGTTGTTGTTGTTCGGTACAGCGATGTCGATTAGTGTAGTTCGCCTGGAAATTTTATCTGTTAGTATAATGTCTGGCCTGTTATGAGCAACTGTTTGATCCGTCAGGACCGTTCGATCCCAGTACAACTTCAACTCGTTGTTTTCAAGAATAGGCTCTGGATTATGTTTGTAGTAAGGCACCTTTCCTACCTGCAATAGTTTTAACTTATCTGATAACTTTTGGTGGAGTATCTTAGCGGCTGAATCGTGTTTTTCCTTATACTCGGTTGCGGCAAACGCTTGGCATCCTCCAGTTATGTGCTGGATCGTCTCTGATGTTCGACAGCCATATCTACATTGGTCATTTTCTATTGAGGGATCTCTGATAATGAATTTCTTGGATAGCTAACAAGAAGCCCTCCGTTTCCGAAAACATCTGTCCTGAAATCAACCAGTAGTTCGACGCTGAGTTGTCGAGATTGTCCTGGTTGACCTCATTTGGATGCCGTCCATGAAATGACTTCTGTAGCCAGGCTTGTAACTTCTCTTGGTCTGTTCGGTGGTGAGAAGCAATATCCTGTTCCCTCAGCTGTAGCGGCGTTGAATCGTCTGCCTCGCATATTGCTCGATGAAGTGTGGAAGAGTCCGCTAACCTATGGAAATAAGAACGTAAGTTTATTATTTGTTGATCGAGCTGCTTACCAATATCGACCAATCCTCTTCCTCCTTGGTGTCTTGGAAGCATTGTACGTTCAATAGCACTCCGAGGGTGGTGTTTGTGTGCTTTTGTTAGGAGTGTTCTTATTTTTCTTTGCAGGCCTTCGATGTCCGTCCTGCTCCATTTTACTGGAATACCAAAAGAGTAGCTCATTAAAATTATTATTGTAAATATTTTATATTAAGTAACTCCATAAAAAATAGTCTAATGGGGTTAGATCAGATGACAGTGCAGGCCAGAGTATTGGTCTATAACGGACAATCCTCGTATCCTGAAAGTAAATGTTTAACCAGTTTGTCACTCATGATGTAGAGTGAGCAGAACATGCGTTTTGTTGAAAAATAAGGTTTCTTCAGAACTCTAAATGTTCATCCTTCAATTCGGTCATAACATAATTGGTTAAAATTTCCGTATACGAATTTTTATTTAAATTGTCTATTAAAAAACATGGTCCAATTCTAACAACTACAATTTTGTGCAAAAGACTATTGCATTTGTCGTAAAAGATGCCTCGTTGGAAAGTAAAATATTCCTATAAACTCAATTTTTTTCACTCAAATAAAACTCCAAACTCTGAGCATCATCTCCCTCTTGCTGTTTATTAATAAATTTTGGTTTGAAAATCTGAAATTTGTTCCTTACTAAAATATTATGAACATAAGACTTGCTTAATGCACCTAAGGTGTCTGCTCTTTTCCTCAGGGATAATTTAGGATTTTGTACTCAATCAAGAGCTACCAAGGTGGCAACATCGTTATGATTGTACTGCTTTTTTCCATATTTTGGAACCACTTACTGAAATAAAATTTGTACAAAAATTAAAAATAAAAGTATTTTAGTTCTACATTTTTGAATATTTTGAACACTCTGTATACGTTATCATGACTTTGATCACTGTTTTCGAAATTCGAAGTCGAGCAAAACACTTTATCAAGAATTACTCCTCGAAAAATCAAAAATATTGAAGTTTACTAGAGTGCGGTACCCCAACCGTGGACACACTATAGATGTATGTATATATATATATATATATATATATATATATATATATATATATGTATATATATATATATATATATATGTATATATATATATATATATATATATATATATATGTATATATATATATATATATATATATATATATATATATATATATATATATATATATATATATATATATATATATAGATAAGTGGTCTCATAAATTTTGCACAACTGCCGTAGTGTCACAATAAAATAAAAACCAAAATTTTTTGCCTTGTTAATATCCTCAGAAATCCGAATTATTTCCATTTTACATTCCACGAAATAAGACCACTCTTTACCAATTTACCATCTCTGAGTTCGAAATACCCTTGAATTTATAGCGCCCAAATAGATATGAGATATCTGCGCTAGATATCTATCTGTATCAATGACCAACCTTCTTCAAGTTATTTCCTTTTCCAATTGAGAGTAACAAGTCGAAGATACAGTTAGAGTCTGAGACTTGGCCTAGGAAACGATGCGAACCCGATACCGACAGGTTCTGTTGAAAATGCTGCGTGAAAAGTACAGCTAGACCAATTTAGAATTGCACACGGTTGCTGATGTTATTTAATTAAGAGTTTTTTTTGCAATTTTATTACTTGGCTGCTTGACCGTTTTATTTTCATATACCTAGTGTGTTAGTTAAAAGCTGCACTAATTTTAGTAAACCAAGGTCCCGTTTTTGATAAAACCTTTTGTTATATTTAAAAAATTTATGAAACAGTTGAATAGTTTCAACGTTGGATCTCCGCTAAAAAGGGGAAAAGACCTATATGTAAAAACTTTATAATTGTCATTTTAATCTATATATTATACCACCTATAATTTACAGAAAAAAAGTGGCTATTATATATGATTAATATTTATGTAGATGTCTTATTTTTTACTGAATATCTTTTAAAATTAAACGTTTTTATTGTTCTTTTAATTAAAATTATTTGCATCAACTTTCACCAAATTTGAAGAACGTTGAACTAAGCAAATTGGCCAAACGATTGTACTTTGTACTTTTCACCATTCCATAGATTGTATTTTTTACTTTGACATTACTCTAAGGAATAGAATATTTAAAGTGTACTACTAACCCAATATATTTGAAATCCAAGTTTTCGAATATTTTTTAATCTTGCGCCATATAATGAGTATTCATTGTCATTTTTTACCTGACAACAAGGTTGTACCATTGATATAATCAAATTTGAAACATTATTCTCGAGAAGATTTGTAGAACTTTTATTGATTTAATTTACCAACCACTGTTTATTTAGCCTTTATACTACTACTACTTCTTCCCACAGATTTTTAAGAGAGTTAGGATCTGGAGATGGTGCCGACTCAAACGTTATTGGAAATGCTATTATAAGCATAATAGCATTTCCACCACTCTACAGAAAAACACTGCCTTCACCATATTTAACTGTATGTATAATACACGTTTCATTCCTGAACTAAAAATATTTTAACGCATTTTATCGATAAATAGAACTTTTTTTGACTTGTCTACTGTCCAATTTAAATGTCGACCAAATAAGGAGTTTTTAGCCGGGCATTTCAGCAATAATTCTAGATGCGGACTCCCAAGGATCATTTTTTGAAATTCTTTTAATGCGCTTGTCGGTCCATATTGTTGATTTTTTTACTCTTCTTAATTTCGGTAGATTATCTAAATATCCTCCTTTATTACAACATTTAATTATTTTGGGTAAAACAAACTGTCTTGAAATTGCGGTTCATTTTTACCTTTCAAAATGCATTTAATATCATCCTTCCCAAACTGGAATACCTCTTGGCAAAATTTATTCGGGTCAAAAATGTTTATTACGCATAAAATAAACTCTACAATATGATATTGATTAGGATGAAATTTTTTACGTTATATTCAGGAAGTTCCTGAGGTGGTTTCATATCATTTTGATGGAACTTAGGTCAATAAAATCCAATACAGCTTTTTTATAGCCACTATTTATACTGCTTTTTGGCTTGGCTTCAAATTGTTATTTATTAATTTCCAACCCCGGTCTTCTGGATCCAGTTGATTGCCTAACCACACTTGAAGTATAAGCGACATAAGTGTAGAAAAGAAGATACAGATATTGGAGGAATACAAGATAGTTATATTCTTTTATTGTTCCATGTAATAGGTGTTTCAGTTGGTAATGTTGATTTGTTGCAAAATTTCAACATTTTTTCCAAAAAAAAAAATGAATTACCTCAATAATCGAAGTATTGATCATCATTAGCTATGACTTTTTTCATCTTTCTGTCAAAGAATGGATTCCGCGCCAAAAAAAATGTTCGTTTTTTGAGGTTAACCATTTGTCTAGCCAAATTTTCACTTTTTCGTAAGAAGGTAAGTGTTTTTTTGAAAATCCATGCTGCATTGATCGAAATTAATAGTAACCCGAAGGGACTAAGTTCGGTATATACGGCTAGTGGGGTAGGACGTCCCATTTACCGTTTCCAAATAGCTGTTTACATATTTTACAACGTGGGGCCGAGCATTGTCATGTTGAAAAATAACTTTATCGTGTCTTTCGGTGTATATTGGTCGTTTTTCCTTCAATGCTCAGTTAAATTTTATCAGTTGATATCGATTGCCAGTAATTGTTTTACTAGGTTTTAACACTTCCTAATACATAGCTTCCTTATCATTCCCCAAATACACAGCAAAGCCTTATTTCCATATATATATATATATATATATATATATATATATATATATATATATATATATATATATATATATATATATATATATATATATTACGCACTGGTTGTGACGTTGAAGGCTGACTTAGATCTACCAATAATTTTTGCAATTCTTGTTGACAAAATATATCCACTTTCATCACCTCTCACAATTCGATGTAAAACCCCTTTTTTTTCTGCCTGGCAAGCAAAATTTCACAAGTGGTTTTTCTCCTTTTAGTGTCTCTTTCCTTCAGTTCATACAGATCGCATTTTCCTTCTTTTTGGATCTTGTCCCATGCATGTAGATGTGCATCCTTAAAGTTTCCCAGCTGACCTAGACAAGTCTGATCTTTTACTTTAAAGTCACCACTTTTGAGCATTTAAACCATCGTTCACAAGTTTTTTGGTTTAAAACATTCTCACCATAAGCTTGAAACAATAATTGATAACTTTCAGCCAGGGTTTTTTTAATAGGAGAAGGTTATTAAAATTTTCAGCACTTTTTCTGGTACAAAGTTGGAAATTTTTGAACCTATAATAAAAATATATGTTTTTTGTACAATGACAATTGATAACAAACTGGCTTTTAATGATGTAAGTTTACCTTTCAAAACATCATAGATGTCATTAGTATATATTAACAAACTTATTAGTGATGCCATCTCTTAGTAAAATCGACATTATTAACAGAAATACCTATTATTTTTTACATAAGTTAAATATCTATAATTGTCTACACAATTAATTTTTTTTGGAGCTTCATATATAGCAAAAAGGAAGCGAATCATATTTGTGATGATGACTTGTGTAGAAGAGTCAATCTTTTTAAATACTTCTGCACAACTAGTTAAATCATTACGTTTTTCCAACAATCTAAATACTATTTTAACTCTTTTGTAAATTGCTGATGTAGTTTCGCAGTATGCAGATAAACTTTCTGATGAATATATTTTTGTTTGTACTTGAGTTTTCTCAGGTTTTGAAAAGTAAATAATCTTATGAGTTGGAGTTCGTGCAGTTAGTATTAACAAATCGACATCTTCACCATCAACGATCAATACTAAAAGTGGTTATTTCAGTTACGTCCTCAAAAAAAGAGCAGGTATATGATCGTCGCCAATCGAACAATTGAATAGCAGAGAGATGTTGCTCAAGGTTATACAGGCGAACGGAATTAGGGGCTGAATGTAGATTCATTTAGAATCATATAATTTGTACGTATCTTAGTATGTAAGGCACACAAACCATAACTTCCATATAACGAACACAGACCGGGTAAGAGTGCATGTTAGTATTTTCGATGTATGAAAAGGCCATATTTCAGGAATGGTGATTTGTCGGAAAAAAGTATAGCAACAATTTTTGTACAGAACCTTTATCTCATCTCTTTTAGGATAACATTTACTGTTTACGAGAAAAATGCGAAAAACCGATATTTTTGACCTTTAAATACAATTTTTAATAGACGTAGGTTTGGTGGAGACTTTTGATATTTTATTTTTAATACTGTTTTTAAGACCAATACCAATTTTCAGTTCTATACAAATTTTTGCGATATTAAATGTCTAATTTAAGTGGATTATTTTTTGTCTATATCTTTTGTTAACAGTAAGGCTGCAATAATGGCACTGAAGTCCATTGTTGTAACTTCGCGACTGGTGTCTTAGTGTTAAGATGTACTGAATAGTCTGACAAGAAACGGCTGCACAATCAGACTCATGTGGGTCCCGGGTCACTCGGGTATACGCGGAAATGAGGATGCGGACCACCTGGCAAAGTTGGGTTCAGCAACTGAACCATATGGACCCCAACCAATTTTACCTGGTCCAAATGCTGTTGACAAAAGGGAATTAAAACTGTTGCTGGAAAGCATATTTATTGAATCGTGGAAGAAAGCTCCTGGAATGAGGTGTGCTAAGGAACATATAACTGGACCTAGCGTCGTACTAAGGAGCTTCTCTCCTTAGAAGGGACAGACTTGCGAATTATGGTGGGATTGTTGACAGGACATTGTCACCTGAGGAACCATCTTCATAAGATCGGTATCGAAGACGATCCAGCGTGCAGATAGTGTCTGGAGGAGGATGAAACTGTTGACAATGCCCAGCACTCAACGATCTGAGACATAGATATTTCGGAGATTAAATTTTGTTACCGGGAGCAGTTAGACAAGTCCAATTATCGAGGCTGCTTGGATTCATCAAGGCGATCCCAAATCACCTGCAGCTATGATGGGATGTAAAGGACCCAACAAAGTTCAGGTATCGATGATCAAGTATCACCACCTTTATTTCATGATTTAATTTATTAAATATGTAAGGAAATTTAAATTTATTTATTTTTTTTTAAAATACGGAGGAGACAATATATGCAATTAATATGAATTAAACGTGATTATTTATAAAAGTTGTGGAAATATCCGCCTACTAGATGAATAATATGAGCACATATAGTTTAAGGTGTTAATTTAAAATTATTTCCCACAATAACTATAACAAAAAATTTTCGACAATTTTGTCTGAGTATATGTACATAATTTTTTTAAGCAACGTTTTCTGGTTTAGTTCATGATAAACTTTTAATAGTCGTTGATGTGTGGATACAAGATATTACATATAGTACGTTCTGTTTTCTATCATGACAATGCAAGTAACTCTTATGTAATTCAATACTTTGTATGCCATATTACCCAATCAGTTATTATTTCAGATGATAATTTTTATCCCCCGGAAAAATTTTCACTTACTAAATGAACATTATCTTATACAAAAATTCAAATTTAAATAATTATTCAATGGTTTTTACAAGTTACATAAAAATATCTCGCTTCGAAAGAGAAAGCCTAAATATTGATTTAAAATCCGTAATTGTTTAACTGAATAATTTACCAACCATTTTTTTCGTTTAGAACTTATCTGCAGTATTAGAAATATTGAAAATAATTAACCATTGTTGTTAAGCAAGGTGAATAAAGCGAGCACGAAGCTTTCAAAATATCATAACATTGTTATAAAAAATCTATAATTAGTTTCCTTTCAAAATAAATAATTTAGTGTTTATTTGCACCGCAACGATTTAAGGCTAACTCAGCTAATTAAAATCTAGAATCTCTTTGTTTAAGTGGTATGTGGAAACGTTTCTATATCCTATCTTAATTTATGACCAGCTATGAAATCCATCATTTAAAGCATGTCTCTTTAAATATTGAATCACTCTGAAATTACAAAAACTGTGATTTAAGATTGTATTGTACCTGTTATTGTTCATTATTTTTTTGTTTATAAAGAATGTTCGCATTTTTAGGAAACATGTGAATTTTTGGAGGTTAAAAACTTAAAGCAGATCCTATACAGTGACCGCAGACAATACATTGCTTGAATAATTGTTACCATTATTGGCGCAACTAAATATTAGAGGCGGGCTATATATATATATATATATATATATATATATATATATATATATATATATATATATATATATATATATATATATATATATATATATTATAATAATAAAAAAAGAAGAAAATGATGTATAGAATATATATATATATATATATATATATACATATATATATATATACATATATATATATATATATATATATATATATATATATTTCAGACCCGGAGTTTTTCCATGTTTCTTTGGAGTTCTCCGCACTTTTTAACATATATATATATATATATATATATATATATATATATATATATATATATATATATATATAAATCAAATAAGAAATTCTCGGCTATGCGAACAAAGACTGTTGATGAATATTACTCTCACAAAATATTACACACAAAACTTGCTACTCTAAGGATAGAGGTCGCATTATCCGGCATCGGCAACCAAACTAACTATGAATTCCACAGTTTAAGTAAGGTATCGTACCGACGATCTCCCTAAGAGAGCTGTTGTGTGTTTTTAAGCCAACAAATATAAAAATAAGAAGGAGAAGTTATCGTCCGCGTAATTTTTAAATAAAATAAGAAATTCTCGCGTATGCGGACTAAAACCGTTGATGAATATTACTCTCATGTTAAAAAGTGTGGAGAACTCTAAAAACACATGGAAACTCCGGGTAAAAAAAATGACGACATAATATGGGACTCGTCAGGCCATTGCATTCCATACAAACCATCATCTCGCATCTGTGTCCCATAAACATATTTCACGGTTGAAAAATAGTAAATAAGACATAGCGGTTGTATACAACATTGTTGATTTGTGTTATTCTTGTGTTATTGAGTGAACCATCGAGATATCGCCATTGTGTCTTAAAACGTCTAATTCTGTGAATTGGAGTTTGACTTAGGTTCGCAAAAAATGTGCGTTTTATTCTATCGGCACCAAAAATAAAGTATTGTTGTTATAAATGTTGCTAGGTACGAAAGAAATATATATCCTGCATTTAAGAACTTGTCAACTTTCATATCTCAAGCACATTGATTCTTTAGTTTGATATTAATTTACTGATTTTTGGGTTTCGTGGTGAAATTAATCGAGAAATAATTCTAAATATTTAATACATGTTTATTGAGTATGCAGGTATGCATCTGATATATGGTCTTGCATCTTGCAATACTTTGGCAGCCAGGAGTTATATCACGACAGATATCCTAATGATACTCTTCCAGATCAGAAAACATTTCAACAAGTTTACCAAAATCTAAGGGAGAATGGTAGGTGATTTCAGTTAATAAGGTAATATTATTAAATTTATTCCTAATTTTAGGAAATTTTGGAAAACGAAGTACTGATGTTGGTCGGGCAACAACAGTACGTACGCCGCAATTAGAAAATATTTTAAATGCTGTAGATGACACTTCTTCAACGAGCACTCGAAAATTATCAGCCCAGTTTAATGTTAATGCCGGAATCATTGGTAATTTTTTGGTTGGACCATTCATATTTCTAGTACGACTGAATGGAGAACTTTACTTGAAGTTCCTCCAGAACACTTGTTATGATTTAATAGAGTAGTTACTACTTGAAACCCGCCGAAACCTGTACTACATGCACAATGGGGCACCACCTAATTCCAGCATTGCTGTGCGGGAGCACCTGAATAACGTCTATCCAAACCATTGGATAGATAGAGGAGAACCTATTGTCTGCCCCTCTTGATTTCCCGACCTAACGCCGTTGGATTTTTATCTATGGGAACACCTCAAAGCCTTAGTGTATTCCACTCCGATCGATGGTAGGGAGGAACTTCTACAGAGAATCATATTTCATTGTGATCAAATAAGAAACAATGCTGAGTTGATGTAGCGGCTACAGCAACACTCAATTCGTCGTATCCGCTAGGAAGCCCACGTTGAAACCTCTTGCAAAGATTTACCAGGTAGTTAAATATTTATGTGTTAAAAACTTGATTCCGGGACATTTCCCACATTTTTCCGGACACCCTATATATATATATATATATATATATATATATATATATATATATATATATATATATATATATATATATATATATATATATATATACATCAAATTCTTAAGTACCAAGTTTATAAATATTTTCTAGTAATTTTAATTTCATGGTAATATGTTTTTTATAATTTATTGGTACAAAACTTCTGCCAGAATGAGATCTCACAAAATTAGTTAATTTTCTCATTTGTTCTGATGATGCACCCGTAGCATTTCGATACATATCAAAACGTTCTTTTGAAAAAACAGTATCACTTTTGTGTAAAGATTTCACAATTTTCAATTCACTATTACCAAAACCTTTTAATTTTACCCGAATCTCCTTCTTTCTACTATCAAAACCAATTGAAGAAATCCCACTCGCTTTCTTTTTTATCATTGATTTAACAATGTTTTCTTGGGCAAATTCTGGAGATACAACGTGGAAAGGAGTCACAAACTAATAAAATACATTGGAAGTGAATAGATTTTCTAATTTAGAAATTTTCGAACTATTTTTAATTCTGAATAGACTTGTAAGACCCGTTCATCTCATACTTTTCATCAATATTAATTGAATTTCAGGCGGGGTGTGAGAGTTTGATGCATGAGAATATAAAAGTTAAAAAGGCAAAGACAATCTGGTCTTGTAATAAAATGGTTAATAATGTTGAATGCAAAACAAATACTGCAGTATTCCTTTCTGCTAGCAAGCGATGGTAAATTTAAATTTCACATGGTTTGATCTTCATTTTGAGTAATGATTAACAAGTATGAAAAAGAAAAAGTTTCAATTTTCCTCAAGATTAAGACACAAATATTTTCAATACCAAAACATTACGGAAAAAATTCTTTTTCCTAACGAATCATAGTTATTACGCCGCCTAGCAACCATCGTAGAAAATTGACAATAATTTGCAGCAGTTTTTTAGGGTTGCTTTTACTATAAATACTTGTCTGAGATATAGTTGCTCTCTCTTATTTGGCCATACGGTACATACCTTAAGAAAATAGATATAGCTGTCGAATTCAGAATATATTTTTTTTTTAAGTAATTTAAAAAATTTAGGTTGTTTAATTTTAAGTATGGAGAAAGTTTGAAGCCCTAAATACTACTTAAATATGAATCAGTTCTAATCAAAGTAATGAGTACTTTAAACAATTAACTATAATTTTAATAAGTAACTGTTCTTGGGAGTGTAATTCGTTGCCAAAATAGAAAAAGCAAATTAAAGAACGTTGACCCGAGAGAGACTTTCAATTTCTACAGACAATGAAAAAATAGAAAGAGATTTTTTGCACTACGGGACATATTAAACCTGAGTGTGCGCTCGCACACGACAGCAATAAGGAACTGCTATAAACGGCAGAAACGTCACTTTTACTTGTTAAATGGCTAATACGGTTCGTCTTATTTTGATTTAACGACCATTATTTATAATTGGAAAGTGGCGAGTCGATAAGACAACTTACAGTGAATAATGATTTTTTTAAGAATTTAATTTATTTGTCTTCTCTTCTGATGGATTTTCAACGGTGATCAAAAAGAAGTTGCCGAATTCCGTAAAAAGTTTTCCAGTCAAATTAAAGGTGAGAATCTGTAACCAAAAAAGGAAATAGAAAAGTTTGCATTCTAAAAAAAATTTTTCTTTTTATATCTTTTGGACTCATACTATTCATTTCAAAAACGTGGATTTTTCGTTATATCTTCTTTAAATTTGAATCGTCATTTTATAATTATGTCAGAGTATAACCAAAAGCACAAGTGCAAAAATTCATTCAAAAAGTCGCTAGACTTTTCGGAACCTCATTTGGAGATGTGATAACTGTATTTCAGTTTAAAATTACTTTTATACCATAGGCGTGCGTTCCGTGTTGGACCTTATTGTATAATATTAATATTATTGCGTGACGATTTTTAGTTATTCTAAAAACAATGTATTTTATTGATCAAAAAAAGATTTATTTTGAAACGGTTGTGCTTTCTCCTTAAGGTCATTAAGAAATGGACAGACGACTTATTCTAAAACACAAAAACGTTTGCTAATTGGTAGAAATATAAAGATCTCCTTGAGGATTGCAAATACATGAAAGTAGCTCCAGATGTTCAGTCCCGGAGGAGTCAGTTAAAACGGTCACTTTTTTTTTTATTTCAGATGCTTTCGCCAAAGCTTCAGTCATAAAGGTATTCAGATATTCGAAATATAGCGACATTCCAGCAGATTTTAGGGACAGAATAAAAAAAAGCCGCCTCAAGATCAGGACTTATAGGATAGATGATCCTGCTATCAAGAGACAAGCAAACAGAGCATCGCAGGAAACAGGGAGAGAGCTCCGCATTTATACGATCGGTGCTAAGATTCTAGGTTGGAAATCCTGCAAATCCATGACAACAGCCTTTTTCGAATGACTCGAAACCTGATAAAAGTTGCCAAGGTGCTTTGATCCTATAACAAGGTCAATAGCTTGGCAGATAAATTTTACCAACAATTTCAGTTAAACCCCAGCGTCGATCATACAAAGAAACAAAACATCGATCGCCCTGTTATTTTTTATAGGTGTGTATACCTTACTGATCCAGATATACCTGTCATTGGACTTGATGAGATCAAGAGGATTATTTCAAATCTGATTATAAACAAAGCGCCAGGTTTGGATGATCTGCCGCACGTGGCTCTGATAAAAGCACGAACACGACCCTTTTAGCTATTACTGGCAAAAATAATGGCATTGTAAAATCTGGTTACTTCCCCTCAGAGTCAAAAGTAGCTAAGATCACTCTTATTAGAAAGGTGAGCATGCCACCAATATAAACAGTCATAAGCCCATTAGTCTACTCTATAATCTAGGGAAAATAATAGAAATAGTAAATTTAAATCATTTGACTGACTTCATGGTTGAAAGGAACATCTCTGGAGCAATTCGGGTTCAAAGGGGGTCACTGTAGTGTTCAGCAGACAATCAGATCGGTATTGTTCATAAAGCAAGGATTCAATGGAAAATTCGATACGGGTGCAATCTTCTTCGATATCAACAAGGCCTTTGACAAGGTGACATATAAATGACTTTTACAAATGATGATGAAGTTAAATCGCTCTTGGTTAATTTTTTTGCTGATATGAACCAAAATTGCTATGAACGCGGAATCATGAAGCTGCAAGAAAGATGGTAAGAGGTCATTCAATAGAGTGAAAAATATATAACTGATTAAAGTGAATCTTTTTTATAAAAAAAAATTTACTTTCTTGCCGACTCTATGGTATGGTATAATTTTATTTAAAACTGGTATTGCATAAATCAAAGAATTTTTAATCGTTCAGTTTAGTGTGGTTTAAAAGTTTCTATAAAATGCGTACTTTTTTGCGACCTTGGAAACATTGCGAAAAACATCACATCTCGCTTAGTACTTAGTTCAAATAACTTATGGACATCAAGACGAGTTCAAAGTCAAAAATCAAAAAATAAAATGTTTTTAAAAAATTAAACTGACTTTTAAAAATTCGCTAAAAAGCGAAAAATGCCAAAATACTTTTTATATCAAATTGAAATTTTTGTAGTCGGCGCAAGATTATTACTAAATAAAACAAATATCTACTAATACGAGATACTAAGGTAAGAAAGCCATAACAAATAAAGTATAATTTGACATGCTGACTTCAAAAACGAATTTCATTTAAATATTTATTTTGACATTTGATTTTTCCTTTTTAGCGCTTTTTTAGAAGTCAGATAAATTATTTTACATAAATTTTATCAGATGTTTGTTACAGAATTCCAATTCATATTTTCAAGATTAAACTCATAAGTAAAACAATATGTCAACTGAGGTTTAATTAAGTAAACAAACCCTCAGTATTCACCAACTTCCTATTAAAACTTGATTAACGTACTGTTGTTCATCTAAATTATTATTGAATCTTATCATTCTATTTATTATGATTAATGAAAAATTCGATGCACTACAAACAACTATAATAAAACATAATAATTCTATAGAAGCTATTTATTATTATTTATTCCATGTATAATCTAACATAACATTAGGCGTATTCTTCCTGTTCATAAGTACTGGGTAACTAATGCGTTTGAAGTTCAACGATCCATAATATTAGACATTTACATACGAAGAATCATTAAGGCTTAACGTTGATGACACTTTGAGACATTTCATAAATATTTTTCAATTTTTATAAGGCTAATCATGAACTCATATGTAAATTCGGATTATGCAAAATTATAGTTGATACACCTCGGTAAATGTCAAAATAAGAAATAATCCATTGTTGTTAGTCCTGCAGTATGGAAGACATGTCGCCGTTTATGACGAATTGTTCGTTTTTATCATTTATAATACATTGATTTTAATATGTTTTTCTTATGCTTAGAGATTTACTAATGAAAACCTGTCTAACTTTTAAAGCTGACTTGGTTTGATACAGCTTTATATTCACGAGAAAAAAAAACTTTAAATTACTTTCATCAAACTTTTGTCTCGTGAAACAACTGTCTCAATTCATCTTAAATTTAAACGAGATTAGTTAAAAACATTATTTCATCTTATCTGGTTGGGAATATTAGGATTAGTCATACTTTATATACTACATAGTAATTTGGGCTCGAACGGATTAAACATAGTTAAAATCTTTTAGAACATGACTTATCCTAAAACTCCATTCTGTATTAAATATCTGCGTAAAACATAAAGTGAACGAAAACCTTATAAGTTATTTTATTTTGTATTTTATTCGAGCGAGCAGGTCTACGGCAATCCCACTGATACAATTAATAGATGAGATTTAGGATGCTTTGAACAGCAAGAAGACAACATTCCCTATGAGACAGTCAAAAGAGCAATTGACAACAGGGGAGTAGACGAAACGACGTCCAAATGGATGGCGCGACTTCTCTCCACTAGAATAGCAGAGACAATGATAGGACAGGACACTATCGGCATCTGTACCACCAGAGGATGCACTCAGAGGGAAGTAGCTTCCCCACCTGTGAGGAGCTTATTTGTAAACCAGCTGCTCTGTGATCTAACCAAACTCAGCATATCTTGTCAGGATTATGCTGATAGCGTTATCATAGTCGCGAGAGGTAAATTCAAGAATACTCTCTATGAAATAGTCCAGAGAGGACTCAAACACACTAAAGAATGGTGCCAGAAAATGGGACTAAATGTCAACCCCACCAAAACCATCCTAGTAACCTTTACAAGAAAAAGAAACCTCGACCTGAAAGTCATCAAAATGGATGAGAACGTTATTGAGTGGAAGTCTGGAATAAGCATGAAAAGGAAGTAATCAATAAGACTACAAAAGCCTTAATGGTCTGTAGAAACTTGGCAGGAAAAAGCGAGGGCACAATTTCAAAAATCCTGCAGTTGATGTACACTGCAACTATTAGATTAATTATCATATATGGAGCGGTGATCTGGAGTAAAACAACCAGTCTGACCAACACGAGAGCCAACTTCTCGAAAATAAAAAAACTGGCCTGTGCGTGCATAACTAGAGCTGCCCAACGGCAGCCATAGAAATAATCCTAAAATTTACACCTCTGTATATATTATAGAGCGTATGACGAAGAAGACAATATATAGGATGATAAGATATGAAGTCATAAGACGAAGGCCAAATCTCTCATTCAGAAATCAACAAATCTGGGACATGTCCCAAGGTGAAATGAAAAATAAGTTTAACTTTGTGAAAAACTTCAACACCAAGAAGTCGTAAGATTGAATGAGCCTGAAACACCATTGAAAAACTTAACAAGAATTTCATTAAATGGTATTCAAATGGCTCTAAAACAATGGAGGGAACTGGAATAGGAGTCTATATAGTCACAACCAGACACCATGAAAGCTTGGATAAGCCATCAAGTATTTACCCGGCGGAAATGCACGTGATCAGGAAAAATTATCGCGGACAGGAGTTTATTATCATGCCGGATAGTCAAGCAGCCCTCAGGACGTTGAGTTCTCAAGTAATTAGCTCTAAGATAGATTCAAGGAATGCATATGCCTATGCCAAAACCAATTTGGAGTTCTGACGGGGGATTGCCATCTGAAGGGACACCTCAGAGTGCAGCGTTCTAGAAACCCTAGAATGCGTTTCTTCGAAGCACACCAAATAGAGGAAGGGGAGCTACCCACTTTAAAGCCGTTCAACATTCTAAGATTCCTAAGGGATCTAGAACTGGAGGACCTGCTCTATTCGGCAAGGTATCTCTAACGATTTAGCAGTAGAAGGGGAATATAATATATTTATTAGATCTCAGTGTACTAATTCTCAACTTCACACATTCATACACATTCCATATTCATCAAAACATTATTAATGAAGAACGATAAAATTTCTGCTATTTAAAACGCGGAAAATCTCTACTATTTGCTAGGGCTCTCTAAAGATTTTTTTTAATTAAAAAAAAAACAAATATTTGTCTAACGTAGTGCAATGCCTTATATCTCTAGAAATAACCTGAACTACCTATGTCAACATTTGACATACCCCTGCTTATGGTATGCTTATGGTGGGTTTACTGTTGCCTATTAACTATTCAAATAAAAGTAAAAGCATATCTTCTTTTCACTTAAACATCCTTTTATAGAAATATGTAAAGTATCTGGTTTAAAAAGGAAATTGTTGTACAGTGTGAGGTAAGAGTATTGACCTGACGTCTAAAGTGCTGAGTAATGTATAGGTGAACCAACAGTATGATAAAATCCAATTCCTCCTTTACAACGAGCTGTTTTGTTTACATGAACCCTTCATTTGAATACAGGGCTCCTTTATCATTCAAAAATTCAATATATTTTTACTGGTGTATATTATTTTATTTTATTTTTACTTCACCTTTTTAAAATATAGGCTTGAGCGATTTTCGCAACTTCGGTATATAAATATGAAAAATAAATAAAAATACATAAAGTCATTCGTTAGAATTTTTTCTAGGTCGTATCGAGAGAGCGTGTGTCTAGCTTAAACTAATTTCATTTATTTCTCAAAAACCCTATAAAATTACGTTAATCTAAATATGGTTTTTCGCAGTTCTTTTGAGATAAATAACGGAACTATTGTTGCAAAATATTTTATTTTAAATTTATACAGGTTTAATTATTATCAGTTTCAATATATATCCCTCCTCTATTGTTCGCAACAGTACTAGAAGGCTTCTTCTATCAGCTCCTTCATGACGCGTGTTCCTTTTTCTTTTACAGCTTCAATAGACTGAAATATTGTTGCTTTTATTGCAGATTTGACCTTAGGGAACATATAAAGCTAGACAATGCAAAGTCGGGCGAATAAAGCGGATGGCATAATACTGAAATATTTTACTTGACTAAAAATGACTTGACAGACAATACAAAAAGTCTTTATGGAGAACCCATAACTTGAGTACCGAAAAAAAAAACGTTTTGAATCTTGATTTGCTCATTCGAGCTTTTGTCAGCTCTCGGTGAATCTGGGCTCATCCCATGCATAGATTAGCGCTTAGTTTCAACATCATAAGTGAAAAATCAAGACTCGTAACATTTTATCACTCTTTTCAATCAATTTGGGTCATTTTCAATGACATTCAATTTGTCAGTATAAAAATTTTCGCAAGCTTCTTTTTGTTCAATTGTGAGAATTTTAGGCACTGTTTTTGAACATACTTTTTGCATCTTAAAATTGTTATGTAAAATTTACCTTACACATTTTTTGTAAATTCCTATAGTTTCATCAATTGCACGAATAGTTAACCGACGGTTATATCGAATCAGATTTCCGACTTTGTCAATATTTCCATCCGCATTTGACGTGGAATCATCTCCAACGTCTTCATCTCAACTAAATCAAAATCAATTTTTTTTTATTTTAATTAAAACGTGCGTATTATACCGACGAAACGAGCTAAATAAATATAAAAATATATTGAAAATTCTGTTATATTTTCGGATTAGTTTTCGGAAAAAATTCCAACTTATATTATAACAGGGATTATATTTTTACTTCCTTAAACAGTGGGAACTTAAGGATGCAATATATTTAAAAACTAAATAAAGAAAACTTAAATTTGAAGATCGATTTGCACAAGGAAAAAATAAGAAACATACGTACAGAATCCGGTAAAACAAAGACAGTACATAAGTTGAAGTAGAAATGTTAGTTAAAGGGTAAAATGTTATTCTGGATGTAAAAAAACCATTAATTTAAAAATGCTCATTATTTCGAAAATTTTGTAATTTATTAAATTAAAAAGGACCTGTAAGAAATAAAAAATTTTTTTACTGATGTGTTTAGTAAAAAGAAAAATATATCGAGAGTTTATTTCCTACAATAGAATATAACCATCTAGGTTCGTTACAGCTCCACTGATTAGACTATTAGGTGGTCGAAACGCGTAAGGGAAGAGGATCAGAGTTGTATTAGCAGGAAATAAACTATCTGTATATTTTGAAATTATAAACTACAAAAAAAAAAATAAATTAACGACCACAACCAATAGATAATCTTAATCTTCTATAATCTATTCGAGGTGACTCTCGTACACTTAATCGGTTGATTTAGCTAAAAAACGACGAGTTGTAACGACTAAAACGATGAAAGCAATTGCAGGAAGAGAGCTGGTTTTAAAAGATATTTATGGTGATTTTGTAAATGAGAGCTAGGTTGTCAAATACATTAGGAAATATTGAAAAATCTTTTTTTTTTCTTGAAGATTAATATCTAACGGTTAATATATGTATGTATGTATCTATGTATATATATATATATATATATATATATATATATATATATATATATATATATATATATATATATATATAAATATATATAGTCTTCATCAGTTCGCGGTTAGTCTGTCATAATATAAACATTGACAATTAAACGATATAATATATAAAATAATAAGTTAAAAATTTAAGACACATGTACACACAGATAGTTAAAATGCTACTCAAGTATCATTGTTTTAAAATTTTAACTTATTATTATTCATATTATGTCTTTTAATTGTTAATGATTTTTAAGTGTTTATTTTTGTTATGACGGACTAACCGCCAACTTATGAAGACTGCATAGTAGTCAAAACGTCTTGGTTAAACGTTTTTATGCTTTATTAAATGATTCCAGAACATGTATATATATATATATATATATATATATATATATATATATATATATATATGTACATATATATATATATATATATATATATATATATATATATATATATATATATATATATATATAAAGTGACACCAATATAATATTATGTAAACTTTGATACGTCTTTTTGAATCCGCCATCTTGGAAATGAGAATTTCAATTTTTTCATTTCATATTCTTACTCAGCGACCACAAAAACCCTTAAATATAAGTTTTCGAGAGTAGAAAAATGTATGCTTCAAACGTTAATGTGAATGTTCATGAGATTATTGGGATATATTTCATAACTTAAAATAGCCGGAACTTTGCAAGAAAAAATCATAGGTGACCGTTCAATAGCTCATTTTGAAGGGTAGTTTAAATGATGCAACCACAACAAAAAGACCAAAATAATTCTGTGTATCCTATACATAACTAGAAAAGTAGCCAAGAGAAATTTTTTGAGTACATGATCTCAAATGTCAAATCCTGACATGATGGGCCAATTCTGAATCTATGCAGCAAATTATTTCGAAAATGATCCCCACCCCCGGTACCCAGCAACAGAACCTTGTAGATCTGTGTAATCGTTTCAGATCCTGGCTAGTCCATTATCCTTGAGAGAAATCTGTTATAAACTTCGCCTAGTCTATAGATCCTTGCTTCCCCGCCTCTCACAAGACTATAGAATATGCCCTTTTTTATTTCAAAAATGGATAGAAGAAAAAATTTCCCATTCAAAGATATAAAAAAACATATGGGGTCAAAAACCAATAACAAACGCGATCGCGCTTCAATTTCTAAAATAAAAATCAGTCATTGTGTATTGTTTTCAATTAAGGCAATTTTTGTTAGAGATTCAACTGTTCCGGTACATTAATGCCACCCTGTTTAATCTGTGTAGCTATATTATTTTATAAAAACATCCCCTTAACATAATCTGCGTATTTCAATATGGATATCAGAAATTTATATAAAGAATCTAGCGTGCTTCCATTTTAATTAATTAGTAATTTAGTAGATGTTTAAAAAATTTGGCAACACTGTAGTTTTAGATCTTCAGCGGCTGATCTGAATGTTTATCAGCGAAGAGAAAGCAAAGAAACGGGAAGCAGAATCGAGATAAAGGTGAACGATCACCAGTAATTAGCGGCACAAACGCGTAATACTAAATGCAAAAAATTCAACAGAGAACTCAACAGTTGCCGAGATAATTTCCATAGAAGAAGACTTAAGTGGTTACTTACACTAGAAAGAGATTCAATAAGGAAAAAGGAAATATAAAAAAAAAGCATTTCATTCTTCAATTAGTTTTAAATGAGATCCAAGGCTAATAATGAGGTAATTCGTCACTTTTCGTTTTTGTCAACGATTCTACAAGATTTTTTCTTGATTTTTTAATTCATTAAATTATTTTACTTTAATAGTAATATATTCTTTCTTACCTCCTTGACACAAATATTGCATTTCGAAGAAGAAAATATTTAAGACTAAAATCATAATTACTCAGGCTACAATTACTTAAATATCTGAAAAAATATATCAAATTGAAGCCGACCAACTGAAAAAATAAAATGTGAATTGTATTATCCAGTCTTTTAATTTTTGTAAATATAAGCATCTAAAATATTGCAGGAAAGTTGTATCATTGCATAGCATATTGCATCATAAAACATCGTTCCCGGTTGCATCTGTCTGAGCACAATTTTCTCAATTTTTACTAATGAATAGAGTGTTTCATAAGGAAAATTTTGGTGTATGTATAATTTGTGTGTTACACAGTAACAAGACAACAACTTCTGTGCGAGACTGGCTTGAGATTAAAGTATATTGAGGATCTGTTTAATATTATAAGTTAAAGCGGGTGGAATATGGCACTACAAAATAAAAAAAAATTGAGACCTTATCAGTTATCCAGTTGTTCTTTCACAAGCAGTTAGGAGTATACAACTGCATTCATTTCATCTTATTAGCCATCTTCATGCTTGAACGTAGGCATCTCTTAGTTGCCACAATGTTCTTCTGTTTTCTGCTTCACTCATCCACATCAGTTCTCTGGAAGTTTTGAAACATTTTTTTACCATCATAAATTAATAATCAGTCCTAGTAAACGAGAAGAGATATTTAATATATTTAATGCTTTGGCGTACTAGACATAAATCTTAAGCATGTATTTAGGATGATTAGGTTTTTCTCTGAACGTAGTCATTTTTCTATTAGTTTCATTCCATCGATTCTTTCGAACTTATGATTCCAAATATAACGTTGCAACTATCGAAATAGTTTTAGCAGATGGGAACGCAGACGGGAGGAAGTAACAACGCACTGGATCGGAAGTCAAGTCCAATGCTCTGTCCTGAAATTTTAATATCTTTCATTTCTCACTATCCTGTTTAAATGATATAGTGCAATTAATTAACTTCCTCAACTCATGTTCTATAATAGTATGCATTGTCTTCGATACTGTCATGGAAAAGAGATAAGCCTTCTTTTATTCCTGCCTTGAGTCTTAGAGAAGAAAATATTGTTTTAGGGTTCAGAGTCGAAATTGTCCCTAGGATTGTAAGCCTTAACTAATACTATAAGTTCTGGTATGTCAGTATTATAAACAACACACAATTAAAAAAGCAGCCCAAATTACATACACACACACTGTTAAATAACAGTGCTATACAGAGTCAAATGCTTTTAGGAAATCGATCAATGCCTGACAGAGATCTAGATGGTATTCCATAGACTTATCTTTTATTATTCTCATACACTGAGAGCCATAAGTTTGTTAAAAAAAATTTGGAGTGCCGGCAGACAATCTAATATTTCGGAACATGAAATTACAGAGTTTTCGAGAATAAGCGAATTCTTTAACCCAAAGGGTTAGACCATCAGCAAAATTTGTACAAGATTTTAAAATTTATGTCACAGAAGTTAGCAATACTTCTTTCCTTCTATGTTCTTCTTGAAACTACTTTTTCCATACTAATGGATCAACTATCCGGCAGATTTTGTTTAAATATAGCCACACTTTTCAAAAACATTATCTAAAAATATCATGCAATTTTTTTAAACAAACCCTGGCGCTACAATTTATTACATCAGCTGCTCCAATTATGAAGGGGAAGCTCTGCAAAACTCCATATAATTGATCACTTCGAAATATTTTTAAACGAGATTTAAAATAATGTTCAATCAATTTATTATAAAAAATATAATAAAAGGGTTTTTCTAGTGTAACAGCTTCGTAAAAAATAATTGAAGTTTCATACCGACTCGGGGTAAAACTTTAAAAAATTTAAGCTCTTTTGGAAGCTGTCTTTTATCTCAAATACCATATATTTTTACTTGCTAAGTAAACATTTATTAAAGTACAGTTTTACAAAATTATCTAAAGTTTTTTTTAAACAATTTTTTTTATCCAAGAACCGTTTACTTCCGTAGCAAATGTTGGCAGTCCGTGAAAACATTTTTAAACCTTTTGTTTCTATGGGAATCAAACACTACAGTTCAATGCCATTAAACGTGCATTTTAAAATGCTTATTGTTATGTTTTGCTAATTAATATTTTCATTTTACGATTGAGAAATAAATAATTCTAGAGTTTATCTTGTCGTGTTAAATGGATTTTAGATTTGAACGTTCCACTTTTAATGTTGATTTAAATTTAACAGATTTTATTCTATAAAATCTCTTAGTAAATTTTAAAAGGCATGGCGGAGTTTCTTAGGGGGCAAACACTGTTTTATATGGCGGTTTAACAGGTTAGTTCAGGTTAATAAATTCTTATCCTGATTTAGAAAGAAAAGTTTTAGGTGTTTTATTTTTTAAATCTATTAATTCTATAACTGTTATCTAGATATGTTCTAGAACAAGATTTTTCTTTTAAGTTATCAACAAAGTGTTTTAATAAGAAAAATAATAATACAGCAGAAAATACGTAAAATGACCAGATATCTTGAAAATTTCGCAATCTTACTGCATGAGGATTTGAATTACTCAAAAATCGGGAATTGTGCCTGTTAAAATGGCAATTTTTCGTAAACTTTGCTTCATCAGTCAAATTATGTTATCGAAAAATCGAGGGTCGTTTTGTATTATCGTTAAAATAAATTCGCAATATATTAATTAAGGGATTATATTTCAACAGAATTCTATGTCTTGTTTTTTACAATACAAAAATGTTAAATTGCCAATATTTTAAAAACTACAAATTTTTTAAATAACGAACTTTATTCAAAGTCACCTTTATTTTTAATGATAAATAAGATAACATTATAAAAATATGGGTTTAAATTTTAAAAAATCGACTTTTAATGTTTTTTTCAAGTTAATATGTAATGTTAGTTTTTGATCAACCTGCATTTATTTATTATCAAAATATCAACATAGTACGCTAAAGTATATCCCTTTCTAGAAGGAAATCAATCCCCATTAATAAAGGCCTTCATATAGGAAAAATAGATAGTTATGTTGAGGCCTGCAAACGCCATTTTTGACATAGCATTTAAAATATGTCAAAAACAGTTAGACTTGGGTAGAATAGAATAGAATAAAATAGTTTATTCATGTTAGCCACGCCAAGTGTATCACACGTCAAGGGTAGCATAAAGTAAGTATAACAAAAATCTATATAAAAAGAAAAGTTAAACACAGAGATATATATTCTAAGATAGATTAAAAATATAAATACAGTTTAAAGATTAAAATTACACAAACCACATGATTAAAGGAAAGCATACAAGTTGCCAGTTACAAAAAAAAAATATTAATAAAACATACACATATGGCACAAGACATCGTGGATTGAAAGTAGTTTAGACAAAGTGGTAATTCAGAAATTCTTTTGTGCTATAAAACTCATTTTGAACTAAAATAGGATTTTTTCAAGGTCACGTTCATCCATATATTTAATTTCTTCTGATAATATATATATTAAAACCTTTTATTGTCCAGTATCCTGCTCCAGTTTGGCACTTTTTTAACCTCCAGTAGGCAGGAACAATGTTTCGTTTGTGTCTAGTCTGGGTGAGTTTTATAGGTCATAATATTTTTTTAAATAACGGAGGTTTTCAAAAATATACTGTGTTGGAACTGTCAAGTATTTAAAATTTTTAAATACCTCACGACAAATTTCGCAGAAGGAAAAGATACTTATTTAATTTTTTGCATAATAGCTCGATGTGAGGTCTCCAAAGTAGTTTTGGGTCCAAGTTCACTCCCAAAAACCTAATATCGTTCTCATCCACTCCCTCATTCATATTTCCCAGATCCCTTAGTAAGAAGATGTCCCTGTTGGTT
Organism: Diaprepes abbreviatus; assembly: GCA_034092305.1. Lineage (NCBI taxonomy): Eukaryota > Metazoa > Arthropoda > Insecta > Coleoptera > Curculionidae > Diaprepes > Diaprepes abbreviatus. The sequence goes on from JASJET010000218.1 coordinate 7,824,860, forward strand.
TTGTTATTATTGAGGATAAGCCTGTTTGCTGTAAACCACTCTTCTGCTCTCTGTTGTGCCGCCACAGTACGCTCCCCCGCAGTATCAGCCGTACAAAATATTGTGGTGTCATCAGCAAAAAGTGTGTATTTCGCCTCAGAATCCATCTTGGGAAGATCATTTATATACACCAGAAACAATATTGGTCCCAATACCGAGACCTGAGGAACTCCTATATTTAAAATAGTTTCCGTCGAGGGCGCCCCGCCAACCCGCACGATTTGGACTTTTAGATAAGATCTAATAAGGTTAATACTGTTGAAAGAGAAATTGTATTTTGCAAGTTTTTGCAGAAGTATATCGTGGTCTACACTTTACTAAGATCGCAGAGAAGGACTGAGCTATATTGAATTCGGTGGAATTATTCCAGTATGTAGGATACAAGATCCAATATACACAGCACAGTGTTCTTACCCTTTCGGAAACCGGATTGACATTCAGTAAAGCAATTGTTCCCTTCTAAGAATTTGACTAGTTGCAGTGCCATGCTTTTTTTCATAATTTTTGAGGCAACAGGAAGTAAGGATATTAGTCTATGGTTCTCAGGCAAGTTTATGTCTCCCTTTTTAAATATCGGACATAAATAGCTCCCTTAAGAATTGAGGGGAAGGTGCCCTCTACCAAACATATGTTTCTTAGTTTCGTGAGAGGTACAATAATAAGATCTTTAACAGTTTTTATAAGCCTGATGTTCAGTCCGAATGTAGTAGAGATGAAATATGTCTATAATTTTTCGTAGAATCTAAAAATGTGTTGTTCCATTTAAAATAAGCAAGAAGGCATCAACTTCCGGTATAACCTGAAAATATTTTAGTCGAATTTCCCCCAACAACTTTAGTAAATTATCGAAATGTAAAAATTTTCCAATCTCTTTCCGAGAAATCGATTGCGGCAGTTCTTCGTAGGACACACTGTATAATTGAATTTTGTGAGCTCTAAAATAAAAATAAAAGCAAAAACATTGTACATTTCTTATAGACAACAATAATTTCTAATATAGAGGTGTAAAAATCCCCTTTAAGTACGTACCACCATAAGCGTAAGCCATTTTCTGATGAAGTAATTTAACAAAATTGCGGGTATTTACATCAGGCAATCAACTTTATTGTTATTAGAACGTTGTTGGGAATACTTCTAGTTCGGTGTAATGGTTTTATTTTACTTTTTTATATGGTTAGCTTATAATTTAAAAACCGCAACGTTCTGTAGAGAAAAAATATTTAAGTACACAAATGGTTGTACCGTAAAGTCTATTTCTTGAATCGATCGTGTAGGCATCTGCAGACAGAACAGCTTATTTGATACCCTCGTGCGGAATAGTAATGGGTAGCTTTTTGAAAATTGATTCAACATCATTTTGGTTGTTTGGAAGTTTATAGTGTGAACGAAATAATTAAAATACATATTTTTGCTATTTGTAATCCAGAACGGTTACTAAATATTTTAAGATTCCATTGTTTTTAAAAATTAGGCTATCTATCTATCTATATATTTATCTATCTATCTATCTATCTATCTATCTATCTATCTATATATATATATATATATATATATATATATATATATATATATATATATATATATATATATATATATATATATATATATATATATATATATATATATATATATGTATACAGTCATGTACAGAAGTATGGAAATATTTGTTTTATATTTATATCCTTAATATTTGGTTATTAATAATTAATTATATATCAAAAAATAAACATAGACTACTAAATTGATAATTTTTTATTCAACAAATGAAAATACAAAATAAAACGAAACGCTTGGGACAAAAGTATGGAAAGGATATTGTTTCCACAACAAATAATTAATTCTGTACAAATTAAAGATGCAAAGTTCAATATTTTGTTGAAAACCCTTTTGCCTTAATTTCTTCCCTACGTCTTTTTGGCATTGAATCGACAAGATTTTGACATATATCAACTGGAATCTTCCGCCACTTATCTTGTAAAACTTCCCATAGATGATTTTCATTATGAAATATTCTTTCCCTAATTTTTCGCACCAAGTGATCCCAAAAGTGCTAAATCGAATTTAGGTAAGGCGATTGAGAAGGCCACTCTAGTAAATCAACGCTTTTCTCTAAAAACAAATTTTTACTAAACGGGATGAGTGTTTTGGGTCATTATCTTTGATATCTCTCTAAAAGCGGCTATTCTTCCGCGACATAGGGCAACATAATATTCTGTAATATGTCGCGGTGCATAAATCGATCTATTTTCCTAGTTATTTTCACTATCGGATTCGTCCCAGATCTGGAAAAGCTTCCGCAATCCATACTGCCACCCCCATGTTTCACAGCAGGTTTTTGATTCTTAATAACAATTTTTTTTCCTACAGGCCTCCGAACAAACAACCTTCCGTCTAAAATAAATAGTTTAACTTTTCTTTTGTTACTTCAAAGCACCGTAACCCAGTTTTGAGGTGTCCAATTTAAATGCCTCTGAACAAACTGAAGTCCGGCCTTTTGATTTTATTATGAGAGTAAAGGTTTTTTGACAGCAATTTTCCCAAATAATCCAACTTCACAAAGACGTCTTCTCACAGTTCGAGCCGTTATGTCTGTGTTGAAATATTCGCGAATCTCTGCACAAATTTGGACGGATGACTTATGTCGATCAGTTATCGAGATTCTTTTAAAGCACTTTTTAACATAAAGGGTAGTTTTTCTAGAACGACCTGACTTTGGCAGATTATTAACATTCCTCAGTAACCGAAACTTCTTTAGAATTTTCGAAACAACACCCTCAATTTAACCTAAATTTTTTGCTTCAGTACATTGCTTTAAACTTTGTCTTTTTAACTCAACAACTCTCAGTCGAAACTCTATAAACAGATACTTATTTTTGCCCTTTCTAAGTACGGTGTTGGTGACAACAGTGGCACAACAATACTAATTCAATGATTTTAAATTTTAAAAATGCATAGAAGAATTAATGTTTCCATACACATGCCCAAGACATAAATAAAAAAGGCAGACAAGATAGGAATGTGCCCAAAATGTAAACATGTGATAATATTCAATACCTTAACAAATATATAAAATAAACGGCATAAATTATTGTTGAATACGAGGCATGCGGAAAAAAAGTGCAGAAAAAACTATTTCCATACTTTTGTATATATATATATATATATATATATATATATATATATATATATATATATAGCTTGAATAAACGAATAAGTATAGTGATACTCAATCTTCGCTTCTTAGGCGTCGTTAGATCTTATTATTGCCGCAAGTCATTCAAGATCGATCGCGTTTGCAAATCCAAGCAGCCTCCTTAACTGACTGCCTACTGCGGGTAATATTATTGTAATTTGAAACGTCTCGGCCTCATTCTGTTGAGTGCTAGGCACTCGTCGAAGATCTGTCTTCCTGTCAGCACCATATGCATACCCATATTGTTACCCTATCTGAGCATATGTTAATAGTCTTTCCCACAGAGAAAACAATATTGCAAAATGGTATAAATTTTTGCTTGGAAGGCTGTTGCATGCTGTCCAAAAGAGTATTACTCCCTGACTACCACGCTTCTACCGAATACTCAAGTTCCAGCTCTTTCATCCTGTCAAGATTTATATGTAAACCATCCCGATCCAAAAAGACAGAACTAGTCCTTTCTCTCAATCCGCTCCCCGCTTATTAAAAGTACTTGTAGAAAATTGTTAGGTTTCAAAACCGACCACATGAAGCCTGTTTGTATCGGGAGTAATGGGCATCTTTCCATCATGCTCCCCCAGCGATACGGTGAGCCACCAATTCCTACTCCAAGATCTCTAGATACTGAGATGGTAAACATCCTTCAGGGCCGCATCTTCTATGCAAGACTTCCAGTGCTCTAGGAGGGCAGCCCTCATCATTGCTACACAAGCATTTCTTTGAACCTCGGTAAGGTCAAAACGGTGTTTGTGCTTGGCTGTACTAGGTCCCTAATAATAACTGCACATGTAAGTATTGAACAGATCATCATACTATAGGATCATGGAGGCAACAATGAGTTAAATGGATACACCGAGTCAGAGTTAAATTGGGTAGAAAGAGTAGCGCTATAGCTGCGTATCACAATATTATAATTTTCACTAATAAGTGTTTATTAAGGTTCTATTAGACATCAAATTAAAAATAGTAATTGTTTCCAAAACCCCGGCCGATTTAGACAACCCATGAAAGCCAAGGGCAAACATACGAAGAAGAAAACCAGTACTCAACCTTCTCACATCTGATACACAGAGAAGAAATGTATTGGATTAGAAAGATCGAAAGCTAAGAACAGAAAATTTCACCGGAAATGTCAGTTTAAAATGCCAAGTAATCCTGTTTTATTCTGTATTAAGGAGTGTGTTTCCGTAAGCATCTTACCACCATTTTGATGTTGAGTTTGCTCTAATTGATATCCGGTAGATGATATTTGGAATTTTGTTAGGACTAACTTTGTTTTATTCAATCATTTAAAAGAATTTAATAATGTATTGTAATCCATAAAAGCAGATATTAAAAAATTGAAATGCCATAAATTGTTCAATCAGATACCTGGGCTGAAAAAAAATAGGTTAGTTAAGTTAGCTAAGAAAGTTTTACTTTGTTTAAGAAGATTTCTATTCTGTCAAAGTTAATGAAAACTAAAGGGTCACTAAATTGATTTGGGATTAAAATTATTATTTTTAAATGTTAAAAAAAATATATTCTGTTATAATTTCGAGAAGGTACTGTGACATTTTTAAATTTAGTTATTTGTTTTGATATCTATTTTGAGTTCAAATATTTATTATGTTCTAAGAGTAACTTAAATAATTATTTTAATAATTATTATTGAAAACATTAGGAATAAACCATCTTTCTATTTTAAAATCCCCCTTGATCGACTGGACTCTTGAAGATGACTCACTGTGTACCCTTTTAAGGACACAGTGAGTTATACCAAAGATTATCATAGCTTATGCTCAGCTATAATAATCTTTGGTTATACCCACTTTTTTCAAAAAATTTTATTTTTCAGATTCTGTCAAATTTAATTAAATGAATTCTTAGAATAGAATGTAGCTAAAGAACATAGCTATCTTTCAATATTAATCAGTAGCTTAAATAGTTTTGTTGCTACGTAATTTGAAAAAATGGTGACCCACTGTTGCCACGATGACCTTATATTCAATCGGTGTCAGTTCTCATGTGCATCCAAAAACTAGCTTATAAGCACATAAAACATCTATGGTCTTCTTGGGTCGAGCCAGAGTCCAGAATTATTTCCAAGTATTTAATTATCTCCTTAGAAGGTTGTTTACAGCACATTAAAACAAAACATCACTGCAAGTATAGGTCTTCCAATTCTCAGCCATCACTGATCTCTGTCCTCCCAAAAATCTCTTTCCAATTCTCTCTCACGAACTTGCTTATTTATTTTTTCTCCATCCAACTCTGTCTGGGATTTCCTTTCCTTCTGTTTGCACATGTCCGTACCACTTCAGTTGACTTACTTTTATGTCTTCTATAATGTTATGTTTAACTCACATTATCTCTCTGATTCTGTCATTTCTGATCATTTTAATTTTTGATTTTCTGATCTTTGTTTGACCAACCTTATCTCATTGCTGTACATTACTATGCTCTCAACAATGATGTTATATATTCGATGTTCATTTGACTTTGACATTTGTGGATCCCATAGGATGCTACTTAATACACTAATGGATCTCCTTCCTTGAATATTCCTTATCGCTTCATGTGTAGTGCCTCTTTATGTTCATTCCCCAATATATCATTTTTGGCAATCTGTAATGTTTTTCTGTTGGCCTTCTATTGCTAGATTTTGTTGAGTTTCCCCAATGCACATATATTCTGTTTTATATAAGTTAATGTCTAAACCACATTATACTCCAAATCCTTGTAGTTATGTGTTATTACTATCTAATCATTAGCGAAACATAAAGTATACAGGGTGGAGTTGTTCAATGTTATCTCCATGTTCCTACATGAGGAACAACACACGTTTTTATAGAAATAGTAAAACAGGATCAAGCAAGAGTAACAGTTAAAACTGTATCACTTGACATTGGTACAAGAACTATATATTACGGACCTTAAGAAGAATTATGTCAGCGGTTTCTAAATAAGCTGGAAAATGATAAACTCTCGTCATATTTTTTCTCATGGGGGGAAGTAGTCTAAACACCTACATCGTGTATTATAAAATTTTCAGTATTTAGAATATTTCACTAACCCCTCAAAAAAATCTCTATAAAACATGCATTACTTTAAAATGAGAATATTTATTCTAATTAACCATCTATTTATCTTTTTTAATTATCAAATTACTTTTAGGAACGCCCAAACGTGGGATAACCTGCATACATTGATTGACAGATTTGGATTACTACAAATATCAACATATATAATATTTAATTAAACATATATCTAATAACAGCTAGCACCTAATAAAGATAATCATATATTATTAATTAAGTTATACTAATTTAGACAACTAAAGTGCCAGAAAACATCTAGACCATAACCCGCCAGCCATGTGTTATTCTTAAGACAAATATGGCCATGTAATTAAAAAGGATTGTTAATCATTTGTTGTTTTTTTGGTAATTAACCTATTTTAAATGCCTTCATGGTAACAAATCTTCCAAAGAATGGACATTCAGATAAAATATTTACGTTCAATACGATGGCCTATTTTAAAACACCCCGTATATCATTGCGTGTCAAGGTAATTATTTATTATGCATATGTTATTATTTATATAAATACGCTTCGTCAGACAAATATCAAATTATAACAAAAAGTAAATATTTAACATGGATACTGATTTTGCTACGAGGCCACATCAAAATATACATAGATGACATGAGATTTCGAAGAATAAAATTTGCACTTAGAAACAAACTATTCTTCTTACAGATTTCAACGCTTTATTTTTAGGTTTTTATCCTTAATTTTTCTATATATGTTTGTTAACTTAAATCTTATAAACTAGAAGATCTAACTTCCTTAACAACTGGATCGGGTTTAAAAGCAAGTAATCAGAATAGAGTTATATGTTCAAGTCGCCTCGCTGTTCCTGTGAAAAAAAAACTTTTAATTTAAGAGAATAATTTCAATTGTGTGAAACAGAATAAGTTGATAAAAAAAACACCTGCAGCAGTAAATTATCTTCAAATAGAACCTTCAAAATACTTATAGAAAAAACTCAAGATATTAATGTAACCTTCGAAATTTCGTATGATCTGCATAGCTGAGCAGACACGGCTGAGAAAAGCTAGGAATTTATCTTGTGTTTTCTGAAATTATAAATTTAGAAATTGGAATTAATAAAGGGTGTTTTTTATAGAGGTATGGAACTTTTAAATGGAATAAAACAAAGATGAATTTTTTAAATTGACATGAAATTTATTTTATTCGAAAGATAACCTTCTGGCATTATATTTTAAATATGACTTCTGGCATATGACCGCCACGGCTGGCTTGGACGTAGTCTAATCTGGAGGTCCAATTTTCGATAACTTTTTCCAACATTTGTGGCTGTATATCGGCAATAACGCGGCGAATGTTGTCCTCCAAGTGATTAATCGTTTCGGGCTTATCGGCGTAGATTAGCGACTTCACATATCCCCACAGAAAATAGTCTAGCGGCGTTAAGTCGCACGATCTTGGAGGCCAATTCACGGGTCCGAAACGTGAAACTATGCGGTTACCAAACGTTTCCTTCAATAAATCAATTGTGGCACGAGCTGTGTGACATGTTGCGCCGTCTTGTTGAAACCACAGCTCCTGCACATCATGGTTGTTCAATTGATGAACGAAAAAGTCAGTAATCATGGCTCTATAGCGGTCACCATTGACTGTAACGTTCTGACCAGCATCGTTTTTAAAGAAGTACGGACCAATGATTCCACCAGCCCATAAAGCTCAGCAAACAGTCAGTTTTTCTGGATGTAACGGTGTCTCAACATACACTTGAGGATTATCATCACTCCAAATACGGCAGTTTTGTTTATTGACGTATCCATTCAAACAAAAGTGAGCTTCATCGCTAAAAAAAATTCGCTTATGAAAATCGGGATCAACGGCAATCTTGTTTTGGGCCCATTCAGCGAATCTACGCCTTGCTAGGTGATCGTGTGGCTTCAATTCTTGCACGAGTTGGATTTTGTAAGCACGCAAACCAAGATCTTTCCGTAAAATCTTCCATAAAGTGAATGGACACATATCCAGTTCCTGTGCACGATGGCGGATAGACTGATTCGGGCCTTCCTCTACGCTACGCTCTACAGCAGCAATGACTTCTTCTGTACGCACTGTACGACGTCTCTGTGGATGCGTATTATCATTTAGAGTAAATATGGTGCGAAAACGTTCCATAGTTAATCGAATTAATTGCTCTGATGGACGATTATGTTGACCGTAAAATGGACGTATTGCACGATACGTATTTCGAACAGAACCATGATTTTCAAAATAAATTTGCAAAATTTGGAAGCGTTGTTCAGCCGTTAGTCTATTCATGTTGAAATGCCAAACCAAACTAAACATAAATCACTTGACAGCTGACAAAATGGCCGCCAGTTAAAAAAGTGTTGCCAACTTAAAGTTCTATACCTCTATAAAAAAACACCCTTTACTTTCTCGAATTTATCTAATTACAGATTACCGGAATTTCACAATTAGGAAGTTCAGTAAACAATATGCAGAAATTGAGATTTGTCACCAAATTACGAAAATTATTTGATAAATATATCTTAACGCATTCCAGAAAAAAATATCAGATATTTTTGAAAAACCCCGGTATATTTGTTATACAAAGATTGTAGTGAATCGGAGTGGAAGAGACGCGTTCAGGCATCAAATAATGTTTTACAGTTATCACGGTTTCTTAATTAAATTGCAGTCATTTAATAACCACAATTTTCTGCTACTAAATATCGTAAGACAGTGTGATATAAGTTGTACAGAAATCGGTGACAGGTGAAGAATAGTGCGAACGATTCGTGATGGGCGGTCTGTGATTTCTTTTGTGATTGCATAAATTATCGTTGAGAATTTTCAATAATTTTAGCCATTATTTTTACTATTGGGTTACTGAAGTTCGAACTATTCCCGATTTTGTGATATTTACTCCATACAGATTCCTAACCCCCTACATATTTTCCTGAAAATTTTTAGTTGTCAGTTTTTAATAGATATGCAAATTCTTGTTAGAATTAAAATGAAAAAATTGGGGTGCATGCAGTTGATAATAGATAGGAGTGTAGAAACCAGCTGTCGTTGAGAAAACTCATACCACATTTATTATCTATTGCACACCATGTTTTTCGTGGGGTGCAAATTACAAATTTTCAGGATAATGTTTATGGAGTTAGGAATTTCTATGGAGTTATAAATCTGTATAGAATTAGGAGAAATTATTTTATACTTTTTAGTCTGTTTTAAAAATATAGCACATTATTTTTTTTTTAATTTAAATAATAATTTTCTGCTTTTTAGTCTCTAGTTTAAAATCGATTGCAAAATTTGTATCAAACAGACAAAAATTCATTGAAAAAATTTGTACCGAGCAGACAAATAAGCAAACAAACAGACAAGAAAGCGAGTTAGTATTGTATTGTCATCCAGTTCTGAGCTATGTTTATAGTTTCAAATATGTAGCTCATCGAAAAGTTCATTTAAAGACGATTGCCAAATTTGTACTGAATAGACAAAAAAACAGACAAGAAAATGAGTTGATATTGCATTGCAATTCAGTTTTAAGCTAAGTTTAAAGTTTCAAGTCTCTAGCTCATCGGGAGTTAGTTTAAAATCGATTGCAAAATTTGTACCGAACAGACAAACAAACAAAGGTAGACAATAACGCGAATTAATAACAATATGATAACAAACAGATAAACAGGAAAGCGAGTTAGTATTGTATTGCATTTCAGTTATGACCTATATTTAAAGTTTCAAGTCTCTAGCTAATCGAAAATTTTGTTTAAAATCGATTGCAAAATTTGTGCGGAACAGACAAACAAACAAAGACAGGCAAGAACGCGAGTTAATAAAAATATGGTAACAAACAGATAGATAGGAAAGCAAGTTAGTATTGCATTTCATTTTAGTTCTGAACTATGTTTAAAGTTTCAAGTCTCTAGCTCATCGGAAAGACGGTTTAAGATCGATTGCAAAAATTGTACTGAACAGACAAACAAGCAAACAGACAGATAAGGTAGCGAGTTAATAAAAACATGGTAACAAACAGACAAACGAGAAAGTGAGTTAATATCACATTGCAATTCAGTTCTGAGTTAAGTTTAAAGTTTCAAGTTTCTAGCTCATCGGGATGTTAGTTTAAAATGGATTGCAAAATTTGTACCGAACAGACAAACAAACAAAGACAGACAAAAATGGAGTTAATAATTACATAGTAACAAACAGATAGACAGGAAAACGAGTTAGTATTGCATTGCATTTCAGTTTTGAGCTATGGTTAATGTTTCAAGTCTCTAGCTTATCGGAAAGTTGGTTTAAAATCGATTGCAAAATAAGTATCGAATAGTCAAAAAAGAGAATTAATATTATATTGCCACTCAGTTCTGAGCATGTTTAAAGTTTCAAGCCTCTAGATTATCAGAAAGTTGGTTTAAAATTGATTACAAAATTGATATCGAACAGACAAACAAAGAGACTAGGAAGCGAGTTAATAAAAACGTGGTAAAAAAGTTGATTCGATAGCAGCATGTTCTTCGCTCGGATTTTGTAGGTCACTTTGAAGAGTTTGAAGCTTTAGGTATATTTTACATGCAATTTAAAACGACTAAAAGAAGGATTTATGGCTAGCACGCATTAACCGACTTCTAATAATTCCCAATTCGACTATACAGGGTGTCCAATATTCGATTATGGCTATATCAAAAATTGATAAAAATTTGACAGGCGGATTGCTAATGGCATTAATGGAAATATATTTTAAAAATTGTTTTGGTGTTCTCAATGATGTGTAGAGTATTTTTTTAAAGTATCGATCGACATTTTTTTTATTGAAATTGGAGTCTCAATGAACCCCCCACTTCAACCATATTTTTTTATCTAAAAATGTGATATTGTCACAAAACATATTTTTTTTTTGTTCAAATTTATAAGCTGAGATCATTTTATATCACTTTAGTTCAGTTTTTTATACTGGGTGTCCAAAATGGTTATTTAAATACTAATGTATTCATTTTCATTTTTAACACTTAGATCAACAACATGCTTGTCATTATCCTCAAGAGTTTTCTCAAAAATTGCTACTAAATAAAGAACGATTGATTTTTTCCTATGCATTATTACTTTTAAAAGGATACAAACCAATTATAGTTTTTTTATCGTTTTATACAATACAAACGAGCAGACCAAATTTTTATTTGATTATTTCATTCAATATTAGCCTTCGGAGAATTTTCAAAATTCAAAAATTTATTGTTACCCAATTTAGAGCGGTTTATAATAACTTTGGCTCCAATGAATACTTTCTTGTCATCTTAGAAACATTGTGAGGTACACTACACATTTCGATTAATATTAATTTCAAAAGGTTTACTGATGTCTTGATGATTTTAAAACAAAAATTTGAATATTTTTTTTTCTTTAACCTTCTTCTAAAAAGATGCTAAAAGCGAAAAATAACTCTACGTTTTTATATAGAATTTAAATTTTTGAATTCGGCGCTAAAAGAAACAAATAACTACTTGTTACAGTAAGAAAGCAATCACAAATAATAAAATCTATTATATTACGCAAGCTCATATATTTGGATACTGTCGGATTAATAAATTGTTTCTTGTTTATTAATTAGGCGCTAACATCAAAGAGGACCCCGCTCAGAGCTTATGGAAATCCGGTTTCCATTAAAATGGCTGGTATTGCAGTATGTTGTGTATTTTGGTCCCCTGATTAAAAGTCTCAATGGTACAAAGCCTGAAAACCCTACGTTTTCCAAATATTCGCTGATTATTATCGGCACTAAAGTATCAATGAGTCTCACTAGGGTATGCTAGGGTTTTTGGGCTCGCTGATTCCGAATTCGAGGTCATTTGAAGGTCAAAGCTAGAGAAACTGTTGAAAAATCTGAAATCACTGAATCCGAACATGTCATTTGCTTGATCCCACAAGGTCACCTGAAAGTAATTTTAAGGTCATTTTAACCTTGATAGCCGCCAAATCTCTGTTACACCAGAATTACATTAAAATCACATTCAAATCCTTAACAAAAATGCAAGCCCACTCCCGTCCTGTTCGGGGTTCCTAAAGATCCGGCCTGTTCTGCCCAATTCCCTAATGGTCCCCTGCTAAGGCAGGGTTTCTGTATAAGACAGATACCTGTTTGAAACACAGACATGCTCCTGAATAAAACTGTCGAGGCCCCTTTAATGTGTTACAAATTAATTTGAGAGAAAGAGATGCCAGAACCAACTATTATTGCTTAGCTGAAGTGAGAGAATTGCTAATAGATTTTTACAAGTGCATTTTCTAAGGAAATGCGTCAATCAGCTAACTCTTTCCGAAACTGATATAGTATAAAAGGGATTCAAGAAATTTCGCTATTTTCGGATTTCTGCAGCTGACACTGGTAACACCCAGAGTTCACCACGTGGAGGTTGCTCAGTCGAATTTGACCTCCTTCATCTGTGAATCTATGTCGAAAATGTCATGTGCCATTTTGTTTTATTGTCAAGCCTCAAAAGTCAAGCGAATTTATCATTAGTATTTTCCAGTCACTTTTAATCGAATTTACCATTAATATTTTTTTAGTCATCTGCAGTGTCTTCTTCTCCAATAAAGATTTGTTCTGCATCTCACATTTCATCATTCTTCAACCTCCACTATTACACCTTCATTTCCATCGTTGTTCGGTGGAAAGCTCGACCAGGGTATTTAATTTCTTGTTGATATCGAGCCCATCCTAAAAATTATAGTATACTGGTTGTTTGATCTTAAAATGACCCTGAAATTACTTCCCGGTGTCCTTGTAGGGTCAGATTTTTTCAACGGTTCCTCTCGATTTGACCTACAAATGAACTTGATCCTGACATGATGGATGTTATCCCACTGCGGATTCGGAATCAGCGACCCCAAAAAACCTTAATAAGCCCTAACGAGACTAGTTGATTCTTTATAGATGAAATATCGATCTAATTATTATTATCACCTTTTTTCTTCTTCTTCATCCAGCCCTTTGCGTCCACTGCTGGACATATGCCTCCCTCATTCTTGTTCATTGTGCTCTATCTTGAGCGATTTACATCCAATTTGTTGCAATTCTCTTGAGTTCGTCAGTCCAACGAGTAGGAGGTCTTCCTCTACTTCTTTTGTCTAATCTCGGCCTCCACTCGAGTAATCTCTTCGTCCACCTTCCATCATTGATTCGGGCGACATGTCCGACCCAGTTCCATTTGAGTGTGGCAATTCGGAAAATTACGTAGGTAACTCCTGTCTTTCATCTCGGTTCTTCATTTCGAACTCGGTCACGCAGCTATATACCTAGCATTGACCTTTCCATCTTTCTCTGAGCTATTTACAGCGTTTTCGAAGTTGCTGTTGTCAATGTCAAAGTTTCGGCACCGTAGGTCATAACCGGTAACACACATTGATCAAATGCTTTACGTTTTAAAGAAATTGATATATCGCTTTTAAAGATATCTTTAAGTTTTCCATAGGCTGCCCATGCGAGATTTACTCTTCTCCGTAGCTCGCATGTTTGATTACCTCTTCTGATCTTTATTTCGTGTCCAAGGTATATATATTTTTCCACAAGCTCCACTTCGTTGTCTCCAATATTGATATTTTCACTAGGTACCAGATTGGTCATAAATTTTGTTTTTGATATATTTATTTTAAGACCCACATTGGCGCACACTAGCTGAAGTTAATGTAACATTGTACATATCTCCTTGAGATTATCGGAAAACAAAACTATGTCGTCTGCGAACCTCAAATTTGTTAATCTTTGGCCGTCTACATTCAGGCCTCTTTTTTCCCAGTTAAGTTTTTTACAGACGTATTCTAGTACTGCAGTAAACAGTTTAGGCGATAAACTATCACCCTGTCGGACTCCTCTGCCAATTGAGATATGATCCGTGTTTCTGTGTAGTTTCACCGACATAGTTGCATTCCTGTATATATTGTAAATTAACTTTGTGTATCGATAGTCAATGCGGCATGCTTGTAATGCTTCCATAACTTTGTCAAGCTCTACCGTATCAAAGGCCTTATGGAAATCTACAAAAGCCAGAACGAGTGGTCGATTCTATTCGATAGTTTTTTCTACTACCGTTTTGATGCTCTGTAGATGATCGTTTGTTCCAAACCCAGTACGAAACCCCGCTTGCTCTATTTGTTGGTAGAAATTAAGTTTTTTCTCAAGTCGATTCGTTACTATTCTTGTTAGGAGTTTATATAGATGGCAAAAAAGGCTTATTGGTCTGTAGTTTTCCAAATCATGGGATCTCCTTTTTTGTAAATCAAAATTACCTCAGCATTGTGCCCCTTGTCGGGTATTGTATTATTCAAAAGGCACATATTAAAAAGGTCTTTTATTTTTTTAAGTAGACAAACACCTCCGATTTTGATTGCATCAGTAACTACACCATCTTCGCCTGGAGATTTGTTATTCTTAGTTTTTCTTAGAGCTAGTTTTATTTCGTCTATTGTGATTTCCGGCATTTGTTCTGATCCTTGGTTGACAATGCCCATTTTCCTTGTCAATATTTCTGGTATTTGATCTTTGCTATTCTCTTTGTTTTCGCTTCTGTATAGTAATTTGTAAAAATCTCCGACTACTTTAAGGATTTCCTCTCTGTCTGTTGAAAATTGACCATTCCTATCTTTCACTTTGATTATTTGTCTTGTTCCCGTTCTTGGTTTTCTTCTCAATACTTTCATACTTTTATTGTTCTTAATGGTATGTTCGATCTGTTCTTGATTGTATTTTCGAGTGTTTTGTCTAACAGCTTTGGATATTTCTTTATTTATTTTTTGTAATTCGTCAGCTTTAGTGTCTGTTTCGCTTCTCATTAATCTTCTTTTCTGCATTAGTCCTCTGGTATTTTGACTGAGCTTCTCTTCTTTTTGGGTTTTAGGACAAAATTTGTTCTGACTTTCTAGTAAGACAGTTGTTAATTTATTATTTAGATCGTTAGCGTCAGTTTCCGCTTCAGGGCTACTAATTAGTTCGGCAATACACTGCTGAAAACCATCTGCATCTGATGGTTTAATCCATGGTCTCCCATTGTTCCTCTTCTTGATCAGCCTATACCTCTCCTTTTTTAAACATATTTCCATTTTATCTCGTACTATTCTATGATCGCTATTGGTAGCAAACCTGTTTAATACCGTAATGTCTTTAACTATGTTGTTCTTGTCGGTGATAATGAAATCTATTTCGTTCCTTGTTCTTCCATCGGGACTTTGCATCCAACCTAAAATTACAATATTTAACGAGAAAAGACAACTTATAATCCTTGATTGAATAACAAATAATATTTATTTAAATTTGCATTGCCTTTCGAAAACCCGACTAGAGATATGAGTTGAAATATTGTGATAATCAAATAAAGAAAATGAAGTTCAAATTATGTTCAATAGGTGGCAAAATGGAAATAAATCTCTATGTATTCTGTAACCGTCCACTGACTGTAAAAAGTAAAATAAGAAAAAGTGTAAACCAAATTTCAAAAATACAATGCGAAATCTCCGTGGGAATATTTTTCATTCAAGATCTTTAAGACTTACCGGACTTTTTAGCAGTTGTTTTGATAACGGCACCGTTTCGATCATAAAATTTCGCAATTTTAGGACACAACAATCAACAAGACACTACAAACACACAAAAATTATATTTAAATTATCGTAAATAGCGGCATAAATGGGATCCTTCATCTGTTACGGCTGTAAATTCAAAAGAATTCGCTTATTCTACTTCTGAAGAACGGTTTCTCGCCGTAGAGCTGCGTGATGTTAAGTTGGTTAGTTTTGTTACTGCATATAATCATTTTCTTAACATTTGTGAAGCAGATATGTCCGCGTTTGAAGATTTGTCAGAAAATTGTTGTTCAATTCCTGCATATGTTTTGTGGTGTTTATTTTGTGAAATTTAGTGATAATTAGACAATATGGCAACAGGTTGCGTGACTGACGTTCACGCACCTTTGTAAAAAGTGCGTGTTAATATTGCGGTGAATGTGCAACAATTTTTTTGAATTTTAAATAATTCATATTTTTAAATAAAATATTCTAATTAAAACCAAGAACAATATGTTCGTTTTTGAGTATTAATATTTATTTATTTTAATTATATTTAAAAACAAATTATTTAATAAAACAAGATTGTTGTTTTGTAATTTTTTATGTAGTATTAATGAAAAGAGTTTGAAAACGAACTTTACATATGGAATTTTCAAAAAATTCTCCGTTAAAATTAACAAAAGATATGTAAATGTACATGTGAACTAAATTATTTATTTTCTAGAATATAACAAGTTAAAAATTACAATTTTTTAAAAACTGCATATTTCTACTTCTGACATATTGTTTTTCAAAATTTCAAATAAAATGTATCTATCGACACAATGTCGTAAAATCATTGTAAAATAGTATATTTAACTACTCTTTTGTGTCGACAGTGTTTAAATGTATTTTCTTCAAAAACCATGTTTTTGAGCTCATAAAGGCTATATAAACTATTTTTAAAACACCTTTAGTATCCAGCTACAAATAATCCGAACCCAAACAGTGTACCTCTATCTCTAAATCTGTTTTATTTTTGGTAAATTATTTAATATATTGAAAGATTTACGTTGTCTATAGATGATAAATAATATTTCCCCCAACTTCAAATTTGGTTATGTTCAAATTTATGTCAATCATGTGGAAAAATGTTAAAGTGGGTGCAGAGGCAGAGTTTTAGATACCAAGCCAACAAGGACAATGATGCTAAGATATCACGTATTGAGGTAAATTCACTACTAATTTCTTTGAAAAAACTAATTTATTATAGCTAATTATAATGAAAATAACAGATAATAGAAAATCTTTAAAGAAAAATTCATTTCACCGAGTGTTTTTTAGTGTTTAATAGCTTAGTGTCGCGTACGAAGTCATATATTCGGAAAAATGCTATAAACAATTTCAGTTATTAAAAATATATTTAGCATTTTGGAGGCAAATATCAAAAAAAAAATACAATTAACTTTTAAAAGAAGTTACATGTAACCAAATACAAGTAAAACACATTAAACTATGACAAGCTATCATATAAGGACTAAAACTTTACTTTTGACAATTGGACACATTTGGAAAAAAGGAATTCTGAATTTACGATTTAAAAAATAGATTTAAAACTTTGGCAAACCGTTGGAATGTCACATTTTACAAAAACAGCCTCCGTACAATTAGTATTATTTATTTATACAATAAAATTGTTGGTTTCGTAACAATCCGACAATGAAATAAAAGGTTGTCTTGTTTGAGGCATTTAAACACCCCCAATTTCTACACCGGACCGTATTATGACCGCAACCATACAAAAACATGCAACGAAAGAGTCTATGATAAACTGAATTGAATTGGAGCGGACCGCTTACAAAACATATTTCTTTGCCTGTGTTGGTACGCTTACGGACTTGGTACGATTCGGTATAATGACCAAAGATCCTACCTCAAAGTCTACAGAAATATGCCAAAAGTTTAAAGTATATTTCCCATAAAAACTTCAAATAAACTCTGCGAAGTTAAAATATCTTTTGAATATTTAAGCAAAGTAACATTGTTTTTATAAACCGGAATCTAAGTCGACCAAAGTGGGAAAGTTTTAAACTAATTTTTTCCTGGTATCGAGTTCAGATGGTACTTTATTTCCAAGTAGCATACTTTGACAGACTATACTATACGACAGTGCATATTATTATTATTGCAAAAAGGTATATTTATATATTTATTTTAGATTCTTTTTAATTACTCATTAAACGTCAACAGATTCACTAAAAAGGCTTAAGACAATCAGACCCGATTAAGTTGTCAAGGAAACTGGATCTTCTGGTTGGCCAGTTATATTTTGCTTATGATATTGTTAAAATTTGTATTAGGTAAATATGTCTATAAAAAAACCTTTGTACAGGGAAATTAAAGATAAAAATTTAAAGATGAAACCTAGAATTGGTACGAGGAATAAGTAGAAAAGACAACTTTTTGTATTTAGTTACATACAAAATTATTAAGGAATTCAAAACACTACAATAAAATAACTAGCTCAGCGCTAATATATGCAGTATGCAATGTTCCGCCTGTGTTACATGGCAAACAGATAGGGGCGAACACAGGAAAATGCTATCTGTCTCGCTTAGAAGGTTTAGTTTTGAGAGAGATAGCAGTTTTCCGTATTCTCTCGCTCTTTGCCGTGTAATGCACGCGAAGCATTACATGCTGCCTTCAGTAGTGTATTTTTGAAGGCTAATACGGCAGACCACAACCTAGGGAAATTTTGCACTCCCTATAAGCATATGGTCGACATCATTTTTACGTCATTTGTTTGTCGAATTGGTTGAAATATGAATATTCAGCAACCAAAATATATTAATGTGTTATGTTTAGAGTTTTCAATATATTTTGAAAGATAAAAATTAGCGGGATTTTATATTTTTTTTTAAAAAAAGCACGTCATGATGCTGAAATAAAGATAAACTGTTCAAACCTAACTATGTACTAAAGAAAAATTTGAAAGTATATATTTATGACTAATAGTAAAAACCTTAAAATTTAATACAATAGAGAAAATACAAAATATAAATATTAATATTAATATCGCGTGTAGCTAGCGTGCACAACTTGGATTTCTTCACGGCATACTTTGTAGTAAAGGAGTGGCGATAAAGCTTCCCCGTGGTCCCATGAACCTTATTCTTCAAAGTGTGTGAGATGACTCAGAGATTTATTTTTGTTTCTCTAGATGATATAAAGATATTAATTAGAGAAATTGATCATTTTCATTCAAATTTGGTTTATTTGGTGAAAATTCTTTAAAATGATGTATTTTTGGGCATTTATAAATTGTCTTACGTATACTTAAAATCTATAATTTCTGTCAGTGACTCATTGCTCGCATATAGAGTGTCTCGGGTTATGCGCCGTGAGGGGAATCAATTCTAGTGGCGTATGCAATTCAAAATATAAATAATAAAAGTTTTAATTTCTCACATTTTTATCAACCCTTACAATCTTTTTTCTTGGAGGGGAAACCTTGTATAGGTACCTTCACAAAGTGTGAAAGGTAGTGTCAGATTCTTACGGACTACTTTTGCTTGATAATGTAAATAAACAAAAAAACCTTGTTTATTAAGGCTGAGTGGCAAAATTTAGAAACGTATTTTAAAACATTGTTTTACACTCATACTTTCTTGGTTTTGCACGAATTTCGACAGCTCCTAGTGAAACATAAAGATTTGCGAGACTAGAATGGAACACTAATTTTAAAAAACTCAAAACAAAAAATTATATAATTAATAAGAACAATTAAGAAACAGAAAAACAAGACTAATTCCCAAAAAAATAGAATATAAATGAATGATTTTATGATCAAATATACCTTATAAATCTATAGATGGGAACAAGATCTGCAATTAATATTTGCATTTTTATCACGCAAAATTGCAAAATCAGGTTAATTTTTCAACTTTTTATGTCCAAAGCCATCACAGTCATTTTATCATTACATGCAAATTACACTTTTTCCATTACATTACCGTTTAAATAAACTAAAAAACTGTAATAATCTCTTGTAATAATTCTAGGAAATTAAAAATGATGCTCTAAGTCGTTTTTAAATCGACAACGGTCTTCGTTAATCAATTTACTGGATTATTTGCCACACAAGATGGAAAGTTATGATCATTAACTTACTAATTGCGCTATTTCTTCATAAAAATGCATTTGCTGTATTAAAATAACGATTATAAAAAATTTAATTGTATTAACAATACAGTACTGGGCCAAATAAAAAATAGTTTAATTTGTATCTACTATATAAAATTATCTGCTCCTCAAGAATGTTCTTTGGGTTAATTAGAAATTAGTTCAAGATTTCGTACGAATTTTCACTAAAACTAACATAGCAAGGTCCTCCAAAGCTCTCCGGCGGAGTTAGCCTCATATGAGGCGATTTCGAAATTTATTGTTAGTAGACTTTTTATTACGTAGAAACCTTCAAAATGATAATAGTATTATGTACTATCTTATCTCTCATTTTCTTTTTTGGGGAAAATTTTTTATTTGACAATTAAGATGTGAAAAAAAAAATAGTTTTTTCAAGTTCTAGGAAAAAACTATTGGTTTTCAGTAAAAGCGTTCCAAAAAGTTGTACGGTTTAAAAATACTGTTGTGTTATAGGAAGCTACGTTACCGGCTTTACGCCCCATGGCTTCCGGCTCCTCATTTAGCGCCCGTGCCTGAGGAAGTAGCTTTCCTATATACTTAAAAAATTTTGGAGTGTTTCGTCCCGGTGCCAGTTGTAGGACTCGTCAGTGGGATTCTGACTGACACCTTCCCAGACACTCGCTTGCCGTACTAGTATATTGTTGGATCTTATATTTGAAGTGAAATGTCCTCGGAGAAAGGCGGTGAGAAACGTCTTTCTACGACACCCTCCCCCCCCTTTAGACATCTCACTTGGCGTATTATTTAGAATCTTTATTCTTGTTTCTGAATATACGACAAGTCGAGATGTAACTGAAGAACAGCGGGTACTAACACCCCGTCGTGGATCCAGCATTAGCACAATGCTCAGTGTAGACCTCTGTCTACAACGACCCAAACAACACCAGGGATACCATGTTGTATTATAGGAAGCTACGTTACCGGCTTTACGCCCCCTGGCTTCCGGCTCCTCATTTAGCGCCCGTGTCTGAGGAAGCAGCTTTCCTATACACTTAAAAAATTTTGGAGTGTTTCGTCCCGGTGCCAGTCGTAGGACTCGTCAGTGGGATTCCGACTGACACCTTTCCAGACACTCGCTTACCGTACTAATATATTGTTGGATTTTATATTTGAAGTGAAATGTCCTCGGAGAAAGGCGGTGAGAAACGTCTTTCTACGACACCCTCCCCCCCCCCCCCTTTAGACATCTCACTTGGCGTATTATTTAGAATCTTTATTCTTGTTTCTGAATATACGACAAGTCGAGATGTAACTGAAGAACAGCGGGTACTAACACTCCGTCGTGGATCCAGCATTAGCACAATGCTCAGTGTAGACCTCTGTCTACAACGACCCAAACAACACCAGGGATACCATGTTGTATTATAGGAAGCTACGTTACCGGCTTTACGCCCCCTGGCTTCCGGCTCCTCATTTAGCGCCCGTGTCTGAGGAAGCAGCTTTCCTATACACTTAAAAAATTTTGGAGTGTTTCGTCCCGGTGCCAGTCGTAGGACTCGTCAGTGGGATTCCGACTGACACCTTTCCAGACACTCGCTTGCCGTACTAATATATTGTTGGATTTTATATTTGAAGTGAAATGTCCTCGAAGAAAGGCGGTGAGAAACGTCTTTCTACGACAATACCTACAAAATGAGTTAAGATCCATCCGAATCGGATAATTTTTCCGGTAGTTATTGCAAAAAAACCTGCTAAAATGGCTGTTTTTTCAGTTGTTTATAAATAGAAAAATATATTACACTAACTTTATACTGCAACTAAAGGGGCCTCTTGTTGCATACAACAAAAATTTCAAATAAAAATGTTTAATAGTTTTTTGCTTATAACTTTTAATGTGTTTTTTTTTATTGTCTATTCTCAGCGATCTAGAGGTCGCACAGCGATCTGCGAGGATGCAAATGAAAGTTCCAGACATACTAACAATAACACAAAAGACCGAAATGAATTGTTGATCTTAAATTGTTAAAACAGAAATTTGGGTTCGTTTTTTCGTTATAAACCAATAGAATAACTCTTCGACAATTGTTAATACCGAAATGCGAATAAGGGGACGCCATAGCTGAGATTTTGACGCATATTTTGAAAAAAAAATGTATATGACCACTAGAAGCTGAGACAGAGTTTTTTTTTCAGAAAATCACTGCGGAGTCGTTTATTAACATTAAGGGATCATTTAAGTAGAAACTCATAGAGAGATGGTTAGACTATTGTATGCAGCAGTCTTCAACTCAATTATTTCAAAATTGTTGATGTAACAATAGTTTAAAGTTGTACCTACTTCGGAAGTCAGAAAGTGAGCAGTGGAGGGGGGGCGTTCTTTCAGCCTGCGGCGCGCGGAAAATAACGTGACACGGGCGCTTCAAATTCGAACAATGGATGATATGTTATTGTAGTCAAATTATTATTAAACATAGTAATAAACAAATTGTTGCACTATTATACGTTTTATGCATAATTATAATTTTACCGCACTTACCTGCTTTTTAAAGTCCGAAAAAATTGTTACAGTAATCAACATTATACTATTAATTAGGAATATAAAAAATATTTATCAAGATATAGCATGAAACAAATAGCAACATTTGTTGATAGCATTATTATTTTTCGAGATGCAGAATAAAGTACCTTTGACGATTATATTATAAGCGATTATCCAATCGAGAATTATTGTAATATTACTTTCAAAGACGACGAAAGTAATAGGGGAGAAAATAATTATGATTATGATAATAATGATAATGTTGATGATGATGATAATTATTTCAATGATGAGAGTAATAAAAATGATGACTGTGAGAGTGTAACTTTTAAAAACTGCAAAAAATATTTGAAATTTATGTTTTCTCTGCATATTTTTGATAAAAAATTAAATAAGCAACACAATTAATTAAATTGAATGTCTTAAAATCTTCAGTACTACAAATTTTTTAACTGAGAACGTACTACTATTAGAAGAGTCCGATTATTTTTAAGGGACTTTCTCGCAGAGATTAATATGAAACTAACAAAAACCAAAAACTGTTTAAAAAAATTAGTGTTTGAGGAACTAAGCAACTAAAATCACGTTTATTTATATTTATTTACAAAGGTGTATATAGACATGCAACATAATACCAAGTTGTAACTCCGCTGCGTAACATTTCGTGTTACACGCAAAGATACTGTGTGACGAACTTCGAGGTAAACAGAACATTACTGCGTATCATCAACACGAAACATTAATACGCCCCATCAGTTATTGCATTCTTCGAAGCAAGATGGATGTTGTGGGCGTCGCGCCGGTCCAGACATGCAAACTTGTATTGCGATATGGGCGTGTAGCCTTTGTTTGTTGTGACAGGCAAAGATCGAAAAGTAATAAGACGCTGTAATGTTACGTACTTACACTGTAACGGTGCGACACAGTCGCCCCAGTACTTAAATTTTCTTACTTGATTCACCATAGAAACATCTTCCATTTTGCAGCTGTGTTTATTGCAAATTACTAAAGTTGATGTTTAGCCCCTATTCCTTATAAATTTTGTCCAATCATCACAGCATAAACTGCAAATCAAACGCATCTTGAGCGTTAATCGTCAGGTTGTCGGAGAAGCTCATGTGGTAATTGCTGATGGAAACGCTTTTCCGTCTACAAATCTTCTCTAGTTTCGAAGAGTAGATCCCAGGTAGAGATTAAAGAGTGGCGGCGATAAGGAACATCTTTGTCTGAAACTTTTGGATGGGCAAATGGCTTGATTTAATGTATGTCCTAATTTAGTGTAGGCTACGTTTTCTTTATAAAATTCTGCGATAATATTTATCAGAGCAAACTGTACAGGAAGTTGATTGAACAGTTTAAATAATCTTTTGTGAGGAACCAAATTGTGGGCTTTATCTAGATCAATAAATGCAATGTGTGTTTCATGTTTTTTGTTTCGCGTTGTAATTTCCTTTCCTTCAACCTCTATAGTTCTCAAGATCTGTTTTTTAAAAAGAGATACTAGATATGATTCTTTTCATTGATTAGTGATTCGGCTCTTTAATTTGGTGGCACTCATCAGGTTGGAAATTTGAAATTATAGGTGTTATCTCCCTTCTTTCTTCAACCACGAGGTTCTAATAGATTTATGCCAATCTTCATTCTTAGTTACCGATATATATTATTTGTTTTCATAGATTTTATGCACCTCTAAACTTCAATAAATCGAGATCCTCCTATATAGCTTTTAATTGTTTGACATTTTCCTAAAAAAGTAAGTTTTTAATTAAGACTAAAGCTAATATTGTGGAGTTTATTGTATGTTTAATAAACATTTCTTTCCTGAATCAGTTATGTCAAGAGGTATTCCAATTTTGGAAGAATTGAAGCATGTTTGGAAGGTAAAGAGACAATTTCAGGAGAATTTTTCGTAGATACAGAGTATCCAAAATAATTCATCGTTATAACGGAAGAGATATTTAAAGAATTAACCAAAAATGGAAAGACTGAGAGAAACAATAATAGACAAATAGGTGTATTAAACGAATTTCTCAAAACAATTTTGGGACATCCATATTTAAAATTATCATTGGACTTCTCCACAGTTCTGTTTGTCTCACTCATATTAGCAGTCGTGGAAGAATGTTCTGCGTTCACGCGGAATCGGCAAGCCGTTCAATGTTCATTGTTTTATTCCTCAAAAATAGTAAAAAAAGTTAATTCTGTAAAGTGCCTATATCGAAACAAAAAACATCAAATTTCAATATAGAAAATCAACAATAATATTAAAAATGTCGATTTCGATATATCATATGTTTTACATTTTTTCAACATCAAAGTACCAAATTTTCAAAATCTGACTACTTCAACGAAAAAACTGAAACGAAAATACATCGAAAAACCTCTACTGTAAAATTTTCTTCGATTCATTTTAGCTTCACAAGGGCAGTAAGATTTTGTACTCGGGCGTTGCGCTAGGAAATGTAAAATGCATATGATGTTAGAGAACGTGAAAAGTTTTCGTGAAAAAAATGGACCGACTGTGTTAAGCTTAATATTTGGGATATATTACATTAATGTACATTCCAAAATAAATGTTTATTTTCAATTTGTTTTTCTCAGTATCTAGTTGAGGTGAATGAATTTAGAATATACTAATAAGAATGTTTACTTCCTAGACAGATTTGACCCAACAGGAAGAAATCTATCTTGCTGATTCGCCTCTCTGACACGCTCCGCAATCGTTAGTGACGCTTTAAGAACGCTATTTTCGCATTAGAGCTATCTTTAGTGAGAAATCATAAGTTGTATTGTGTAAAGGCTTTTATAATGAAATGAGTATCATGAAAACACAAAAAAAAATAAGCTTTTTAGCATTACTAAATACTTATTATTGCTGAAGTTGAATGATTAATTAAATTAAAATTTGTGTTATTATAATAAGAATTATTTATTACTTGCGATGTAATTGCAGTATTTTTATTCGATCAAACGCAATCCGTGTTTTTTTATTTCCCGCGTTATAAAAACTGCAGTACACTTTTATTTAGGTTGAAAAGGATTTCACTTTGGCCGAGTTGAAAACTTACTAAACCGGTAAATACATAAAACTTCTGACTTACAAGATTTATATAACGTCAATAAAAATGGAACTAATTTTTTAATAAAAACTAGTGCTTCTCATCTAAATTTTATCAATTTTAAAATATAATCAATTCTTTTTCTACTGTTTTATCTTTTTTTAATTATATGACAGTCTAGATTGTTTTTGTTCAAGTTCGGTATTTCTAGCTTAGGGGGTAAATATTAACCCCCTAATTCTTTATCTTAGTCTAACTTTAAAACTGGTCTCAGTTGGTAATAAGGGATTTAAATTGAATGAAAAGTCAACCATTTTTAAACTTTCAAATACAACAAAAAAACATTTTTATTACCAAATGAAAAAAACGAAATATGTTGTGTTTTTTGGGGAGATACCCAATCCTTCTACTCTTAACTAAAGCTTTATCTCTAGGTTTTTAGCCTCAATTATTCAATATCAAGGTTTCCTTATTTGTATATACACTTATAGGCAAAATTATCATATATGTATGTTTTGTTATCACTCTTGCTTGAAAAAAAATTGTAATTAGCACTGTAACTTATGCAGAGTATCCCATAACTAACGGGTCTGACATTAAAATAAACCGATTGTCATATCAGTTTTTTCGAAATGTTACACGGTGTTCAAAGTGAAAATTTATTTTGAAAAATAAGCCATATTTTAAAAACTGTTCCATATATGGTATTCAAAATCGCTATTAATATGTTTTTATGGATAATAAATAAGAATTTAGAAATCATTTTAAATTTCTCACTGGAGAAAGTTAGGTAATATATTTAAGTCTTTTTTTACCTTTAAAATTACATATGTTTCAACCTAAGTTTACGAAAAAAAAAGTTATTTCTTAGCTCAAAAAGTATATCACAATGCATTAAAAACAATCACGCTTATTAAATTAATATTAAAAATTTTACGAAGTAATGCAAATAATTGAATATGACTTTTGTCTTGAAACGAAATAATGTAATGTCAAGGATGAAAAATATAAAGATTTTGTATATACAGAGTGAAACATAAAGGTAAGAAATAAATTAAACAATAAATTCCTTAATAAAAAATTTTTTTTCATATGTAGTTTTGTTCTACGAATATTCGTTTCTAAGTTACAGGGTTTTAAAATTTTTTTTTAAAAAATCGTTTTTGTGTAATAACTTTCGAACGCTAGAAGATAATGGAACGATATTTTAGTCAGAGTTTATTTTGATATTGCCCTAGTAACACAGTAAAAAAATTGACTTCTTAGTTTACTCAGTGGCGTACGCACGAATCGTAGGTTCTAAAAAAAATGTGGTACGCCTCTGGTAAAAGTATTATTGATCATTTCCTCAAATTTAATTTTTTATTTTAGACAAAATTTTCCTCTTTCATTTTCTTTGTGTCTCTTGTAATTTTTCCGTAATTAGGCCTTTTGTAAATACCATTTTTTCCATTGCATACACAGAAAAATGTAAAAAATATAAACATTATCGAGTTTGTCTTGGTTCTTTTTGAAAACCTTGTCACATGGGCATTTAAATGATACTAATTATTTAACAATAATAAATGTACTAATAACTCCAAAACTTAAAGTAATTACTAATTTACAAAAATTATTCAAACAAAAAATATTATAAAAGATGCTGAAAATGTTGACCCCAGCTACAGTACATTTTCCAATGCGTTTCCTCATGGATTCTCTTACTCTCTCGAATTTACTCAGAACATTTATTCCAGAACGTTTCATTAAGGTATTCCCTCACCTCTCGTCTAAAGTGAGCTAGAGCGCATGTTTCAAGTGAGACCTCTTCTAATAAAAGTTGCAATCCATTTTGAAGGAAATCCAGATATGTTAAGCCGTCTAATAGATTCGGCAGTACTACGGTATCAATAAAAAAAATCGTCAATTATTCCTACCCAAACGTTTATAAAAAATCGTTGCTGATACCGATTGAATTATTCCATGCAGATTTTCATCGACCCATTCCATGCAGATTTTCATCAATCCAGCTTCGTCAGTAAATAAGATGGATGAGTGAAATCAAAAATTCTGGTTGATCTTATTTAAAAACCGACTTAGAGAATAATTCTCGACCGAAAGTGCCTGTATCCTTGACAGATGGTATGAGTATAACAAATTATAATGGAGCATTCGTTGGACAGTCATATGGTTTACTCTCTCCATTCTTCCAATTGGTCTTATACTAGAATCAGAATTTGCCTCGACCGTCTGAAGTATTCGTTCCTCGAGCTGCACTATCCTAACATTTTGAGGTGTTCCGCTGGAGATGCAAGGCTCTAAGGAGTAAAATCGTTCTTGAGGCAACTTTTCGAGTTAGTTACGGAATTGCAAGATACATAAATTTGCTGCAGTATTGCTCATCTATGTTAGATATATTTTTAAGAGTCCCATTCAAGAAGATATATTATTTTCAAAACCACTGAAAACCTGTATAAGACAAGTGGAGCAATTTTAGATATGACCAATAACTATTTTGAAAAAAATGAAATAAATTGGTATTTTTGTTTAACTCTGTGCCGTGATGGTGCAAAATCAACGACCGGAACATTTTCTGGTCTTATGATGCGGGTAAAGAACATCAACTAGAATAATGAATAGACTCATTGCTATATTCATAGAAAAGCACTGGCATGTAAGCACATTCCTGCAGACTTATCCAGTACTTTACGTGACGCTGTAAAAATTATAAATTTTATAAATTCGTGTGTTACAAACGCTAGTCTACTCCGTACACTTTGTGAGGACCTTGAAAGTGTCCATATTTCTTTACTACTTCATACAGAAGTTAGATAATTCCTCGTAGCAAGATTTTGACCCACTTGTTTCAACTGGAGTCTGAAATTGAAGCATTTTTTGTTGACCTTCCATTTAATTTGTCTTCTTGGGTATCTGATATTCTTTGGCTACAAAAACTTGCATATGTAGCCGACATTTTTCTAAATTAGGTGAATTAAATCTGTCTTTACAAGGCCCAAGTATCACCATTTTCAGTGTGCATGATAGAATAGCAGACATGCTAAAAAAGTTGAACTTTTGGATTCAATGTCAGCAGGTGAATGAGTACGAATGTTTTGGTTCTCTCAGTACCATTTCATAAATTCAACTTAACGAAACTATTAAAAGGGATATTACTGAATATCTCAAACCACTTCAATTAACGTTAAATGACTATTTTTCTAATAAACTTATTTATATCTGGATCGAATAACTGGATACGTAATATTTTTCAAGGAGATGTAACTTTGGATATTTCTTTAACTTTGCTGGAAAAAGAAAAGCTTATTGACTTATCCTCTAACAATTTCCTATATCAGCATACACTTACCTGAAAGATAAATACAGAAACAGATTAAATAGAGAAACAGGTTTGAATGAAATTTTTTACGTTATGTTCAGGAAGTTGCTGCGGTGGTTCCATAATTTTTTGGACGAAATTGGTGCAGTAATATCCAAGATGGCGCTGACGATATGGCGGTCAAAAAAATTAATTTTGTCTGACTTTCTCCAAAATTGATATGGGGGAATTTTTGGGGTCGTACACAACGAATCTGAAATTATTTTTAAAAAAATCAATATGGCGGATCCAATACGGCGGACAAAAAAATTTAATTTTGTCTGATTTTCTCCAAAATTAGCGTGGGGGAGTTTTCGAGGTCGCACATAATGGATTCAAAATATTTTTAAGAAATTCAATATGGCGGATCCAATTTAGCGGACAAAAAAATCAGTTTTGTCCGATTTTCTCCAAAATTGGTACGAGGGAGTTTTCAAGGTCGTACATAAATAATTTAAAATTATTTTTAAAAAATTCAATATGATGGACCAAAAAATCAATTTTGTCTGATTTTCTTCAAAATTGGTACGGGGAAGTTTTCGGGGTCGCACATAACGAATCTGAAATTATGGCGGATTAAAGATTCTACATGTCCCGATTTTGTCTAAAATCAGTATTGGGGGATTTTTATTAGTGTTAATTATGAATTTAAAATAATTTTTGAAAAACTCGATCTGACAGATTCAATATGGTGTCCTAAAAATTTTATATTTTCGATTTTCTGCCAAACTGATATAGGGAGTTCTTGAGGGTGTAAATTATAAATTTAAAAGTATTTTTTTCAGGATTCAATATGGCAGATCCAAGATAGCGGACTAAAAATTTTATATTTTTCTATTTTGTTCATAGATGGGACTGAATCGTTTTTGTAAATAGCGAATATAAGTCTAGAAATTTGAAATTTAGGGATATCATCCAAAATTGGTACTAGAGGGCTTTGAAGGGTTTAAATTTCGATTAGATTAAGACTTAAAATATTTTTTTTGAAATTCAATATAGCGGATGCAATATGGTGGGTTGAAAATTTTACCCTATTCGCATTTTTTCAGATTTGGTATTAGAGGGTTTTCGGCGTCGTATATTACGAATATGAAGTTAATTTTTTACAAATATTAGGTTGATAAGATGCAATATGAGGGACAGAAAATTTTACACATTCCAATTTTGTCTAAAATTGGTACTGTGGGATTCTTAAGGCGTATACAAACTCAATATGCAATATAAAATATATCGAGCTAAGAAATTTACATCTCAGGTTCTTTAAATATTGAAAATTGATATCATGGGGTAATTGAGGCACATACAAACTCAATATGCAGTATAAAATATGTCGAGCTAAGAAATTTATATCTCAGGTTCTTTAAACATCGATATTGGAAGGTTTTGGGGCCTATATTACCAACCTAAAATTAATTTGAAATTTAAGATAATAGATTTACTATGACAGACTAAATATTTGTTTGACACAATTTTACTGGTATTTGGAAAACTCTACGAACCAAAGAATTTTTAATGGTTCATTTTAGGGTGATTTATAACTTTGGATAAAATGGATACTTTTTTGCCACCTTGGAGTCATTGCGAGGTACACTAATCTCGATTAGTACTTAGTTCAAATAATTTATGGATATCATAATGAATTCTAAAACTTAAAATTGAAAAATAAAATTTTTATAAAAAAATTGAACCGACTTTTAAAAGTGCGCTTTGAATTGAACTTTTTGTAGTCGACGCCAAATCATTTATAAATGAAATAAATAACTACTAATATACACAAATTATGGTAAGAAAGCAATTACAAATAAAGTATTTTTAATCAGTTTATGCAAATCACATTTTGTCAGATATTAGTTAGACGCCGACTTCAAAAAGTTGAATTTCATATAAAAATTTATAGTTATTTTCCACTTTTTAGCGCACTTTTAGAAGTCGGTTCAACTTTTTTATAAAAATTGTATGTATTAATTCTTTTTTGTAGGTTAAGCTATACTATCATTTTAGTTTTAATAATGTTTGTATTTAAATGTTTTACGATTATGTTTTAGTTTTTCGTTGTGAACTGTCATTCAGTTTGGAAAATACATTTTAATAACCCAATTTTACTGTTTCGTTTAGTGTTCCTAATAACTACACAGGGAGTTCGACAATTTATTTCGATGTTTAAAAGAGATTCGCAAGAAGAAAGTGGTTGGGACCTGCTGTAAGGGAGCAATCGATGCATTGTTCATTGTATTTGCTGTTTTTTCTTTTATTATTGGCCACATCATTTTGTTTTTGTTTGTAGCAGAAAAAATAAATAGTAAGATTTTTTTGATTTCAAAATGAAATTGTGCTACTAATATTCAATGTTCGATATAAATCACTGTAGTTAGGGTTCGCTCTGTATATATCAGAAGTTGTTGTAATCATATCCTTTATCTCTAGTTATCCAGACATACAAGTTTAATTCAACCCATTCAAATTTTAGGACAATCCGTTTAAAAATTACGATACTAAATTTTTCCAGTAAAATAGTAAAATTTTAATAATTTCATTGATATCCCATGCAATCCCAAGAATGATTTCTTACCAATTTAAATGATTGTCATTATTGAATAGCTATTGAAAGATAAAAATTTATTCGCGAATACCTATAAAATAATTACAGCATAAGTAGTAGTTAGAGGCAATAAACTAAACCAAGTTGACAACTTTGAGCAAAAATTACCCAATAGACGGGGAGGCTGTAAAAGAAAATTACTTTAATCATCGCTTAATAAATTCCAAATCGTACCTAATCAAAGATAGTTTCTAGTTTTTTATTGCGAAGTTGTTATGAAGTAACTAGTCGTCGGTTAGAAGAAATCTAATAATCTATCTTTTATAATAGGTATGATTTATTTACTTTTACAGGATGTATGCTGGTATTTTTCTATTAAATTACTATTATAATTCGAAAAATATTTCTTGAAACTGTAAGATAGGTATTTCTTAACAAACAAGTTCAGTTACTTCGTGAGAATTTTGATTAACTTCCGAGTCAACAAGAATGCAACTGTCGTTATTGAAAGAACTGATCAAAAAATCAAAAATTACAAGTTTTCGTAGAGTCAGTATTGTTTAAAAAATGCTAATAATGATCAGTACAGGAAATACTTAATTTTTACAAGGTGACATTATAACAAACGTAACCCGTTATTTTATTAACAATACCATTAAAAAAGAGTATATTTATACACACTATTTACATATAAACAGTATGTGCAGAATTATCGAACATTCTAAATATTTGAAAAAATAGGTATTAATTGAAAAAATACGTCCATTTTAGCCAATTTTTAACCAATTTATAAAAAAAGGAGATCCTACATTTGACTTCTATGGATAGTTTTTTCTATGTATGTACTTCGATTACTCCGGAACGGAGGGCCGGTGTGAATGACATTTTTTGCATTATGTTCAGGAAGTTGCTGCAGTGATTCCATATTATTTTGGCTGAAATTGGTTCAATAAAATCCAAGATGACGCTGATAATATGGCGGAAATTAATTTTGTCCGGTGTTCTCGAAAATTGATTTGGGGGAGTTTTCGGGTTCATACAGAATGAATCTAAAATTATTTTTAAAAAATTCAATATGACGGACTAAAAATTTTACATCTCTCGATTTTGTCCAACATTGATATTGGTTTTTTTTTTTGGAGATATAAATTACGAATTTAAAATTATTTTTAAAAAATTCAATATGGCGGACTAGAAATTTAACATCTCTCGATTTTGTTCAAAATTTGTTGCTAGGAGTTCCTGAATATGATAATAACGAATTTATTTTTTTTTATTCGAAAAGGCACATGCATTATGGCGGTTTAAAAATTTTACATTTTAAGATTATATCCAAAATTAGTAATAGGGGATTTTCGTGAATGTAGATTAACATTAGATCACTAGTTTACGGATCTTAAATTAATTTCTTCAAACTCAATAAGCAGGAAAATATATGTCAGACTAAAAAATTTACATGTCTTTAGTTCTTTCAACATCGGTATTAGGGGATTTTGGAGGCCTAGGTTACGATTCTGAAATTAATTTCTTAAAATTTAAGAAAGCAAATTTACAGACTGTATATTTGTTTGGTACAATTTCATTTAAAAGTGAGGTTTGGGGATTTCTCAAAATTAAAAATTTTTTGTTGTTCAATTTACTCTGCTCTACAACTATGAGTAAAATGGACATTTTTTTGCGAAACACAACTCAATTTAAAACTAAAAATCGAAAAATAAAATTTTTATAAAAAAATTGAACCGTCTTCTAAAAAAGCACTAAAAAGTGAAAAATAACAATATAAATTTTTGAATATACTGGTAAAATCGAATATTTTAAAGTCGACGCCAAATTATTACTAAATGAAACAAATCACTACTAACACGAGATACATACAAGCTACGGTAAGAAAACAATGACCACTAAACTATTTCCCAATCTTTTTATGTGAGTCAACATTTTGAATTTAAATTTTTCGCTCTAAAACTGTCAAAATGTATAAATACCTATAAACAACAACTGCTTTTCCATTTTGTTAAATATCATGCTTAAAAAGTAATAAATAGTGATCGACCGATACCAACATATCGGCTAAAAGAATGATTATCAATATACCAATATACACAAAGTGTATCGACTTGCTGGCCAGTAGGTTTTGCTTTTAATCGAACGGAATTAAAATCTGTCAAAAAAAAAACATTAATATATTATATTATAACTAATACACGAAAAAATATGTAAGTTCAGAAAAAATTCATAACGATTTTCAAGTTTAACAAAAATGAATTAAAGAAGTTTGTATGAGTATTTAGGTTTCGGCAGACTATCTAGAAAAAATATTAAACTTTTCGGTGTATCTTTGTTTAGACTTTTTGCTAAAGCTGCAGTACCGACCTCTGAAAATATTTGTTCACTAGATGCATTGATAAATATATAATGACTGTAGGATATACTAAGGGCAGAATTTCCTGTTTATAGTTCCACCATAAAATAAGATTAGTTTTTCTTGCAATATTAGATAAATTTTCAACATTATATTTATTGAGGAATATATGTTTTGCAATAAGTTCACCTTCGTCATCACTACTATCATCTTGTGCTTCTAGAATTTTAAGTTAATTGTCATTATATGGAACTCTGAGATTTTGAAAGTCTCTTTTATACGAGTTTCTTCGTAATTGTTAACATTTTAAAATATGAACTC
The DNA here is from genome assembly GCA_034092305.1 of Diaprepes abbreviatus. Classification (NCBI taxonomy): domain Eukaryota; kingdom Metazoa; phylum Arthropoda; class Insecta; order Coleoptera; family Curculionidae; genus Diaprepes; species Diaprepes abbreviatus. The sequence goes on from JASJET010000218.1 coordinate 7,858,986, forward strand.
ATAACCGTTTTAAAAAAGCTAAATCTAAAACGAGCGTTTAGGTTAATTCACAACAGTGTAATTGTTTTTCGAGTATATGTTCTTAAAACACTACACCAAACTCTTTTTTAGTGCCTCTTTTATACTTCCTACTGCAGCAAAATACACCTTTCTTTATTAAGGTAGATGTTAAGTATTGAAATAATTAATATAAGCTCTGATATACAACAATAAAGTAATGAATATTTTGTTATTTCTGTAAATGGGCCTGGTAAGTTTAAAATGCCCACGACTAGTTTTCATTCATTAAATCTGTTAGCGTTGGATGGTCAATAATATGAGGCTGAAGCTAGCCACTATCAGCCAAATGTCAAAAGGAGATCAAGTGCGCTAAATATAAATGATATAACTTCATAAAATTCAAATTTTTCTTCAATTTTTGGCATTTACGTTTATTATATCTTTTTCTGGAGCACCTATAACGGTTATATAATTTATTCCCCAAAAACAATCCAATTAGCCAGGTTTAGGTCCCAGTTATAAAAAATTCATAAACTTTAAATATATTAAAATTTTTTGGAGTATTTCGTTAATTAACTAATAATATCTTCTAAGTATATAATACACATAATTTGTTCCCCAAAAACAATCCTTTCGGTCAGAGTTTATTCTCTATTTTTATTTTTTTCGTAAAATCGACATTTATTCGCTTCTAATAATGTCCTATAAATACCTAATTTGCTTATATAATTTGTTTCCCAAAAACAACTCCATCGGCCAGGATTAAATTCTTATTTGCAAAAAAAATTATAAAATTTTCATTTATCAAAAATTTTCTGCGATTATAAGTTCGGTTAGTTATAATAATGTCCTCTAAACACCTATATAGAATATATAATTTTTTTTCCTAAGACAGCCCCAGTGCCCAGGGTTAAGCCTTTATTTCTAAAAATAACATAAAACCCTCATTTATTAAAAAATTTCGACGATTTTTGGTAACTAAGCTTCTAATAATATCCTCTTAACAACTATTTCAGTTATATTATTTGTTACTCTAAAATAACCCTAGTGGCCAGGGTTAAACCTTTATTTAAAAAAATCATAAAATTCACATTTACAAAAGTTTGTTGATAACTTTTGATAGTTAGACTTATAATAATACCCTCTAAATACCTATATGGGTTATAGAATTAACCTCAGAAAAACAAGCCCATTGGGCAGGGTTAAGCCCTTATTTTAAAAAAAAACATATAAAACCTAAATGTATTATAATTTTTGGGTGATTTTTGGTAATCATGCCGTTGCCGAAAATGAGGTTGTCTTAGAAGAACAAATTATATAATCCATATAAGTGCTTAGAACGCGCTATTGCAAATTTATTTACGAAGAATCGCAGTTAATAATATATAAATTCAAAGCTTGTTTATGCAAGTAAAGGAGAAAACATAAAATGTGGAAGAATTTCAGATTGTTGTTCTACTATCCCAAAATAGGAGGTTGCAAGAAATTAGCGAAAAATCCTGTGTCCATTAATGTAAATAATTACCAAATATATCCAATAAAGAGTTTAGACGGCAGCAATTTTGAACTAAAAACAAATTTATTTTCTTTGTCAATGAATTCTTGTTGCAATAACTAAACTAGGAACTGAGATATTATTATATATTATATTAAATTTATTGCATAAAAAATCTTGTTGATAAATCGATTGGTATCGTATCTACCTTTATTTTGTTGGTATTGTAGTATAGTTAAACCTTTTTGTTGATTTATAACAGATTGCTACTAATTCTTGATTATCTGACATCACTTACAAAAGTAATATCCTGAAGAATGTCTGCTTCCTGCTAAACCTAATGAATTACCAGGAAAAGTTACTAATGACAGCTAATTAATTGCAAAATTTAGCATTATATATCTATAAATTCAAAAATATTTACTATTTTTCCTGACTACATTACTTCGTATAAACTAAAAGTGACAGTATTTACTTAAAAATAACTTTAACGGAAATACTAACGTTTGTATTTTAATCCAGTTAAGTTACAAAAAGATAGAATACATTTCTGAACTAGTTGTACCAGCATTATTATTTTAGAAGAAATACGGACGTCTAACCCTGGAAGAGCTCAGAACTGCTCAAATACTTAAAATGACTACACTTGCTAACGCTATAACACCATTACAACAATATTTAATGTTATGCTTTTCTTCTACTGATTATTGCTATTTTTCTTTAATTTCTTTTTTATTCTTTTCAGGGTTCTGACCCCAGGGTAGCAACATGCAGAGGCAAACTCCAGAATCGACGTTCCAAACTTAACCAAGAAATAAACAAAGAATTAAGACTAAGAGCAGGTGCAGAAAACCTCTTCAAGGCGACAACCAACAAAAAACTAAAAGAAACTGTAGCTGTAGAGCTTAGTTTTGTGAATTCAAATTTACAGTTGTTAAAGGAGCAGCTGGCAGAATTGAATTCATCAGTAGAATTATATCAAAGTGATAGGTAAGTTCTATCTAGTTCATAGGTTGAAATTTTTTTCTAGACTTTGCAAGAAAAATTAAATTCAACGCCCGTCCTCCTTCATAATAATGGTAACTAATATTAAAATATCATATTAAAAATTAAAACACCTTTAAATGTATCAGAAAATTATTTGTTATGAATGAGGAGATTGACATAAAAATCAATAAGTAACAAAAATAATAATAAGATTGTTGAAACAGTTGCAAATCGCCAGGCTCAGTGATCTGTAGTCTCTTCCTTTTTTTTTTGGAAAGTAAATTCGCGACTACACTGAATGCGTGTTCAGCCAAATATGATGAGGGAAATGCAATTGAAAATTTTTGAACTATTTTCCACCAGAGAATCCTGGTCGTTCTTTACGGGTCCTCGACAGTATTGTTAGGATGGAATAACAGTGCCCGTTCTTATTGGGTTCTGGACAGTGTTGGCCACAAGCGAATATAAGGAAAGCAGTAAAATGGTGAAGCATCATATACATACAAGCCTTGCCTCACCTACAATACTAGGCCGGGAAGACGTGGTCCGATAGGTACCCCGGGTCCCACTGGACTAGGCATCCGAGTGGAAAACATGTAGTTTTTATTGAATTGATGATGTGCGAAGTCTTAAATAACGTGCCGATCTTGGATCGGCTGTTCTCGCGGTCCCACTACGATGCCGGCGAGTGATGGTATGAGGACTCGGGCATAAAGCACTGTAGTATAGAATTCAGTATTATAATGAACGAACGCTCCGGAACACATCGGAAAAGGTGGAAATTTTTCTCATAGGTAGTGTACTGTCATCTGTAGATCGGTTTCGACCTCATTGGTTTCCGTTAGTATCGGCAGATATGTACACTTCATCTTAAGAAAATTGAGTCCTTTAAGTAACGTATATCATACTAAACAAAAACTTCAATACAAGTTGCGCCATCTTCCGGAATCGCATGCAATGTACCATGAATATTAATGTAAATTCCTTTAATGTTAAGGTACATGTGAATTAATTTTAATGTACAGAAAGTTGAAATATCTTTTCAGTTACTTTATTGAAACCATTTAATCAAATTTAATGTACAACGAACTGATATTTGAATGAATTGCTTTAGATTTAAAGTAAATGTGAATTTTTCACAATTTTAGCTACATTTAATGTAGAATGGATTAAATTTAAGGTTATTTTTAACAGTGTACTTATTACGATAATGTTGACGTTTCCTCATAGATTCAGACATGATGAAAGACAAATTTTGCCGCTGTCTCAATACATTTACATATCAACTGTTCATCTCTGGATTATTTATTATAAATAACGACTTATATCATGTGTTACTCACGGACGACTAAATTATCAAATTTATCTACAATAAATCAAATAATCTGGTCAAAGAATGATTGGGTTAGAGATCAATGAACCTCTGATTTCCCACTAGAAATTTATTTAAAATTAGCCTATGTCCGATAAACACATCTGTAGTATTAAAATCGGGTCATTTAATATTTATAAAAAACATTCTCATAACATCTTCTCTGCATAGAGCTATAGAAGTGTACGCTTCCTACATAATTCTTTTATTTAACCAACAGATTGCGACAATCTACAAAACAATCAGAAACTTTCTCCGAATAATAAAAAATGCATTTTATTTATTTTTGACAATTTAAACAGGTAAATTGAACATAAATAATTGAAAGTCACGCCCAATAAGCTTTCTTGAAAATTATAGGTTTTATATATGTAAGAATGTGAACTCGTTACCAAGGAATTTCTACGTATATGACTAGTTTATTACATTATTTGTACAATTTCTCTGCTTAAGCTGGGTTTCTGTGTTAAAAAATATCAAACATTTGTTGTTGATTTAAATTTATATTGTTTTTAACTTCAAATAACAATTATTGATAACATCATATTAATATTATGGAATACTATGTAAATATATTTTACATTTATATTATATGACATTAACATGGTATATTGTTTATTTCTATATGGTTCTTTCAAATAAATTTATTGTTGTTCAAATCTACTGGTATGATCGAAGGTTCCCTTTATCTTACTGATATGACAAAAGGCTTTCCTATCAAAACCAAACTTTTATTGGGATTTCTATGTGATTTCTCGAAATTAAAAATCCGATATAATTTAAAACTTCTATCTTCAATAGGGAAGGCAAGCACGCTTCTTAATTTCTGGTCGACAATTTCAAGAAGAGTTAAATATCTCAAAAATGGCTTGTCTTAGGTATATGAAACCCAACAGTAACTTACCCTGATTTGGCCCGCGCTATCAAATTAACCAATAATGTGTAGGACATTTCATTTAAATTTTGAGAACCTTGGTGTTAAACTTTTTTTTGTGTCACTCTATATACAATAGTTTTAAAATATTATATATATATATATATATATATATATATATATATATATATATATATATATATATATATATATATATATATATATATATATGTGAAATATATTTTTTGTTATTTTTTTCTTGAACTTTCAATGATATATTTTTATTTGTTTGTTTTTCTTGGGTTTATGGTCCGTTAAAAAAATTAAATCAAAACGTAATAGTAGTGTTGTACTTTCTATATTTTACATTTTTTATATGACTGACGTTTCGGTAATTTATTTTGCTTTCTTCAGAATTCACAGAGTGTAGCAAAAAATAATAGAGTAAATTTTTGAAAACATTGTTAAATTATATAGCTCTATATTTACGTAGAATAAAAATTCACGAACAACACTGCACACCATGTAGTACATATTAATATATGTAATATTATGTTATATTGAGAAATTAGTTTTCATAAAATAACATTATAAAGATGACAAGTGTGTAATCTTGAAGCTAAGAGTAGTATTGAAAGAACCAGGTGTGATTTTTTTGTAAGGTAATAAAGATTCTTTTGGCTTTTGAGGGTTTAAGGGGTCTAGTTTGAAAGTTCAATGCATTTCTGATTTTGAAATCATGTTTTTTATTAGTTATTTCATATTGTTATATATTCTGCTAAGTTGCTTGGTATCTGCCATAGCATTTACTACATATTTACTTTTTTGTATCGCTATTATTTCCAGAATTTCTCTTTTTTTTGCGTGGTTTTCAGTTTTTCAAATTTTGACACTCTCAGAATCAAAGGAATGGTGGTTTTCCATGCTATATGTTGTTAACGCCGTCTTATTATTATTTTTTGTCCTATTTATGTCCGTTTATTCTGTTTTTTAACTGTTTGCATGTTTGACTTATGTATTCACCCTTTGCAATCTTTGCATGGAATATTGTACACGACATGTACTTTTTTATCTTTTGGTATTTCACATTTTAGTTTGCTATAGCATTTTTTAGGAGGTTGTAACCCTTATGACTAACAGCTACGTTATGTTTCTTAAAATCATTTTTTAGTTTTTCAGAGAGTATCAGGATATATGGAAGTGACATGTATTTTTCATTTTTCTGTTTTGTATTAGTAGGGGGTGTTAAAATTTATGAATTATTTTTTTAAGATATTATTTATTAGATTTTCGGGATAGCTGTTCATTTTTAACCGACTTCTAAAAGAAGGAGGTTCTCAATTCGTCGACTATGTTTGTTTTTTTTTTATGTATGTACACCGATTACTCAAGAACGGCGGCGCCGATTTGAATGAAATATTTTACGTTATATAAAGGGAGTTGCTGCGGTGGTCCCATATTTTTTTGGACGAAATTGGTGCAGTAAAATTCAATATGACGGATCCAATATGGCGGACAAAAAAATCAATTTTGTCAGATCTTCTCCAAAATTGGTACGGGAGAGTTTTCGGGATCGCACATAACGAATCTAAAATTATTTTTAAAAAACTCGATATGGCGGATCCAATATGGCGGACGAAAAAATCAATTTTGTCCGATTTTTTTCAAAATTGATATGGGGGAGTTTCTGGGATCGCACATTACGAATCTGAAATTATTAAAGAAATAAAATAAATATGGCGAATTCAAAATGACGGATTAAAGATTTTACATCTCTCGATTTTGACTAAAATAAATATTGGGGGATTTTTGTTAGTGGTAATTGCGAATTTAAAATATTTTATGAAAAACTCAATCTGGCGGATTCAATATGGCGTCCTAAAAATTTTACATTTTTCGATTTTCTCCAAAACTGATATAGGGGTCTTGGGGGTGTAAATTATGAACTTAAAATTATTTTTTCAAGATTCAATATCGCGGCTCCAATATATAAGACTTGACATTTTTCGATTTTGTTCAAAGATGGGACTGAACCGTTTTTAAGGATATAGATAGTGAATATAAAATTATTTTAAGAAAATCTAATATATCAGATTATGATCGTCTAGCAATTTTAAATTTCCGGATTTTATCCAAAACTGGTACTGGGAGGTTAAAATTACTTTTTTGAAATTCAGTATGGCGGATCCAATATGGTGGGTTGAAAATTTTACCTTATTCGCATTTTTTCAGATTTGGTATTATGGGGTTTACGTTTCAAGTTCTTTAAATATCGATATAGGAAGGTTTTGGGGCCTATGTTACCCATCTAAAATTAACTTGAAATTTAAGATAATGACTATGATAGACTAATTATTTGTTTGACACAATTTCACTGATATTTGGAGAACTTTAAGAATTAAAGAATTATTGATGGTTTATTTTAGGGTCAATAGTCAATTAGTACTTAGTTCAATTAATTTATGGATATCATAATGAATTCAAAACTAAAAATCGAAAAATAAAATTTTTATAAAAAAATTAAACCGACTTCTAAAAGTGCGCTAAAAAGTGAAAAATAACTATACATTTTTATACGAAATTGGAATTTTTGAAGTCCGCGCTAAATTATTTCTAAATGAAATAAATAACTGCTAATATATACAAATTAAGGTAAGAAAGCAATTACAAATAAAGTGTTTTTAATCTCGTTTATGCGAATCACATTTTATCAGGTATTAGTTGGGCGCCGACTTCAAAAATTTCAATTTCATATAAAAATTTATAGTTATTTTTCACTTTTTAGCGCACTTTTAGAAGTAGGTTCATTTTTTTTATAAAAATTTTTTAAGGTCTTTTGCTTTTTGAATGGCTTGAATTCGGTACTCAGTATCTGATAATTTAATGTTGTGATTTGCGAGGCCTATAAAAACATTTTTTTTGTGAGATAGAGGGTGTTGAGATTTAAAATGTTAATATCAGGAGGACCATGTTTTTTTAGTGTACATTCTGTTTTTAAGGTATTGTTAATGTGGTGTTAGGTTAGATCAAGAAAGTTAATTTAATTTTGTTTCTCTTTTTCCATTGCGAACTGTTTGTTAAGTTGCAAAAAAAATAATAACAAAAAAATAGAACCTAATTAAATTATTTATCGATATATCCTAAAATGAATACTTAGATGCACTTGAACTAACCTTACATTCCACTTACTTCATACACAATCGAAAATTTTATAAACAAATAGAAGAATGCACAATGGGAGCTTCCATTTCCAGTGTTATAGCACAACTTGTCTTGGAAGATCTTGAAAAAACTGTAACAATAAAACTTGAATTCAAATTACCGTTTTTCTATAGATATGTCAATGACTGTATCACAGCAGTACCCCAAAATCTATGTGACTCAGTATTAAAAAAATTTGACGCTTACCACCCTAAACTACAGTTCATAATATAAAAGTGAAACAAAATAAAATCAGTTTCCTATATCTAAATAAAGGACACTAGTTATTCTATTTTAAAATGCTATAATAATATTTACATGTATTAAAATTAGTCGAGTTTAATAATGCATGAAAGGACGATTTTATTAGAAATTTTTCGCTAGAAATATTTATTTTTCGACAGACTTTTGGTTTGTTTTTATGTCGCAAAATATATTTGGGTCAACTATTAAAATAATAGTATGGTTCCACTGTTGAAATTCTGTTAATAAATTAATAGCTATAAAAAAAGTTAAATGAATGTTAACAGCATGGTTCAAGTCTAACAAATTATACAAGATTTTAAAGTTGTTCGGAACCAATCTTTTATAATCCTCCTAATTGATCACATTCGGTTGATTTTAAACGGATTTATTTTGATTGGTAATAAATTATCGTATAACTGGGAAACGTTAAAGATGGTATCATAAAATTTAAATTTATGATAAAAAAGATTTGATATATAAGATGTATCTCAACAACGAGAACGAATTATTAATAAATTAAAAACACATTATTTTAATGAATTTCTTAGGAATTTTTGTTGATACACAGTGTGTCTATGTTACGTAACTCCAAAAACTGTGCGTAAATGAATTCAAAAATTTGATGCTACTGGGGATGTGAAAAATATCAAAAAGGTAAAAGACAGAATAACAATGATGACGCTGCCACCTTGGTAGTTCTTAACTAAGTACAACAAAGTGCTAAATTATCCTCATATTTATAATATTTTAGTAAGCAATAAATTTCGGGCATTCAAACCAAAATTTATTAATAAACTGCAAGATGGGCATAATGTTCGCCGTTTGGAGTTTTATTTGATAATGGGAGAAAAAAATTTAGTAAATACATTTTTTTATTAGAACATTTTATTTTCCGACGAGGCAACTTTTACAACTAATGGGGTACTCTCTTCATAAAATTATAGGGACTGGGCGCAAAAAATCCAAATTTTGGACTTGTCACCCATAGTCAAAATTTCAAAAAAGGTTGGTGAAGTGTAATGTATCATAGAATAATTAGACTTTATTTTTCAGTAGACAATTTAATTCAAAATTAGTATATGGAAATTTTAACCAGTTTTGTTATGACTGAAAATAGACATAAAAGTATATAGACTGCCGATCCTATAGAAGGTAGTTGCTTAAAAAGAATGAGAGCGTTTTCGATATTATAATAACATTTTCTATTCGGGTGCAAAGGGTATTGCAGATGCATTTGCGCTTTATTTTGGTAATGTATTTAGTGCTGCAGAGGTGATGGAATCCAGTGGGGGTATATCTAAAAATCATTTTTGTGACTATCCCATAGATAAAACTGAAGTACGCTGTGCTCTTCAAAAGTTAAAGGGTAACAGAGCCATTGGACCAGATGGATTGCCTTGCTATGTTATAAAGGGCTGTAGCGAATCTCTGTTAGAACCTTTACTATATATATTTAACCTTTCACTTAAAAAGCAACATATCCTACAGAATGGCGTATTACAAAGGTTATACCTACTTTTAAAGGAGGAGTAAAGCACGAAGTAACTAATTATAGGCCTATTAGCATAGTAAATGCAACGTCAAAGTTATTTGAATTAGTAATATTTAACAGAATATATGATGAAGTAAAGCACAGTATATCTGAGTGCCAACATGGGTTCTTGCCAAATAAGTCAACATTAACTAACTTAATTACTTTTACACAATACATTCATAACTCTTTTAATAAAAAAGCACAAGTTGATGTAATCTACACGGACATGGCAAAGGCATTTGACAGAGTGAGACATACCCTTATAATACAATCTCTTAAGCAACTGAATGTTACAGAGAATCTGATAAATATTATTGTCTCTTACCTGACTGATAGAAAGCAGTACGTTGAAATAAAAGGGGCCAAATCATATGTATATAGAAGTTCTTCTGGTGTTCCTCAGGGGTCTAATTTGGGACCTCTTTTATTCTTAATTGCCTTTAATAATATATGTAACGTGACTAAATACTCAAAAGCATTACTGTTTGCAGACGACTTTAAACTTTTTAGGGAAGTATTGACTGCTGATGATTGTGACTGTTTACAGTAGTATATAAATGATGTTGTTGAGTGGTGTCGAATAAACGGTTTTTGTCTTAATGACAACAAGTGCTCATCAATGTCCTTTGCTCTGAATAAGAATGTTTTAAATCAAGCCTATTCTGTTAATGATATAGTGTTAAAACGGACTACTTGTCAGAAGGATTTGGGAGTATTGTTTGATAGTTCATTGAATTTCAATGAGCATATAATAAATAAAATTAATGAAGCTCACAAGATAATGGGTTTCATCATCAGATCTACTAGACATTTTGATATTGATGTTTGCATGACACTTTTTGACAGTCTTGTACTGCCAAAACTTGAATACTGTAGTATAATATGGTCACCACAATATGAAGTGTGGAGTAAAACCATAGAACGTGTCCAGCGAAAGTTTTTAAAGTGTATGTTTTTTAAAAAATTTGGATACTATCCTATTCAGGGTTATAATCACCTGGACTTACTGAATATATTTAACAGACTTTCATTGGAAAACAGACGTATAAAAATATGTTTGGTACATATATTCAAGATCTTAAAAAATAAAATAAATAGTCCAGACCTATTGCTGCAACTTCCATTTGTGGTAAATAAGGGTGGAACAAGACAAAGACCAACATTTTATCTAGAATTTCCTAGAACAAATACTTACAAAAATTCGCCCCTATATAAAATGTGTAATTATTTTAATACATACGTTAGTGATGTAGATTTAAGTAGTATTACTTTACGTAGATATAAGGATATTCTTGACCATAAATTGCTGGATTATCAGGCTCAGATGTAATATTGACAATAATATTAACTAGTAATGTTAGTTTAATGTTTTTAACTTTAAGAAAGGTATCTGTAACTGGCTTAACTACTGTGGATGCTGTATTCAATAAATAAATAAATAAATAAATAGATATTTAGTATCTCTCTTTCATTAAAAAGAGAAGTCGCTTTCTGAGCGTGAGTCAACTTGCTTCTGTAGGATCCATAATCTTAATATTTAACTTTTATATCTATGTGACTGAACTGGAGGATGAAAACATACTCCCGAATTCACTAACATGGTCTAATCTTAAAAACGTTCTAAACTGACAGCAGAGTATTTAAATTGACAAAAGCAACAGTGTCACGCAAGTTTTAAACCCTAAAAATTTAAACATAAAAAAAATTTTCTTTTATTACTAAACAGGCAAAAATGGAGAATTTTATTTATTTTCGGGATACACTTATTGGTACAGTTAATAAAATTTTGAATACACCTTATTTTCCTATATAATCTCCTCTTTTATTCACACATATTTCCCAGCAAATCGAAAGTGTTTTAATTACGTCATCAAAGAATGAATCTGATCGCGTCTGTCCCCAATTGCGCACGAACGTTTCTACACCTTCGGCGTCGTCAATGTGATGACCTCCTAGTTCTTCTTTAAGTGGCCCAAACATGTGGTAGTCACACAGCCACACATCGGAACTGTAGGGTGGACGTTCCAGTGTTTTCCAATGAATTTTGTCTAATTTTTCTTGGGTTTTTGCAGCTGTGTGTGGCCAAGCGTTGTCGTGGAGCAGAATCGCACTTAGAATAGGCATGTCTCGCCTTTTTCGTCAATAGGCCAGTTTCATTTCATCCAACAGTTGGCAGTAGTACGCAGCATTAACTGTACGCCGTTCATGGAGAAAATCAACAAGCAATATGCCTCTGCAATTCCAAAAAATCGTTGCAACAACTTTCCCAGCGGAAAGACAGGTCAGGGCTTTCGGCGGTGCTGCTTCTCTAGGTCTCCGCCACTCAACGGTTTACTTTATGATTTTCCATCAATTGGCGAGGAACCCACCTTGCCGACACTTTTCGGTAACCCAAATCTGAAATGATTGATTGGGCACTTCCATATGATATTTCGAAGTGTGCAGTCTCCTTCAATCATCTCACGGTTGGCAAGAATCTTCGTCTCACTGGTGCTTGTCCGCGGTCGGAGTGCATGGGTCTCATTTTGAATTGACTCTCGGCCATCGGAATTTTTTTTCTCAAGCCATTATCTGTTGATTTCTACCAGCTGACACTGTTTCTAGTGAATATATATTTTCAGAGGCAGCGACTGCATCTTCACTGAATTTGTGGTTTTATTTCCGTTCAAATTGATTAACGTTTCAATTCTATTAGATTAAAAGTAAATGTTATCAGCCAGTAAGCCGAAATACTTTGCGTATATCGGTTGATACCAATATATTTGTCATTTCAGCCGATCACTACTTTTTAGTAATTTTCTTCTGAATATTACTTGTCTCCCTCGATCTTCTGTGACAATGGCGTTTTTTGCTACAACTGTTGGTAATGACATACTTCCAAAATTAAATAAATAATAATAGTCTTGTTATTCATACAATTTTTTTTCGCAAGCATTAATGTTCCGTTATTGCTTTCAATTGGAATCCCATTCTCATAACAAAGTCCTAAAAAATTACCTAACTATTATTAGTATACCTAAATATCTGAAGAAATGTTCGTGTGTCGGTCGTACTCGTATCTCATTGGACTTAATGTAGGTCAGGTTACAGGATTGCCAGCGGCGAGGCGAGGCGGTACAAGATTACTAATTATTTTCTTATTTCATTTCTGAGATGTGTGATTTTGGCGTTCTAGAATATTTTTATCTGGTGATAGTAAAAAATTATGTATATACTTAGATCAAAAATTTTCGTGTGGACGTAAAATGAACCAACGGTATCGGTAGATTTAAATTTAAATATACTTACTACTTAGTGACAAGATATAAACTAAATTATCATAAATGCCGCAAGAGGCGCTGATAACTAAAATATTTCAAATCTAGGAGGTCAAATAATTTTTTAAATTATTATATCAATTAGCAAACTTTTTCCAATGCGGATCCACCAATGGATGTCTGCGATTACACTTTCCATAACTTCTCTGTTTTTTTTTGTAGTGTATACCAATGCTTGAATATCACATAATTCCGTCCATTACCTTATGTTTAACAGTCAATACATCTTCTTTCTTCCTAATTCTTCTTTTTCCCTCGATCTTGCCTTCAGATAGAAGCCGCAAAATCGCCATTTTAAATTTCGCATGGTATGTACTTGATACACCATTTTTCTCTTCTTACTTGTATTGAATAGTTCGCGCTCTTTGCTAACACCCGTAATATATATCTTATTTGTTATTCTCGCTGTCTATTTTAAGGATTATATATATATATATATATATATATATATATATATATATATATATATATATATATATATCAAAACCTCCAATTTGTAGATAGGGTTTATTTTCAATGTTCAACCTTCTACACCAAACAGAAGTATCGACTAAACGTAACATTTTACGAACCTCCATCTTAGATCGTAAGTCTAAACATGTAATACTATTTTAAATGTTACTTCGTTGCCAGATGTCTTTAAAAAACCAAGTATTCAGAGATTTAAATCTAATGTTTCATCCTAAGGGCAGTCAAATGTTACACTGAAGGATTGAAATAAACTCAAATTTCTTGAGAGGATTGTCTTCCTGATATTGATATTTAAAGCCCATTGATTCACTTTGCTCTCCCATAACGTTGATCAGTTGTTGTAGATCGTCTGTATTAACGGCGATTAGGACAGCGTCGTCAGCATTATGGATGCTGTTAATCCGCATTACGTTAACATTAACTCCCATTTGAACATCTTTCGAAGTTTCTAGAAAACTTCCTTTCCAATAAAGGTTGATTAAGAGTAGGGATATTACACATCCATGTCTTATTCCTTGCCTAATTTGTCTCGGATTGCACATATCATTGTCTGATTCTACCTACGCACCGCAATTTGACCCTAAATTAAGTGTTCGGTCCATCTTTTGATCCATATCAAGATTTTTTTGAGGAGCTGCGTTAGTTAATGCTGTTGTACTCGATATAATGCTTTTTCGTTTTGTATAAAAAATAGGCACACATTTTTCCCTGATCCTAACAATTCAGGACAATCACTTGTGTTAGAGCTATCGCTTCTCTGGTACTCAGGCTCTGTCTAAACCCTAATTTTAAGTCGTACATGTCTGATGTATTGTTTTTAGAATTTTTTTTGTGGATGACTCACTAAACTAGAAGTAGATCATAACCGTCGTTTGGGGTAGTTACCAATTTTATAAATGATCTTAAAAATATTATATAGTCCCGTAATACATCTTTCAAGTGGAAGTTGTGGCATCTCTGATGGAGTTTCGTTCTGGATTAGCGTTGTTGTTATTTTTTGGGTTTTGTAGAGCTTATTCAATCTCCTTTTCAATGACTAATGAGTCAGTTAAACAATTATTACTTTTAGTTTCTCCTAGAGGCCCATCGTTACATTAGTTTTCCTTTGTTCTCAAGAACTATCTGATTGTCCTGATTAATTATTTTGCTTGATATTCCCTTTCTATATATTTCAGCGATCTCCTTCAATTTTTCGTGTAGGTGAACATTATCGTGTTGCCTTCGCAGTTGCTGTATTTCGACACTTTCATATTAAAACCAATCATTTTTTGTTATTTTTAGCTTTCCTCTTATTAGACTTTGAGTGCTTCTATATATTTTCTCAGTTAACAATTGGGAAACTAAAAACTTCGTACTCGAGTTTAACATTTACATTTAAAGTATCCAGATTTCAGACTTTTTAAGAAAACGATACTGTTAAAATACATTTTGTTCTTGGAGAGATTGGTCAATAATCCATATTTCCTATGACATTCTCTCCAGATATTTTTTGAACGACTACTAATTTTGATTCATAAATTTGAGAATAATTCCGTTTAAATGACAATATCATATAGATCTTCTTGTAAATAGTTGGAAATCCCACGTCAACGGTAATCATAAAATGGTCAGGTTGGTTTATGAATGGAATCTCTAAATTGTAATTAACAAGGGTACAATAGCCTTGATGATCTGTAGAAACTTTGCGGGAAAAAAATGGGGTACAAACCCAAAAATCCTGCAATAGTGAGACATCACATATGGGGCAGCGATCTGGAGTAGAAGAACCACTCTGGCTAATAGGAGAGCTAACCTCTCAAAAGTTCAAAGACTGGCCTAAGCGTGTATTACCGGGCAATGAAAACCTGGCCAACGGCCCCCATGGAAGTAATTCTAAACCTTACAACTCTATATATACTTGTAAAGAGTATGGCGAAGAGGACAATTTATACAATGATGAGAGATCAGGTCATAAAACGAAGGTCCAATCTCTTATCCAGAGAGCAACAAATCTGAGACGTACCCCAAGTTGAAATGAAAAAGAAATTCAACTTTGTGAAAAACTTCAGCACAAAGTTGAGTCATAAAAGCGAATGGGACAGAAACAACATTGAAAAACTCAACAAGAAATCCATTATATGGTATACAGATGGCTTCAAAACAAAGGAAGGAACTGGAATAGGAGTGTATGGACCCGGCAACAGACACTACAAAAGTTTGAGTTAGTCACCAAGCATTTTCCAGACAGAAATAGATGCAATTAGGAATGTATTCCATTCAACAAAGAAAAAAACTATCGCGGCCAAGAGATCATCATCATGGATAATCAAGCAGCCATCAATGGGCTGAGCTCTTAAATTATCAGCGCCAAGATGGTCTGGGAATGCCTAGAGAAATTAAATGATTTGAGTAAGAATAATAAAGTCACCCTCATGTAGGTGGGGAGGCACCGGGATAGAGGGAATGAAATAGTAGACAGACTCGCGAGGAAATGGGCTGAGACACCACCAGAGCCTTTCGGTGGAATCAGTAGCAGCGTAATGCTGGAAGAACTAAAAATAGGAGAAGAAAGCAGGAGATCCAATTATTGGATGGAGCTGCAAGAATTGAGATCAGAAAAGATTCGAAGAATCCATAAGTCTAAGGAAAAACCAACTCAGAGTTCTGACAGGGGTCCTATTGGGACATAACCACCTGAAGGGACACCTCAAGAAACTCGGACTGGTAGAAGGAGAAAAGTGCAGATTCTGCGAGGAGGAGGACGAAACCTCTATTTGCATCCTTTCAGAGTACAGAGCTCCAGAAAATCATAAGATGCGGTTTTTGGGAACACACCAAATCGAAGAAGGAGAGCTACCCACCTTGAAGCCGTCCAACATCCTAAGGTTCCTGAGGGAAATAGGACTGGAGGACCTGCTCTAGCCGATAAGGCAACTCTTACGACTTGGCTGCAGTAGGGGGGCATAATAGATCTACCAGGTTGCAGTGTACAGACTCTCAATTCTACGCACGTATATACAATACTAAAGTAAGAAAAATATCACGTTTTCAATGCAGCATTGTAAAGTAGACTGTGAAAAATATTAAACCTTAAGAAAAAGTATAATAATATAATAAAATATAACAAATAGGTACATAGAAAAAGTTATAAAAGATATTTCGTGTTTCTAACAAATAGAGTATGAGGGGCCTAGAGTCTCAACAAATCTAAGAACAGAAATCCCAGATGTTATATAACCAGTATCTAAAATAAACTGTAGTTTTTTTTCTTGTTGGCAGAACTCGTATTAGGGCCATTTTATTTAAATTTGAATAAAAAGGTAGAATAACAACAATCATGCAAAAAAACAAAAACAATATAAAGTGTTTGAGCGATGGCGGTTAACAGATAATTTTTTTTACCTTAATTAAAAACAATAATCGCATAGAATTTTTAAAGTGTTAAAAGTTACAGAAAGGTGATCATGATTTAAGCAAAGAAATATACGCCCCAAAATACCTATATTCTGAACAAATGTTTAATTTTGATGTGATGTAATATAACAAAATAATTACCATAATTTCATATAATATATTGTTAAAACAAATTTTGATCGGCATGAAAAAATAGTGAATACTTTTCGAAAATTTAGGTTAGCGCAAAATCAAGTTTACGTACTGATTCTTTTAGTTCTTCTATGGTATAAATACATACTATTTCGCAAATTCGATAAACGTATCCAGCCTCGGATGTTCTAGGCGGTCCGCTCGATACAGGATGCTCGCAACACCGTTCACCTTTCGGTGCTACAAAGAGTTCTCAGGAAATGATATTCGAGGTGCGGCTGAGCCATCACATGGCGCATCTTTGATCTTTGCAAACGGACTTTCAAGGTCCTTTTTACTACGAATTACTTAATTTTTACGCAAATTTACATTGACGGTCATTATTTAAAACCCACATAATAATAAACAGTAAAGTGTCCTATCTCAAACAGGTTCTTTCATTAGATAAGTAGCTTATTTTAACAGATTACCCAATAATTCCGCCACAATACAGTGAATGATTTAATGGCACTAATTAACATAGGTATACCAATTATTTCAATAAAATTGGAATGGACTAATTATTTTTATAACTTAATTAATAAAGATGTAAGGAAAGTAAAAATTATATAATTAATACAATAACGGATTTTTAAGGAGAAATTTTGTATCAAAAACAATAATTAATGCAAAATCAACAAACATTCCATTAAGCTTCAAACATAATTTGACCCTTTCAAAGAATAAGACTTAAATTATCTCTGAAAAAGTTCTAAAATTTTTCTTCATTTAAAAATGTTTTTCCTCCTATCATGATATGCTAAATTCAATATTAAATTGTTCCCTAGAATATAATAAATTCATTATTTTATATAATAATCTTTTTTTTTGTTATACTTTGTCACTTTGTTTTTGTTTTAATAAGCAAATTATTATGTTATCGTTTTTCGTTGCTGGAATTCCTATAAATCTTCGATGATTGAGATTAAATTATGTTGTTCAGGAAATAATTGTCAAACAAAATATTACTAAAAATATATATTATTTATAAGGATATTAAAAAATATATGTAACTAGGTTTTTATTGTTCTTAGAAGTATAATATTTCTAAAAATTTAATAATGGATTTTAATGACAATTTTCTCTTATTTTGGTAATATAACATATTTTTAATTAAATACTATATTTAGGTCGTTCTGTTATTTACATTTTTTACTAGCTTTTTAAAACCGGTAATCAAGAATGGTACAATTATATCAGTCTAATACAGTTAACTTCCTGGAACGAGAATAAATATAGGCAACTAGTTAAACACGGCAGCAAACAGATTTATTTATTTCTTACTAAAATCTTAATTTTTAAGTGTCACACTATTCCGGTGGCCGTATAGATATCATTTGACTGGTGATATTTTTCAATCTAATATTGACAAGTCCCTTGAAAATGCTATTATTTGGCTTGACACGAGTATTAGTTCAAGAACTGGCTTTTCAGTTAGCAGAAAAAAATGAATTCTCGCACACTTTTAAAATAAACAAAGACAGAGCAGGGCAGGAATGGCTAGAGGGTTTTTTACGGAGAAGTAAAGACATATCTTTGCGAAAACCAGAGCCTACCTCAGCAGCTAGAGCACAGGCTTCTAATAGACCACAAGTGTCCAATTTTTTTAAGGTCTATCAAGGCTTAGTATCTAATATAAATATAAGACCTGATAAAATTTACAATGTTGATGAACCTGGACTCTTAACAGTCCAAGAACCTCAGAAGATACTTTCAACGACTGGGAGAAAACAAGTGGGGTGCATCACGAGCGCTGAATGGGAATCGAATGTCACTGTTGTAAGTAGTATGAATGCGTGTGGGTCATAGATTCCCCTAACATTAATTTTCCCACAAAAAAAAATTAAATATGAACCCCACCCGACACGCTGGGAATAGCTCAAGAGATAGCTTCAGCATTTTTATATCTAGTAAAATCCAGCACTGAAGATAAAGTTATTCTTGTTGTTGATGGGTATGCTAGTCACAAAAGAACAGATGCCTTAAACTACATGAAAGAGAACGGCATATAAATCGTTTGCCTACAACCGCACTGCAGCCATTGGATGTTTGTTTTTACAGTCTGCGGAAAACATATTTTCACCAGGAAATAACAACATGGTTAAGATCACACCCGGTAGAGTAGAGACACATCTGCAAATAGGAGGTTTATTTAATAAAGCTTATGGGAAGGAGGTTAATGTTCAAAATGTATGCCATGACTTCAAAAACACTGGTCTTTGGTTTGTGAACCCAGATATCTTTCCTGATTACAAATTCGCTCCAGCAGATACTACAGATATATAACTAACACCCATCAATCCTCAAACGTTTCCAATTGAAGGTGAAGATTTGTCCAACACAATAATGAATTCTACAGCAAATATTAATCTAATCATACCATCAATCAATAATGCTGTCAATAATGAAAATTCAATGACAAACGCTCCGAATTGTCCTGTTGACGTCACCCAGCTACCGTCTGTTGAAGTAATTCCTGGTCCATCCTCAGAGTCGATGTCTCTTCCATTAGATCTTCTATACCCTGCACCGAAGGGAAAATTTGTCCGTGGTCAGGGCAAGGGGAAGCCAAAAAATAGAAAGTTACACCTTATACTCACCGCTACCCAAAACATTGAAGAGATACAAAAAATAGCTCCAAAGAAATCACCAGAAAGAAGAAAGAAGGCTGTTACAAATACACTCTTTAAGACTGATAGTAGCGACAATGAATCTAGCCTAGTTAACGACAACGCACAGGAAGATGAAGATGGCTGTGCTTGTATTTACTGTAATGATCTCTATTCACGTTCCAAGCCTGGTGAAGGTTGGTTGAAGTGCATGCATGGTTCCCGTTGGGCTGATACTGAGTGCGCTGATCTACCAAAGAGAACTAAGCATTTTATTTGTGTTCTTTACGTATAATTTTATAAAAAAAAATATAGTACATCATTATGTCCATTACCTCTGTGTCATTTTGTCTACATAGTAAGGAGAAAATGGATTTTCATTGATCTCTATTGAAAACTTAATAGCTAATTAGTAAAATATTTTGTTGATTTTTATTTGCTAATTTTACAGAAAAATAACTAATATTGTTTGTTGTGTGATTTAATTGCTATTACTACTAACAAATAAAAATAATATATACATATATATCTAGAAAAGTCAGGATTCAGCAAAGCTCTGTTATTAGTTTTTTTTCTGAAACTCTGAAACACCTAACATTTAGTCATTTATGTTATTCAGAAAAATATGCTTTTGAAAAATTTCGTTTAATTCAGCAGGTTTACCCGTAGAACAAATAAGGAATCGTCCATGAGGATGAAACCACCATAGTTTCATTTCGTCTCAAATAAAAAGTAATTTCCATTTTGTTTTGTGAGGATATCTTGAGTAGGACTTCAGATATCAAGAAAAAGTATTTGCGATGATTCACCTCCTTTTATTAATCTTTGAATGTTTTAGGGGTTGTTTTCACCCCGATGAGAAGGCAAATGTCAATAAAAAGGAACCATAAATATATGGCAGTTGCTACTTAATAATCACCTTAAATTATGACTTATGAACACAATTTTTTTAGGTATTTTATAACTTATTTTGTTTTTTTTTTGCATGTGGATAGTTTTACCTTGTCGAAGGGGTGAATTTAACAATTTTTTATGTCTGTGACCTAAGCTTTAAAGTGAGATAAACTAAACTTTTTTATTTTATTTCATTGTCGAGATATTAGATTTTTATTGTCAAAACTTTTATTTTACTGAAACACATTATGCAACTCAATTTCCTCAATTTTGATAATTATTTTCTCAAAATTGAAACAGATGCTCATCTTGAAAGTTTCCTTAGAGCATTATCTTATCATAAACTTTCAATTAGCAAGCATTTTGCTTTCAAATACGAGTTCTACAAAAGAGGTTAATTTTCATCTATTTTTTTTTGGTCACTCTTTTTAAGTTTCTGCAATAAAATGGTATAAGAGGCATAGTCAAAAGCCTCGTTCAGATCACAGAAGAAGACGCAGCTATATTTTTGATCCTGGAATGAATCATACACACCAGTATATCCAAAACTCTCTGAACTGCACCTTTCCCCCTCTAAACCCATATTGTCTATCGCTAAGCAGAGTATTTCATTCCAGATAGTATTTTATTTTATTGGCAAGATATTTCAAGAATATTTTTGAAAGAATTGATAAAAGAGATACTTGTCTATAATTTGCAACACCTTCCCTATCACCTTAAGATAGATTTTGGAAGCCACTTGAAAGTAAACTTAAATTTTTCAACGAGAACTTCAATTTTTGACGCCGAATTCGAAAAAAAGGCAACATTTCATGTCTAGACATCACCGTTGTTGTTGAGTCAGATAGATCTCCTACGTTTGTTTGAGTTCAAAATATTAGAAGGTATTGAGAGTCGAAGAATACCCTGAAAATCATGAGAAGATCCCTTTCTATCATGACCCAAATTTACGCTTATACTTACACATGAGGCCTTTTCACGGCTAAATGATTGGTAAATCAGATTCGGCAACCTCTGACCGGTATCTGTTGGATCATTCTTTTGTCGACAGTAATATATATTCCTATTTAATCTGGAAATGTTTCGATACACTTTATTTGAGTTAGAGAATCATACTTGTCACATTGATTATAACGTTTTCACCCCCAACAATCCCAGGGGTATATTTGACCCAACAACCTAGTACAAATCTGAACTTGAAATCTCTTGTTCTTTATGAATCCCCGGTCAAAAATAAGGATTTCATTTGAAAAATTTGAGGTAACTTCTAAATGACTTCTAAAACCTCACTCAAGCTCAAATTCAAGCACATCAAAGATAGCTTTGATTCATTCAACTTTTTACCTAATAACCACCCTCTACGAAATAGTCATATCAACAAGTTATCTGACATTTAAATGACCTCTGGGAATTACCTTGACCCCTAACATGATAATGCAAAATTTTCAGCTCTTTCCGAATTCCAAATTGGCCCTGAAATAACTCTTATATTTAATCCCTGGGACATGGTCAAGGTTACCACCAAATACCCTATTTTGAATTCTGAAAGTTTTGTCTGAAATATTCTTTCTGATAATACTTTCCCTCAGAGTTCCATTTCAATACTTTTGAAACACTTGATATATTTCAATAAAATATGAAACGTTTGAATATGATCATGGTTATTAATGGCATGGGTAGTAAACAACTATTTTTTATTTTACTACATCACCAACTGGATGTATTCGGCACTTGCAATCAAATTATTTATTCATTCAACGTTTCGAACTCTCTAAAGTCATCCTCAGGAAAATTAAACTCAAATTCTCTACATAATTTTAAAAATTTTCAAGTGTATGGTTAGCATCAAAAAGCTTCTGTTTTTGTTCTAGTACCAATGCCGTAATGCCGATGATTCCTCTAGGACTTAAAGAAACAAAGGACATCGATTTTAGGGAGCCTTTCAAGGACTTTATTCTCGAACATTACAGTGAAGATGCGAATAAATATGAGGACGCAATTGCTGACTTCATGGATACGAGGCAAGCAATTAGAACACCTTTACGGGATTCTACAGGAATAGGTGAGTTATCAACACTGTATAATTAATGTAGAGTTATATTTAATAACGATTACATGAAAAATAATCTTGTTCCTTATGTGGCCCCCTCTTGAGCTGTCACTATGTGACTTTCAATTTTTTTTCTAAAAAGTTATTTTAATTCAAAATAAGAATAATGGTAAAACAATTATTTTTAATCAAATCGGTATAAGTCAGTATTAGATTCAACATATTACAATAAATACTATCAAAATATGTTACCATTCAAGATTTGATTGAAAATTACAATTTGCCTACAATTAAATTGACTTGCACCGATTTCAAATACATTGAGTGTAAAAACTTAGTGACTTAAAAACTATTGTTAAAGTTAGAACATAAGTTTCTTCCATTTTATTTGTTACATCTTTTACTTTACTTATTGTGTCAGCACATAAAGTCAGGGGTACTAATTTTCTTCCACATTAGGAATAAAAATTTGACGTAAATTTATATGTGTCAAAGTATTTAATGATTTGCTTTATTATTCCTAATTTTGAACGAAATTGGTACACTTAACAACAACCAAAAAAAAAAAAAGAAACATACAGATCGAATTTAAAATCTACTATTGTTATTGAAATTAAAAATGCTTTATTTGCTATCTCAGTTTGAGTTTTAGTGTCTTTATTGTTTTTAGGACTTCTTTTTCGGTACTACAATCAACTGTATTATGTAGAAAGAAGGTTTTTCCCACCAGACAGATCTTTAGGAATATATTTTGAATGGTTCGATTCACTTACAGGTACATATATTTTAATACTATGGGTTACTGGTGCAATCAAAACGAAGTTAACTTTTTCAATAATAAAAAAATTATTATGTCAATATTGTTAGGACATGTTTTAAAATTACTTCCTATACTGAAGATTTCTCAAAAAAGTGTAAATGCACTTTGCTGACGACCAGGTAATACTTGCCCACGATAAAGAAGATCTGGAATATATGTCTTGAAAGTTGATCGAGGAGTACAAAAAATCAGGACTAGAAATAAATGTGTGTTGTTTTTGTGCGTTGGAGGAGATTTAGAGGATTTAGACCCCGGTAATACCAGAACGATAGAAAAATGCGAAGAATTGCGCTAGCGTTTAGTACAGATCTTTTAGAAACACCATGTATAAGTCTATATAAAGAACATTTCATTGCATGTGTCGGTACAGTTACGATCATGACACGGTCCAATGTTGTGAACGGACAGCTCAAAGATTCGATAGTAATGGTATAGTTCGAAACAAATCGTTTGTTATCGTAACAAACTACCTACAATTATATATTCATGCATAGATTCAGGAAAACCAGGCTCGTGAACATGCGCATAACATTCAACAATTAAAAGTGGAATATTTTTTTATAAAGAATTGGGACATAAGAATGTACAAACCATTTTATTCCCAAATACATAATTTAGATACTACAGCTGGTCAAAATGACAAGTCTACACAGACTGTTCCGTTTAAAAAAATAATCACTGTATAAATACACAATCTGTAATTCTGTAGCATAGTAAAATCAATTTTCTGGTAAATTTTACCCCGAAAACAAAAACGTACCACAAAAATATATTAAGGATGTTGTTATTATTATTGTTTTTTTTTTTAAATAAAAATGTAAAGGTAAAATTATCAAAATTCATCTATTTTTGTTTATTTTAGGTGTTCCTTCATGCCAAAGAACTGTAGCTTTCGAAAAAGCATGTGTGCTGTTTAACATGGGTGCCATCTATACTCAAATCGGCGCGAAACAGGATCGATCTACAGCCAAAGGATTGGACGCTGCTGTAGATAATTTTTTAAGAGCTGCCGGTACCTTTAGGTAATGTTATAAATGATCTTATTAAAAAAAATCATTTTATTTCATATTGTGTAAAATAATATTGTTTTTTTAGGTATATTCATGAAAATTTTACTAATGCTCCTTCAATGGATTTGGGACCTGAAATTTTAGAAATGCTTGTGCAACTTATGTTGGTAAGCAGTATGGTTTCCTGTCATTACAGGATTTAAGAATAAATAGATATATAAATAATACAGAATAAACTTTAAAAACATTAAATTTATTGAATTTTAGGCTCAAGCTCGAGAATGTCTTTTAGAAAAACTACAACTTCAATCAGAAGATAAGAGATCGATTGATATATGTTTAGATTTAGCACAAGAAGCAGCAGAATTAGCTGAATGTTATGCTCATGTTCATGAGCTCATTTCTCATGAGTCTGTGCACGATTATGTAGCTTACAGGTATTATTATTTTGTTGTAATAAAAATTATTATTTTAGATCGTATCATTACTTATTAGCTATTATGTAATAAAAATCCTGTAGATGACACATATCAGAGAATTTACGGTTTTAAATCCAAGTAACAGGATTTCTAAATAACCACATTTTAGAATATATTTTATTGCTTTCAGTTGGGTATCTCTCACTCAAGTAAAAACAGAATATTACACAAGCATGGCACACTGTCACGTAGCTGCGGGAGTTCTACATAAAGACGCAGGACGCATGTCTAACACAACTAAAGAAACTCTACAGTTTTTACATGTTCAAAGTAATTCTACACAGTTAGATATAAGGAGTCCAAAAGATGAAAATGAACGAAGACTTTTAGGTATCTATGTTTGCAGTTTTAAATTGAAACATAAAAATACCTGATCAAGAAATGTCTAAATAATATATCAAAATTATTATTAAATTATGGATTATTTTTTTAGGCCGAGCACATCTTAGAGAAGCTTTAGTTTTACAAGAAGAGTGTCAACGACAGCATAGAATGTGTAGAGAGTTGAGAGGAAAGCATGCTCTATCTGCCGTGTTAAGGAACGCCCATAAAAAAGCTTTGCAAGCTTATACAGCTACAGACACCGAGGATGATTTTAGTGATATGTTAGATCCACCTCGAGTACAACGTAAGTGGTTTTTAATTCTCCAATTCTTGCTTTTATTTTCCCTTACTTTTAATTTATTATCCAGCCCGATAAATAAAAAAGAAATTCAAAATATTTTTACATTTTATCTCTTTAAATTTCAGCTGCTACAAAATTTCAATTATCTCTCACAGCACCAGATTTTGCTCAATTCAGGGTAAACGATTTATTTAGAAGTCTTGGTCCCATCGCCATTTTTTCAGCCAAACGTCATTGGTCTGCCCCGAGATTAGTACAGTTACACAGGGGTAGAGCAAATGAAGGTTTTGGATTTTCCGTAAGGGGCGATGCCCCTGTTATTATTGCTATTGTAGAGCCAGGTTCTTTAGCAGAGGTAAGTCATCTTATAGAATAAGAGAAAATTACTACATAAAGGTTTTTGAAAATGTTTGGTCTTTCCACATTAAAATTGTAATTTTATTTTAGAGAGTAATTCCAATTGTATTTTTTTAGTTTGGAGGTGTAAAAGAAGGTGATTTCATAGTCAGTATAGGAGATAAAGATGTCAAATGGGCTTCACATGAAGAAGTCGTTATTTTAATTAAAAATGCTGGTAATTCGTTAAGTTTAAAACTTGTAACTCCAATGGACAGAAATTATCTTAAGGTAATAAAAAAATAACATTTAAGTAAGTGATTTTAATGTTGTGTAGATATCCATTCCTAAAATGGATTGTACATAAGACAAAACAGGTTAAAGGTATCACATGAAAATAAATACAGAAATTATTCTCCCTAAAAAGCACAATTATTTATCAGTTTTGTGGTGAACAAGAATAAGAAGCTATTTTTCTCATGAAAATGGGAGAACATAAAAAAAGAAGATTTAGGGCAAAACTGGAAGAAAAAATTTGACACTTTTTTGTACACAGGTTGCTATATCTCAGGCTATTATATATATTTCGATACTTTGACCACGGATTCTTCATGGTATTACCTAAAAAACAAACCTTGGCCGGAGTTCCCAAAGCAATTCTTGGCTGAGTAGCGAATTTTCAAATTTGTGCCATCAGGTTTCACACGCCCATACATACTATCGCAAAAGTTAAGATACGAAGATTTGAATTTCGAATAATCAATTATTGAATATTAAAATATAATTAATAAGGATATAGAATGATGCGCTGAAATCTGTTTACCGTCTCAGTTGCCTAGGGCATTTCGGAACTGGAATAGGCGATTACCCAGGTGTTTTGAAGTGGTTGGTGGAGAGACATCCACCACTTCCCATGCAAACAGATTATATGGTGCTGCTTTTGAAACCCAACCATTCTCCTGAGATAATTTTGTCAGGTTGAAAGGATTGGGAGGAGAAGCTAAATATTTTGAGAAATGGATCCTGGTAGTTTACAAATAGATATTGACAAGATGAAAAAACTAGAGCCTGAGTGTCGGCAGGAGTACGGGAGAATTTTACTCTCTCCAATGAGACGATGTTTAGAGCAGAAATTTATACTATTCTGTAGTGGCACCATTTCTGTGAGAGGGACATAAACAGTATTAAAATAGGAAACATATGCTCAAACAGTAGGGCTGCGATATTGCCATTGAAGTCTAGTGCCGTACTTTGCGACTGGTGTCCGAGTGCAAGGATATACTGAATAGTTTAACAAAGAATGGCTGCACAATAAGACTGGTGTGGATTCCGGCTCCCTCGGGTATATATGGAACTGAGGAAGCGGACTGTTGGCAAAGATGGTGTCCAAGATTTAACCATATGGACTCCTACCAATTCTACCAGTTGCAGTTACCATTGATGAATTAAAATTGCTGCTAGTAAATTTATTGAATCGTAGAGAGGGGCTCCTGAAATGAGGTGTGGCAAGGAACAACTATATATAGAGGATGTTTCATTAAGGGTTGCCCGGTACCATATCTTAGGAAGCGATAGTCCAGGAACATTGGGAAAAAATCCCGTGTGGCCATGAGAAATTGCTAAAAAT
The DNA here is from genome assembly GCA_034092305.1 of Diaprepes abbreviatus. Classification (NCBI taxonomy): domain Eukaryota; kingdom Metazoa; phylum Arthropoda; class Insecta; order Coleoptera; family Curculionidae; genus Diaprepes; species Diaprepes abbreviatus. The sequence goes on from JASJET010000218.1 coordinate 7,886,497, forward strand.
AATTTTAAAATTCCTAACTCTGTCGCTAGGGGGCGTATATATATATATATATATATATATATATATATATATATATATATATATATATATATATATATATATATATATATTATATATATATTATATATATATTATATATATATATATATATATATATATATATATATATATATATATATATATATATATATATATATATATAATAAAACAGAAAATTCTCGGTTGCGCGAACGTAGACTGTTGGTAAACATTACTCTGAAGAACTTGAATACAATGGAGAAGCTCCGGGTCCAAAAGATGACGACAGCGCTGTTTCGTCTTCATATGGGACTCATCAGGCCATTGAATCCGGTACAACCATCATCTCGCAGTCGTGCGTTATCCATTATTTTTAACTGAAAAACAGTAGATGGGACACGAATAGCGACATCTAGACGAATCACTCAATAACATAAAAGCAACACCGACCTACAATATTGTATAAAACCTCCATGTGTTGACGCGACGGTAAAACAAAAATAGAAAGATATCAAACTTGATACAGAAAACATGCGACCGTAAGGAGAGAGGTCGCATCATTCGACATCGGCAACCAAACTAACGGCGGGCTTTCGCAGTTCAAGTTGGTGTCGCACCAATGATCTCCCTCTGAGCATCCTGTATGTTTTTAAGTCAACGATTATAAAAATAGAAAGAAGCTTTGGTCGGTATAATTTTAAAATAAAATAGAAAAGTCTCAGATGTGCCGACGTAAATTGTTGGTAAACATTAATCTCGTATTAAAAAGTGCGGAGAACTCCCAGACAATGAAGAAGCTGAAGGTCTGGAAAATGACGACCGCGCTGTTCGCTTTTGTTTTTGTAAGGAACAAAATACGGTAATTAAAAAACTGTAAAAAATAATAGGTAAAAAAAAATAGTTACATTAAAGCAGGAGTGGGAATGTCAGATTAGGTTTATATTTGTGAAATTGATATCTTAAAATTTTAATCCTTTTTAATAAATCATACAAGAAGCGTTAATATTATAGGATTCTTATCATCTTTAACATATATATCTAGTAATATTCTTTATTTATAAATGTTATCTATTCAAATTTCACTAACATAATATTAACGCGGAGACATAAAAGACAACTGCGTATTTTGTAATTCAATTTTTGGGGAAAGCGGCACTTAAACTAATAATATTGCTGATTAAATTAGTAATTGAATTTATAAAATTAATTAAATGATGCTAAACGTTTTGAAATTGTTTAAATAGCACCAATAATTAACTTTTATGTTAGTTTTTAATATATTTTTAATAATATGTAAAAAATAATTATAAAATAAAATTTTATACCTTTTTCGTAAATAATAAATGCTTATTTATTCTCTTAAACTTTGCAAACTTATATAAATTTTAAATATTTTCAGTGATAATTAGCACGTTAACATTCCATCGTTCTGGAATCCGTGAGGCAACAAAAGACAATAACGGACCTTTTGAATATTAGAAAGTTCTTCAGTGGAATTCTGGAAGTTCTTCAACAGAAGCAGTGTTCGTTAAATTAGTTTTTTTCATTTTACAAATTCTTACATAATTGTCACTAGTTGTCTTTCATGTTTCTAAAATCATGCTATAAATAAGTAGAAGTTATTATTATAAATAATCCTAATTAAAGTCACTATGTCTGTCTTTAATTAGAAAATTATTTCTAATCGAAGCTTTTTACTGCTCAAGATGACCAGCCATAAAAATCTCTGAACTGGAACTATGCTTAACCCTAAATTTTTCCTAGAACACTTCTTTAATTACTGGACATTTCTCTTCTTTTTAACCGACTTCTAAGAGGAGGTTTTAAATTCGACCGCATTTTTTTTTTGTATGTTCAACAGCGGCTCCGAATTGAAAGAAATTTTTTACAACATGTTCAGGAAGTTGCTGCGGTGATCTTATTTTGGCCGAAATTAGTTCAGTAAAATCTAAGATGGAGGCACTGATAATACGGTGGACCAAAAATATATTGGATCTTCTTTGAAAATTTGAGTCAGGAGAGGCCTATGGACTCGTATGTTGTAATAATGGAATTTGAATCGGTTATGAGGGTGAGAAAACTTACGTTTGACTTTTAAGTCAGAATTTTAAGAAAGGAAAATGACTCGAGCTATGACCAAGTAGCCAGACTTTGACGTATAGATTGAGTTGCCGTGTTGTGGCGATCAGGTTGTGGGATTGAGTTATCATAATGTTGGTGGATGTTGCTGCTCTGTTTAGATATTTGGTTATAGAGTCTCTAATGAAATCATGAAAAGTATCGCATTTAAGATCCCTGTGGATGATAGTGTTTCTTATGTAGTATGGGACTCCGCAAATCATTCTGAGGACTTTGTTTTTAAAGCTCTCTTTTCATCTGAACCTGGTTCTGCTTATGGTGATCTATGTTAGAGCACCAAAAGACAGAATGGATCTTAAAAAGTGCTTGTAAATGGTTACTTTATTTTTAAGGTTCAGTTTACTGTTGCGGTGCAGTACCAAATAGAGAGCCATCCAAGAAGTTCTGGTTTTTGATAGGATATTGTTAATGTTTTCTAGCCAATTAAGTCTACGGACGAAGACTAGTCCCAAGTATTTCGCTTGATCCCGCCAAGGAATGCGAATATTGGAGATGGTTAGCTAATTGTCCGGAATCGGAAATCTAGATCTACTAAACATGTGGCGTCAGTTTTATTCGGATTGAGCTCGATTTTCCACTCAGCCATCCATCTCTCTAACTTGTTAATATGACGCTGTAGCCTAAAAATTATATGGCGAAAACACCCTGAGGATGTCGCGAATGCAGTGTCATCATCAAACAAAAAAAGTTTGTTGTAATTATCTCTGGGAATATCAGCTGGCTGTATAGAGGCTGAAAAGAGTGGAGGACAGGGGGGGAGGATCCTGCGGCACCCCAGCTCTTATAGACTTGATATCTGAGACAGCATCATCCGATGACACCACAAAAGATCTATCCTCAAAGAAACTTGTGACTAGTCTCACAAGGTAGCTCGGTACTTTTAGCCTTATCATCTTGATAACAAGCCCATTATGCCATACTTTATCGAAGGCCTTGTTGATATCAAGCAGGATTGCGCCTGTGTGGAATTTTGTATTAAACCCTTGTAAAATCATCGATGATAGCCTGGTGATCTGATGAACACTGTTCTGATTCCTCCTGAAGCCGAACAGCTCCGAAGGCAAGATATTCATCTTTGTTTTCTGCTTAAAATAACGCAATCTATGATTTTCCCCAGATCAGAGAGAAGGCTAATAAGTCTTTAACTGTTTATATTTGTGGCCCTTTCGCCTTTCTTTTTAATAAGAATAATCTTAGCCTTCTTCCAATGTGAAGAAAAATGAATTGATTGAATAACTGAGTAGGCTATGCTAGTGATAGCTGAGAAGGTCTTGTCCAGTGCAAGCCTCAGGGCTGCGTTCGGGAGACCATCCAGGCCCGGCGCTTTTTTGACAATAAGTCCCGAGGCAATCTCTTTAACTTCCTCGGGGACGACTGGTATGCCTAAGTCGATAAATGGAATGGACTTGAATATCTGGGCTGTACGATCAACGCGCTGCTTCTTTGTACAATCAGTGCTGGCGTTTGGCTTGAACTGTTCATAAAATTTCTCTGCAAATCAATTGGCTTTGCCCTGAGGATCTATCAGAGTGATATTACCATTTGTGATATGAGACAATTGCCTTTTTGAGCCTTTAGTCAGGCTGCGTGTCATTCTGAACAGGCTGCCGTCCTGGATTTGCAGTCTCTAATTTAGACTCCCAGCATCGATTGTACTGATTTTGGAGCTCTCTCTTTATCTGCTCAGATGCCCTTTTCGCTAATCTCTTTGTTTTTGAGCTTTTTATTAATATGGTGCCAACTTTAAAAATTTTGACTTCATATAAAAATTTATATTATTTTTTGCTTTCCAAGGCTTTTTTAGAAGTCGGAAAAATTTTTTTATAAAAATTTTATTAAAGTATGAGTAAATTCTAAATTTACTCATGATAGTTCTGAAGGGTAGAAGGTATTTCCTAATAAATTATCATCATTTCACACACACTAAAACTTTTCTCATGCCCAATAATTAAAATTATTTTATTTCTTGTGGCAGTCGCTAGAAAGCGCTGTGTCAGAAATCCATAAATTTATTAATTTTTAATAAATAAAGTAATAGCATGATAAATTTATAACATTTAAAATAAGAACTAAATAAAGAAAACTATGGTGAAATTTTAAAATATCTGTTTTGGGATTTTCAAATAAGACACCATTTTCTTTTAGAAATCACACCTAAAACGCTTACTTATTAAAAGACTTAACAATAAAACAGAAATACAGTAATTTTGTTTTAGTCTTCAAAATCAAGTCAGTCAAAAGGGTCAGTGTCGACTCACAGTAGTTCCAGTGGCGTCTCGAGTGGGATGTCTAGCCCGTCTGGCTCGATGGCTCAACATAACCACAACAACAGCAAGAGGCTCAACTGGAACCCATTTAAACGGAACCATTCAACGAGCAGAGAAGGAAAGGATTTCTTTGAAAATGTTATATTGAGATAAGAAAAACAAGAGAAAAGTGTATACCAGAAGATATGTATATAAACTTTTTATTTTATATTAAGGTTTAAAATTTGGGCAAAATTTCAAGAAAAGCAATAATTCTAAAAGTATTTAATATTAAAATTAAAGAGAATGGGAACTGAAATAAACAATTTTATAACTAAGTTATATATTTAAAAAAAAAGTAAAGGAATGGTTAATTTTATTTACAGTCACATTTTTAAATTTCTTAGACGCAGATAGCATTTTTGTAATCAGCATGTACTGTTGCGCGTATTTCCAAAATGGATTGGTATAGCTCTCGCTGTTGTAGAGAAAATATTGTTCGTTTCGATACTTTTAACAAAATTTGTATTGAAAATTCTCATTAATGTTGTACACTAATTGTAAATAATATTAATTTGTAAATAAAAAATATTTTCATAAGTTTAGTGTGCGTCTTCTCAATTCTAAAATATAAATATAACCTGAACTAGCTGAGCTGACGGTATCTAATAAAATCCAAGATAAATAGTATTATTTATACAACTTTTGGATATAAAATTGAAGTGTAAAATATCACAAAGGGTGCTAGAGGCCAAAACAACTGAAAATGTTGAATGGGACGTCCCTTACTTTTTTTTAACTGGTAATAAAATAGTCCTATGTTATTTGATATTTCAATTTTTTGTTAAAAAAAATAAATAATATCATTTAACTGTTTGTATACTTTGTCAGAATATCAAACTTATTAAGGGAGAACAAAAATTTACCTACGCTCTATAATCAGTAAAAAATTGACTTAATGTATTTCGAATATTTTGAGGTAATGCAACCACATATACATATAAAATAAATACTGATAATAATCTATAAAGACAGTGAGTGGAATATGATCCCAACAATAGAAACCGCAATTTTAAAGTCGGATAAGTTCCGCTAATTGCTCTCATTTTATTGGTTATTTTGAATAACCTCTAGCATGGATATATTTAAATATTTCTCACATAAATAGATTACCTTTAAATTCTTTTAAAAGTTCATGAATGTACGATAAATAATAAACTTTGAATAAAAGTCCACCTTTATATTTTAAGAAGATTTAAAGATAATAAAGATCACTATAACCTAATATTTTATTTAGAAAATCCTTTCCATCAAGACAATTTAAAATGATATAAAATTGGCTTCCTGTATTGGCCACAGATATATTGAAGGTACCAATAGCACTTTTCCGTCTCTTAGTTGCACACTAAAGTCCTTGAGAATGAGGAGATAGACATAGAGTTTAATGTTTCAATTAAAGATTGTGCAACATGGTCAATATTTACTTTATATATATATATATATATATATATATATATATATATATATATATATATATTATATATATATATATATATATATATATATATATATATATATATATATATACGAGTAACCGACTCTTGAAAGTTGTAAAGAGTTCAAATACAAAACTAGCCTTGACAGTTGGCGACGGTTGATAATGTTCTATAATTTACTTCAAGCGTTTGAAGAAGTCAAAAGATATATTTTTTTTTTGATTTTAGAAGCTAAGGTATTGATTAGAGATCTTCTTCTTCAAGTGCCTTCTCCATTGCGGAGGTTGGCAATCATAATAGTTATTTTAATTTTTGAGACAGTTGCTCTAAATAGTTATTTTGAACTGCATCCAAACCATTCCCTTAGGTTTTTTAGCCATGAAATTCGTCGTCGTCCTACGCCTTTTCAGCCACTTATTTTGCCTTGGATTATGAGCCGTAAGATGCTGTACTTTTCTCCCCGCATAATGTGTCCGAAATATTGCAGTTTTTTCTGTTTTACTGTTATCTCGACACCCACGAAATCCTCTGAATCCTTCTATAGGTCCACATTTCAAAAGAGTTAAGTCTTCTCATTGCCTCTCGATTCAGTGTCCATGGTTCCATTCCTTAATGTAGAACACTGTATACGTAACATTTAGTCAGTCGTATTTTCAAAGCTAACGTTAGATCTTTGCTGCAGATAACCTTTTTCATTGTAATAAAGTTGACGCGTGCTTTCTCGATTCTGGTTTTTATTTCGACGGTATAGTCATTATTTTCTGTTATTAGGGTTCCCAAGTAAGTGTACTTCTTAACTCTTTCTATGTGCTGGCCTCCTACCATTAGGGTTTCATTATTATTGGTGGTGTTTTTACTAATTATCATGAACTTGGTCTTTTTCGTGTTAAGAGAGAGTCCATATTCTCCACTAACCCTTAATATTTTATTCATTATTTTTTCTAGGTCTTTCAAACTATCAGCTATTATTACAGTGTCATCTGCATACCTAGTATTGATGACTAAACTCCGTTTACTTTTATCCCTGCTGTTTCAGGTTCAAGACTTTCCAATATGACCTCTTCAGAATAAGCGTTAAATAGTAAAGGTGACAATATACACCCTTGTCTGACTCCCCTTTGTATTTCCACATCTCCGGATATTTCCTGTCCAATTTTTACTGATTGTAATACAGATTTAATTTCAATCTTAAATCTCTTTCATCCACATTTTTGCTTCTGAGAATCTCTATCACTTTGTCATGTTTGACCCTATCAAAAGCTTTGTTGTAATCTATGAAGCAGACATAGAGGTCCTGATTGATATCTAAACATCTTTGAGTAAGCACATTAAAAGCAAATAATGCTTCTCTTGTACCCTCTCCCCGTTCCAGAAGCCAAACTATATGTCACTAATATCCAGCTCCAATTTGGAATGTATTCTAGCTTGTACAATTTTTAAAAGGGTTTTCAAAGTATGTGACATGAGACTGATTGTTCGATAGTCACTGCATTCTTTTGAATTTGCTTTCTTTGGTAAGCATATGAATGTTGATGTTAACATTTCTCGGGGAATAGTTCCTGTCGTGTAAATTGTATTAAATAATCTCACCAATAAATCCAAATTTTTGTCATTGATCAGCTTCAACAACTCACCTGGCATTTCATCTGGACCAACAGCTTTATTAGTTTTTATCGACCTCAATGCATAAATGACCTATGCTTTAGTAATTTCAGGCCCCATGTCACCGCTCAGACTATTTATAGAAGAATTTTCGTGTCTTTGATCTTCAAATAGCTTTTCTATATATTCTTTTCTTTATTATTATCTTATAGATTATAGATAAAAAAGTTTAAATAGTATTTGTAGATAATGAGAAAACCTACATTTTGAACTATAGCGTGATTCATTTGATTAATGAATTATTGCAAACAACTGAAAAAATCGTTGAAATTAGCGGTTTTTTGTTTATGCAGAAGTTATTGCAGAAAATTATTTACTTCTCTCTCTCTCTCTCTCTCTCTCTCTCTCTCTCTCGCACACACACATAACTTTTTCTTGGTGTCTTTAAATCTGATAAAAAGTATATGTTTTTAACCGCAGTTAAATTATTGCTAAAGTTTAATCACATTGCAATATACGATAACAGCATTATAACACTCTAACCATGAATTTTAAATACTTTTGAACATTTAAAATAGTGATTTTAAGTGCATTTTAAAGCTTAAATAGTTTATAAAACATTGAATATTAAAATAATTGTTAAACACATATTAACATGAATTTAAAAAACCCAGACACACTTTTTTTAATAAGTAAGACGTCATTAATCCAACTACTTGAAACAAGACCCTCGCTGACACTCTTAAACATGGCATACTTCGAGTTATTGAATTTTTATATTATTTACAACAATATTGGCAAAAGGACTTGCGTGAACTCAAAACGAACATATGACTCAATCTGAAGCCAATTTCTACAACGCAAGAAAACTGTGTCAATTATTTATAATCTTTATTGCATATGAAAATCATCTCGAATGTAGAAGAGTTTTTAAAAAATTTAAGTAAAAACCTTGTAAAATTTTTATTAAATGAAAAATTAAAGCTCTTTTACATTTTTTTGGTGAATCTCATATACAAATATTGATATACAAATAAGCATTGAATATTGCCAACTATCGCCAACTATCATGGCTAGTCTTATATTTATCCCCTTTACAACTTTCAATAGTTGGTTACTTCAAAATCTCCGACATATTATTTTTAGTGACAGATGAATATTTTTATAAAAAGTTATTTTGCCCAGATTTTTCGTTAGATTTTTTAGTCAGTTAAGATTAGTGTGGCTTGTTAAGTAAAAATAAGTCAAAGTACTGATATTTTCGATCTAGCTTAAGTTTGAAAATTAGATATATCGCTTTTTATTACGCCTTAACCTCCTAAAATAATAAGAACTTTTTCACAAAATAAAACGAAAAAAATTAAAACAATCAGCAATTCTTTTTATTCATCGAAAACGATAACAGTTTAGGAAAATAAGTAATTATACGTATTTGTACATAATTTTATTAGCTTTTTATTATTTTAGAAGACCAAGGCACTTTTTAATTGTGAATATAATTATTTATTCTTTATTCCTTGTTACATAACTGAATATTTTATTATTTTAAGAATATTTTTGTTATTAATGCTGATAATTTCAATTTATAATAATTTAGAATTCGTAGGAATAAAAAAAATAAGATCTATTTTATTTATATGTTAAATGATTGTTGTGTACAGTAATGCAATATAATTTATATACCAAAAATAATGTTTTTTATTATTTATTAGTTCAGGACATCTCTTCCATGCGGCGCACTAAACCTGGGCGCCACGTTCCTAGAGGCGCCAGAGCCTCAAATCTCCAAAGTTTCCAATTAAAATTAAATAATATTTTTACTGTCCGAAAAGACAAGTATTTTACTTTCAAGGGAACGTTCTCAGGGGTTAATGTGTTAGAGTATATCAAAAATATTCCACACCCATTCTTTTACATCCTGTGTTGTTTTAAAACATTTATTTTAACCGACTTCTAAGGAAGAACCACTAGGTTTTTTAATAGCTTTGTTCACAGAATGGATTTAGAACCAATTCTGAACTAATACGCATGCGCAGTTGAAACAGTAACGTTCGCGGATAACAAAGTTCTGCAGCCGGATTCTGTGTCATATAGAATTCTATTAATAGCTTTAATTCTATACGTCTGGTATTTTGTGTTGCAGAATAATCGCCTGATACTGATTATTTCTGTCGCCAGGAAGCGATCTGTCGCAATCACATAATCTAACCTCATTTCTTGTTCAGAGGTGATCCGCAAATTGTAACATTCTAAACTTCAAAAAATTTGGACAACTTTGTATCATATGGCTTTATTTTGGAAAAACAACAAAAAAAAACTGTCAAACATTGACATTGATGGCGATTTAAAATAAATAGTTACTAGATCTCACTAAGTTTACAATAATGTTTTTCATTTGGATAGTACGATATCCGAAAACGCCCGAAATATAGACGATAGAAATATAGAATGCCGACAAATGCTATTACTGCTTTAATTCTTTACGTCTGGTATTTTATGTTGCAGAATAATCGCCTAATATCGATTATTTCTGTCGCCAGGAAGCGATCTGCCGCCATCGCATAATCTAACCTCATTTTTTGTTCAGAGGTGATCCGCAGATGGTAACATTCTAAACTTCAAAAAATTTGGACAACTTTGTATCATATGGCTTTATTTTGGAAAAACAATAAAAAAAACTGTCAAACATTGACATCGATGGTGATTTAAAATAAATAGTTACTAGATCTCACTAAGTTTACAATAATGTTTTTTATTTGGATAGTATGATATCCGAAAACGTCCGAAATATAGACGATAGAAATATAGAATGCCGACAAATGCTATTACTGCTTTCTCCGATAGAGATCGAGAGTAGAAACTACTGCTGTATTCTTTAGAGTAATTATCAATTGATCAAAGTGAAACTGATAACTTCATGTTCTTTTGAATATGCATTTATTTGTCATTGGGTCGAAGTGATCATGATTACTTAAAGTGATAGAACTGAAAGTGATAATGACTCAAAAGAATAGCCCTTACGTGTATAATTCTATGTAACACAGAATCCCACTGCTAAATTTTTAGTTACAGTACCATGTTCGCGGAGAAAATAATTCGGTTAGAAATCGATTTTGAACCAGTTCTACCGGTTCTAAGGATTGAACAAGAACTGTAAGTTCGGAATTTTATGCAGCGCCAGCTTTCATGTTGCGGCCGCAATGTGCAACTCCTTGCCAATTGTTTTTATTTTATTTTGGGTTTTTCTTTTGTTTATGTCATTTGTTGCATTTGACGTTCCGGTATATATTTTATTATTTTATATTGGTTTTACTTTAATTAGTGTTAATCTACCTAGAATCTTAATTAATATGTTAAAAAAGTGTTTTTTACCTTTTAGTTTAAACCTGAAAAATATATTTTTAGTAAATACTCCCATTATGACAAATCATTTATCGTCCAGCGATGAGGACTTCGAAGAAATTTTAGAGTTATTCAAAACTCCTAAAAGTGCTAATTATTTTGAATTCTGCCCCCCATTTTCAGTTAATCCGAGAAATGCTACAAGAACTGGTACATCGCTTCACTGGCTTATGAGTTTTATATTCGCAGGAAGGAGAGTCTGAAAAAGTTACATTGTGAAGTGTATTATGGTTTGCGATAACGGAAGTTGCATCGTATATGGACATTTAAGACTGGTTTCTAGTTTTGTTAAAAAAATGTTTTTTGAAACAAAAAGAAATAGACCTAAAACTATTGCGTTTTATTTTTTGTTTAGAAAATCCCACAATTTTTTATTAGGGGTATGTTTAGAATTAAATTTATTTTGAGGCTCCCGAAAAATGAACATAACAAAAAATAAAGAGCAAACAATAGATCTCGGTTAAAATATATATTTTTTTATCAAAAATCTATTCAGCAAAAAACAATACATTTTATTCTAAAAGGAACTGACAGACTTTATATTATCTAAGAACAACAATTATAATTCAATATTTCTATAAAATAATACAAATAATAAAACCTAATAAAAGACAGTTTTAAGTTATTTAAAACAACAAAAATAACTAGTTTAATCAGCACTGAACCTCGTATTTTAAATAATGAGACTTATATCACAGTGGACGATTCAAAGTTCCAAAATCGTTCGTGGTAAAAAAATCCTGAACCGGTTAAAAACTGAGTATGCGCTGTACGACAATCCTGAACTAATTCCGTACTAGTACTGGATCGGTTCGGAAAGTGACCAACAAACAAAGCTAATATATGTGCATCGATTACTCCGAAACGGTGGCTCCGATTTGACATTTTTTGCTTTATATTCAGGAAGTTGCTAAGGTGATTCCATATCAGTTTGGCCGAAATTAATTCAATAAAATCCAAGATGCGCTTATATTAGGGCGGACACAAAAATTAATTTTTCCAGATTTTCTCCAAAATTGGCATGGGCATGTCCTCGAGGTCGCACATAAAATATCTAAAATTATTTTTAGAAAATTCAGTATGGATGATTGAATATGGCGGATTAAACATTTAACATGTTTTTTTTGTCCAATATTCACCAGCAGTCAAGTTGAGCAGGACCATTCCTGTCTTCAAAAATGGAGAACGGCACCTTTACAGCAATTATCGACCGATATCTCTGATTCCTGTATTCTCCAGTCCTTGAGATAACACTTAAAGATTAGCTATATGAGTATTTTGAAGGAGATGGTCTCCTGATTGGAGAATAGTTTGGTTTTAGGAGGAAGACATCAACAACCGTGGCGATCTGCAGACTATGTGTGCATAGTCGAGGATTTTGAAGAGAGCGTTAGCCTCGTTGACCTCTCCAGGGCATTCGATTGTGTATCGCATGACATACTTGTTTAGAAGCTGAAATTTTATGTTTTGGGAAAAGAGAGTGTTGCTCTGATACAGAGTATTTGTCAGACAGAAGACAGGTGACTTGCTGTCGGGGAAACCTATCAGGGGAGAAAACTATGAGGCAGTGTGTCCCGCAGGGCTCCATCTTGGGGCCTCTCCTGTTTCTTATTTATGCTAACCACATAACATCTTCCCTGACGGGGGCTAAGGTGACACTCTATGCAGATGCCACGATTTTTGTTGTGCAATCGAAGGAATATGAAACTTTGGATGAACGGATGAATAGCTGTATTGAGAGCGTGAGCGATTGGCGTCGGGCCAATAAATTGACTTTAAATGTTGATAAGACGGAGAATGACATTTTCCTTAAGAAAAGATGACGCTATTGATAACCTGAATAAAATAAAGTTCCTTGGCGTACATCACATTATTACAATAACTAAGAAAATAACATCTGGGATATTTGTTTTCAGAAATCTGGTTGGGATTTTTAATGGAAGGATGAATGACGTAGCTTATCATTCACTGGTTCATACCATCTGTGGGTACGGTTTGCTTATATGGGGCCATTCGGCTCAGGTCTAGCGAGTGTTTGGAATGTAGCGCAGGAATGTCAGAATCCTAGCTGGGATTGACTACATTGATGTAGCATTCTCGCGACAGAGTATTCTTACTCTGCCATCTCAATATATTTTTGAGTGTTTGCTATATGTCCATAAAAATGTTCATAACTATGACACTGCTTTCCACCGGCATTGTCACGTGACAAGAAATAGAAAGGACTTGAGAATACAGTTTCTCAAGCTTCGAACATCGTGGAATGTAACTCTGTATTACGTGTCAACCTTCTTCAACAAACTGCCACAGCATATAAGGGATATACTATTTCTCTCAAAAGGACAATTAAAGGGTACCTGATGGGTAAAAGCTTTTATAGCATTAATGAATCTTTAAATTGTAATGTAGGGGATGATAACATTATTAGTTAATTTTTATTCTTGTTTTGTCATTTCTGTGCTATTGCCGAACCTTAGTGTGACGCTAAAGTTGTGTTTTATATATACTTTTGACGATTGTAAAAAATTAGTAGTTTTTGTCATGAATAAATCATTGTCTATTTATTCCGGTGTTTAGAAAGGATTCGCAAGAATTAAAAGGTTGGCAACCGCTGTTCTAGGACAAAGACAGTATTATTTTATTAGACATGCCTAAACCCATGCAGACCAATAAAACCAAAAAAATTTGTTATAATGACGTAAAACTTATTATTGACATAAAATTTTATATTAAAGTTTCTAGCATGACTCTTGAATTATTTCTTTGAATCAGTAATTTGCAAGTAATACATACATTGTCATTTTCACGTTTTTGTATTCCACAGCTTAAAAATCAGGATTAGTTTTAAAGAAAAGTCCAATGATAAGTATGTCTACTACGGGAAGGTTACTGTTGACAGCTTGCACAAAATGTATCTACATTTTGATATGTATAACAAAATAACTTAAAAAATAACCAAACTATAAAAGATTTGTGAGCAATATATCAGTAGTAACTCAGAAATAGCTCGATTAGTAAACTGAAATTCTGTTTGTTTACTTGTGTGTGACGTCACCACAGTTGTAACTAACGTGGGGCGTTTTCCATCACATGATCCAACTTATAAAAATATTTATTTAATTTAGGTTTTTTACGGAATATAAACATATTTTATTCGGAAAATAAATAAAATACGCTTTTTATACTGAAATCTAATAGGATGAGAACAATTTGAACATATTTTTAATACTGTCAAACATCCTATTAGGTCTAAAAGGGACGAGCTCCTTCCGATTCACTGTGCGTTATCAATCAAGTATTTGATGTTTTATAATATACATAAAAAATTTATTTTCTTAATTCGCCAAATTAACGGCGCCCAGTTGTCAAAATATGCACCTAGCTTATTTTAAACGGGAATAGCGTCGACGCCGAGCGCCCCGACGGCCGCGCCGGTCCCAATCGATTATGAGCCACCGTCGAGGACCGTCGCGGCGCGCACTGACGTCACGACGTCATGCCAACCCGCTCCGACCACTGAAAAATATTTATTTTTGTACGGTCACATCGGGAAAACGATACGACTGATAAAAGTTATTTTCGGTGAAAATTGTCGGAGAAATTAAAGCAAATACGTCGAAGTGAGGAAAACTGTAAAAACTTAATCCGATGGGCGGATCGAATAAAAAATGTGAAAGGTGAAAATGAAGGACTGTAAGGACATTTAAGGGTGCAAAATTATACGCGATTGGTGGTGTCAAAGTCCTGTTTATTTTCTTTTAATTTTATAGATTCTCTTAACTTTAGCTTTAAATAACATGTTTTCAAAAATACTTCAGTTTTAAAATAATATATTTTGCCATTTAAGTTAATTACAAGGATAAATTACTAGTAACTTTTATGTTATCAGTTGGTCAAATAAGGTAAGGATTCACGATTGAAGATGAAAAAATACCGTTTCTTAAATACTCAAATTTGTAGAATATTTAAATATAATTAATTTTTAAACCTTGTATCACTCTTCTTAAAGAAATGTATTAAGTTGAAATAGGAACTAATACATCTACAGCTAGTTTTAAAGTTTTTAAAACGTCATTTTAAAATGAGGCCTATATACGCATTCCATATCCTATCAACGAATAGGACAATCATTTTAGCAAATAAATGAAAATATTAATTAAAAATATATTTTTTAAAATAACTAAGTATACTATAAAATTATTTAAAGAAAAAATAGTAATTTAATAAATTTTTGAGCAAATTGAAAGTTTCAAATAGACCTTAAATTTTGCTTTGCTCTTGGCATAATAATTAAGAATTTAAAAATTTGTATATAATCTAAAAAATACTAAAAACATAAGAACTCCTTTGGGCTATTGTGCTATTGAAATGGGGCCAATTCCATTATGTTTAACGACCAAAAACAACCGTATAGCCAATAAATTAATTATTAATCGTCTAATTTGCTTTCATACATTAATGTTTCAAATACATGAAAACGTATTTATTATATAACAGTATCAATAAAAATAAATACGACAAAAAAATACGATAAGCACAAGACATCTAACATAAATGAGCTTATACCTAATATACCAAAATTTTTTTAAAAAAATTAGTTTAATACCAGTATAGCTAGAAAAAATCTGTTATTTTAGTCAATTTTAAAACAGAGTTTCAATAGTTTAGGAAATTGAAGACGTACACGGTATGCAATTTTTGACAATTTTGCATCTCTAATATTATTAAATATTTCCGCAAACCTAGGCTACTTTTTTGTTAAACAAAAGATGCAACAAACAAAATTCTCCTAGCCCTTTTTGTTTTTAAGATACAGGTCAATATTGAAAATTTTTCATTTGCAAGCCCCCTCGTATCTTACTTAATGAAAAAGTAAACAAGAGTTGTAGAGTTTTTTACGTAAAATCCAGTGTCGTACTTAGTTTTTTTCTAAAGTCATCAGATTTTGAGTTATAGATCAAAATTTTTTAAATAAAACATCTTATATTCGATTTTAATTTTTTCAAGCTTTCTTAAAATGTACGGGCTATTCTATTTTCGACACTGTTAGAGGGTATTGGAGTTATTATCAAAGATATAGTGTTGCGGTTTTCACTTTAGTGCCCTACTTTTCAACGAAATGAAAGATTCCGGTGTCAAATTTGTCATGGCTCTCTTAGTTTTTAATCTAGAGGGTTATTTTGAAAATATTCGTTTTTTTCAGGCACATTTCGTATTTCTGTTATGCGTTAAATTATCAAAAAGATAAAAAATTGGTTTTTAGTTTTTTTACGTAGAATTCAGTGACGCAGTAAGTTCTTTTTCTAAAAAGTTTTTGAGAAATTAAACAATTGATTTTTTAAATAGGACACCCCGTATATTATTTTAGGTATTGATTAAGTATAATTTAGGGCTTTTCAAAAATATATAATGTGTTTATTTCATTTTGAAAAACAATGTCACAAATCGGTATTTTCAATAATTTACTTTACATGTAACAGTAGACCATGGCCAATTTATAAGAAACAAATGAAAAATTTTTGACACTAATAATTATACCGAAGATTAGACACTTTATAAGTTAATTTTAATATTTTTCTATAGTTTCAAATATAAACACTTAACTATTCTTACATATTTTACTTTAAACAACATTGTTATTATAAAACTAGAATATTGAAATTTGATTGCAAAGAAACAAGAACAACATTATTTCATAAAACTAAAGTAACAAAAACAAAATGAAACACTGAAACTAAAAACAACCAAGAGTTTTTTAAAGATGGTTTTCAAAATGACGGCCGTTTTCTTGAATGCAATATCGGCACAGTTTTGTTGCTATTCTAATTGCATTTAAAAGAATCATAGAACTAATATCAAGAGTTTGAAAACCCAAACCAATTGCCTCACGAAATTCCGCTATAGATTGATGTCGTGTCTTATGCACTTGATTTTGCAAACCTCACAAAAAAATCCAGAATGGAAAGACTGGGAGATGGTGGGGGGCATTGGTACCTACCCACCTTTGAGGAAAGTTCTTGTCCAGAAATGACCCTAACAGCCCAAAATTGTGGCTCGGGGCACCATCTTGTTGAACATAAATGGAATTGAAATGGGCCAATGGAACATTTTCAAGCAATTCTAGAATATTTTCCTCAAGGATTTCTAGGTATCGACATGCTATGGGACACCCTTCATACATCCTGTAGGCTATGCGTCGGACCAAAATAAAACATGAGACGCCAACCCCGAAGCACCCTCTTTATGCCCTTTTGAAAATTAAATGGTGATTTTCTACAGACCAATGCCTCGTGTTGTGACGATAAAAAATTTCTGCACTTGAAAAATAACATTCATCAGACCAGATGACAAACCTACCAAAAGATTCGTTGGTGCAGATTTGTTCTAAATACCATTGACAAAACGTTACTCGGCGCTCATCATCCCCATGGTTAAATTTATATGGATGATATTTATACTTTTTCAAAATTTTTTCAGCGTCATATTTTGCTACATCAACTTCTTCCTCTATTTTTCTACAGGATGATGAAGTTTTTGTTGTGGTGTACAATAACACAATTGTTTCTTTTCTCTTCAGATCTTTCTTGACATATGTTTTGGGACGACGCTGAATAAAAGATCCGTAATCAACTAGATTTCTTTTTAAACGAGCAAATATGTCTGGAAAGGGTTGCCTTCTTTCTAGATACCTAACATGAACAAAAGCAATCGCCAGATATGAGAGGTTATCCTAATGATAACGCTTTAAATACATTACATATTGAACCTTCTTGGGGACTTTCATTGCTTTGTATAAAACATATTAACATGTCATACTTTTCATAATTATCATAAACCGCCATTGTAAATGCAAAATAAATAAAAAATAAAATAAAAACACTTACGTAACAAAAATATTTCATAAATAATAACAATCTGACAAAACTGTGAAGTTTTGGACATCTGTCTTTTATTTCTTATATATTGGCCTACTGTTACAAACAAAGTAAATTATTGAAAATATCGACTTTTGACCTCGTTTTTCAAAATACAATATACAATAATATACAGAATGCCTTATTTAAAAAATCATAAGTTTAATTAATAAATCAAAAACTAAACTTTTTAGAAAAAACTGGCTACGTCACTGAACTCTACGTAAAAAAACTCTATAAAAACCACTTTTTACCTTTTAATCAATTAGCTCATAACGGAAATACAGGATGTCCCTAAAAACCGAAGGTTTCCAAAACTACGCTGTAGATTAAAAACTAAGAGAGCCATGACAAATTTGACACCTGAATCTTTCATTTAGTTAAAAAGTAGGATTATAAAGTGAAAGCCGCAACACTCTATCTTTGATAATAACTCCAATACCATCTAAAGGTGTCGAAAATGGGACACTTTGTACAATAGTTGATATTTGATTTTATTTTGAAACTGTATACTTAAATTCACAGTAGGCTATGAATATTGAATATAACCTTTATTAATAATAATGCTTTTGGTACAACGTCCTGAATTTCATTTGGAACTCTAGTTTCAAAGTTTCTGAGATCTTCTAAATATATCATGAAAGACATTTTTTATTACTGCTGTAAATCTGGATTCTTCTTCTTCTTCCTGTGCCGTGTCAGGCACCAATAAGAATGTCGAACGTGTGTGCGTCGAACTCTATCGTAATCGGCGTTAAAATCTTGTCAGAGTAGGAAGCGTGCACCACATTTTGCAATATGTTCTCGGAGAAAAAAAAGTGTGTACGAAATTCGTTCCACACTTGTTAACGGAAGAGCTAAAAGAGCGCCGAGTGGAAGGATTGTTACCGGCGACGAATCATGGTGTTCTCAATACGATCCATCGACCAAACGCCAAAGGCTGAGTGGCAAGGGAAGGGTGAAGGGCGACCCACCAGAGTTCGAGCGACAAAGTCGAAAATCAAAACAATGCTCACTTCGTTTTTTGATTCTTCCGGAATGAATTCCTGCCTCCGGGCCAAACAGTGAACGCACAATTCTACAAATGTGTCCAAGATCGACTTTGAAGCGGATTCGTCGCGTGAGACCGGAATTATACCGTACCCGTGACTGTTTTCTATTGCACGACTATGCACCAGTCCATTCCTCAATACTCATCACACAATTTTTTTCACAAAAATCGGTCTCCATGATTCATCACCCGCCTTAGTCGCCAGATCTGGCTGCGTCAGACTTTTTTTTGTTCCCTAAATTGAAAATGAATGAATACGTTTTGAAGACATTAGGGTAATTCAGAGGCATGTGACCAAGGCTCTGAAAGTTATTTCAGGTCGTTTCAGCGGTTATACGAGCGCAGAAAAATTTATATAGAACGAAGAGGGAATTAAGTTGAAAACTAAATAAAATCTTTTTTCTAAACTGTTTTTTTTTAGTTCGTAAAAAAAATTAGTCCTGGAACTTTTTGAATAAACTCTGTATACTACACTATTTAAAAATAAAATATATTGTTGCAATTTTGTTGTACACTGTATAATTTGAATATTCAGGATTTACAGTCTATTTTTATTGAATTTCTTGTTCATTCCTTAGTTAATAAAAAAGATACCTGATTTTATTCTACTATCGGACCATCGCACTAACGAGCATTTGACCTCAAAATCCGGACAAAATTAATAACGTCGTTGTTTTTGACTCTAGACGTGTCAAAATCGGTGTCCGGGGATTTTTGAGGGCGCTAAGTTGATTTCTGTCAATATTTTACTAATCGGGTGAAGGGGAACTGACCTAGGGTGGGGAGGGGAGTGGAGTAATATTAAAAAAATGTAATGGTTATCGTTTTACATGTTTTTAAGTACTCCGATTTCATTTCTGGCATTACTTTACCAATCGGATGAAGGGGCGCTGACTTAAGGTGGAGAGGAGGAGAGGAGTAATATTAAAAAAACGTAATGGGTATCGTTTTATAAGTTGACTTAGGGTAATTGTACGTTGTCCCATAAAAAGTCTTTCTCAAGATAAAGACAAAGTCTCTTTACTGTGTGATCAAGTAGGTCCTCAAGCACAACTTCAACACTCGTCTCCGTAACTCGGATTGACTCTGGTTTTGGATAGCACAGTTTCTTTGCTTCTCTAATTAGAGTATAACAAGGAAATATACCCTTATTGAAATCGTGTTACAACTCCTACTGCCTCCTTGTAAAGTCACCTTCAACAAAGATTTGCAAAGCTTGCTCTGGTATGTAATTTTTTACTTTCGGTTTCTGAGCAGTATTTATTACCTTCCTGTAAAGTTTGGCTCTTGCTGGTGTTGAAGTTGCATCTATTATTAGTTTAGAGGCCGCGGCATTTCCATTCATTGACTTACGCTGGCTGCATAGGTAAGCTCCTCAACAAGTACCTGTTCGCGGAGTTCTTTTGTATTTCGTCGTTTACTAAGATCATGTAGTTCTTGGAAATGCTTCCTTGGGCGTCCCGTAGAATTCGTGACCCAGTTATGTACTGGTATTGATGTATTAAGCCATTTCTCGTTTTTTTTTCAAAAATCTTTCTTCAATATAGTTAGATGATATACATCTTTTCTTCAAATCACTATTAAAATGTTTTAAATTTTGACTTAAGGTATGGTACTCGTTTTGGGGACATTTCGTCATTTCGCAAGGTTTATGTTCCATAAATGATACCTTATCTTCAAGTGTTCTGGATGTGCTTTGTTTAAAAAGCATGTATATCGTTTTCCGATATACCTCAATAATATTTGATGTCAAATCTGTACCTATAGGAAAAAAAAATATGTATGTAAGTAAACAATAACCAAAATTATTGCAAAAAAAAAACCGTGGAACTCAAAGCGGTTTTTTTAAGAGGGGGAAACATGTGGCAAATGTTTTGAATGTTATGATATGGCTAACGTCTATAGTTTATTATTAAAAAAGAATTGTAGCCCGACCTAGCTCGGAACATTTTCAAAAACACTAATTAGTTAAAAAGAAAAACAAAAAAATAGAAAATTTTCTTGCATATTGTTTTAGGTCCATAAAAATACTAAACAGTCATTATATTTTTAAATAATATATATTAAAATTAAATCCATACCTTGTTTTTCAGATTCCATTACAAATTTTTTTTTTAATATTCACTTTACAAAATACCAAACATCAAACACAAGTCTAAAAAAAATCTATCAAGAACGAATGCGTGCGTATTGAACGAAGCTTAGATTGCAATTAACTGTGCGGAGCGTAGCGACGTGGAGGGGCCACTTTATCATAATTTTATGATAGTACGGTTACTCAGGTATACAAAAAAAATAATTTCGATGATTACTTGTATAGTTTCCGTTTCTTTTTTTTTTGTCCGGTTTTTGAGGCCAAATGCTCGTTAGTGCATCGCGTAATGAAATCAATAACATTAATTATTGAATGTGTCCTGGATATATTTAAGAACAGAAAAAATTTACAGAACGTATCACTATCTAAATACGGTAAATCATAAATGGGGGTATATTAGTAGCTCCCTTTTGATATAAAAACAATTGACCGAGGGGACAACTGTAAATGACAGTGCGTACGATTTAAATATGTTCTTGAAAACTTTTACTCAAAAGATCAAGATTTACATTATATATAAAATAGTAAACTTCGCTGACACCAACATTTGCGCTGGGTTCTTTGCTAATCGTTTTATTTGATGAAATTTATTAACAAGCACAGGTAATTTCCTCAACAAATAAAAAAATATAAGTTATTCATGATGTCACTAAACTACATCTACACTTCTGTACAAAATCAATGTTTAAGAAAATCTAGAAACTTCTAATAGTGTAGCGTCATCTATTGACTGAACTCTAAATGTAAGTGTCAAATAAAGGTGACATTCGGCTGTCATAATGGGAAACTCGTGCAGCAGTGGGCAGGCCCATAAGGACAAGGATAACATGTCGCAGAGATCGGAGGAGTAAGTATAACTTTTTTATTTGTTATGATCATAGATCTTTTACTTTCCCTATTTTTCAATCAAAGTTACGTAACATACTATTCGCGGATTTACTCTCTTGATGGTTCATAAATACTAGCCTGTAATTGTCCATTGACTTGAAACAAAACTACAACACCATAATATAATGAAAATCTTTATTGTAAAGGGTGTTTTTTATAGAGATATAAAACTTTAAGTTGGCAACACTTTTTTAACTGGCGGCCATTTTGTCAGCTGTCAAGTGATTTATGTTTAGTTGGGTTTGGCATTTCAACATGAATAGACTGACGCCTGAACAACGCTTCCAAATTGTGCAAATTTATTTTGAAAATCATGGTTCTGTTCGAAATACGTATCGCGCACTACGTCCATTTTACGGTCAACATAATCGTCCATCAGAGCAATTAATTCGATTAACTATGGAACGTTTTCGCACCACGTATACTCTAAAAGATAATACGCATCCACAGAGACGTCGTACAGTGCGTACAGAAGAAGTCATTGCTGCTGTAGAGCGTAGCGTAGAGGAAGACCCGAATCAGTCTATCCGCCATCGTGCACAGGAATTGGATATGTGTCCATTCACTTTATGGAAGATTTTGCGGAAAGATCTTGGTTTCCGTGCTTACAAACTCCAACTGATTACTGACTTTTTCGTTCATCAATTGAACAACCATGATGTGCAGGAGCTGTGGTTTCAACAAGACGGCGCAACATGTCACACAGCTCGTGCCACAATTGATTTATTGAAGGAAATGTTTGATAACCGCATAGTTTCACGTTTCGGACTCGTGAATTGGCCTCCAAGATCGTGCGACTTAACGCCGCTAGACTATTTTCTGTGGGGATATGTGAAGTCGCTAGTCTACGCCGATAAGCCCGAACGATTGATCACTTGGAGGACAACATTCGCCGCGTTATTGCCGATATACGGCCACAAATGTTGGAAAAAGTCATCGAAAATTGGACCTCTCGATTTGACTACGTCCGAGCCAGCCGTGGCGGTCATATACCAGAAGTCATATTTAAATTATAATGCCAGAAGGTTATCTTTCGAATAAAGTAAATTTCATGTCAATTTAAAAAATTCATCTTTGTTTTATTCCATTTAAAAGTTCTATACCTCTATAAAAAAACACCCTTTACTACCACATCGTTCTCTACCACAGTTGTTCAGGGGCGGATTCAAGGACGAGGGAGCGGTGGGGGCAATTGTCCCTTTCAAAAGTTTCAAATTCAGGAAAATGGTCTCGCCTGACTACTGCATTAATTAGGTGGATCTTGCAGACCCCCTCCCCTCTCTTCGATTGATTTTAGTAGTGTCATACTGTACCGTTTTGTATACAAAGAGGCCGAGGTAATTTCGGTATTTCCTTTGCTTTTGTGAAAGCGCCTCCCCACCCCAAAAGAGAGAGGCTAGATAAGCCCCTGCCATCGTTGATTGTCGGTCTCAAATGTTTTAGTGGTTACAGGTTCGCAAAGTATAAATGCCCGATTAACAAAAAAATTCAAATTCCTGATTGTACACAAAATCTTAAGAATATTTTCCCTTATTTTCGTAGTCAACGAAACAAAAAAAATTAAAACATTATTTTACTAAAAATTGTTGGAACTTATGAAGCTCCGAAAGTAAAAAATACATAGGAGAGTAATTTGGTTGCCTATGTGTCTGTAGACTGGCCAATGAAAATTTCACATGACATTTACTTTGTCATGCTAGTGTTACCAACTCTGACATTTGTAACGGTGAATACAATTATGTTTGCACCTTTTTCTAATCCTTGGATATTTATACATTTCCATAGTCGTTCCAATACTTCGTAATGTTGACAATTATTATTTTAATTGGTAACAAACTTGGACATTATAAAAACAGTAACTCAGGGGCGGATCCAGTCTCTCTCTGGGGGGGGGGGGGGTGATATCCCAAAAGTATAGTATGGCAATTGAAAGCAAGTTGTCGACGGGAAGGGAGACGCCAGCAACATTCCCTTTTCTAGTGTAAAAGGCAGGTTCAGGTCTATTTTTCTAAATTCGAAGTTTCTTGAGGGAGAGGCGATCGCAAGAAAAAACAAGTTGTCGACGGGGATAGGATGCCGGCAGCATACACATTCCTAGTATAAGAGGTAGAATCGAGTCTATTCTCCTGAACTCAAAGCTCTTGAGGGAAGGGGGGTGGGCGTTCGCAAGAAAAAACGAGTTGACGACGGGGGGAAATGTCAGCAGCATACACATGCTTAGTATAAGCGGCAGATTCAGGTCTATTTTACTGAACTCAAAACTCTGGGGGGGGGGGGCCAATTGTTAAAATTTTACAAAAATAAACGACTGAAAACTGAATAAATATCATGAAAATTTTTGGCTGAGATATAAGAGTTAACACGTTTAAAATGAATACCCAAAGAACCTATTCAATACTCACTATTGAGACTGCATATATGGTAGAAATAAGATAGATAGTAAGTGCATGAATATTCCGGAAAATATGTGTGTATATATTCAAAATTTTACTTATGTGTAGGAAAAAATATTCCTGCATCTTTGATTCAGGATTTATTTGAATAGCTATGATTCTTGTATTAGCATAAAACAAAAAGGATATTTGAGTAATAACAAATCTCTTCACAGAAGAGTGCCTTCTGAAGATGAAATTTGTCCCTTCTGCGATAGTACAGCCGAAACAGAATAATACCGGTTATGTAAATGCGTGGCACTGTTCTGCAAGGGACTTAAATTTCTAGATGTCACCTTTTCTCCTGAAGAAATAAAGCATTTACCTTTTATCATTAAATAAAAGTGAAAAGTCTAAATATCCCGAATTTGGATTAGGATAAAGCATAAAAGATCTTACAGATCTTGGTGCTGTAGAGGAGCAAAATAAGCCTACACTCTAGAAAAAAATTAATAGACAGAACATACAGGATGGCTTAAAAAAGTAAAAGCTATAGTTCAGGAAAGTTTAAAATGAAGAAAAACTTTAACTAAAAATGAATTTTGATAGTAGATGCAACATAGTTTTTGATAAAATAACTCTGTGATTTATAAATACGGGGGGAGTTAAAAATTAAAATGTGAATTAAGTTACAAGTTAGTCTAAAACATAAAATTAGATTTACAAGGTGTTATAAAATTACATTATTTTAAACCATTTAATAACTATTTAGCATTGCTGATCATACGGAGTGTAATTTGTCGGATAAATTGTCTTATAATTTCTTCGGGTTAATCAATATTACGAAAAGATATAGACTAATTAAAAATATTTTAACTTAAATTTTCCATACCATGGTATGTTCATTTTTAAACTTCATTAGTCGAAAAATATTATTGTCGTTTCTATCTAAGTAAATTTCGATTCTTATATTTTTTATACCTCCTGTAAGCCTCCAGTTAAATTTACTAATGGGTATAAATTTTAAAAAATCACAGTTTTTTTTTTAATTTTTAACTTACTTTTTTAAGCCACTCATAAGCGTGTTATTTGTTGTTAAATTGTTTAAAATAAAGTCATTTTTTTAACTACTTCGTAAATCTCATTCTACATTCTAGACTTCTTCTTCTTCAAGTGCCTTCTCCATTGCGGACGTTGGCAATCATAATAGCTATTTTAATTTTTGAGGTAGTTGCTCTAAATAGTTGTTTTGAACTGCATCCAAACCAACCTTAGGTTTTTTAGCCATGAAATTCGTCGTCGTCCCACGCCTCTTCTGCCACTTATTTTGCCCTGGATTATGAGCCGTAAGATGCTGTACTTTTCTCCCCGCATAATGTATCCGAAATATTGCAGTTTTCTCTGTTTTACTGTTATCTCGACTTCCTTTTCTTTCCCCATTCTTCCCAATACTTCGGCGTTCGTAACTCGATCCACCCACGAAATCCTCTGAATTCTTCTATAGGTCCACATCTCAAAAGAGTTAAGTCTTCTCATTGCCTCTCGATTCAGTGTTCATGCTTCCATTCCATAATATAGAACACTATATACGTAACATTTAGTCAGTCGTATTTTCAGGGCTAACGTTAGATCTTTGCTGCAGATAACCTTTTTCATTCTAATAAAGTTGGCACGTGCTTTCTCGATTCTGGTTTTTATTTCGACGGTATAGTCATTATTTTCTGTTATTAGGGTTCTTAAGTAAGTGTATTTCTTAACTCTTTCTATGTGCTGGCCTCCTACCATTAGGGTTTCATTATTATTGGTGTTGTTTTTACTAATTATCATGAACTTGGTCTTTTTCGTGTTAAGAAAGAGTCCATATTCTCCACTGACTTTCAATATCTTATTCATTATCTTTTCTAGGTCTTTCAAACTATCAGCTATTATTACGGTGTCATCTGCATACCTAATATTGTTGATTAAAACTCCGTTTACTTTTATCCCTGCTGTTTCAGATTCAAGACTTTCTAATATGATCTCTTCAGAATAAGCGTTAAATAGTAAAGGTGACAATATATAACCTTGTCTGATTCCCCTTTGTATTTCCACATCTCCAGATATCTCCTGTCCAAATCTTACTGCCGCTCGTTGATTGTAATTCTAGACTAATTTATTTTAATTAGTGATATAGTTTAAAAGAAATTTAGAAGAGCCTATCAAAAATCATGTTGTTTTCTACTGTAAAAATTTATTTTTAAATAAAGTTTTCCTCATAGACATATAAGATATAATATAGACAGTGGATCCTATAGAAACGTGTTGGCCCTCGCTTAGAAAGAGACTGAGCGAAATAGATGAATGGCATTCCTTTATTCCACTGAAAAAAAGAGAGATACTACTCACCTATCTTGCTCTATCTTTCAAAGCGAGATCCAACACGATTCTATGGTCTATGGTTTTTCTGTATTTTTAACCGACTTCTAAAATAATGAGGTTCTACATTTCACCGCTATATATGTTTTTATGTATGTACGTCGATTACTCCGGAACAAGGGCGCCGATCTGAATAAATTTGTTTTACATTATATTCAGAAAATTATTATTGTAGTCCCATATTATTTTGACCAAAATTGATTCAGTAAAATACACCGTGGCGCTAATAATTTGGCGAACAAAAAAATAATTTTGTCCGCTTTCTCCAAAATTGATAAATACACTAGCCAAATAAGCATTTCGCCGGGACACTCGATCATTTAGCAAAAGGGCCAGATTTTGAGGTAATATAGGCCTACAGAAACAAAACGTATATTTTTTCTGCACGAGATTGTGTGCGGTGTTCGAATTATTAACAATTAAAAGGTAAAAAATATATTTTTTTGCCCATTTTTGCTTACCATTAAAAACTGAAGTATTTTTTGGACAAATTGAAAAGACTGTTCTGGAGATAAGTAAAAAAGCTTTAAAATGTTTTTTTGTAAACCTCGATATCTCTATTTGTTGCTAAAGAAAGGGCAAAAGAAAGTCAAAATTGACATAATATTTAACTGACAATAATTATTGCGAAAATCAACCTTTTTTATTTTCGTTAAAAGTTGAGTCTTGTTATGCTGAATGTGTGGTAGAAATTTCAGATCAATTTATTAAATAATTTCTGCAAAATTTAATTTATTTATCCCAGAAGACTTTTTTTTCGATAACATTATACTTAGGGAAATGAAGTTATAGTGATTCTGAGCATATCTTTTAATAATCAATTATAAAAAGTATTAAAAAACAATTTCAAGTTTGTTGAAAACTTAATTAAAACGAAGAGGTACTTTTTTTCTCTAAAATCAATATTAAAAAGTTTCCCAATTGATAAGAACTTCCCAAAACAAGCTATGTTAAATTCTTTATCATTCGATAACTCTCCCTACCTTACCCCAGCTAGATTTAGATTTTAGATTAAATGTTAAACTGCGCAGTAAAGTGAAACGAACTCCTGAAAGATAGGCAACACCTGCTTTTGTGAAAAACATGTCTATATCTTATTGTTTAAAAGTTATCAGAAATGGACATATTTTCACAGACCAGGTATATAGGTTATTTCACAATTATTATAGTTTTTACTCCTACTGCATATTTTCCTTTCAGCTAGGAAATCGTATACTACACTAAGAAAATAATCAGGAAATCTAAATAATCGTTTTTCGAATAGCGTAAACACAATCTCGCTTTAATAAACATTTGGGGAAAATTTATTTTTCGTATTATAAACATTTGACGTAAATGTGGATTTTGCAATTATTAGATGCATTTAATTTTGATTGGATGTTTGTTTGACGTGCTTTTACGTATCTGTGACGTCAAGAACAAAATACAGTATAATATTAAGAATTAATGAGAGGACAATGGGTTAACTGTTTCTGTAGCACGAGACGGAGATGGTTGACGTCGTAGATCTAGAAAATCATAGTAGAGAATAAAAAATATATAAGAGTATATTATTTAACGGGCGTAAATATAAATATATATATATATATATATATATATATATATATATATATATATATATATATATATATATATATAAAGGGTGTTTTTTTATAGAGGTATTGAACTTTAAGTTGGCAACACTTTTTTAACTGGCGGCCATTTTGTCAGCTGTCAAGTGATTTATGTTTAGTTTGGTTTGGCATTTCAACATGAATAGACTGACGGCTGAACAACGCTTCCAAATTGTGCAAATTTATTTTGAAAATCATGGTTTTGTTCGAAATACGTATCGCGCACTACGTTCATTTTACTGTCAACATAATCGTCCATCCGAGCAATTAATTCGATTAACTATGGAACGTTTTCGCACCATGTTTACTCTAAATGATAATACACATCCACAGAGACGTCGTACAGTGCGTACAGAAGAAGTCATTGCTGCTGTAGAGCGTAGCGTAGAGGAAGACCCGAATCAGTCTATCCGACATCGTGCACAGGAAATGGATATGTGTCCATTCACTTTATGGAAGATTTTGCGGAAAGATCTTAGTTTGCGTGCTTACAAAATCCAACTCATAGCAAGAATTGAAGCCACACGATCACCTAGAAAGGCGTAGATTCGGTGAATGGGCCCAAAACAAGATTGCCGTTGATCCCGATTTTCATAAGCCAATTTTGTTTAGCGATGAAGCTCACTTTTGTTTGAATGGATAAGTCAATAAACAAAACTGCCGTATTTGGAGTGATGATAATCCTCAAGTGTATGTTGAGACACCGTTACATCCAGAAAAACTGACTGTTTGGTGTGCTTTATGGGCTGATGGGGTCATTGGTCCGTACTTCTTTAAAAACGATGCTGGTCAGAACGTTACAGTCAATGGTGACCGCTATAGAGCCATGATTACATGCAGAAGCTGTGGTTTCAACGAGACGGCGCAACATGTCACACAGCTCGTGCCACAATTGATTTATTGAAGGAAACATTTGGTAACCGCATAGTTTCACGTTTCGGACCCGTGAATTGGCCTCCAAGATCGTGCGACTTAACGCCGCTAGACTATTTTCTGTAGGGATATGTGAAGTAGCTAGTCTACGCCGATAAGCCCGAAACGATTGATCACTTGGAGGACAACATTCGTCGCGTTATTGCCGATATACGTCCACAAATGTTGGAAAAAGTCATCGAAAATTGGACCTTCAGATTAGACTACGTCCGAGCCAGCCGCAACATGCTTGCGCTGCGATGGGGATTATCACGTGCTGGTTGCTTGGGAAAGGAGACGGCTACTTTAAATTCTGATATTTATTTAAAGTTGGTCCAGTAAGAGAATACCCATGCATCATAAATATACGAACATATCAAAGACAGTTCTGAGACCTGTTCATATATATTTGTATATAAATAATAAAATGATAATTCCTCTAATCCAAGCCATACGTCTCAAAAAATCTGACATTATGGGTAGAGCAATATAGGAAGAGCCATTCGAGATTAACGAGTCATTTTGTTGTATGAATACAAACTTTCTTTTGACTTCGGTCAAAATATTATTTTATTGAGTCACCGTTTAGGTTAGGCAGGGGTAAAGTCGTTCACTGGGTAATAGCGCTTATCCCACTAACTTGATAAAAACGATGCATAGAAACATGTCATGTAACCTAGAGCGCGGGGGGGGGGGGACATGATACATTAGCAGGCAACGACAAGTAACTTCAGTCGACTCACAGTACAGGAAAGTGAAGTGCGTCTATTTTCTTTCTTATAAATATGCCCAGAAATCGTCAAAGGACCACCGCTAAAGCGGCTTGGAATGAAGAAGACCTATTAAATGCTAAAACTACGACTGAAACGGGGAATGTCCAAGAGACAAACACATAACATCCTATTCACTACGTTAAGAGATTGACTAAAAAATGAGAACATGAGCAGTCCAAGATTAGGACGTAAGCTGATTTTTGGTCATTGTACTATGGACAGAGCATCGTAGATATGCGTAGACATGTTTATAAATAGTTTGAGCTTAACCATATCAATAACAATTTCGAGCCAAGCAACAGCCGGGTTAGACTGGGTACATGGTTTTATGAGGCGCAACATCTCTATTTCTGTACTTAAAGCTGAAGCAACAAGCTTAAACAGGGTTTCTATCTTTAACAAAAAAAGATATAACACATTTCTACGATAAGTTTGGTGAGGTGATGAAAAAATACAAGTTTCCACCCAATGACATTTACAACGCTGACGAGATGGGTGTCATCACAGTCACAGACCCAGGGAGAATGTTTGCAGAAAAAGGCCCTAAAAGAGTAGCAGCTTTTACAAGCTGTCAATGAGGCAGAAACATAACGGTTATGTGTGCTATGAGTGCGGCTGGAAACTTCATACCACCAATGTTTATTTTTCCCAGACAGAGAATGATAATTTGTGAGGAAAGGATAGACCACCTGGTGCATTTAACACCAACTCTAAGAACAGCAGGATAAATAAAGAATTATTTGTCGACTGGCTCAAAGCATATGCCAAGCCTACACAAAAATCTGCTCTACTGTTGGTATTTGATGACCATAGCAGTCACATATCTCTTCCAGCTTTCAATTATTGCAAGGAAAATCGTATCGTAATATTTTCGAATCTACCATACAGCTCTCACAGAACACAGCCTCTCGATGTGTCTTTTTATGGATCAATCAAGGCTGCTTAAAGACACAATTGCAATTTAAATAGCTGTCTATAGATCAACCAAGAAAAAGAAAAAAATAAACACGAAAAACAGCTTTTTAAATTGTTTAAACAAAATGGTATCAAATACGCTCTTTTCTCAGGTATAATAAAACAGAATTTTCCTTTAACTTTCCTGAAGATCAGGACATAACAAAAAAAAACCTTCTTGAACAAAACCGGTTATACACAAAAAAGGTAAACTTCTCTAACTGAAGTTAAAACCTACCGCCTCTAATGAGATTTAAACAGTACTGAAGATTATTACTTCTTAAAAAGCATCCCCAAACTTTCCCCAGCGAACTCCCCGCGGGCGCCCCATTAGTACTTATCTCGTCCTGATTTCATTCCCAAATGTTTCGATCTTTCGTAGGGGGCATTAGCCAATCTATATTGGATATTTAAATCCTGACTTCGTCCGGGAATGAGGTATTTTAATCCCTTGTAAATAGAAAAAACAGTCATTATACGAATTTTTTGTACAATAAATCAAACGAATATATTGCATTATAGCGATTTTTTTTTGATTATTTTTTGCTTCCTAATAATGCAAAAATTGTTTAATTTAAAAACTTTCCATCGGTGCTCGCTGATACCACATGTTAAGATTACCCTTGGTGGTCATCTCTTCGATTTTAATTACATAACCATGGTAGGATTTCCTCGACAGATTTATTCAGAAATGTGTTTAGTTTATGTCGCCATAAATTTTCTGGGTTTATATATTTTTAAGAAAACATTTAAATGGCCCAAAAATAATAAAACTCTAATGAATTTGATGTTAAAGGCCGATAAATAATACTATAGTCCACTTACAGTTCTATCACTCTTATCACTTTGAAGTAGTCAAAATCACTTCACCAAAATGCTAACTAATATTTATTCAAAAGGACATGAAGTTATCACTTCTATCACTATGATCATTGATAATTAATTGACTGTAACGAATACGTCTCACATTGACAAATTGTTATTATTGTTTTGTTTTTTGGTTGGCGGATCTAGGAACGAAATTGCATTTTCTTTATAGATATTTCCTTTGGGGTTGTAGTTTTGCTTCAAGTCAATGAAGTACGGAAAGAACTCGTCAATTTGACAAAGAAATGACGTAAAAATTACATCAATCTTGTGATTTATGGCCTGTTCTTACTTAAGACTTTTTCACCCCGGATGTTTGACCTTTAAAGCATCAGCTGATTTCAAAAATTTTTGAGGCCATGGGTAAAAGACGCAAGCTTGATCACCTTTGCGACTTTTCGCTAGCGTTTTAATTTTTAGTATTTTTTGTTTTGTACTTGTACAATTCTATAGGGGCCAGGACAGTCGCCATGCCGGAAATGAACCCCCCTTTCTTTTTTGTTCATTGTACAAATTTTAATTAACTCAGCGACAAATTTTCAGAAAAAGGTTAAAAGAAATCATTTTTATTCTACTGTATATTACCGATTCAACCTAGTAATGGCAATCGTAATAGTGCTCTACCTCCTACATCGGTAGATAAATAAGACGGGATATGTATTCCATCAAATTTTAATGGTTTTATTTTGAAAATAGAATCGTACAACACCCCTTAATTAACAAACGAATGAAACCCTATAAAAAGCAACTTTGATAGAGTTTTGCGTTTCATTAATTTAATTTATTAACAAAAGAGAACAGGAAGAGGTTTGATGAAGTTTCGCGAAAAGAGAGAGAGAGAGAGAGAGAGACAAAGTGAGAAATGAGGTGAGGATGATTCATTGTACATATTTATTTTTTCCTAATAATATTTTGTTCTGTAATTATTCTATTGTAATTAAAAAAAAAACGTAACATTTCATTTTTTAAACTTACTAAAATTCAAATAATTACTTTTTTATTTTTATATATTCAAGGTTTACTTCAAATATTTAATTTAATTTTTTTAATACAAAAAATATTTCTTTAAATATATTCCAAGCTAAAATTACTTTAATATAAAATATTTAGCTTTGATCGAAAATATTCCTTTTTGCCGTGTAATTAAAAATCAACGATCCAACTCAAATAAATTAGATATCCCTTAATTTCCTTCTGTTGAATTTTCAAAACGGCAATTCTCTAACAAACCAGAAAGCCCCGTTGGCCGACGTCATACTCCAAGAATGACGTCACGAAGGGTCTGGGGCGTCCTGACTAGGGATGGGTAAATTTCACTCTCGGTATAGTTTTGAAATTTCAAGTTGAAATTTTCATGAAATTTATGAAATTTATTTGAAATTTATGAAATTTTTGAAATTTATGGAATTTGGAAATTTTCACTGAAATATTTGTAACTTTCAATGAAACATTGAAACTTGTACAAATTTCCCTGAAATGTATTAATATTTCCTGAGTTAATTTGGTCACAAATACGATGTTTTTCTTTTTTGTAATTACCCTACATGAAATAAATAAAGCCAATATTTTTTTACTTTTTATTTAAAAAGTAATAGACCACAGAAACAAAACTTAACATAAGTAGGTATATGTACTGTAAATTGGCTTTATTAAATGAAGCCGAATGGAACAAAAATATAGATAGGAAAATCCAACATTTATTAATGCAGATAGGTATAGAGTGTGTCTGAAATTGGCCACGTCACGACCCACACCCAGAAACTATAAAAGTTAGGAAGATCGTTAAATGGGGAAAGTCTTAGGCAGTTACGTTAGTGATTTAACAGCACTTGGGGATTGATTGCAGGCTGTTATGGTTTTTGAAATATTTCCAAAAAAGCAAAACATTGCATTTTCGAAAAACCACAGTAACTTTTTTATTTTTGGATATTTCTAAATTTTGTAAAGACATTACTAGAGCACCTTTTTATGTAGAATACAACTGTCAACTCAAATTTTCAGTTCAAAGTTTCGGTTGCGTGGAACTGGAGACATCATTGTTTTTTTAAATACGGACTTAAATTTTTTTATTTTGGATTTGAAGATCTTTTGATCTCCCAAATTTAATGATGTATCACACTTATCTCTTAAAAGATTATTTTAGGTACTTTCCATAAGAGCCTGTGTGTTAGAGAGTAACTCTTAGTCTGTCTCTATCTCTAAGTCTTTAGCACAGAGGCTCTTATGGAAAATATCAATAATAATCATTCCATATACAAGTGTGATACATCATTTACTTTGGGGGATCAAGAGCTCTAAAAATACGAAATAAAAGTCCAGGTCCGTATTAAAAAAATACAAAGTTGATGATGTCTCCACGCAACCGAAACGTCGAAATAAAAAATCTGAGTTGGCAGCTGTATTCTACGTAAAAAGGTACTCTAATAATGTATTTACCAAATTTAAAAATATCCAAAAATAAAAAAGTTACAGTGGTTTTTTTCGAAAATGCAACTTTTTGTTTTTTTGGAAATATCTCAAAAACTAAAATAGTTACAATTAATCTGCGAGGGCTAATAAATCATTAACATAATTGCCTAAAACTTTTCCCATTTAACCGTCTTCCTAACTTTTATAGTTTCTGAGATACCATGATACCAATACCGTCGTGGCGTGGCCAATTTCGAACACACTGTATAAAAGGGAATAATGTAATAGTGAACTTCTAGTATTTTTCTTTATTATCATCAGTATCGTCATTTTCGCTCACATCAGTCATATTCACATCGAGATCATCTGATGACGAATCATGCAGAGAATAACTCTCTTCCTCAGAGTCTGCAGAGGGCGAAGAAGAGACATAATTTTTTTCACTTTCATCTTCCAAATTCTGACTACTTTTAATTTTTTTATACTGGGTTATTTTCAGCTGCTTACTTATTTTTCTTTTGTTTATTAATTCATTCTCCTGGACTTGGGAGACAGGAGCATCCGTAAAAGCCACGACATTGGGTGTTTCTAAAAGAAAAATTATTCTAATTTAAAAAAGCATACGAAATAAATCTAGGAAAGAGAGAAGAAAAAAATAAGTTGTTTTTTTTTCATCAAGGAACTTGAAAAAAGTTAGTATTAAAAACAGAAAACACACCTACCTAATTTTGAGTTATTTTCCTCATTCTGATTACCAATTCTTTTGAGAAGTCGATAATTGTGTGAAATGAAACTTAATTTAACAGTTCGAGCAGTTGTCAATCTGTTTCTTATCTTTCTGTGTATTCTACCAAAAGTACTGAAACTTCTTTCAGTGGATGCCGAGGATGTGGGCATGGAAAGAACTCTGACTGCAACTTCTGCCAGCTGTTTACTATTAATACTTCCAACCCCTTTCCACCAACTAATAGGCTCTAGATGATTGACAGTCTTCCAAATGATTTCTTTCATCCATGCACCATCTCTATTCCGGTAATTAGTCAAATTCGATAAGATAGTAACAGAATCGATGTCATTCTCGTTCATATCCTTAGATATGTTATCTACAAAATCCATGGCAGATAGAATTTGTTCCGAATTAAGACTAACACCTTGGTCTTTAGGATCGAAAATAACTGCTGCGTAATGAATTGGCTGAAGAGCATAGTCTTTACGAAAACAAAATTTTTCCATCACAGTACGCTCTTCCTGTGTGGTGGTGATAGGACTTAAAGGAATCCTCTGAACAAGATTAGACTCTATGTCAGTAAAAGCATATACGACTTTTTGTATAACTGGTTCATCCGACTCTAATGTAAATATCCACTTGACAATAGGACGGATCAGTTCTGCAAGATTTACTACTTGCACCAAAAAAATTTCATTGTCAAGTATTTTTGATCTATTCTCTTTCGTAAATAGATCACATGTTGACTCATCCACAGCTAATTTTTGGAGTGTAGATTTAGCTTTTATAAAACCATCCAATGCTTTGAGGTTACTTCCCCATCTTGTGCTTACAGGAAGTGATAACGATATCTGAGCATTTTTTTCCTTGTTGAAAGCTGCAGTCAAGATGTGAGATTTCTTGACATGTTTAACAATGTCCACAACTTTTTTTATAATTTTGTCAATCGAATCGATTTTTAAAATATCCTGAACTAAGAGATTGAGAGTATGTGAAAGACATCCCAAAGGTATGATATGTTTGTACTTCTCTTTTAAAAGCATTGCTGCTTTTCGTTCGTTAGCAGCATTGTCTGTCATGACAACCAAAAACTTATCAGCACCATATTCTTCTAAAATATTTGCCATTTGTTCAGACAAGTATTCTGAGGTGTGCCTCTGCGTTTCACTGGCAATACTTCTTATGAAGTGTGGTTGCGGATTCATAATAGTAAAATTTATTATAGCTTCATTCCTGGAAATGAAAATGCAGACATATTTTACTTTTAGGTTGCACACTCTAAGCAAACTACCACCACATACCACATGTCACAATATGTGAAGTGAGACGTGACATATCGTGGACGTGGAAGTAAAAAAAGAGTGTTATTTTTTCGTTTTTTTTTATAACTTACCGCATGTTGCTCCATGAATCTGTAGCCAAAGCCAAGTTTTTCGACTCCGTGATTGAAAAATTCACTTCAGCAGAGATTCTATTATATTCCTGATCTAATAAAGGCCCTGAAAGTGTTTTCCTGGTAGGGCATTTCCAGGATGGCCTAATAGTTTTAAAAAATTCGATCCAAGCTGACTGATCTGTTAAACTTAGCGGAACTTCACTAGTATAAACTGCTCTAGCAAAAAGAACATCCAGTTTAGCCTACAATCAAACAACACCAATGAACTAATGCATTTTAAATAAAATTAACTACTATTCTCACTATTAATTTGATACTAAAATCAACTTACTTGTTCATTAGGTAACATTGTGTCAGTGTATTTCAAAATGCTTGAGCCTGACCTGCTCGACGAAGTGATTTTTGGTGATGCATGGTATTTTCTTAATGAAAGAGAAAGAGATGCACCACTTTGGCCGATTTCACTCGCTTGACTCCCTTCCGAATTTATTTCATTGGTGAAACTTTCCGTACTTTCATTTTCTGAAATTAAATATCCATAATGTTTCGGGTAATAAAGCGAAGTAATATGTAAATTTGTTTTTAATGGAATGAATCACCCTACACTGTACTACAGTACTACTGTACCGGAGAGGGTGGTCAAAATAGGTCCTTTTTATTAGGAAACATCTTGAATTCTTGACCCAATGCCAATAGCCAATAGGTTGGACTGGGACTCGGACTGGGTTAAATGACTTTTTCTGCAGCCGTCCCGAAAATATAAGTTCCGGTATAATTTATTAAACCGAAAGTGCCACTTTACAGAAATCGTACCGAAAGTAACTTTTTTTTTACTTTCGGTTTCGGTACGATTTCTAAACTAACTAACTTAAATATTTTCGGGACGATTTTTTCCACTAACCGCGAAAAGATATCAAAACGCAGTTTGCATCATTTAATTTTTCTCTAAATTCCCGAATAGAAATGACCAATTTTACCCACCCTGTATATACCCATTATTGCCTGTAATATTTAGATAATTAGATATTTTATTACTTACCATTACCGCCACTACTGTTATCGTGGGCATTGGATTTATACTCCACTTTTCTGACTTCGCCAACAGTTTTTGTAAATTTCCCTTTTTGTATTTGTTCTTTAACAAAAGTCGGGGTTTTGAAGCATTTAACTAAGTGTTTTTCTAATCGAGTTGCGTTTTTATAGAAAACAGTGTGACAAAAAACACATTTCACTCTTTTGTCGTCTTCGACTTTAAAATAACTCCAAATACTTCCCTTTGGTTTAACCATATTCCATATTGCATTTATAGATTGTAACGTAACGATGTTAGTTGTAACTTGTAAGCAAACATGAACGAACGTGAAGAAATCTGGAAGAAACCCACGTCGGAGGAGTTGGCGTTGGCGAATGGCGAGGGCGGCTGGCAACTGGCGACTGGCGAGTGACGACACCGACACCATAATAAACGCGGTGCGAATGTGCGCTGGATCGCGACTCGCGACTTGAAAGGACGCGGACTGACTTATTTGGATTGTAGAGGGAGGGTAGCATGAGAAAGTTTCGCGAAATTTATGAAATTTTCAGTGAAATTTATGTAAATTTCTAGAAATATATTACTTGAAAATTTCACTTGAAATTTTGGAAACTTTCATTGAAATTTCAAATTTTAAGGCAAGTGAAATATTACACTTTTAAAAATTTCAAATGTGAAAATTTCATTTGAAATTTTCACACGGCACAACCCTAGTCCTGACCCAGTTTTCGGGATGCTGGGGCTCATCGGCCTTGATTAAAGTGGAGCGAGGCCATGAGGGGGACGACGGATCGTTTAAACAATAGCAGGGAAATGTTTTTGCGGAAACTATAGTAAACAAACCGGTGATGTAGTATTTGCGAGAGTAAATACCCTTGATGCAGTTGAATAAGAAAATAAACTTGAGGAAGCAATCCCCCGGGATTGATTTAATAATGTACTTAATTAAAACCTTTAATTAAGATATAGATACTGTTCTTTTATATAAATAAATACCTTACAATTACAATGTGTAAATGAATTTATGAATATATTTTATTTATTTAATTCTCAATTGCTTTTACCAATGTCCCTAAAGAATCTCAAAAGGATAGTTTAAACGTTCCATTCTAAGTTAACAAGCACATGCATTTATAGAATAGTAACACATTGTGAAGCATATATAAATAGCGATAATAACGTAAACAATCGTACGGAAAGTCCAATTTTCTTTTATTTTTCTATGTTAGCTCTTTGATTACAAAGGATAGAAAGTTGCAATTTGCTGTCTACTGTCATATTTATTTGTAAAACTTTTATTGCCCAAACTAAATCTTCATAACCTTCTTAGCTTCTAACTTACAGGGCAAAATTGAAAATGTGCCTCTTTTACTCTAGCCAATATTTCGACTGTTTGGTAACTTATCGAAAAACTAAATGAATAAAAGAATAAATAAATAAAATGTGGTGATACTTTATCATCGATGCCTAGGCTTTGTTGGGCCTTTTACATTCAACCATAGCTGCAGGTCATTCGAGACCACCAGCTTTTGTTAATCTAAGCAGCCTTGATCTTGCCTAACTACTTTCGATAGCAAAATCGTATCTCCGAAATGTTTCTTTTTCAGTTCCTGAGGACATGAAATAGTTTAATCCTCCTACAGATATCAGTTTTATGAAGATGGCCCCACAGGTGGCATTGTCAACAGTCCCACCACAATTCGCAACTCCCTAGTAGGCCGTGCGCTAGATCCAGTTATATGTTCCTTGACACTCCTTATTCCAAGCCCTCTCCACGATTCAATAGATTTGATTTCTAACAGCAATTCTAATTCCCTCTTACCAACGGCGATTGGGGCAGATATAATTGATTGGGGTCCATATGGTTTCTCTTTCCCGGGTATACCCGAGTGACCCGAGACCCCGATGAGTCTGATTGTGCAGTCGTTCCTTTTCAGACTGTTCAGTACATCCTTACACTCAGATACCAGTCGCGAAGTGACGAGACTAGACTTCAGTTCCATTATCATAGCCTTGCTGTCTGAGCATATATTTATTATTTTATTCCTGTTTATGTCCCCCTCACAGAGATGGCCACAATGCAGAATAGCATAAAGCTGTAAAGATCGTCACACTGTTGGAAAGAGTAGAACTCTCTGACTCCAGTGCTCTTGCCGAACCGTTCGACTCCAGCCCTTTTATCTTGTCGAGATACATCTGTAAATCCCCAAGATTTATTTTTCGAAAGGTTTTACTTCCCCTCCCAATCCTTTCTACTTGGCAAAATAATTTCAAGAGACGGAATGGCAAGGATTCAAAACCTGCGCCATGTAATCTGTTTACATGGGAGTGATTTCGCAAACAACTGAGAAGATAACACAGCTTTCAAGGCTTCGTTCTTTATGTATAAGTGGAGGAGGTAGGCTCATCAGAACCCCCAAAGCCCTAATTGGGCCAGTCCTCATCTCACTTATTATTTCCACTCAATCCATTCTTTTAACTTTGTCAAGTTGAAGAGGATGTTTCTACATTGTTGTACTAGGCCACCACACAATAGCGACGTCCTTTATTCGAGGTATTTTACTGATTCTTTGTTTTGAAGGATCCGGTAAAAGTCTCCTCGTTATTCCATTTTTCGTAAAAAGTATCGCGACCAAAGCAAAAAGTGACCAGGTTGTCGGAGTAAGCGCAAGCTGTCCCCACACGGCTCCACAACAAAGGCGATAGACCCCCCTTTTTTGTAGACAGCCCTTAGTTGACAATGCTTTAACAGTTACAATATTAAATATAATAATATGAACGGAAAATTCCTAATAATGACTTCATTTAAAAATCCGAAAAAATTTTAGGAATAGATGTCCATGATCTTCAATGTTATGTTCAGTATGTCTCAGTTCTGACATTAAATAATCATTTAATATAGTAATATTTCATTAAAAAAAATGCAATTGAAAATATCAATATTTAAATAAGAATTTTAGACGCCCTGTACAAAAAAACTGAATATTGGGTTATATTTTTATTTATATTTGAAAAAATGTCGATAGACTGTAGATTTTTCATTTCTTGGTACACATACCGATATGTCTTTCTAATTATATTAGTTAAACGAGTATCATATAATAATCGGTACGTCAATACTAGAATACATAAAAATATGAATTCATGGTTGCCTAAATTATTATTGTTGTTATTTTCAATAGGTAAACAATATTTAACAATATTTACTGATAAAAATAAGTTTTAAATCCTCTTTTTATTAATATTAATTGCAAACTTCGCATTTATAGTAATTTCTAATACTTAAAAACACTGAAAAGAATCACAACAAGCACTTAAACAGAAAGAAAAGATAAGTAAACATGTTTGTATCTGTCAAACATCAAAACAGCCTCTCCTCCACCGACCAAAAACAGCCTTCAAACAAATCTATTGTTGTTTAAATCTATAGGGTATGATCGAAGTGTCAAATTCAAAATATTCCTGGAAAATAAAATTAAACTAAATTAGCTGAAAATTGTTTAACTGTTTTTATTTAATAATTTCTAAAATTTAATACTGATTATAAAAGTCGAAAATAATAGACAACGTATTATCATTATTTAAGTAAACATATACAATTGTATTACTAAGATTTTTATTCTCATCCTTCAGATCTGCCAGCTATCAAGTGCGTAGCTCCCTTCCGTCCGAGAAGCAGCAGACTCTTCTAAACCACATAAGCACCCCTCATAGCGGTGTAATTTTGGAGCCCAGCACAGCGGGGCAGCAGCCTTTACATCAAGGCGTGGCTGCTCAAGTGGCCCCTGTGACGTCGTCGGGTGGGCATGCACCTCCCACGGATATGAAAAATCCTAGTTTAGTGAAGGTCATGAAAGGAGCATCAGGTAAATTTTCAGGGAATAATACAGGATGAATTTAATTTTTTATTAAGTAATAACCAATACAGTTAGGAGAACATATAAACAGAGCGGCTCCCTTTATCAGGTGCAAATGCAATAGTGCGAAGCTATTAGTACGAAAATTGTAATGTCACAATTTTTGTGTAAGGATTCCATGATCTACATAGCGTAATGCCTTGCTCAAGTCACAAAACGACATCAAATTAAATTCTAGTCTGTGAAACGATTTCAATATGTTGGATATAAGATCCAAAATGTTAGTATATGATTTATGCTTGGCTTTTCCAATACTTGCCACAATTATGTTGTGGGGAATATACTTATTTCACCATTAGTAGGGAGTTATATCTCATTTATTCGCCAAAAGAAAACATGCGATCCACATATGAACGTCCCGTCCTGAATCATACCTGCTGTACCATCTCATAGGGTCATCATCTTGT
This sequence comes from Diaprepes abbreviatus, assembly GCA_034092305.1. Classification (NCBI taxonomy): domain Eukaryota; kingdom Metazoa; phylum Arthropoda; class Insecta; order Coleoptera; family Curculionidae; genus Diaprepes; species Diaprepes abbreviatus. Next base: position 7,928,143 of record JASJET010000218.1, read on the forward strand.
TAATATGATACTATTTTCACCCAAAGCCAGAGCATGCCAAACGCGAAGAGCTAAAAATCGGGGCATTTATTATCCGCTGTTGACCAAAGCAATAAAAATTTATAGCCAGATTCACTAAGAAGATTTAAGACTTAAACCCGATTTAGTTGCCTTGGAAATTAGTTTTTCTAGATGACCAGTTTTGTTTTTCTTATGATATTGTTTTAATTGTATTTTAAAGGTTCAAAACCTGCTTGACGTATTGTTACTCTTCTCAGTTTAAATTCTCTACTGTCAATTTAGACCGGTTTTAAAGTTAAATCATGTTAGTGAATTAGGGGGTTAAAATTTATAATTCACCAATGTATATTTTTTAAACCGTTTATTTGTAAATCTTTTTTAGATTCCCTATCTCTTTCATCACCAATCAGTCCAAAAGGTTTTGAAAGACTTGCAGAAGATGTTCCAAAAGAAGTATCAAGTCTAACGGAAAATCTTCAACATCTGGTAATGGGGAGGATAGCACATGCGAAGACTTCTTTAAGAGCAAGGAAAATTGTTATATATGTTTCGGCAGCTGATTCTCAAGGTAATTCTTGGTATATTAGAATTGTTTATCTCCATATTATTATATCAGCTATTTAACACATTTTACCATCTTATAGATGCTACATCTTTGTCAGTGCCTACAAAATATGGTTCTCCACTGACAAAAAGTAAAAATGAAAGCCTATATAAGTGATAATACTTCCTTTTTTTGTAAGCAGTGCCTATATTTTTTTATTAAAAAAGAAAAAAAATTCATTTAGTATGATCAACTAGTTATTTTGCTTTTCCTCACTGTGTATGAGCGAGATAGATCGCTCTGTTTCCTTTTTGCCGTGTAACACGCACAGAACTCCAAATGTTGTCTACAGTGGTATATGCTCGAAGGGTTATGAGCAACAAGGAAGTTGGAAGGGGTAAAAGGAAGGAGAATACCCTAAACTAAATTTGGTTCCTCATATAACTCTGTACTCTCCTCAATGTGGCTATGCTGCACTTGCGCAGTAGGTTAAGGGACAGGACTGGATTTGAGAAACCTCTTATTTATGTTGTTATATTGAAAAATTACAATTTAAAGTTCAGGTTATAAAATGACTAATGAAATAAACACTGCCTTAAAAGAAATTTAAACGTAATTCTAAATAAAATCTTATCTTATCTACAATGTTAAAAAGGATCTGGCCATAGGGATTAACTATATGTTACTCCTCTTTTATGTTATTATTAAGTAAAGCGTTTTCCATGTACGTTCTAAACTTTAAAATAATTAATTTCTGATCAAAAAAAATGAAATGAAAAAAGTGATAAAAACTACACACTAGCTTAAACAAAACTTTAAAATCGTCAATCTATTAAAAGATCTTCAGTATAATCTTACATATTGACGTAATACAAAAAACGTCGGTACTTACCGAAAATAATGAATTTCCAGGATCGAACCACGCGATTTACAAAACAATACCATACACTGATACATTGTTATAAATTAAAGTCTATACAAGTGTCTTGACAACATATACAAATATAAATTCCAAAATTTAACTAATGATACTGCACCACACAACAAAGAAAATAAGGGTCGAGGACGATGACAAACAACCGCATTAAACATAAAGAATACGCCGGGACGCCGATCGTGTCGCAAACCCAGCTCTGGTTTTCCGTTCTCACATTGCTAACTTCATGCAACAAATTTACTACGAAATTTCTTTTTGCGCTCGCTCCACATAGCCAGTCGATGTCAATTTATGACATTTATTTTCTGCATGGTGGAACACTTTTTTACGCATTTAGCCTATTTTTGTAGTTTTCCTATCCCTTCCAAGTTCCTTGGCAGCAAGTCACGGTTTTGGCGGGAGAGCGTTTTATAGCATGTGTAAGATTAAAAAATGTGTGGCTATTTTTTCTTCTAATAACATACTTAATTAAAGAGAAAATCAAGGTCAGATTTCCGAAGGTTAGAACCGCATCCATTGACACGTGTTTACATTTTCTAAAATTATTTGCGAGGTATTTGCGATTCAATTCGAAAATTATTCACATAAACTCTTTTTATTCTTGCCTTTAGAATGTTATATTGACGATGAAAGTTCAAGTTGGCAGTTGAACAAAAAGAATCGGTTGGTGTAAATAAAATTTACTTGATCGTTCAGAATGAATGCTTAAATTGTTTTTTGGTAATAGTTTTCGCCACATTTAACTTTCACTTTGTTTCACGTGGGAACATTTGAGCTGTAAAAAACATTTGAAATAAAATAGAAATGGATTTACGAGGATGAAATGAAAAATTATCGGCCTAACAGCTCGCACTTCAGTTTTTGTGTATCGGCAGAATGAAAACTACATAAAACCAACAAACATTCAGATAATACTGAAGAAACATGACGTCTCAAAATAGCATAGTTAAAATAGCGCTATGAGTTCCATCTCTGCGGAGAGTAGAAATTCCATCTTCATATACACCGCAGGAACTATTAGGCTTTCTAATTTGGGCAAACAGAATATCTTATCATTTACTATATTTGGTTCTGGTGATTTTCAAAAAAGGCTAAAAATATATTTAAAATTCAAAAACGCATAATGAGGTTCTACACTACATTCTTCTCTGATTATACTTTAGGTCGTTACCGATGTTTGTCAAAAAAAAATGATCTATGTATTTACAAAAGTTATTTTTCCCCTTCAGACAATTAAGAAAGGAAGCAGACAGTTTAGTATCTTCGAATTCCACTCTGGTTCTCTCTTAGTACTACAGAACCAAAGTGAAATTTGTACCTTTTGCAAATACATATACCGTGAAATTATTTATTTTTAATAAGTTCCTACCGCTCTGGAGAATATCTAGATGTTTGTACTGTTGATAACAGTCTGGCGACAAGTTCTATGGTAGTATCCTTCCGACATGTAACGAAATAGGGATTTGAAATAAACAGTTGTTTTCTTTGTATTGTGCTCTCGGTTTGTTTCCTTTTCACTGATGAGACTGGCTGGTCAAAACCACAGGATGGGGCAGGGCAAGTTGCTTATTTGAATTTGGTGTCTTGAAACTATGGATGTTCCTAGATGGGTGGACGTAGATGTATTCGCAAAAGAGGGGCGTATAGTTAAAGCTCCACTTGGTTTAGCTTGTATCATGAAGTCGACGAAGGTGGAGTGTGTGTCAAGATATAGCTTTCTAACGGTCGCTCAATAATCGCCATGCAACATGCATTCCGTACACATTTGAATATGGCGCCTCGTGGTAGTGTTCCTGGCCGGCAGTCGATTGTTAACAACTTCAGGTAAATTGCTGATATAAAGAATTAAAACCTGTCCTCCCGCGAACAGCAAGGTCATCCCAAAATATTGACATGGTAAGGCTTTCTGTTTTCCCATTCCTCAGTGTTGAAGAACTAAAATTTCATCCTTACAAATTGGCAATGGTGCAGGAACTTAATCCACACAATTTTGTTGCTCGAGAAAATGCATGTGAGGTGCTTTTTGGCACGTCTCACGACACACTTGTTTTCTTCAGTAATGAGGTTCACTTCCATCTTTCGGAATCTATAAATAAACAAAACATGCGCTATTAGAGCTCTGAGAAAACTTCATGAGCGTCCCCTACATTCACAAGGTGTAACTGCTTGGTATGCATTATCGCGAGTTGGAATAAGTGGTTCATAGTTTTTTGAAGAAAATAGTTTCGGTGACTTCTGACCATTATGTCCACATGATTCAGGAATTTTTCCTGCCATCACTCAACGAGATGGATGTGGGAGATGCATGGTTTCAGCTGGACGGTACCACGGCATACACATCTCGTGTGTTAACGACTGTTTTGAGGCAACACTTCCCAGGACGCCTCATCTCCTTGAGGGGCGATCTATACTCATCAGCACGGTCGCCTGAGTTATCTCCCTGCGACTGTTGTTTATGGGGCAATCTAAAATCACTTATTTATAGCGATCGTCCTCGGACTTTGACATCTAAAGAACAACAGTCGTCAAGCTGTCGCCAACATATCAGTCGAGATGCTGGAAAGAGTTGAGCAAAATTTCCGAGTTCGATTACCGCAATGTATTGAGAATAATGGACGTCATCTGCCTAATATCATCTTTAAAATATAAAATTTAAATGTTGTACTTGATGCTAGATGCAAAGAACTATATATATATATATATATATATATATATATATATATATATATATATATATATATATATATATTCAAAGTGGAATTCCCTTTCTTATGGTATTAAGGAGAAAAAAAATAATAATTTTTCCATATTTATATAAACAAACAAACCCTTATATACGAGGGCGGTCCGATAAGTAATTAGCCTACATAAGAAAAACGAAAATTTTGGAAAAGTGGCGATTTATTTCTCAACATAGTCTCTTTTAGCTCAATACACTTGACCCAGCGATGCTCTAACTTCTTTAACCCGTCTGAAAAATACGTTTTCTGAAGGTCTGCAAAGTAGGCCTCCATGGCGGCGATAACCTCCTCATTCGACTCAAATTTCTGCCCGGCCAGTGAATTTTTCAAGTTTGGAAACAAAAAGAAGTCGCACGAGGCCAAATCTGGAGAATACGGTGGATGGGGCAGCAGTTCATAGCCCAATTCGACCAATTTGGTCGTGGCGACGGCGGAGGTGTGAGCCGGTGGTTGTCATGGTGGAAGAGCACTTTTTTCTTCGCCAAATGGGGCGTTTTTTCTGCAATTCGGGGTCGAATCGGCCCAATAATTAGGCATAGTAGAGCCCTGTTATCGTTTTACCCTTCTCCAGGTAGTCGATGTAGATCACACCGTGTGAATCCCAGAAAACTATCGCCATCACTTTTCCGGCCGATAGGACAGTCTTCTCCTTCTTCGGAGCACGTTCGCTGGGTGAAGTCCACTGTTTCGACTGTTCCTTGGTCTCTGGTGTGTACCAGTGGATCCATGTTTCGTCGACGGTTACGAAACGACGCAGAAACTCCTTCGGATTGCGCTTAAACAAACACTGCTCTGAAGTGGTCTCACGGTTGCACTTGTTATCCGGAGTGAGCAAACGCGGCACCCATCGCACCGACAGCTTTCTCATGCCCAAAATTTCATGCAGGATATGATCCACGCGGTCTTTTGGGATGCCTACTGTCTCAGCTATCTCGCGCACCTTCAATCGGCGGTTTGCCAATACGAGATCGTGGATTTTTGTCACGTTATCCTCCGGTGTAGCCATTTTCGGGGCACCTGGGCGTGGCTCATCAAAAACCGACGTACGACCACGTTGAAACTCGTTAAACCAATTTTTGACGGTGGCCATCGAAGGAGAAGAGTCACCGTACACCGTATCCAAGCGCTCTTTGATTTCGCTGCGCGATCTCCATTCCAAAAACAAGAATCGAATCACCGACCGATATTGCTCTTTTTCCATTTTTCTAAAATCCGCGGACATGCCCGCTTCCACACGCGGTCAAAACAAAACTGCGAGTCCGATTCGGCTGAAATTTTGACAGTAGCCGTCTACGAGAATGTACTACACGATAGTAAATTTCTCTTGCGATAGTGGCGCCATCGGGCGGTGACGCTAAGTACTTATCGGACCGCCCTCGTAGAAACCCGAGGGATAAACCCTTGGAATAGGTAAGAGATTCTCTCATGTCAATCATCTTCTAACTAGCTGTAAAAAAGGTAAGGGTTCTGGTAAACAGCCCTTATTCGAGTTTAGATCTGCGTTGATGTTAAACCTCCTTCAAACATTTTGAAATGACAATGACGTTAATTTAGCACTGATAAATTAAAACTAATTAAGCCAGCGAGCTGAAGCTTTGTGCGGTCTATGTTAGGACTTGTGACAAGTTTTTATTATATGGGGATAAGCGAAACACACAAACCGTACTACGTACATTGAAGTCATATTTTACCATAACTTATTTGACAGATATTGTAAGGCATTTTACTACATAAATTACGACAAATAAAGTATCTCTTACCCTAGACTAAACAAATATCATAATTGAAATTTTAATGTAGTATATACATGTTTTTAAATATATAAGCACCATATTTATATTTATTATTATAGTTTTCCTAAAAGTTTTAAACCACATGTTGACTCACTAAAGTCGTAAATAAAAATAAAAAGTGTTTTTTGGCACGAATTTTCATAAAACGTATGAAATTGAAAATCGTCAAAAATATGTTATAAATTTAATTTATTGAGTGGGAGTATTTCAGACTTAAAAGATACGGTTGACAGACAAATTATATTAATTTTAAGTGGAAAAATGTTATAGAATATCATAGAGCATCAGGCAGGTGTTAGTTAAAATAGACTTTTTTTCTAATTAAACGAGTTCTGTTTATTCCGTCAATTTCTGAAAACTAGCCTTTAAACATTGTTTTCCTTTTTGAATTCAATATAAATAATATATTATTTATTTATTCAGTAAAGAAAGATGTAAATTACTTTTGGAGAAACTTAAAATTCAAAATAAAGATTAGCTAAACCTTAATTCCCGATTAACCAGTAAACGTGATTTTTTACTGGATGCCAATTCAACCTGTTAATGTGTATTGTACACTTTGTTATATTTTCTGATACAATTAAAGCTCCTTATTCGCAGCGGATATGTTCCACTAATACAGAAACTGCAAATACGAAAAAAATGTATAAGAAAGCAATTTAAATGAGAAATTGTTTAACAATATTGATAACAAAGCACGACGTGAAATTTGTATATTGAATAAAAATAGTCATTTCTTGTAGATTTTGGCTGGCTGAATTGCTCCATCACATCAGGTTTTTTAAATATTCTAACCTAAAAGTGCAAAAAAGGCGAATTTGGCCTGTATTTGAGGTTATGTATCATCGCGACATTTTTCTTCTCACAAAATTATATATAGCATCTTAAAGTATAAGTCTTACTCTTTCAAATGTCGTTAAGTTTGACCAATGACCAATAAGCTTCTAAGCGTCCATTGTGATAAAACATAAATATTTTAAGGCTCTCAAAGTATCATTATCAGGTTATTTAAGATGTGCGTAGCGACGCTTAGATTTCCCACGAATTATAGCACCAGTTAGAGGAACTCACTTCTGGCTACAATCTTTAATCTATAAAGCTAATGTGGTTTCGATTTTTTCAATTGTTGGATCACGAAAAATTTTTACTGATAGCGAGGTTAAAGCTTTAAAATTCCATACTTTGTCTTCTGACTTCTTGATGGATTGTACAGTTCAATGAAAATTTACTCTTTCGCTGTTCACAAGTTGTGAGACTATTCTCAGGCAAAGTGGTTCAAGCCAATTAATCTGTCATCTTTTCTATTAAAGCTAACAGGTTAAAAGGCATATACGAGAAACCTCTCTTAAAGAGAGGCCACTACACCCCAACTAACATGTCTACCAAACAGGAAAATTATGTAAGTCAGCTCTACATCACCTGGTAAAGAGAATAGCGTCTGCCACAGATAGCAAGCAAATAGCACTGACAGAGTTTCTTGATATTGAAGGAGCATTTAATCACTTGATCCTTCTTCTCCATGACAACGTCTACCAGAAAACATGGCACTGAGGACACTCTATGCACGTGGTTACAGAACATGCTTCAAGGCAGACGAGCACAACCTAAACTGTTGAAGGAAACCGTGGACATGTTGATACCCAAGAGATGCCTGCAGGGTACTATTCCCATTTCTGTGAGATTTGGTGGTCGACGAGCTCCTGATAAAACTCAACGACCGAGGCTACCCAAGGGTATGCTGATGATATAGTCATACTCATTGTAGAGAAACATGGCAATATATTATCAGAGTTCATGCAAGGGGCTTTAACTATAGTGTAGAAGTGGTGTACTAAGGAGCACCTTAGAGTAAACCCTGGAAAAACTACACTGATACCCTTCACTAAAAGAAGACAGTTAGGAGAATTTAAATTTCCAACTGTCTTCAATACACAACTGCAGATGAGGCAGAAGGTTAAATATCTAGGTGTAATCCTGGATACAAAGCTTACCTGGACCTCATACCTACAGAAAATTATATCTAAAGGAAAAATGTTGATCACAACAGCAAAAAGAGAACTGGGCAAGACTTGGGGATTAAAGACACAAATTGTGAACTGCCTGTATACTGCGATGGTAAGATCCATGATAGCCTATGGTTCGGTTGTGTGGTGAACAAAAATCACACAAAGACGGGCCCTTTTGGAGCTTTCCAAACTCCAAAGACTAGCCTGTCTATGCATCACGGGTGCCACGAGAAGCACCCCAACAGCAGCTATGGAAACTCTATTAAACGTCCCTCCTCTTGATATAATAATCAACTTTGAGGCGAGAATGAGGCTTATAGGCTGAAAAGAAATAACGTTTGGTACCAGCATTTGAGATTACCAAGGCTGCTATTTTTGGAATGCTGTCCTGGTGGATGAATCAGCAACACCAGACCCACTGGAACCACCTTGCGGGTCACAGGCACAGTAAGCTATTGCTGAAAAGACCATCCGACAAACTAAGCCATGAAATTCTACGTCTAAGCAGATAAAAAATCTGTCTGATGACAGGACTTATAGCTGGCCACTGCCGCTTGAGAAAATACCTACATATCTTCAACGAAGAACTAGTATGTAGACTATGTGATGAAGAGGACGAGACGGCCTCACACATCATCTTCGAGTGCGAAGCTTTGACCTACTGGAGATATCTTCAGGAATCAATCAATCAGGAAGGCTAATACCCAGAGGACAAACTAGTGAGCAAGCTTTTAAACCTGATGAAGGCAACAACCTGTTCGCTTAGAACATATATGGCGGGCAATACAATAAGTCTGAAGGCTGTAGCGTAAGGACTTTACAACCCTAGCGTACTATCATATAATCAATCAATCAATCAATCAATGTGTGTAATTCACAAATTAAAATTTTTAGTTGATCTTTTTTTTACTGGTCTCAGTATAAGAACTTATTTTCATACCATTCTGGTATTCTACCAAACGTGAACTTTTTGAAATAAAGTAAATTATCTGAATATAATATGCAAAAGAACTATGCAATTTTTTAACTAATCCTGTTACAACAACAGCTTAATTCTAGAAACGTTAATTATTAGTTTTTAGAAGAAAGGGTATAAATGATAACAGTAAGTTGTAGTTTAAAATACTTATAACTTTTTGAGGCAGGTGTCTTTGCAATATTATGTACAATTTTGCAAAAATATTAGTTTTCTTTAACAACTGGCATAGAAAAAAGAATTACGACACGAGAGTGCAAAATGTTTTTTTTTTACATTTGAAAAGATAAAAGGATATAAAAATATTCATTGAAATGTACCATATATTCTTTAAATTAATGTTCATACTATCCTATAAAGATACATGTATATTTTCATGGCTTGCTATCGCTACCACGACAATGTACGATACAATTATACTAAACATATGTTAACAGTCGTTTAACTGGGTTCAACTAATCGTCAGTCTCGTTCCAAAAAACGCATCACATTATAACATAGCGATAAACAATGTACACTTAAAATATTAATAGAACAATAACTATTTATTTTAATACGTAATTACAAATATTTTTTGTTTTTAAATTTAGTGAATCCTATTTTCAAAACAAGGTATCGTGAATATGCCCATGATATAATTATTCTTATTATTTTCAGATTGTATAGTAGAAAAAGGATCACTGCACAATGTGGTGTACCCTACTCTACGTCAGTACTGTCGGTCGAAAGGTTATGAACTTCATATAGTAGATTTACACTGGAAAACTTCGTTGGAAAAACAACAGGATCATGAGTTTCCAGAATTATGTATTGGAGAATTAACAAGTAAGAAAATTAAATCAAAAAAGTATACACATACTCCTTTTCGTATATTTGTTTTCGTTATTAATAGGAGAAGTTAGGCAACTTAGAAATTCAAAAAATTGTAAAACATTTCGTGCGACTAGAATAATTTCTTCCCTCTTTTCTAATTTTGGTATATTTTTAATTTAAACTTTAAACAAAGTTCAAAGTATCAGCAAAAAGTCGATAATTTGAACCTTACAAATTCGTTTTTCATCGAATATTTTTGTGTTGGGCTAATTGCTTTAGACGATATAACAACGATGAATTAATTCCATCCAGCTGCAAGGAAACATGTATAACACCCATCCATGAAAATAAGGGAGAATTCTTTGAAGTGTGATGGAACAAAAATACTCCCTGAATTTTAAAGTTAAAAAAAACCACGCAACAAATAAACAAATAGGGATGTTAATTTACGTTTATTGATCTTACAACAATCTATAATACCGTATTCAAAAACCCTGGTAACTTTTAAACTATCTATATATACTAGCAGTTATACAACTCTAAAATCAAACACCAAGATAAAATTTTTATAAAAAAATTGAACCGACTTCTAAAAGTGGGCTAAAAAGTGAAAAATAACTATAAATTTTTATATGAAATTGAACTTCTTGAAGTCGGCGCGAAACTAATACCTGACAAAATGTGATTTGCATAAACAGATTAAAAATACTTTATTTGTAATTGCTTTTTTACCATAATTTGTATATATTAGTAGTTATTTATTTCATTTATAAATAATTTATCGCCGACTTCAAAACGTTCAATTTCATGTAAAAATTTATAGTTATTTTTCACTTTTTAGCGCACTTTTAGAAGTACGTTCAATTTTTTTATAAAAATTTTATTTTTCTATTTTTAGTTTTAGAATTCATTATGATATCCATAAATTATTTGAACTAAGTACTAATCGAGATTAGTGTACCTCGCAATGCTCGAAGGTGGCAAAAAATTACCCATTTTATCCAAAGTTGTAAATCGCCCTAAAATGAACCACTAAAAATTCGTTGGTTCTTAGAGTTTTCCAAATACCAGTAAAATTGTGTCAAACAAATATGTAGTCTGTCATAGTAAATCCACTATCTTAAATTTCAAATTAATTTTAGATTGGTAATATAGGCCCCAAAACCTTCCAATATCGATGTTTAAAGAACCTGAGATGTAAATTTCTTAGCTCAATATATTTTATACTGCAGATGGCGCTGCGCTGTATATACCTCAAGAACCCCACAATCTCAATTTTCAATATTTAAAGAACCTGAGGTGTAAATTTCTTATCTCGATATATTTTATATTGCATATTGAGTTTGTATGCGTCTCAAGAATCCCACAATATCAATTTTAGACAAAATCGAAATATGTAAAATTTTCTGGCCCTCATATTGTATCTTATCAACCTAATAGTTGTAAAAAATTAACTTTGTATTCGTAATACATGACCCCAAAAACCCTCTAATACCAAATCTGAAAAAATGCGAATAAGGTAAAATTTTCAACCCACCATATTGCATCCGCTATATTGAATTTCAAAAAAATTATTTTAGGTCTTAATCTAATCTAAATCTAAGCCCTTCAAAGCCCCATAGTACCAATTTTGGATGAAATCCGGAAATTTAAAATTTCTAGACCTATATTCGCTATTTACATCCTCAAAAACGATTCAGTCCCACCTTTGAACAAAATCGAAAAATGGAAAATTGCTATCTTGGATTTGCCATATTGAATCCTGGAAAAATATTTTTAAATTCATAACTTACACACTCAAGAACCCCCTATATCAGTTTGGGAGAAAATCGAAAAATGTAAAATTTTTAGAACACCATATTGAATCTGCCAGATTGAGTTTTTCAAAAAATATTTTAAATTCATAATTAACACTAACAAAAATACCCCAATACTGATTTTAGACAAAATCGGGAGATGTAGAATCTTTAATCCGCCATCTTGGATCCGCCATATTGAATTTTTTAAAAATAATTTCAAATTCGTTGTGTGCGACCCGAAAACTCCCCAGTACCAGTTTTGAAGAAAATCGGACAAAATTAATTTTTTCGTCCGCCATATTGGATCCGCCATATTGAATTTTTTAACAATAATTTTAGATTAGTTATATATGACTCTGAAAATTCTCTCGTACCAATTTTGGAGAAAATCGGACAAAATTGATTTTTTTGTCCGCCATATTGGATCCACCATATTGAATTTTTAAAAAATATTTTGTCTCAATTATGTGCGACTCCGAAAACTCCCCCACACCAATTTTGGAGAAAATCAGAAAACATTTTTTTGGCCGCCTTATTGTCAGCGCCATCTTGGATATTACTGCACCAATTTCATCCAAAAAAGTATAGAACTACCGCAGCGACTTCCTGAACACAACGTAAAAAATTTCAGTCAAATCGGTGCTGCCGTTCCGGAGTAATCAGTGTACATATATATAAAAAAAAACATACACACTCGACGAATTGAGACCTCATTATTTTAGAAGTTGGTTAGAAAGGAGTAACGATACTATCTGAAAGTTTCGTACTGTCTAAAGATCTACGACAAGGATGTTGGCTGTCCCCAACGGTAACTAAAATATATTTTGATAAAGCGTTAAGAAAATACAATGAAACGGGAATATAACTTAATGATGACACGGTTTCATATATTCTCTATTTTGCAGATGTTCAAGTTTTGTTAGTTTAGGACAAAAAAGGTCTAGAATGTATGACAACCAACTGTCAGTTGAATATGAAAAATAGAGAGTATTAGTTAACAAATCAAAGACTATAAAAGCCAAGGAGGTAGAAAATTAACATCTACCTAGAAACTCGAATTGGAACAGACTTGTAAGAAAGTATTTTAAAAAAGTAAATAAGTCATAGGAAATATGAACTCGATACTATTGTCACACGTAAAAAGAAACAACGTATTATTACAATTTTCTCTCTTTACTTTTTCTCACTGGTCTCGAATAAAACTCAAAACTTTTCTCTATTAAATAACAACCCTTTAAGTACTATTTAATACTTTCACATTCAAATACAAACTAAAAAACTACTCTTATCCTATCCCTATTTATATACCAATGGCATCTACTAGAATATATTAGAATACTAGTCCAGAATTCAGCTAGAAACAAAACAAATTATGATAACTCATCGATATTACATTTTCCTTCTCTACAGTATAACTACGATGATTCATCGATATAATATTTCTATAAGGATGCTGTTAAATTTTCCTAGTCCATCGTTAAGTATTTATATCTAATTCCATCTTTAAAAAGGCAGTGTTTTAAGAACGTGTGATATGGCAAATTACCAAAAATCTGGAATGACGTTTTCTAGCACTTGATATGTACTTCAGGTGAAGACATGCGGAAAACACAAATGGGAAAAATAATACACGATTAAATTAAAGAACTCGTGTAAGTAAATAAAAATAATTATAGACGAGATCCAAAGACGACAGTTGATATAGTAAGGACATGTAGAAAGAATGAATGAAAAACGGTGTTCTAAAATGATATTAAAATAAACACCGACAGAAAGAAGGAGAGGAATTTTTTATCAAAATGTTTAATTTCGATTTTGAGTAATTCCACTTTCTCTAAATATACTCGTCAAATAAGTGTTACACTTTGGTAGTACGAGCTGAAGACAAGTTTCGTTATATGGCGTTGGTTCACTTCAGGGGCAGGGTCGTTCCATATCTGTTCACTAAAGTTAACAGGCGCCAGGCTCGGTTAGTACTTGGATGGGTGACCGCTTGAGAAGACTGTGTGACCGCGGTTCGGACCCGACGTTAAAACCAGTCGCCAAGTGGTCTCCATTACCAACGCGACTTTAATCCAAAACAGACAATTATTAGTTATATGAGTTTTCAAAAATGCTTTTCACATGTGTAACACACTATAATTTTTCTACACCCAGACTCAATAAGAACTTTTTATAAACATAATTTTTGCCTCTTACGTCACTATACACATGGTGAAAAACTATCAAAATAATCTCAGGATCTTTTCTCAAACGTGGAATTCGAATAATTCAGATTTTTCTCAGTTTGCAATAAAACTATACTGAAAAATAAAGTCATACATGATAGTGCATTAATATTTACACCACTAGAAAAAATGAGTTGTGACTTATTTGTTTGTATGAGTGCGATACATTTATTTTTCATTTCAATTCAACTTTTAGGGCAAATTGAAGTGGCATATGTTATACCCGTACTGTTTCTTAACAATTCTCTGGGTACTCAACTCTTGCCAATCACGATAGAGAGTGCTGATTTTAAAATGGCACTCGAAAGTACTGACAACCAAACTGCTCAAGGATTGCTGAAAAAATGGTAAGTTTTAGTAACTAAAAAATCTTCTCAGGGGTAAAATTTTAAACTGATAAATTGCTACTAGTAAAAAATTTTCAATCTACACTAACCACATTTAAATAATTAAATAAAATTTTTATAAAAAAATTGAATCAACTTCTAAAAAAGCGCTAAAAAACAAAAATAACAATAAATATTTCTATATGTGAATTGAAATTTTTGAAGTCGGCGTCAATTAATACCAACAAAATGTAATTCATAAAAAAATTGCTAAATACTTTTGTAATTGCTTTCTTACCGTAACTTGTATGCATCTCGTGTTAGCGTAATTTATTTCATTTGGTAATAATTTATCACCGACAAAATTGCAATTTCATATAAAAATAAAATAAAGTCGGTCCAATTTTTTTATTAAAATTCATTTCTCGGTTTTTCGTTTTGAATTGAGTTGAGTTTTTAAGGTCGCAAAAAATATCTATTTTATCCAAAATTGAAGACAACACTAAGTCGAACAAAAAATTATTTGATTCTAAGAATTCCCCAAATACCAGTTTTAAATCAAATTGTACCAAACAGATAGTTAGTCTGCTATAGTAAACAAGCTATCTTGAATTTTAAAAAAGTGGAAGAATTTGAGGCGTAAATTTTTTAGTCCGACATATTTTATGGTGTATATTGAGTATGAATAAATTAATTTAAGATCTATCATATATGCTCCAAGAACCCCCTAGTATCAATTTCTACAAAATCGGAAAAATGTAAAATTTATAGTGCCCCATATTGTATCTGCACCTAAAAATAATTTTGAAAAAATGTGAATAACATAAAATTTTCAACCCATAATATTAGATCCGCTATATTGAATTCCAAAAAAATTATTTTAAAATATTAATCCAATCTTAATCTACACCTACGGAAACTCCCCATTACTAATTTTCGATATAATCCAGAAATATAAATTTTTTAAAAATCTGAGATTTGGTTGGTTGAGGTCAATAAAACTCACTTAGAGGATCAATTTTCTTGTATTTGTCGACTTTTCGATGTCTATGAGATCATCCACTGTGTACAGATAAAATCATTTTTAGGAAGCATTGTTCAGGATAATTGTATTTTATTTTTACAACGAGGAAAGAACGAGCCAGAACCGCATAAACTATCAAGTCGAACTGACGTATCAAGTTAGGTCACTAGCATGTGGAAAGAAAAACTTTTAGACCGCCATATTGCATCTGCTACATTGTATTTTTAAAATAATTTTAAATTTGTTATTTGCATACTCAGAAATTCCCTAGCAACAAATTTTGAACAAAATCGAGGAATGTTAAATTTTTAATTCGTCATATTAAATCCGCCATGTTGAATTTTTCAAAATAATTTTAAATTCGTAATTTACATCCTCAACCCTCCCCCCCCCCATACGTGGACAAAATCGAGAGAAGTAAAATATTGATTTTCTTAAAATCCTTCTACTGAGCAGAGAAAAACAAACCTCTCTCTTTCTGAGAACTCTAAAAATATTTTCTTCATTTTGGAAACCAACCTTTCTCAAATTTCAATTACAACAATTTAATACTGCTGATATATTTCGAGTTTATTTTAGTTTCTATAAATTGTACTTTATAAAAATAGTGAGCTTGATTAAAAAATAATTTTTATACATTTTTTTAGTATTTAAACAGTTAACGTAGTTTAGATACTCAAGCAAAAGGTTTCTGTTAGTTAACTGATTAGTTAGCTCGGTCAGTAGCGCACCAGAAAAGGTTTAGGTCTACTATTATAGTCGAACAAATTCAAATCTTGCTGAGTTGTAATAATAGTGGATGGGATCGATGGATCGATCAAAAAGTAATGTGTTAAAAAAAAATACGCCACAATTGTGTAAAAAATGTGGAAGATCTAGATGTTCGTAGAGTCTCAGACTATTGTAGTACGTTGAGATAGTTCTTATAAAAAGAATAGTATAACACAGTTACTGGAAATCTCGATTTCGTGTATCTTCTAAATTGTCCATAACCAGTAAAAAAAAACTCAACTAGCCTAATACGCTTTTATAGGTATATGCTAGATGGCGATGCTCAACCTCCCTGCTACAGGCTCCGCCCAATATCCTGCCACATTCCAGGCTTCAACGAAAGTTCTTTAGAAGATCGAGAGAAGGCATTTAAAGAATGGGCTCATGAGATCGATAAAATGTTAGCAGTACTTATTAATGTATTCTCAATGGAATTGAGAGATACCTATTTAACCACTGTTGTAGAACAGGTAAGCAAAAAATCCAAATTTCTACCTTCTCAGCAAAAAATCGTGAAAGAAATAATAGTTCGCAATGATGTAGTTAACTGATAAAAAGAAAGAATATGATAGCTTTCCTCTATGAGAAAAAAAATTATATCAAAAACATCTGCAAGTGTGTGAATCAGGCTGCGAAAATTTCGCTTATCCACTTTTTAATTAAACTCCTTACATTTTTAAAGTTTGGTCATGTCTCGAATTCCTATAAGAAATTTTTAACTGCAGCGTTCCTTGGGAAATTCTTAGCAAATAGGAAACTCATTTAATATCGCTTTTAGAGGAAAAGTACCTCTTAACAAAAAGTTCTGCTTAGTGAGAAAATAACTTTAAGTTAGGAAAAATCGATGAAGTAAAAGTTATAAAAGAGTTTAATAAATTTAAAAATACTGGAAAGCTTTACATCATGGTGAATTTTGACAGTAAATGAGATTTATAGGGTGGTTTAAAAATAATTTAATTTAAAATAATTTTACAACAATTAGAACAACGATCACTTGCCACTATTTTAAAAATTTCCTATAAATTTAATTTTGTTAAATTGCTGGTTAAATATCATGTAAACATTCGTAGCCTATAGATGCAATTCAACAAGTAAGTAGTGATTTAAATAACTAGGATTTTCTAATCTTAAAAAAAATTATCCAGTATGCCCCATTTTCCCCTATCCTAATTATGTGTTTTTTTAAATACTACATTATTAATGAATCTTATATGTGCTATTATGTATTTTTAGGAAGTACACAATACAGTATTTATGAGCCAAGAAATGGCCAAAAGGTGTATCTGGATGAATAGAGTCTATACACCGACTCCAAGAACTCCAGAAAATCCAACTCCAGGCGAGGAAGAAGCCAACAGGCGATTAAATATCTTGCAAAAGGATCTAAGAGTAAGTGAAATAAAAAATAAATTAAAATAAATTATTTACCTATTAACATTTCAGATTCCAAAAAATAATAATAAAATCATAAAGATTAAAGTTAAACCATAAAATATTGTAGATTAATTTAAACTCTTTAGTAGAAGCGTATACATACATCTGTTTATAGGATCAACTAACAGAGAAACATATAGTTCGAATCCAAGTCAAATACTCCGAAGGCGGTTTGAACCTGGACATCTCAGAACATAAAGATTATGTTTCGACGGTAACAACGCATCTTCAAAAGCATCTTCAGGATACTATTGATTCAATAATTGATGAGCATACGAATAAGAGTATGATAAAACCTAGTTATGGAATTGAGGCCAGTTTGTTTGAGGAATTGAATCAACAGACTTATTTCTGTCAAAAAGCATCACAGTGTAGTATCAATAGGGAAAGAACTATTGAAGAAATATATTCGTAAGTAACACACCTAGTTTAAAGAATAATGTACAAATTATTCCACTATATGCAATCAAGAGTTTTCGATCCGACTTGACTGACTTCCCGTTCAGGCAAGCAAAAAATGTATCGTCTACGTAATACACTCTATCTTAAGCTTACGCGAGAAATACTAATCGATGATACGTATATTACTTACGCGATTAAAATATAAACACAAAAAAATGAACTTTGTTCATTTTATAAAAATCCTCTAAAAATTTACGTCTATCAATATTTTATTACTTTTAAATATGTCGTTCAAGTGGTATATAAAAGTAACGTTTGTCGTTTCTGAATTCGTCTTATACCTGTTTTATCAGAAAAACAAAAATGAAATGTCTTTCTTTTTTTCTTTTCCTTTCCTTTTTCTTTCTCTTTTTCCCTTTTTTTTTTCTTGCTTCTATTTTCTTTTCGTCTTCTTTTTCTTTTTCCTTCCCTTTTTGAATTTTTTCTTTCCTTTTTTCGTCTTTTTCTATATAGATAGCTGCCCGTATTTTCTCAGGTTGCCTCTACTAGGTTGTCATTCCAGTGTAAGCGTCCTACGAATATACGTCCTATTGGAGAATGATCTCTAGATACTTTAACTTTCCTAACTTTATTCATTCTGCTAATGTAACTGTTTAATTCTTTGTTTCGGTTCTTTGCCAATTCGTTGACAGTCTCGGTCTTGCAGGCTCGTGTGATCCATGCTTCTAGTTCTGTCTCTAAGCACTTTTTCTTCCATGCTTCTAAATATTTTCATTTCTGCGGTTTCTAGCATCTGTTTTTGATCGTGTTTCCGCAGTATATGTCATTATTATTCTGACTGCTTTATAGATCCACATTCGCCACTTTTTAACATAACTAATTTTTGATTAAATAAATATTTTCAAATTCTATACTCAGTAATGGATAGTTCAAGTTAAGAACTGCAATTTACAATGAGAAAAAGTAATGTTTTTTTATTATTTTTTAGAGCGTTTCATAAATTACGTACGCGCGGCTGTGTATGAATGTATTATTATATCATTCCGTAGGTTTCTATTTCTCCATATTGTATCGGTCAAGCATCCAGCGACTCCATTCGCTTTAGTATCCAGATAGATTCCTCTTTTTGGCCTCTCATAAGTAGAGATAACCATATATTGTGTTTCTTCTGAAAGAGATTTCCATGTTAAATTGCTTTGCTGTTAGGCTGAATTAATCGAGCATTCTTTGAAGGTCATCTTCGATTTATGCTATTAATACTGCATCATCAGCTATTGTGGCATTTAGCAATGCCCCTGGTGTTAAGGACAAATAACTAAGCGATCTAATTTTCGACCACCGTCAAAAAGATAGGATGTTTCGTCCCGATATCGGTGGTCGACTCCTCAGTGGGATCCACCGATATTTTTTCCAGACATCCTTATTGTACTTTCTACAAACTTGAACTCCTATTTGAGTCAAGTTTTGCCGGAAAGTGGTGGTAAGATGTTAGTTCTACAATATGCCCCCAAAGGCATTTGCTTTCCGATATTGACCGTCATAGAAAGTCCAAGCCGTAAGAAAGCACAGGCCTAATAAGGGAAATGTGGAACGGACATCCTAGGTGGTCTTTCCATATTGGGGTCAGGCTTAATCAAAGCCAACGACGGTTTAGACCCTTGTCTGCCGCCACCCCTGCTCGGGCGCCATGTCGCATTTAGCAATGCCCCTGATGTTAAGGACATATAACTAAACTATCTAATTTTCGACCACCGTCAAAGTGATTGAATGTTTCGTCCTGATATCGGTGGTGGACTCACCGATATCTTTCCCAAACATCCTTATTCCACTTTCCACAAACTCCTACATAAGTCAAGTTTTTCCGGAAAATGGTGTTAGTTCCACATCACTATACAGAATATTTTCAGTAGTTTTCCTATCCTTTTGTACTTTCTGTGTTTCATAACCTTCATTATGATCTCTCCTATCACAAAGTTAAATAATAAAGGGCTTAACTGGTCTCCTTGCCTTGTTCGTATGTTCAGCTGGCCTTTTATTCTTACTTCTATGGTATTGTTTTAGTACGTATTAAATATTCTTAATAGTTTTAATTAAGTTTAAGGGCATGATCCTTTCATACAGTAGTTGAATGACATATTTTTGACGGATTCTGTCGCAAGCTTCTTTTCAATCGATAAAACGCATATGAGCAGATTTTTTATATTCAATTCTACCACTGTGAATCATTGTTGCTCATCTGCTAATATTATTCTCCAATTGATTTTGTTGGATATGATTATGGTGGTTAGTTTTAATAGGATACTGAACAGAATAGTTTTCTTGTTACAGTTTGGATCGATCTCATCTCCTTTTTTAAGCATGAGTATAAGGATGCTAGATTTTGTTTTATAATTTTTGTAATAAGCTCGGAAAATTGTTGAAATAGCTCTTGCACTCCATGCTATAGGAGTTCTCATTTTTCTATCTCTCAATTGCGTATGTGCTTCTTCTTGTATTTTTGTTTAGTATTTACTTCTTCATTTGTGACTATTTCTGGGAGTGCTTCTTCTAATTCAGCATATAAGGATTGTAAGTAGTCCATCCATGTTGGTTTTTCGATATGCTTAATTTCGATTATTTCCTTCATATCTCTTCGTTGACATCTGCTCACTATCCACATTTATTTTTGTAGTCCACAGAAGTGGTGTTCCATTCCCTTTGAAACTCTTTCCCAGTGGTCGGTTTTTACCCTTCTCACCAATGCATGTATTTCATTATGCAGTTGTAATTATACATAGTCTAGAGATGTATTCTACTTAAATGAGTTAAAAGTTCTGATAGCTACCCATAATATACTTAAAATACAGTGTATTTTACAAAATTTGGCCAAATATTCCTTTACAAAAATTTCGTAATGATATTTTAGTCCAGATACATGAATTTTAAAAAAATAAGAAATATGTCCTGCAAATCAAAAATTATTGTAACATGAATTATTTATATATGGGTACTAAAATATTATTAACAAGTAGCAACCTAATATCACAAATACTTTAGGAAAAATCTGTAAAGGAATATTTGGTCAAATTTTGTAAAACACACTGTATGTTTATTATAAGTGAATAACTAAATATTTATTCAATTAAGTGGCATACGTCACTAGGCTAGGTACAATTAGCTGTGAGTCATCCTGTATGTTCTTATAGTTATTGCAAGCTTTTTATGTCTGTTTTATTCTTTACAGAAAAAACGTCTTTTTATTTTCCGTACGGTATATCCTTTACCTATGGGAAGATTTCCTTGTAAATGTTCTTCCTTTCGTTATTTTTCTTTCTCCAAGCACTTCTAGAGCTGCACTTTTAATGTTATATTTAGTTTTTCCTAGCTCTCTTCAATATTTTCTTCCGCTGTTATTTTATTTCCAGATATTTCCTCTGATAGTCGTATTTTATGGATTCGACCTACAATCTTTCGGTTTCATTGAATTAAAATATTTAATTTAATTTTAGATATATAACTAGTGACCGAACATCACCCCTCATCCTGGTTGGTCCAAGTGGATGCGGAAAAACAACGCTATTGGCCAGAATAGCAGTTCACTGTCCGAACAAACTGCCAGAGGCGTTTTTAATACTCCGTTTTATAGGAATCAGCGCACACAGCAACACTATCGAACAACTACTGAGTTCCATTACTAACCAATGTTCGATTTTAGCGTATGGACACAAATGTTACTGCAATCATGTAAGTTAAATTTATTTTTAAACGCTGTTTCACCTCAATTCAACTAAGAATTCATTTACGTTAGATTAATTTGCCTAAATTTATCACTAAATTAAACTTGATAGTTTATTTTTGTATAAAATATATCCTATCCTACTGTTATACGAAGAATTTGACAGGGTATGATTGGACTGAAATCGCTTGATGTGATAAACTCAATTTACCCAGACCACCTCTGAGCCCATCTGCAATTTATCTTTTCTTTTAGGGATATCCTAACTGATAAAACACCTTTAGTGCACTAATTAAACTGAAATAAAATATTTTTTAGAGTATAGAAGAATACCAAAAGATTTTACCAAATCTATTAAAAGAAAGCAGCTTACAACGCCCCCTAGTGATAATTCTGGATGGATTAGATCAAGTTAGGGATTATAGTTCCAAAAGTACCGCATGGATTCCAACTAAGTTACCTGATAATATTAAGTTAATAATATCTGTTGTAGAAGGTAAAGAAAGTTTATTTAAAGAAATATATTTCTCATTTAAGGATGTTTAGTGCTGTTATAGAGAGGGTGCGGAGACAGGGGAAACGTGGGATGAAAGCATAGGATAATCACAGTGCCGCAAATGTTAAGAAAAATATGTAGTATTCAAAGTCTCTTAAAAGTGAACAGAAGAACTTAAAATATCCTACAAAAATAATATTTTGAGTTGTATTATAAGTATATAAAAAGGTTTTTAAAAATTAATCTATGCGATTATCGATAAAATTTAGGTCATATATATTGAGTGAGGTCTGGCAACAGCGCTTAACTTTTTTTGATAAGAGTTGTCAAAATTTTAACCTTTCTACGTAACGTGTCAATGCGTTGTTTATCAATAAGACTTGCTTCTTCGTTAACGCATCTTATCAAGCCTCCGAGCTTATGTCGACGGTCCGATAGAGAGGAAAATCTGTCAAAAAATGGTTCGAGATGTGATATTAAAGAGTTCCTAAATAGAAAACTATATACATTATAATATAGGCGGTGTTACCAAATTTCTCATTCCGTTACAGCATAGTCTAAATATCAAAACTGAAAGTTTAAGCGGATGTTTCTTTCTATAACGTACGATTAATTAAGATATCATGTTATTGCATTTTTTTCTATCTTTGAACGTGGGGTATATTACAAAGATCAAGTTTTAAGCCACCGATGCTTGAACTTTCAGTAAGAACAGTATTATTTGGGACTTGTTTAAGTAGGTCCACTCGCGACCACATGAGTCAATAGAAATGTAATACCCAATATTTGACAAATTAAACTAAAATACTAATAAAAAAAATATTTTTTAAAAATTAATAGTTTGCAAGGCATTTGTCATTGAAATAGAAATTAACATAAAAAAAATTATTAAATACGGAACTCCATTAGACTATAAGTTTACAACATAGTAAAATGTTTACTCATAAGATGCTGGTAAATTTTTATGTATATATATATATATATATATATATATATATATATATATATATATATATATATATATATACATATATATATATATATATATATATATATATATATATATATATATATATATATATTATAATAATTAATTATTTTGTGTTATTTCAAAATCAATTGGTCAAAATTTTCAAAATGAATGTACTCAAAGATCTGAAATGCGCATTCATATAATGTTACCAAAGAAATCAGTTTACTAATTTAAAAAATTTTTAACCTCATCTAATTCTGATTTCCCATAAGACTCTGTACAAATGTTTACGTTATTTAACAATGAATTCTCAAAAATTTAGGAGGTACAGTTGATTGAAATTTGACGATAGTATAAATTAAATAAAAAAAAAAGGAAGAAAATACCAAGAAGACTGCATAGAAAAGAACCGAAGTCTGAAGGGAATGAAGTCTAAAGTAGGAAAGAAGAAGATAATTCTGCTAAAGAACCGGGGCGATGAAATAAGAGATAGAAAGGAGATAATAGTGATAACTGAACAATACTATGAAGATCTATATAGCCCAAGAAACCCTCCCTCGGCTAATACTATAAAGAATTTAAAAAAGACAATAACAAATGTGAATTCTGAAGACCTGCCAGATATTACAGAGGATGAAATAGATAAAGCCATACAAGATATGAAAAGAAATAAAGCAGCGGGAGATAACAAAGTCTTAATAGAACTTCTTAAGGAAGGAGGGAGGAAAGTTAAGGAATATTTAAAGATCTTATTCAACAAATGTCTTATCGAAGGTAGGATACCCAGTGAATGGAACAACGTTAACACAATTTTGATGTATAAAAAAGGCGATCCGGCGACTCTGGACAATTATAGGCCTATATCCCTTCTCTCCCAATTATACAAAACCTTCATGAAAATCCTAACTAGCAGATTGACGAACAAATTCGACACATATCAACCTGTTGAACAAGCAGGATTCAGAAGGGAATATGGAACATGCGACCACCTGCATACACTAAAAATATTAGTAGAAAAAACAAACGAGTATAATCTGCCTCTGTACATGGCGTTTGTTGACTATGAGAAGGCTTTCGACAGCGTAGAACTATGAGCTGTTGAAGAAGCTTTGGTAAATAGCAGAATAGACTCGAGATACAAAAATCTATTACATAATATCTATCTAGATGCAACGATGACAGTACAACTGGATGACGAGCTAAAAACGAACCGCATCTCAATCAAAAGAGGAGTAAGACTGGGAGATACAATCTCGCCCAAATTATTTACAATGGCCTTGGAAGACTTGTTCAAATCATTAAATTGGGAAAATAAAGGTATAAACATTAATGGCAGATTCCTAAATCATCTGAGATATGCAGATGATATACTCTTGATCGCATCCGACTGGGAAGAGCTGCAATCAATGATAAACGACCTCCATGAAACATCACAGGCCGTAAGAGCGAGTAAAGAAAACCAGACAGCCGAAATAACACGAAGAACTCGATTGGAATGGACGGCGTTCGGAAAACTCTCCTATGTTTTAAAAAATCAGAAAATTCCCTTATACTTAAGAACCAAAATATTTGATTGTTGTATATTGCCGGTTCTAACATACGGAGCGCAGACGTGGACCTTTAAAATCAAATTTGGACAGAATCCGCTAAACTCAAAGGTCTATGGAACGACACATGTTAGGAATATCACTCAGAGATAAAAAACGAAATGAGTGGATAAGAAGAAAAACCAACGCAGTTGACGCTATAGAAAGAGCAGGCCATAACGAACGAATAAAAGACAGCCGTTGGAATTCAGAAATTGGAAAATGGCGCCCATATGAAGGGAAAAGATCCAGCGGCAGGCCACAGATGAGATGGAAGCATGACATAGTCAGCCATGCCGGCTTGATGTGGTAAAGAAAAGTCCAGAAGAGATATTTGGAAACAAATAGAGGAGGCCTATATCCAGTTTTGGAAGGATGAAAACTAGGCTAAAATGAAATGAATAAATTAAACCTTAATCTCTTATAAGAAAATTGATTTTCATTATGATCTGCGATTGAACTTCCTTAACAGTTTTTTCGCAAAAACCCCCGATAACAAAAATTGAAAAAATCAAGGTGATGAAATGAAAAAATTATATTCCGAAGTTACATTGGTGTCCAGAAAAAAATATAAAGCCACTGACCACCCTTATGAAATATGAACCCACCAGTGAAAGAATAATATTAAAGGTAGCGCTACGTAAACAGTCAAAAAAATATCAAAAAAGTTTGAATTTACAATACAAATTATAGAAGTTCGTTGGCTCTCAGTTTAGAAAGAGACAAAGCGTTTTCGATACCTCTCTTTCTATTCCCCGGACCAGAAAGAGAGGTACTACTCATCAAAGACGCTCTGAGAGCCAATGTGCTTCTACACGATCCACAGTCTATGATAAAAACTAATTTGAAAGGTATTTTAATTCTCCATAAAATGCATGACATTTAACTTTTATGTCTAAAAATATTATCAGTTAAACTAAACTTAACTCGTTTCAATTAATTACTATTTTAACAATGTCAAATTTTTAATGAACAGTTGGCCTGTGCTGTAAAAGCATAATTACATTGATAGTCAAGAGATGACTCTGGCTTATTTTATACAGGCAGAGGCAGCTTATTGTGAATGTATGCATATCTTAGACAAATTAACTTACGACTATATTCTCTTAATCTCCTAGTAAAATATATCAAATAATAGAGGACTAAACAAGCAATCAATAAGTCAGAAATTAATTCGTAATCGTATTTTCTGTGTTTATATAACATTGACCAAAACAGTATTTTTAGCAGTTATGTAGTTAATTAAGTATGTGATGAATTTTAAATTTATAGGAAGTCAAATGCATACCGACTTAAAATCAAGACTGACTGAGAAATGCTACACAAATATGCCCTTATTAGGACAAGCAGAAGCAAAGCACATTCTAATGTCTAGTGTGATGCAGTATAATCATAGCGTTAATTCCAAAATACAAGACTGTGTGTTAAAATCTGTTGAGGAGTGTACTGTTCCATTATATTCTAAGGTAAGATCATTTTAATAAAGGAACATGTCAGTAAGATAAAACTCCGACAATATGCTTTTAAAATAATTGTTGGTTGCACATTTGATTCAGCACAAAACCTAAAAGAGGTTCCTTACAGGAAGTAGAAGCAAAATATTTTTGCCGTATATTCATTGATAGTTTACAGTTTCGCATCTAATCACCAAATGTAAAGCCTTGCCCCAAATATATGGCAATAAGCCCCTAAGATGACAGAATTTATATCTTTGTAGGTTCTAGCATGGCAAACTTCCTGGTGGGTCGATAAAGAGCATGAAATTAAACCAAAAGGAAAACTACCAGACCAATTGGATTTTATGCTTGAAGAACTGGAAAGTATTATGGGACCACCTCAAGTTCAACATGCTCTAGCATTAATCACATGCAGTAAACATGGTGTTACGGACTCTGAAATGTTGGATCTATTAGCATTTGATGATAATTTTCATAGTAGTACTACATATGGTAAGATTTTTTACGACACGCCTCCTATTTCTCTCTCGAACTTTTGACCCTGCCTATACTCCTGATTCGTGTATGAATAATGAAGCGATGATTCGACAACACTACTCATACCATGTGGACCCTTTGGATAATCAGTTCCCTACTAAGTTTATTTTATCTCTGTTTCACCATTATCTTGATCTAATATCATATGTCGTAGTTCGACAAATGTACGTATGTCCTATATTTAATATATAAAAGTCGGTAATACATCATTAATAAACATCGCTACTAAAATCTCAATTGATGACGAGCCAGCCATTAATAAAAAATGCAACTTTCGCCCGCCACCTTTGCGTTGTAGCGTTGCCGCTTTTTCATTCTAGAATGAGTTCCACGCGACGCCCTGTTAAAATATTATTAGATAACGGAGTTTAGATTACAAGTGTGAATAAATGGCATGGCTGAGCGTCCCATCCTATTATATATAATTTCTTATGATGTTATACACCATATATTCGTTTTTTAGAAAAATTTAAAGAAAAGTTTTTAAGTTATGAATAATTATGTCACACTAACAATATTTCTTCCCATATAACCCATGGTAAATGTTGCATTTTTTTATTTTGATTATCCCGATTATGAGATGGGCAAGGTATCTAAAATTTCACAGTCTTACACAAAAATATATCAACAATGAATATTTGAAGTTTCAAGAAAATATATAAAAACTCGATTGGCCAATGAACTATCTAAAACTTTTTTTAAAGATAGCGAGTCACCGGCGATAAGAACACTCGTGGCATTACTATAACTACCAGTGGTGTTGCTATTTTCGCGCATTCGCAGCGCTATCGTAAGTGTCAATGATGCTACATTCACGTTTAATAACTCTACAGACATCACCAATAAATTTAGTTAGTATTCGAGCGAATACTTTAATGAAAAAGAATAAAGGCACAAATCTCGTATTCAATCAATGTTATTAGTTTGAACGTCTATCAGCAAGAAATACGAAATTCTAGTACTTCGTAATCGCCTAAAAATTGCTACGGACCTTTCAGGATAGTTAAAGAAATGAAGAAAAAAAATTAGTAGCAAAAGTGACTGTTAGCGGTACTGCTTTCCATTTATAATAAAAGAAAAAAATATTTTTATCACTCATACATCAGACATACATATTATTTATTGAATAAAAATTTTTTTCTCAATTTTTAAAAGAATTTCAGTTTCCAATAACTAAAATTTGAATAAATTAACCTCATGAAAAAAGGTTAACATTTTTTAAATAATTTACCCATTTAAAAACTCAGCGATAATGGAAATCAAAATTTTAGATATATGACCGTTTTATATATATATTTTTATATATATATATATATATATATATATATATATATATATATATATATATATATATATATATATATATATATAAATATATATATATATATATATATATATATATATATATATATATATATATATATATATATATATATTTTATTCAATTTACCCATTTAAAAACTCAGCGATAATGGAAATCAAAATTTTAGATATATGACCGTTTTATATATATATTTTTATATATATATATATATATATATATATATATATATATATATATATATATATATATATATATATATATATATATATATATATATATATATATATATATATATATATATATATATATATATATTTTATTCAATTTTTAAAAGTTCCCAAATGACATAGTTTCCTACTTTTATGACTTTCTATATATTTCAGCGCCTTATAGAAATTACATAAGAACTCTATAGAGGGCTATACAAAAGTCAACAAAGGGAGTCAACAAAGGAAACTTTAAAATCACAAATACACAAATTAAAAAACCAAGGTTCCGAAGAATTACAGAGATAACCCTCGAAGAAATGAAACTTTCTCTGAGAGTAATGATAAATAATAAAGCTCTTTGAGAAGATCAGATCGTAATTTAAACTGTAAAAATGGATGGCGAGGGTTTGCTAAGAGTTATAGTTCCTCTTGTACACAACAGTTTGGAAAATAACATAATATCAAGTAAATGGAACAAAGCGGTGACAATCCTCATTCATAAAAAAGGAGATACAACCGACTTTCAAAACCATAGATCAATCAATTGACTTCGTCACTGGTATAAATGATTTACCAAAATTATAACTCAACGCCCAGAACAGAAACAGGGTTTTTATTAACTGCGAGAACAGGGGGATTTTAGAAGTGAAACGGTACTAACCATCATTTGCAGATCCTTTGGTATACAACAAACCATCCGTATTAATATTTGTCGATTTTAAACAAGCTTTCGACACCGTGGAGTTGTCAGCAATACTATCTTCATTTCTGCCAATGAAAATAGATTACAGCCAACAATCTAGAATAAGTTCAACACATGCTTACCAAACTGCAAATAACATCATCAGACATTGGTCTAAATTTATTATTTTAAGAAAAGCAAGTTATAGTTAATCTAGTTACAAACAGTAATATGAAACTTAATGAAAGGGAAGTGGAGTCCACAATTACAAGTATTTAGGCAATAAAATACAAATTTTACAAAGATAATCGAACCCCTGAGATACACCTTCGTGTGGGTTTGAGATGGACAGCTTTTGGAGTTATGCTACAGGATGATCTGCCAATGTGATTGAAAAGGAAAGTCTATGGACATGCGTCTCATCGGTAGTTGCATATGGCAACAAAACATTCACAATAACAAAACCGTCAGCAAACAAACTGACAGTATGACAACAGACAGTGGGGAAAACCATGCTGAATATAACTAAAAAAAAAATAACAAACATAACTACAAGGAATAAAAGTGGTAGATCTTATCCAAAAAAATTTCATAATCGAAATGAAGATAGGCAGACCATATAGCCCGAAAGGATGACAATCGATGGTACAAAAGACATATAGAATGAATACCAAATGGAATCACGACATCAAAAAATTTCAGGAAATTAGATCAACGATGCTCAGGAGAGCAACGATTGGAAGTTATTGAGAACTCCTGATAGTTGATGATGATGATGGCGATGACGATATATTCTAGAATAAAGCTGATATCACCAAAATTAAGTATGAAACAAGGATAACTTTTAGTAAAGAAGATAAATTTCCGAAATTCGAATAATTTTAATGATATCTAGTCACATATTGTATAATAACTTTCTACTGTTTGATATTCCTCGCCGTTTGAGGATCATATCTTGTTCTAGTAAAAATATTTATCTATATATAGAAACAGAGCTTTCAGCCTAGTGGTTAAAAAGCATGTTTTTGTCGCATCTCTTGGGCTCTAAATATTGATGAAAAACAGTTTTTCTTAAACTTTTGTGGTGTACCACTCGTGAGTGGTGTGAGATTAGCCGAATATCATTAAGTTAATAAAAAATTCATCAGGATAGATATAGCGATGTCCAAGGATGGTCAAGAAATAGAAAATGACAATCATTTTTCAGAGTTACTTATAAATATTTGTCAACCTATATCTTGTTTAAAATTGACCAAAATATTGGGATATTTTACTTAAGATTGTGATGTTAATATTTCATTAAAATAAATTAGGGATCACAAATTTATATTTTTTTTATTCAGAAAAACAAAAGGACTTTGTTTACCGCGTAATACCAGTAGTAAGCGTACCATAGTTTGAGAACCGCTGTTGTACAGTATAAAGTTGACATTTTCATTTGTTTTTGATGTTTTTATTGTAATAACGTTTCTTAAAAGCATTACAAAGATGATTTCCTTACTAAAGCATATTATCATCAATTTTTCTAGTTCCTTGGGCACCAGCCTGTCTAGCCTGGCCAAGATTAATAAAGCATCTAGCGCCATTTTTAATATGGTCTTTAACTGGAGGTGTACTGGGGATACAGTGGAAAGACGACATGTTACGAAAAGCTGTTATTAAAAGATATAGTAAATTCAAGAGCTGGGCCCATGAAGCTCTTTATGATTATTACAATGTAAGTATTTACTTTTCTGGAATAGATCAAATACTTTAAACAACATTTAATTATAAATATTAATTAATTACTAGTTAATAATCATCACATGATCACTACGTTACTCCCTGAATGAATACTTTAATAATATTCTTTCAATATTTTGTAATATAATAAGAACATCATATGTGTCACATTTCTTCGCTCTCATATTCCCCAATTTCATACGTTTATAATGGTTAAATTCTTATTTAATGATCAAAAATTGATAAATAAATGATTAAAAATAAACTGCAAACCATTGCTTTACTTTGAAGTTAAAGTCAACATGTATGAATATATATCATATTAACTTCTTAACATTTTTAGGGAAAATGGTGTCAACAGAAACCTACCAACCTCCAAGCTCGACTCGTAACTCAAGAAAACAATTTAGGAAAATGGTATGCTGTTTCTTTTGTTATTCTGCCAAGGATTGATGCATTTTTATACTTTTCACACGTTGTTTATTTTTAGTAACACTTCTAAAAAGCCAATATAATTTTGTTTTGCTGACATATGTTTTATATGAATTAAAAATATATTATACATACATTTTTATGATAATTTCGAAATAAAAATATATTGGCGTTGATGATTTACCTATTACTTTCTTGGTTTTATTTTAATTTTTGTACATAGTTTTATAATTTTGCATGTAAATATAATTTAATAAAGCTTCTACTTACATTTTTTATTTTCTGTTTTTTTAAGTTACTCAAAAGCTATATTTTTTAAATAAAATTTCTTCATAACACACCAGAAACATTTAATTAATATAGCTTCTCACAATCCCCTAGAATATGACCTACATTGTTTTGTGTTATATTTTTGTGTGTTGTTAGTTCTGGTTAATATAAAATATAATTAGCTGTACATATTGCCCAGAGACATTTTCTACAAAAGGAAAATAAGGTAAGATTTTTTCACTAAACACATCCATAAAAAACATTTTAATCCCTGATTTTTAACGTTTGTTTGAAGGTTGTAGACAATGTTGAAGAATGACTAAAATAAGGTCGGACTTGCATTGTCTTTATTTTTATTTTTACGACGTTTCGATTAGGTTGTATCTCTAATTGTTATCAAGTATAAACTTAATGTTTTGTCTTAAGACTACGAGCTTATATGGGGACTGTGTCCACTGAAACGCAACGTTTTGCTTCACTCTACACACCTCAATGATTTGATGTTACAAAGTAGTGGTTGCCAAAGATTAGGTATCTCAACACTCGGTTTACTGAAGATTCCATTATTGTTTTTAATGTATGCTGCTTCTATAAATTTTCTTTTTTTCATATTGGGTTCCATATATATATTGCCGTAGCCTCAGACCATTTTATATGGTGTTGTTTATCCCAAGAGTGTTCTGCAATACCTGATCTCGACGTTTCCCCTTTTCGTGTATGAATTTTATGTTCCTTAATTCTAACTTCTAGCGGTCGTTTGGTTTCTCCAATATACATTTTACCATACTCACACAGGCGCGGATCCAAGGGGGGGGCGGTGGGGGCGATCGCCCCCCCCCCCCCCCAAGAGCTTTGAGTTTAGGAAAATGGACCCGATTTTTCCTCTTATACTATAGTTTATTCAAGAACTAAAGAGAGTAATAAATCATTTTTTACCCTTTTTCTCTTCGCAAACTGTGTTCTTTAGTCCGGTGTTTTTAGCAAAATTTGTAAGACACATATATTTTTTATAGGAATGGGTTAGAAATTTTATAATCAAAAATACCGGTTTATAAAAATAGACTAAAACGTAGGATTATTCTCTCAAAAAATTCTAAGTTATAATTTAAATACTTACAAAATATCCATTGTCAAAAATACAAAAAGTTAAACATATATAAAAAAATAAAATCGTCCATAAAATAATAAAATATTTTTGGGGCTATCGGTCATTTTATTATTAATTAAAAACATTTTTAGGGTATTTGACGTTTCAGTTTATTTATTTCTTAAACCATCTGCAGAATTACAATTAAACACTAAAAAGGGATTCAAATGTAATTACTTTTTTTATGCTGTAATTAAAATTAAACCTACTTATTTTTATTTCTATTGTACTGATAGCTTAATTTAATTTACTTTTATATATAGAAATACGATACCCCAAAAAAAAAAAATAAGATAAACATGTTAATTCTACAAGCTTAAGAAAAAGACACAAACACAATACTAAAATAATAAAAAACTTACGGCTAATTACAATTAAATATATATAAAATTAAAGAGTGGGACACACTAAAATAAAAATATATAAAAAAATAAAAAAACATATAAACAACATTAAACAATAAAATACAACAAAAACAAAAATTTAAATAATAAATTGTGTTTATGCTGGTAAACATTATGGATCTAATTCCTAATCAAAGTCAGTGAAACTATCTTCGCTAAAATTAATTATAATTGGTTCCTCTGTTTCACCGATTATGAGATCGAGTTCTCACATTTTGTTTTATTCTTTTATTATATGGATTTTTCCCAATTTTCCGCAGTAACTTTATTCAAAAAAATCTTTCAAAAGTTTAGTCAAATTACTAATTTTATTAATTGTGTTATTTCTAACAACTCTACCTTTTACTTGAGAGAGATATTTACGTCTCCAACGGACAGTTTCCGGACGATTTATAAGAACAGATTTTCTATCTGGTTTTTCTCAGCAAAAATTAAGTTCTCTGAGCAATTTCCAGAGATCAGTTCTTTTAATTTCAGGTAAATCGCGATCTTTAATGATTTTAGTTAGAATTTTGTAGATGGTTGAGATCTGCTTCTCATAATAAAATGTATATATAACCCCTTTAATTGCAGTTTTCATCTCTTCTTTCAACGAGGTTTTTCGTTTGTCTGTGATCGAATGTAGCTTGGGAGTACTAACAATTCCAGTCATTTTTTCTCCTTTAGTATTCAGTACATAGTAGATTTTCCAACTCCTGTCATGTTGGAACATATCTCAATAGAGCTTTTAACATTATTGTCTAGATATTGATATCTTAAGGCATCATAAACATTCATCGTAATAAGTTTTTCGTTGAGGAAAAAATGCCCTGGTTTAACGATTTTGGAATAAATATAGAGGTGAAAACCATATCTTTTGGGTATCTCACTATTCTCAAATAATATATAAAAACAAGCGCCAACAAGATAAATCACTAAGAAAAAACTGTAAGTTGTACTTTGCTCACTGACAGAAATTAAATTAAACTATCAGAAATTCTATGTTGCAGTAAATTTATAAAACATATTTAAATATAATTAAATATAACTAGATCTACGGCAGTTCTCAGTTACCTACGGCACTGGAGCAGGTACATTAGAGGTTTCGGTAACAGTTTTATTACTCTCTCTAGTTCTTGAATAGAGTATAGGAGTCTATATGCTTGCGATCGCCCCCCCCCCCCAAAAAAAGTTTTGAGTTCAGGAAAATAGCCTTTTATATTAGGAATGAGTATGCTGCTTGCACTCCCCCCCCCCCCCCGTTGACAACTTGTTTTTCTTGCCATACTGTACTTTTGTGATATCACCGCCCCCTCCAAAGAGAGAGGCTGGATCCTCCCCAGCACTCACATGGAACTTTGTAAACACATTCTTTCTTATCGGTAGTTTTAGGTTTTGTTTTTGTTAAATGAGCTTTAAGGGTATTTCCTGATTTAAAGGCTGTTTTTATATTATAATTACGGGCAATTCGTCTTATTTTCTTCGACGTTCCATTAATGTACGGAATTGTGAAGCAGGAATGTGTTTCTTGCTGTCCAGTGTTCGTTGTTCTAAAATTATTTATAACATCGTCAATTAGTTTTAAAGGATAACCATTCTGTTGTAATCGGATTTAATATTTGCTACCTCTTTTTCCAATGATTGGACGTTATTGCATATAGATATAGCGCGATTATAGAGGTTGCGTATAATTCCTCGTTTTGTTACTACTGAATGATTAGAACTATGATTAAGATATTGTCCCGTCTGTGTTGGCTTTCTGTATAGTTTCGTTTGACCGCTAGAAGTTAGAATTAAGGAACATAAAACTCATACACAAAAAGAGGAGACGTCGAGATCAGGTATTGCAGAACACTCTTGGGATAAACAACACCATATAAAATGGTCTGAGGCTGCGGCAATATATATGAAACCCAATATGAAAAAAAGAAAATTTATAGAAGCAGCACGCATTAAAAACAATAATGGAATCTTCAGTAAACCGAGTGTTGAGATACCTAATTTTTGGCAACCACTACTTTGTAACATCAAATCATTGAGGTGTGTACAGCGAAGCAAAACGTTGCGCTTCAATGGACATAGTCCCTATATAAGCTTGTAGTCTTAAGACAAAACATTCAGTTTATATTTGATAACGATTAGAGATACAACCTAATCGAAACGTCGTAAAGATAAAAATAAAGACAATGCAAGTCCGACCACATTTTAGTCACCCTGATTTTTAGTTACGTAAATGGAAGATTTTACCGCATCCATTTGTTAATTTCTATTTCAGCTAACTAGTTAATAAATATTTAATTATATTTTCATAATAATTTTTATATTTGTAATACGTAAATTACATATGTTTGTACCTAGAGGAACTTTCGATGAAGGTTCTTGTGTATGAATGATTAAGTCACGACAACAAGGGGTTCATTGAAGGAGATGTGAAAACCGTAGGAAAAATCGTCGTTAGGGAAATCTTAGGTAAATTTTAATTTACAGTTGGAATCTAGAAACATTAACGTACAAAAGTAACTAGATAGCTAGAAAAGTATTGTACTTACAAGTACATTCAGCATTAAAAATATTTAATACTAGTTACTGAAAATATATTTGCAGATCACTTATCTAAACCAGTGTAACGTATAGAGCAAATCATTATATTAAATCCCAAATGATTATTTTATAAAATAGCAAATTACTTAGAGATCTATTCAAATTATGAATTATTTTAAAACGTATCTAGAATATATTTTTAAACTTCAATGTATATTATATTGTTCAAAAAGCAGAAGAATAATAACTAATATTGCATGCAGGTTTAGACTTACTTTTCAAATAATCCCCTATCAAAAGGTAAGTAATAGCATGTTAAATATGATAAATTTATTACTTAATTTATTAGTGCGGGATTTTACATTAAGAGATTTAATTTTAAAAGTACAAAAAAATATCACTATTTTTATTTTAATATAAAGTACAAATTTTACATTTACGTAATCTATTCGAAGTCGTGATCAATATTTATTCTTTTATAGTCATGCATAACTTTTTTTCATAATTACAATTACATTTCATAAACAACAATTCAAATACTTTGAAGTCCTAAATTTGTTGAAAGTTACCAACGCAGGCTTTATCTAAGTTTTTAATGGAGATAAATCTTCTTTTTTTCGCTGATTGTCTAAAGGCTTGTAAATACATTTTGCTAGAAATAAACATCGTCGATATCCATTTTATCCAATAACGGACACCAAAGACGAATAACATCATACAGCAGCTATGAATATTAAAAAGATTTTTGAAAAAATCTACTTGCAAATCCAATCAGTAACATTTTGTAAGTGTTTTCGCCAAGATCTTTATACCAAATATGATATTAGCTGGTTTTTGAATGTGTGGTATTTTCAGCCCTTGCTGCAATGTCTTTAAACGGCCTCGTAGTTCAGCGACGTCATCTTTAAAACAAAAACCTAATTTTTCAAATTTAGTAATAAGATTTTTCGAAAATATTTCTAAATTTGTCACTGTTAACAATATCTATAATGGATTTTATTTCTACTGTGTACGAGGTCTGTTCAAAAAGTTCGTGTACTAAATCGATAAAAAAAATTACTGAAATGGCATTACCTTCAAAGTACTCTCTCCCAGAAACGATACATTTTCCCCAATGTTTCTCCCATTCTCTAAAACAATGTTGGATCTCTTCTTAAGCCAGGCAACATCCAAAAAATGACTACCTCAAATAGTCAATTTCCCTTTAGGAAACAGAAAAAAAGTCACATGGAGCTAAATCCGACCCATAGGGGGTAGATCCATTGTAGTAATATTGTTTTTGGTCAAAAACTGGCGCACAATTTTCGAATGTTCAAATCGTCTTTCAAAATGGTAAAAACACTGTCTCTGCTGATCTCTAACTCAACAGCAATCAGATTCGACCTGAACGCACTGAAGCCTTAACTTTACCTATGTTTTCATTCACACGAGATGTTAAGGGGCGCCCCTCTCTCGTTGTCTTCCACGCGCTCCAGACTGCTTAGAAACCAGTTTATCCACTTATACTCTGCCCTTTTTTTCGTCGCGGATTCCCCATATGGGATAATATTTCAATAATTTCATTCCCATTTTTCCGGGTTTTACTAGGAATTTGGTGTTGGTTCGTTGCTCTGATAAAGTAGCTCACTCCAATTGACGAAAGATAAAAAATACTTTTACAAAAATGGCTGCCATACGAAAAGCATGCATTCAATCACGGTCAAATTTTTCCTGAATGCTGAGGACTCTTGCCACTATTAACTGAGGCACAAACATTGACTCCAACGCTACGATGGTTCTAGAAAAAAAATCGGTGCACGAACTTTTTGAACATACCTCGTATTGCTTCATCGGAACATTTTTTTCTTGACAAAGGTCAAAGTCTATGTTTAACAATTGACAAATATGAGATTTAAAATTACATTTTAATGTAAAATCTCGTATTTTAGAGCTTTAAAATAACTTAAATATAAAATTAATCTTATGCCTTTTTTCAGTTACAACCGTAGAAAACTTGACGAACTTCCCTTTCATTACTATTATCTTAACCGAGGTTTGGAATCATCTAATTATTTGACGGATATATCCTGGATATACGATAAGTTGTGTGGTTCTAGCGTATTCCAAATATTAGAAGATATCAATCTGTTGCCAACTATCAGTAGTCCAGTAACAAAAACTTTAAAAGAATTTTTAGAAAGGCATGCTTGCATATTGAACTACGATGGACGACAGTTTTATTCGCACCTGTTTAAATTTTTAAAAGATAAAAGTAAAGAAGGGAAAATAAAAGAAATGTTTGAATTGTGTGAAAAACCGCAAGTGATGACGTTAATTCCATTAAATCCAGATGTTTTAGTATCAGAAGTAAGTAAGAAAGTATACATAAAACACTATATTAGATAAAAATAATATAATACTAAAGTAAAAATATATTTCTTAACTCTTTCAAATTCAATTTTTAATACGTTGTAATTGAATAAACATAAAAAAAAATTAAGTTTTTTAAAATTGCATATTACAATCTTTTATCTAAAATTTAATACAACACTAATTAACAAGCACTGCTAAGAATCCTAACAAACAATATTAATGCTTGAAGGTTCCTTTTTTTGGTATTGATTTATTTTTGAATTTATACGAATATGTTTGTCTTTTTCCGTATTTCGATCAAATACTGGTCTTGGCAGTGGCACACTAATGATCCAAGAGTGAAATTTACAGAAAATAGATTGCCAATTTAAAATATCGATTCCGTAATGTGTCGGTGAGATATTATATTTGCAGACTAGACACCTGAATATAAACCATCCACAGTCAAAATGACATACCCCGGAGCGGTAAGAAGTGAATAAAAATAAAATTAATGCATTATATATTCATAGTTCCTACTTCAAATCTTTGGGTAGGTGGAGGTAAACAACCATGAAATAATATAAAACTTGCTTGAAAAAGCCAGTAGTCGCTGGAGGCCAGATCTGGGTACCTATTCTCGTTCTTGAGAGAACGATCACTTGATGGAAAGTGGACGTGGTTCTCACGAAAAAGTATGAAACAGTATTCTTGGTTGCTTTTCTCGTTCTCGAGAGAACGATAATCTTGATGGAAAGTGGCCGTGGTTCTCACGAAAAAGTAAGAAACCGTATTCTAAATACGTTTTCGTACTTTTTCGTGAGAACCACGCCCACTTTCCATCAAGAAGAGTAATTCATTCAATTTAACCATCATTTTCATCGACTTAAGACACGGTGCATTGTCTTGGTGAAACGGTACTTTTTACTTTTTTTTATTTTGAATATGAGGCAGTTTTTTCTTCATTTCTACACTCAATGACCATACGCGTCCCAAAATACGGCTGCCATAACCTTGCTAGTTGACTTTTTAATTTTTAGTCGCTCTGGACGACTTTCACCATCCGCTGTCTACTCAGCTGACCATCTTTTTGATTCAGGTGTGTAGTACTGGATTCTAGTTTCATCTATTTTCACATACCGGCACAAGGATCCTTTTTATCTCGCTTGGACACCTCCAAATAGCGATTTGACTAGTCAAAGCATTGTTGGTTTTTGTCCGGTGTGTGCAAATGCGACACCCACTTCAAAAGCAACTTCACTTTACGATCAGCCTGAACTATTTTATGGATTTTTTTGTTTTCCGGAACAACTGCCAATTTTGAGCGACTACAGCGTTCAGCATTATCGGTGTTTGCACGGCCGCATTTAAATTCAGCATACCAGTCAGTAATAGTTAATTTTCCTGGTGTAAAATCTCCATAACGCTTATCAAGCCACTATTTGGCTTCAACAGCAACTTTTCTCGTCAAAAAAAAATGTTTGATCTACACACGAAATTCCCTTTTATCCATTGTATCGAAAATAACAAAAGTTCTTTCACTAAAACCACTATAACTTGTAATCTAATGGTCGGAATGTCATGAAATTTTAACACATATCCTATGAAGGTTAGTACTATCCAGAAATTATATGAATATGTTAACAAAAATGCCATCTATAAGTCAGAGTGGGAACTCATTGTGGTAGTTACTTAAAGATATTCGGTAAGAAGTTAAATAATATTGTAGCAAATATAAATCTGGCAACAATGAATGGCGCCAAAAATTATAAATTGAAATTCAAACAAATACATGTTTTATATTATTTCATCGTTGTTTACCCTCACCCACCCAAAGGTTTGAAGTAGGAACTGAGTATATAGTGCGTTAATTTTATTTTTATTTACTTCTTACCGCTCTAGGGTATATTATATATGTCGTTTGGACTGTTGATGGTTTATAGGCCGGTATCCAGTCTGCAGATGTAACATCCCGCCGACAAATTATGCAATCGATAATCTAAATTGACATTGTTTTCGGTGAATTTCACTCTTAGATCGTTACAGCTCCACTGGTAAGAACATTAGATGTTTGAAATACGGAAAAAGGCAAACATATTGATATAAATTTGAAGATAAATGAATGCTCTCTTCATTCATGCCACTAGATACAGGATGTTCCATTTAGAAAAATTACATAAAACGTAATTAAATATCTCAGGATTTAAATAACAATTTTGGACACCCTGTATTAAAAAATATTGGAGTACAGCAGTACAGCGAGATAAAAACATCATAACATCATATATATATATATATATATATATATATATATATATATATATATATATATATATATATATATATATATATATATATATATATATATATATATATATATATATATATATATATATATATATATATATATATATATATATATATATATATATATGGACAGAATTAACGCAACAACATATTAAAACACACAAATCGGTATAACTAATTAATTTTAATAATTTTTTATAGACACTGGTTTTATCAAAAGTTAGAAAAAATATTTTCGGATACTTTAAAAGTGAATTTGCTACAATATGTTTGTTAGAGATTTGAATTAAAATTATTATTAAGACCTGATAACAAAATCGTTGAAATTATGAAATGATGAAAGAAATAAATTCATGGTTTAACTAGGACACTAGTAGCGTGTGTTGCCTCCTCTACTTCGGATTATAGAATTTATGCGCTTAGGCATGCTTCTAATTAAATTTTGGATAAAATCTTAAAGAATTTGTTCCCATTGGGTGATAACTGCATTTTCAAAGTCCCTCACATTTCTTTCGAGGTAATCCCATACAAGTTCGATCGGATTCAGATCCGGGCTTTTTGATGACCATTGCATAATTTGTATACTAACGGGATTAAGCTAATCGAGTACCTCCTTAGCCACGTAAGGTCGAGCGTTGTCTTGCTTACTCAAGAAAGTGGGTCGCATAAAATAGCCCAAAGGCATCACATGTTCTACTACAATATTCTCAAGATAGTAATCAGCATTCATAGATCCGGTACAGACAGGAACTAATTCTATGCAAACGTTAAAGCAGATGCCACCCCAGAACATAACAGAACCACCACCAAATACACTTATTGTAGAAATATTGCAAGTAGCAAAACTCTCTCCTGGTTTTCGCCATACTAGCTGACGCTCATCTGGATGTTTTAGGCTAACTCTAGTTTCATCCGTGAATAAAACTTGTTACCATTCATTCACAGACAATTTTGATGATTTCAAGCAAAATGTAACCTGGCAACTCTGTTCTCTCTAGTAAGCAAGGGAGCAGTGGCTGGTCTCCTACTGTCTAATCTAGCTTCATTTAAGCGTCTTCTGAATGTTTTAGAAGAAAATGCGACATTGCGGGTAGCTTCGAGCTCTTTTCTCATCATAGAACTAGTGGCAGTCTTGTTTCTTAGAGCATATTGTCTAAGAAAACGTTCATCTCGGTCGTTAGTGCATCGTTTTTGCTCCTGCCCTGGCCTTAAAATAAGTTTCTACTTCAGTCAAACATCTTACCATACAACTCATTGTTGCCTAACCAATTAGCAACATAACTCTGGCAATATCCTTCTCCAATAAAAGTGATGCTCGCACTACTTTCTGTTCAGTTAAATTCCTTTTTCGATTAATTTTACCAATTTTTTGGAGTCTCAAATAAACAATCTACCAAAAACGTATTACTATCAAAAAAGTAAACAAATTATAAACTTAATTTTAAAGAAAATTTATAGCAAGAATTACACGAAATTATTTATCTTCTAAAAAATTCTTTAAATCTAAACGAATTGTTTTGATTGCTGTCATTAACAACAAAACAAAATATTCATAGCCTACTATTCAAATACTTGATAAACTTCAAAAGTGGCATAAGAAAAAGAGAACTTAATTTTTTGGATAATTTCATATTGTTGCGTTAATTTTGTTCAGGAGTTTTCAGTTACAACTTTGTAGGCTTTATGTTTTGTCTTTGAGTTTTTCATGTCATATCTTTAGCTGTAGCGTGAAAAAATACCATAACTGATAACCAAAACATACCAAATTTTCTAACGTGTTTTTTAGGTTAACGGAACGAAAGAAATTCAACGCACGATAAAATTCGATCTTATAGTCAGGATACCAAATTTAAATAGATTTGTTGTTACGATATCTACTAACGAAGAAAGGATATGCGTTTGGGATATAGTAGAGTAAGTAACCCACTTAAAATACTGTGTTACTTCCACTATTATCAAACTAAAAAATTTTCTAATTTTCAAAAATCTTCGTATAAATTAGGAAAAATATCGAAACAATTTTCATCTGACATTACGTTATGTTGGTAATGCACAAGTTAGGCAAAAACCAACATCACGCCAATTTCAGCAAAGACTGTCTAATCATGTTGGTAATTTAGGCCTTTTTATCACATGTCAGGTAGTACAATTACGTTAAAAGCTGGACGAAAACTAATCAAATCCTATATTCAGTATTTGTTAAATTACTTGAAGAAAACTAATGTAACTTTTTATTTTTCAGTTGTAAGCCAATAAGAACGCTAAATGGCATTCCCCATCCGACAAACCTAATTCCTATAAACGAATACAAATGTATAGTATTATGTAGAAGAGAACTAAGAATATACAATTTGAACACCGGGAGTTTTTTAACAAAACTCAAGGGAGTGATGAACCAAAAGATGCCGTTCTACGGACTGCACGATAAAAGCCATCTGGTGGCACTCAGTAGAAATAGGATGTACATAAACTTAATGAATTTAGAATCAGGTAATACGCTGTGTTTAGTAGTAAATACAGTGTGTAATGGGAAAAAAACATATTCCACCACCAAACATTCTTAACTTAAATTATATATATTTTCTAATTTTTAAAATATCTAACGCCGCAGTTCATCATCAACAAAAACAAAACACTCTTATATTTCGATTAGAAGTAATTCACGAAAACGTGATAGCCCCGACAATGGCACTGAAAATTGTCCATTGAATCGACGATATTCGTGCATCTTCGTCCGAAGACCTAAAAAGTTACTTAGAAAAGATAATAAATGTTATAGGTGAAATATCCTGTGTAACATGCAGGACAAACCATGTAATCATAGAACTTTTTTCGTCATATACCAGATCGGAAATAAATAGGAAAACTAGCTAAAACACCTCTTCTCCTGAATAGTGCATTCAAAAATTCTTTGATAACTCTATTTTAAGTTCATGATTCTATATTATGTTGTCGTTGTTTTTATATATTTTTAACTTTGTCTTTATTGATGTTACAAAATGATTAGTTTGATAAGTTGAATTGTCATATAACATTTAAATAAACTTTTAGGTCAGGTAAGATATCCAGTATTCGCGGTAAAGTTTATCGGCTACCCATCTTCTAATCAAAGATAAAATATTTATAGATCCGCAAAGTTTAATCCCAAAAAGGGCAAATTTACGACAATAAAATGTAAACATCGCAGATCAGACGTCGGCATGCGCACTAGAAAATGATCAGGTGACCATCGACAGGACCGAACTTCGCAAATCTATTTAGTTAGTTCAATTAGTCATAAATGGT
The DNA here is from genome assembly GCA_034092305.1 of Diaprepes abbreviatus. NCBI lineage: Eukaryota > Metazoa > Arthropoda > Insecta > Coleoptera > Curculionidae > Diaprepes > Diaprepes abbreviatus. The sequence goes on from JASJET010000218.1 coordinate 7,971,334, forward strand.
GTCTAAATCAAGCAAGTTATCAAAGTTGCAATCATGGTTGCAATTTTTAGTAAAAAAGTCGGTGTCATGTAATTTTCTTGTTCTGGGAGTCACATCATATGGGCACAAATAACATCTGAAGCAGAAGGGAATAATCCGGTGTGTCTACCGATGGGAGTTAGTTTAGTCATTTCTTATACTGTGAAAGTAAAATTGTGAAGAAAATATATCTTACTATTTCTCTAATATATTGTTTCCGTCTGTGTGCGGTAACTTTCTTGTTGTAGGGTGGTAGTGAATAATTAACATTTCTAAGGTCAGGCAATTTATTCTCTAATTATTAAAAAATAGTGACCTTCTTTTCCTTATCATTTTTTTTTTCATTTTTTAAGAAAATATTGATACGAAATGGGTTTGTCAACGGATATGCAGGATTTAAAAATAATTTTATATAATAATATTTTTCTGCCGTAATGGTGAACGGAACATATATTTTCTTATCGTATTAATTTTTTCGACAAAATGATGAAAATGTTATTTCAAATAAAATAAGTGAACAAGGTCATTGCTGGGGGTGAATAAAAAAAATATACCAACGAAAGAAATTCACATTTGTCTAACTTATTTGGTAAGTAATGAAATAGATGGAGAAAATGTACAATTTCTTGACATATTGATGAATGTACTTTTTTCATATGATAGAATAAACTATTCTATGGTTTGGTGCGAATTTTCAGATTTTTTTTTAAGAATTGATTGCTTAAAAATTCAGTTTATCTTTTGGTAATCATTTGGAAAGTGCTAAAAATATATCATACTACATGTTTTGGAAATTTAATGTTATACGAAAACACTATAAATCCAAAAACGTTGTAAAGCAACACTATTTTTTACCCTATAGAGAAAAAGGAAAATAAAACAAATAAAATATGTACACATTCCATTATATTAAATAAAAACACAAAAACAAATAAAATAAATCTCTTAAAATGCTATAAATCCGTTTAAATCGCACGCAACTCACAAAGCAAAAATAAACACAAAAATGGCGTTGAGCCGATACTGTGCTGTTTACGGAGGGCGCTACGAAACAACCGATCGATAATAGGAAGTCGCTTATGCGCATGCCCTTATCTGATCAACGTCCAAAAATATGACTGGCGCTCAATGTGCAGAAACGCATTTTTTCGCCGATGGTTTGCCATTTTTTGGCTTTAGCAGCCGACAAGAGTAGGGGTCCATAGTAGAGGTCAGTGCTTCTAATCAAATAGGTATTACTGAAAAAACGTAACTACCGATATTCACGACACACCACTATCCCATCAAAATTGATGCGATTGACTGAGACAGTGAACGGAGTGAGACATGCGATTTCTGAAAAACATCGATCACATACGTTTGCAGTTGCAATAAATTGGACTCCACTGAATGACTAGTCTAATACTTTTACGTTTTAATAATGCCACATTGTCAGTACGCACATGTAGAAAGAAGCAGTTTACGGAAAATATCTATCTCTGCTAAAAGAGCATTTTTCACAAAAATTTACCAATTTTTATCAAAAGAGGGGTGTTAAATATTTATAGAGAGATCATCGGCAATGGAAACTTGGGACCAAAAGCTGTAAAGTGATGCTATAATTCTGGATTTATTATTATTATATAACTGTTTTAAACACTTCTGCATAATCTCATAGAGTTTGAAATTATAACTGATTAAAATGCATAAAAAAATTGATCCGCCAAGCTAACCAATTATTTGGTTTTTACAATAATATATTGACAGTTCTACTTTGAACTTCCATTATCATTACTGGTCCAACTCACATAGTTTTAGATTTTTTTAGTTAAAATGTTATGGTGTTTTTGTAAACATTATTATCACAATATTTATTTTTACATTTTACATTGTTTTAAATGTTTTATAACCTTTTGCAATGTGACTCACATTTCTTGATTAAAGATAATAATAAACGATATATGTATAATACATAATTTATTATCAAAATACGTCTAATAAAACTCATGATTGTGAACTTATTGGGCCAAAGTAACTTCACTCGATAACGTATACATCAGCTATTGATTATAGACAAAAGGAAGAAGTCCTACGCTCATTTCTCTCATATTTCTTCTTAGTGTAGGGGAAAAAGGGGGTTCCAATTGCGTCTTTAATTTACAGAATTTTGGGCTGTTGAACACAGTTATTTAGGGTAGAAGTTCGTTAAAGTGACAATAAGATTATTATAAACAAATACTTGTTAAAATATTTAAAAATTCGATTTTTCTGTAATTGTATTTTTTTAACTATTTTAAATAAAAAAGTTCTATACTATTTTTTTCGTACGAAACTTAGTTTGCGAAATAAATAATGTTCAACTTTTCAAAAATGTGATTTTTTAACGTTAAAAACTTTTACATGAATAATTTTTTTCCAATTCTACTTTCAACCAGAGAAAGATCGCATTAAGATCTATAATAAAATAGTATAAGAAAAAGTTGTTTTAAATACCTTTTTCGATTACAAACAAGTAGTGCTGGGGGCTTATATATATATATATATATATATATATATATATATATATATATATATATATATATATATATATATATATATATATATATATATATATATATATTATATTATATTTTCCAGATTCTTGAACCATAGATTAAATGATTTTCTTTTTATTTTGTCTTTTCTTGGGTTTAGGTTCTTTATTTAATAAAAAATCAAAAACAATTTGACGTTTGGCCCTTTATTTAAGGCATTTTCAAAAATTTTTTTATTCTTTTTATTTATTGATCTGCCTAAAAATATTTTTTATATAATTAAAAACATTCATACACAAACATATACAATTTTAAAAAACAAACAAACACTTTAAAAAACTAGTCAAATTTCTAAAAAAGTATTAAATTTTACCAGTACATACCTTGACATTTTGCTTATTTATTAATAATGAAATGAAATTTTTATATCATCTATTTAGGTTCTTAGGATACATGGAATGCGCGTGTGTTTTATTTTTTATATTTTAATAATGGACCAAAAAACGAAAGAAAGCAGATATTTAATTTTATGTTTAAGAGGATATTCAATTTTTGATTTATTAACAGGGCCGGATACTTAATATTTTTCTTTAAATTAGGCTGGTGTAAATGTGGCTCAAATTTCCGTTATGTCGTTAACAGTGTTTTTATTTTTTTTTAATTTCTATCATTTCCTTTATCTGAAATTTTTGATAATTCATATCTTATATCAAAAGTTATTAATGTCAAAAAATTGTAAAAATCGCATTTTTTTAAATGTTTAACATTACTTATTTTTCTTAGAAAGTAGGCGTCGTATAAAATTAGTAAGAGACTTTTTGTTTAAAATCACTCAATGCGATCCAATAATGTTTTCAAACATAGTATTTTCAATTATTTTTTCTTCTTCCATCCTAAAAAATCATGTTCGGAGGCTGAAAATATGTAAAAAAGCTTGAGAATAAGAAGTCCATTTAGATTAGAGGCAATTAGGATCCCTCTGTTCCTTACCCTATATGTATTTTATTCGATGAATAGAGTGATAATTCTAAAAAAAATACGGTAACGTAGGTAGATATCATTGCTATCTTCTTGACTAATATACGTAAAATCATCATTAACCGTGTTGCGTTACTCTTACCTCTAATGTTTTCACTCTAGATTTACAACTACTTAGGTAAAATTTAAATTAAAGAAATATATTGAGAAATTTTGGAAAATAAAGTGTTTAAAGAGACACTAACATTGTTTTCAATATTCTCTTTTTAAAGCTATTTTTGATTAATTTTTTAGGTGACTGTGTTACAACTTTTAAGGCTGGTGAGGACAGATTTCTTAATTCCCTGCTGGTTTCGGGGGATGGAAGGTATATTAAATATATTTATTTAGAAATGTATTTACACAGTAATTCCAATAAGCAATATTCATAATTGACTAGAAAATATTATACCAATATACATTTTCTTGATTTATTGCTTAATTGTTTGATTCGATTAGAGAAAAATTCTAAAGAAAACGTGGTGTAACAAGAAATGTTAATATTATACAAGTCCGCGAAATACATTCTTATGAGTAAACTAATATATTAATTTTTTTAGAGTTCTTGTATGTGGAGATGAAACACAGAAACCTTTCCCGCTGTTAGTCTGGAATTTACAATCCAAAAAGTTACTCTACGATCTTCGAATACCACATCATGATTTTATAACTTCTCTTAGTGCCATCACTTTTGAAGGTAAATTGCGAACGATTTGACAACACATCTTATTTTTAATTGGTTTAACTATTAGAGTCTGTCACTGATAGCTCTGTAAGGAAATGTTTATGAGTGAATGAATGAATGAATGAAAAAGGGGTGGTGATACTAGATCATTGATGCGCAGCCCTCTATTCGGCCCATCCCACCATAGCTGCAAGTCATTCGAGGCCGATCGCCTATGCGAATCCAAACAGCCTCGTTAGCTGAACTTGCCTAACTGCTTTCGGTAACAAAACTGTAGCCTTACTGTCTGAGCATATATTTATACCCTATTCCCGTCTATATCCCCCTCACAGAGCAGAACAGAATAAATTTCCGCTGTGAAGACGTCGCACATTGTCTGGGAGGATAGTACTCTCTGACTCCTGTGCTCCTGCTGAACACTTCCGCTCCAGCTCCTTCATCTTGTATACCACCAGGATCCATTTTTCGGAAGATTTTGCTCTCCCTCCCAATCCTCTCTACTTGGTAGAACTATTTCCAGGGACAGGTTAGGTTTTAAAAGCGGCGCTATGTAATATTTCTGAGTGAGGAGTGATGGACACCTCTCCACCGTGCTTTCCCAGGCACCTGAGTAGCCGCTCGTTCCAATTCCAAGATGCCCTAGGCAACTGAGACGATAAACAGTCTTCAGGGCCTCGTTTTCTATACATATGTGTAAAGAAGACAGTTTTACCAGGACTTCAAGAGCCCTTTGAACTTTGTCAAGTTGAAGACTGTGCTTGCGCTTTGTTGTGCTACGTCACTATACAATAGCGGCGTCTGTTATTATGGGGCGGATCGCCAAAATAGAGCACTTTAGGTGTCAGCCCCATGTCCACCCAAAGGCTCGTTTATAAACCCAGAAAACACATATGGCTTTCTTGGTGAACCTCAATATGATCATTTCAGCTCAGTCGTGAGTCCAGAATTACTCCCAGGTATTTAACTGTCCGCTTGAATTGAAGAGTCCTTCCCACTAAAGGAAATTTTTATTAAGTTAAAAAAAATATGAAAATATTTCCTTTTATAAATTAATTTTGTGCCATTTTTACATTTACAAATCAATTGTCTCTTTTAGGGAATTACGTATGTTGTGTATGCCATGAAATAGATGACGAAAGTCCGAACTTCATAGTAGTATACGATTTACAAAGTGGAACACTTTTTAAAAAATGGAAGCCATCTTGTAACACTGTGTCGTTGGAAATTAGTTCTCAAGGAGGTTGTGTCATATCAGGGTTGGAAGACGCACGGATCTTAGTTTGGGATCTAATAACTGGTAAGAAATCTTGAAGCACCTAACTTCAGTATTATCAACCATATATTAATTTATACTGTTTTAGGAAATTGTCGTTTTTTCACTAAGTGGACACACTGCACCTGTGTCTTGTCTGAAATTAGACCCATCCGGAGCTCTATGTCTTTCAACTGATTCCGAATGTAGAGATAGGTCAATTAGATTATGGAATATTAACAAAGGTAACATAATTGCCCCAACAAACTTTAATATATACGAAATACATCATATAACTGAACTACCCCATGTATATCTTTGTGTTAGGTACCCTGTTGGCAGTGTATACCCCAAAAACAAAAATTACCGCCTGCGAAGTCAGCTTGAACGGCAGCCATGTGGTTCTAGCACTCCAAGGACACGACGATATTATAACCTTACAATTAAGAGGGCCCAATATTGAAGAATGTCAATTGAACGAAACGTATGGCGATGAAGAGAACAAAGGAAAGAGTTGGCAACTGACTGAAGACAAGTGTTAGAATTATTGTGTAGGATAGAAATTGAAAAAAATGTTGTTTTAAGATATTAGATATTTTTAAAAATATGGAATTGCCAATTTTTACACCGTTTATTTCGTTGATAAGATCATTTAAGAATGTAAGAGATTTGTAAGTACCTAATTATATATTATATAATCTTCGACGTTATTAGAGGGAGATCGTTCACTTAAGATCTAACAGTTCATCGTTACTTGCAATGATTTATTATTAAACCAAAAAAATTGACTCATTAGGCCAAAAATTTAAATTTTGTGTTTTTACATATCAACAAATGATCAAATTTTTAAAAACCGAAAAATTTCAGTTACACACATGGTGCACAATTAATTATCTTTATAATTGGGGTACAAAAACAGTGGCGTAAATAACGACACCGCGGTGCGGGGGGCGCAGCCAATCCAGGGGAGCCCTCAAGTTCCTTCATGAAAATGAATAAATACTAAAGATAAAGACGAGTGCAAAATCTGCGGGGGGGGGGGGGCACATACTCTTAGTGGCGCCACTGGTAGAAAAGGAATATTTTTCAAGCGAGAATAAATTTTAATTAATTTATGAGCATGGAAAATACATCCTTCAAGTTATAAAGATAATGTTTTCAACAAAACTGGCTTTAATTTAGAGTTACTGAATAAAAATTAATTACGAAACTTGCCAAAGTCACTTTTATTATCAACTTATTACAACAGATTGAACAAGGATAACCTTTCGCACTCAAATGAGTAAAAACAATAACTCTAAGTTACGGAGAAAATTAAGGGAACCAGTTAAAAATTCAGCTGAACTATTGATAAAATTAATTAATTTTAATTTAGTGAATATTTTGTAACTTTATTCATTGTTGAAAATACATCTAGAATAGCTTAAGTTATGAATTTGGCTATTTATAGGATTGCTATAAAAATTATTACTGGGCGATAGTTATTTAAGTATATAGGGTGTTTCACCGTCCATTAGGATATCTCAAGAAGTAAGGCGATTTGATTCATGTAAATTTGTATAGTGTACGTGTGAGTATTAGCGATGTTGTGCGAAGTTGTGCAAAAATTAGTTATTTTAAATAGGTCACCCTGTATGTAACTTTTTTTTTAATTCCTTTCTTCATTTCCGACAATGTTTACTCAGAGTTTTTTTGCCCTGCTTAAGCCGTTTTAAGTTTTTTGATAGAATCCAAAACTTGTTACTTTTTCACTTAGCTGTATATAAAATGTGATTTTCAGATAGTTCATTATCGAGCTAAATAATATCTGAAGCCATAGAATTTTATTATTTTATTTTTTAAACAATATTCAGTTTGGAAATTTGAAAAAAATATTTTTTCCTCAAAAACAGCTAAAGTAGAGCAAAACAAAACTTTGAGGAAAAGTTATCGGAAATAAAGGAAGGACTGCAAAAAAAAATATAATATACAGGGTGATTCATTTAAAATACGTAAGTTTCGAACAACTTCCAGTGTAACCAGAGGTCGCACAAGATCGCTGTTACTTCATCTAAAGAGAGCGTTACCAAAAACCTCATTAAATAAATCTGCAGGATTGAAATCGTATTACTTCCCGAGATATTTTAATGGTCGGTCTCCGTGACACACCCTGTACATTCACAATTAAGTGGACATTAAAATACCTGAATTACTATTTTTTAATAGAACGCCCCATCAAATCATATCACTTTCCAATTCTCCTCAAAATTATAGGTACATTTTACATGGAACATAGAAACAACTCAGGATCCGACGTTTAAGACTTATTAGGTTTTTAGTTTTATCAAATCAACATATGAAAATTGCTATTATATAAACTTAATTTTTTGAACATTTCATCCTGATTTCAGATATAGAGATATATGTAAGCATGCTATATATGCATGGAAAAGAAACAGAAACAATATATATATATATATATATATATATATATATATATATATATATATATATATATATATATATATATATATATATGGGGTAAGGAGACTATAACAGTGAAGATAAAAAGAAGAGAACAACAATCATGGGCGGCTTTGGGAAACTAAGCTTGATGTAAAAAGGTCTAAATATACATTTTAATTACAAACTTTAAATCTTCGACCTCTGCATGTTATCAGTGTTGTGCTATGCAGTAGAGAAACCTAACAAAACTTGAGTACGTGCTATGATGTTATTGTACAGACGCTAATCCAAGAGGGGAGGTAGGAAGAGCTTCGAATTCAGAAAATGTGATATCGCTCCCCCCAAAGAGAGAGATTGAATCCGCCCCTGTTGTGTATATGCTGGGTATAACAAGACGAGACACAAGAACGGATGAATGGATAAAAGGACGAACCCACATACTGGGCGCAGCCGAAAATATACTTTGGATGGAGATATGCTGGTCATGCTGCCGGACGGAATAATGATAGATAGACCAAAATAATAATACATTGCAAACGATATAATCACAAACAACCATCATGAAGACCGCCCATAAAATGGATAGACGATCTGAGATTAAAAATGGATAGAGAGGGCACAAAATAGGGAAAGATTTGGAAAGTTGAAGACGATGTGTATCTCCGTATATGAAACAGATAACCATGGAATAACGCTGGAGAAAAAAAGATACTAAAACACAAATAAATCAAAGTACATCTACACAATTTATAAAACTAAAGGGATAACTTTTACAATATGAAGCAATGTGTTAATGAACAAAATTTATCAATTTTATTTTAGGAGAATGAAAAAATATGAGTGAGTGTTTATTGTAGGTATATATGTATAAAGTTTTCTTCTTTAATAAAGCCTTCTTTATTAAGTGGTACAGAAAATACTGTTTGTGAAAATATCTATTACGTAATAACCGAAAGTCAGTGTGGGTTACTTAATTTTAAAACCAATTTTATCAGCTAGTTTAAAAAATAAGAAATAATCTCTCTTTGTTCACCTATTTCCTCGGTACAATTAATTGAGAATAATTCAACTAACAACAATCAATCAACTAAGATATCGTAGTATACATTTTTTGTACAATATACGTTTTCCTAAAACCAGATTAATGTCACAGAATCTATATAGGGTGTTGACGTATGTATTTAGGGATTTAAGTTAGTTACAGTAGTAATTTATTTCTGAAGTAGAGTGTAAAGAACGCCTCTTTTTGCAGGAATCATTTGTTAAAAAGTATACCATGAATTTCGTCACGTTACTTTAGTATCTTCAGATACAAAACTCAGTTATAACAGTAGTATATATATATATATATATATATATATATATATATATATATATATATATATATATATATATGCCACGGTATGTATATGTTTTTCAGTTATCTTTTAGAGTAATGATTTAGGCAATAAAGAATTACCTAAATATATACGTCAACGTCTTACATAGGTTCTGTGACATTAATCAGGTTTTAGAAAAAAATATATTGTATAAAATTTTATTTCTTCTAACTTATAGATGATATCTTGATTGACTGGACAGGCATACGAGATTAATTAAGCAGTTTTACTCACCTTCTAAATAGCCTTTATTCTCAATTAATTGTACCAAGAAAGTCGATGAGCAAGAATAGAATATTTTAATGTCTTACTTTTTGGACTTTCTAATGAAATTGATTCTTTAAAATTTTCCGAAAAGTAACTCAAACTGACTTGTGGTTATTATATGATAAATATTTCTACAAACTATATTTGCTGTACCTCTTAATAAAAAATACTTGATTAAAGAAAAAACCATCTTTTATCAAATTTACTACTATAATAACTAGGAGCCAGTAATATTTTTAGTATCATTTCAAGACACGCTGTCAGCGACCAAATTCAAAACCTTTAATAATCCAATGCAAACTTTTTTTGAGAGTCCCTATATGAACTGATGAAGTCATAATTTATTCCTTTCAGTTTTTAATAGAATTATATAAACGTTACCATAAGATTATAAACGGAGTGTTTTTATTTAGTTTTAAGTAATAAAGACTTCTTCATTTTAAGATAAATACACTTTTATATTTATCCGAATAATTGCGGTAAAACTTTTTAGAAAAGAGTACTATTGACCAAAAACTATAAAGGGAATCAAAAATTTTAAAAAAAGGACCACACGTAAAACTGAGAAGAACATTGGGAAAAAAGTAGATAATTGTGGTAGATATTTTATGCATGCAAAAATACATTTCTCTTTAAGGCCAATTAGATTTCTCTTCAATGAAATTACTTATTTTCTTTTTTTAGAACATCAAACAATAATTAAAACAGTAAACTTTTAAAAAAATGTTAAATATTTTGGTAATTAATTTCGATGTATGTGTTTCTCCTAATTTGTACTCTCCTGTACAAGGTGTTATGAAAAGCGTAAAACATATTAAGCTTCACTTTTTAATTTGGTAGTTTTGCCTCGAAAATTATTTGTTAGTGGTATATCGAACGGCCGAACAAACTACATCGTAGCGAAATGCGTCTTTTCAAAAACAGTAAAATATAGTGGAAATTAAACAAACAACTTGTGTTTCTGTTTTACATTATATTTATTTATTTATTTGTAGAAATCTACACGATTGCAAAAACTGATGAAAATGGCCACCATTAACTTAATCACAAGCGTTCAATTTTCAACGGAAAAATCTCACGTTCGCCGAACTCTGACAAATGTTATTTGCTTTTATCTCTCTCAAAAAAAAACAGATTTTTTTTAGCTAAAACTAACCTACTACAGTAAATAAGCCCAAAAACAATGCTAATTATAGAATTTTGATAAACATTTGACTTGGGAATTTTACTTTAGTGTCAAAGTGACGGAGTATATATATATATATATATATATATATATATATATATACACTGCCCGTCAATCACTTTCGCCATGTCTACGCGAAAACAAGTAGAACTTCAAAGTTCTGTATTTCAGTAAGGAATCATCGCATGACAATTTTGAAAAATTTAAAGGCTTTTTGCGAGTATTTGCAGATGACATGACAAGTGTAAGTCGATTTTTAATTTTTTAAAGGTTTTAATCGAGAATAAAAAATTTTTAAAAAAATTTTTTCGACTTTATTAACTTCAGCACCATCTTTATAGAAAAGGTTGTAAGAAAATTCTGAACAGACAGTTTTTTAGAGTTTTCTAAGAGGTTTAAACTACTTTTTGAAAGTTTGATCAAAGTGCATTTTTGACAAAAAATACGACCATTCTTACGAAAAAAATGATTTTTTTCCATGTTTTGTATATTATTAACTGAACTAGAGAGCGAAAAACTTCAAAGAGAAAAAATGCCTATTTTTACATGCAGAATGACCTTCGTTAAGTCCAAAATGTTTTCCGCGAATTTCATTTTTTTTAATTTTTAAATTTTTTTTGATTTTTAAATTTTTTTGAAAATAAAAAGGATAATATGCTGTTTACGACTGTTCACTCAGTATGACACCAACGCGTAATTTCCGGACAATTTTTCAAATGTTTTTACATTGGTTTCTCTACGTGATTTCCAATTTTTAATTATTAACCATAGAATTAACTGTTTACAACTAAACTACACAAAAAAAAGGAATAAATTGAATATTTTTTCATGTAAAAACATTTCAAAATTGTTCGAAAATTACGCGTTGGTATCATACTGAGTAAACAGTCGTAAACAGCATATTATCGTTTTTATTTTCAAAAATATTGAAAAATCAAAAATAAATTTAAAAAAATGAAATTCGCGGAAAACATTTCGGAAATAATAGAGGTCATTCTGCATGTAAAAACAGGCATTTTTTCTCTTTGAAGTTTTTTCGTATTTTGGTCAAAAATGCACTTAGATCAAACTTTAAAAAAGTAATTTAAACCTCTTGTAAAACTCTTAAAAACTGTCTGATCAGAATTTTCTCACAAACTTTTCTACAAAAATGGCGTTGAATTTAATAAAGTGGAATTTTTTTTGTATTTTGTTATTCTCCATTAAAACCTTTAAAAAAATAAAAATCGACTTACACTTTATGTCATCTGCAAGTACTCGTAAGGAGCTTTTAAATGCTTTTTTCAGAATGGTCATACGATGATTCCTTACTGAAATACAGAACTTTGAAGTTTTTCTTGTTTTCGCGTAGACATGGCAAAAGTGATTGACGAGCTGTATATATATGTATATATATGTATAATATATATATATATATATATATATATATATATATATATATATATATATATATATATATATATTTGTTTTGAAAGAAATAATTCAAATCACTAGCCGCAACAAGAATTTGTATTTCTTACAGCACATATCAAGAACGAAACGGTATTTAATCAAAAATCACGTCTTGACCATATGGCAATATTTCAAAATGTATAACTTACACAATAATAACACTGAACAACAAAAAAAAAATTTTGCCGTTGTTCGCAACTAGTTTTTTTTCATACCTAGGCATGAGATTAGTTGATATATGTGCGTGAAAAAAAATTTTAAACATCCATTTTCTTAGAAAAATATGTTAATTTAAAAAAGAAACAAAAATAGTTCCAATTTGTAAGGGAATTAATTTAAAAAAATATATTCTGAAAAATTTTTGTTTGTTTGGCTTGTCTCTTATAACTGTATCATGGATAATCTCGTTTTAATGTCCAACAAAAATCTGCGAGCATTCTCGATGACTATTATCCATGGTACCTTGTTCCCATTGCCATGATGTCTTAATGACATTTCTCCCCGTGCTCGTCGCTTACAGCACCTAAGCTTTCATGGAAAAAGTCTAGACGGGAATCAAGGAAGCTTCGAAACCATCTCCTTATAGTTTGCAGACTTCAACAAAAGAAAGCCATGCATTATTTTTTCTTGTTTTTAATTCAGAAATAAAATTGAATTCCTTCATAACCTTTCTTATATCCGGCCCTACAACAATCTCTTGTTTTAATTTTGCTTCGCTCAGTCTAGGAAACAAAGATTTTAAATATAGAAAACCTTCTCCATTTTTATCCATGACTTTAACGACGTTTTTCATATTGTGCAAGAGCGGTAAAATGATAATGTTGGGGTCTACTAGGAGGATTTCAGAAACATTCTTTTGTCCAGGAATGAAATTTTTTTATGTACTGTTGATTTCTAGCTCTGCTGCCCCACTCGTACAAAAAACAATAGAATTTCGTATAGCCTCCTTGCAACCCAAGCAATGTTCCGACAATTTTAAGATTGACACATATTTTCCAAAAATGATTGTTGTACTGAACTTTCTCAAGCAGATTTTTTAAATTAGCGAATGTTTCTTTTTTGTGAATGTCATGTGCTAAAGGTGCAGATGAAAGATCATTGTCATTATGCAGTAAGAGTACTTTTAAACTGAATTTTGAAGAATCATTGAATAGTCTCCATTCATCTGGTGAGTAGTCATAGCCTAAAATATTCATAAGCCCATGCACATCCTTTTATATTAATTGAACCGTGAGAATCTACAAAGTTAGACATTTAGCTATTTTTTCGAAACTATTCAAATTCTTAAAAGAAAATTAGTTAAGAATTGTCGAGATGAATACAATATGTACGCTTATTTCCATAACACTCTGTATATATACTATTTATTTTTAACCTTAAGATAATTTTTATTCATTGAAGTACTAATTTGTTTTATAAATATAACTTCTGGACTGTTTAGTCCATACAAACAATTTAAAATGTAGAGAAAATCTAATATTTTGTGTTTTAACAAAATACGAGAATTAAAAATACATACAAAAATAGCACCAATTTCAACATACATTCGCGGACCTGTGCTGGTAACAACCCAAATGTACGTTGAAAAATTCACCCCGTCTCTACACTCAAGATATACAGGGTGACTTCAAAACCTAATTTTCTTGATATGAGAAACGTTTTAGATAAACAGATTAAGTAAAATCACAAGAAAATTATAAAATGTGTTTAATTTGGAACCAACTGAGGTGTTAAAAGCGAATAAATAAATAAATAAAAAGTCTACAGCAAATTGACGCAATGCTGAGTGAGTAATCAAAATTAAAATTAGCTTAGTGCGACCTTAAAAAAATTCGGAATAAAATATATTTAAAACCTCATTAGTACCGATGTCTAACACCGCTACATATTCCCAGAAGTGAAGCAAAGAATAGAAAGAGATAGCACTACAAAATTACTTAGTCATTGAATAATAAACTATTATTATTGATTTTTAATATCAATTCACAGTCAATACTAAAAAGGGTTACTTCTAACCTCTCTTAAAACGTTACAATCGTTCAGAAAGTCGTATTTTTTCGTAATGGACTATAAGGAATCTTTATCAAGACGAAGAACGTCCTCAAACCGAGCACCTAGAGACCTTCGGTAAACCAGTGGCGTCGATTTCAAATATAGAATTACTTATTAAAATAAAGATACAGTCTTTTTTTTTCTTAAACATGGTGGTTCGTGTGTAATTATTTCTCGCTTTTAATACTTCGTGGTTAGCAAAATTTATCACTATATTGTTAAGTTATTGTAGATGTAACGTAGTTATGTAAAATTATGTCCAAAAATGCCAATTCTCTTAATTATAGGCAACTTAGCTTTAGACAATTTATTAAATGGTTAAAAACATTTTTAAGTATTGTAAAAAATTTAAAATGTATTTTAGATTAAATCGGCAAACATATAAATATTTTTGGCTATTTCTTTTAGCCATTTGCATTAAGAAAATGTTTGGTTTAAAGCTCTACATCCGATTCTTCAGATGTGGTGAGCGTCTTTTGTTATTTGGACATCAGGTACAATGCAATTCTGGAGATGAGGTCAATTTTTCGTAAACAAAATTCATTTTATGTATGTTATAATACTTGGAAATAGTTTTTACATATACTATATTTGGGGTGAATCTTTTATTTACGGGCCATCATTTCTTATAATACTTATTTACTAAAATACAAATTTTAAAATCCCCTCTTGTGAAAGTGTACATCTTCCCAAGCTCAGTCCCTTTAATATTTCTTCAAAATAAAATAAATTGTTCAAGTTAGTTCAGACCGGACACAAACGTTTACGGATTCGGAACCTGAATTTTGACGTCATTTTAGATAATATTACGGATATTCTTTTAAGACAGAAGTAGAAGTCATAAGCCCGCACTAAGAAAAGGAGAGATATTGTTGTGTATTTCAGTGTATATTTTGAATTATCGACCAAGCGCTTTCGGTCTTACTCAGACCATCCTCAGGGCTCAGACCTCGTCAAAGGGCACACCTCAACCTTTCCATTTGGAGAACAGTCTCCAACGCAAGCACAGCCTATACAGAGTCCAAGTCAAGTATACAAGTATACGAACTCCCAATATTAATATTATTATAAAAAACCAACTTTTACATTAACAACTTAAAAGATACTTTTATCTTTAAAGTTGTTTTCTTTTAAGTTGTTAATGTAAAAGTTGATTGTTTATAATAATATTAATATTGGGGATTCGTTTTAATTGTATACTTGTATACTTGACTTGTACTGTGTACAGGAGCGGATCCAAGGGGGGGCGGTGGGGGGCGATCGCCCCCCCCCCCCCAAGAGCTTTGAGTTTAGGAAAATGGACCCGATGTTTCTTCTTATACTACAGTTTATTTAAGAACTAGAGAGAGTAATAAATCATTTTTTATCCTTTTTCTCTTCGCAAACTACCTGTGTTCTTTAGTCCGGTGTCTTTAGCAAAATCTGTTAGACACATATATTTTTCATAGGAATGGGTTAGAAATTTTATAGTCAAAAATACCTATCTATAATAATGAACTAAAACGTAGCCTTATTCTCTCAAAAAATTCGAAGTTATAATTTAAATACTTACAAAATATCCATTGTCAAAAATACAAAAAGTTAAACATATATAAAAAAATAAATTCGTCCATATAATATTAAAATATTTTTGGGGCTATCGGTCATTTTATTATTAATTAAAAACATTTTTAGGGTATTTGACGTTTCAGTTTATTTCTTAAACCATCTGCAGTATTACAATTAAACACTAAAAGGGGATTCAAATGTAATTACTTTTTTATGTCGTAATTAAAATTGGACCTTCTTATTTTTATTTCTATTGTACTGATATCTTAATTTAATTTACTTTATTATATGGAAATACGATAGCCCCAAAAAAATAAGATAAACATGTTAATTCTACACGCTTAAGAAAAAGACACAAATACAATAATAAAATAAAACAAACTTACGGTTAATTGGAATTAAATATATATAAAATTAAAGAGTTGGACATACTAAAATAAAAACATATAAACAACATTAAACAATAAAATACAACAAAAACAAAAATTTAAATAATAAATTGAGTTTACACTAATTAACATTAGTATATAATTCCTAATCAAAGTCAGTGAAACTATCTTCGCTCAAATTAATTATAATTGGCTCCTCTATCTCACCGATCATGAGATCGAGTTCTCACATTTCGTTCTATTCTTTTATTATATGGATTTTTTTCCAATTTTCCGCAGTAACTTTATTCAAAAAAATCTTTCAAAAGTTTAGTTAAATTACTAATTTTGTTAATTGTGTTATTTCTAGCAACTATATCTTTTAATTGAGAGAGATATTTACTTCTCCAACTGGCAGTTTCCGGACTATCTATAGGAACAGATGTTCTATCTGGTTTTTCCCAGTAAAAATTAAGTTCTCTGAGCAATTTCCAGAGATCAGTTCTTTTAATTTCAGGTAAATCGCGATCTTCATTGATTTTAGTTAGAATTTTGCAGACGGTTGGAATCTACTTCTCATAATAAAATGTATATACAACCCCTTTAATTGCAGTTTTCATTTCTTCTTCCAACGAGGTTTTTCATTTGCTTGTGATCGAATGTGGCTTGGGAGTACTAACAATTCCAGTCGTTTTTTCTCCTTCAGTATTCCGTACATAGTAGATTTTCCAACTCCTGTCATGTTGGAACACTTCTCAATAGAGCTTTTAACATTATTATCTAGATATATAATATATAAAAACAAACGCAAACAAGATAATTCACTAAGAACAAACTGTAAGGTGTACTTTGCTCACTGACAGAAATTAAATTATAAACTATCAGAATTTTTATGTTGCAGTAATATAATGAAATACAATTAGATTTACGGTAGTTCTCAGTTACCAGCGGCACTGGAGCAGGTACGTTGGAGGTTTCGGTAACAGTTTTATTACTCTTTCTAGTTCTTGAATAGAGTATAGGAATGTGGGTACTTGCGATAGCCCCCCCCCCCCTTCCCAAGACCTTTGAGTTCAGTAAAATAGAACCCGTTCTGCCTTTTATATTAGGAATGAGTATGCTGCTTGTACTCCCCGCCTCCCCGTTGACAACTTGCCTTTCTTGACATACTGTACTTTTGTGATATTACCGTCCCCCCCCCCCAAAGAGAGGGGCTGGATCCGCCCCTGACTGTGTATAGGCTGTGCTGGCGTTGGAGACTGTTCTCCAAATGGAAATGTTGAGGTGTACCCTTTGACGAGGTCTGAGCCCTGAGGATGGTCTAGGGCCGATAGCGCTTGGCCGATATTCAAAAAATACACTAAAATACACAACAATATCTCTCCTTTTCTTGATTTCTTCGGTGTACAACCTGTTGATAACTTATAAGCCCGCACTGTTTTAATCAGCATTTAGCCCTAATTCACTTTCCAACTTTGAAACTAACCTAAAGACAGTCAATGGATTAAATACAAGTACAACAATAACTCAACCAAACTCGCGAAATTTGAAGTTTTGGTTCATATGAATTCCGAACAAAGCATTTTCTTTTTAACCCGTTAGTATATTATACAGAGTGTTCAAAAAGTATTGGACCCCCAGTAAATGGAGAGAAGTTTGCATTTACTGTTCGCATTTTACTTCATTCATACGCGGAGCTGCATATAGTTGTATGTTTGCTGAATGTGATTTCAGCACTACAACGGCATAATGTGGATATATCCACTGCTATTGCATCTCACACGGAGGAATCCGTGAAATCCGCATTAACAGATATACGCCATCCGGCGGGAGGTCGGAGAAGCCGCGTGTTCAGTATGTGCATGCTTCCTTCCGATCTGTCCTTTGCACAGCCAGGTGCATGTCGGTACCCTGATGAGTCTAGTAGAGACGAAACATGTACCTCTGCCATATCACTGTGGCGGGAAGGGGAAGTTTTAACTTTCTTCTCGGTATGGTGGTACAGGTAGGCCATCATCTCGATGGTGGTGGAATAGGATAAATTGCGTTTTATAACAATTTATTCTAACTGTGCAACCTCTAACACAGAAAGGATATGATGGAGAGAAGTTTGCATTTACTGTTCGCATTTTGCTTCATATATATATATATATATATATATATATATATATATATATATATATATATATATATATATATATATATATATCCGCAGCCAGCTCTTTGAAAAGTTTTAATGGCATATCGGTCAAATTTTCTTTATCTGCGATTGAAGACAAAAAAATAATAGATCAAAATGAAATTATAAATGACATTATAAATTATTTTAGTAAATAGTAGTTAAAAAAATAAACTTATTGTCACTGATACAAGTAACTAAAAGAACCACCTCAAAATTCATCTTCATAAGTATAAATATTTGTAAATCCTCTTAAGTACATGTATCACTAATGGTGTGCTTCCTTGCACACTCAGCAGGGGAGTAGCTCTATCACGTTTTTGTAATATAAACAATATTAAAGGAAATACTTTCAGTGCATTGAAGGCAGCTAAACGAGACTTATTAAAAAGATGCCATGAGAAAGTTGTAAAATGTCTTTTTATTTGTTAATAGTCCTACTACATGGTACATTTTACTATAAATAAGTTAGATTTTAGATATAGAGAGGTTATGATTTGTTATGGTTAAAAATCCCATCTGGTATGAGGATCACTTATAATTATATAAAAAATGGGTAATCAGAATATACCATCAGATTATTGAATTATTATGTTGTGAATGTTGTGTAAAATAAACATGATATAGAGATTAAATAAAAACATTGTAAATTAAAAAAAATGTTTTTTTTTTACGATAATCTAATAACAGTAATTTTTTTAATATATTATATTACAAATATAACAGAATTTCTAGGGTTTTGCAGGTGACTTTTCGAGATTTTCCCGAGATTCTGATATTTTCCCAGGAAAAGCAATTTTTCATGTATTCGAAATCTTAATGCATTACATAGACATATAATGATATAGACTGCGGGCCTTATAAACGTGCGTTAGCTCTAGCTTGGAAAGAGACCGAACAAAATAGGTCAATAGTACCTTTATGGACGGAGCTAAGACATCCGTACTTACAGTACCCAACTGATGACAACGACTAAAGCCTAAATCATATTAAGGTATATAATATACAAGGTTATGATAAAGAAAAGGATCAGCCATTTATATGGAACACCTCGTATTCTGTGAAAAATCACTCGAAACCGTCGATTTTATTCAGAAGGGTTCAGGAAAGTGCTACGCTTAATTTTATTTAATAAAACACACTTTATATCATTACATTTTTAGATTCCCCAATCAATTCTACATATTTTTCATAAAATATACCCTATACCTATCTTCAACTGTTTTTGGGATATTTACACTTTTGGGTTGTAAAATAATTTACTGATTTACCTATATTTATCGCAGTATAAGATGTTCACAATTTTAAATCCTCACAGGATCGACGAAAATCATATCCAGTATAATAAAAAGGTTAATCTCTGGACAGGCATTATTGGAGATAAGGTAATCGAACTATTTTTGTCTGATGAATATATATATATATATATATATATATATATATATATATATATATATATATACAGGGGCGGATCCAGCCTCTCTCTTTGGGGGGGAGGGGATATCACAAAAGTACAGTTTGGCAAGAAAAACAAGTTGTAAACGGGCAAGCAGCATACTCATTCCTAATATAAACGGCAGAATGGGTTCTATTTTCCTGAACTCAAAGCTCCTGGGAGGGGCGAGGGCGATCGCAAGCATACACATTCCTATACTCTACTCAAGAACTAGAGATAGTAATAAAACTGTTACCGAAACCTCCACGTACCTGCTCCAGTGCCGCAAGTAACTGAGAACTGCCGTAATTCTAATTATATTTCATTAGATTTAAATATATTTTATAAATTTACTGCAACATAAAATTTATGATAGTTTATTTTAATTTCTGCCAGTGAGCAAAGTACACCTTACAATTTGTTCTTAGTGATTTATCTTGTTTGCCCTTGTTTTTATATATTATTTGAGATTAGTGAGATACCCAAAAGATATGGCTTTCACCTCTATATTTATTAAAAAATCGTTAAACCAGGGCATTTTTCCTCAACGAAAAACTTATTACGATGAATGTTTATGATGTCTTAAGATATCAATATCTAGATAATAATGTTAAAAGCTCTGTTGAGATGTGTTCCAACATGGCAGGAGTTGGAAAATCTACTATGTACCGAATACTGAAGGAGAAAAAACGACTGGAATTGTTAGTACTCCCAAGCCACATTCGATCACAGGCAGACGAAAAACCTCGTTGGAAAAAGAGATGAAAACTGCAATTAAAGGGGTTGTATATACATTTTATTATGAGAAGTAGATCCCAACCGTCTACAAAATTCTAGCTAAAATCAATGAAGATCGCAATTTACCTGAAATTAAAAGAACTGATCTCTGGAAATTGCTCAGAGAACTTAATTTTTGCTGAGAAAAACCAGATAGAGAATTTGTTCCTATAAATCGTCCGGAAACTGTCCGTTGGAGAAGTAAATATCTCTCTCAAATAAAAGGTAGAGTTGCTAGAAATAACACAATTAGTAATTTAACTAAACTTTTGAAAGATTTTTTTGAATAAAGTTACTGCGGAAAATTGGGAAAAATCCATATAATAAAAGAATAAAACAAAATGTGAGAACTCGATCTCAGGATCGGTGAGATAGAGGAACCAACTATAATTAATTTGAGCGAAGATAGTTTCACTGACTTTGATTAGGAATAAGTTACGTAATGTTAACTTTATTATTTGAATTTTTGTTTTTGTTGTATTTTATTGTTTAATGTTGTTTATATGTTTTTTATTTTTTTTATATATATTTTTATTTTAGAGTGTCCCACTCTTTAATTTTATATATATTTAATTCTAATTAGCCGTAAGTTTTTAATTATTTAATTATTGTATTTGTGTCTTTTTCTGTAGAATTAACATGTTTATCTTATTTTTTGGGGCTATCGTATTTCCGTATAATAAAGTAAATTAAATTTACAGTACAATAGAAATAAAAATAAGTAGGTCTAATTTTAATTACAACATATAAAAAGTAATTACATTTGAATCCCTTTTTAGTGTTTACTTGTAATTCCGCAGATGGTTTAAGAAATAAATAAACTGAAACGTCAAATGTCCTAAAAATGTTTTTAATTAATTATAAAATGACAGATGGCCCCAAAAGAATTTTAATATTATATGGACGAATTTATTTTTTCATATATGTTTAACTTTTTGTATTTTTGATAATGGATATTTTGTAAGTATTTAAAAAATAACTTCGAATTTTTTGAGAGAATAAGGCTACGTTTTAGTCCATTATTATAGACCGGTATTTTTGGGTATAAAATTTCTAACCCATTCTTATGAAAAATATATATGTCTAACAGATGTTGCTAAAGACACCGGACTAAAGAACACAGGTAGTTTGCGAAGAGAAAAAGGGTAAAAAATTATTTATTACTCTCTCTAGTTCTTAAATAAACTGTAGTATAAGAGGAAAAATCGGGTCCATTTTCCTAAACTCAAAGCTCTTGGGGGGGGGGGGGGATCGCCACCCACCGCCTTGGATCCGCGCCTATATATATATATATATATATATATATATATATATATATATATATATATATATATATATATATATATATATATATATATATATATATATATATATATATATATATATATATATATATATCTTGATCTATTAGCACTTTACATAAGCATCAACCCTCTACGAACATAAATATTTTCGATAATTTAAAACACAAACTTGCTGTATTTCCGAAGTGTTTTTAAAATACCGTTAAATACGCTTAACTACCCCTTTAACTCTTTTATGACCACACAATTCAAACAAAATTTTATATCTTTGCTCATTTATAAATAATTTTCACTTTGTTTCATTAAAAAATAATAATTTCAATCCGAAATATATTGAAATATAAATTTTCGAGGCAAATTTTGTGGGTGACTTTAACCCTCTAAATACGCTTAAGAGCAGAAATATATAAATATCTCTTAGGTTTTCTGTTATACATCAATCAAAAATCATTGAAATTGATGAAAAAAGGTTGGACTACCTCCCTTGTAAGTACCAAGTAGTTAAAATCAATATAGTGACTATGGCTGTATTCTTTTGAGTAAAGTATCACTGATCAAAGTGAAACTGATAACTTCATGTTCTTTTGAATATGCATTTACTTGTCATTGGGTCGAAGTGATCATGATTACTTCAAGTGATAGAAGTGAAACTGATAATGACTCAAAAGAATAGCCTTTATATAAAATTAATTTTATAATGTATAAGGTTATTTCCATATTGTTAAGTAAGCACGAATTTAGGTTATTTTTTTAAATATAAAATAAAAAAATATACACAGACTTCAAAGGATCTGGATACTTTTTTTTAATTACTCAGGACAACGTATTCTAACGGTACACCTGCGACAATTCTCTAATCCATGAACCCGAAACCTATGGACCTTCGAACATACCCCTGTAGAAGTAGCATAACGTCAGAACTAGGGCTCGGTTGAACGCTGAATAACGTAATATTTTTATTTGAAAAAGTGTTGATAAACAATAGATATTTAATTTCTTGGTACAGACATACCGATTTTGTGCTATCCTTTTCTAATTGCATTATTTAAACGAGTATCATCGGTACGTCAATTCTGAAAACAAAGTATGAATATATGGTTGCCTAAATTATTATTATTATTTTCAATATATAAACAATATCTAACAATATTTACCGATAAAAATAAGTTTTAAAATCCTCTTTTTGTTAATATTAATTGTAAACTTCGCATTTATAGTAATATCCAACAGTTAAAAACACCGAAAAAGGTCACGCCAAGCAATTAAACTGAAAGACAAGTAAATATGTTTATATCTGTCAAACACCAAAAAAGCGTCTCCCCCACCGACCATAAACAGCCTTCAAACAAATCTATTGTTGTTTAAATCTAGGGTATGATCGAAGCTATGGACACAGCTCCCGAGTGCCCGAATTTCGTTTTCAGGTAACGAAATGGTATTTGTGGGTTTAGTCTTTATAGCTATTGGGTTCATAGGTTTAGAGTTGGACTTTATCGGTATGGGGTCCATAGGTTTAGGGATTGTCGCAGGTGTACCGTCTTATACGTTATCCTGAGTAATTTGAAAAAAAAATTATCCAGATCATTTAAAATCTGTATCTGATGCAGATGTTTGTCCACTTTTCCCCACTGTGCGCCTATCACAGCAAGTACTTAAAGACAAATGCTTGAATTATAAGATTCATACAGTTGTGCCTTATTAAACAAGAACCACAACACACAAAAATACGTTTGGGAGATGTGGATGTAAGCAGCAAGTAAAGAAATAAAACATGGTTAGGTTTAGGTTGATTTTAAGCCATCAAAATAATTACAATAAAATTAATTATTCCGGAAAATTTACAACATTCAGAGTCTATTCCATAATTAAGAATTCCAAAAAAACACATTTTTGTCAGTCATAAAAATATATTTATTTAAACACTTTACCTCTAATTCTAGCATCTAACAAAAATAAATGGTACCTATGTACTTAGTATTTAAAAAATAACTTAAAATATTTAATATTACACAGTGTGTACAAAAAATCTAACCAGAACTAATAAAATCACCGTTGTTTTATAGCCTTACAATAAAGGATGTTATCCTTAGAGTTTCGATTAATTTATTTAAAATTATTGTTAATAATACACATACATACATTTAAAGCAAAAGTGAGTTGAATACACAATTAGCCAATAGTTGTCCACCATCAAATTAACTTCATAAATTCAACTGATTCTTAGCACGTATGTAATAAGTGAACTCATTATTTAAATATAATTAGTGTCAACTCTAACCAATATTATTTCAAACTAATTATCTACAAATGTTTCTAAAAAGATTTGAAAATTTCAACCTTTCTTAGAAAAAGTGGTTTGATTAAATTTAACAAGTCAATTTGGGACGCAAAATAAAATATTTAGGGTCCTAATGGTTTAGGAAATACACATTATTTCAAATTGTAGTCATTATTTAAAAAGTATGAATATTAATTGGCGAGATTACAAGCTCGGCCTTTTATATATGTATACAGGGTGTCCAAGATAAGGATCCTAACCATGGGGATCTCGGAAACAGTTGGAGATACGAGGTCGGTTAAATTAGAGAAAAGTTGCGCAATTTAGTGCTAAATTAAACGCAATTTAAAAATTTTAAAAATTCAAAATACTTCCGGAGATTTCCGGAAAAAGCCGAATTTTGGCAAAATCGTTTTTAATTTTTGTAGGCTTTATTTAAAGAGATATCAAAAAATAAAAGGTAGATTCTTCTTGCCACTTTTTATTTTTTATAATTTGATCTAAACAAAATTTAAATCCGACGTTTCGTTTCTGAGATACCATCATGAACTTTCATTTTTTATATGGAACAAAAAAAAGTATCCCATGTATTTGATAGCATTTTTTATTACAAATTCAACGGTGTATCACACTTGCATATCAAGTGTGTAGTTCATTGGCTTTTATAAAACTGATATACCTTTCTCTCTCGCTCTCATGGAGCTCTTATGGAAAGTACTTGAACTACGTATTCGATATGCAAGGGTGATACATCGTTGAATTTGTAATAAAAAATACTATCAAATACATGGGATACTTTTTTTTGTTCCATATAAAAAATTAAAGTTCATGATGGTATCTCAGAAACGAAACGTCGGATTTAAATTTTGTTTAGACCATATTATAAAAAATAAAAAGTGGCAATGAGAATCTACCATTTATTTTCTGATATCTCTTTAAATAAAGCCTGCAAAAATTAAAAACGATTTTGCCAAATTTCGTTTTTTTCCGGAAATCTCCGGAAGTGTTTGAAATTTTTAAATTTTTGTAACTGCGTTTAATTTAGCACTAAATTGCGCAACTTTTCTCTAATTTAACCGACCTCGTATCTCCAACTGTTTCCGAGATCCCCATGCTTAGGATCCTTATCTTGGACACCCTGTATATACAGAGAAAATAAAACTATGTATTTATTTATTTTAATGAAAAAAAAAAGAACAAGAGTTCTTTTAATTTTGTAAATTTTCGTTTTAACAAAAAAATATTTGAGAGTGAAGCAAACTATATTAACTGAATAATTCGAATTTCTTTTACATTTTTGATCGTACAAGTAATTTTACAACCGGATGAAATTTTTAATGAATCTTCCTAAACCATTATCAATTAACGTCATTACTAATCTTTTGGTGTTACATCATGCCATTTATGATTTATTTAATAAATAATACCTCTCACACATTTTACCACATGTTATAATCTGAATCATCAGCTTCAAAAGCTAGGAAAAATCCTAGCAGGGTCCCGTACACAACGACGTTTCCAGCCAATGTCAACCAACAAGCCCCCCATAAAATTATTTGTCCCCTGGCCAGGACGATAGGAAGAGCAAAGGAACATACTAATACTCCCATGGTGATAAAGATAGCAGTTTCAAGACATGAATTGCTTGAGCCTGAATGATCAGAATATCTTCTAGCCATCAGTGTGGGTATGGGCGCAAGCATGTAGAAAAGAACTACAAAAAAAGGCCACCAAATCCTAGAATGGTGTAATGCTATTAATATTCATCTAAAAGCATTAACTTATACATTAAATTATTCTGTTTTATGTTTTTATTATTTGCTCAACTTATTTTTACAATTATAAACAATTTTATTACTACTTTATAATAAAAACTAGTTAAGTTTAACTTACGCATATTGAGGAAGGGCACAAGCCAAAATAATGAAGGTCATACCAACTGATCCGGCAAAGGCCAGAGAAACTAAGCTAAAAATATAATTCAAACAGGTATATTGAACTGCACATAACGTTAATTATAAAATTATGTATTTTAAAAAATATATGCATTTAATTTAATAACAGGTCAAAAGGTTATAAAATTCTTAACATATAAGGCTTTATTTACCGACCACGCCGTTTTCTAATCTAATTCCACTTAAAATTAGTTATTTATCAAAAACCAGAGATGAAAAGAATTTAATATGTACCCAAAAAACAAAAGTTACTAATTTAAATACAAGAATCAAAAAAATATGATTTCTGTTTTATTTTTATCTTTTTCTTTAAAAGATTCCTAATTTTGATTTGTAAGTTTTATTTGTTGTTCTGTCTTCTAATGACGGTGGTTTTAAAAAGAAGCCGCTGAGGCACAAATTTCTTTATTTTTCAGTAGTTAGGGTGATTATTTTTTTTTTTAAAAGGTACAAATAATAAAGTTGGAAGTAGCAACAAAAAGCGATTGATTGCAGGCAGGGATAGAATTTCAAAGGCACAGAAGGAGAAAAAAATTTTAAATTCTATGCACAAAACTATAAAAAGTGCAAGCTGATGAATTTTTTTACTCGCCAAAGATCCATTAAAAAAAACACCATATATTTTGTTTATTATACTGTGAAGGAGCCAAATAACATGCAAGTTGCCCCAAGTGTCTCAGTCCGGCAACTCTTGATTTTGAATGTGTTAAAAATGATTAAATTATCTAATTCAATCAAATCTGAGTTCAGTTGCGTCAATTATACCAAAAATGATTACCCTAAATTAAATTTTTAGGTTAATGAAATATAAACTTAAATTTTGTATGTTATATTTGACATTTCTAGGCCCGTTTTAAAAGATATGTTTGCAGAAAGGATATAATTACAACGTATTTTGCATACAAATGTTCTGATATCAACAGATATCTTCATATTTAGAGTGAGTTTATACAGTTTCTTGTTCTAAATTCTAAACATATTGTTAATTTAAGTTGGTTTATAAAATTTCTTTTTTTTTATATTCTTATTTTTACTTGTATATATTATAACCTTGAAAGTTCCCAATATTTAACGAATTAGGAATTAGCAATTGAGAAAAATTTTAATTGAGCAAAAGCGAAGATAATCCGCACTTTCTCAGGTGTTAAATTTGAATGGTTACAACTAGTATTTACAGTCGTACTGTCGTAGTCGATTGCTTTTTTGGAATTCTTGAATAGTTAAAAATCTTCATCCATAACTATAGTAAAAGTTACGTAGAGACCTTCAGTGACTCTCCTCTAAATGATCGAGAGAACATTTAAAGCGTCCAATTCTCTGATATTTATGCAAAACGAGATATGATCCTACAATCAGGGCTGTTGAGTTCTCAGATGAAAAACTTTTTTACAAATCAAATAAACATACCGCACCAAAATAAATTTAAAATAAATTACGAATTAAGAAGTAAAATTATGTTTAGCAATAAAAAAAATTAACAATCTATATAAACCCAACCTTAACAGTTAAATATTTTATTCTATAAACAATATAAACATAAATTTAAGTTAAAATATCCAGAGTAAATATATTAGTGTGGTCAGCAAATCTTATCTTAAACAAATATGTCCATACAAGTTTTGCTAAATTCATTATATAGTGGGTCACTCGAATCTACTTGTACCTAGTCTAATGATGTATTCTACTTAATTAGACCACTATTTATCTGCCATAGAAAAGTTTTGTAATGAAGAATCAGTGTGTTTTACAAAATTTAACCAAACATTCATTTACAGATATTTCCTAACGTATTTGTGAAATTAAATTGCTAGTTTGTAGTTCTATTTTAGGGCCAATATGTGGATATTTTATGTTATCTTTATTAGAAATAATTTTTACTTTCCAAAATGGTTTTCTCCTGTCTCTAGAGACTGTATTATAAAGAAAACAGAATTACACAAACAATACAAATCTACTAAATCTCTAAATGATTACAGTAAATTTTGTGAACTATGCACTCAATGTAAGGATCTTTCTAGTAAATGTATATTCGAGATGTTGAAGAAGGAATACATAATGATATAGAAATTTTTGGTCATATTTTAATAATAAGAAGGAACAAGTTGGTATTCCTTATGTTATGACCTACAAAAAAATACAATTAACAAATGAATTTTAAATTGTTAATGCTTCAGGTAAACAAACTTGAAGGGGAGTTTTCTGACCTGGCTAATTTAAACATATTCTGTTGTGAGCTTAATATATCAAATATTCTTGAAAGGTTGGATAACATTGAACATTAACAGGTCTAATGTCTCCCAAATTTCTGAAAAACTGTTGTTTTTCACTAGCTACATCACTATGGCTAATTTTTTATATCTTTAACTAGCGAAACATTCCCTAATACCTGGAAAACATCCTTTCTGAGCCCAGTTTTCAAAAACGCTGGAAAGATAGATTGGGTGTTGGATTATAAACCAATATCTAAAATCTCACTTATACTAAAGATTATGGAATCAATCATAACTGACTTTCTTGATACTTTTCAAAACAAAATTATAACACGCCAGCATGAGTTTAGTAGGGGGAGATCAATAGTAATAAATTTGCTAACTTATACTGAATATATAACAGAATCTGTGGAAGATGGCCAAGTAGTTGACTCCATTTACACGGATTTTTCAAAGGCTTTTGATAAATTGAATCATGAAATCTTTCTCTCTCTCTCTCTCTAGCAGCCCAATTTGATCCACTCCTGAACATAGGCCTCCTCTACTCTCTTCCATTCAAAGCTATTTTCAGCAATTCGGTACCAATTTCTACCTGCTTTCCTTTTTATTTCGTCTATCCATCTTTTTGGAGGTCTTCCGATACTTCTTTTTGACGACCTAGATCTCCATTGCAATATATGTTTTGTCCACCTTGTGTAGTCTTGCCTAGCAACGTCATCAAGAAATGCGTAATGTAAATTGTCCAGATATGACATAAAAGGATCGTTTTTGCAATGGATTAAATCATATGTCTCGGACAGAAGTCAGATAGTTAAAACACTTAGAAAATTATACCAGTGTGTGGAGTCCTTACTACCAAATCTATATTAATAAGCTTGATTTAGTCCAAAGGAAATTTTTATGTTATATGGCCTTTAAAAAGCATATATCTAAGGAACACATAACTTACAAAAGCTTAACATTGGATATCTGAATAGTATAGAAAAACGCAGGGAAAATTATAATATTGAATTTTCCTACAATAATTTGAATGTGTTAATTAATAGCCCTGAAGTTACTGAATTATTTCAAATAGGTGTACTGCCTAGAGAATTCAGAAAATGTAAAGTATTCAACCTGAAGAAATATTGAACATTATATGGAGAAAATTCGCCAGTCAACCGTATTATGAGAAATGGAAACGGATTTGAAGGTGGTTTGTTTAATATTTCTCTAATTTTATTAAAGTTTGTTTTGAAAAGAGTTTACAACTGATAAAAAATTACATATACATATACATATATATATATATATATATATATATATATATATATATATATATATATATATATATATATATATATATATATATATATAATGTAATTTTTTATGATTATGATTTTTCTTGTAATTTACATTATATCTGCAGACAATGGTTATATTTAGTACTTTTTGTGCGAATCGGCCTGTCCCATGTATAGATAAATTAATAATAATTTCTGATTTGCAGGGTCAAACTAGAAAACGAACAATTTTAATATTTTTTAAAAAACAATACCCTATATAAATTTTTAAAGAATTTATTGACAGAAGAATTATTTCTTTTGAGAAAATTTTTTTTACAATAATTTCGCTTTTGTATAGCTATCAAATAAAAAAATAATCAATTTATTCTTCATAAAATAAATTTTAAATACAAATGACTTTTCGATAATGGAATTTTCATCTACTTTAACTCTATGGCTACTTACTTTAAATCTATGAATTATCAGGTGGCGAAAATAAAATAAATGTCTTGGAAGATTATTTGTAGCCATTTACTGCAAGTTTAAAATGCCGCATCAATTTTCAAACCAATAATTTTTCTTTATTGTTTTTGTAACAATAACGGACAAATTGCAGTTCAAGAATATTAAAGAAAATTTCCTGGTAAAAGATGTCCAAACCATTAAAGATGTTCAAAAAAAAATCCAAAAATATCCACAAAAAAATTGCTTGTCTGCATATTATGCAAAAAGAGCACATTTTCTAATACAAAAGAATGTTTTTATACTTATCATATCTCAAAGATACACAGGTTAGAACCAGATGGTTATGTTAATTGGTTAATCTTTTGTCAGTGGATTAGAAGACACCGAATAGATTTTCGCTGGCCTGATGAAGATCAGTCTAGAGACGGTGTTAATAATTCAAGAAAATATCATATGCAGTTCCTAGAATATCATAATATATCGATTATTAAGTCTGGCCCTGCAAATCATAAATTATTATAATATGAAATATTCATATTAGTACTAAAATAAAACTATCAACCTAATGTCACAAATACTGTGGGAAATATCTGTAAAGAAATATATTGGCTAAATTTTGTATAACATTAAGAATGGCTTAGAGAAATTTTTGATAGGAGATAAATATTTGCCTAATTAAGTAGAACACTATGTTATATACAATTAGGGTCACCCTGTATATTTTTTTTAACTATTTGACTTTATTTTTATAAAAACTAAATAGGTATATATTTATTGCAGATTATACTTACGCTATTATTTTCGCCAATGTAGTGAAAGGAATAACATGAAACAAAAAGAAAATATTTAGGTTTAAAGAATATAAAATAAAATTTAAATAAAGATTAAGGTTAGTAAAAAACATTATTTTTTCCTTATAAGAACAGTAATAACTAATCTACCCCCTACTATATTAGACAGATAGGCTAAGAGTAGATATATATATATATATATATATATATATATATATATATATATATATATATATTACTACATACTTAATAATTCTAAACTTAGTGTCTGTAGTTTCAATGCTTCATTATAATTTAGATGGCCTATCTTTTATATATTAACTGTTTATACTAGGCCAAAACAATAATAAAAGTAGCACTCAGGTTTTTGGGTTTGCTAGGTTCAGTTCAGGATATTAGGTTTAAATTAAGGGTGTATACTTTACTTTGGTAACACCCCTGAACTAATGTATCTAATAATTTCATTTTGATAAATTGATCTCCTAACCATTCAAAATATACTGTGCTTTTGTACATTAAAATATATTTCAAAGAGCTTGAAGATTTAACAGGTTAGAATCATGGTGGTCTAAAATTACCAAATTTGGGATATATATCAGTGGCGTAACTAAGAGTATGTGCATCCCCCGCAGATTTTTGAATGTGCCCTACTATTTTACACCCGTCTTGATCCTTCATATTTACTCATTTTCATCAAGGAATTTGAGGGCGCCCCCCTGCCCTGCGGAACCTGCAGGATCGTTATTTACGCCACTGATATATAGACTACTCATTCATGCATATGCTGCAGGGGTGATAAAGAAATAATAATTACCCTCTTTTGTGGTCAAAGTACTTGTATTGAACTGTACTTGGTCCTGTTCTGGTGTTTATATAAATGGCATAGAAGATTTAAATTTGAATGATTATAAGGATACAAAATCCAGCCACAACATATTTTAAAAATACCTGAATGACATTGAAAAACCTAATTTTATTACATTTTCGGTAATGAGTGCTGACCAATCAAGGCAAGGTACTCTTAAAATTTAATGACTAACTGTATGACTGACTACATGTGATAACTATGCTAAAATCATTGCACATAAATATTTAGATGTTTTCGTTGATCAGCACTTATGATGGAATGAACATATCAATAACACTATTAAAAAATTAAGAAATATGTTTGATTAATTTTATTAACTTAGAGATGTATTAACTAAGAAGCTTCTGTTAACTTTTTACTAATCCAGAGATCTGCTTGCACTACAACTATAAAGAATCTGGAAATTTGTCAGAATAAAACATTAAAGATAATATACAAATGAAATTTTAGATATTCAATCCAACAATTATATCAAGAAATACAAGTGTTAAATGTCAAATCTTTATGTTGTCACACAAGTTTGATATAAGAATTCTGAACTCTCACAGCAACAAATGCATACTTATAATACTCGACTCATGACAACTAAACCAGTTTTCATAGAAAGATTAAATAAAATGCGTACCCAAAGAACTATGACTTATTTTGCTAAAAAATTTTTTTAACTGTCTGTCCGTTAGAATCAAGAATATTAATAAACTTATTAGATTTAAGAATGAAACTAAAGAATTTATCTTTAGAAACACAAGTCCAATTTTTAAAAATATTATATATAGTAGGAAATATTAAATTATATTTGGGTTTGTGTTGCTTATGATTTTTTGTATTTTTTCTCTTTTTTTTTTTTATTTTTCTCCTCCATTATTTGGTTTCTCTTTGCCTTCATAGGTCAAATTTCCCCCTTTTGTGGGAAACATACAAGAGCGACTGCTGATTATTTCTTCTGATTTTGAAAGTTATTTTCTAAATTCTCCAAATGCATTTGAAGGTTAAAGGTTCACTTTTTTACTTTTACATTGATTACTTCCTGTGAGCCAGAGGGAGTGCAAGCAAACATAATAAGCTCTTTACAACTCTTAAATGTCTTGCATCTCCCTTTTACATATAAATGCACTGGATCGTTTAATGAGTTATATGTTTATGTAAAGATATTATATATTGTAACTGATTTAATAACAAACATAAGTAAAAATGTACAGTTTTTAGATAATAAAATATAAAAAAATTGTATTGCCGTAAGGTTAAAAACTATTAAAACTCATATTTAATTTGCTTGGGGGGTTTGCAGTTATCCTTACTCTAGTTTGAAAATCGTCAAACTGAAGTTTATTTATATTATCTAATTTAAAGTACATCATCTATAATATGAATCTAATATCCCGAACCAAACTTATGACACTCAAATGACCAAATCTCCTTACTACCTATATAAATAATTATAAATTCTTAAAATATAATCCAGTTTCTCTGAAATTATCTATTAACAAAAGAATGTATGATTCATTGTTCTCAAATAAAATCCTTCATTGATTTATTTTGCCCAAACCAATATTTTACTCACCTTTTATTCCAGCCATTATATTTAGATTTTAATCTGAACTAAGAAATGTGCAACAAATTACAATTTTAATACTTTACTTTTAAATGGGCTTCGAAGATAACATTATTTGTATTTCCAAAAAAGATCCAAGGAAAAATGTAAACACAGATAAAATTTTTCTTTCTGTCAAAGAATTTTGTAATGTCAAAGTGACAGCGACCTATGTAAATGCAAAAGCACGAAGTTGACCTTTCGTAAATTGATGTGACACGTAATACTTATTTATATCATCCCTATATCAAATCATGAAATCCATTTAATATTTAGTATGCATAGCATTTAAGAAACACATACAAAATAAACTCTATTTTATTCAAATTCCAGTCAAAGGGAAAAATAAATATTTAAAGATAAATAGTCAATATTTATTATTTTATTTTGTTTCGACAATTTGGGATGTTTATATTTTAAGATTAAGATCTTAAAAATGGTTCTAAGTGATAAAAACGTTTCCTGTTTTGCCGGTAAATTATTGCCGATTCATTTATCCAATCGTCATCTGTCGAAAAACAAACTTGGATCATTCCGAAAAGCTACGTCATTCAAGAACGAGCAAAATTAACGATCGTCATCAAATTCTCAACTCTTCTAGCAAAAATCGAACATTTATAAGTGTGAAATTATTCTCGAGACTTCACATTTAATTTTTTAATAGTTTAGTGAGTGTAAACCTTGTTGAAAATGGCTGATACACAAAAGTAAGTAATGTCTTTGTTTCCTTCGCCGGCAGACGATTTTTTGACTTTTCATTTGGTTTTTTTGGATTTTCATCATGGTGGATAAAACGTTTTCAGTTTTAGGCTATTTATAAACCATCTACAAATTATTATCACACGTTTTCCTATCTAAAACTAACGCTGAGCTCATACAATTTATGATATCCAAATCAGCCATTTTAGCATTTGCTCAATTATATTTGTGTGAAATGACACCACTAAAATAAAGTAGTACTTTATTTGAAATCGGTAGGATAAAAATGGTGATCCCATCAAATTCTGCAAATTTCTACATAAGCATTTTTATTACTTTTAGGATGTCAGTTTCTTAGTTTGATGAAAAAATTATTCATAATTCCTTCCAGAAGTGCTAAATATAAGTAGCAGTGACTTTCTCATTATAAACATGGTGAAAAAAAACAATTTTATAAGAAACTTGACCTGTGTATTAAGGTATAGAGTAGTTCTACTCATACTTCGAGACTGGGATTTAAAATCTTTAGTAAAAACTTCTGTAACTGTTACTCTCTTCATTATAATATACATATTCACAGAAAAATATGTCAAAAAAATAGATGCACACTAATAATGTGTAGTATTTTCTCCATAAAATCTACCTAGTACAAATCTTTGATCTTTATTTACCAAAATTAACATTATTTTTTCTCAACTTGGCAACACTTTCAGTTCATGAAACGATCACTGTTCCTAGGGGTTTTACCAGATGAATATAGTATAATTTGACCTAAATCCAAGGTCATTATTTAACTCTGAGCTCTTATATTTAAATTATGAATACAGATTATGTATTAACTCTTTTACATGTACTAAATTCTATTCATGTTGGTAAAAATAAATGTGAAAAAAGCTTCATTCTCTCCTGAGCCTTAAAATTGTCATACTTAGAATTTAATCAAAAAATAGAATTTAATTTCTAACTTGTATTATCAGAAGTTTTATGGAAAATTACATTTTGTTTCTAAAATTAGTTTTACTAACAGATCATTGAATATTGTTCAAGTTTTCATATTTGAAGTAAAATTTTCTGTTTTTTATTCTCGAGTGCATCCACATTAGGTTTTTGCTCTTGCACTCTTAACGTATGCATTAATAATCTTATGGTCTTACTGGTCCGATAGTTTTCAGAAGGTTTGCGTAGGTACATCTCGTTTGGAAATTTTGGAAAATGACTGGGGTGTTCCTCAGCGAAAACATGGTTTTTTTGAAACAATTTCTACAGGTAACCCCTATTTCTACATCGTAGAAGACGATTTTGGTCTTGATTTTCAACTATTTTTCCTCACTTTCCTGAGAAATTCAAAAACTCTACGTTTTCCTTCACAAGGCATTTTTATTTTCAAAGAAAACACTGAACGTACATATTTATTGTGAATAGTACTAGTTAAAATATATGTAATTTATTTCAACTATTTTGTCCATCTCAGTCAAATAACATAGTTTAATTTTTGTAATGTATAAAAAAGGGTAAAATTAATTTTAACCACCTCAAATTTTTGGTTAGTGTAGAAAACTGAAACTAACCTTAACTTAGATTTATAGAATCACACTACATTTCAATCAACAACATAGTTTAAGTTTTGCGATATATAAAAAACCATAAAATTAATCTTAACCGCCCAAAATTTTTGGTTAGTTCAGTTTTAGCTTGATTTTAGTGAGTTTGGAAAACTGAACCTCATCTGAGCTGACTTAAATTTATTAATCAAAAAATATTGCCAGAGATAGATATTGGAAGAGGTCAGAGTTAATAGGAAAGAGGGTAGTTTAGTACTTGCTGCAAAAACTATGATTAGTAGAATTATAACACCAAGATGAAAAAAATGAATTAGGATTATAAATTTAATGAAAGGGGGGTATTGTTTGGGGCCTAATACAGTTCCGCTACGGGAATGAGAAAAATCCTCTTTGTTTCCCACTTTATCCCTCCAAAAATCCACTGATCATTAAAAATTCTACCCCTATTGTATTTTCGGGCGTGTATGAATTGCCGCCCATAAACAATTTTCAGATTTTGCAATGTGTTTTTAATAACCCATGAATTGCTGACCAAAGAGGAAAGGGCCCTCTGAAATCTACCTGGCCCATAACCTCCCTACCTGACACTAATTAATATTTTATTACCTTATCTATTTGAAGGAATATTTAAATGTATTGTATTACAATTTTCCGAAAAATATATATAACCCATAATTTACCTTTACCTTAGTTGTATAAAATGAAGCTTAGTCCCTTATTCATGGTTTTTAAGAAAGGGTTCTTCTTGGTTTGGTCCACAATTCCAGTACCCAGTTATAAAAATCAGGTAGTTGGTCCGCATCTCGAGGCCGTCCGTGTTTTCCCTTACCCAACTTGCATTTATTTATTTCAACAATTTTCCCTTCCCCTATTATCCAGAGGGAAAATCATTTATAATATAAAAATCAAACAAGGGAAAAATATGTTTTTTTGAGTCCTTCTCCTTAAGGCTTTAAAAGATAAAAAAAAAAGAATGTGTACGTTTTTTACGATCTGGCAACAGCGCAAATTGTTTCCTTTCGAGATGAGTTATCGCTAATTAATGTAACCGACGATTTTATTTTTAAAGTTTGTTGGTCGTTTTTCCTGATTTTTCCGATTAAAAAGTGCAAATTTATGAAAATTTATATGATACAGAAGCTTCTTATTACTAAATTTTAATGATTTAGTGGAAAAGGTTGAACCCAAAGTGAAAAGTGATTTTTCCCCTGTTTTTAGCAATCAAAATTGAAAAGTTATAAAAAAATTAAGGTTAGAATCATGTTCTATAACCCCAAAATAGGTGGTAGTATCGAAATTTTTTCAATAAAAAAAAAGAAAACATCTTTACGTAGATTTCACTTAATCGAAATATTACCCTAATTTTGATTGATGACCTTGCCTTACTTTGTTCACAGATGACACCACTATTCTGTGGTATTGTGCTGACCCTCTGAATCTAGACCATAATTAGTTGGTCCGTACTGTATAAAACATATCTTGAATATCATATATTGATTGTTAAATAAATAGCCTCATATTTTCACAATAAATCAATTTAAATTAGGTTAAAACATTTTATTATTGAGAATTTATATTCTCGATTAAGTTGATAACTTATGTTCTGGACCTTGCAAAGTATAAAGTAAAGGAACTTTATTATTGTTAAATGGTGTTACAAGAGTTTTTTGAATTGTAATCAGTTGGATATTAGGTTTATTAGGATTAATATCACAAGTTGAGGAGTATTTCATTATGAGAGGCCACCTATTATATGTTGGATATGGTTTCACGTAAAAAAGATAAAAATATGAATTCTTAAAGTTAGAAAATACACAAGGGAAATTCGATTTTTTCCATATCCAGATAGTTTTAATGCAGTAGTGCACCCATTTTAAATTGATATAAGTCAGTTTTCTAACGTTTATATTTCAGAAACGGTTCAATTATCTGAAAGATGAGATACATAATATTTAAATAGAAAATGAAATTAAATTCATAGTTCTCAGAATAAATTTCATTGTAAATGCTTACAGTTTTATCTAAGAGGTGGAAATCTAATTAGAATATCTGTAGTAAAGCTCAAGGTATCGAAAATCAGCCGATAACGATGCACCTATTGCAAATTCCGAGATTTTTAACTCCTTGTCACCGTATTTTGTTGCTAACGCCTTAAAAATACAAGACACCCAGGACTAGCATGTAAGATATTTGAAAAATAGTAAAAAACGCTTTAATTTTGCATAAATAAAATGCTACCAGCGATTTCGTGGCAGCAATCCATGCCAACCTTGACCAATACTTCAAAAATTCTTCATATGACCCTGGTAGTACCTTTTATTTTTGTATCTAACATTCCACATTCTAATATAATTTAATGCCTTTAGTCCAGATGATTTGGCAACAGCAATCCTCCGCAAAAAAGACAGGCCAAATAGATTGATTGTAGAAGAAGCAGTCAACGATGACAACTCGGTGGTCGCACTGTCACAAGCTAAAATGGACGAATTGCAACTCTTCAGAGGAGACACAGTGCTTCTCAAGGGCAAAAGACGTAAAGAGACGGTTTGTATAGTGCTTTCCGACGATAGTTGCAGTGATGAAAAGATCCGAATGAACAGGAATGTCAGGAATAACTTGAGAGTTAGATTATCTGATGTCGTTTCAATTCAACCTTGCCCCGATGTCAAATATGGTAAAAGAATACACGTGCTTCCTATTGATGATACTGTTGAAGGTCTTACAGGGTAAGTTTCTTCTTATCATTGTTATTATTATTACGTAAGCAACAGCCAAAAAGGCTTTTTGATGAACAATGGCCAAATTTGGTAAATTTAGAGCTGCTGAACACAAGTTAAACATTGGAATTATTTCATTAGCTTGTACTTTCAAAATATTTATTTTTTCTAAAGTAATGTAGGTAAAGAAAAGTACAAGTAGCTCATTATCTGTCATATTTATTAGTAGACAAACGACTTTTAATTTGTGTTGAACGTATTGTTTGTAACACAACTTTCCGATTAGAAGCACACTAGAAAATCATGCTAATTCGATCATCAAAAATACAAATTCCATTGGATGGACCGCATTCTCTATCCAACGGTTCCCCCTACCCTTAAAAATAAAGAAAAATCAATAATTATGATTATTGTAAATAACTCCCAACAAGTTTATTAAAATTATCTATGGAGATACTTTATTACTAATCCTTGGCATTATTCGATTTTCTCCGAAACTTCAAAGCGAAGTATTCACTCATCAATCGGTTGAAAGCAGAAAAATCGGTACGCGATGATATCCGAAATACTCCAACTTTTAACCAAATCTGCACACTGGATAAAAATATTAATATGCATAACTGCAAATAAGCAGTTTATCAATTTTATTTATTTTACCGTTTCAGTGTTCTTATCAAAACAGCCTGGACATGTCTATAAATAATGGCAATTAAATTTTATCCGTATTGTATTATGGTTTTATTTTGATTTATATAGGTAGGGGAATCACCAATATTGTACTTTTGTTTTATTATTTAGAGTACATGGATTAACAAAAAATTGCCCCTTAATTCACTAATATGGTCTAATTATAAAACTATTTTAAATTGACAATAAAAGGTGTATATGTAAACTTTAAAAACACGAGAATAAAAAAATTTTCTTTCATTACTGAAACAGCAAAAATATTTATTTTTAAGAGACAACTATTCTTCTTACTAATTACCCAATTTTCTTGTATAAAGGTTTTTTCGTTGACTTATATAGAATACAAAAACTTAATCACTGCATGATACATGATTTTAAACGCATTAAAGTTTTAGTCCAAAGCCTGTGTTTACAAAATTATATCCCGACAACGGAATGAAACTAAGGGATAATTTTTCTGTCGATAATTAGTGAATAGACTAATCAAAAAAAACATTAAACTTTCGCAAAATTAATTACTCTATAGTGGATAAATTAATACAAAAGTAAACAAATTAAGACTATTTGAGTAGAGTATGAAAAAGTATAATAGGAATGTGCCATCGTTGATAAACAGTGAAAAATCTCTTGTAAAAAATAACAAAGTTGGAGTTACCTTTTGGTAGACCAGGAAGAGATGAATCACATCAAGGTATTTTTATTAGTTAGATTTCTATAAGCCATTTGCTCTGAGACTGAAATTTTTTCCTTTAACTGTATTTTTTTCTGACAACCCAGCTCAACATTCAAATATTACGTTTCCAGACCAATCTCCCATTTTATTTAACAGCATACTGAGAAACTCTGCAAATAAAGATTGATGAAATAACTTACAAAAATGTTCATAACCATCTATAAATCCAATCAACAATTTTTAATCATTTCCAGGAACCTTTTTGAAGTGTACTTAAAACCCTACTTCCTCGAAGCGTACAGGCCCATACATAAAGATGATGTGTTTATAGTGAGAGGGGGCATGAGAGCTGTGGAGTTTAAAGTGGTCGAGACTGACCCAGCCCCATATTGTATTGTGGCCCCGGATACCGTTATCCACTGTGACGGAGACCCGATTAAACGGGAAGAAGAAGAGGAAGCTCTGAACGCTGTGGGATATGATGATATTGGAGGGTGCAGAAAGCAGCTTGCGCAAATTAAGGAAATGGTAGAATTACCTTTGAGACATCCTTCTTTGTTCAAAGCTATTGGGGTTAAGCCACCTAGAGGTAAGTATATTTTGGTTAGTAGCAAAATAATGGATCGTTTACTACCTTCTACCTTATAATATTTTTTATTTTATAATCCTAAGAAAGAAAGGGAGCAAGGGATTGTGAATTAAGTACCTAAATAATTATCTTCTAATGCACTAACATGGTGTAACTTTAAAACGGGTCTAACTTTATTTCAATATTATTAATCGTGAATAATTTATTAGTCTATGATTTCTTTATGTTTATTTTTAAACAATTGTGTTTATAATAAGAAAAATTACTAGGTATTATGTGATTCTCATCCATCCTGCCTTAGAACTGTGTTTTAATATGAATGACAAATTTAATAAACCCTTGGATTGTGAGCAATGTATATTTGATTTGAAAAATTTACTCAAATCAGAGTATGTTATGATGTTTATATCAATAATGTACAACTAAGTCTAATACATAATCCTTGGTTATTTTGGAATTACATTTATTCAAGGGGCCACGATTATGACATCCCGGATAAAGTCAGATTGGGCAATGATGGCAAAACAATTGCGGATCTCTTTGCAACACATTTTACTTCTATGTACATCGACTCTCAGTCTTATTGTCCTGGTAATGAAGTGTCCGCATTGTGTGATGTAAATATTGGATCTTATAGTATTCATATTATTGACGTGTTTAAGGGGCTTTTGAGGATTAATTCCAGGAAGGGACCAGGGCCTGATGGAATAACAGCAATATTTCTCAAGAACAGTGCTTTTGCTTTGTGTAGGCCTTTATGGCTTCTATTTAATCTTTCACTGTCTTCTGGTATGTTCCCTTGATTTTTGGAAGTAAATATCTAACGGTGTGTTTGATATTTACTTGGATTTTTGAAGAGTATTTAAAAATATTAATGATGATCAGCATTGTTTTTGTGAAAATCATTCTGTTTCAAGTAATCTGCTGGTATGTCATGACTACATTGTCAGTGCCTTGAAGGAGGGATATGCTGTGGGTTCAGTGTACACTGATTTCTCCAAGGTCCAAGGACTTTGGAATTCATGAGGTACTGCTGGAGTGGGTCAGATCATATCTGTATGGTAGGTCTCAGGTTGTCAGGGTTAACGGACATACTTCTGCGAGAATCAATGTCACCTCTGGTGTGCCACAGGGTGCCCATCTTGCACCACTGTTTTTCAACTTGTTTGTTAATGATCTGTCTGCATGTTTTCTGCATTGCGAATGTATACTGTATGCTGATAATTTGAAGGTATTCATACCTGTTAAAACTAACAGATGTTTTGAATAGATTCCACGCATGGTGTGAGAGTAACCTTAATGCTAACAGGTGTAAATACATTCAATTTAGTAAGTCGAGTCATGTGTTGCCCAGGGCATTTATATCACTTTAAGGGAAAGCTTATTGAGAGGGTTGATCTGGTTAGAGACTTGAGAGTCTTGTTTGACTGTAAATTGACATTTAGGGAACATGTTTTTCAGATTGTAATAGGGCAAACAGAATTTTAGGCTT
This sequence comes from Diaprepes abbreviatus, assembly GCA_034092305.1. Classification (NCBI taxonomy): domain Eukaryota; kingdom Metazoa; phylum Arthropoda; class Insecta; order Coleoptera; family Curculionidae; genus Diaprepes; species Diaprepes abbreviatus. The sequence goes on from JASJET010000218.1 coordinate 8,013,053, forward strand.
TTTGAAAAGGAATACAAGAGACTTTAGCGATGTTAATTGTATAAAAACTTTGTATGTATCGTTGGTGAAGCCCCTTTTAGAGGTTAATGCTGTGGTGTGGTCTCCACATTAACCAAATTTATCATATATCAATAAATTGCAACCAGTGCAAAGAAAATTTCTTAGGTATGGGGCATTTAAGTTGGGTGTTTCCCATAATAATAATAATAATGTTTATTCATGATATACATACAAAAAGTATTTTCACAAGTCAAATATAAAATAACATAGTAAAACATTAAGTAGACAAGAACAAATCGGTCTAAAATTTAAAAAACACAAAACTTTTCAAACAAGTCAAGTTTACAAGTAAAACAAGTACAGTGAGGGAATCATTGTGCTTTTCCTGTCATATTAAATCATTGAAATTATTTAAAAGAAACTCTTCAATGCTGTAGAAAGCTTTTTTCTTCAAATAGTTTTTCATTTTGGACTTAAGCTGCTGCGCACCGAGGTTTTTAACAACAGTAGGAAGCACATTAAAAAATTTTAGCCCATAGTGGTTTGCACCATCCCTGGCTCTAGCAGTTCTACTATAAGTCAAAGTGAAACAATTCCTGCCCCTCGTGTTGTAGTTGTGGTAATCACTATTACAGGTATACCCATCAGCATTCTTTTTGATATGCATAAGGCAATTCATGATATAAAGAGATGGCAACGTAAGGATGCCAAGGGAGATAAAACTGGCCCTACAACATTTTCTGAACCCCAGACCAGACATGATCCTTATGCAACGCCGTTGTATTGCAAATACCCTGGAAGCATGCGATGAATGTCCCCAACAAAGGACAGCGTAGCAAAGATGCGAGTGGATATGACCATAGTAAACATTCATAAGAACATCATTAGACACTGTGTTTTTCAGATTACTTATTATAAATGTATTTCTACTTAGAATACTTATAAGATGTTCAGCATGTCGCTCCCATGTCAGTTTAGGGTCAAGATATATGCCCAGGAACTTTACAGCTGATTCACTCAGATTCAAAGCCATCAGTGAAAAATCCATTGTCTGGGTCTTAGTCTCATTGAGGACTAATTTATTAGCAGTAAACCATATATTAATTATCCAGAATTAGAGAAACGCCTGAATTTACAAAATCTACAATCAAGATTTAATGCGGATGTTAACACGGCTCACAAAATTTTGCGTGGCCATGTTGATTACCCCAAACTCCTTCAGAGGATGAATATCTATGTGCCACCTCATAATTTACATGTGCTAAGAACATTTGAAATTTTAACTCACTGAACATGAAATGGGGAGGGTGGGTCAATCAGTAGAATCATGCAAAATGCAAACAGTATAGAAATAGATTTATTTAATATAAGTGCCTCTCAACTTAAACTTCATCTTAAATGTAGACTGTAATTGGTGTGATTTTTGTTATTACCTGCTCACTGAGACATTTTTTGTATTTTTTAGCATATGTTATTTTTTTTTCATATTGATTATATTTGTGAGTGACATGTCCGTTATTTAAATAAATAAATACATTATTTGGAACACAAATATTATAAAACACTTGTGTTAAAATTGAAATAGAATTTATTAATTTTTTTTTAAAGAGATATTAGTTTTAAACCAACATTAAATAGGCCTAAGCAACAAGTCTGCTTTAATTATTTATTTGTTAAATATATACAATTTTTCAGGTCAACTAATTTTAAAGAGAATAACTGTTGTTTGAACAATTATAAAATCTAGAGTGTTAAACTTATTCAGGATCTTGGGGTCCTCTTTGATAACAAACTTACTTTTGCTCAGCATGTTGATGCTTGCCGTAACAAGGCTCTCAAGATGTTGGGTTTCATAATGAGAAACACTAGAGATTCTAATAACGTCAATGCTATCAAAATATTATATACCTCTCTTGCAAGACCACATTTGGAAAATTGTACCAGTGTGTGGAGTCCTTATTATCAGGTCCATATTAATAGGCTTGATTCAGTCCAAAGGAAATTTTTACTTTATATAGCCTTTAAAAAGCATATACCACGGGAAAATATCAATTATAAAAGCTTGGAATTGGAGTTAACTTTGAATAGTATGGCAAAACGTAGGGAAAATTATGATATTGTGTTTTCTTACAAGATTCTGAATGGGTTTATTAATAGCCCAGAACTTACTGAATTGTTTCAAATATATGTTCCTCCTAGACAACTGAGAGAATATAAAATATTCCAGTTGAGGCAACATCGAACAGCGTATGGAAAAAATTCGCCAGTCAACCGTATTATGAGTAATGGAAACGGGTTTTATGGGGATTTGTTTGATATTTCTCTAAATAGATTAAAGTTTGTTTTAAAAAAATTTTACAATTAATTGTCTGAATTTCTATATTTGTGATAAATCTAGATGTAACTTCTCTAAATTGTGATTGTTTATTATTTGATTGTTCTTGCAATCTACATTTTAACTATAGACTGTGATTATTGTTATTTAGTACTTTTGTGCGAATGGGCCTATCCCGTGTATAGATAAATAACTAAGTAAGTAAATTATATCATTTTTTTTTTTATAGGAATACTTTTATATGGACCTCCGGGTACAGGTAAAACATTGATTGCTAGAGCTGTAGCAAATGAGACAGGGGCATTTTTCTTCCTTATTAATGGTCCCGAAATTATGAGCAAATTGGCTGGCGAGTCTGAAAGTAATCTTCGAAAAGTAAGAATAATAAACATAAGTAACATAAGATATTTTAAAATTATTTTCGTTATTAAATTCTAGTATTTCATCAATTCTATCTTCTGTAAAGTCATGAAAATTATACATGATTATCTTTTCCCATTTAGGCTTTCGAAGAAGCAGATAAAAACTCTCCAGCTATAATCTTTATCGATGAATTAGATGCTATTGCACCTAAAAGAGAAAAAACACATGGTGAGGTCGAGAGACGTATAGTTTCACAATTACTTACTTTGATGGACGGCATGAAAAAATCATCACACGTTATCGTAATGGCCGCCACAAATAGACCGAATTCAATTGACCCTGCTTTACGTCGTTTTGGTAGATTCGACAGAGAAATTGACATTGGTATCCCTGATGCCACAGGACGTCTGGAAATTTTAAGAATTCATACTAAAAACATGAAATTAGCTGACGACGTTGATTTGGAACAGATTGCTGCGGAAACTCACGGTTAGTAGAATCCCGATATCTATTTTTAATATGTCTTATCTTGGCTTTACCTCAACTTTAACTTTTTACCTGTAAGAAAAGGGTAAAAATAGTAGTGGCAGAAAAGTGATTTCTTATTAAACCCTTACATTATTTCAAATATTTTACAATACTTATTATATTATTAGGTCATGTCGGCGCGGATCTTGCCTCCCTTTGTTCAGAGGCTGCCCTACAACAAATCCGTGAAAAGATGGATCTCATCGACTTGGAAGATGATCAGATCGATGCTGAAGTACTCAACAGTTTGGCGGTTACGATGGAGAACTTCCGTTACGCTATGACTAAGAGTAGCCCCAGTGCCCTCAGAGAAACGGTAAGTATTTTTTTTGTGTAATTTTCGTTCGTTTACATCTATTTGTATTTTTTTCTCAGGTTGTTGAAGTACCCAATGTTACATGGGACGATATTGGTGGTCTCTCAAATGTCAAAAAAGAACTTCAAGAATTGGTACAATATCCAGTTGAACATCCGGATAAGTTCCTTAAATTCGGTAAAAAAATACCTTTTTCTAGTCTGAAATAATTAACTGTATTTTTAATTTACTATAAAAGATATTAATGAATTACCGATGCCTTTTGGACGATATAAGTTAACATTTTTTTTAGGTATGCAACCATCGAGGGGTGTCCTATTCTATGGTCCGCCTGGTTGCGGTAAAACTTTATTAGCCAAAGCTATTGCAAACGAATGTCAAGCTAACTTTATATCCGTAAAAGGTCCGGAACTTTTAACCATGTGGTTTGGTGAATCAGAAGCCAATGTCAGAGATATTTTTGATAAGGTATAACAAAATAATAAGTGTTAAAAGAGATCTGGTATTTTTTACATTTAGATTAAAAGTGAATTAATGATAAAGTACATTCGCTATGCCAATGGCTCACTCTATTTAGATTAAATTAGATTGTTCGGAAAGATTTAATTTATATCTTCCAACAGTAAATTGTCTGCATCAGAGAGTAAGAATTTCATTTTTGTAACTTCAGTGCAATATTCTTGTGTAAATCTATTAGTGTTTAAGGTGCAGGTAACCATTTTAAACTTCCTTAGTATGTAAATTTTATTGAGCTTGATATAACAACCTTTGAATGTTCTAAATTTAATAGTCTCATCTATTGCTAAAATATTTCTGTTCTATCTAGAAGATTGTGTAGATTGCGAGTGGGTCGTTAAGGCTTTTTTTCCTCTCCACAGCACTTCGACCTATAAGATCTTTTGTATGTTATCCTGATCTAATATAAGCCCAGGATATTTAAACTTTTCGTGAAGTCTACTATTCTTCTGAGGTAAGGTGCTTAGCTTCTTCAGACGTCGAGGTGACGCCTTCCAGGAATTTGTCTCTTGCAGAACAGTGCCACGCATTCACATTGCAAGTGTTCTGCTGTTTCGGCCGCCCAGAGGACAGTGTTCTTGGAAGATATTTGTTATTATTCCAATCTCCTTTTCTGGAAGATCGAGAAACATTTTTGCGTTTTTTGGCGATGGATTTAAGAATTTTTTCACTTGTGTAAGATCAGAAGTCTTACGCTACCTATATTTTAGCTGATTTTGTTCCCAGATCTAGAATTCCTCTTTTTGGTAGTCCACAGAAAGATTCCAGGAAAAACAAAAGGAGTTTTTTCCCCTTCTTTTGCAAGGGTGTCCCCTTCCTTGTATCCCTTGTGCGCGGGCACCCATATCAGAGTTACCCTGTTGTTCCTTGCCAATTGTGTTAGAGCTTGCTTGCAGTACCAAGTCAACTTAGACTTGTAGGTGTTTGACCTGAAAACATTTAAGGCTGCTTGACTATTTGACAATACATATATTTTGATCTTCCTATTGTGACACTCGTCAGCGCAGATTTGAATTGCATACATGTCTGTTTGGAAGATGGTGGGGGGTTTCTTCTAGGGATTTTGCAAGCCCAGAACTTAAGGTTGATACTCTCACTCCGATCCCTTCTTTAATCTTATGTCCATCAGTGAATCCTTTAGTCGAGGTAATCTACTTCTGTTGGCTTGGTGGCAGTCAGTTACTACTTCATATTTCTTGTCAAAATCGTACCTAATAGAAGTGATATCTGTTGGTTTCGATATGGAATCTATTGTAATTATGTTGAGAATCTTCATATGTTCAATAAAATTTCCAGATTTCAGGCTTTCAGTTTGTAATATCTTTAGGGCATTTGTTGCTGCTACCCTCATCACAGCTACACATACTAACCTCTGTATTTTTTTGAGCTGTTACTTGTATCTTGAGCCACCATGCTAAGGAGGCATATGTCCATAGGTTTGACGATCATGTTTGACCTCAAACTCCAGGTTTTCCAAAGATTCTACAGCATGTCCAGCTTGCCGCTATAGCTTTTTGTAGAATATTTTCAATAATGGCTGTCTATTATTACTCTGAGATTTTTAACCGCTGGGAAAACTTAGTCTCGTTCCATTTAAAGTTGCAACGTTGATATCTAGCTTTTGTTTACTTGTAAATAGCGCGAGGACTGTTTTCTTTGGATTAACGTGTATTCCTTGGTGCATTTGTTACTAATTTGGTTCAAGGCAGCTTGCATAAGACTTGTAATAGTTCCTTCAATCATGAACCATAAGTCGTTCTTGGCTCAGCAGACTATCTATGGCTAAGGAACACAGTAAAGATGATAAAACTCCCTCTTAGGAACATCCTCTGATTGTGGTGGTTGTACCCACATCATTGTCGATAGATGTAGTGATGATTCTGCTTTTTAGTATTCATTGAATCCATCTTGTTAGGGGAGATTCCGTTTGTTTTGTGTCCAGGGCTCTGACTATAGATTCATGTGAGGCATTGTCAAAAGCTCCCTCTATAACAATGAAAGCACTCAAAGGCATATCTTTTGCATCAGTGTTTTTTAAAAATTACCCACTAGACAGTGTAGGACATTGACTGAGGATTTTTTGGCCTAAGAAGCAAACTGTTTTTGTGAAACAGTTTCTTTCTGTTCTGTCTCAGCTTTCATTTACTACTTAAGAGAAGTGGCGCTGGCGCAGTAAAAGTACTGTTATCCATACTAGTATAGCCTTGTTGCATATTAAATATTATCTGTACCACATATACATTTCGTAGGTTAACAATCTAACAGTGTCATAAACTCTTTATTGGATTTTTAGGCAAGATCAGCAGCACCTTGTGTTCTATTCTTCGACGAATTGGACTCAATTGCAAAATCAAGAGGTGGTAATGTTGGCGACGCTGGCGGTGCTGCCGATCGTGTCATCAACCAAATTTTGACAGAAATGGATGGTATGGGCGCTAAGAAAAATGTATTCATCATTGGAGCTACGAATAGACCAGGTATAATTAAAAAACCAGATTTTTATCATAAAATATATATTTTCGTAATTTTTTAGTTAACTCAAGGATGATTTACTTATTCAATTCTCCTTTTAGATATTATTGATCCGGCTATTCTCCGACCTGGCCGTCTCGACCAGCTGATTTACATCCCGTTACCTGACGAAAAATCTCGTGAGGCGATCTTCAAAGCTGGCCTTAGGAAGTCGCCAATATCAAAAGACGTTGACCTCTGCTACATCGCCAAAGTAACACATGGATTCTCAGGTGCCGACTTGACAGAGATCTGCCAGAGGGCGTGCAAGTTAGCTATTAGGCAATCTATTGAAGCGGAGATCAGAAGAGAAAGGGAACGGGCTGCAAATCCTGCAGCAGCAGCTGCCATGGATGTAAGTAAATATGAATTTGCCCTTTAAACAGAGATTAAAAATGACTGGTGGCATAAAAGTGTGTGTATAAAATCCTTCAAGGCGTTATATTACTTGTAATTGATACATGAATTAGTTTTAAAATTCAATCTTCTAAAAATTATTTACAACTATATTGCAAAAAATTTCTGGAGATTTCCAAAGGTTCAATTTGAGTCATACAGTTTAATAAAAGTAATATCACACATATATAATACATAGCAAAGTGCCTAGTATTACATTGATCTAAAAGAATGTAAAAAATGCAGAACTCAATCAAGGAGGTTCAATTCCTGCCCGTGTTGGAGAAAAAAGTAATAATGAAAATCAATTTTTTTTTATAATAGTGTGAGACATAATCTATACTATTGGCAGAATTTTGATTAACTTTATCGGTTGGATTCAATCTTCAAAAATGTAAAAATTTCTATGGTCTTATGGGAAATCAGGATTTTGGCACTTTCCTTTTAAACATTCAGATTTATTTGTTTGCAATAAAATATTTACGGGTTTACTGAGCTATCAGTTAAAATAAATTCTATTAAAATGGAATTGTAACGTTGCATGAGCGCGATCTGAAGATCTTTGAATACATTCAATATGAAAACTTTGACCCATGGATTTTTAAAATAATTCAACCTTCGGGTCCGCAAAATGACGACAGCGCTGTTTCGTTCTTATTAGGACTCATCAGGCCATTCCATCCAGTACCATCCATCAGTTCGCAGTCGTGCCCTATCTACTATTTTTAAACCGAGGAAACTGCAAACAAGACACGAACAGCGACATTTTGACGAATCGCTGACTAACGAAAGAGCAACACCCACTAACAATATTGTATAAAACCACCATATGGTGGCGCGATGGTAAAATAAAAACAGAAATTTTTCAACATTCATACACAAAGCACGTTGGACGAAAGGATAGAGGTTGCATTTCAGCACTGGCATCCAAACTAGCCGCGGCCTTTCGTAGTCGAAGTGTAGGAATCGCACCACGATCTCCTTTTGAGAGCAGTGTATATTATTTAAGTCAACAATTTTAAAAATAAAAATAGAAAATTTTTCAGCTGTACGAACACGGATTATCAGTTAATATTGTATTAAAAAATGCGGAGATGCAAAATGGATTATACCGGACAGAATGGCCTGATAGGTCCTAATGAAGACGAAACAGCGCTGTCGTCATTTTCCGGGCCCAGAGCTTCTCCATTGTCTTGAAGTTCTTGGTCCTTTTATACGAGAGTAATATTCACTGACATTTTCTATCTATATATACAATATATAATATCAAATTAATACCAAATACACATCTTGTGGAATAAAATTTTCTTCTAATTTAAGTTTTTTTGCATTCACTATATTCTGACGCCATTGTTTATGTTTGAAACTTCTAAATTTACCAGCATATTTGCCATGAGACATTCGAATATTATGAGTAAATATTTTACTATTTTGTGAACTTATTTATTATGAAAGTGTAAGTTTAACCTTACTCTCGGAAATTAGCATAATCAGTAAAAACACAACGTTGCCAAATCACACACTAATTTCGACCAGCTGATTTAAATGAGTCAAATGGAGTTCCGTATTTAATTATTTTTTTTTTAATATTTTCTATTTCAATGATAAATGCCTTATTTTTAAATTATATTATTTTTTATTAGTATTTTAATTTAATTTCTCAAATATTGGGTACTGCATTTCAGTTGACTCATGTGCAGCGAATGTGGAACTTCTTAATCATAAAAAAAAACTTTTTTAGCTTGATGAAGATGATCCAGTACCAGAAATTACCCGTGCACACTTCGAAGAAGCGATGCGCTTTGCTCGGCGTTCCGTTTCTGACAACGATATTCGTAAATACGAAATGTTTGCGCAAACCCTACAGCAATCGCGCGGCTTCGGCACCAACTTCCGCTTCCCGGCGAGCGGTGGAGCACCAGCCCAAGGAGGACAGGCACCTCCCCCAGTCGCTCCAGGAGATCAGGCCAATTTCGATGATCCCGAGGATGATTTATACAGTTAGAGACATAGGTAAGAGATGAGTATATGACATATTTTGCTATTCTGATAACAATTATTGTAAGTTGAACTTTATTTGATTCATATGATATAAGTTTACTATCCAGGACTACTTCAATTTTAACAACACTAGTAATTGTATTTCCATAATAATTTAATGCCAGTTATGCTGTCAACACAGTAGTTTTTTTTTGAATAAACATATCTTAATTTTTTTTCTAACCTTATTTTTGTACCATATATGATAAAACATGTCAAAATATGTATACATGATTTTTTTGTTCACTTATGCTTTTTTCTAGGGTTTGTGCTTCAGGAGGGTAAAGAAAAGAGGGAAGCAGCGTTTTTATATACGTGTATTTATTTCAATCGCCGATTGGATTACTTAGACTAATTGGTTTATTTCTTATGTTTTTGATTTATAGTTTTCAAATACAAATGAATAAAAATATTACCATAGTTTGTGTTTTATTAAGTAATAATATTCTCTCTCTCTAGCTTACTTACAATTGAACGAGTTTAACAATTTTTTTATATGGGTTCTGATACCATTACAAAAAATATTAACTCCGGGATTAAATCCCTTGATCCCTTACAAAATATATCTTTCAGTCTCATTTTGTATTATATCAACCAATGTCAATGAATACATACAAACATTTAATTATATAAAAAATTAAAAAGGTTTAGGATGAGTTTTAAGGGATAACACCACTATAACGGCCGAAAATAGGGCTAATTTTGACAATTTTTTTTGGGGTGTGGAAGAGAAGAAAGAAAATTCTTTTCCGAGGGTTAATTCAGTACATACTGAAGTATGAAAAAAAAATTATTTTGATACAAAATGGCGGCGACAGAGCCGATCTTCGAAATCACCGTTTCTAAAAATTGAAAAACGGGCGAAAATATGAGAACTGGAACAAAACACAAAGAAAATTTATAGTTTGTATATAATTGGCCCCTCGATGTAGTTTTTTTTAAATCAAGTTTTGTAGAAATGGACCACTTTAAAAAAAAACTAGTCAATTTTCGGTCAAAAACAAATTGTTTTTACATCCAATCATAAAACGGCTACTTGGTAGGGAGATAATGTGATTGTGAAGCTACTTTTAAAATTTCAGATCGATCGATGCAATAGTGTTTGAGTAACGTTTTCGCCAATTCTGCAAAAAGTGGTTTTGAGAAAAAAGCGTTTACAGTACTTGTGTACACATTTATTATATAGAATTGTCGCACTTGGTGGCCTTTTGTAAAACTGTAAGACCCTTTCACTCTAAAGGTAACGGGCCCACTTACTATTTCAACAGGTAACGGTAGTACATGTTGGATATTGTTTTTGAGTACCCAAAAGTTCGATTTTTTCAACCTGCTACAGTGGCGTTACTCTTTAATTGGAATTTCTACCATATTCTATTCTAACGCCGTTAACACAGTCCATAAATCCTTTATTTCTAACGGGAACTGTCCCATCTTAATTAAAAATATTTGTTGTACCTAATTTACAAAAACAGTGGAAATGGGAAGACTGGAAGACAGCATTAATAAGTGTTTTTCCAGCATATATAAAATTAATATAGATTGTAATTTTAACGATCGTATACAGTTTGAGCTTAATAATCAGTGCAAAATCAAATATGAGCTAAACTTATTTAACAGTTTCTCTTTAGTTAAACTTTTGCTTTAGCGGTATAATTATATATAAATCCTTTATTTAGTCATAGACTAATATATAATTATACACATATCTTAACAACTAAATTCATATTTTAAAATTAAAAACAACAATCAAACATCGTCGAGCTTTGCAGAACAATGACATACTAAACTGACACAAATTAAAAAAAAAAAAAAAAAGAAAGTTCATGTCCCTCAAGGACAGACCCTATTAACAAAATACTGCTTCAGACACTGCTTAAACTTATTTAGAGATTTTAAACATTTAACATTTGTGGGCACTTGATTAAAACTGTTTAAACCTTTAAAAAATACAGAGGTTTGGGTCTGTCTCTTTAATACTGGAGGAATATAAAAGTCATCCTTCGATCTAGTATCATATGCATGTATATTTCTATTATAATTAATATGATTTTGTAAATATGTAGGAGAACTACCCGATCTGATTTTAAAAATAAAGATCAATGTTTGATAGTAAAAGAAGTCTTCCACCAACAACCATTGCATTTATCTCAACATGTAGTTAATTGATGTTCTTCTTGTACATGGCTCTATTTTGCAATTTTTGAAATCTTGCCTTTTCATTTTGATTAAGAAGGAACAAAATTGTGGAGCAATAAACAAAGTGCGGCAATACCAGAGTGTTAAACAGGATTGTTTTAGTCCACCTTGTCAAAAAATTAGAACATCTTTGAATATAGTTAATTTTATAAGAAATTATTTTTATTAAGCTATTCGCATGTTCTTTAAATTTAAGTTGTCTATCTACGATTACTCCTAAATATTTAAACTTTTCCACTATTTCAATTGTTTCATTGCCTACTTTAATAATAGGATCTCCACGAGAAAAAGTTCTGTAGTGATTCTCATTGCAGATTATCATAAATTTGGTTTTTTCCACATTTATTTTTAATTGGTTACAAGAACACCACCAATATAAATTTTGTAATGTAGAGTTAAGTGTGTCAACCAATTGAATACCATCAGAACATGCAAAATATAAAAGAACATCATCTGCAAAAAGATGTATAAAACAATCACCAGCTGTATTCACTATATCAATATGTATATATATATATATATATATATATATATATATATATATATATATATATATATATATATATATATATATATACATGTATATATATATATATATATATATATATATATATATATATATATATATATATATATATATATATATATAATAATGGACCTAGTACGCTACCCTGTGGAACAACACCCATGCTGCTTTCAATCTCGTCAGATACCACGTCATTCAATTTCAGTCTGTTTTCTATTAATTAAGTAATTATTCATAAATTCCAACATTTCACCCCTTATACCGACATTTTCTAATTTTTTAAGTAATCGTTCCCTATCTAAAGTCTCTCCTCAAATCCAAGAATACAGCACCCGTAATAAGATTTTGATCGAAACTATGTTTTCAGTCATTAAGGACATACTGCACTGCAGTTTCAGAGCTATGCTTACCCCGAAAACCAGCCTGCATACTATTTATAATTTTTTTGGCTTCTATAAATTCTAATAGTTGTTTCATCACTACTTTTTCCATGATTTTTTCAACACAACTAAGCATGGTAACAGAGTTTTGTTCTAGGACATTAGGTCTTTTTGAAAAAAAAATTGATTTTCATATATTCACTTCTATCTTATTTCTTTAATTTGCATAAAATTCACAAATACAGTTCCAGTTTACTATCGCTCAGTTATTAGTTGAAAATTATATTATATATTACATATATACATACATTTATACATATTGTGGAGTAAAAAAATACTTTTCATCGAAGTCGTCCCTTGTCAATAAAATTATGAGAATTTAGTTCATTTGTGGTCAGCCGTTAAAATTGTGTATTAAAAAGCTTGTTGCTGTAGATCTGAAAGTAACAAAAATTATAACCGAAATAATGTCAAATAGTAGCTATTATAGAAGGGGAGTCCACGATGCTAAATGGTGATTTACTCGAGCGTTGTGGGGACCTATAGGATTTTGAAGATTAGATGGTAGAAAGAAAAAAAGTGCATATGATTTCTACAGGTTCTCAAAAATATTAAAAAAAATAGCCACATGGAAATACTCGAGCGCATCAGATAAGTGTACATGCCCCACGTGTCTCTGGTGACGGAGGTATGTTAATCTGCCGGTTTGCATTGTGGGGGTGACCGTCCGGAAAGGTAAAAAATAGGAAACAAAATTAATAAAGAACGAAAGTTTTCACGGCTTTGGTCAACTTGCAAATCATGGTTCTTGGATTTAAACCATGTCAAATTGGAATTATTATCCGACGTTTCGCCTACGATTGCACGAGGCATCTTCAGAGATCTTTACTCCACGAGATTAGAAAACTGAATGCTTAGGGAGGAGCAATAGCACGATATTTATACCTGTCTGGTGCTCAGCGAACCGTGGTCCAGCGTTATAATCGATTTCCACGTGTAATGTAGACTGTAACCTCTATCTCTATTAATATTATTTGGATATTTACAAATTTCGATTAATTCTCTAATTGACCTGAACAATGCTGATGTTCAGCTACTACAGATGTACAATTTGTTTCCTTTTTAAACATCTTTCATGTTCCTTAAATCTAGTGGAAATAGATCGCCCTGTTTCACCTACATACACTTTACCACAAGAGCAAGGTATCCTGTTAATGCTTTCTGTTTGAAATGGCGTTGCGTCCTTTGGAGACTTAAAAAATTGTCCAACTTTCTTACATGTTTTGAAAATTGTCCGAATGTTTCATTTTCGGAGCAATCTGGCAATCGTGTCGGTAGTTCCGTGTATGTAAGTTTAAACAACACTGTCCATAGGAGGTACATTAATGACATTTTGTTGAGGAGTTGGGTTTCTATATTTATTAATAAGAACGTCTTGTATCTTCAGCGCAATATCCGTTGCCTCTCAGAGCATTAGTCAGTTTTTCTGTTTCTGATTTGAGTGATTGTTCATCACATATTGAAAGTGCTATATGTACCAAAGAGTTTATGATGGATTGTTTTTGAGAAGGATGATGGTGTGACCTTGCATTGAGATATCGATTTGTATGTGTTGGTTTTCTGTACACCGAATGTCCTAATTTAGCATTCTCTTTTCTTTGTACTAGTACATCAAAAAAGGGCACCATTTGATTCAGTTTCTATAGTGAATTTTATGCTAGGGTGTTGTTGATTTAGATGATCCACGAAATTATGGAGGTATCTGCGCCATGCGGCTAAACTATAAACGTATCATCTACATATCTGCACTAAAATTTAGATTTTAGAGGAGCAGAAGACAAAGCATTTTCTTCGAAAGCTTCATGAAGATGTTAGTTACCACAGGTGATAGCGGAGATCCCATGGCCGCTCCCGAAGCCTGCTCGTAGAAAGTTCCTTAAAAAGTAAAATAAGCGGAAATTAGATGTGCTTTAACTAATTCTAGTAGCGTGGAGTCCATGCTATTGTTTCATAATATATCCGATATTGATGCCCTTCCCTTTCTTGATGTACTAGTACAAAGGAAAAAGAATGGCAAATTAGGACATTCTGTGTACAGAAAACCAACACATACAAATCGATATCTCAATGCAAGGTCACACCATCATCCTTCTCAAAAACAATCCATCATAAACTCTTTGGTACATAGAGCACTTTCAATATGTGACGAACAATCACTGAAATCAGAAACAGAAAAACTGACTAATGCTCTGAGAGACAACGGATACTGCGCTGAAGATATAAGACGTTCTATTAATAAATATAAAAACCCAACTCCTCAACAAAATGTCATAAATGTACCTCCTATGGACAGTGTCATCTTACCTTACATACACGGAACTACCGACAAGACTGCCAGATTGCTCCGAAAATCAAATATTCTGACAATTTTCAACACATGTAAGAAAGTTGGACAATGTTTGAAGTCTCCAAAAGAAGCAATTCCATTTCAAACAGAAGGCGTTTACAAGATACCTCTGTGGTAATGTGTAAGTAGGTGAAAGATGTATAAAAAGGAAACAAATTGTACATTCAAGTCACACTTTTAATGTAAAAGAAACTAAGGTGTTATCATCAGTGTTTGGTTTCTTTAAACGTAAAATTAGAGAATCATTCGAAATTTGTAAATATCCAAATAATATTAATAGAGATAGGAGTTACGATCTACATCACACGAGGAAATCGATTGTAACATTGGATCACGGTTCTCTGAACACCAGTCGGGTATAAATGACGGACTGTTGCTCCTCGATAGTCATTCAGTGTTCTAATCTCGTGGAGTAAAGATCCCTGAAGATGCCTCCTGCAATCGTAGTCGAAACGTCGGATAATAATTCCAATTTGACACGGTCTAAACCCAAGAACCATGATTTTCAAGGGAAAAAAATTATGCGAGCGCTATTTTTCAGAGGGGATGTTAAGTGAACCCGAAAGAAGCTTCCATTCAAAAGACTGACGATTCGAACGTGGCGCAAGGTCGTGGCAGCTTTTTGAAAATGCAAAAAAAATGGGTATTTTGAAATACTCGTACGCGTCAGGTTATTATACAGACGGTTCAGCTTGATGTCCTAGTCGTGTTGACCCATAATCTGGAAATTATTTGGAGGGATTTTCTTGATATGACGGTTTGAAAAAAAAATTATTTCATGAGTTTTGCGAGTTTGTGATCCTCCCACTCCCTTACGTCAAGCTCAAATCATCAGATTATCGAAATGCACACTTTTCAGCATGTAATTAACCCATCATACCTTAATTTGGCGTGCTCAAGTATTTCTAACCATTGATTTTTTTACCATTCTGATCAGCTGCCCTATGTAGAAAGTTTATATATGGTGGATTATCGCAGATGGCGGCACACTCAGAATCTGGTTTATAGGTTCCGACGCAGAAAGGTTTAAATATGAATATGCAGATATAGAAAGTGTACCAAAGGTGTCTCGGGAAAGCTCCGACGGACCCACTGATAAATCCACCGTCGATAGCTAGGAAGAAACACCTCTTTTAGAATCTGGTTTATAGGTTCCGACGCAGAAAGGTTTAAATATGAGTATGCAGATATTGAAAGTGTACCAAAGGTGTCTGGGGAAAGCTCCGACGAACCCACTGATAAGTCCACTGTCGATAGCTAGGACGAAACACCTCTTTTAGGGTCTAAAATTAGATTATGACGAACCGATTGCTTCGACACGGGGGCGGTCTCGTTTACAACATGGCGACCGTGACAGGATCTAAGGCAGCAAGGGTTGCCTGGATTGCTGGTTTATAGCAATGGGCCTGTAGATACCCTAAAAGCGTCCGCATCTGCAGTTTCATCAGGCAACACTTTTTATACATACGGGATCTAACCATCTCGTCTGCATACAAAGTATTTGCCTTGGAGGGGTGATGTCGCAGATGGCGGCACACTCAGAATCTGATTTATAGGTTCCGACGCTGAAAGGTTTAAATATGAGTATGCAGATGTAGAAAGTGTATCAAAGGTGTCTGGGGAAAGCTCCGACGGACCCACTGATGAGTCCACCGTCGATAGCTAGGACGAAACACCTCTTTTAGGGTCTAAAATTAGATTATGACGAACCGATCGCTTCGACACGGGTGCGGTTTCGTTTACAACAGGATGTACTCAACAGTGTTGTTAATTTGTTGCGCTTCAGTAAAACCCAAAATCCCCTATTGGACTCCCCTACTATTACTCACGTTTCAAAAAATCAGTTAGCTGAAAAATCAACACTGCGATCAATTAAAAATACAACAAGCAATTACAACGACTAACAATTACATGCATGAAACTATATTCGACGATGATACAAAAACATTGATTTTAGATTTTGTTTCACCTCCTGAGTTTCATCACATCCTGGGTGTAATTAATACCATGTACAATCATATACTCACAATTAATGAGCAAGGCGCTTTATCCTGAGTAAAATGACGCAAAGTTGCCCGTCACCGTAACTCATTAAAAAATTATTGGACAATACGATACCTTACGAAATATTGGAAGGCTGGCTTGCTTGAAATTTGTAAAAGCATTCTCAAATTCGGAGAATTTAAATAATAATTATAAGGCGTGTATTAATGATTTCAAAAAAAAATACTTAAAACTATAAATAACGCCGCCTAAAGTGCATGTCGATAGTGCTATCGTGCATAGAATCGTAATAATAACTAGCAACTTAATTTTATGGAAACTGTTATTTTCATATTAATTATCGGAGTATATCATTAATATGTTGTGATGTTTACAATTTAGGTCCAATCATACTGTCCACATGATATATACGAGGAAAGTCCCAGAATTAATTAATCTGACAAAGAAAACACAAAATATTTAGCAAAAACTTTATTTATTTCTGAACATAGTCTCCTTTTAGCTCGATACACTTCTCTCAGCGATGTTTAATAGCTTCGATACTTTGTTTATAATAAGAAACGTCGAGCTCCTCAAAATAGCCATCCACTGCAGACATCACCTCTTCATCGTTGGCAAATCTTTTACCACCGAACCTTTTGTTCAAGTTTGGACAGAAAAAATAGTTTGGGAGTGCTAAATCCGGCGAATAGTGTGCATGAGGAAGTAATTCGTACTTTAAATCATTGGTTTTGGCCACTGCAATAACGGATGCGTGAACAGGCGCGTTGTCGTGATGGAACAACACTTTCTTTTTCTCCAAATGCGGCTTTTTTTCCCTAATTTCATCACTCAAATGCTGCAATAAGTTGTCATAATACTCGCTATTGATGGTTTTTTCCTTTTGCAAGATAATCAATAAAAATTATACCATGCGCATCCCAAAAAACTGAAGCCATGACCTCACCTACAGATGGAACCTTCTTTGTTTTCTTTCGAGCTGATTCTCCCCTTTCAGTCCATTGTTTTGACTGTTCCTTCGTCTCGGGTGGGCAGTGATGGACCCATGTTTCATCCATAGTTGTGAATCAACGGAAAAACTCGGTTTTGTTGCAGCGAAACATGGCCAAACACTCAACTGAAACATCTTCATGACGCTGTTTTTGTTCGATTGTGAGCAAACGCGGCACCTATCTTGCACACAGCTTTCTCATGTACAAGTGTTCAATCAATATGCGATGTACAGCACTTTTTGAAGTGCCTACTATTTCCGCTAGCTTGCGCACTTTTAGTCGACGGCCATCCAACACCATTTTGTGATTTTTTTTCACCATTTCTAGAATAGTCACCTCATTTGGTCGACCACTGCGATGTTCGTCTTCGCAGCTCGTACGACCTCATTTAAATTCTGCCACCCAATACTTCACTGTTGAAAATGAATGTGCAAACTCCCCCAAAGTAGAGTATAGCTCGGCTTTGATATTGTCTAAGTCCTTTCAAATGAAAGTATTGTATCACATTCACTGAGAGCGTTCATTATTGATGGCTGTCAAACAAGTAATAAACAACGCAGCGTCTTCAAATTTAAAACTTGATCTTTCTAAAGTCGGTACTATCTAACCCAGTCATTATATTTTAACAACTACCGCCATCTATGTGTTAGGCCGGTTAATTCTGGGACTACCCTCGTATTTATAAATATGGGTGATATTTGTGTTTTTTTGTTATTCTTTCAATGCTACGGCTACTTATTCCTGCAATTTTATAAATTTTTCGATTACTTGTATGCGGATTTTCGACCGGAAAACCTATAACTAAAAATCATTTTCTTCATTTCCGGTAATTATTTTCTGACGGACTGTTTTTTTATAAGCCATACTTCCTATTCTTCGAAAAATATGCACCAAATGTTCTAATGAACGCTTGTCAGGATGACAGCTATTAGAATATTTTTCAGCATAAATGCGTAATGCCAGCAAACAATTGATAAATAAATAAAAATTTAGAAAGAAAAATACAAATTAGATAACTCTGGATTTAAAAAAATTATTTCTTCAGTAAATGTTCGATCTGACGTCCTTGAACTTCCAGACATTTTTCGCATCTGAGCAACACTTGTTTATGGGTCGCTTTTCTTATTGATGCGGAACTTAAACTTGTAAGTTCATTCCTCACTCGTTCTATACAATCTTCCGTGGTTGTTATTGGTGTGTTATAAATTCGATTTTTAATTGTACCTCAAATAAAAAAATCGAACACTGAAAGGTCTGGAGACCAAGGTGGCCAAAGGAAATGACCATTGTTGACTATCCATTGATCATCAGAAGTATTTTGTAAAAAATTATCAATTGGGTAACCACCATGTGGAGGTGCGCCATCATGCTGATAAAAGAGGATTCTATGAACAGCGAGCGGCAAATTGTCTAAACAGTCGTTTTCAAAATTATGTATAATCTTCAAATAGCCTTGACCTAAAAGTTAATAAGCACATTTTATGTCTAGAATAATTCAAAAACATTTACGTTGCCATATAAATTTCCTTGATAAAAAATTAGCGCCACGACGCCATCATTCCTAATTGCACAATAAACATTAAATTGCCAGGATTCTTGAAAATTTTGCTCTCTAAACACATGTAAATCTGAATCACTCCAACAGTGGGAATTGTGTCGATTAAAAGCAACATTTTTTGTAAATTTAGCTTCGTCTGTCCAACTGATATTATCTAGAAAAATAAAAAGGTTTTCTTGCGTCCAAGTAATGATAAATTCACAGAATGTCACTAGCCTTGGAAGATCAGTTTCTCTTGGATGTTGAACCATGGAAAATGTGTATGGATGCAATTTATATTTGCGTAATATTCTATGAACTGTTGATACGGTTAATCCTGACTCTAGAGCAGCTTGTATTACAGACATTGTTCGATATGCAGCAAAATATCCCAAAATAATAATCGGAATATTCTCATTATTAACAAGAGGTTTATTTCTTTACACTATTGCTTTGACGGATCCAAAATTCTTAAAATTTTCGATAATTTGTTAATATAATAAGTTTAAATAATCTTCGTTTGTATAATTTAGGCGCCCCGGCATGATTGCTAATAAATTTCAAATGGTGACAGTTTCATACATTTCTTTAACATTTAATTATTTTTCAATGCCGTCATAGCCAGCTATGAGTAAAATGTCATAGCCAACTAGGATTATAACTGAACTAAAAATCTGCAGCAAAAACGTCATACAAAAATATTAAACTGGCAATATTTCGAAAGCTAAAAATTTTCTACATAGCCAACCTTACACAAACTTACCTTTATTTTTAATGCCAAATAAGATAAAATTAAAAACTTTGGGGGTTTCCATTTGAACATATTGACTTTTGACGATTCTTTCAATTTAATTTTTAATCTTATTTTTTGAACACCCTGTATTAATGGTTATCAAAATATTATAAAAATCTAATAAAGTAAACCCTTTTCGATAAGGAATCCAACCCAAATTAAATAAAAATGACTTCTTTATAGGAATAATTGATTATTGTTTTACTGTCCGGAATCGTCATTTTTAACATAAAACTTAAATCAAAAACGCTTACACTTAGGTAGAGGACATGCATAGACGCAGTAGAAATTAATTATTGATTAAGTGATAATTAATTTCTTCTACATCTATGAGGACATGATACACAGAATGTGCCTAGAATCTTGCACAGAATGCAAAAATGCAATGATATATAGGGTATAATAATAATAATATCCTTTATTTGCCAACAAAATTATGATCACATAACAAAGCAACGTTAGAGAGAGAAATGTTTAACATTAAGAATTGTAAATAAATCGATCTAACTACAATTAATATAAAAACTAATCGACATTTCGATAGGAACTATACACAAAAGAAAACAAAAGGAGAAAAAGACAGATACAAGATAATTTAAAAAAGTAGTAATAAGAGAGTCAGTTTAAACTGAACAAAGTTTTACAGTTTGTAAAATAAGATATTCCAATTTAAAAGTAATAAAATTTTTACACACAAAACAAATGCATGAGAAAAAACCCACTAAACAAAAAATATTAAATTAAAAATATTGACATTACAAAAACTATTCATTAAAATTGAAAGAGTAAAAGCACCTATCAGATAGCCATTCATTTACGCGTCTCTTAAAGCAGTTAATCGACTCGGTAAGCCAGATTTCTCTTGGTAATATCTTTACGGCTTTAATCGCCATATAGTATGGTCCCCTCTCATAAAAGGTGGAGTTATGTAAAGGTACCCTTAGGTCATTCGCCCCTCTGGTAGTCATAACCATGTTTCCTCCATAAAGCTGTATATTCAGCGGAAATAATTCCGTATTCCTTCTGACAAACATGACTAAAGATCTAAAGTATAATGAGGGAACAGTAAGCAACTTAAACTGAGTAAAAAATGGTCGACATGAAGCCCTTGGATGTAGGTGGAAGATGCATCTTATTATGCGTTTTTGAATTTTAAATATATTAATAGCCTTTCTTGATGATCCCCAAAAGGAAATACCATAAGAGATAAGAGATTGTATTTGCCCAAGGTAGAAAAGCCTAACAGTCTCTGCAGTGATGACGTCACGAAGCCTTCGGACTACACCACACAAACTGCTAAGCCTAGCCCCAAGAGCTGAGATATTATGTTCCCAGTTTAAAGAGGGGTTCAAGTGAACACCCAAGAACTTAACCTATTCCAAAGTAGGTATAGATCTACCCCCAAGCCACACAAGCAGTGACTCAGACCTTGTTGCACGCTTTGAAAAAAGAATGAGGCCAGTTTTATCTACGTTTAGAGTGAGGCCGTTATCAGAACACCACTGCTGCATTTTCAATGCAGAGTTTGTGCACTTTCGAGACAGTCCCGCCATAGAAGTGTCCGCCAGAATCACTGATGTGTCATCAGCAAACAGGCAAACGCTATCCGCGGCCAATCCATTCCCCAGATTGTTTACATGTATTAAGAATAATATGGGTCCCAGAATGGAGCCCTGAGGCACCCCCTGCAACAGCTTAGTTCTATCTGAAAAGTAATGATGATTATTTTTAGCAAAGCAGACTGTCTGCTGCCTATACGATAAGTAGGATTGCAGCAAACTAGCAGCAACACCTCTGACTCCATACGTACCAAGCTTTGTCAAAAGCAAGTTATGATCCACAGTGTCAAAGGCCTTAGACAAACCAAAATATAGGCCTGCCACTTTATCATTTGTGTTAATTCTTTCATTTATATAGGAAATTGTGTTGAATATTGCCATTTCAGTAGATTTGTTAGGTCTAAAGCCGAACTGATTTTTACTCAGGATATTGAGTCTGTTTAGATGTTCAAATATTCTAGTATATATAACTTTTTCAAAGACCTTTGACACTGCTGGAGGCAGGGAGATTGGTCTGTAATTTTTGATACACTGGCGATCCCCTTTTTTAAATACAGGAATCACTTTGGCTGTCTTGAGATACCTACTTTCGGTATAATTAGAAGTGTCACTATCGTGAAAATATTTTATCCGGGTTGCCCCTATCAACGTTAGTATTATCAAATTTTCAAAATTTTTCTATATATAGTTCTCCATGTTTAGGCAAATTCATGATATAAGTTAAAAGTGAAATATAAAAATCAACGTTTCTTAAAAGAGCATTAAATGTCAGATTTCCGTTTTGATATTTTTATTTTGTGTGGACAACAAACCTGTAGAGATATTTCATTTTCACGAACCTTCGACTAAAAGTTGGCTCAGCCTCACGGTGCATATTTTTTAAATTTTAATTGTGAAATTCCTTACAACAATTGACCTTTCTAGAAATTGTTAAGATGACGTCTTTCGCAATTTATTTTAACGTATCTAGATATCTGCGTATAACCAATTACTTCAAAAACTGATACCCCATTAATAACCTACTAATACGTTTTCCGGGGATTTATTTGCTATATTTTTAAATTATGGAATACACATTTAACTAAATAACGAATCGTACAACATTCTTTACTTATGTTTAAAAAAATTTATTATTGCATTTCCGGGGTCCGAGGACGATAAATGTTTGTTCCTACAAATTATTATAATATTGAAATATAAAAACAGAACTCTGAACTACAATAATTAGAAATACCATATATATAAACATTATGTGTTAATTTTAACACAGAAGATTTTGGTTTTCTAAGTGACCTGACCCAAAAATTTATTCAGTAACCATTGTAAACGCACAAATATTTGATAAAAATTAAATAAAAATGATCGGTTCCGAGGATGCTGTGATCGTAGAAAACGAAACTTTAAGTGAAGTATTATTCAGAAGACTTAATTCTAGAGCAGATAAGAATTTTGAATTCATGGTAAGTTTTTGTATATAGTATATTATGTTTATGAAATATTTCATTCACTGACTGTCATTTTATTTGTGTAGTAATAAAATCTTAAGTTTGATACTAATGCTGCTTGAAGACTTCTAACCTTTAATCTTGAACACTTCTGCGGGCGTGGGGATATAGAGATCGTTATATTTGTTCAGTACAATATCATGGTCAAACTAGTGAAATGTTTCAAAAACCTTAAGGACAAAAGCTTAATTAACTTTTTAATTATATATTTTTAACACTTCTGCGAGCGTGGAGATATAGATATCGTTATATTGTTCGGTACAATATCATAGTAAAACTAGTGAAAAGTTTCAAAAATTGTAAAGATTGATTAGAGTGTATTATAAACGAAAAATACAACAAAAGCTTAATTAATTAACTTTTTAGTTATGTATTTTTATTAATTTACTACCAGTCTGAGGTGTATTTAAATGTATGACATTCTAATTCTTCTATTTATTCCCGTTTCTTGGTTTTCTAATTAGATGACCTAAATACACATATACCTCAACTCTGTTTCGTTCAATGTTAAAGAGTTTAGGGGAAATTGTATCTCCTTGTCGCACTCCTCGATCAATATTTATCTTCTGAGTTTCTAGGTCCTCTGTTATCTTTTGTGGCCTTATCGTAAATATATTTCAGAAGATTTCTGTATCTGGAGTCAATACTTGCTCCGTTGCTTGAAATATGGCCCATAGCTCGACAGAGTCAAAAGCCTTGCTATAATCAACAAATGCTAGATTGATTTGAATATTATTTTCGGTGCATCTTTCAATTAGTAATTTGATGTTCTGAATCTGCTCTGTTGTACTAAAGCTCTTTCGAGACCCTGCTTGTTCTGGCAGTTGATAGGAGTCAAATTTGTTTGTAAGTCTATTAGTTATAATTTTTGTAAGCAATTTGTACGGATGTGGCAGAAGACTTATGGAGCGATAATTTCAGATGTCTAATTTGTCGCTTTTTTGTACAAAAAAATGACTCAGGGATTTTATCGTTTGAAAGACATTTATTCAAAAAAATACTCATTGAATGTAGCATTGCAGACCCTACGAGTTCCAATATTTCTTTAGATATACCGTCTTCACCTGGGGCATGACTAGATTTCATTTGTAACATGTTTCAACACTTCGATTGTGATGTCAGGTATTTCTTCTGAACCAACATTTATAACATTGGGGAGCTTGATGTCTGGTTTTGGGTTAATTGAAGTGTACACATTTGAATAGAACTCTTCCACCATGCTAGCCACTTCGCTTCGTCCATGTTTTGTTTCTCCTTCTTTATCTTTAAGTTGGTTTATATTGCGTTTACCAATTGAGTTTTTCTATGATCGTTCTAATACTTTTCGTGTTATGCTTCCTGATATCGTGCCTAATTTTTTTTTCTGATTTGTTTGTTTAGTTGCACGTAGTCTGCTGTGCCTTTTTGCATGTTTCTCCGTTTATTTATATATTAAAAAGAACTATTATAATTATATAACATATATTATATTTTGTTAAATTTGGTAAACCTATGCATCCTGTATAATTTTAGGTGGATCTTACAAAAAATGTTAGTCTAACTTTCCAAAACATATTGCAATATTCTGTTAACCTAACAGTAAGTCTAGAAAATCTAGGAATTAAGCACAATGATATCATAGGTATTTTGGCTGAAAACTGTTGGGAGACTCCTATTGTAATGTTGGCCGCTTGGAACATTGGGGCCAGCGTGGCGTTTGTAAATCCAAATTTTATTAAAAGTAAGTTACTCCTAATATTATGTTTTACTTATTATAGGATAATGAGGTAAGACTTGAGAAGGTGAGAACTAACAGAACGATACCTAATTCGCTGCCTTTTTAATTGAAATTTTCTTTTACATGTAAGTTTTAACACGATGCTACTTTTAAATTTTAAAAAAATTTAACATGTATAATTATGGACGCATTTTTAATAACAGACGATAAACCATGACTCTATCAGTATGATACCTAACAGAAAGTGTTTTTTTTTTGTTCAAAGAGTAGTTACGTTGCCAGTGTTGAAAATCAAGACAGTGACTGCTAATTAGTAACCAAATATAACTTATTGAGTGAATTTCATAAAAGGGTCGTATATACTTATTTACTCATGAATGAGTATCATCAGATTAGTGCACACTACCACAAAAACATCGTTTTTTTTTAATTTAACACATTTTTGAAACTTATGATTTTTTAGATATTTTTTAAACTTCAATTTGTACATGAAAGTTGATTTTTTTTTCTAGATGAACTCCATCAATCTCTAAAAATTAAACATCCGAAAATTCTATTCACGACTAAAGATAAGTTAGAAGTTTTAGAGAATAACGTAACATCTATTGAAGAAATAATATTATTTGATAAAGAATCAGAAAATCAGAGATTAGGTAAGTTATTCTATTCAGTTGTACTAAAAGGGTTTGTTTGCTCTAGGTCACGTTTCCTCAATAAAGAAAAAAAAACGCACTTCGAACGTTCTGAATAGTATTTTTACAGATATTTTTAGCTAGTTTAAAACTGTTTATATAGATACTTCACCATTTGGTTAACCTGTATAAATAAACATCACTCAAAAATATATTTATTTCCAGAGTAAGAGAAAGTTTTTATAGAAAAAATTGAACCGTGTTCCAAAAAAGAGCTAAAAAGCGAAAAATAATAGAGTAGTTTCAGGTTTTACGGCACACTATAACAATTTTGGAAATAAAACTGGAAATGTATAAGACCAATCAGTCTTTATTGGTTAATTCAGTCGTTGAACTTATCAGTAATCAGTAACTAGAAGCTTAAGGCAATAAAACTACAAAGATTAAATTAAATGATGTGAGCCATACTGGCTACCCGAGCAAACGATTCAAACAATAAACTGGCTGTTATTTTATGGAGCAAAATTCGCAAAAAAAAAATATCAGACTCCACACCTGAGCATTTTTCATGAGCCCATAGCTACAACTTAGGTATTGAGTCCATGTTGTCAGTTGTGCATAGAATACTGAGAGTCACAATACAAACACTTGGCCTCAGAAACATTGCGTCTATCTGAACTTTCGTCAGAGCTGTTGTCGTACAAAGACCCATTTTCTTCCTTTGAGCTAGATATTTGTACATCCTTCGTTCCTTTTTGTTTTTTACTTTTATTTATTGTAGCCTTATTTAATTTTTTGTTTCTCTTCTTTAACGAGTCTTGCAATTCTTTTTTGTACTCAGCAAAGTGAATTTAGCAGCCTTTCTGCCTCGGTTACTAATTTTTCTGGGTGCTATTTTTGGTAGCGGGGAGAACTGGAATGATGTTATAAAGTTCTGATCTGTAGAAGTCGACGGCTGAGGAGAGTTCGTGACGGGAACCATACAGAGCATACAGATGGAGTATTGTTCTGGTCTCTTAATTCCGGGATTTCTTCATCAGATGCCGCATGACTCATAACATTTTTAAACAAAATTTAAACAAAATTCAACATGATATAAATAAGGATTCAGGGTCATTCTGGCAACATATAAAAAATAACAGAAGTTCACCAAACACTCCTGCTAAAGTGTTTTTAAATGATGATGAGTATGCTGATGGCGAGGGTATAGCAAATGCATTTGCATCTTATTTTAGATCTGTATATGTTGAGGGTGATCTGCGCCATGTTGAGCGTACTCAGCTTTATGAAACTACTGAGATTTTTTCTTTCCATCATATTGATTACAGTGATGTGTGCGAGGCAGTCAAAAACCTTAACATCAATAAAGCTGTGGGATCTGATAATATACCATCTTGTATAATAAAGGGTATGATAGGATTTTTTGCAAAACCACTGAGAATATTATTTAATATGTCTTTGAATACTAAAACTTTCCAAAAAAATGGAAAGAAGTCAAGATTTGTCCAGTGTTTAAAAAAGGTGATTCAGCAAATATCCAGAATTATAGATCAATAGCTATTTTATCATGTCCAGCAAAAATTTTTGAGTCAATTATATACAAGCACATTTATGCTTATGTTCGTAACAAAATAACTGATAGACAACATGGATTTCTTAAAAATAAATCAACTTCTACAAATTTATGTAATATTACTCAATATATAGCGGATAATCTGGATAAGAAATTCCAAATAGATGTTGTATACACAGATTTTACAAAGGCTTTTGACAAGATCCCACACAGTATTCTTTTGGATAAGTTGGATATAGAATTTGGCTTTGACAGTAATTTACTTCAATTTTTTCAATCTTATTTAAAGCATAGACAGCAAAAAATTTTTGTTAGAGGATATAGGTCAAATTATTTTATTGCAACATTAGGTGTCCCGCAAGGAACCAATCTGGGACCACTACTGTTTCTTTTATTTATCAATAATCTAACTAGAGAGATTAATAATTCAAATTCTTTATTGTTTGCTGATGACTTAAAATTATACAAAAAAATTGAAAATATACAAGACTGTGAAAACCTTCAGGATGATTTGAACAGAATTTATCGTTGGTCACTAAAATATGGTCTACACTTTAATATCAGCAAATGTAATGTACTCAGCTTCACAAGAAAAAAAAGTAAAATTGATTATGATTATAGAATTAATGGAGAAGTTCTGTCTCGAGTTGGTGAGATCTTGGTGTTGTTTTTGATTCACAACTTGATTTTAAAACGCATATCAGTGAAATTGTTAACAAAGCATATAAAATGTATGGATTTATAATAAGAAACTGCAAGAACTTTAATAATTTAAAATGTATTTCAACGCTTTATGTTTCCTATGTTAGAACCACCCTAGAATATTGTTCTATTATATGGAACCCCTATCATCATAAACATGCCATAGAAAAAGTTCAAAATAAACTATTGAGATACATGTATTACAAGCAAACTGGCACTTATCAGCTACACATTCCAAAATTCGATATTATGAAAACATACAACTTAAAGACATTAGAGAGTCGCCGAACTATGGCATGTTTATTATTCTTGCATAAAATTATTAATGGTAATATTGACGACCCTGATTTGCTAGCTTTGATAAATTTTCATGTATCGGCTTACCCAACAAGATATCCTGTGGTTTTGTATGTGGATGGAGCACGTACTAACTATTATTTAAATTCTCCTATTATAAGTATGTGTAAATTGTATAATAAAATAAGGCAACAGTGTGATATATTCAGTATAAGTCTCAATAGTTTTAAAAAATTTGCTCAAAGAAATATTGTAATTTTGCTTTATTTTTCCTGTAATTTGTAGTTGTTATGTACTTGTATTAAGTGATTTTGTAAACCTTCCTACTCTGTAATTGGACATATGTCTGTAGAGTTTGTAAATAAATAAATAAATAAATAACGCGTTCATTTATAAAGGGTGTCAGATCAGTAGATTCAATTGCTATTGTAGGAGTAGAAGATTTAATTTCAGGATCTGGTACGATGTGTTCTTGATTGACGATGCTGTATTCTTTGTTGCGCTGTCCATGTCTATAAAATCGTGGTTTTTAAATACATTTCTGTTAACAGGATTTAGTCCTGTTGCACGAAAACTACTAACAATTATCTCTCCGCTTTAGGCTCGTAAATATGCACGTCCAAAATCTTCCATCATATCGTAACGGTGGCAGAGTGTTGTTCCTGAACCAAGCTCTTATTTCATCAGAAACTATTTTTCATTGACCCCATGAATGACTTATCCAGAGGTTGAATTTTGTGACTGGAATATAAAGGAATTGATAGCAAATGGGCATGATTTTCTTTTGCAAGATCTATCAATTTAATATTTCTTGTGTGACTAGTATGGCCATCCAGAATAATCAAAACTGGAAATTCTCCTGTTGATTTTACATGTTGTAAGAAGTGTTGAAACAATTTTGTAAATATGTTGATTTGAATCAAATGCGAGAGGTGGCATTCATGTATAGCATCTAGTGGTGTACCCTTCATCAAAAACGGGTGACTCTTTTTCGAGGAAATATCACCATAGGTGGAGCACTCATACACGCAGGTTATTAAAGAATCCCTTTCAGCTGATGTTATAGCACCAATTTGGCGTTTGCTCTTATGGCTAAGAACTTAGGGCATTTGGGATGGTACAACACTTATGCCTGTCTCGAAAGTCCTTCAGCTTAGCGAAAGATGTTCCTGCTGAGCGGTGAAATAACCTCAGGATTCCTTTCTAAGAATGATTTTAGCCAATCTTTACCTGCCCTTTCATTTTGTGCTGAAAATTTATGGACGATATTGTTTTTCACCGCTAGCTGATAGGCTAAGCTCATAACATATCTTCGTACTAAACCAAACAACTTAGCTTCCATTGCTAAAACATACTTAATTAGTTGTTTCTCTAGTTGTTCAGGTAAAGTAGGTCTTCTTCCTAACTTCTCAGAAGTTGTTATATCCGCTGGCAGTTCTATTTTGGCTGATAGACGTTTTAAAGTTGTTCGTTGCAAATGATAGAGTTTAGAAGTTTTCGTGCACCCATTTTTTCATTTCACACATCTTATATTGTCCTTCTCATTGATGTTTTGCACCACGTTTGGCATTTTCTATGGAAAATTGGTTTTCGTGGAGCCCTCCAATATCAGTTTAGACAAAATCATATAAATGTAAAATTTTTAGTCCTCCATATTGTAAAAAATTAACTTCAGATTCGTAAACTACGATTCCGAAAACATCCTAATACCAATTTTCAAAAAATGTATATAACGTACAATTTTCAACTCACCATATTGGATCCGCCATATTGAATCTCAAAAAAATAATTTTAAATTCTTAATCTTCACCCGAGAAAACCCCCAGTACCAATTTTGGACATAATTTAAAAATGTAAAATTTTTAGACCGCCATACTGCCCTACTAAATATTTTTTTTAAAACAATTTTAAATTCATTAGTTACACTCTCAGAGATCCCTAGTACCAGTTTTGAACAAAATCGATCCATGGTAAATTTTTAGTCTACCATATTGGACCCGCCATATTGAAGATTAACCTATTCATATCTGTTTCTTTTCTACCAAAAAATATTAACGTGCGCCTTTGTTGGAACAGGTTTACTATCTAATTATTATTTTTTAGGTTTCAAAAGTCTGTTGAAACATCAAAATATAAATTATCAAAACTATAAACCGAACCGCTTTAATACAAAAGAAACCGTAGCTTGCATTATGTCATCAGGTGGAACCACTGGATTTCCCAAAGCCGTCATGTTAACTCATGACAATATTAACTCTAGTATTAAGTATATGACGTAAGTAGATGATAAAAAAAATTAGTCCATAGAAAACACCTACACGGTGGCTCAATAGCGTGGCAAAGTGTAAGAGCTCCGTTATTATAAGAGCCGTTTTACACACACAAGAATTATTCCGAAACTTATAATAAAAATTTGCGGCAAATTTTTGCCGAAAATTCTTTAGAGATAATTTTTAAAATAAAATACCACTCTGTGTGATACGTACAAGAAATCTGAATTAAATTTTGGTGATAATTTTGTCGTTGCTCATGCGCATTTTCATAACATGTGACGTTTCAGCAGTTAAAAAGGAAGATGGAAGATATAACTTGCTCTGGGAATAACCTTAAAATGTCATAAATATAAAAGTTTCCAAACAAATATAATCAAGAAACCATAAAATAAGGGATATTTCGTGTAAGAAACAATGATTAAATATCACAAAGTGAATATTGAGGTTAGGTTGATTACCCAACGTGGGTCAATTCACAAATTTTATTCTGCGTCGATTTTTGCGCACTTTCTTCATTTTAATCATAAAAATATAAAACACGTTCTATATTCTTATGTCGAAAATTTTCACCAAAATTTTAACAATAATTCTTTGATGTGTAAAACAGCAAATTAGTTTTATGAAAATTTTTAACATAATTATAAGATAAATTTTGGCTACAATTCTTGTGTGTGTAAAACGGCTCTAAAAGTAAGAAAAAATATTTTATTTAAAAGTTCTAGATAATAAGTCTATATTCAAAACATTTTTGTTTATATAGAGTGATATGGAAAAGTAGAAAAGCAAAAAATATTTTTTTTTTTCAAATGGAACACCCTATACGTTTTACCACGTTTTTATTAACTGTCTTTCTTGTCTGTCTGCTCATCTGTTCGGTACCAATTTTGCAATCGATTTTAAACTAACTTCCCGATAAGTTAGATACTTGGAACGTAGCTCATAATGTCTGTTCGGTGCAAATTTTTCAATCGATTTTTGTCTGTTCGGTGCAAATTTTGCAACCGATTTTTTTACTAACTTCCCGATAAGCTAGACACTTTAAATATAACTTAGTACTGAGTGACAATGCAATAATAACTCGCCTTTTTATCTGTCTGTTCGTTTGTTGTCTGTTCGGTAAAAATTTTAATCTAATTTCTCGTTGAGCGCGAAAGTTGAAACTTTAAACATAGCTCAAAACTGGATGACAATGCAACATTAACTAACTTTCATGTTCGTCTGTTTGTTTATTAGTTTGTTCGGTACAAATTTTGCAATCGATTTTTATCTGTTCGGTATAAATTTTGCAATCGATTTTAAACTAACTTTCCGATGAGCTAGATACTTGAAACATAGCTCTGTACTGGATGACAATACAAAATTAACCCGGTTTCTGGTCTGTCTAATTTTTTACTGGTCTGTTCGGTATAAATTTTGCAATCGATTTTTGGCTGTTCAGTGCAAATTTTGCAATCGATTTTTTTTTTAACTAACTTCCTGATAAGCTAGAAACTTGAAACTAAACATAGCTTAGAAATGAATGACAGTGTAATAATAACGCTTTCTTATCTGTCAGTTTGTTTGTTTGTCTGTTTGGTACAAATTTTGCTACCGATTTTAAACTAACTTCCTAGATACATGAAACCTAGCTCTGAACTGGATGACAATACAAAATAAATTCAGTTTTTGGCCTGTCTGTTTCTTTACTTGTTTGTTTGTTACAACTTTTGCAATCGATTCTTATCTGTTCGGTGCAAATTTTGTAATCGTTTTTTTTAAAACTAAATTTCCGATAAGCTAGAAACTTGAAACGAAACATAACTTAAAACTGGATGACAATGCAATAATAACTTGCTTTCTTATCTGTCTGTTTGTTTATTTGTCTGTTCGGCTCAAATTTTGCAATCGATTTTAAACTAATTTTTCCATGAGCGCGAGAGTTAAAACTTTAAACATAGCTCAAAACTGGATGACAATGCAACATTAACTACCGTTCATGTCCGTCTGTTTGTTTATTTGTCTGTTCGGTACAAATATTGCAATCAATTTTTTTTACATAACTTCTTGATAAGTTAGAGACCTGAAACT
The DNA here is from genome assembly GCA_034092305.1 of Diaprepes abbreviatus. Classification (NCBI taxonomy): domain Eukaryota; kingdom Metazoa; phylum Arthropoda; class Insecta; order Coleoptera; family Curculionidae; genus Diaprepes; species Diaprepes abbreviatus. The sequence goes on from JASJET010000218.1 coordinate 8,045,218, forward strand.
TTAAATATAATTCAGAACTAGATGACTATGCAATATTAACTTGCTCTGTTGTCTGCCTATTTGTTTATTTGTCTGTTCGGTACAAATTTTCAGTCGATTTTTGTCTATTCGGTACCAATTTTATAATCGATTTTAAAGACTAAAAGCAAAAAATAATTATTGAAATAAAACAAAATACTAATTTTCCATTTTGTTAAAACGGACTAAAACGTATAAAATAATTTTTTCTAGCCCCATACAGATTTATAATTATATCCTTTTTCAGAGATCCAAACTCAATAAATTTTAATTCTAAAACGAGGACTTTACTCTATCTTCCCCTATTTCACGTAATAGGCATGATGCTACTTGTAACAAGCATAAACAGTGCAGAAAAAACTCTTATAACGAATAAATTTAAGGCTGAAGAATTCATAAAAACTCTAGAGGAATACAAGTTAAATTTTGTACTTGTGGTGCCACCAATTTTACAATTTTTAGCAACAAGTCCACTTGTATTAAAGCACGACCTTTCTTGTATGGAGCATATAGTGTGTGGAGGTGCGCCTTCTAGCAAAGATTTTGAAGTTGAAGTTAGTAACAGGTAAAAAATGAATGTTATTGTTTTAATATGAAAGATATATAGTGAAATTGAATTTTCTCGCACTTGAAAAAAAAACAGCATGGAACAGATCAAACGAATAGTTTTAAAAATTGAATTTAATTTCAACATTAAAATAGTTTTTTCCTATAGGTTTAAAAACGCCAAAGTGTGTCAATTATACGGAATGACAGAAACGACAGGCGTTTTAATATGCATCCCGTTTAATGAAAGCAGAGTCGGTAGCATAGGAAAAGTATTAAAAGGCACTAGAATTAAAATTGTTGATCCTGAAACCCACGACATTTTAGGACCTAACTGTAAAGGAGAAATATGTTTAAAAGGTAAGGTAAAAGCGGCGTGTGACACCCATGTACTTAAATATTTATGCATAGCTGGAAGAGATACGTTTTGAAAACGGTATTTCAAAATACATCAGTTGATTTACTTGATAAATAATGGGCACATATTAGTACAATTACAACAAAAAAAAATCGTATGACCCTAACCAATGGCAAATAAGATCCATAGTTGTTAATATGTGGACCAACTTGAACCAATGGCGAATAAAATCGATAGTTGGTATTATGTTGACTAACATAAAATAATTCACACCATCTAAGAGCTCTTATGGGAACATTTAAAGGCATTCAGAACTAACGTCTTAAGACTCACTATACCCCTAACATAATTATAATCATGATTTTCGATAATATCCCTTTTATATAGGTATATTCTAAGAAATTTACTTTGAACCTTCTCCAAATTCCATTTGTGACCTTCATATATCAGAAACCATATCACAGTGGAATACCCCATTATTGACCGCACCAGAACACAGTTCAGTAATTTTGAAAAAGCAAGCAAAAAATCGATAAAATTTCTTTGAATAAAGTTTAATATTTTTGAAGCTCTGGTGATCCAGCACTAAATTAATCAGAAAGTGACAATCGAGAGGTCCAAATGACCCCAAGATCATTCACGAATTCTCTATGACTAGATCATCACTGCTGTAATCACTTTCCACTTGCCATAATCCTCTAAAAAAACTTCTTTTAACCAGGACTTGCTTTTACATAAGGGCACTCAAAGCGCTTATCCAGGGCTCCCACTTTTTAAATGCTCGACAAGTTTCAATCAAAGGTGAAGTTTATTCATTCGTTCTTCTTCTTCTTTAGGTTGGTAACCATCATGACTATTCTTATTGTTGACATTGCAGTTCTGAACAATTCACTGAAGCAACAAATACCTATCTGCCCTCATTACAATGTCCAGATATTGCAATTTTCCTATTTTAATTGTATTTTTTTTTCTTTTTTCTTTTTCATTACTTTCAGTACTTCAACCATTTTTACTTTATCTATCCAACCATAGACAGAAGTATACCTAGGCTTTGACCCAATTTATTCTTAAGATCTTTCTATAGACCAATTTCTCAAATACTCCCAGTCGGTTACTAATTTCTTTCAAGTCCAAACCTCTATTCCATCAAGCAGTACAAAAAACATAATAACGAAATATTTTCACTTTAATGAATGAATGAATGAAACAAAGGTGGCGATACTCGATCACTGATGCCTGGGCCTCGTTGGGCCCTTTACATCCCACCATAGCTTACAGGCCATTCGAGGCCCATTACCTTTGCCAGTCCAAGCAGCTTCATTAATTGAACTCCCTCGGTTGAGTGCTGGGCATTCTCTGAAGATATGGTCAACAGTTTCATCCTCCTCCAGACACCATCTACACGTCGTGTTATCCACGATACCACTCTTGTGAAGATGGCCCTAAGGTGACAATGTCCTGTGAACAATCCCACCCAAATTGCCGCCGTACACTTGGCGCACCTCAATCCGGGAGATCCTCTCGACGATTCAATAAATTTAATTTCCAATAATAATTTTAGTTTCCTTTAGCCAACGGTAATTGGGACAGGTAGAATTGGTTGAGGTCCATATGATTCAATTGCGGACCCTATCTTTGCCAGACGGTCCGCTTTTTCATTCCCGTGTATACCCGAGTAAGCCGAGACCCACACGAGTCTGATTGTGTAGCCATTGCATTAAGTTCGATATTTTAAAGATAATTTAAAATACAAACATATTTCGGCTTCTTAATCAATTAAAGCAAATGTATACCGGAGACGCCACCAACTCTGTATTTTGAATAAGATTGTTGTAGTTCTTCTATGTGAATACCCAAATTTTAGGACCAACAATTATGAAAGGATACATGGGAAATTTAAAAGAAACTCAAAATTGTATAGATAACGATGGATTTATGCATACAGGAGATATTGGATACTATGACGAAGATGGTTTTATTTTTGTTATGGATAGAATTAAGGAACTTATAAAATATAAAGCTTTTCAGGTAAATATGTCACCTTATTTGTTGATAGTGTACAGGGTGAGTCAACGATTGGATGAAGTAGGTTTGTGCCTTTTCGGTGAAATTAACAAAGAAACTATATTTATTGTTTGATACAGTTTATTTTTACGCAATTTTTTAAAATATTTAGGACTCTACAGGGTGAGCCAAAAAACTAGGACAGCATAAAGTTGTATTTTTTTTAAATAGAACACCCTATATACGAATCGTATTTTCGATTTAGCTTATAATTTTAAATCTTTTTTATTAAGGGTTTACTATAACAAAACTTTATAGTTTCTGAGATAATTAAGTTTAAAGAAAAAAAGTCACATTTTCAAGCATCAATTCAATCCTAAATAACGTTTTCAATTTTGTGACAAATATATTCAAATTTGGAATTTAGCAAGACCAAGGACAAGTTAACATAATTTTTACCTAATATTTGCAATAAAAGCTACAGGGTGTTGAACACATCGGCTCAAATTTGAACAAGTTTAAATGAATAAATATTTTTTTTTTAAATGGTACACCCTGTATATTTTCATGTTATTTAATAGAGTAATAAAAACCCTAAAAGTTTTGTTCAATATATCCTATACCTATTTATAATAGTTTTTGAGATATTTCAGTTTTTCTTATTTTCCATACTTTTTTACAGAAATAGTCTTCATTATCATAGTAGCCATGTAAAATAATAAAAAGAAACTACAGAAACAAACAGAATGTGGTTAAATATGATGAAATACATTATTCGTTATATTACAACGGCAATAGTTTAATTAAACATAATGTGAAAAAATTAACACAACAATAACGACAAGGCAAATACATATTTACTTTTATACTAAATTGAAACAAAAAAAATACCTATTAAATACTGAGATTAATTATTTCTTTTTAATAAGTGTTTGAATAAACGACCCTCTTGTGGAATGCACAAATTTAGTTTTTTTTGCAGATTTTCTCGGACCCTGGACAAAATTAGTGGCGTTATTGTTCTACAGGTATCCCTAATCCTGTTTCGCATATCTTTCACTGTTGTTGGTGGATTAACATACACCTTATTTTTAATATAACCCCATAGGAAGAACCCTAATGGGGTGATGTCGCAAGACCTTGGTGGCCACTCAACGAAACCACCACGTCCAATCCATTTTTGCGGATATCGTTGGTCCAAAAACGCACGAACTTCACGATGGTAATGCGGAGGCGCACCATCGTGCTGGAACCACCTACTGTCAAGCTCATCCCTATCGAGACCTTGAAGCAGTTGGGGTAGTTCTTCTTGTAGAAAGTTCAGGTAACTATGGCCATTTAGTGGTTCATTAAAAAAGTGGGGTCCAATAATTCGATTATGATGAATACCACACCAAACATTTAATGACCAGTGGTTTTGATGTTGCACCTCTCTAATCCAAAATGGGTTTTCTGTGGCATAATAATGCATGTTGCGTCTATTTACGGCACCGTTACTTCTAAAAGTAGCTTCATCACTAAACATTACCTTGCATAATAAATTTGGATTTAATTGAATCTCCGCATTTATTGTACGACAAAAGTTTACACGACTTTCAAAATCCTGTCCATGCAATTCTTGGTGTAATTCCATGTGATATGGATGATACCTATATTTCTTGGTAGTACGATTAGCGGTGGATTGTGATGTTTCACATAATGCTGCTAACTGACGGCTACCAATATAAGGATTTTCCTGAACATTTAACAATACTTGTAGTTCTTTTTCTTCATTAGTTACTGGTTTGTTGACCACTTTACGTTTTGGATAATCAACAGTACCAGAAGAATCAAATCTTTGCATTAAGTTTTGAAAAGTATGGGTATTAGGCTGGCGTCGATCAGGATACTTCATTTGGTAAATTCTTTGAGCAAGAAGGCAATTTTTTTGAGCCTCTCCTATTGTATAAATCATATCTATTAACTCATTCTTTGGAAAATTCATTTTACAATATAAGATGAATGCAAAAAAAAACAAACTACACTACATAAAAACCAAAAGAAGCGATTGCGGTTATAAATTTGACACACAGAAAAATGTTCTTTTACATTGTTTTTGCGATGGCTACTATGATAATGAAGACTATTTCTGTAAAAAAGTATGGAAAATAAGAAGAACTGAAATATTTCAAAAACTATTATAAATAGGTATAGGATATATTGAACAAAACTTTTAGGGTTTTTATTACTCTATTAAATAACATGAAAATATACAGGGTGTACCATTTAAAAAAAAAAGATATTTATTCATTTAAACTTGTTCAAATTTGAGCCGATGTGTTCAACACCCTGTAGCTTTTATTGCAAATATTAGGTAAAAATTATGTTAACTTGTCCTTGGCCTTGCTAAATTCCAAATTTGAATATATTTGTCACAAAATTGAAAACGTTATTTAGGATTGAATTGATGCTTGAAAATGTGACTTTTTTTCTTTAAACTTAATTATCTCAGAAACTATAAAGTTTTGTTATAGTAAACCCTTAATAAAAAAGATTTAAAATTATAAGCTAAATCGAAAATACGATTCGTATATAGGGTGTTCTATTTAAAAAAATACAACTTTATGCTGTCCTAGTTTTTTGGCTCACCCTGTAGAGTCCTAAATATTTTAAAAATCTGCGTAAAAATAAACTGTATCAAACAATAAATATAGTTTCTTTGTTCATTTCACCGAAAAGGCACAAACCTACTTCATCCAATCGTTGACTCACCCTGCACAATATAAATTTACTTAGCAAAATTTTTTCTGTTAGCGAAGGAATTTCCCACATTGGTTTGAATTAAAAGAAAACCTACACCATGTGAAAGGGGGAAATATTCAATCCACTCTATCTCTGCAAGCAATTAAATCAAAGGTGCCTTACACATTCCAAATTCATGAACATACAAAAACTGCTTCACTACAAGAATATTTTCAGTTATAACCATTTTGTAGCGTTTATAAATATCAAATGGCAGTATTCTGTTGACAGTTATTATATGTCAACTTGCCTATTCTATTGTCATCAAAAATAGAGATACATTTAAGTTCGTTATATTTTAATTAGAACATTTTGTTTTAATAAATAAACTATTATTTTTTAAGGTAATTCCAGCCGAACTTGAAGCGTTCATACTTAAACACGAGGGAGTTAGTGATGTTGCAGTTGTGGGTAAACCAGATGTAAGATGTGGTGAATTACCGACAGCGTTTGTTGTTGTAAAACCTGGAGGACATGTCACAGAGAAAGATATTTACAATTATGTAGCAGGTAAAAAACTATTCGATAACAGCAAAACTTATGTCAAATCAAAACATGCCAAATTACAGTGTCTTAAGTTCACTCTGACTATGTATTGAAATTTAATATTTCAAAAAATCAAAAATGTTGTGTTTATGAATATCATATATTTCTTTCATAACAACGTAAGTGCACTTTTAATGGTAACTGTATTGGTTGGTGGTCTTTTCTTTTTGGGATAGTAGCACTAACTAATGTTTTTCTCATAGTTGTCATTTTAAATTTTCTCACCTCTTGCCAATGTTCAAGAAGCTCTTTTCATTCATGTATCCAAAACAACGAATAAGCTGTCTTTATAAAAATTCATTCATAAATTCGCTAGGATTTCTGTGACCTCGACTGACGCTAAAATAACTTTATAAGGGTGATTTTTTGATAGGCCGTGTTCAATAATATTAACATAATTAGGTGACTAGTTTTTCCTATTTTAAAAACCATAGATATTGCGTAGTTTCGGTAGTCATTTAGTTATACTAAACTAACTACATCAATATTTTTTTTTCATAATAGATGTATTTTGGGATGATCAGATATTCCTTCTAAAAATGTACTTACGTCAAGTGTTTTTATAGAATAGTTGTTCTTAAATCTAAGATTAAAAATTCAAGATGTTAAATAACCATGATCCAAAAAAGAATGTTATTTTTGTTTGTTGGCAGAACTACCTCCATTTTATTTAAATTCATATTCAACTTTATAGTACTAAAGTACTGAGAAAAGTCGTCAATTTGACAGACAAATGACATAAAAATGGCATTGATCATGTGATATAGGGAATTCGAAATTACTGTAGATCAGTAAATTTTTGCTGGGTACCGTACTAGCCCAAAGTGGCTGAAACCAATATTTTGTCGTTAATAATTTTGTGCGTATGTAAATACAAAAGAAAGTTGTTTTACTTGCTCTTAAACTTTACCGTAAAGTACTGAGAGGGCTTGTCAATTTGACAGACAAATTACATAAAAATTATATTGATCATGTGATATAGGGAGTTCGAAATTACCCTAGATCAGTAAATTATTGCTAGGTTATATGTCAAAATATCGAAAAAAGTTATTAGAAAAAGTTTTTTTGAATGCAATTTTTAGCCCATATGCAAAATTTCAGCTATATGAGGTAATTTAGATTTTTTGCCCATTTTTTGTAAATTGCACCACTGTTGTAAAATAAGACTCAACGCAACCTACATAAACTTTCTTAGTTTTGATAATGCTTCATCCCAGACATATTTTGTTTAAAGTAGCGCCATAGTAAATGCGTGTTATTCTACAAAATCCAAATAGGGTTATTAAAATTTGGTCACATGTGATGCAAAGTTTATTTGTGTTTTACCCTGTATAAGATAACATCATAAAATGTCTAAAAGTAATACACATTATAATTAAGACAAACAAGTACACAGTGTTATCAGTAAAGTCTGCATCAGCTGGATAATAAATTTTAAATGCGTTTAATTTTTATATTATGATTTTTTTATTAGAAAATTTGAGTCTTTTCAAATAAACTATTTTCTTAATATTAATATGTATTACTTTGGGACACAAACTACATTTTTAAAAATCGTTATCTTATGAAGTTACCTTATACAGGGTCAAAAACAAATAAATGTTGCATCACATGTGACCAAATTTTAATAGCCCTATTTGGATTTTGTAGAAAAACTCACATTTAATATGGCGCTACTTTAAACAAGATATGTCTGGAATGAAGCATTGTCAAAACTTCTTCTTCTTCTTATTCTTAGTGTAGGACTTTGTCCTGTATTGACTGTCAATGCATCTCGTTTATTCTTGTTCCTGTGACACCGATGTCCAGCTCTCTTTCCATCTTTTAGGCGGTCGACTAGGAAGCCTTGAGGAGTTTGGTATTCCTTCTTTTGCAATTTTTGCCACTCGGTCGTCGGTCATCCTGTCGACATGATCCCTCCATGCTCTCCTTCTTCCTCTGCCCCATCTTACGACGTCCTGTATTTCACATCTTTTTCTGATTTCATCGTTTCTTAGTCTGTCGCGTAATGTATGACCCGTGATACTTCTTAGCGTTCTCATCTCAGTTGTCCGGAGTAGTCTTTTGGTTGCTGATGTGTCTGCTCTTGTTTCGATGGCATAAGTCATTATGGGTCGTATGCAGGTCTTATATATTCTGATCTTACTTTGTGTCATCATATGTTTATTTCTCCATATAATATCACGTAGGTATCCTGACATTACGGCAGCTTTGGTTGTTTGTTCTTGAACTTCTGCTTTTAAGTTTCTATTGCTGGTGATGTTTGCTCCCAGGTATTTAAATGACATAACCTGTTCGATGCTTTGATTGTGTACAGCGAGCTTACATCTTCTTGGTTCTTTACTGATCGTGAGAGATTGGGTTTTTCCTATGGAGATTGTCATGTTAAATTTTTCAGCGGTCTTTTCAAACTTGTACAGGAGCCGTTGGAGGTTGTCTTCGTCTTCCGATATCAGTACTGCATCATCAGCATAGCAAATTATCTTTAGTTCTTCTTTTCCTATTCTATATCCTCTACCGGCCTCTTTCACCTCTCTGATAATTTCGTCCATAATGACATTGAATAGAATTGGATTGAGGCTGTCTCCCTGCTTTATGCCGGTAGATATTGGAATTTGTTCGATGTCTTGTTGCCTATTTTAATTTTCGTTGTATTTCTGCTGTTTAAGTCTTTAATTACTTCCAGGATGTTATGACATATGTTTCTGTCCTTAAGTAGTTCGAGAACGTCATGAAGTCTGATCCTGTCGAAGGCTTTTGTGAGGTCGACAAAACACATATATGCCTCTTTGTTGTATTCGATGGCCTTCTCTGTAATTTGGCGAATTATAAATATGGCGTCAGTTGTTGACCTGTTTTGTCTGAAGCCTTGCTGCTCCTCACTGATTCCGCTAGATTCTATTTTTTTGCTATGATTTTCGTTAGTAGCTTGGCGGTTGAGCTTAGAAGTGTTGTTCCCCTGTAGTTGTTCGGGTCAGTTTTGTTGCCTTTCTTGAATATGGGTATGGTCAAGCTTTCCCTCCATTGTTCTGGTGTTTTCTCCTCGTTGAGTATTTTTCTATAGAGGGAATGTAACTCTTCTAGTAGTGCCATTCCACCATATTTCAGCATTTCATTTGTTATGCCATCTGGTCCAGGGGCTTTTCGATTTTTCAATTTGGTGGCTGCTGTTTTTATTTCTTCTTGTGTGATAATCCATTTTGGAGCCTGATTTCTTTCCGCATATTCATCCTGAGTTTCCTGTGTTATTGCGGGTGCAATGCTGTCGTACAGATTGTGAAAGTACTTCTCCCATTGTTCTGTTGTTATTGCAGTGGTTTGAATGTATTCGTTCACGGTTTTTTGGCGGTTTCTTAGCATATTCCAGACTTTTCTCTGCCCTCCATAAAGATCATGCTCCATGTCAGTTGAGAACTTTTCCCAGTAACCTCGCTAACTAAGAAGTTTTATGTAGTTTGCGTTGAGCCTCATTTTGCAACAGTGGTGTAATTTACAAAAAATGGACAAAAAATCTAAAATATCTTGTACAGCTGAAATTTTGCCTATGGGCTAAAAATTGAATTTAGAAAAATTTTACCTAATAATTTTTTTCAATATTTTGAGATATAATCCCACTTTTGATTTTTTTATGAAAAAAAAATTAAATTTAAATTAGATAATGCTAATCGCAATTTTTTTAGTTAATTTTCATCTCAATCATTAAGCTGCGTCCACATTAGTAAAAATTTACGTTGTGTGTGACATGCAGCAAAATTTTATGCGTTTGTAAACAATTTGTGCGAATGTGGACCTGTTCGCTGCATAAAAAGCCATGCAAAAATTTTCGCGACATTCATTGCACGCAATCCGTCGCTTGTCAGTTTTTTTTCGGACATCAAAGGGATTTGCATCGCACCATCGTTTTAGTGTGGATGTATTTTTGAGAAATCGAGGTTTTTTCCACCTGATTTTAAATGACTAATCTGCGACCATGTTAGTAATAATGAAAAGAAAATGTGCTGCTATTTTTATACATCATGTTATCAGGAAAATAGGGAAGAAAAAAAAAGCAATAATGGATTCTATATAAACATAAAAATTATTTAATGGTGTTAAATTGCATCTTGCTTTTTATTTTTATTAAATGCCACTTATTAGTTGTGTCTCATAAAATCCTTTGTTTTTGATTTTCTTGTATTAACAAAAGAACGTTGTCCTTGTTTAAATTCATTTCTTATTGACTAGATTCAACTTGAATTCAAAATAAACAAAAGTAATAAATTAAACCAAATAACGTATAAGTTCACGCATGAATTGATCACGCACACACGGTGGGCAACATAAATATTTATGTCGGCATGACGCATGATTTACGCCGCAAACATTTGTGGAAAATCCTACATTCAACATACAACATATTTTTTTACTAATGTGGATATTATTAATATTTATATTTCAAAGACTACAGCGGAATAAAATGGTTAAATCTGCCCCCAAGCGATTTACTACGGCCAATAGCGCGTTCAATGAACAATGTTAAAGATGCCCCTGTGCAAATTTTCAGCCCCCTATAGACTCTATAACTATCTGACGAGGTTATGTTCACTTTTTTCGACTTTATTTTTCTAGGGACGCAATTTTGTACAAAAAAAATTCATAGAAACAAGTTTTGTTCACAATAAAATTAATGTTATAATATCTCTTCACTTTGGCAGATGCTCATAGGGTATGCTGCGATGTCATATGATATCCTACTTTTATTTCGCATCGAAGTCGTGTGCGGAAGCCTTAAAACCCTTGCTCAATTATATATAAGAAGCATTTATAGTTCCTAATCTGTAATAATTAGGCGAAACATGTTATTAGCTGAGTATATTTAAAGTTCATCTTTTGTACGTGGATCTTAAAAAAGCTTATGACAGTGTACCACAAAACCGCTTATGGCAAGCCCTCGAGAAAACAAATATAAGTGCGACCCTTATTAAAGCTGTCAAGAACCTTTATGAAAATAGTAATGCACATGTAAAATTGGAAAATCAAATGTCGAACGGATTTAAAGTTAATCGAGGACTTAAGCAGGGATGTTGCCTATCACCCACATTGTTTAAAATATATTTAGAACAAGTACTTAAACCATGGAAAAGGAAATGTAGTGCTATGGGTATTCCATTAAACGATAATACGCTGTACACCTTATGCTTCGCAGATGACCAAATAGTGGTGGCTCAGGAGTACGATGACCTCAACTACATGGCAAGGAAGTTAATCGAAGAATATAACAAGTGGGGTCTGGAGGTTAACATAAAAAAGACCGAATACATGTGTATTGGAGGGATTCAGCAAGATCTTAAATTGGAGGATGGGCAATGTATTAAAAAATGCGAGAGTTACACATACTTAGGGTTAAAAATAACAAATGATGGTACACTGGATAAAGCAATAAAGGAAAGGAGCACTCAAGGCAGGAGAGCTATAGCTATGATGAACGGAATTCTATGGGACCAGCAGGTATCAAAAACTAATAAACATCGAATATTTAATACGATAGTAAAAAGTATTATCACATATAGCAGCGAAGTGTGGCAAATCAAACAGAGGACGGAGGGTCAACTAAGAGCTACTGAAATGGACTACTGGAAACGTGCGGCAGGTAAATCAAGGATGGATAGAGTGACCAACGAAAGAATCAAGGAGATTATGGGAGTTACACATGACATAGTGGACGACATTAAAATTAAACAACTTACGTGGTATGGACATGTTCAAAGGATGCCTGAAGAACGGCTCCCAAAGCAGATATTAGAATGGAAACCACGAGGAAGACGGAAACCAGGAAGACCAAGAAGAAGTTGGAGAGGAGGAATTGACGAAGAAATCAGGATAAGGCAACTGGATAACGATCTTTGGCAAGATCGGGATCAGTGGCGACTGGAAATCGGAAGACGTAGAAGGACGTTATAAACCGACTATATATATATATATATATATATATATATATATATATATATATATTTAAACACAGAAAAATATGGTCGATTGATACGCAATTATTTACCTATGTTTGCCAAAAAATGTTAAAATTCTACCTTAATTTTCCCTATACCTGAAGTTTTTTAACGCGTGTTGTAATTCTCCGTGTCGTAAATCTCGATTCTCAAAAGACTATTTTCTCTTGAAAATAAGTCCTAGAGCATAACTGAGTATATTGGCATCAATTTAGCTATCTCAATTTGAGGTTATGTCCCAAATAACCGATGAAAATGTAAAAAAAAAGGATTTTTGAATTTTTGAGAGTGTTCCACCAAAAAAAAATCATTATTATTCCATCAGCGGCTTTTGAAAGAATGAAAAAAAAAATACACAAAAAATCATTATTTTGAAGTTGGCCAAAAATTTTGAACCTAATCTAAAAAAAAAGTTGAAAAATTAAAAATTTTTCTCTGGCTCAATTTTCGCTCGAAAAATCTGAAAAAAATCATGGTTCTTTGTAACCAAAAAATACACCTCTGTGATTTTTTCAGATATTTTGATGCAAAATCGCGCCCGTACAAAAATAAAGTCAAAAAAAGTGAACATAACCTCTTTAGATCGTTATAGGGCCTATGGGGTGCTGAAAATTTGCACACAAGCATTTTTTGACATTGGTTATCGAACAGGCCGTAGTGAATCGCTTGGGGGCAGATTTAACCATCTTATCTCGCTATAGTCTTTGGAAATAAAGTTAAATTCGTATGTACTCTAAATGAAATATACGTATTACTTCGATTTTTGTCCAAAAGTATATTGAGCTTTATTTTGGTAGCAAATAAAATACCTACAAAAATTTTTTTTTTTCAATTTAAAAAAAGTGTAGTTTTAGGAATAAGTAGACCATTTGGAAGATGGCTTGCTTAAGTGGAAGTGTATCACAAGATTTCAATAAAATTCTTTTGATTTCTCAAGAAATATCTAATATTTTTAAGTTAATATTTTCAAAGATCATAATATTTCTGAAACAGACTAATCTGATAAAATATTTACGATTTTCTCTAACTAACTGTGTTTTTTTTAATATTTCACTATGTAGTTATTTAAACCCGATCTAGTTGTCATGAAATTTAAATCTTATAGTCGGCCAGTTTTGTTTTGCTTATGATATTGTCATAAGTTATATTACATATGTCAACAAATAAACTGCTGCATACGGAAATTAAGAATGGGAACCTTGCAGTAAAGCCTTGAAATATGTAATAGGAATAGTTGTATCCCGAAAATAAATAAACTTCTTCATTTTTGCTGGTTCAGTAAAAAAAACAAAATGATTTAGGGTTTAAAACTTGCTTGATTTATTGTTGCTCTTGTCAGTTTAATATATATATATATATATATATATATATATATATATATATATATATATATATATATATATATATATATATATATGGAGGAAAATGTGTAAAATCTCCTGAATATGATGTATACCAGGTAAGATCCTTCAACTTCTATCTAAGAAAGTGTGTGAATTACTCATAGCTGTAGGGATGGACTAGCTGTGACACTCATGAACACATTTGTATGATAAGAATTTTGGACAACGTTTTTTACAAACCTTTAACTATTGACTAAAAATTAAGTACTATTTATGTCGCTAATCCTACCTGTTTTCGAAAAAACGTCATTTTATTTACATCATGTATTTGGCGTATTTCGATAAAAGATACATATTTGTTCCTATCAAATGTTCAACCTTCAACCTTATGATTAAAAACTGCGATCCAAAATTAGAGTTTACCTCTTTCATTAAAAACGTCTAATTCTGTGAAATGCAGTTCGACCTAGGTTTGCAAAAAATTTGCGTTTTATTTTATCGGCACTGTTTAGGTTTCATTACTTTTTAGTTCAATTTTACTCGTGTTCACACGTGACACATTTTACTGGCCCTTGCGCCTTTGGACAATGTAAAAAGGGACAGAACAGTAGTAGTACCATAGTCGTATCGTATAGTACTCGACGTATTGCACGTCTCCCGCTTATCGTTTGCGCTCAAATATATTGACTCTCGCCTCAAAACTACTCCGAAATACAGTGATAGTGTCCCCGATTCCTGGTTCCTGTATGGTGAAGCTTGGAATTATTCTGGTGGCCACCAAGAAGAATTTAGTGAAGTGATTTCGACTACAAGGTAGGCCATTTTAGTATTTGTGTCACGCTATCGCCGTATTTTGTATAATTTCTCATCTCCTCAATTACACCTATATACAGTCCACTCTTTGTCTCAATCCCCTACATATTTTTTGGCCACTTCGTGCCGGATTTTAATTGTTTTATTCAAAAAATTAAAATTTTTCTTTAATTAATTAACATTTTGCAAAATTTTCTTTGAGAATGTACCATTTTTAGAATTTTATCGTTGGCCCTTTAAAAGACTCGAAGGCGCACCTGTCACACGCAATTTCATGGTCGTACTCCCTCCATACCATTGCACCCACTAGTCCTGCTGATCAGCTGAATCAGTATCTTCAAATTGTCGACATAAAATATTTGAATTTTTAAAGCATTGGAAATTACTGAAATCGCGTATTTAATCCTCATTTTAGAGTAATAAAAAAAAAAATAGTAATATTTTTTGCTGATTTATTTTTATTCACTGGCTCTCAATTGGAAATATTATAATAATATCTTTTATTGATTTGTTGTTCATTAAATATTGTTCGATTAGAAAAGTAAATAATAGATTTGAAAATGTCAAAACTGGATATATACATTGCTCGCAGAAATGCTGCTAATTCTCGCATCAAAGAATTATTGAATATCGCGGAAAAAGCTCAAACAGATCAAAATGTACGTTTACATTTTAAAATGCGCTATAAAATGTTAGAAAATATTAAGGATGATTTTGATAAAAATCATTCGAATATCGTTGATTTAATAGCAAGCGTGGAAAACAAAGATGCTCTTTTAAAAACCGAAGCCACTTTTAGGGAACTTGTCGATTTTGATTATTTTGAAATTCAGGCTATTTATTATAGTATTTTTGAATCTGAACCCCTTGTCAACTTAAATGTCTCTCATTCTGCGCCATCCCAAAATAATGGTAGGTTGCCCAAATTGGAAATACCGGTTTTCTCAGGTGATATTCGAACATGGAAAACCTTCTATGATTTATTTAACTCGCTCATACATACTAATTCCAATTTGAGCAACGTGGAAAAATTTAGCTATTTGATAAATTCTCTTGATAAAGCCCCGCTTGCTCTAGTTAAATGTACACCTTTATGTGATGCAAATTATTTAATTGCCTATAATGCTCTGGTTAATAGATACGAAGACCCTAGACTTATTGCTATAACTCACTGGCAAGAAATACAGGGTACTAAAAAACTGTCTGATGATTATTCGGTCAGCTCTTTGAGAAATCTCGTGGACAAGTTTGAAGAAAACTTGGCTGCTTTAAATAATTTGCATTACCCAGTTAAACAATGGGATTTTGTACTATTTAATATATTAATGGAACGGTTAAATCACAGTTTAGCTACACGTTTTGAAATTGATTGTCATACTGAATTAAAAAACCCAGCAAATCGCTCAAATAATTTTGGTATTTTGAGAGACTTTTTACAAAAACATTGTGACGCTTTAGATGCTGTTTCTATTACTTCTTCTCCAGTAAAATTACAAGTTCCTAAAAATAAAATAAAAATATTTCTAAACAATACCGATGGCAAAGAAAAATGCCCTTTTTGTAATAAGTTGCACCCCATTTATAGTTGTCAAGACTTTTTATCAAAATCCCCTCAGGAACGGTATAATATTGTTAAAACTAAAAGATTGTGTATAAATTGTTTAGGTACAAGGCACTTTTCGCCTTCATGTACCTCTCTTCGCACTTGTCGTAAATGTTCTCTAAAACATCATACACTTTTACATTTTGGTTCAGAATTTAAGCCCTCATCTTCTCAAATTGTTGTTTCTCATCCTCAGAGTTCTCAAGTTGTTTCTCATACAACCACGCATGCGCCTACTCAAGTTTCCCATTTGGCGGAAAGCTCTCTCGGTACAGGTGCATTGCAGTCACATTCAGATAAAGACAATTTGCCTAACAATAATTCTCCAGATGTTAACTCTTACGTTGCTAATTTACCTCGTAACCATACTGTTCTCTTGTCCACCGCGGTCATAGAAGTCAAAGATGCGTGGGGACAATTTCAAAAAGTCCGTGTATTACTGGATTCCGCAAGTCAGGCTAATTTTACTACTAAAAAGTGTTGTAAAAAACTCGGTTTGGATTCTTATTCTCTAAATATTTCCATAGGTGGGTTAGGACCTATGGCTACCAAGGCCACGCAAGGTGTTGCTTGCACAGTTCGTCCTCATTTTCATTGTGAACCTTGTTTAACTTTAGAATTTGTTGTTTTACCGCAAATCTGTGCCGATTTGCCATGCGCTGACTTACCAGCAAAACATTTTAAAGAATTTTTGAATTTAAACTTAGCTGATCCAAATTTTAATATTTCTTCTTCGATTGACATGCTCATAGGTGCTGAAGTTTTTGGCTCTTTATTGAAAGGTGAATCAATTTGTCTTGATTACCACAAACCCTCCGCTGTTAATACGTCTTTTGGATGGATACTTATGGGCAAAGTATCTCTTGAAAATAATTATCGCATAGGAACGTTTTGTACTTTAACTCAAATTGAAAATTGTATAAAAAGATTGTGGGAGCTTGATCAAGTAGCTCAAACCCCCAAGCTTTCTCCCGAGGAGAACGCTGCTGAACATATGTTTGTTGAATCTCATGATAGAACTCACACTGGTAGATACGTAGTAGCTCTCCCCTTCAAAAATTCCTCTTCTCCTAATTTTTGTGATTCTCGCGACATCGCTCTTCGTAGATTTGTGAACTTGGAGCGTCGTCTGAAAAATAATCCCTCGCTTTATCAAGACTACTGCAATTTTATGCAAGAATATCTATCAGCTGGACACATGGAACTTATTGAAGATCCCTTAGAAGCACCCCACTCTTACTATATTCCTCATCATTGTGTTTTACGCCCAGAGAGTCAGACGACTAAATTAAGGGTCGTTTTTGACACCTCTACTAAAGATGCAAATCATATATCATTGAGTGACACTCTTTTAATTGGCCCCAAGCTTCAGTTAGATATTTTCACTCTGCTACTGCGCTTTAGACTTGGCGCTGTAGGGTTTACTGCTGATGTCAAGCAGATGTATCATCAAATTTTGGTTACTAAAAGTCACTGTGATTATCAAAGAATATTATTTCGCTTCTCCCAAGGCGAATCTATTAAAGATTATCGTTTACTAACAGTGACTTACGGTGTATCTTCGGCTCCATTTTTGGCGATTCGTACTCTTCAGCAACTGGCTAGTGATTACCAGGCAAATTATCCTCAAGCCTATCAAGCATTGAAAAATTCGATTTATGTTGATGACTTGATCTGCAGTTGCGATACTGTTAGCGAAGCTGTACAGCTTCAACAGGAGCTCGTCGAGCTCTTGCGACTTGGTGGTTTCGAGCTGAGAAAATGGGCCAGTAACAATCCACAGTTATTGACTCATTTACCGCAATCTTGGCTGCAAATTGATCCTCTTTCATTTGATAATGATCAGGAAAATATGGTGAAAATTCTGGGACTTCAATGGCAACCCAAATTGGATATCTTTACGTATAACGTAAGTGTTAGTGAAACCTCCTGTACAAAACGTAATATTTTGTCAGATTTAGCTCGCATATTTGACCCTGAAGGATTTTTAACCCCAGTTGTCCTTTTCGGTAAACTTATAATACAAAAACTCTGGGCACTTGGGCTTCAGTGGGACGA
The DNA here is from genome assembly GCA_034092305.1 of Diaprepes abbreviatus. Classification (NCBI taxonomy): domain Eukaryota; kingdom Metazoa; phylum Arthropoda; class Insecta; order Coleoptera; family Curculionidae; genus Diaprepes; species Diaprepes abbreviatus. The sequence continues at coordinate 8,063,272 of JASJET010000218.1, forward strand.
CATCCCACCTGAAGACATTGTAATTAAGTGGCGCAAATTTAAGGGTGAATTACCTCTACTGTCTAATTTTCAATTACCTCGTATTCTCCTCTCTCTCGATTATTTGTTTTGTGATATTCATGCATTTTGTGACGCTTCCTCTTACGGCTATTCAACCGTTATATATTTTCGATACGAAACGTCCCAAAATCAAATAAAAACTTCTTTTGTAGCTGCAAAATCTCGTGTTGCGCCATTGAAAACGATTTCTGTTCTTCGTTTAGAATTGTGTGCAGCCATACTCCTTTCAGATCTCTTGATTTCGGTTTTGTCTGCGTTTGAAGACAAGATTGATTTTCGTCGGATTTATGCGTGGTCAGATTCGACTGTAACTCTAGCCTGGATAAAATCATCTCATAAGTATAATACTTTTGTTTCCAATCGTATTACTCATATTCAAGAAAAGGTTGCTCCTACTCGTTGGTTTTATATTCCTTCCGAACACAATCTGGCTGATTGTGGTTCTCGGAACCTATTACCCTCTCAATTGCTTGACCATTCGCTATGGTGGGCGGGGCCCTTTTTTCTCTCTGACTTAGAAGAGCTTTGGCCAGATTTTTGTCAAACGTTCAAGTTTACGGAAACTGCTTTGGAGCAAAGAAAGACCATTTTGTCTACCTTAGTTCCACCTAGGGACTTCTTTTTAGATCTTCTTGATAGATTTTCTTCCTTGGATAAAATAACGCGTATTCTTTGTGGATTTCTACGTTTTATCTCGAATAAGAAAGCGCAAGATCCTCTTTCGGAACCATTTTCCGGAACTCTAATGTGCTTATTTAAGTACATTCGAAATGTTATATTGCTTGTTGAACCGGGTATCCTGAGGGTGGGCGGACACCAATCGTACTCCCATCTATCTTTTAGAAAGTTACATCCTGGCCAACCAACCCTACTGCATTTGATTGCTCAAAAATTGTGGATTTTATATCCTAAGATACCTATTCGCTTGCTTTCTCGTTGTTACAAGTATATAACAACCATTCTCAAGTCTTCTCAGCCTAGTATGGAAGGTATTCCTAAGGCTCGTTTTATTTTTCATTTATCTCGCGTTGTTGGTACCCAGATTTTCTCTTACACAGAGTGTAACACCGTTTTAGTCTTAGTTGAAGCGTTGGTAAATTTCCGACACCTTTTAAGTTTAGGTTTAAACGATCTTAACGCTCGTACACCGGAACATTTTTTAAATTTGGAACCTTTAAACTCTTTTTTGGAACCTGATTTAACCTCGTCCAACCTCGGACGATTATCTCGCTTTCAATTACTACAAGCCTTACATCAGCATTTCTGGGTAAGGTGGAACAAAGAATATTTACACACTTTGATGCAACGCAGCAAATGGACTGAATCGTCAGTTCCTATTCTCAAAGATACTCTCGGGTTGCTCAAAGACGAACACGCGCCGCCCTTAAAATGGCATTTAGGCCGGGTGTTAGAGGTGCATCCGGGTGCGGACGGAGTTACGCGCGTTGTGACTGTGCGTACCGCGCAGGGTAATTTTAAAAGACCTGTAACTAAAATATGTCCCCTACCTCAAAATTAAAATTATATTTTTTTTTTTGGTTTATTACTCTACTTTAAGTTTTTTATTTGGATGGTACACAAATATTTTTTCTTTTTGTTTATAAAATGTCTCATTTTAGGTGGGCGGTATGTTTAGGTTTCATTACTTTTTAGTTCAATTTTACTCGTGTTCACACGTGACACATTTTACTGGCCCTTGCGCCTTTGGACAATGTAAAAAGGGACAGAACAGTAGTAGTACCATAGTCGTATCGTATAGTACTCGACGTATTGCACGTCTCCCGCTTATCGTTTGCGCTCAAATATATTGACTCTCGCCTCAAAACTACTCCGAAATACAGTGATAGTGTCCCCGATTCCTGGTTCCTGTATGGTGAAGCTTGGAATTATTCTGGTGGCCACCAAGAAGAATTTAGTGAAGTGATTTCGACTACAAGGTAGGCCATTTTAGTATTTGTGTCACGCTATCGCCGTATTTTGTATAATTTCTCATCTCCTCAATTACACCTATATACAGTCCACTCTTTGTCTCAACCCCCTACAGGCACCATAAACAAAGTATTGTTGTTACAAACGTTTCGATAAAATTTATATAAACCAGAAGCACTCAGCCCTATCACTGATGTCATATGTCATTTTTTTTCAGTACTTTGACTAAAGTTGCTCTTGAGATCTTGTAGTTGACTAGTTTTGTTTTGCTAATGATATTATCAAAATTTTTATTACAAATGTCAACAAACCGTAATATACCGAAGGATAAAAATTTAGAGATAAAATTATTTTTTTATTCCTGTATTTCTAAGATTCAAAATTTGATTGGCTCATTGCTGCATGTGACAGTTTAAACCACTTACTGTAAAAAAACCCTGTAGGCGAATTAGAGTAAGATTTTTTAGTGAATCTGGTTGTTAATTTTTATGTTTAAAACTACTGGAAAAATTGTTGTGTGACCGTTTCTTCTTAGGTCGTTTGATATTATAACCTTCAAAAATTTAATGTTAAGATACACACTACGTTTGTTTATTTTCATTGGGTCTTAGTATTTAGTTTAATGATTAAGAAAGCTTCTTAATAAAAAATGCTTAAAATGTGTTAATTTGTCTATTTTCAGATAATTTTTCGCAGGCGAAACATTTACGTGGAGGAGTTTATTTTATAGACGAGATACCAAAAACAAGAGTTGGGAAAATATTAAGAAAGGACTTAAGAAAACTTTTGCTAGAACGCTAAAGGAATGATTTTTTAATAGTGGTTTGGTTTTAATAAAGGGTCTTTATTAATATACAAGTTTTAATTTCGTTTCCTTTTTCCATGCAAATAAATATAATATAAAGTACACGGTGAGTCAACGATTGGATGAAGTAAGTTTGTGTCTTTTCGGTGAAATTTACAAAGAAACTATATTTATTGTTTGATACAGTTTATTTTTACGCAGATTTTAAAAATATTTAGGACTCTACAGGGTGAGCCAAAAAACTAGGACAGCATAAAGTTGTATTTTTTTTAAATAGAACACCCTATATACGAATCGTATTTTCGATTTAGCTTGTAATTTTAAATCTTTTTTATTAAGGGTTTACTATAACAAAACTTTATAGTTTCTGAAATAATTAAGTTTAAAGAAAAAAAGTCACATTTTCAAGCATCAATTCGATCCTAAATAACGTTTTCAATTTTGTGACAAATATATTCAAATTTGGAATTTAGCAAGGCCAAGGACAAGTTAACATAAGTTTTACCTAATATTTGCAATAAAAGCTACAGGGTGTTAAACACATCGGCTCAAATTTGAACAAGTTTAAATGAATAAATATCTTTTTTTTTTAAATGGTACACCCTGTATATTTTCATGTTATTTAATAGAGTAATAAAAACCCTAAAAGTTTTGTTCAATATATCCTATACCTATTTATAATAGTTTTTGAGATATTTCAGTTTTTCTTATTTTCCATACTTTTTTACAGAAATAGTCTTCATTATCATAGTAGCCATGGCAAAAACAATGTAAAAGAACATTTTTCTGTGTGTCAAATTTATAACCGCAATCGCTTCTTTTGGTTTTTATGTAGTGTAGTTTGTTTTTTTTTGCATTCATCTTATATTGTAAAATGAATTTTCCAAAGAATGAGTTAATAGATATGATTTATACAATAGGAGAGGCTCAAAAAAATTGCCTTCTTGCTCAAAGAATTTACAAAATGAAGTATCCTGATCGACGCCAGCCTAATACCCATACTTTTCAAAACTTAATGCAAAGATTTGATTCTTCTGGTACTGTTGATTATCCAAAACGTAAAGTGGTCAACAAACCAGTAACTAATGAAGAAAAAGAACTACAAGTATTGTTAAATGTTCAGGAAAATCCTTATATTGGTAGCCGTCAGTTAGCAGCATTATGTGAAACATCACAATCCACCGCTAATCGTACTACCAAGAAATATAGGTATCATCCATATCACATGGAATTACACCAAGAATTGCATGGACAGGATTTTGAAAGTCGTGTAAACTTTTGTCGTACAATAAATGCGGAGATTCAATTAAATCCAAATTTATTATGCAAGGTAATGTTTAGTGATGAAGCTACTTTTAGAAGTAACGGTGCCGTAAATAGACGCAACATGCATTATTATGCCACAGAAAACCCATTTTGGATTAGAGAGGTGCAACATCAAAACCACTGGTCATTAAATGTTTGGTGTGGTATTCATCATAATCGAATTATTGGACTCCACTTTTTTAATGAACCACTAAATGGCCATAGTTACCTGAACTTTCTACAAGAAGAACTACCCCAACTGCTTCAAGGTCTCGATAGGGATGAGCTCGACAGTATGTGGTTCCAGCACGATGGTGCGCCTCCGCATTACCATCGTGAAGTTCGTGCGTTTTTGGACCAACGATATCCGCAAAAATGAATTGGACGTGGGGGTTTCATTGAGTGGCCACCCCATTAGATTTCTTCCTATGGAGTTATATTAAAAATAAGGTGTATGTTAATCCACCAACAACAGTGGAAGATAGGCGAAACAGGATTAGGGATACCTGTAGAACAATAACCCGACTAATTTTGTCCAGGGTCCGAGAAAATCTGCAAAAAAGACTAAATTTGTGCATTGCACAAGAGGGTCGTTTATTCGAACACTTATTAAAAAGAAATAATTAATCTCAGTATTTAATAGGTAATTTTTTGTTTCAATTTAGTATAAAAGTAAATATGTATTTGCCTTGTCGTTATTGTTGTGTTAATTTTTTCACATTATGTTTTATTAAATTATTACCGTTGTAATATAACGAACAATGTATTTCATCATATTCAACCACATTCTGTTTGTTTCTGTAGTTTCTTTTTATTATTTTACATGGCTACTATGATAATGAAGACTATTTCTGTAAAAAAGTATGGAAAATAAGAAAAGCTGAAATATCTCAAAAACTATTATAAATAGGTATAGGATATATTGAACAAAACTTTTAGGGTTTTTATTACTCTATTAAAGAACATGAAAATATACAGGGTGTACCATTTAAAAAAAAAGATATTTATTCATTTAAACTTGTTCAAATTTGAGCCGATGTGTTCAACACCTTGTAGCTTTTATTGCAAATATTAGGTAAACATTATGTTAACTTGTCCTTGGCCTTGCTAAATTTCAAATTTGAATATATTTGTCACAAAATTGAAAACGTTATTTAGGATTGAATTGATGCTTGAAAATGTGACTTTTTTTCTTTAAACTTAATTATCTCAGAAACTATAAAGTTTTGTTATAGTAAACCCTTAATAAAAAAGATTTAAAATTATAAGCTAAATCGAAAATACGATTCGTATATAGGGTGTACTATTTAAAAAAAATACAACTTTATGCTGTCCTAGTTTTTTGACTCACCCTGTAGAGTCCTAAATATTTTTAAAATCTGCGTAAAAATAAACTGTATCAAACAATAAATATAGTTTCTTTGTAAATTTCACCGAAAAGGCACAAACTTACTTCATCCAATCGTTGACTCACGCGGTACAACTAATCAAATTTGCCATAAAAGATATTTATAAAATACTTGAGAATCGCAAGACAAAGGAGAAAGTGATAATTTCAGGCGCTCACATTTTGATCGACGCTTGGCTTTTTTTTATCTCATCTGGATATAAAGTTTAAGAAAATTAATTACAGAAAATATTTTTTTTTAGAAAAATAAAAAGGCTAATCTTATTTTATTGTTCATTAGCTTTTTTAAGCAATTATAGTTGTGATATGTCACTGTAAGTTAAAATGTCAAAATTAAAACATTAATGAAAATCTATCTAAAAAAACAGATGGTTGAGCATTATTAATTTAGTAATTAAAAACACATGCAACTAATTTCAAGCAACATACCAACCAGGGGCGGATCTAGCCTCTCTCTTTGGGGGGGGGGGGGCGGTGATATCACAAAAGTATAGTTTGGCAAGAAAAAAAAGTTGTCAACGGGGGGGGGGGGGGCAAGCAGCATACTCATTCCTAATATAAACGGCAGAATGGGTTATATTTTCCTGAACTCAAAGCTCTTGGGAGGGGGGAGGGCGATCGCAAGCATACACATTCCTATACTCTATTCAAGAACTAGAGAGAGTAATAAAACTGTTACCGAAACCTCCAACGTACCTGCTCCAGTGCCCCAGGTTACTGAGAACTGCCGTAAATCGAATTATATTTCATTAGATTTAAATATATTTTATAAATTTACTGCAACATAAAATTTCTGATAGTTTACTTTAATTTCTGTCAGTGAGCAAAGTACACCTTACAGTTTGTTCTTAGTGATTTATCTTGTTTGTCCTTGTTTTTATATATTATTTGAGATTAGTGAGATACCCAAAAGATATGGCTTTCACCTCTATAATTTATTAAAAAATCGTTTAACCAGGACATTTTTCCTCAACGAAAAACTTATTACGATGAATGTTTATGATGCCTTAAGATATCAGTATCGAGATAATAATGTTGAGATGTGTTCCAACATGACAGGAGTTGGAAAATCTACTATGTACCGAATGCTGAAGGAGAAAAAACGACTGGAATTGCTAGTACTCCCAAGCCACATTCAATCACTGGCAGACGAAAAACCTCGTTGGAAGAAGATGAAAACTTCAATTAAAGGGGTTGTATATACATTTTATTATGAGAAGCAGATCCCAACCGTCTACAAAATTCTAACTCAAATCAATGAAGATCGCGATTTACCTGAAACTAAAAGAACTGATCTCTGGAAATTGTTCAGAAAACTTAATTTTTGCTGGGAAAAACCAGATAGAAAATCTGTTCCTATAAATCGTCCGGAAACTGTCCGCTGGAGAAGTAAATATCTCTTTCAAGTAAAAAGTAGAGTTGCTAGAAATAACACAATTAGTAATTTAACTAAACTTTTGAAAGATTTTTTTGAATAAAGTTACTGCGGAAAATTGGGAAAAATCCATATAATAAAAGAATAAAACAAAATGTGAGAACTCAATCTCATGATCGGTAAGATAGTGGAACCAATTATAATTAATTTGAGCGAAGATAGTTTCACTGACTTTGATTAGGAATAAGATACGTAATGTTTACTAGTGTAAACACAATTTATTATTTGAATTTTTGTTTTTGTTGTATTTTATTGTTTTATGTTGTTTTTATGTTTTTTTATTTTTTTATATATTTTTATTTTAGTGTGTCCCACTCTTTAATTTTATATATATTTAATTCCAATTAGCCGTAAGTGTTTAATTATTTTATTATTGTATTTATGTCTTTTTCTTAAGCATGTAGAATTAACATGTTTATCTTATTTTTTTTTGGGGCTATCGTATTTCCATATAATAAAGTAAATTAAATTAAGATATCAGTACAATAGAAATAAAAATAAGTAGTTCTAATTTTAATTACAACATATAAAAAGTAATTACATTTGAATCCCTTTTTAGTGTTTACTTGTAATTCTACAGATGGTTTAAGAAATAAATAAACTGAAACGTCAAATACCCTAAAAATGTTTTTAATTAATAATAAAATGACCGATAGCCCCAAAAATATTTTAATATTATATGGACGAATTTATTTTTTCATATATGTTTAACTTTTTGTATTTTTGATAATGGATATTTTGTAAGTATTTAAATAATAACTTCGAATTTTTTGAGAGAATTAGGCTACGTTTTAGTCCATTATTATAGACCGGTATTTTTGGGTATAAAATTTCTAACCCATTCTTATGAAAAATATATATGTCTAACAGATTTTGTTAAAGACACTGGACTAAAGAACACAGGTAGTTTGCGAAGAGAAAAAGGGTAAAAAATGATTTATTACTCTCTCTAGTTCTTAAATAAACTGTAGTATAAGAGGAAAAATCGGGTCCTTTTTCCTAAACTCAAAGCTCTTGGGGGGGGGGGGGCGATCGCCCCCACCGCCCCCCCCCCCTTGGATCCGCGCCTGATACCAACTCAATACTAGAAATATAGACCGGTCGTTAATATGAAAAGAGCCCATTCGCTGGTCATGAGTAAAATCAAGTATATTACCCAATATTTGACAAATGAAATTAAAATATTTATAAAAAATAATATAATTTAAAAATAAATAGTTTGAAAGGCATTAATATTATTAAAAAAAAATTATTAAATATGGAACTTTACTTGATTTAATTAAATCAGCATAAATGTAATACTATAAATTTAGTTCATCCAAGTAGTTATAAAAAAGATAATTTGTTACGATATTGACTTCAGATTAGCTTTTGACAAGTATTAATTTAATAAATACTCTGAATCTCTTGGGATAAAAGTATGGAAAGAATATTGTTTCCACAAAAAATAATTAAGTCTACAAATTAAAGAAGTAAAGTTCAATATTTTATTGAAAACCCCTTTGCATTAATAGCTTCCCTACAGCTTCTTGGCATTGAGTCCACAAGATTTTCACATACATCAACTGGAATCTTTCGCCATTCATCTTGTAAAATTTCCCATAGATGTTTTTCAATATAAATCGTTATTTCCCTAATTTTTCGCTCCAAGTGTTCTCAAAGGTGCTCAATCGGATTTAGGTCCAGAGATTGAAAAGGCCACTCCAGTAAATTAATGTTTTTCTCTAAAAACCAATTTTTTTACTAAATGGGATGAGTGTTTTGGGTCATAGGGAAACATAGTATTCAGTAAGATGTCGCGGTACATAAGTCAATCCATTTTCCCAGTTATTTTCACTATCGGGCCCGTCCCAGATGCTGGAAAAGCATCCCTATACCATAATGCTGCCAGCCCCTTGCTTCAACGTAAGTTGTTGATACTTAATATCAAATTTTTTTCCTACAGGCCTTCGAATAAATGACCTTCCGTCGAAACAAATATTTTAAATTTACTTTCGTCATTCCAAAGCACCGGTTTGAGAATTGACTTCTCAAAAATTTACACAAAAATTGATTTTCATTATAATCTAATATTTTTTATGTGACATGGACAGTGATTCGACCTCCTTAAGAAGTTTTAACGAGCTGAAAGATGGTCTATATTAGTTCTGCATTGCTACAAAAAATAGATAAATAAGTTATCATTCTATCATATATACAGGGTGTCTACCGTTCGTATACGTTGAAGGGAGATTTTACATATGAAAAAATTTCATATAAGGTCCGCACCTTTAAACAGCTCCAACTCTCTTATGACGCATTTGCGGACCTATGTTAATACGCATTTTTTTTTGGTTTCATATGTAGAATTTTTCTTCAAAGTGTACGAAAGGAATTTCAGAGCACCTTGTAGAGAAAAGAAGGCAAATTAGAATGGTGAAATTTTTATGAATGGCCAATTCGTAAAATATACTTTTTGGCATCTAAAAATCAAGCGAACATGGTAATTTTAACTGTGTCGCTTCAAAATGTAATTAGTTTACATATTTGTCATCCTAATCCTATACCTCTCAAATTAAACTTTTTCAAACTTTAAATCTTCAAGGTAAATAATCATGAGATACTTTTTATATTCGCTTTAAAAATTCATATATTCCGTGGATGTCAGTCAAAATAGCCCCAAAGCTCTCAGAATACCTTCTGGGGCACAATTGACTCATTTTTTTACACCCAGAAGTATCAAATACATAAGCTCATGACTTTCCTTCCAACAACATTAATACTTAAAGAAAAAAATAAAAATTGTTTTGAAATAATTATATGACCCTCAAAAAGTGACATCACATTAAATATGATATCCAAATTTTGTATAATGCATTACGTAAATTGTATTTCATAACATACCTACAAAACAACTCATTGGGAAATCACAATGGTTTTATATTATGGTTAAAAAGATTGTTACAAATTAACCAATGAGTATAATATTTACTTATCTTATGTCCAGCGCCATCAAATCTAATTATGTCACTGGCATTTAATGCTTCTAAGGTCTTATTAACTAACGTATCTGCATGAGATATTGTACAGATAATAAACTTATCCACTGGTGGATCTGTAGGGGTAAAATCCTCTACTCCTAACCTTATTAGTCCTCAAAAAGCCCTACCTAAAATATTATAAAATTATTTTTCAAAAATCGTACTTAATTATCTTCAATCTATGAAGATCCAGGGGTATGAAATAAGATACATGACTTAACCATTCAATTTCAAGGACTTTTCAGTACCTTTTTCTTAACTTTATATTTGTAATATGGTTCATGAGTTATAGTGTATTCAGAATTATTAGAAACCGGCTAAAAAATCAAGCAAACAAAGGGCAGATATAAATTTACAGCCGCACAGGCCCGGAATTTCGTCCCATAAGCTTCATGTAGGTCGCAAGTCGACTTGCAAACCTGTGTTTAGTTTGACCCACAAAATATCCCTCTACTAGAAAACTTTCTCTTATGCAACCCACCGGACGAGTATTTGAACTTTTTTTCCAGTCGTGCGTGACGCTGAGAGTACCGAGTTAAAGTTTATTCTTCAAACATCAGTTAAACCATTACTTTAGTTCAGGTTAGAATACAACCGTGGTGTCTTCTGAGCCAATATTTCTATCCCTGAATGAAAAAGAGTTTACTATCAAAATCGCCGCGAAACCGATAGTGTGAATAGGTTCATTGAGTCTCCATATTTTACCGGACTCAGAGCGTATCGAGATCATATCGAGAGCGGCCCTATAGTGAGATCTGGTCTAAGGGTTTTTTCTTCAAGCAGCAGTTAAACCATTCCTTTAGTTCAGGTTAGAATACAACCGTGGTGTCTACCGTGCCGGTATTTCTATGCGTGATGTCTACTGCATCGGGTTTTTTTAAATTTTTGTGAAAGTGAATATTTTTTTACTTTGATCAAGATATTTTGTTACGTTTTAAAGGGGTGAAAATGTTAAATTAAGTGCTCTGTTCCAAACTGTGCAAACAAATACAGTGGCCTATTTCGATTTTCGAAATCAAAGGATTTCGAATTAGGAAGGGATTTATAAAAACCATCGTGTATGTGTTTGACATCTCTTGTAAGAGATTCTATAAAAGCAGTTAAATGTAATGCAGTTCCTGCTCCCTATCTTGCTGTATGTGTAAGTAATACCAAGTGAGCGCTGTTTAATTTTCTAAAAAACATGAGCGGCTCGGCGAATGGGGTGCAAGCAATTATAAACAAACTTACGAACATGCAGCTTACGTACATTGTTATGACCATCAATTAAATTTGATAATATTAATTAAAAATGTCATTTTTTTTCCAATTTACAAGGGATTTGTTCTTTTTTTTTTCAAATAGTCCTCGCAATACTAGATTAAATTGTTAACAAACTCTTACCTAGTTCGACCCCAACAAGATGGAATTTTAATTCTAGAGTTATTTATACCGTATTCGAATACATAGACAGCGTATTAGTGACAATGGAAAAAATCTTGGATAACAATATAAACGTTAGTACCACACCGGTTATGTCAAAATTCTCAAAAGCAAGAGTTTCCTTTCATGGTTAAACTTATTTTACAAAATAATGCCTAAAACTGATTTGTTAAAATTTATTACCTTCTTTATGTTTAATTGTTTAAAATACACTGCTTTATTTCATAATAACTCAATTTTTAAAGACTTATTTTTTCATCCACTGGTGCCTATGACAGGTTTCATACATATCTATGTTTTTAATGTACCACTTGAATTGCAACCCCTACTTTTTTAATGCACCAGCTGCCACTATGTGAAACTTGTTTCTTGTAAAAATCAAATTGGACTAAATCGGGATAATCTTATCGACGATGTTGGATAATGAAAGAAGTATATAGCAGCGGAAAATAATATAATTAGTCTCGAGGGTACATTTCTTGGAAATTATAATTATTTTAGAATTCATAAAGATGACATATTTTGCATTTTTTTAAGTATCTAGATATCTGCCTATAACAACTACTTACTTCACAAACTGATACCTCATTAATAACCTACTAATATGTTTTTCTGGGATTTATTTGTACCATTTTTAGAATTATAGAATATATATTCAACAAAACAACTAATTATATAACATTTTTCCGGGTTCAAAGACGTTAAGTGTTCCTTCCACTAAATTATTATAGCATTTAATGTTAAAATTGAACTTTGGACTATAATAATTAAATGTACAATATATATAAACATCCGATTTAAATTTAAACACAGAAAATTTTGGTTTTCTAAGATACCTGATCCAAAAATTCATTCAATAATCATTTTAAACAAACAAATATTTGATAATAATTAATTAAAAATGATCGGTTCTGAAGACGACGTCTTCGTAGAAAGTGATACTTTGGGTGAAATATTATTCAGAAGACTTAATTCTAGAGCAGATAAGAATTTTGAATTCATGGTAAGTTTTTGTGTATAGTATATTTATTTTGTTTATGAAATATTTCATTCTATTTGTGTAATAAAATTTTTATAAAAAAATTGAACCGACTTCTAAAAGTGCGCTAAAAAGGGAAAAATAACTAGAAATTTTTATCCGAAATTGAAATTTTTGAAGTCGGCCCTAAACTAATAGATTAAAAATACTTTATTTGTAATTGCTTTCTTGCCATAATTGGTATATATAAGTAGTTATTTATTTCATTTAGAAATAATTTGGCACCGACTTCAAAAATTTCAATTTTAGCGCACTTTTAGAAGTCGGTTCAATTTTTTTATAAAAATTTTATTTTTCGATTTTTAGTTTTGAATTCTTTATGATACTCATAAATTATTTGAACTACGTGCTAATCGAGATTAATGTACCTCGCAATGACTCCAAGGTGGCAAAAAAGTACCCATTTTATCCAGAATTGTAATTCACCCTAAAATAAACCACTAAAAATTTTTTGATTCTTACAGTTCTCCAAATACCAATGGAATTGGGTCAAACAAATATTTAGTCTGTCATAGTAAATCCTCTATTTTAAATTTCACATTAATTTTATATTGGTAATATAGGCCCCAAAATCTTCCAATATCGATATTTAAAGAATTTGAGAGGTAAATTTCTTAGCCTGATATATTCTATATTGCATATTGAGTTTGTACACGCTCAAAAACTCCGCAATATCTATTTTAGATAAAACCGGAAAATGTAAAATTTTTAGTCCTTCATTTTGTATCTTATCAACCTAATAGTTGTAAAAAATTAACTTCATATTCGTAATACACCACCCCCCAACGCCCTAATACCAAACCTGAAAAAATATGAATAAGGTAAAATTTTCAACCTACCATATCGGATCCGCCATATTGAATTTCAAAAAAATAATTTTAACGTCTTAATCTAATCTAAATTTAAACTTTTCAAAGCCCCCTAGTACCAATTTTTGATGAAATCCAGAAATTTAAAATTTCTAAACGGTCATATTGCATCTGACCTATTAGATTTTCTTAAAATAATTTTATATTCGCTATTTACATCATCAAAAACGATTCAGTTCCACATTTGAACAAAATCCAAAAATGTAAAATTTTTAGTCGCCTATATTGCATTCGCCATATTGAATCCTGAAAAAATACTATTAAATTCATGATTTACACCCTCAAGAACCCCCTATATCAGTTTGCGAGAAAGTCGAAAAATGTAAAATTTTTAGAACACCATATTGAATCCGCCAGATTGAGTTTTTCAAAAAATATTTTAATTTCGTAATTAACACTAACAAAAATTCCTCCATAATGACTTTAGACAAAATCGAGAGATGTAGAATCTTTAATCCGCTGACTTAGATCCGCCATATTTAATTTTTTTAAAAATAATATCAGATTCATAATGTGCTATCCCAAAAACTCCCTCATATTAATTTTTAAAAATCGAACAAAATTAATTTTTTATCCACCATATTCGATACGCTATACTGAATTTTTTTAAAATAGTTTTAGATTCGTCATGTGCGACCCCGAAAACTCCCCCATAGTAATTTTGGAGAAAATCGGACATAATTGATTTTTTCGTCCGCCATTTTGGATCCGCCATATTGAATTTTTTTAAAATAATTTTAGATTCGTCATGTGCGACTCCGAAAACTTCCCCGTACCAAACGCCATATTGAATTTTTTTAAAAATGTTTTGAATTCGTAATGTGCGACCTCGAAAACTCCCCCATACCAATTTTAGAGAAAATCGGACAAAATTAAATTTTTTGTCCGCCATATTGAATCGGCAATTTTAAATTTTTTAAAAATAATTTCAGATTCGTTGGGTACAACCCCGAAAATTCCTCCATACCAATTTTGGAGAAAATCGGACAAAATTAATTTCTTTGGCCGCCATATTGTAAGCGCCATCTTGGATATTACTGCATCAATTTCGTCCAAAAAAATATGGGACCACCTGAAACTTCCTGAACATAACGTAAAAAATTTCATTCAAATCGATGCAGCCGTTCCGGAGTAATCGGTGTACATACATAAAAAAAATATATATACGCGACGAATTGAGAACCTCCTTCTTTTAGAAGTCGGTTAATAATAAAATCTTAAGTTTAATACTATAGCATAATTAATAGAAATTTTTTCATGCAAAAAATTGAACAGCAAACTGCCTACACCATGATTGAAGGGTAGTCCATAAATGACTAAAACCCAAAATCCAACTCCAACTGAGCATTAGAATATTTTTAAAAACAATAAAAACGGTAAAAAAAAAGTTGACTTTCTTGGTTTTATGCTTATATTATGGAAAACATGGAATGAGTCGTAGATAATTAAAAAATCTACAAAATTTTTTTGTAACCCTCTATCAGCTGATTTTTCACCGAAAAAAGTCGGGAAAAAACTTAAAAATGTTTTTTTTAATTAGTATATTTGGTAATTTCGACCACCTCGTGGTCTCGTCAGTGGAGCTGTATCGAACCGAGAGCAACATTCGCAGGAAACAACTGCTAAATAAAATATAAGTTCCGAAACATGTCAGTAGGATATTAAAAACCTGCTGACTTTGATGTCAGACTGGAAAATATCACCAGTCAAACTACATTTATATTTACCGGAGTAGTGCGAAATTTTTAAAAAAGAAAATTTCATTAAAAAAATAAAATAAAACTGCTGTGTATAAATGATTTGCGCGTTTGGACTCCGGTGAATATAGATATCCTTTGACTGGCCATATTTTTCAATCTGACATCGAAGCCGGCAAGTTTTTAATATCCTACCGACATGTTTATACATATTCTTTCCTTTATCTGCTTGAAATGAGAATACATATAGGAAATCATTTAGACACAACAGATTTATTTTATTTCTTACTAAAATTTCATTTTTTTAAAATGATAGTTTATTATGCATACTTTAATCAAGAGTACAGTGTTTAAAAATTTTTTTCATTAAAAATTTTAATTTTCCTTTATTTGTTATATAATCGTGATATGAATGCATTTTCAATACTTAAACATTCCTGACTAATACTATTTCTTAAAAAATTCTTAATTAGGTTCAGTTTGGAAGATGATCGCTCAGCAGAAGCGGATGTTACAGAAAGAGTTAAAAATATTAATAGTGCGGTACACACACACACTAGAAAAATTTTATGAGCTGGTATGAATTTTACAAAACATAAAATCAACTAGCTCTTGTACTGTTGATTATTCTTTTAAATTTTCACGAACAACTGGGCGAAAACTGAAAATTTCGGTGGCAAAATTATAAGTCATCGTCGTATTTATTTCGCAAAATTTCAGCCTGCTTGTGTAACTTAGTATCAGTAGCGGTAGTCATAAATGAGGAATCGAGGAATTTAAATCTATTAACTACATCTTGAAAACAAAAAAAAAATAAATTTTTTTCTGCTGTAAATACAATTACTTCATCTTCAGGACCTAAAAGAGCCACGAAACCCGCCCTGGCTGCCAGACTATGGTGGTGGCGGATGGCAAGTAAAGGCGAAGAAAGTCGCGGGCAGGCTTTACACGCCAGGGGCCCTATCCTCGAACTGGGGAACGTGAAGTAAACGGTGAAAGGGTGGCAAATGTGTATTCTTGACGCGTTCATCAAATATATCCTTGTTCACCCGGTAGAAAGCAAGCGAACGGTGAAACATGCGCAAATAAAATGTCAGCTGCTAAATGACGTATTTGACGATTAGTATTAAAAAATTGTTTTATTTTTGGTTGTTCAAAATAACTCGTCATTAAAAAAGTAATATGTTTACTAACCGTTTCTTTAAGACGTTTTTTTTTTCAATTAACAGTTGAATTTTTAATTAGGTGGTACCTCGATATGTTTAATATTTTCAAATTTTTAATTAAAATATTCTTAGTTGAATATGTCTCGCAAATATTAGGTAAATTTTAGATTACAGACACATAAAATTATTATAGGAGATTCTGTTCATAACTCAATTATATGAGCGTGCTCTTTAAAAATGTTTTTCTACCGCTAGTTCTGTTTATGAATTTAACAATAAATACTTGTATCCATAACAGCCGAGTATCTTAGTTTTAAATAGTTAAGTCTAACATAATTTTTTTCACGACGCAACTTATAATAAATTAGAGCAAAAACAATTTTTAAGCTATTTGAAACTTTTATTTAAATAAGTAATAAATTTTATATTTAAAAAAGGTTAATTACAGCATTTAACTTAATTAGACCGTGTTAAACGCAATACTACACTACAGTTAAATAAATATTATGATTATAATTTATCGAGACATATAAATACGAACCCTACAGACCAAAGAATGAGGTATTGCAGCATAAAAACCTTATTTCTGATACACTTGATCTTTAAGCCTCTACAAATATTTATAAAATAAAAAAAACTATATTAAAAGATGTGAGATCTTTAATAGAGGTCTTCTGTCTGGCGTTTACTTTCCTTCCCGGGTCTTAAACAGTTTGATAATCATTGTTCAAGTTTCAGGTTTTCTTTCAAATTTAGTTTTCAGAACAGGAACTCTTGCAGTAAGAGACTGGATATTTTGGGAATTCATACAATAAATAACTAATTGGATAGTTTCCGTAGTGGATTAGGATGACGGCTTTTAGTCATACTACGTAGAATTGTAATTTCCACCGTTTCAAGGTTTATTAGTGCAGGCTTTCTACAATTACTGTGTATAACGAACAAGTATTCCAGTTGACGTCAGTACATTACTTTGTTTATATAAGTTGCTTGATATCCCTTTTTCTTTATATATTAGAATCCTAAAGTATTTAGCTCTTCGTATGCATTTTTGTTTAACAGTTCTAGAGTGTAAATTTAAGATAATTTGGTGGTCTATGTTTACACCTAAATATTTGACTGATGGCCTTGATCTATATTTCTTAGTTGTTAGGTGATATAAAATAAATTTAATTGCAATCAACAATAACAAAAACGATTTTTTTTTTACTTTTGACGGTTAATTTAACATACCAAAACTAAAATGGCGACAAAACATACTACGGACATTTTCGGTCTGACAGCTAAATTCAATCTGTTATCCATTTTATTTTTTGAAATCTGCGGGTTTAAACACGTTCATATCTAGTAATACTGTTTTTTCCAGAATACGGTTTTTACTGTCAAAATATGAAGTGACAGTTCAGATCGCTATTCACATCACGCTTTTGAGGATACGAGCCCAGCGGCAACGACTATATTTCATATGCGGAAATGCATCGCATAATGGACCTAGAAATAGATAAATAAATAAGCCGATACATTTATTTATTTACATTTCAAATAAATTTTTGCATATTTTTAAAAACATTTTATTTAAACTCGATTCAAATTATATATGCAACCTGTCGTCAAAAAGAAAGAAGAGATTAACAAATCTGTTCTTCTGGTTTATATACACGTTTCATTGTTATGCAGATTGCCCCCTCTTAAAAATGAGAGTATTTGTATGTACCATTTGTAAGTTTTAAAAATGACATGCTACGAAAAACCCGTAAAACTTAAGTTTATTATTTATATTGCATATATTTTTTCATTAATTTTTTTTACTCGATATATAATCCTTCAATCATTATGATTATGATAATTAGTAATTTATTTGCTATTATATTTACACGACTTAACATATATTCACAATATACAATGAATATATATATATATATATATATATATATATATATATATATATATATATATATATATATATATATATATATATATACAGATGACAAATTTCATATTTACTTTGAATCACGTTTAAATACAATGTTATTCAATATACATAAAAAAGTATTAATTTACGCACTTTTTGAAAAACAATTTTTTTAAATTGGTTGATTTATATGCATAGAACTTGTTTTGCTTCACAAATTAATATTCTTACATAATGATGGAAGGAAAATTCAGATGTTGTATTGATAAAAACTTCGGTAATTTACAAAATTACTTGATTTGTTATATTTCATCCTAGTGTTTAAAAAGAAGGAAAAATTATATTATAATAATATAAAGAAAATTTACTTGAAAATCATGGTTCTTGGATTTAGACCGTGTCAAATTGGAATTATTATCCGACGTTTTGCTTACATTGCACGAGACATCTTCAGGAATCTTTACTGCATGAGATTAGAACACTGAATGACTATCGAGGAGCAACAGCCCGATATTTATACACGGCTGGTGCTCAGCGAACCATGGTCCAGCGTTACAATCGATTTCCACGTGTGTCACCTGCATCTCTGTTAATATTATTTGGATATTTACAAATTTCGGTTGATTTTCTAATTTTACGTTTAAAGAAATCTGGCACTGATGCTAGCACCTTAGTTTCTTTTACATTAAAAGTGTGACCTGAGAAATGCTGGTGTTCAGCTACTGCAGATTGTACCATTTATTTCGTTTTTATACATCTTTCCTGTTACTTAAGCCTAGTGGATATAGACCGTCCTGTTTCACCTACATACACTTTACCACAAGAGCAAAGTATCTTGTAAACACCTTCTATTTGAAATGGTATTGCGTCCTCTGGAGACTTCAAACATTGTCCAATTTTTTTACATGTGTTGGAAATTGTCCGAATGTTTGATTTTCGGAGCAATCTGGCAATCTTGTCGGTGGTTCCGTGTATGTAAGGTAAGACAACACTTGTCCATAGGAGGTTCATTTATGACATTTTGTTGAGGAGTTAGGTTTTTATATTTATTAATAGAACGTCTTATATCCTCAGCGCAATATCAGTTGCCTCTCAGAGCAATAGTCAGTTTTTCTGTTTCTGATTTCAATGATTGTCCGTCACTTATTGAAAGTGCTCTATGTACCAAAGAGTTTATGACAGATTGTTTTTGAGAAGGATGATGGTGTGATGCTGCATTAAAATATCGATTTGTACGTGTTGCTTTTCTGTACACAAAATGCCCTAATTTGCCATTCTCTTCCTTTGGTACTGGTACATCAAGAAAGGGAAGGGCATCATTTGATTCAGTTTCCATAGTGAATTTTATGCTAGGGTGTTGTTGATTTAGATGATCCAGGAAATTACGGAGGTTATCTGCACCATGCGACCAAACTACAAACGTATCATCTACATATCTGCACCAAAATTTAGGTTTTAGAGGAGCAGAAGACACGGCGTTTTCTTCGAAAGCTTCCATGAATATACTACAGGTGATAGCGGAGATTCCATGGCCACTTCCGAGGTCTGCTCGTAGAAAGTTCCTTAAAAAGTAAAATAAGTGGAAATCAGACATGTTTTAATTAATTCTAGTAGGGTGGAGTCCATGTTGTTTCGTAATATGTCGGATATTATGGAAACTGAATCATCTATAGAAACATTTGTGTAATTAAAGCTTCCAACCTCACTCCAAAAGAAAAAAAAGCCCTTAAACCAAGCAGCTCCAAGATTCCGCGCCTCTAAGGAACTGCCTAAAATACATAAAGAAAATGTACCTCTACGTCCAATCGCCAGCGCCATAGACAGACCAACCTACAAAATAAGTAAATATCTGGCCAAACTTTTACATCCCTTTACAGTAAAAACCGAATCCTTTATTAAAAACTATGGACACATTGTCCACAGAGTAAAAACCATCCAACTAGAGCCTGGAGACATATTGGTCGGTTTTGATGTAGAATCTCTGTACACAAATGTTCTTATAGATGATTCCGTTTCCATAATATCCGACATATTACGAAACAACAACATGAACTCCATCCTACTTGACTTAATTAAAGCATGTCTGATTTTTCAAGGAACTTTCTACGAGCAGACTTCGGGAGCAGCCATGGGATCTCCGCTATCACCTGTGGTAGCTATCATCTTTATGGAAGCTTTCAAAGAAAACGCCTTGTCTTCTGCTCCTCTAAAACCTAAATTTTGGTGTAGATATGTAGATGATACGTTCGTAGTTTGGTCGCATAGCGCAGATAACTTCCATAATTTCCTAGATCATCTAAATCAACAACACCCTAGCATAAAATTCACTGTGGAAACTGAATCAAATAGTGCCGTTCCCTTTCTTTCTTCTTCTTCTTCTAGGTAGAACCAAGTTCTGTTATCTATACAATGCCTCATCGATCCTCGTTTGAGGTCGAAATCCAGCTGTCTCTCCATCTTTTGGGGGGCCGTCCAGGCGGCCGTTTGGTGTTTGGTTTCTCTCTCATCACGGTTTTTGCTAGTCTGTCATCGTCCATTCGTTCCACGTGATCTCTCCACTGCCTACGACGGTTTCGAACCCACTTCACAACATCCCCCACTCCGCTGTCCTCGCGTATTTTTGCGTTTCTTATTTTATCTCTTAAACTTGTTCCCGTGATCATTCTCAGCGTTTTCATTTCTGTGGTTCTCATATTTTGTTTTGTCTTTGTGGTTTCATTTCTTGTTTCTGCGCCGTAGGTCAGTATCGGTCTTACACAGACCTTGTAAATTCTTGCTTTGCTCTCAACCGTCATATGTTTATTGTTCCAGATTATGTCTCTTAGTTGGCCTGATATCACGGCCGCTTTGTTGGCTTGTGTGCGTACTTCTTCCGTTACTGCCCTGTTACTTGTTATATGTGCTCCCAGGTATTTAAACTTCCCAACCTGTTCGATACGTTTGTCATCAACCATTAGTTTGCATCTTACCGGTTCTTTTGCTATTACCATTGCTTTAGTTTTCTCCACAGATATTTTCATATTATACTGTTTGGCTGTTCGATTGAGATGGAAAAGCATTCTTTGTAAGTTGTCCTCGCTATCTGCTGTCAAGGCAACATCGTCTGCAAAGCATATAATCTGAACGGTGTTGTGTCCCATTGGGTACCCAATATTTGTGCTTTTTACCTCATCAATGATTTCGTCCATGATTACATTGTTGGACTTAGGCTATCACCCTGTCTTATTCCTATGGATAGTGGGATTTCCTCTGTTAGAGTGTTATTTGTTTTAATTACCATGGTGTTTTTGGAATTCAGTTCGTATATTGTGCGTATGATTGCTTCGTCTACTTGTTTTCTTCGCAGTAGTTCTGTTATGTGTTCCAGTTTGACTCGGTCGAACGCTTGTGTAAAGTCCACAAAACACATGAACAGCGGTTTATCGTATTCGATAGATTTTTCAACCAGCTGTCTGATAATAAATATACCGTCGATAGTAGAGCGGTTATTCCGGAAGCCCAGCTGTTCTTCGCACGCCTCTAACTTGTCTACAATCCGTTGTGACAATATTTTGGTTAATAATTTAGCTGAACTGTTCAGTAGGCTGATTCCCCTGTAGTTTTCGGGTTGTTTCTTTGATCCTCTTTTGTGGATCGGAATTGTGATACTTTTCCGCCATTCGTTGGGTACTGACGTTGTGCGGAATATTTTTTGAAATAGAACAGTGAGCTCTGTGACAACGCTGGGGCCTCCGTACTTTAGCATCTCATTCGTAATTTGGTCGGTACCAGGT
Source organism: Diaprepes abbreviatus (assembly GCA_034092305.1). Taxonomy (NCBI): domain Eukaryota; kingdom Metazoa; phylum Arthropoda; class Insecta; order Coleoptera; family Curculionidae; genus Diaprepes; species Diaprepes abbreviatus. The sequence continues at coordinate 8,085,112 of JASJET010000218.1, forward strand.
GATTTTCTGTTTCTTAATTTCTTAATTGTCAGGTGCATCTCTGCTTCATTGATGTTAACATCTGTTAATTCTGTGGTTTCTTGTTGGTTTTCGTCTACGTTGTTTTCTGTAGCTGGTGCCTGGAGTAAGTCCTTAAAATGGCTGACCCATTGTTGGCTGTCGATTGGACTTAGCTGAACGTATTCATTGATTGGTTTTTTCTGTTCCTCAGCATATTCCATATTTTCTTTTGTCCTCCATATAGGTCGTGTTCCATGCCTTTTGAATACTTTTCCCAGTATTCTTTCTTTAGTTGAGCTATTTGACTGTTGATTCTGTTTCTCACCGTTTTGTACTCTTCGAAATGGGTTGTTGTTTTGTGCTGTCGGTATTTTGTAAATGCTTGTCGTTTTTCTTTTGCTAGTATTTTCACCTCTTCTGTGAACCATGGTTTTGTATTGCTTCGCTTGTTCGTGCTAACTGTTCGTTGTCCGATAGCCTCCCTGGCGCTCTCTTGTATATTTCTTTTCAGTTTTTCCCAGGCTTTCTCCACCCCGTCATTTTCTAGGATTGTATTAGCTTTTATTTTCTCCGAGAGTCTCTGCTGATACAATACTTTTGTGCTATCGTTAGCGAATGATTCGGTATTGTATTTAATAAAGGTATGTTTCTGTTTGTGCGTTCTGTTTATACTTTGTTGGGATCGGTATTTACATAATACTAGTCGGTGTTCGTCTTTTCCCAGGTCTGACGTCTTTCTTTAGATGCAATAATTACATTTGCAAAACGAGAAGGTAGCCAATTCGGGTATAGTAAACGTAGATGGTGTTCCTGCAACTAGTGTGTTGAAGCCACCTATCTTCGACGAAAAAGTACCTTGACTTACCTATTGGCTATCAATTCGAAGCTGCCGCCACCGTCAATAATTGGAGTTCACCGGAGAAGGCACATGCTCTTGTTCTAGCACTACAAGATAAAGCTATGGAGGTTTTACGTAACATTCCTGGAGAAAAACAGAATGATTAGGAGTTTATGTTACTTCCAAGAAGTTTGTAAAGTCCAACTCCAAGGAAGAAGACAAAAATACAACGAAAGTATTCAAGAATATGAGGCGGATATAATGAGACTAATAAATTTGACTTACCCATTATGTGCAGAAGAAATAAAGCAAGAGTTAGCAATAAATAGTTTTATCGAAGGTTTACGCGACCCAGAAACAAGTCAAACTCTAAGAATGGCCCGACTGAAGAAAATTTACAGGATTTCTGCTTGCGTCCTGTAGTTTGAAACAGCCAAACAGACCTCAAGAAACCCAGGGAAAATGAGAAGAGTCAACGTTTCCCAGGATTATCGCAAGACCAACGAGGAAATGTTTATAAGGTTAATGAGCAAGAATTTTTAAACAAACGAAAAATACATAACAACCAAAACACAACCTTCCATAGTAGAAATAAACGTTGTTGAACGTGTGGCCAAGAGGGACAAGTACAAAGCCACTGTACAAGCAGCACTGTTCCTGGCAGTAATCGTGACGGCTATCGACTTCATATTGCTAATATAGATGATGAAGTTCGAAGGAGCAACTTGGAGAAAATTTTTGCTCCTTACGGTGAACTTAAAGGAGTCAGTTTAAGTAATAGTATTCCTTGTTTTGGATTTACTGTTTACAAAGATAAAAAGGATACTGCAGTTACCGTCAAGGCTTATAATGTAGCTGAAATATGTGATTGTGGCATTTGAGTGACTTATGCCAGATCAAGAAGAAGGAGTCAGGGTCGCCGGTACTATTCGTGAGGATACAATGTGACATTTAACGAGAGGAGAGGGACCGTTACCGCGAAAGAGACTACGGAAGAAGAACGTTTTATAGATCATCCTCGGAAAAGTACATAGAGAGGGACGGCGACCGTAAAAGGGACTACGGAAGAAGAACGTCCTACATGTCAGCCTCGAGAAGATACAACGACAACTACAAATAGAAAGCCACAGAATGAAGACCCGCTATGACCTAAAAGCCAATACTGGTAGATTCATGGTTGGTGAAATAGTGCGGTTGTCCAATCCGAAAAGAACCAAAGGGGAGGAGGTCCGTACAACGTAGTGACCCAACTAAACGATCTGGTGTACCGAATTCAGCCCTCATGCGAAAATGAAGGTAGTGCATCTTGACAGATTGCCCATTATCAATATCACGAAGGTTGACTGGGACGACCAATACTTGGAAGGGGGCAGTGTAACTGACTTTATAGCAGTATACATTTCATATATTAGTTTATAGGGTCTTAGGTTTATTTTTTACGACTTCATAATTTGTTTAATTAATTTTACCTTTTTTAATTTCCTTATGACACGTCTTTGAAAGAAGACCTGGAAGTTTTCAGAAAATTATATTTCCTTATGTTCGAAATGGAACGCCTATGATAGAAGGTCTAGAAATTGCCAGATTACTCCTTTTTCTTATTTTTATTACATCATGTTGTATAAAAATCCTTCTAGAAAAATGTGGAATCTTCTGGTATCCGGAAAAAGAGTATATAAAGGATTCTGATCGGCTTTCGGGGACAGTTTAGTTTGAGATGTCGTTGAAGCAACTTGAATTGTTTGACAAGTTATCAGAATTGTGACGATAAAAGGTTATAAAGGTGTTTAAAGACCGACAGTCTGGAACAATATCATATCCTGCTACCGCTTGGTAAGCCTATTTAATTACATCTTATATAATTTTAGGTGGATCTTACAAAAAATGTTAGTCTAACTTCCCAAAATATATTGCAATATTCTGTTAACCTAATCACAAGTCTAGAAAATCTAGGAATTAAGCACAGTGACATCATAGGTATTTTGGCTGAGAACTGTTGGGAAACTGCTATCGTAATTTTGGCCGCTTGGAATATTGGGGCCAGCGTGGCGTTTGTAAATCCAAATTTTATTAAAAGTAAGTTGTTTGTATTATTATATTTTACTTTTAATAAGATAAGGAGGAAAGACTTGATTGAGAAGGTGAGAACTAGTAGAACAATGCCTAATTGTTCCTTGGCATTTTAACTGAAATTTTCTTTTACATGTAATGGTAGTTGTAAATTTTCAAAAAATTTCACAAGTATAGTTGTGGATAAACTTTAATAATAGACGATAAATTGTGAGTTTATTTCCATGAAATCTAAAAGAAAGTGTGTGGGAATAAATTGTGGTATTTTTTTCAAACTGTAGCTATGTTACCAGTGTTGAAAATCGAGACAGCGCTCAGCTTGCTGACTAGTTTGTAACTAAACATTAAATATAAGGATTTGAATGAATTTCAAAAAAGGGGCGCAAAAACTTGCTTAACCGTGAACGAGTATCATCAGATCAGTGCACACAGCGGTTTTTTGAATTTAACACATTTTTGAAAATTATGATTTTTTAGATATTTTTTGAAGATGAAAGTTAAAATTTTTTCTAGGTGAACTCCATCAGTCTCTAAAAATTAAACATCCGAAAATTCTATTCACAACTAAAAATAAGTTAGAGGTTTTAGAAAATAACATAACATCTATTGAAGAAATAATATTATTTGATGATGAATCAGAAAATCAGAGGTTAGGTAAGTTATTTATTAAAGATTTCTCTTCAGTAGTACTGCAAGGATTTATTTACTCTAGGCCACATTTCCTCGGAAAGAAAAACAATACTTCGAACGTTCTACAGTGTATTTACGGATTAGAGATAGTAATAAATCCTTTTTAACCCTTTTTTTGTGCAAACTAACCGAGTTTTTTAGTCCGGTGTGTTTGACATAATCTTTTAAACATATATTTTTCATAGGAATGGGTTAGAAATTTTATAACCAAAAATACCGATCTAAAATAATGGGCTAAATGTTAAAAGGGATTTTAATCATCACCATAGCAACGAGTAAAATTTTATTTTATCACTTAGGTATTTTTGGCATAGGATATTATTTCGTTAATAAACAGAAAATAGAACTAAGTATTTTTAATAATATTATTTTATTATTTATGATTTTACAATCACAACTGTACTTTTATTATTTTTAGTGTTCGTATAGAAACCATTTTAGGCATATCATGCTCAAACATAGCCTTATTGACACAAAAAATTCTAAGTTAATATTTCAATACTTATAAAGTACCCATTATCATAAAAGATAAAAAAATGTAATGGAACAAATATTAATTATTTTACACTGTTCAATGTGAACTGTATTCTATTAAAATGACTAATTAAATAATCACTCTAAATAGTTTTTCCCGTGGGAACAGAGTAGTATATATATTTTTTATTATTACCCAATAAAGTCTAAAGGAAAAATGAATCAGTTATAGAGCTTAACTTTTATTATCTTTGTCGTTTAAATGTTTCCTTAAAAATACATCAGTCAATTTATAACGACCAACTGAAAGACTCTTTCTAAGATTTGTCTATAAATCTCTCGAAGAAATCCTACCCTGGTTATGTAAATAACACCGAAGAGGGTGGTTTTTAACATGTGTTATATGAAATACCGTTGAAATGTATTAAAAAATTGAGCATTTTTCCCATTATTAGGAAACAAAAGATTGATCAAATAAACTCTTTATAATAGAAATATATCGTTTGACAATTTGTACAAAGAATTTGTATAATAACCGTTTTTTCTATTCACGAGTTAAGATGTTTATTGCCAAACAGCTAAGAAAAGTGAATAGTTTTTTTTTTACAATCGTTATCATAAATTATTTTCATTATAGGAAGACGTAGATTAGTTTGTTTTACTATTCTTTTATAAATAAATTATGACTAAGACGCTCAGAAGCCAGTTCGGGAATTAAGTATTCAGTATAGAAGGGCTAACGCCCTCTACATTTCGAGACTCAAATTAACGTTTACAGGGATCCATGGGGTAATAGGGGTACTAACGGATGTCGCGGGGTGCCGAGAGAGGGGTGCAGGGCATACAGATTTGGACTTTTAAGGAGTACTAAACTCCAGTTACAATCTGGAGATCGTTAAGATCGGTACCGTGTGTACCAGTGTCGTAGAAAAATTACGTGGCGGTATAATCGTCGAGAAAGAAGGTTATTTTTGTTTTGATTTGTTTTTCAGTTGTCAGTGTTTGATTAAGAAAGATAAATAGTTGTTTTTTCGCGTTTTTTCCTTTTTTTATTTGATGTTTTAGTAAGCTATTTATACGTGTTTGTCAAAATTGGGTTTTACATTTTTGTTAATAGGACGGTCAATAAGAGCAATTATGTTAGTTTCTTATTGTAAATAATCCGTTTTTTCTATTTCCTAAAGTCCTAAAATTTTGAGTTATGGTTTTGGTAAGTTTAAATAACCGTAGTTGTTTGGAACTAAAGCTACAAGAGAGAAGATGAACATTCGGACTTCCAGAGTGTCTTTATTACTGTAAAATTTAATTATAGGGTTTTAAAATAGCTGCTAATATGAGACAGCAGGATGATCTTAGATTACCCCAATATATCATTTGCAGAAATCTATGATCAAATTCTGTCTAAAAGAAAATCATTCTTATAATAATAAAGTAATAAATAAATAACGGCTAATCGGACTAATATATATATATATATATATATATATATATATATATATATATATATATATATATATATATATATATTTATATATATATATATATATATATATATATATATATATATATATATATATATATATATATATATATATATATATAAATTAATGAGTGTGACAGACTAAAACAAAAGTGAAAATATATACAATAAAAAATTAAATACAAAAAACACCAAAATTTAGATTATAAATTGCGTTTGCATAAGTAAATATTACGTATATAATCATAATAAGAGTCTCGGCCAGTGGAGTTTTTTATTTAAACTATCTTCTGTTTAATTTTTTTAACTAAAAAAATTAAAACGTGGTATTTTTGAAGGGAAACTTTAGAAGTTAAATATTATTTTCTTACCTTAAAGGATAGTTACCTAGGCACAACTTATTTAACTAAAACTAACTATTTAAACAATTATTCTTTACATTTTTCTTAGGTTATGTATTTGTATATGTTTATGCCTATTGTGTTGCTCTAGGCAGAATACAATCAAAGTTTTACAAGGGTTTTGTTTATTAAAAAAGAGTTTGTCAACATATGCAATATTATGCCTTAATAAAGTGGTCATAAATATTTGGGAAATCATTCGTCAGTTCTGAAATTCATGGTAATGGGTGTTTTCTATATGGATCATTTCTTTTATGGACTTTTTTTGTAATTTCTCCCTTTGTCTATTATTTCGACATTATTAAAATCAGGTTTATGTAAATTTACAATTGGGATGTTGACTGTATTCAAATAAAATATAATTTTTTCGCGGAAGGGTAGTTTTCACAATAGAAATTCTAAAAAACACAATATTTTTCTTTATTTTTAAGGAATTTTATTTTTATTTAATAGTAAAAATGTAATTAAATTTCCCTAGAGTCAACGAACAATCAAAGTAAATTATGTCACTCCATACTAGCGTCGTCGCTGGCACTCCATCCTGATGCGGTTATTCTTTTGAGTCATTATTACTGTCAGTTCTATCACTTGAAGTAATTATGATTACTTCGAACTAATGACAAGTAAATGCATATTTAAAAGAACATGGTTATCAGTTTCACTTTGATCATTTGATAATTACTCTAAAGAATACAGACAACTTCATCGCTGTCACGAACTTGACATATACATTTTTTGGTTTTATGTCACATTGATGATCACTGTCAAGGGCTGTCAAGTTAATATTTTATAGTCATTTTCATGTAATTTCTTAGAAATTTGCTTACCTTTCCCTTTGATAACGATTCAAAGAAATTTTGTCATCAAGGAAACTGGATTTATTAAGGTAAATAGAATTTGTCGAGAATTGGTTGTTTTATGGTAGCCAGTTTCTTCGCAACAAACAGTAACTTCGGCTCTGCTGAATTTAGAAATATGAAGACCTTCATATGAGTAATTTATCAAGAATTGTTATTTCCGCAACCGATAATATAATAATCGGTATATAAATAAAACGAGTAGTGCCGGGCTAGCTGAAACCACATTTTTCTATTATTTTCCGAACATGGAACGTGAACAAATAACTTTTCAGGTATTTTAATTGTAGTACTTGTACACCTAAACACCGCACAACACTTAAAATAGCTTAAAACTCGTCTTATATCGCAAAAATTACGAAAGAAATTTATATATCCTTGTCAGTTTACCAATGTGACGTCACATCGGTCAAGTAACAAGTATTGGCGTCTTGGCGGGAAATTTGTAAAGGAATTTAAAATTTATGATTTTTAAAATACGAGTTATAGCTGGGTCTAATTAATACTATTTTTAGGTTTCCAAAGCCTACTGAAACATCAAAAAATAAACTATGAAAACTATAAACCCAACCACTTTGATACAAAGGAAACTGTAGCTTGTATTATGTCATCTGGCGGAACCACTGGATTTCCCAAAGCTGTCATGTTAACTCATGACAATATTAAGTCTTGTATTAAGTATATATTGTAAGTAAATGATCAGAAAAAACTATCACAACGAATATATATATATATATATATATATATACGTATATACATATATATATATATATATATATATATATATATATACGTATATACATATATATATATATATATATATATATATATATATATATATATATATATATATATATATATATATATATATATATATATATATATATATATATATATATATATATATGTTTATGCGGGTTTCACGGGTTCCTCCGTGTGAGATGCAATAGCAGTGGATATATCGACATTATGCAGTTGTAGTGCTGAAATCACATTCAGCAAACGTACAACTATATGCAGCTCCGTATATGAATGAAGTAAAATGCGAACAGTAAATGCAAACTTCTCTCCATCATATCCTTTCTGTGTTAGAGGTTGCACAGTTAAAATAAATTGTTATAGAACGCAAATTATCCTATTCGACCTCCATCGAGATGATGGCCTACCTGTACCGAGAAGAAAGTCAAAACTTACCCTCCCCTATATATATATATATATATATATATATATATATATATATATATATATATATATATATATATATATATATATATATATATATATGTTTATGATGCTTTCACGGGTTCCTCCGTGTGAGATGCAATAGTAGTGGATATATCTACATTATGCCGTTGTAGTGCTGAAATCACATTCAGCAAACGTACAACTATATGCAGCTCCGTATATGAATGAAGTAAAATGCTAACAGTAAATGCAAACTTCTCTCCATCATATCATTTCTGTGTTAGAAGTTGCACAGTTAGAATAAATTGTTATAGAACGCAATTTATCCTATTCCACCTCCATCCAGATGATGGCCTACCTGTGCCACCATACCGAGAAGAAAGTCAAAACTTACCCTCCCCGCCACAGTGATACGGCAGAGGTACATGTTTCGTCTCTACTAGACTCATCAGGGTACCGACATGCACCTGGCTGTGCAAAGGACAGATCGGAAGGAAGCATGCAAATACTATTATGTAGAGACGGTTTATGCGTCCTAAAAAGATCTACAAAATAATTTTTTGAATGTTTAAATTGCTTTATAAACAAAAAAGTTATGGCAAGTTGACGTTTCACGTGCCCACCAAAATGAGGGTATGCAGAAGAAGCACGACGGGGAATCGTGGGGGGGGGGGGATATAGAGCCTCATTTTTTTTATTTGGAGCCATTCGTCGAAAAAATAACTTTTAGCATATTTTCAACCCCCTCGGACCACCCTCATCCCCAAAAAATGTTTTTTTCTATTATTATGTATTATCATGTGATAATTGAATTACAACGACTATAACAAAAATAATAGATTAAGAAATTAATTATTATACAAAAAAAAATGCTTTAAAATATCTGGTATATACAAATATTATATAAAATTGAAGATTTCTAGCAAAATGTTTACTAATATTTAAATGCAAAAAATTTAATCAATGAAACAAATTATAAATATAATTATTAAAATATTTTTATATTCGTATAATACATTGAAAACATTTTTCCTGCCGACAAAAAAAAATAAAAGTTAAAAAAATCAAATAATTTTAAAACAGGATATTTGGCGTTCTTTTTGCAATAACTTTTTTGTTTATGACGCGATTTTAACATTCAAAAAGTCATTTGGTATTCTTTTCAAAACCCACAAACCGTATCTGCATCATTTTTCTCTATATTCTGTACTTACTCCATAATATCGAAAAAATCGATTTTTCGACCTAATTGTTTAAAAGAACAATAGATGCATAGTGTTTTTTGAAGCACAAAATGAGATTCCTTTTCTGTTACCTTATCCAAAAGATTCATGCAAGAAAATCACGGATATGAATTGAAAAATTTGTGAAATCTTTCTTTCTCGGCCTAAAACTGAATCATAATCAACTTAGGAAGAATTGTTAAATTCTATCATTTTCAGAGATCCAAACACAATAAATTTTCATTCCAAATCGAGGACTTTAATCTACCTTCCCCTGTTTCACGCAACAGGCTTGATGGTACTTATAGGATGTCTAACCAATGCAGAAAAAGCTCTTATTACAAATAAATTTAGGGCTGAAGAATTCGTAAAAACTCTAGAGGAACACAAAGTGAATTTTTTATTTGTGGTGCCACCAATTTTGCAGTTTTTAGCAAAAAGTCCTGTTGTATTAAAACACAACCTTTCTTCTGTTGAGAATATATTGTGTGGAGGTGCACCTGTTTCCAAAGATTTTGAAGTTGAAGTCAGTAACAGGTAAAAAAATTAATGTTGTGTTTTATTGTGAAGGATAAATAGTGAAATTTAATATTCTCACACGTGAAACATCGGGGTAGAATATTTTCGAAAAAATTTAAGATATCAATCTAGTTTTCTGGAGTTCTAGATGGTAGATTATACAAATTTACTTTAAGCTAACCTTCGATGCCTTGAATTGGTATTCACTATTGTATTTCGTCTTAGTTTCAAAGACACATATACAGGGTGATTTTCCGGGAACTTTATCGATCGATTGTGGGAAAACTATAATTAGGAAGAATCTGAAAATTTTACACTGTACTAACCTGCATGGGGGAGAGCCGGCTAAAATATTATCAAGATGGCAGCACTTTCGGTTATACCAGAAGTAGATGCCATTTTCCTTATTTTAAATGGAACACCCTACATATTATAGCATTTTTGATTTCTACGTAAAATTCTAGACATATTTTATGTATAATGTTCTATACTTAAGTCTCATCGTTTTGGACATATTTAAATTTTTATGTCAAAAATAACTTTTGCAGACCAAAACTTAACTATAAATTTTTCCTATAAGAAAGTCTTTATTATTTAATTTGAGTTAGTTTCCTTTTAGACGAAGATCGACTTTAGTAGTCTTTTTATGATATTTTGAAAATTATTACTACGGACTGGTCAAGAAAGAAGAATATATTTAAAAAATCGTCATAAGTCAATTTTTTCAAATAAAAAACACCTATTTTTACAATTTTATCATATTAAGCATTAAAAATAAGGGTAACTTTGTATTAGGTTGTCTATTCCAAAAATTTGTAGTTTTCAGAATATTAGCAATTCAACATTTTTGTTTTGTAAAAATGCTATACGGCTTTTAAGTTTTGTTATTAGTTGGCCATGACGGCGACGCGCGGCGAAAATAAAAAAAATCGAACCCTTCAGAATTGCCACTATTTCTTGTCATTTGACAGTCATTAATAATAATTATGCCGAAGCGATTAAATTACACGCACGAAAATTATTTAAACTTATTTATTATTTATGAAGAATGTGATAGAGTTATTTCAAGAACATGCGATACAATCGCGATCCGATATCCGAAGAAACAGAAACCAACACTACCAACTGTTAAAAAGATTGCAAAAAATTCAAGAACACTGGATCTATAAAAGCTAAAAGAAATAAACCAGTTGTTAATAAAATAAAGTTACAAAACTCTTCATGGGCGGCTCTTCTTGATTGACTGAGGATTAAGTTCTTCAAATACTATTCTGACGCGCTGCATGTAATCTTCCAAAGTGGTTAACGCGGTGTTGTATACTTTATTTCTGATTATTCCCCAAATCAAGTACTGTTAGGTCGGGTGAGCGAGGTGGCCTAAGATGTGGCCAATTCTTGGCTATCCATTGATCATAAAACACGTTTTGCAGATGATTGTTAACTAAATGATCATTATGTGGAGGCACCCCATCATGTCGATAAAATAGATTTCTATGATCAGCCAGCGGCAAATTATCTAAAGAGTTCACTTCCAAATTTTTCAAGATGTCGAAGTGGCGCTCACCTATAAGTTAAAAAATGTATTTTGTATCTAGAAGTCTTCAAAAATGGCCAACTTACTATTCAGATTATCTTGGTAGAATTCTAGGGCGACGACGTCGTCAATTCTTATAGCACAATACACGTTAAACTGCCAAGACTCTTGAAAATTTCATTTTCCAAATGGATGTACGTTTGAGTCACTCCAATTGTGAGAATTACGTCGATTAAAGGATCCATTTTTTTCGTTCGACCAAATAATATTATCAAAAAAACCAGCATTTTCTTGTGACCGAAGTAAAATAAATTGACAGAACTCTACTCTTCGTGGAAAATCAGTTCCTTTTGAATGTTGTACTATAGAGATGAAAATTGTGTTTCCATAGAATCCTCAAAAACTGGTTTTTGAGATAATTCAGATTCTAATCCTACTTGCCTTGTAAATATTGTCGGATATGCGGCGAAATATCTAAAATTGTAGTTTCAATATTTTCAAAATTAACAACTGGTTTATTTTTATTTCTTCTTGCTTTTATGGATCCAAAGTTTTTGAAGTTTTCTATAATCCTAAAACAGTTGGTGGTGTTGATTTCTGTTTCTGCGGATATCGGATCGCGAATGTATAGCATGTTCTTGAAATAACTTTATCATTCTCCATAAATAATAAATAAGTTTAAATAATCTTCGTGCATTATTAATGAATGTCAAATGGCAAAAAATAGTGACAATTCTGTAGGGTTCGATTGTTTTATTTTCGCCACGCCTCGAAGTCATAGCCAACTAATAACAAAACCTAAAAGCCGTATAGCATTTTAACAATAGAAAAATGTTGAATTGCCAATATTGTGAAAACTACAAATTTTTGGAATAGACAACCAAGTTACCCTTATTTTTAATGCTTAATATGATAAAATTATAAAAATAGGTACTTACTATTTGAAAAAATTGACTTTTGACGATTTTTTAAAAATAGTTTTTTTCCTTCTTTTTTGATCACTCCGTAGGAATAATTTTCAAAATATCATAAAAAGACTACTAAAGTCAATCTTCGTCTACAAGAAAACTAACCCAAATTAAACAATAAAGACTTCCTTATAGGAAATATTTATAGTTAAGTTTTTGTCCGCAAAAGTGATTTTTGACATAAAAATTTAAATATGTCCAGAACGGTGAGACTTAAGTATAAAACATTATACATAAAATATGTCTAGATTTTTACGTAGAAATCAAAAATGCAATAATATATAGGGTATTTCGACTAAAATATGCAAGTTAACATCTGCTTCCGGTATAACGGGAAGTGCCGCTATCTTGAAAATATTTTAGCCGGTTATCCCCCATGCACGTTAGTACAGTGTCAAATTTTCAGATTCTTCCAAATTATAGTTTTCCTACAATCGATCGATAAAGTTCCCCTCTATAAAATCCAATAGTAAATTGCTAAAAGAGTGACCGTAGAATTAGCCTATTTCGTAGACCTCGTATTTGAAACCAGAATTTGTGCTAATTAAAAGTTTATAATGAGAAAATGTTCTAAGAAAAATTTCAAGATGTTTCAATTTTGAGAAATTAATTTTCAAAACTAATAAAACTGAGTTGCATTATGTGTTTCAGTTGAATAAAAGTTTTGACATTAAAAATCTAATGTTTTGACAATGGAAAAAGATAAACAAGGTTATCTTATCTCATTTTAAAGGGTAGGTGACGTAGAATACCAAAAAAATACCAATGACATAAAAAACTTGTTAAATTCGCCCCTTAGACAAGATAGAACTACCCCAATGCAAGAAAAATGGGAACAAATTATAAAGTATATGAAGAAAATTGTGTGCATGAGTCAAAATTTAAGCTAAACATTAAGTAACAATTGTCGTATATTTATGGTTTATTTTTATTGACATTCACCCTTCCATGTGGTGAAAACAATCCCTAATAGTCAAAAATGCAAAAAAAGATTTATTAAAATTTGAAAAAAATTATTTCTGCATCATATAAATTACAAGAAATATGAAAAAGATATTTGCATCAGAGGTTATATCTCTGCGATGAACCTGAACTTTTAATCGATTAATATCATCGAAAAAGGATCTTCGCCAGTGGTCAATTTTATTTGCGAAGTTGGTAAAAATGGTTCCAAAAATATTATTTGAGCGTTTAGGGCACTTCAGATGAACTAACGTGAACTAACCCTTAAAGCGAATTAAAAGGGTGAGGACGGCATGAAGTAATTTATTTTTATTATTTGAGATTAGAATTTTATTTTTTTTTTATTTCCAACCCTGTAGTTCAGAATCAACTTTTCTTTTCTTCAATTATTTATTTCGATGGTGATACTTGACCGCAAAAAAAACTTTAGGTCAAAAAAATAGGGATGAGATCAGAATTTTATTTTTTATTTCCAACCCTGCACGTTTGATTGAATGGTTGTTTTCTTCAAAAAAAGTTTGCCAGTGATTTACTAACAGGAGCCCTACGTTAACGCAGCAAAATAGAGTTTTATTTTTTATTTCCGACCCTGTTGGTTAGATTGTCGTTATTAGCCCTATTTTATTACATTCAAGTATCATCAAAATAAATAATTGAAGAAAATTAAACTTTTCCCTAAGCTACAGGGTCAGAAATAAAAAATAAAATGCTAAACTCATTCTAACTTTTTGCACTAAGGGTGGGTTCCTGTTGTTAATAGACGACCAAATTCCTTTTGTGATCGTCGTCAAAATAAATAATTGAAGAAAAAAAAACGTTCAATCTAAACTACAGGGCTGGAACTAAAAGAACTAAAATTCTAATCTCAAATAATAAAAATAAATTACTCCATACCGTCTCCAACTTTAAATTCGCTTTAAGGGATAATTGATGTTAGTTCATTTGAAGTGCCTTAAATGCTCAAAAATATTTTTGAAACCATTTTTACCAACTTCGCAAATAAAATTGACCACTGCCGAATAATCTTTTTCAATGATATTAATCGATTAAAAGTTCAGGTTCATCGCAGAGATGTACCGTCTTTATAGTCTAGTTCACAATTGCCATTTTACCGAAAACCTATCCTCCAAGTCCGAAAATTATTGTTAAGATGTCATTCGACTCATAATGGCATCTAGAAAGTTTATGAAAATTTTGGGGAGGGGTCGGCACAAATTGTAAAAGTTATAAATAAATTAGTAAAGTAAAAAAAAAGTGCTTTGGTTTTTTGCAAATATTTCAAAAACTATTTGAGATATCTGAAAAAGATCCTTAAAGAGCAGAAAATTCCCTAAAAATATCTTACCTCTCACTTTAACAATAAAAATTATTTTAACCGATTAAATATGAATATTAAGGAAAAAAAATTGGGTTTATCTAGACACATGAATAAACAATAATCCGTTGGAAAAAAGATTTGTACCCCAATTTTTCAATTAACTATGCTTTTGTTAACTAGTTAATTTTTGCTAGTTGAAAGTTAACATAAAAACCCAGATAAATTGTAAACTAAAAACCTAGGATTTTTTTCACTTCTTGGAGCTATTCTTTACAGGTTTTAGGAAAGTGCCTAGCTGGAAAAATTAAAAAATTTTGATTTTTCATTTTTTTATTAAAAATTACAAATGTAAATAAAACAATTTGATTTTTTTAAAAATTATTCCGATCTTTTTGTTTTTTTATGGCAAAAAGCTATATATAATATATTTTTTTAATTTTTAACTACTATTGTTTTAAAAATTGTTATAAACAAATGCACTGTTTAGAAGATTTTTAAAAATCTGTTTATAATAATTTTGAAACCATAGCAGTTAAAAATTTTAAAAAATGATTATTATATAGCTTTTAGCCAAAAAAAATCCAAATAATTAAAAAAAAAATAGATTGTTTTATTTACATTTGTAATTTTTTGATGCCTTCAATTGTTAATAAAAAAGTGAAAAATCAAAATTTTTGAATTTTTCCAACGATATTTTCTAAAGCCTGTAAAGAATAGCTCCAAGAAAAAAATCCCAGGTTTTTAGTTGCCAACTTATCACGGTTTTTATGTTAACTTTCAACTAGCAAAAATTAACTAGTTAACAAAAGCATAATTAACTGAAAATTGGGGTAAAATTTTTTCAAAATTTATGAGTCTAGATATAACCAATTTTTTTTCCTTAATACTCATATTTAATCGGTTAAAATAATTTTTATTGTTAAAGTCTCCGATTTATCAACGCGCGCGGGAGCGTCACTACCCGTTTTAAATCTAATTTTCACCCCAAAATTAAAATTATTAATATTGTCGGTATAGTTCCGGGAGGTGGGACTTTTTTAGGAAATTTCCTACTCTGTAAGGATCTTTTTTCAAATTTCACATATCTCAAATAGTTTTTGAGATATCTGTAAAAAACCAAAGCACTTTTTTTACTAATTTGTTTATAACTTTTACAAATCTCGCTGGCCCCTCTCTAAAATTTTCATAAAGTTCTAGATATCATTACGATTCGAGTGACACCTCAACCATAATTTTCAGACTTGGAGGATAGGTTTTCGGTAAAATGGCACTTGTGAACTAGACTATTATGGGATGTATTTGTTTTAAATCTAATCTAAATATCTTATTCATATTTTCTGTAATTTATATGATGCAGAATTATTTTTTTCAAATTTTTATAAATCTTTTTTTGGTATTTTTACCGTTCGGGGTTGTTTTTACTTTCATGGAAGGGTGGATGTCAATAAAAACAAACCATAAATATATGACAATTACTACTTAATAATCAGCTTAAATTATGCCGCATGAACACAATTTTTTTCAGATATTTTGTAATTTATTTCCATTTTCTTGCATGGGGTAGTTTTACCTTATCTAAAGGGTAAATTTAACAGTTTTTTTATATCACTGATTTTTTTTGTATTTGTCCAGCTTCTGCTGATATTTAATTGTGTAGCGTTACCCCCAGATCATTTATGTGTAAACAGATCAAACGAACAGGATTTTAACCTAAAAATAGTTTCTTATTATAGGTTGAAAAAAGCCGAAATACGTCAATTATACGGAATGACAGAAACGACAGGACTTTCAACGTGCATCCCGATTAATGAACGTAGAATCGGTAGCATAGGAAAGGTATTTAAAGGCATTATAATTAAAATTATTGATCCTGAAACAAATGAAACTTTGGGACCAAACTGTAATGGAGAAATATGTCTAAAAGGTAAAGTGAAAGCAGCGTGAGCAATCCATGTACTTAAGTATCCATGCAAAGCTGAAAGAGATACATTTTGAAAACGGCATTACAAAAAATATCATTTCATTTATTTCATAAACTAGCTTTTACCCACAAATTCCTCCGCGTAAGACTTGGGTAATTGTGAGTAATGAGATTTCTCTATTTTTTTTTAAAGCAACCTATATCACAACCTTTTCATATTTGTAAAGTTTGATCGACCGACAAATAAAAGCGTAGATTATTCCTGATAATCTCCTCTCTATGTCTGTAAAGTTTCATCGAAATCGGTTCCACCGTTTCGAAGTTTAGGACGTGAAGACAGACAGAACAAAAACAGCCCTTATCACTCCTGATAACTTCTTCTTCATGTCGGTAAAATCGGTTCAGTTGTTTCGAATATCAGCTCGTACACACAGACAGAGGGACAGAAAAAAAGCAGCCTATGTCACTCCTGACAACCTTCTCTTCAAGTTTGTAAAGTTTCATCAAAATCGATTTAGTCGTTTTGAAGATTAGCCTGTTCAGTCAGACAAACAGAAAAAAAAGCAGAATTGGACATCTCAAGACTTCTCATCACTGCTTCTTCTTCTTCTTCTTTTTCTTCTAGGTAGAACTAAGTTCTGTTATCTATACAATGCCTCATCGATTCTCGTTTGAGGTCGAAATACAGCTGTCTTTCCATCTTTTGGGGTGCCGTCCAGGCGGCCGTTTGGTGTTTGGTTTCTCTCTCATCACGGTTTTTGCTAATCTGCCATCGTCCATTCGTTCCACGTGGTCTCTCCACTGCCTACGACGATTTCGAACCCACTTCACAACATCCCCCACTCCGCTGTCCTCGCGTATTTTTGCGTTTCTTATCCTATCTCTTAAACTGGTTCCCGTGATCATTCTCAGCGTTTTCATCTCTGTGGTTCTCATAATTTGTTTTGTCTTTGTGGTTTTATTTCTTGTTTCTGCGCCGTAGGTCAGTATCGGTCTTACACAGACCTTGTAAATTCTTGCTTTGCTCTCAACCGTCATATGTTTATTATTCCAGATTATGTCTCTTAGTTGACCTGATATCATGGCCGCTTTGTTGGCCTGTGTGCGTACTTTTTCCGTTACTGCCCTGTTACTTGTTATATGTGCCCCTAGGTATTTAAACTTCCCAACCTGTTCGATATGTTTGTCATCAACCATTAGTTTGCATCTTACCGGTTCTTTTGCTATTACCATTGCTTTGGTTTTCTCCACAGATATCTTCATATTATACTGTTTGACTGTTCGATTAAGATGGAAAAGCATTCTTTGTAAGTTGGCCTCGCTATCTGCTATCAAGGCAACATCGTCTGCAAAGCATATAATCTGAACGGTGTTGTGTCCCATTGGGTACCCAATATTTGTGCCTTTTACCTCATCAATGATTTCGTCCATGATTACATTGAAAAGTGTTGGACTTAGGCTATCACCCTGTCTTATTCCTATGGATAGAGGGATTTCCTCTGTTAGAGTGTTATTTGTTTTAATTACCATGGTGTTTTTGGAATTCAGTTCGTATATTGTGCGTATGGTTGTTTCGTATACTTGTTTTCTTCGCAGTAATTCTGTTATGTGTTCCAATTTGACTCGGTCGAAAGCTTGTGTAAAGTCCACAAAACAAATGAACAGCGGTTTATCGTATTCGATAGATTTTTCATCACTGCGATCTTCTAAAATCTGCTATGATTTTTCTTTATGATTAGAAAATCTTACTTAGCTGGATTATATTATGAATCGCTAAAGCATTGACCCAGTTTTCCTGGTGTGGTTACTTGTTTCTATTATGGTTGTGATTACTTCAGAGCAAACCCCAGCAAGGACTCCGCACTAGCATAGAATATGTTCTGCAGCTTTCTATTCTTCTTGACAAAACCTACCTATATTTTTATCTGCCTGCCGGATTAAGTTTAAACTTTGTTTAAACGGTCGTATCTCGTCAGGAGTCAAGTAATCATTCCTTTGGTCCTTCTAAGCAAATATGTCACTAGTTTGTTTGAAGACTTGGCTATAAACTATTTAGTTGATCTGCGTTCCGCTATATCGCAACACCATCTTAGGGCGGCCTTGCCCTCACCCATCTAGCTCTAACTTTAGCCTAGAATACTGTGGGAACTCTTCTCATAGATATAGATATTTTATTCCCTGATTTTAGGTCGAATAGCGCCGCTTCTACACAGTGTATGTATAAAACTTATTGGTAAACCTTTCATCTATCGGTTTTGCCTTAGTATGTGCGATATGAATGTCGTATCAAAGCTGTACGTTGAGGTGGAGTAATCCACAAGCAAGCCCAATGTATCACCCTCCTTTATCTCTTTGCATAGCTTGGTTTGTTTCTCGCGATATATTTTATTAATTAGCTTTTTACATGTTTAGTCAGAGTTATTTTTGGGGTTTAAACTCCAATTTCTTCAGCACATTCCACACCTTCCCATTGATGGTGTAGTTTTCTGTGTGACTCTGGATGTGGATATTCAAATTCAGTTTCTGATCATATATTATAAGTATTTAGTTTTCTGAGAGAATTACATTTTGCCGTACTTGTAATGCTTTTCATATTGATTAAACACAAGAAAAAATTTTTGACTCACGCTAAATTACTGGAATCGCAAAATTCATGTCATCTATGGTTTATCTTAATTGCGCGGGTGGAAACCAAAATATTTAAGATATCACTTGTTAATCAACAAAACATTCAGGATGATTTAAACATGTTCTCGGTATATGTATAGATTTACATTTATTGAAATAAAATTAAAAGTATCTGTAGTTAAAACAACTCAAATCTTTGATAAACCCACGAATATTTCCAAACGTACAACTGTGAATAAGTAAATTATAAGAAAATTGGAGGTGATGGAAAAAAACTATTGCAGTTTTATAATGTGGGTAAATAATTGAGCATGTATCACATATTCGCTGTAGTGTAACAATACTAGTGTATAACAGTGTATTAGCATAGAAGAAATATACCAAGAATTCCTATCCTGTGCTATAATTTTGACGCTCATAAATGGTACACCAAACTGGTACGCCGTCTCATTCATAAAAAGCAATTTACAATATTGTCAATGATTGAAAACGTGGCAATACTGGCAATACTGCATATCCCTTCCTACCGACTAAGAGGGGTAAGCTCCACCTTTTTATCGATTTACATGCAAGGTCGCTGCAGCCTAGCGAAGTTTTACTGAAAGGTTTGATCGTTACAATGTTCCCTTTGTAAACTTAAACAAATATAATAAACCAAGAGATAAAAAAATTTGTACCCGTAGTTTAGATCAACTATCCAATACGGCAACACTGCATATACATCATTCCTTGCCGTTTTACTACTTATAGTAAAAACTACCTTTTATCAATGACCGAGTTTTAATACTTAGCGCTTCCAATCCTCCCATAAGAATGAGCCGTCTTAGTATAATTCGTCAATAGTATTATTAGAGACTTAAAAAATTTTTGTATTTTAAAATAAAAGTTTAACCCTCAACTCTGTACTGCGATCTATAGCTCTAGAAAATCGCTTTGGTCTATGATAAAATATTTAGTCATATAGGTCGCAGCTAAATAAGTTATAGCATATTGTTAGGGTTTTTTCCTCTCTATATTCACCCACAGGGTTCGAATAACAGTTATTGACACTTGTTGAAATACAACTCACTCTTAGCTCATATCCTACCTGCTTATATAATATACACCTATACAACTTACTATAATAACAGTCTAGAATATACTAGAAAAATGACTAATAAATCTTTCAAATATTCAAAAATATCTTAGGCTTACTTTTATATCTGAAATAATTTTCATTAATTTAGATATTTTAAAAATAATTTAAAATACATATATCGGCTTCCACCTAAAGCAAATTTATATTGGAAAACTCTGAACTTTGATTAAAATTATTGCAGTTTTTCTATGTGTTAACTCAAATTTTAGGACCAACAATTATGAAGGGATACATGGGAGATTTAAAAGAAACACAAAATTGTATAGATAACGATGGGTATTTGCATACTGGAGATATTGGATACTATGATGAAGATGGTTTCATTTTCGTTGTGGATAGAATTAAGGACCTTATAAAATATAAAGCTTTTCAGGTAAATATGTCACCATATTTTATTGTTGGTGTATAAATTTATTCCGCAAAATTTTTACTATTAGCGCAGAAATTTCCTGTGGTCTTGAAATACAAGACTGATTGATTGATTTGTATTGATTTTGGACACGTCAACCCATTAGAACTTTTTAGTGTCCATTGAAATAAAAGAAAACCTACACTATTTGAAAGGGAAAAATATTCAACCCACTGTATCTCTGCAAGTAATCAAATTACAATTAATTTAATTAATTAAATTAATAACCTTATACATTTCAAGTTCATGAACATACAAAACCTGCTTCACTACAAGAATATGTTCAACTACAACCATTTTGTAGTGCTTCTAATATCAAATGGCAGAATTCTGTTCTATTCTAT
Source organism: Diaprepes abbreviatus (assembly GCA_034092305.1). Taxonomy (NCBI): domain Eukaryota; kingdom Metazoa; phylum Arthropoda; class Insecta; order Coleoptera; family Curculionidae; genus Diaprepes; species Diaprepes abbreviatus. The sequence goes on from JASJET010000218.1 coordinate 8,106,072, forward strand.
TGCCATCAAAAATAGAGATATATTTAAGTTCGTACATTCAGCTAGAGATATCAACTATAGATGGTGTTAGTAAATAGCACTTGGTCCTAAAAAATGATGCTGCTGAGTGGCCACATTTGAAAGAAACCGTAATCATATTTTAATTAGAACATTTTTGACGATCTCTTTGTTTTAAAAAATAAACTATTATTTTTTTAAGGTAATTCCAGCCGAACTTGAAGCTTTCATACTCAAACACGAGGAAGTTAGTGATGTTGGGGTTGTAGGTAAACCAGATGTAAGATGTGGTGAATTACCGACAGCGTTTGTTGTTGTAAAACCTGGAGGACATGTCACAGAGAAAGATATTTACAATTATGTAGCAGGTAAAAAACTATTCGTAAACAGCAAAACTTATGCCAACGTCAAAATATATATAGAGATAGAAAGCTGGTCCATTAGTAATCTCACTATAGGTGCTATATCTAATGTCACAAAATGAGGAATAAACCTCTCATGCAACTATAAATGATTTAAAATTTTGCCGCTCTATTAACAGGACAGAGACTAAAAGCTTAAAACGCATTGTTGTCATATTTCGCGAGCCTTAAATAACCATCAGCTGATCGCATTTAAATTAGCTAGGTTATGCTGACCAACAAACATGTACTTGGTTTCTTATCGCGAAGATAATGGATGTGGCAACACACATACACGGAATGTCCATCTTGAATAGACTTGAAAATAAGCGTTCCGACTGGGTGTTCGCATTGTTTGAATATTTTATTGATTTAGATTCTGTGAGTTGACATTTTAATTACTATACTTTTGTTGTATATACTGTGTTGTTTAAAAAAATTTTTTTAATGTGTGTATTTGGTGTATATATTTGTGGAAAAGTATTGATATTAACGAACCTTCAACTTGTAGTGTACCTACAAAAAAAATAGTCAATTGATATTAAAACAACGAATAATGATTAAAAATGTTTACCATGGTATTCGTGGACGAAACCTTGGAATAACCACTTTGGATGCTACAGAAATATGTGTCAGTTAAACGAAAATTTCTTGGCGAACGGTGTTCAGGGTTTTAAATGGTCATTATAAAGAAAACGACCAAAAAAAAAAGCAAAGCAGACAAGAGGATGGAAAAAAAAATCCTGGACAATGACACAAATACGCCATGCGTCGCAATGTCGATGGTTTCTTTTTCAAAAATTAAATACCAACATTATAAAAAAATTAAGACAGAAAGTAATAATGACACATCTTTACCTAAAATATCATTAAGAGTTTTGAAATGAACTTTAGAAGAAATGAATTTTAGACATCTTAAACGGAATTGAAAAAGCTTACTAATTAATAAGACTGAAATTATTTTATGGCGGCGAAAATATTTGGAAAAAAATACGAGAGTTTCGGGAAAAAGAGAAAAAATTCTATTACACTATTGGGAAAGCATGACTAGATCTGAACAGTAAAAGTTCGAAGCAGGCATTTGTGGAAGGATTTTCGCAAGGACTATGCAATCCTAGTGGAAAAGATCATCTTATAATAACTCATATTCGAAGTGGATCTAGTTTCTTAGATGGCGACTTTAACGTTTTCGAACATCGGAAAATAGGGGACTACCATCTCGATTTTAAACCTTGTGGAACCCGATTCGGTTGAAATACTGTAATTGGAATGGACAATGCCCCGTATCATAGACGCCAAGAAAAAATTTCGATCTTTGTGTCTAAAAAGACGGAGATATGTCAATGGCTCCACTCAAAAAACATTGACTTTGACGAAACAATGTTTTAAAATGCAGTTGCTAGATTTAGTGGGGATAAATAAACAAAAATATATCAAATACGCTATTAATGCGGACGCGAATCCAAGGGGGAGAGAGAATCCCGCCAAGAGCTTCAAATTGAGAAAAGTAGACCCAATCCTGCCTCTTACACTAGGAATGTGCATGCCGCTGGCATCCCCCCCCCCCCCCGTCAACAACTCACTTTCGCTTGCGATCCCCCCCAAGAGCTTCGAATTAAAAAAAAATAGATCCGACCCTGCTTTTTATACTGGAATGTGAATGCTATTGGCATCTCCCCACCCCCGTCGAAAACGCGCTTACGATTGTGAATGGCCCTCCCCCAAGAGCTTTGAATTCAGAAAAATAGACAAGCAACAGCCAGCTGCATTAGGAACGTAAATGACACTGGCGTCCATCCCTTCTTGCTTTCGGTTGCCATTCTGTACTCTTATGCTAGGACCCCTCCCCTCCCTAAAAAAAGAGATAGGCTTGATCCCTGTATTGATGAAATGACTCTGAAAAAAATATAACATAAATTCCCAAGAAATTTCATCATTTATTATTTTGTGAATGCACACGGTACTGGAATTGATTCCCCTGACGATGCACAATCCGAAACACTCTATATGCGAGCGCTGAGTCACTGACAGAAATTATGGACTTTAGGTATAGTTAGCCAGCTTTGTTTTGCTAATGGCATTATCAAAATGTATTATAAACGTTAAAAAGTAAACTTTAATATAGGAAAATTAAGGATAATAATTTAGAGTACAAAGCTTTGAAATTGATAACCAAATAATTCCCTCCCAAAAATAAAAAAGAAACATTTTTCTCGGTTTGGTAATAAAAGAAAATGATTTTTTTAGTCTTGTACTGTTAAATTAGATCGTGTTGATAAATTAGAGAGAATCTGACCGTTAATTTTAATGGTTAAAACTACTGGGAAAATTGATGGGTGCCTATTCCTTCTCGTATCTCTTGATATAATCCCCTTAAAAAATTCAATGATGAGATACACACTATGTTTGTCCATTCTCACTGGGGCTTATTATTTAGTTTAATGATTGAGAAAGTTAATAAGAAATGCTTAAAAAGTCTTAATTTGTCTATTTTCAGATAATTTTTCGCAGGAAAAACATTTACGTGGAGGAGTAATTTTTGTGGACGAGATACCAAAAACACGAGTTGGGAAAATATTAAGAAAGGATTTAAGAAAACTTTTAGCAGAACGCTAAAGGATTGCTTTTTTAATAGTTGTTTGGTTATAATAAAGCGTCTTTATTAATATACAAGTTTTAATTTCGTTTCCTTTTCCATGCATATATAATATAAAGTATAACTAATCAAATTTACTATAAAAGATTATATTTATAAAATACGTCTGACTTGAAAATCACTATGTAAGGGAACAATAGTTTATTGTGATTTTTAATTATTTTAACATTTATTATAAATAAAATTCTACTAAATGGAAGAATTTACTTGAGTCCCTCTCTATAAAGATTTGGACCGTTGAAATGTATATTTTATGTCTGGCCAAAAATTGTCACATATCAGGAAAATATAAATCCATTAATAGATTTAAATTCAAGCTCAGTTTTATTACTTTTGGGGTAGTTAAATTTTCTGGAAAAAACAATATAAACTTAGTGAATTTATGGGGCACAAAATCTAAACGGTTCTACCCTCTCGAAGTTTTTAATATAAATCTGTCAAAATAACTTAATAGTCTTAAAAACCACATCGTTAAAGGGCAAAGGTTAAGTGCTAAAATGATAACCACACGTGGCCGACCGTGGGAGAGCTTTCTTTTACTTAAACTGAGCAAATTTTTCCATCATAAGAAAACAATAGAATAATTAAATAAAATCACTAAAATGCAATATTAGTATTTGTTATTATGTATAAAGTTCGCGTCTGTTACCCATTTTTTCCCCAATTGATGAAAATAAGAATAAGAAAATGTGAAAATGGTTAAAACCTTGGGGTTTTTTTCTATGGGTTCTTTCACGATCTTTTAGTATAATTGTAGAATAGTTACCGATTACATTTGTATAAAATAATTATTAGTTTTGAGCTCTGGTCAGTTTTGATATTAAATTAAATTAAATTCGACGCGTGGATGACTAATGCCATCTATGAACCAGGGGACCGAAAACGTACAGACGCTCGGAAACGAAATCTACCGTTCTATTGGTGAAATAGCACGCATGTCGGAACCAACGCATATAATAGGGGGATAAGGGGGGTTCTAAGGGATGAAAGTTGAATTTGATTTTTAGAAATTAATTAAAGTCAGTTCCTTTCTAGCAATCGTTAGAGTCGGTATGGGTGTACCGGTGAAGCAAATTACATGACGGGTATATTCGTCGGGAACGAAGGTTTTTTTGTTTTGTTTTTCAGTTTATTTGGGAAATTAGGGGTATATTCTGTGTTATTTTAGTCGGGCATTTCGCGATTTTCATACGGTTTGATTAAGTAATATAAATAGCTGTTTTTCGCGTTTTATTTCTTTTTCTGTTTAATATTTTAGTAAGCCATTTATACGTGTTTCTTTCAAAATTGGGTTTTACATTTCTGGTTAATAAGACGACCAATAAGAGCAATTATGTTAGTTTTTTCGTAATTGTTATTAGTTTTAAGTTTCTCATTGTAAATAGTTCGTTTTTAATCTATTTATTTTTGTTAATAGACTAAGTGTTGTGAGAAACTCGTTTTATTTAACTTAATTAAAAAACCTTCACGCGAATTAACGTGCGGACGTACTGCTGTGTGAGCTGTAAACAAGAGATGTCAACTGTCCAGCTAATTAGCAACACTACCTGAGTGCTGAAGTTCTGAATTGTGGTTGGTAAGCTTAAACAACCGTAGTTGTTTGGAACTAAAGCTGCAAGAGAAAAGATGAACGACCAGACTTCCAGAGTGTCTTTATTACTGTGAGATTTAATTATAGGTTATTAAAATAGCTACAAATTAATGTGTGGCAGCAAATTGGTTATAGATAGAATGGCTAACGCTACCTCAATATGTCATTGGTAGGAGTCTATGATTAAATTCTGTCACAACTAGACAAATAAAAAGACGCAAATGTCAGGCGCACACATTTTGATCGAAGCTTGGCTCTTTTATTTCTCTTCAGGATATGAGGTTTTTAATTACAGAAAATATTTTTTTAAGAAAAATAGAAACGCTATCCTTATTTTATCATTCATTAGCTTTTTTAAACAATTACATCAAGTTATATGAAGTGATATGTCATTGTAAGTTATAACGTCAATAATTAATATAAATCTATTATTGTATAAAACGGATGGTTGAGCATTATTACTGATGTAACTGAAAAAAAAAAACACAATACTCGGAAAATAGACAGGTCGTTATTATAAAAAGTTTAAGAAGGTCCAATCGCTGCACATAATTCCAATGAAGTATAATACTCAATATTTGACAAATTAAATTAAAATATTAATAAAAAGTGACATATTTAAAAAATAAGACATTTATCATTGAAACAGAAAATGTCATAAAAGAAAAATTAAATACGGAACTTCATTTGACTCATTTAAATCAGCTGATCATGACTACTGTGTGATTTGGCAACGTTGTGTTTATACTGTTTATATTTATCTCCGAGATAGTCTAACCTTATTCTTTCATAATAAATAAGTTTACGTAATAGTAAAATGTTTACTTAAAATATTTGAATGTCTCGTGGCAAAGATGCTGGCGCATTTGTGAATCTTAAACGTAAACAATGACGTAAAATATTGTGAATGCAAAAAAAAGTGAATTAGAAAAAAAATTCGCTGTACAAAATGTGTATTCATATGAACAACCGAGTGATAAAAATGAAATGTATTACTGATGATTTCTGGTATAAAAATTACGATTTACCAATATCTTTAAGATATGTCGTTAAATAGGAAATTTTTGGGTTAAATCGGTGCTGCTGTTCCATACATAAAAAAATACATTGCCGACGAATTGAGAACCTCCTTCTTTTGGAAGTCGGTTAATAAAACGGCATTTGTGGATGTTTCTAGGTGGCGGTGACAGTGCCTAGTATCCGAGGAAATGGTGTGTTTGGGCTACTTCAAAACGAGCTCGATGATTTCGTGGAGTTTTCTCAGGAAGCAAAAGAAGATTGTAATATAATTATTCAAGCAAAAGAACGATTTAGCTTTACAGGTCACTTGGTAGCAGCGAGTCATTTTTTTTTCGGAACAGTATCTCGAATACAGTACAGGGTGAGTCAACGATGGGATGAAGTAGGTTTGTGCCTTTTCGGTGAAATTAACAAAGAAACTATATTTATTGTTTGATACAGTTTATTTTTACGCAGATTTTAAAAATATTTAGGACTCTACAGGGTGAGCCAAAAAACTAGGACAGCATAAAGTTGCATTTTTTTAAATAGAACACCCTATATACGAATCATATTTTCGATTTAGCTTATAATTTTAAATCTTTTTTATTAAGGGTTTACTATAACAAAACTTTATAGTTTCTGAGATAATTAAGTTTAAAGAAAAAAAGTCACATTTTCAAGCATCAATTCAATCCTAAATAACGTTTTCAATTTTGTGACAAATATATTCAAATTTGGAATTTAGCAAGGCCAAGGACAAGTTAACATAATTTTTACCTAATATTTGCAATAAAAGCTACAGGGTGTTGAACACATCGGCTCAAATTTGAACATGTTTAAATGAATAAATATCTTTTTTTTAAATGGTATATGGTATATGGTATATTTTCATGTTATTTAATAGAGTAATAAAAACCCTAAAAGTTTTGTTCAATATATTCTATACCTATTTATAATAGTTTTTGAGATATTTCAGTTTTTCTTATTTTCCATACTTTTTTACAGAGATAGTCTTCATTATCATAGCAGCCATGGCAAAAACAATGTAAAAGAACATTTTTCTGTGTGTCAAATTTATAACCGCAATCGCTTCTTTTGGTTTTTATGTAGTGTAGTTTGGTTTTTTTTGCATTCATCTTATATTATTATTATAGATATGATTTATACAATAGGAGAGACTCAAAAAAATTGCCTTCTTGCTCAAAGAATTTATAAAATGAAGTATCCTGATCGACGCCAGCCTAATACCCATACTTTTCCAAACTTAATGCAAAGATTTGATTCTTCTGGTACTGTTGATTATCCTAAACGTAAAGTGGTCAACAAACCAGTAACTAATGAAGAAAAAGAACTACAAGTATTGTTAAATGTTCAGGAAAATCCTTATATTGGTAGCCGTCAGTTAGCAGCATTATGTGAAACATCACAATCCACCGCTAATCGTACTACAAAGAAATATAGGTATCATCCATATGACATGGAATTACACCAAGAATTGCATGGACAGGATTTTGAAAGTCGTGTAAACTTTTGTCGTACAATAAATGCGGAGATTCAATTAAATCCAAATTTATTATGCAAGGTAATGTTTAGTGATGAAGCTACTTTTAGAAGTAACGGTGCCGTAAATAGACGCAACATGCATCATTATGCCACAGAAAACCCATTTTGGATTAGAGAGGTGCAACATCAAAACCACTGGTCATTAAATGTTTGGTGTGGTACTCATCATAATCGAATTATTAGACCCCACTTTTTTAATGAACCACTAAATGGCCATAGTTATCTGAACTTTCTACAAGAAGAACTACCCCAACTGCTTCAAGGTCTCGATAGGGATGAGCTCGACAGTATGTGGTTCCAGCACGATGGTGCGCCTCCGCATTACCATCGTGAAGTTCGTGCGTTTTTGGACCAACGATATCCCCAAAAATGGATTGGACGTGGGGGTTTCATTGAGTGGCCACCAAGGTCTTGCGACATCACCCCATTAGATTTCTTCCTATGGGGTTATATTAAAAATAAGGTGTATGTTAATCCACCAACAACAGTGGAAGATATGCGAAACAGGATTAGGGATACCTGTAGAACAATAACGCCACTAATTTTGTCCAGGGTCCGAGAAAATCTGCAAAAAAGACTAAATTTGTGCATTGCACAAGAGGGTCGTTTATTCGAACACTTATTAAAAAGAAATAATTAATCTCAGTATTTAATAGGTAATTTTTTTGTTTCAATTTAGTATAAAAGTAAATATGTATTTGCCTTGTCGTTATTGTTGTGTTAATTTTTTCACATTATGTTTAATTAAACTATTGCCGTTGTAATATAACGAATAATGTATTTCATCATATTTAACCACACTCTGTTTGTTTCTGTAGTTTCTTTTTATTATTTTACATGGCTACTATGATAATGAAGACTATTTCTGTAAAAAAGTATGGAAAATAAGAAAAACTGAAATATCTCAAAAACTATTATAAATTAGTATACGATATATTGAACAAAACTTTTAGGGTTTCTATTACTCTATTAAATAACATGAAAATATACCATATACCATATACCATTTAAAAAAAAGATATTTATTCATTTAAACTTGTTCAAATTTGAGCCGATGTGTTCAACACCCTGTAGCTTTTATTGCAAATATTAGGTAAAAATTATGTTAACTTGTCCTTGGCCTTGCTAAATTCCAAATTTGAATATATTTGTCACAAAATTGAAAACGTTATTTATGATTGAATTGATGCTTGAAAATGTGACTTTTTTTCTTTAAACTTAATTATCTCAGAAACTATAAAGTTTTGTTATAGTAAACCCTTAATAAAAAAGATTTAAAATTATAAGCTAAATCGAAAATACGATTCGTATATAAGGTGTTCTATTTAAAAAAATACAACTTTATGCTGTCCTAGTTTTTTGGCTCACCCTGTAGAGTCCTAAATATTTTTAAAATCTGCGTAAAAATAAACTGTATCAAACAATAAATATAGTTTCTTTGTAAATTTCACCGAAAAGGCACAAACCTACTTCATCCAATCGTTGACTCACCCTGTACATGTTTTCTCGAACAAAAATTTTAGGATACGATTAAAATTTATCCCTTTTTTTTATCGAATAAGGACTCCGTGCCGAGCTGACCGTCATATATAAAACTGAAGAATTTAAGTCAATTTCGGCATTTTTTATACTTTATGACTATCTTTCGCAAAACATCGAGTTAATGGGACATTTAGGGAAGTTCTAAAACTGAAATTTTAATTACCATTCCGATGGCATCGGCTGAAGCAGAACGGTGCTGTTTTTAATGTACCTCTTGAATTGCAACCCCTACTTTTTTAATGCACCAGCTGCCACTATGTGAAACTTGTTCCTTGTAAAAATCAAACTGGACTAAATCGGGATAATCTTATCGACGATGTTGGGTAATAAAAGAAATATATAGCAGCGGAAAATAATATAATTAGTCTCCAGCGTACATTTTTTGGAAATTTTAATTATTTTAGAAATCATAAAGATGGCATATTTTGCATTTTTTAAAGTATCTAGATATCTGCGTATAACAACTAATTACTTCAAAAACTGATACCCCATTAATAACTTACTAATACGTTCTTCTAGGATTTATTTGTTACATTTTTAGAATTATAGAATATATATTCAACAAAACAACTAATTATTTAACATTTTTCCGGGTTCAAAGACGTTAAGTGTTCCTTCCACTAAATTATTATAGCATTTAATGTTAAAATTGAACTTTTGACTATAATAATTAAATGTACAATATATATATAAACATCAGGTGTAAATTTGAACACAGAAGATTTTGGTTTTCTAAGAGACCAGATCCAAGAATTTATTCAGTAATTATTTTAAACATACAAATATTTGATAATAATTAATTAAAAATGATCGGTTCTGAAGACGATGTTTTCGTAGAAAGTGATACTTTGGGTGAAGTATTATTCAGAAAACTTAATTCTAGAGCAGATAAGAATTTTGAATTCATGGTAAGTTGTTGTGTATAGTATATTTATTATGTTTATGAAATATTTCATTCTATTTGTGTAATAATAAAATCTTAAGTTTGATATTATAGCATAATTAATAGAAATTTTTTCATGTAAAAAAATTGAACAGCAAACTGCCTACACCATGATTGAAGGGTAGTCCATAAATGACTAAAACCCAATATCCAACTCCAACTGAGCATTAGAATATTAATATTAGAAAAAAAATTGACTTTTTTGGTTTTATGCTTTTATTATGGAAAATACTGAACGAGTCGTAGATTCTTTCCTTTATCTGCTTGAAAGGAGAATATATATATATATATATATATATATATATATATATATATATATATATATATATATATATATATATATATATATATATATATATAGGAAATCATTTAGATACAGCAAATTTATTTTATTTTTTACTAAAATTTAAAAATGATAGTTTATTATGCATACTTTAAGCAGGCGTACAGTATTTCCAAATCGCATTTTCTTCGCCCAAAATACTTTTCATCGTCGGAATTCTATGAAAATGTGCATACAGGGGTTTTTCGAGACGTTGATTTCGAAAATGCAATTTGTTTAAATTTTTTTTATTAAAAATCAAGCAGATATTGCCCCCTCTTAAAAATAAGAATATTTGTATGAACGATTAGTAAGTTCTGAAGATGAAATGCCACGAAAAAACCGTAAAACTTTGGTTTATTATTTGCATTGCATATATTTTGTTCATTAATTTTTTTATACTCGACATATAAATTGTTCAGTTATTACAATAATGATAATTAGTAATTTATTTGCCCTTGCATTTACCCGAATTAACATATATTCTCAATATATAATATTTTGAATCACGTTTAAATACAATGTTATTAAATATACATAAAAATTTATTAATTTATGCACTTGTAAAACATTTTTTTTTAAATTGGTTGAATTATATGCACAAAAATTGTTTTGCTTTACAAATTACTGTTCTTAAATAATTATGGAAGGACAATTCAAATGTTGCAATGATGATAACTTCAGCAATTTTGTATTACATGCTTTGGTATATTTCATCCTAGTTGTTTAAAAAGAAGGAAAAATTATATTATAATGTTCCGGACGGCCAATTTTTGAACACACTTTATTATTTCAAAACTTTTTATTGTCAACTTCACAGTCTCACGAAGTCTCAAAATATATATAAAGGGTCTAGATCGGCTTTCGTAGACAGTTTATTTTGAGAAGCCGTTAATGTAACTTAAGTTGTTTGACAAGTTGTCAGAATTAAAGTTGAACAAAAGGTTATAAAATAATAAAGTGTGTCCGGAACAAATTGGTGTCGGTAGTGAAATTAAATCAAGAAGAGGTTAAAGAAAAAAAGGAAAAAGTGAATTGAAATTGTATGCCAGTGGAAACTAGAAAACAGAAAGCAAAAATGGAAGAGCTACTTCAAACTAGTTTAAATTAGTTACTAATGATGATACAAGACATGAAAACGAGCCACGAAGATATGAAGAAAAGCCAAGAAGCGATGAAACCAGAATTGAAAGAAGATGTGACGAAAAATCAAGACGATATGAAACAAGAATTAAAGACAAGCCAAGAAGAGATGAAACAATAATTAAAGGCAAGCCAAGAAGAGATAAACAATAATTAAAGGCAAGCCAAGAAGAGATGAAACAAGAATTGAAAGAAGATGAGACACAAAATCTAGACGATGTGAAACAAGAATTCATGACACTCAAAACAAGCCAAGAAAACATAAACCAAGAACTGAAAGAAGATATTAAGAGAAATCATGACAGTGTAAAACAAGAACTAAAAACAAGCTTGAAGGACATGAGACAGGAACCTAAGGCAAGTTCAGAAGATATAAAACAAGAACTGAAAGAAAACATTCAAAAAAATGAAGAAGCTATGAAACGCATAGAACAAGAAATGCAACAGAAAATTGACAAAATTAGAAAAGACATACATGGCGAAATACAACGTGAGGTGAGGAAAATTAAGAAACAGATGCAATAATTACATTTGTAAATCGAAACGGAAGCCAATATAGCCTTCGACGGCAAAGGACCTTGACTTACCTATGTCCATCAACTCGAAGCCGCCGCCACCGTCCATAGTTGGAGTTCACCGGAGAAGGCACATGCTCTTGTTCTAGTACTACCAGGTACGGAGGTTTTACGTAACATTCCTGGAGAAAAACAGAATGATTACGAGTTTATTGTTACTTTTCTGGAGATACGCTATGGGGAAGCTCAGCTCCAAGAAGTTTATAACGCACAACTCCAAGGAAGAAGACAAAAATACAACGAAAATCTTCAAGAATATGAGGCGGATATAATGAGACTAATAAATTTAACTTATCTAACAAGTGCAAAAGAAATAAAGCAAGAGTTAGCAGTAAATAATTTTATTCAAGGTTTACGCGACCCAGAAACAAGTCATATTCTAAAAATGGCCCGACTGAACAAAATTTCCAAGCTTCTTGCTTACGTCCTTTAGTTTGAAACAGCCAAACAGACCTCAAGGAACCCATGAAAAATGAGAAGAGTCAACGTTTCCCAGGATTATCGCACGACCAACGTGGAAATCTTCGTGAGGTTAATGAGGGAGTTGCAAAAATTTTTAAACAATCGAAAAACACATGACAACCAAAACACAACCTTCCATAGTAGAAATAGATTCGTTGTTGGACGTGTGGCCAAGAGGGGCAAATAGAAAGCCACTGTACAAGCAGCACTGTTCCTGACAGTAATTGCTAATATAGGTGATGAAGTTCGAAGAAGCAACTTGGAGAAAGTTTTTGCTCCTTACGGTGAACTTAAAGAAGTCTGGTTAAGAAATAGAATCCCCTGTTTTGGATTTACTGTTTACAAAGGTAAAAAAGTTGCCGTCAAGGCTTATGATGTAGCCGGTACTATTCGTGCGGATACAATGTCATTGCAAATACACAACATCGCTTATCGAGTTGATATCAAAAGAATTAACGTTACTGTGATCAGAATAGCACGATGGAAAATGCTGTGGAGTATTCAGCTGCTTGTTGTCATATTTAATTATTCGTGGAATGCCGTTGTCCTTACGTAAATTGTTAACGTAGGATCAGAAATGTTTTATGTTATTTGGGATCATTATTTCAGCATTAGAAATAAACTTCAAATAGCAAATGTCAATTTGAACCGTAGTCTCACGACGCACAGCAGCAAAATGTTCATAATCTAACTGAAGCCCACATCGTATAAACTTATAATATAATCTGTTCTTCTTGTTAATCAGCCTTTTAAGTTCTGGGCTATACCATCCTGGATATCTGTTATCCGAAACTTTCCTAGAAGGTACAAAACAAAACAAAAATTTGTCAACCATCATATCTACGTCCTCCAGAACCTCAATAAATGTCCAATCCAAAAAAAAGTTATTAATTTGATCGTAGTCAGCTTTATCAAATAAAAATACGTCCACATTTGTTTTTGAGCGCATGAACGAAGATGTGCTTAGATTAAAACTGATTTTGAGAGCCGGATGATATTCATCCAATTTAGAGAGCGGAGAAGTCCGACTGACTGTCAAACCACTAAAGTCGTCCGAAAGGATTAGATCCAGAGTTCTGTTGAGATGATTTTTAGTAGTATTTATCTGCTGCAGCTCCAAATAGAACATATTCCCCACCAGGACTTCCCCTGCTGGACCAAGAATCTCAACAAGAACCAGCACGTCATCTTCCCTTGATCACTGAAGCATAGGTAAATTGAAATTGCCAGAAATAAGCATTTTAGCCGTAGGGTTAGTGTTGCGAATATATTCCATGGACTCGATAAAAGGTGTGTAAGCCTCTGGTGGTGAATTTGGAGAAAAATAAACTGCACCGAGCATAATAGTGGTTGAGCCCGCTCTCCCAAAACCTAAAGCTCTTCAAAGTATTCATTAGACCCATCCCTTATTCTTTCAGATATAAAGTCATCCAAAGCGGCAATCATATATATATATATATATATATATATATATATATATATATATATATATATATATATGTATATAATAATAATAATAAAAATCTTTATTTAATAAATTGTTCTACATTTATATTTTCAGAAATAGTGGGCGAGTTTCAGTTCGTCCTAGATATAAAATATCTTTGACATCTGTTCAGCTAACCCACAAAACTAAATGTAATGAAAAACAATTTAAAAAAATTAATATTAAAAATGTCACGAAATATGTCAAAAGAAAAACAATATTCAACTTAAGGAAAAATTAGTTAACAACATAAATATTAATCTGAATACAGTTCAATATTAATTTAAAAAAAAAAACAATATTGATAAGGCTTAAATGAAAGAAAGAAAAAGGTTCAAAGACATACCCAGAGAAAATTCACTCAGACACCCAGGATGCTCCCCAAAACCATGGTCCTAAATCTCTGTGCTGACACCGATCTACCCAATAAATCACTGGCATAATTATTTAAGTATTTGGCAACATTATACGAAAACAATCTCTTGAACAACTCTAGCGAGTGGGAGGGAATAGTAAGCTTTCCCTTAAACTGGACATTAATATTATGTACATCGCATCGAAATCTGATTTTATTATACAAATATGGGGGTGTTTCTTGATTAAGTATGGAGAAAAATTGACATGTAGAGTGCAATTGTCGCCTCTGTCGCATGTCCAACCAACCGATCTCTTTTAATTTATAAGTAACATGTTCGAATTTTCGTATCCCATAAATAAGTCTTAAACAAGAGTTTTGTAGTTTTTGTATTCATTTAATGTCCAAGGCAGACAGGCATGGCCCATAAACCGTATCACAATAATTCATATGCGAGAGCACTAAACTGTCGCAAAGCAAAGTCTTAAGTTCACTATTTAGAAAATAACGATTTTGAAAACTGAGTTTCAGGTTTATATAAGCTTTTTTTAATGACTATGTAATGTGGTAAGAAAATCTTAGATCTTGATCTAGGTGAAAACCGAGGTCTTTAACTGTATTTTTAAAAGTTATGTTAACATTATTCACCTTTACTAGCTCGCTGTAGTTACGCATAAAATTATCCCTATCATTCTTTTTACCAAATAAAATAGCTGTGGTTTTTTGTGGATTCAATTTTAAAGAATGGCCACAAGAAAACTGAACCAAGTTATACAAATCAAAATTTATAGCGGACACTACCTGTGGACATTCATCAGGGTAAAAGGATAAATACAGTTGTACATCATCAGCATAGTAGTGTTGTTTACAGGATTTAAACACGTTTGGAAACATAGAAATATATATACTAAAAAGTAGAGGTATATGTATATATATATATATATATATATATATATATATATATATATATATATATATATATATATATATATATATATATTATATCCTTCAAAGCTCGGAAAACCTATTTCAATACATCCTGTGTAATTTTAGGTGGATCTTACAAAAAATGTTAGTCTAACTTTCCAAAACATATTGCAATATTCTGTTAACCTAACCGTAAGTCTGGAAAATCTGGGAATTAAGCATAATGACATCATAGGTATTTTGGCTGAAAACTGTTGGGAGATTGCTATCGTAATTTTGGCCGCTTGGAATATTGGGGCCAGCCTGGCATTTGTAAATCCACATTTTATTAAAAGTAAGTTGTTTGTAATATTATATTTTACTTTTTATAAGATAATGAGGCGAGGCTTAATTGAGAAGATGAGAACTAGTAGAACGATGCCTAATTGTTCACTTACTTTTTAACTAAAATCTTCTTTTACCTGTAAGTTTCAGCAAGATGCTACTTGAAAATATTTAAAAAATTTTACAAGTATAGTAGAAATTTTAAAAATACACGATAAATCATGACTCTATCACTATGATATCGAACAGAAAGTGTAGGAAAAAAATTGCGACGTTACCAGTGTTGAAAATCAAGACAACGAATGCTGACTAGTTTGCAACCAAACATTAAATCTAAGCTACTAAATGAGGTTTAAAATGTGAGCGCACATATTTATTTACGCGTGAACGAGCATCATCAGATCAGTGCAAACTGCCACAAAAACAGCGGTTTTTCAAATTTAACACATTTTTGAAATTTATAATTTTTTAAGTATTTTTTGAAGGGTCACTTTTTACGTGAGTGTTAAATTTTTTTTCTAGATGAACTCCATCAATCTCTAAAAATTACAAACCCAAAAATTCTATTCACAACTAAAAATAAGTTACAGATTCTAGAAGATAACTTGGGATCTATTGAAGAAATAATATTATTTGATGAGGAATCAGAAAATCAGAGATTAGGTAAGTTATTTAAAGATTTCTATTCAGTTGTACTACAAAGGTTTGTTAGATCTAGGTCTTGTTTTCTAAAAAAGAAAAAAAACGTACTTCGAACGTTCGGGGAAGTGTATTCAACAAGTAGAGAGAGTAATAAATTATTTTTGACCCCTTTTTCTGTGCAAACTAACTGAGTTCTTTAGTCCGGTGTGTTTGGCAAAATATTTTCAACATATATATTTTTCATAAGAATGGGTGAAAAATTTTATAACCAAAAAGTGTTAAAAGGAATTAAATCATCACCTTGGGTGTCGGATGGAGGTTTATTTCATCACTTAAGTATTTTTGGCATATGATATTATTTCGCTAATAAACAAAATAAAACCACGTTTTTAACAAAGATTTACAAGCCAAACGGCTTCGCACTCCCTCCAAGGAATATTGACTCATACCAGGTATACCGAGATACCAAAAGTATGAAGCTCTATGGGAACCCTTTCCAAGTTATCGGGTCCTAGGTGACGTGGTCTGCTGTATTTTCTACGAATTTTCGGACGGTTCGCGCGGTTGCAAGGAGAATTGCTTTTTGCATCGGTTTATAGAGATGCTCACTAAGGCCCAGTCCCTTGATGTTCTGCAGGAAATTCTTTGGTATCACTCCAGTATGTTGACAGGAATCGTTTGAACGCTGTTCATTCCCCATTGTCTTCGGATTTGCACCTCTAGATCTCTGTATTTGGCGATCTTCTAGTTGTATTTTGGCTTAAGGTTGTTGTTGTTAGGTACAGCAATGTTGATTAGTGTTGCTCGCCTAGAAATTTTACCTGTTAGTATAATGTCTGGTCTATTATGAGCAACTGGCTGATCCGTCAGAACCGTTTGGTCCCAATATAACTTTAACTGGCTGTTTTTAAGATTGTATTTGTAATAAGGCACTTTTCCTACCTGCAATAGGTTTAACTTACCTACTAACTCTTGGTGGAGTATCTTAGGGGCTGAATCGTGTCTTTTCTTATACTCGGCAAACGCTTGGCATCTTCCGGTTATGTGCTGGATTGTCTCTGATGTTCGACAGCCATATCTTGGTCGTTTTCTATTGAGGGACCTCTAATGATGAACTTCCGATAGTTTTTCGTCGGAATAATCTGGTCCTGGAAAGCCAACAAGAAGCCCTTCGTTTTTGGAAACATCCGTCCTGAAATCAACCAGTAGTTCGACGCTAAGTTGTCGACATTGTCCTGATTGACCTTATTTAGATGCCATCTATGAAGTGGCTTCTGTAACCAGGTTTGTAACTTCTCTTGGTCAGTTTGCTAGTGTAAAGCAATATCCTGTTCCCTCAGCTGTAGCGGCGTTGAATCGTCTGCATCGCATATTGCTCGATGCAGTCTGGAAGAGTCCGCTAACCTGTGGAAATATGAACGTAAGTTTATTATTTGTTGGTCGAGCTGCTTACCAATGTTCACCAATCCTCTTCCTCCTTGACTCTTGGAAGCATTGTACGTTCAATAGCACTTCGAGAGTGATGTTTTTGTGCTTTTGTTAGGAGTGTTCTTATTTTTCTTTGCAAGTTTTGGATGTTCGTCTTGCTCCATTTTACATTTTCAAAAGAGTAGCTAAAGGCAGAGCAAGCATACGTGGCCAACGCCTTAAACAAATTTCTACTATTTAAATTAGTTTGTAATACCCGCCTTACCCTCCTGATAAATTTGGTTGTCAATTTGGCTTTCATAGTGCGATGGTCAATTTTTTGGGCCTGTTTCATACCTAGGTATTTGTATGTTTGGTCTGCTTCCATTGCAGCTATAGTTTCACCGTTCTGCATTTCAAAAGCCCCCGGTTGTATCTTCCCTTTAACGATGTTCAAAATACTTGTCAAGTCCAAATTGCATTCCGATATCCCCGGAGAACTCCTCTACAATTTTAAGCATTTGTTCCAGCTAGTTTCTGGTACCAGCCATTAGTTTAAGATCATTTATGTATAGAAGATGATTCATTATTACTACCTTTTCGTTGTTATTTCTAATACTATCTGGTGGAGTGATAGTGGGTTCATTGCAAGGCAGAACCACAATGGGCTAAGTAAATCGCCCTGAAATATTCATAATATTATTATTTTATTTCTTATGATTTCATAACAAAACACATACATTACAAAATAGAGTTAATTATACCATAATTAACACAAATCACAACCGTACTTTTATTATTTTTAGTGTTGTTATAGCAACCATTTTAGTTCGGTACATTCAGATCCTCGAGATGATATCGTTAAAAAACAGAAAATTGCGGATACCTTAGATAGGCTGCCTGAAGAAATTCTAAATCTAGGAAAATTCAAAAACAAGATTTGAAGGAGATGGCACAGAAGTGGCAGGCGCATTGACTGAGATACGTAGGGATGAAAAGTATCATTAATACCAAGATCAATGAGCATAAAAATAAGGCTTGGGCTGAGGAACTAGAGGGGTTACCCGTTAGAGATAATTCCCTCTGGTGCCTCATAAAAATGTTAAAAAAAAAGAGATGAAAAAATTCCGACGTTGGCAAATGACGTAAATATTGAACAAAGTGATGAAGTTAAGGCTGAGACATTAATCAACAGTTTAGCGAACGTATGCACAGCTGCACCAGATGCAACGCAAGAACAAATACATATTACAGAAACACTGTAGATTTCGCATACCAGTAAATATTCTTGGAAAACTCATCATCTCTACTATGGACGTTAAAAGGCTTATAACAATCTCACCAAACAACAAAGCCCCAGGACCAGACAGCAGTCCCAATATCATCCTAGAAAAACTCCCTAAAAAGATAATTATACAATTAATGTACATGATCAATGCCGCTATATTCTTTCAGCATCTTCAGCACTTCTTCGTCACCTGGAAACAGACGATGATGGTCTCAATCCTGAAACCAAACAAGGATTCCGAAGACCATCAGTCCTATCGCCCCATTTCCGTCCCGAGTGTCTTACTCAAGATATTTGAACGCCAGCTCCTGTCAAGGATGAGAGCAGCCGGGCTGTCAAAGGTTATGCCACCGCATCAAGTTGGTTTTACAGGGGGCCTTGTCACCACCATGGTGGTTCCTAAGGTAAAGCGCAACACATTCGTGCTCCTCCTTAATGTGGAGAGCGCGTTTGATAGGGTACGGTACAAGGGACTCCTGTATAAATTTCTAGCTGTCCAGTCCTTTCCTGTCCACTGGGTTGGATTGAAGGAAAACTGTCTGGTCCTAAAGCCATCAATGTCAGAGTCTCCTAAAAGAACGACATTATCCCCTATTCTATAATTCTATATTCACTGCAGATACGCCCACGTATCTCTAAATATATGCGGATGATATGCTGGTCACTGGGAATTCATATTACGCGAAGGTTGCGAAAAAAGTATCCAGTAACATGTAGATGTATTATTGCCATATTGGGATAGGTGGAAATTAAAGATAAACCAGATGTTTCACCATGAACCACATTATCAGGCCAATTTAAATTAAGAGACAAACAGCGCCAACTAAAAAATTGGAATTACCGTCGATGAGATACAACCATTTCAGCAGCACACGACCAGAGCAATAAATAAAACTTTCGCCGCCACATCGCCGTTAGTACCCCAAAACAAACGCATTATTTATCGACAAGTTATGAGGCCTGTAATGGCTTATGGAGCGCCCATATGGTGCTCCATGAGCTATACACAGATGTCTCACTACCAGAGATTACAGAATAAAGTTCTGAGATGCCTGACCTAGTCAAACAGATACGCATCCATTAAAGACTTACAAGATATGGCCAATGTTTCCTATTTCGCTAAGTATATTAAAAGAGCAAGTATTAAGTTCTATAAACACACCATCACATCAGACCTAGCAAATAATAACGTTGACCCCAATCCAATAATTAGGTACAAGCCATTGCACAGCAAATTACCATTGTATTTTGAAGAATACAACTAAAGCATATGGCCGATGGTCCTCTGAGAACAGCCCCCGGAAAATCATAGGCGATGTGTATTATTTTCACACAAGCACAAGTAACGCATAATTGCTAGGCGCACCTCATGCGGAGATGGGGGTGTAAGCGTTCGTTGGTTCAAATCGATAGCGAACCCCCAGACAGATTGAGGCCCTTTTTTAGGGGAGTGGGCCCTTTACAGTCTACCCCTTAAAAAAGTCTGCTGAACAGTAATATCTTTAATACACCCTCGAAAGAATGGTCTAAAACATACAAAAGGTAAATAAAATAATAACACTCATCATCTGGTTTCAAGTTCAGATAACACATATTGAATGTGGATGAAGGTTACAGTCGAAATCTTGCCAACCAATTAATTTGAGCGATTTCGTGGTACCATACCGCCTAAGACAGATGGCGGCTTGTCCAAAAGCTGTATAGTTCGTTGTTCGGGTAGTTGCTGACATCTTACCACAGATACTGAAAGTGTAATATTATGTGGCGTGTTATAATGCAATATTGCATTATGCACGTACCTACTGTACCCGAGAATTGTAAATAATATATATTAGGAAACAAAGAGCTTTAAAAGTAAGTAAATGTCTACAATCCCAGCCCAGAAACGCATACTTGTGGCAGAGGATCCATAACATCTATCGGCACAAATAAGCAGATAAACCAGTACCAAAACAAGCGTAGTGTGCGCTGAGCTTTAAAGTATTCGCTCATTTCTGTCATTTTTCTCACTTTAAATATCATTTTGCTGAATCTAATTAATACTATTTTTTAGGTTTCCAAAGCCTACTGAAATACCAAAGTATAAACTATGAAAACTACAAACCCAACCGCTTTGATACGAAGGAAACCGTAGCTTGTATTATGTCATCTGGTGGAACCACTGGGTTTCCCAAAGCTGTCATGTTAACTCATGACAATATTAACTCTAGTATTAAAAATCTATTGTAAGTAAACAATCAGAAAAAAACTATCACAACGAAAACACATATATGAAAAACCAGCCAGGTTTTCCCCTACCAGTTCGTTTAGCTCCCAAACGAATTTAGTACTAAGTTTTTAGGTACTAAAAACTAATGTGGGCTTTATTAAGTTAACTTAAAATTTTGACATTTGACTTATACAGGGTATTTCAAAAAATATGCACTAATGCTCGTCTAGAGATTCACTATCCTAAAATAACAGGAAAAGTTCCTTTAAACTGTTTCTCTGTTTTTTACGAATAAAATAATTTAAAACCAAATTTTTTTTCAATTTGTTTTAACAATGATTATTTAAACAATTTTGATAATTAAAGTAAATATATATATATATATATATATATATATATATATATATATATATATATATATATATATATATATATATATATATATATATATATCGTTATAGTATGCTTAATTATATTAATAAACAAAGATTCGCTAGGAAAGTCCGATACTATAGAGTGCAGTATGGTGTAAGTATGATGCATAAATAACGTCATTTGTTTATAACATAATGAATGCATGATGGGCACATGGCATTGTGATATTTGAGTTCCATTATTCGCGGTACATCGGTTTAAAAAAAAAGATCAAAATCGCTCCATTAGAAGCCGAGAAAAAGAAAATTGTTTACAGATATGTATATTGAATCTTCGAATTCAACCCCCGCTTTTTTTTTTATTTTTCACGCGCGTGGGCGATATTCTTTTAATTTTTTATTAAAGTTTCCGATAACATAAACATTCAAATATTTGTATCAAAAAAGAGCTCGGCAAGACAAAGTTTTTGGTTCAAGAATCAGGTCGGTATTGTTTATAGATTCACCGTAACAGGCTGTCAATTTTGACAGTTTGTATCTCGGAAACCAATTGACGGCTTTCAAATTTTTTTTCACGAAAAGAAGCGTCTTTCCAAGTACTTTCAAACCATACATTGCAAAAAAATGCAATGAAAATCCGCCGAAATGATCTATTTGTTTATAAGCAAAAACATCAACAATGTCTTTAAACAATTCCTGAGGGCGTCCAAATCATCCGATTTTGATTCTGAAAAAAGCGTTGGAAAACTTGAATTCCCTGCTATATGTCGAAAATAAATTTAAATTCGTTAACGTGATATTTTGGAGTCAGACAAACTTGAAAAATGGTCAGTTTTTGTAAACGAAATCGGATTGCAAAATTATTGTGCAAAAACTATCGATTCGATCCTAACGAATTTTAGCGTGTTATTTTATCATGGCATAAAGTTTTCTTTGGTCTAATATGAAGGTCCTCAGAGAAGTTTAAATGATCGAAAGAAATTGATTAAAAACCTGTTTTTTTTACCTTTTTTTTAATTATTGTTATTTTGCAATAATTTTGAGATTTCCGACTAACTCTATCTTATGGCAAATTTAATTACGAAACTTTTTTTCCTCTAAAATGAATACGTTCAAAGTTACATGAGAGAAAAGTTGAAAAAAAAAAACGTTTTTTTTTTCGTTAATTTTATATTTTTATTAATAAAAACAATGTTGCCCAACTTTCTGAAAGTACGCATATCAAATTTATCGTTATTCACGTTATTCTGAAGGCTCTCATGCAAAAATCTCCATGTTCCATTTCACATCCACGAAATCTCGATATTTTACAGATAAGTCCTGGTCTACATATAAAGTAATACATTACTAAATAGTATAATTACGATTTGAATAAAAGCTTCAATCTTCTTTTATCAAATCCATCGATAATTAAGTCAGTAAAGTTTTTATTTGACGTAATTCTATCCTTGTGAACACTTATTGCTCATTGTACAAGTATTGATCCGCCGTAGTGTAATAAACGAACGTTCAACTGTTCAGATCGTTGCTGGTACAGTCAACCCAAATTTTATTGCTTCAAATACAACTGGGTACCTATTCTCGTTCTTGAGAGAACGATCACTTGATGGAAAGTGGGCGTGGTTCTCACGAAAAAGTATGAAACCATATGCTGGGTAGCTTTTCTCGTTCTCGAGAGAACGATCATCTTGATGGAAAGTGGCCGTGGTTCTCACGAAAAAGTAAGAAACCGTATTCTGAATACGTTTTCGTACTTTTTCGTGAGAACCACGCCCACTTTCCATCAAGATGATCGTTCTCTCAAGAACGAGAATAGCTACCCTGGAGAGAATTGGATAGTGTGTTCAATCATATCACTATAATCAATTTTATGGTCATTATTGTAAATATATCGGCGATGTTACGACATAGGTACAAGATAATTTTCAACCACTAAAAATTTCTAAGGCTTGTTTCGTCCCGACACCGGTGGCAGACTCGTTCGTGGGTTCCACCGATGCCTTTCCCAGACATCCTTGTTTACGTACTTAATTATTTTTGGATGTTATATTTAAAGTCATTCCTTGACGGGATCTATAGGTAAGCTGTTGCACCTATAGGCGGTTGTTCATACAACAACATTCAGTTCCTTTTCTATTTTCCCCATGTCAAACCATGACACAGCTTCGGTTGCGAAATTCGGTAAGAGATTGCCGTACACACGTACGATGTTTTCTATGATTTTTGGAAGGATGGCTTATCCAGATTTTTCGTTTCCTTTGAATGAAGTTGTATGAGTGAAAAGTTTTTTTCGAGAAATTGAGAGAAACGATATCTTAAAGATGAAATGAATGAGTCTAATTAAGAAATAAAGATTACTATTCTGAATAAGTCTTCGCAATTCTCACATAATACCTTGCGAACTTATCTAATAACTACTGGAGGCTCTTACAAAAGATTTTTAAAAATGTGTAACACATACACGATGGTTCGTAACTCGGAATCCTTTGAATTCGGAAATTGAAATCGGCCACTGTATTTGTTTGCACAGTTTGGGACAGAGCATCTAATTTTGGACATTTTTTTTCTCGTCAAACATTTTTAACCTCTTTAAAAAGTAATAAAATATCTTGATCAAAGTAAAAACATAGTCACTTTCACAAAAATTAAAATACCGGTACAGTAGACATCACGCATAGAAATACCGGTACAGTAGACACCACGGTTGTATTCTAACCTGAACTAAAGGAATGGTTTAACTGCTGTTTGAAGAAGAAACCTTTATGCCAGATTCTCACTATAGGGCCGCTCTCGATACGCTCTCGGTCCGGTAAAATATTCTTACAGGAGAAACAATGAACCTATTCACACTATCGGTTTCGCGGAGATTTCGATATCGTAAACTCTTTTTCATTTAAAAAAAATTAATCGAACCGATGGAGAACCGAGATCGTATCGAGAACGGCACTGTAGTGAGAATCACGCCTTACTTAATACTGGCAGCACCACGTGCGACTGGAAGCAAAAGTTCTAATACTCGTCCAGTGGGTTGAATAAAAGAAATTTTTCTAGTAGAGGGATATTTTGTGGAGCAAAATAAACATAGGTTTGTAAGTCGACTTGCAACTTACATGAAGCTTATGAGACGGAATTAATCTCCAAGTCATAAGATAGGCAACTCCATATACGCTCCAATGGATTAGCTTGAATTGCAAATCAGCAAAACGACAACGTTTCCAGGAGCAATACTGTAATACAGACAAATTATTCTTGATATTTAGGCGAAGTAGGTTCAATTATTTCAATAATTGACTGCTGTTCGCGTATAATCTAGGTAAAAAATTGATTGAAATTTAATCATTAAATTATCACCAAAAATTAAAAAAATAGTTGTACTTATATTTATTAGCATCTCTTATTTTAATTTACAATTTTTTTGGGGGTTCTGCAAACCTAAGGAAAAGCAGCCACTGGACTTTAGTATATTAACTTTAAACGACATGTTTAATTGAAAGTATTGTATAATTAAGAAAAAATCAGTCATTGACTGGTAAACTAAAACTGAATCATAATTAACTTAGGTACAATTGTTAAATTATGTCATTTTCAGAGATCCAAACGCAATGAATTTTAATTTCAAATCGAGAATTTTAATCTACCTTCCGCTGTTTCACATAGCAGGATTGTTGCTACTTGTAGGAAGTCTAAACAATGCAGAAAAAACTCTTATTACAAATAAATTTAAGGCTGAAGAATTCGTAAAAACTCTAGAGGAACACAAAGTGAATTTTTTATATGTGGTGCCACCAGTTTTACAATTTTTAGCAACAAGTCCTGTTGTATTAAAGTACAACCTTTCTTGTGTTGAAAATATAATGTGTGGAAGTGCACCTGTTAGCAAAGATTTTGAAGTTGAAGTCAGTAACAGGTAAAATAATTAATTCTGTTTTTTATTATGAAAGATAAATTGTGAGATTTAATTATCTAACAAGTGAAAAATAGGGGTACATTTTTCGAAAAAATGTAAGATATCAAAGTAATTTTTCTGCAGTTCTAGATGGTAGATCATATAAGTTTGCTTTAAGCTAACCTTCCAAGTATTTTTGAATCTCTACAAGATTGGATCTGTATACAGTATTGTATTTCGTCTTAGTTGCAAAGACACACGTATCAAGTCCAATGGTAAACCGCTTAAAAAGTGACAGTAAAACCATCCTATTTCGTGGACTTCCTATTTGAAACCAAAATGTATGCTAATTGAAAGATTATAATATGATAATGCTCTAAAAAAGATGAGCATCTGTTTCAATTTTGAGAAATTAATTGTCAAAGTTGAGGAAATTGAGTTGCATAACGTGTTTCACTTGACAGCTGAGTGAATGTTATTTCATTGTTTTATAAAAGGATATTTGCTTTGTAAGTTTTCATTTAAACCCACTTTCGCTTTGACATCGTAAAAGAAACTTTTATCACTTTATATCTGCTGACACAATCGCATTTAAAATTTATTCTTATGCAATAAAAAAATTTTGGTCGAAGATTCAAACACTTTACCTCTATTATTACCGCTCTATCTGCAACTTGATAAAAAATATATCCTCTACGTCATCTGTCAACTAGAACGTTAGTCCGTGCAAAGAACTGACCTGAATATACGGGAAAATTCGCGGCCGCGGGAGGCGGAATTAACGAGTTTCGACGATTTGAATCCAATAGCGTTTTCCGCAAAAAAATACCCCCAACCTACACATGTAGATCGCTTTTTCACTGCTGTTAAAAGTGACGACTACAGATCATTTTCGCAACTAACAAAACATTTTGAATTCTCGCCAATTATCTAATGTTTGCAAAATTGTTATAAAACGGGACCTTTTTGTGTCCTGGCAGGCTCTTTGGTGATACCGGAACAATCCATTTAAAAACAGTGCTGTCCAATGGAAAACAGAACGTATGGTCACTTTATGTGTAAAGTACGTATAAATTACTATTCTTTCGGGAAGCGCCAGCGCTACAACTTGAAAAATTACGGAGGTTTTTGGAAAAAACGTCAAATTTTCCTGTTTTTCTCAGTTACTAATGATCCGATTGAGTCGATTCAGGACTCATTTTGTTAGTATTTTTATTCTCTACAATTCATCTGCTTACATCATCGAAATTGTTTCATTAGTTTTGGTTTTATAAGCAAAAAACGAAAAAAAAACAATTTTTTGGTTTTAATTGTTTATAATAGATTAATAGATTACAGTAGAGAGTGGAAAACATATCAAAATATCACTACGGATTGTTTTTTGTATAAGGACGCAATCGGTATTCAAACAGTATTTTGATCACGAAAAAAATCTCTATTGATTGGTCTATTAAATAACTGTTTTACAAAATCATCAACAATAATGAAAAATAAAGGGTGTTTTTTTATAGAGGTATAGAACTTTAAGTTGCCAACACTTTTTTAACTGGCGGCCATTTTGTCAGCTGTCAAGTCATTTATGTTTAGTTTGGTTTGGCATTTCAACATGAATAGACTGACGCCTGAACAACGTTTCCAAATTGTCAAATTTATTTTGAAAATCATGGTTCTGTTCGAAATACGTATCGCGCACTACGTCCATTTTACGGTCAACATAATCGTCCATCAGAGCAATTAATTCGATTAACTATGGAACGTTTTCGCACCACGTTTACTCTAAATGATAATACGCATCCACAGAGACGTCGTACAGTGCGTACAGAAGAAGTCATTGCTGCTGTAGAGCGTAGCGTAGAGGAAGACCCAAATCAGTCTATCCGCCATCGTGCACAGGAATTGGATGTGTCCATTCACTTTATGGAAGATTTTGAGGAAAGATCTTGATTTGCGTGCTTACAAAATCCAACTCGTGCAAGAATTGAAGCCACACGATCACCTAGCAAGGCGTAGATTCGGTGAATGGGCCCAAAACAAGATTGCCGTTGATCCCGATTTTCATAAGCGAATTTTGTTTAGCGATGAAGCTCACTTTTGTTTGAATGGATACGTCAATAAACAAAACTGCCGTATTTGGAGTGATGATAATCCTCAAGTGTATGTTGAGACACCGTTACATCCAGAAAAACTGACTGTTTGGTGTACTTTATGGGCTGGTGGAATCATTGGTCCGTACTTCTTCAAAACGATGTTGGTCAGAACGTTACAGTCAATGGTGACCGCTATAGAGTCATAATTACTGACTTTTTCGTTCATCAATTGAACAACCATGATGTGCAGGAGCTGTGGTTTCAACAAGACGGCGCAACATGTCACACAGCTCGTGCCACAATTGATTTATTGAAGGAAACGTTTGGTAACCGCACAGTTTCACGTTTCGGACCCGTGAATTGGCCTCCAAGATCGTGCGACTTAACGCCGCTAGACTATTTTCTGTGGGGATATGTGAAGTCGCTAGTCTACGCCGATAAGCCCGAAACGACTGATCACTTGGAGGACAACATTCGCCGTGTTATTGCCGATATACGGCCACAAATGTTGGAAAAAGTCATCGAAAATTGGACCTCCAGATTAGACTACGTCCGAGCCAGCCGTGGCGGTCATATGCTAGAAGTCATATTTAAATTATAATGCCAGAAGGTTATCTTTCGAATAAAGTAAATTTCATGTCAATTTAAAATATTCATCTTGGTTTTATTCCATTTAAAAGTTCTATACCTCTATAAAAAAAAACACCCTTTATAACTTCGTAACTATCCAATGCCGCCGGGACGGTTTCTTAATCGTTATAAACAAAGCTACAGTGATTTTTTGAAAAAAAGTAAGTTTTCTCGTATTGAACAGAGAAAGTTAATTTTTTTAAGTCTTAGAAAAATTCTCAGCTTCCGAAATATCGAAACTAGAATGTTGCGCATGCAATAGTTAAGGCTACAGCTGTGTTTGTTCAGGTTAGTTTAGGATAGGAAAAAAACTTTTTGACATTAAAAAATGTTTTTATAAAAAATTGACTTGCCAGTAATATTTTATGAAAATATAAGGTCTTAGGAGTAAAACAACCTTAGGTTAAAAGAAATTGCGTGGTTTAGCCACAATAAGTTAATGAAAAATATCTCTTCATAAACAATCTAACGTATCTCAGCAATAAAACAATCTTTATATCCCTTTATAAATACAAATTGAAGGCTTTCTCAATACCTACAAATGCTCGTAGTTAATTATTAAATATTACCAACCGTCACCACTATTATGACTAATATTGCATTTGCCCCCATTGCAACTTTGAATAGCAGGTTACTTCTTGCCACGAAAAAATTTTTACCGATTATACCATAGTCTCTAGATATACTATTGATCGAATCTGAAATAGTAAACAAAAGTATATTTCACCAAAATACTATTTATCAACCTCCGGTTCTCATAAGAATCTTCTAATGAAAATATTTATCGCTAAAATACGAGGTTTGTCCCAAAAGTATCGAGCCTGCATTCATATCTCCGCGTCAAAACTTCCCAGCGACCTCTGTGGGGCATGGGCGTCACCAGTAAGTCTGCACGAACTCGTTGGTGTGCGCAGTTACCGACTGGATGTGTTAGTTCTTGAACGGTGTGCGTTTGTTTATAGTGTCTTTTTTCGTTCGTCGCATTTTGTTATTGTGAAAAATGACGGAAAAATTAGATCAACGAATTTGCATTAAGTTTTGCTTTAATCTTGGAAAAACTTGCTCGGAAACAATTAATATGGTGAATAAGGCATTGAGAGAAACAAAGCGACAGTCATCACAGTGGAAGCATTCTGAATCGCCAAGACCAAAAAAACACGTCAAAGTGAAGAAAATGTTGAATATTTTCTTTGATTATGAACATGTTGTGCACCACGAATATGCTCCGAGAGGTCACACGATCACTAAAGAATACTATGTTGAAGTATTGAAAAGATTGCGTGACGCAGTCTGAAAAAAACGGCCACAGCTTTGGACAAGCGGTGATTGGCTGCTTCACCACGACAATGCGCCAGCGCATTCATCGAACCTTGTGCAGCAATATTTAACAGAGCACCAAGACGTACAGCTTCGCCCGCCTCCGTACAGTCCCGACATAGTTCCCTGCGACTTTTGGCTCATTCCCAGATTAAAAATGCAGCTCAAAGGACACCGAATCGATGACAAAGAGACGGTTGAAACTAATGCGACGAATGCACTGAAGGCAATTCCAAAAACAGACTTCCAGGACTGCTTCAGGAAGCAGAAACACCGCTGGGAACGTGTTATTCAATTAAATAGGGAGTACTTTGAAGGATGTCACTCACCGGATGATAAAGAATAACACCAATGCGGAGATATGAAGGTAGACTCGATATTTTTGGGGCAAACCTCGTATACTAAGAATTTATTATATAAAAAAATTTTTCCAACAAGAATATATTTAATTATTAATCCACCTTTTGTTGATAATATTTAATTGTGTAGTGTACTCTTTGCTCATTTATGGGTTGTTTCTTTTTATAGGTTGAAAAAAACCAAAGTGCGTCAACTATACGGAATGACAGAAACGACAGGACTTGCAACGTGCATCCCGGTTAATGAACATAGAATCGGTAGCATAGGAAAGGTATTTAAAGGCACTAGAATTAAAATTATTGATCCTGAAACTAATGAAATTTTAGGACCTAACTGTAATGGAGAAATATGTATAAAAGGTAAAGTAAAAACAGCGTGAGAAACCCATGTACTTAAATATTTATGTAGAGAACAAATATATTTTGAAAACGCTATTCCAAAAAATATCTTTGAATTTATTTTATAAACTAGCTTTTACCTGTGACTTCGCGCGGAACTTAGGAAATGAAAATTTTTTGAGTAATAAAAGTTCTCTATTTTCTTTATGCAACCTATATCACTACCGATAACCTCTTCATGTCTGTAATGTTTCATCGAAATCAAAGTTTTGCTCGCATAGACAAATAAAACAGCCTAGATCATTCCTGACAATCTTCTGCTTATATCTGTAAAGTTTCATCGAAATTGGTTCCGCCGTTTCGAATATTAGCACGTGTAAACAGATAGAACAAAAGCAGCCCATATCACTCCTGACAGCCCCTATTCATGTCTGTAAAATCGGTTCACATGTTTCGCAGATCAGCTCATACACACAGACAGTCGGACAAAAAAAAAGCAGCCTATGTCATACATGACAACCTTCCCTTCATGTCTGTAAAGTTTCATCGAAATCGATTCAGCCGTTTTGAAGATTAGCCTGTTCAAACAGACAACCAGGCAGAAAAAAACAGAATTGTATATCTCAAGACTTCTCGTCACTTATTATGATGAATTTCCAAAGCTTCGATCCAGTTTCTCGGCTGTGGCTAGTTATTTCTCTTATGGTTGTGCTTGTTACTTCAAAGCAAACCCTAACAAGGACTCCGCACTAGCGTAGGATGTGTTTTTCAGTTTTCTATTCCTCTTGACAAAACCTGCATATAGTTTCATCTGCCTGCTCGATTAGGCTGTCAGAAGGCCAGTAATTATTTTATATTGTCTTGTTGCATTTAAGCAAATCCGTCTCTAGTTTGTTTGAACGCTTAGCTATGAACCGTTTAGTTGATCTGTGTGCCTTCAACCCACCTGGCTGTAACGTTAGTCTGAAATACTGTGGGAAATCTTCTCATAGATATAGATATTTTACTCCCTGATTTTAGGGCAAATAGCACCGCTCCTACACAGCGTGTGTATAAAACTTATTGGTAAACCTTTCATCCATCGGTTTTGCCTTAGTATGTGCCATATAAATTTCGTCAGAGCTGTACGTTAAGGTGGAGTAATCCAGGGGCATGCCCAATGTTTCACCTTCCTCGATCTCTTTGCACAGATTGCTGTATTCCTCCCGATATATTTTATTAATTAGTTTTTATCTATCACCCTTATGTCTAGTAAGTCATTTTTTGGTTTAAACTCCAATTTCTTCCGCACATTTCACACCTTCCCATTGCTATTGTAGTTTTCTGTGTGACTCTCTGAATGTGGATATTCAAAGTCAGCTTCTGATCAAATATTATAAGTATTTAGTTTTCTGAGAGAATTACATTCTGCCGTACTTATAATGCTTTTCATATTGATCAAACACAAGAAACAATCGTTGATTCACGCCAAATTACTGGAATCGCAAAATTCATATCATCCACGGTTTATCTTATTTGCGTGGATGGAAACCAAAATATTTAAGAAATCACATAAACAATAAAACATTCAAGATGATTTAAACATATACTCGGTATATGTATAAATTTACATTTATTGAAATAAAATTAAAGTTCCTCTAGTTAAAACAACTTACATCTTCGATAAACCCACGGATATTTCAAAAAGTACAACTGTGAATAAGTAAGTTATAACAAAATTGGAAGTGATGGAAAAAAACTATTGCAGTTTTATAATGTGGGTAGATAATCGAGCATGTATCACATATTCGCTGTTGTGTAACAATACCAGTGTATAACAGTGTATTAGGGAATTAAACAATATTTGTTTTTTAAAATAAAAGTTCAACACTCAACTCTGTACTGCGATCTACAGCTTTAGAAAATCACTATGGTCTATGATAAAATATTTAGTCATATACGTCGTAGCTAAATAAATTATAGCGTTTTGTTAGGATCTTTTCCTCTCTATATTCACTCACTGGGTTCGAATTACAACATTTCTTTCCACTAATTACTTTTAATTCTGTAATAACTAGTTGTTGACACTTATTAAAAAACAACTTACTCTTAGCTCATATCCTACCTACTTATATAATATACACCCATACAACTTACTATAATAAAAGCCTAGAATCTCCCTAGAAAAATGACTAATAAATGTTTCAGATGTTCAAAATATTTGAGGCTTACTTTTATATCTGAAATAATTTTCATTAACTTAGATATTTTAAAAATAATTTAAAATACATATACCGGCTTCCAGTTAAAGCAAATGTATATTTGAGAAGCTCTTAACTCTGAATTTTGGTTAAGATTGTTGCAGTTTTTTTATGGGTAAACCCAAATTTTAGGACCAACAATTATGAAGGGATACATGGGAAATTTAAAAGAAACACAAAATTGTATAGATAACGATGGGTATCTGCATACTGGAGATATTGGATACTATGATGACGATGATTTCATTTTCGTTGTGGATAGAATTAAGGACCTTATAAAATATAAAGCTTTTCAGGTAAATAAGTCACCTTATTTTATTGTTGGTGTATAAATTTATTCCGCAACATTTTTACTATTAGCGAAGAAATTTCCTATGGGCTTGAAATAAAAAAATCGATTGATTGATTTGTATTTTGGACACGTCAACCCACTAGGACTTTTTAATGTCTATTGAAATAAAAGAAAACCTACACTATTTGAAAGGGAAAAATATTCAACCCACTGTATCTCTGCAAGTAACCAAATTAAAAGTAATTTATACATTTCAAATCCATGAACATACAAAAACTGCTTCACTACAAGAATATGTTCAGCTAAAACCATTTTGTAGCGCTTCTAATATCAAATGACAGTATTCTGTTGACAGTTATTATATGTCAAGTGTCAATATGCCTATTCTATTGTCATCAAAAATAGAGATACATTTAAGTTCGTACATGCAGCTAGAGATATCAACTGCGCTACAGAGGGTCCTAGTAGTAGCACTTGATCCTAAAAAATGATACTGCTGAATGGCCACATTTGAAAGAAACCGTAATTATATTTTAATTAGAACATTTTTGACGATCTCTTTGTTTTAAAAAATAAATTATTATTTTTTAAGGTAATTCCAGCCGAACTTGAAGCTTTCATACTCAAACACGAGGAAGTTAGTGATGTTGGGGTTGTAGGTAAACCAGATGTGAGATGTGGTGAATTACCGACAGCGTTTGTTGTTGTGAAACCTGGAGGACATGTTACAGAGAAAGATATTTACAATTATGTAGCAGGTAAAAAAATACTCGCCAACAGCAAAACTTATGCCAACGTCAAAATAGATATAGAGATAGAAAACTGGTCAATTAGTACTTTCACTCTAGCTGCTACACCTAAAGTACATAATTTCTGTCAGTGACTCATTTAATACCGGTCACCAAAACGAGAAATAAACATCTCAACTATAAATGATTTAAAATTTTGCCGCTCTATTAACAGGGCAGAGACTAAAAGCTTAAAACCCATTGTTGTCATATTTCGCGAGCCTTAAATAGCAATCAGTTGATCGCATTTAAAATAGCTGGGTGATGCTGACCAACAAACATGTACTTGGTTTCTTATCGCGAAGATAATGGATGTGGTAACACATATACACGGAATATCCATCCCAAATAGACTTGAAAATAAGCGTTCCAACTGGGTTTTCGCATTGTTTGAATATTTTATTGATTTATTATTGATTCACGGATAGATTCTATGAGTTCACGTGCTAATTACTATACTTTCGTTATATATAGATATTGTGTTGTGTGAAAAAAGTTTATTATAGTATATATTTAGTGTATATATTTGTGGTAAACTATGGGTATTAACGAACCTTCAAGTAGTGGTGCGCCTACAAAAAAAATAGTCAATTGACGTTAAACAACGAATAATGATTAAAAATGTTTACCATGGTATTCGTGGACGAAACCTTGGAATAACCACTTTGGATGTTGCAGAAATATGTGGACTGTAACGAAAATTTCTTGACGAACGGTGTTCAGGGTTTTAAATGGTCATTATAAAGAAAACAACCAAAAAAAAAGCAAAGCAGACAAGAGGATTCGTCGCAATGTCCATGGTTTCTTTTTCAAAAATGAAATCAACATTTAAAAAAATTAAGACAGAAATTAATAACAACACATCTTTACATAAAATATCATTAAGAGTTTTGAAACGAACTTTAAAAGAAATGATTTTTAGATATCTTAAACGGAATCAAAAAAGCTAACTAATCGGTAAGAATGAAATTGTTTTATGGCGGCGAAAATATTTGAAAACGGGAGTTTTGGGAAAAAGAGAAAAAATTGTATTACACCGACAAAACATGGCACACTGTTGGGAAGGTACGGCAAGATCTATGGAAGGATTTTGGCAAGGACTACGCAATCCTAGTGAAAAAGATCGTCATCTTATAATAACCCATATTCGAAGTGGATCTAGTTTCTTAGATGGCGTCCTTAACCTTTTCGATCCTCGGAACACCGGGAACTCCATAAAGACATGAACGCCGCTGTTTTCGAGCGATAGTTTTTCTCATTTTAAACCTTGTGGGACCCGATTCGGTAGTTGTAATGGACAATGCCCTGTATCATAGTCGACGCCAAGAAAAAATTCCGACTTCAGTATCTAAAAAGACGGACAGGCCAATGGCTCCACTCAAAAAACATTGAATTTGACGAAACAATGCTTAAAGTGCAGTTGCTAGATTTTAGTGGGGGTAAATAAACAAAAATACATCATATACGCTATTAATGAATGCGCGAATCCAAGGGGGGAAGAGGCGATCCCGCCAAGAGCTTCAAATTCACCTGCCTCTTACAGTAGGAACGTGAATGCTACTGGCATTTCCCCCGTCAACAACTCGCTTTGGCTTGCGATCCCCCCCCCCCCGTCGACAACTCGCTTACGCTTGTGAATGCCCCCCCCCCCGAGCTTCGAATTCAGAAAAATAGACAGCCTACTGCATTAGGAACGTGAATGACGCTGACATTCACCCCTCCGTCGACAACTTGCTTTCGCTTGCCATACTGTACTTTTATGATATCACCCCCCTCCCCAAAAAAAAAAGATAGGCTGGATTCGCCCCTGTATTGATGAAATGACTCGGAAAACAGGGTTTAGACTCCGCCGTACCATTGTGAACTTAAGCCAATCGAATTAGTATGGGAGCAAATAAAGGGTAAAGTGGCACGGCAAAATAATACATTCAAAATAGCAAATATCAACATATTATTGGACGAGGCATTTACGAAAGTGACGGTTATTGGTTGAAAAAAATGTTATGTTAAAAAAGAAGAACAAAGAATGCGGGACTTGGACATTTAGATTGAGGCAGTGCTTGAACCATTAATAATCACCATTGACGCTGATAGTTCCCCAGATTCAGATATGTTTCTTTACAGCAATTTTGCCGATGAATAAATGTGAGCTGACATACATTACCTACGTCACACTGCTGAGGATGACGCTAGACGCACTCGGTTGGTCCGAGACGAACAATTCAGAAGGGAAATTCACTGGAAGCCACTCAGAAAAACAGGTGAGCCACAATCTTTGGATTAATATGCATAAAATACCTTAAGGGCTTTTAAAGTGCATATAAAATATTTTAAAATGGCAACCCTACATTGCAAGCAAAATGTAGAAGAGGGCGAAGCAATGGGTGCAACCGGCACCTGAACCAGCTACACTGAATGACGATCAAAGGGTTGTTAAGGCTTAATTGCATGGAAAGTGGAGGCCTTACTGAATAAACTTGAACTGCTAGCAGGCACAGCTAACGGCAAACAAGGAAAATCGGCAGGATCTTCAGTCCGGGGGGTTTCAGTCGGTAAGAATCCAACACTACCATTCACACTTTGAGAAGGTGTCTATGCAAAGTTTCCCTTCCAGAAAAAAAAATTATAAGGATTGATAAAAATGTTAGGAAATAAATTTAACTTAAAATATTTTAATATTCCCACGAAATTTCATCATTTATTATTTTCTGAATGCACACGCCATTGGAATTGATTCCCCTGACGACGCACACACCGGGGCAGTCTATATGAGAGCGATGAGTCACTGACAGAAATTATGAACTTTAGGTATAGTTAGCCAGTTTTGTTTTGCTAAAGGTATTATCAAAATGTATTATAAATGTTAAGAAATAAACTCTAATATAGGAAAATTAGGGAAAATAATTTAGATATAAAGCTTTGAAATCGGTAACAGAATAGTTCCTTCCCGAAAATAAAAAAGAAACATTTTTTCAAGGTTCAAAACTTGGCTTATTATTGCATATGTCATTTTAAACCCCTTACTGTTAAATTAGATTGTGTTAAAAAATTAGAGAGAATCTGGCCGTTAATTTTAAAGGTTAAAATTACTGGAAAAATTGATGGGTGCATATTCCTTCTCGTGCCCTTTGATATAATCACCTTAAAAATTCAATGATGAGATACACATTATGTTCATTCTCTATGGGGTTTATTATTTAGTTTAATGATTAAGAAAGCTACTTAATTAGAAATACTTAAAAACTGTTAATTTGTCTATTTTCAGATAATTTTTCGCAGGAAAAACATTTACGTGGAGGAGTTGTTTTTGTGGACGAGATACCAAAAACACGAGTTGGAAAAATATTAAGGAAGGAATTAAGAAAACTTTTAGTAGAAAACTAAAGGAACAGTGTTTTAATAGTGGTTTGGTTATAATAAAGGGTCTTTATTAATTTACTAGTTTTAATTTCGTTTCCTTTTCGATGCATATATAATATATAGTATAACTAATCAAATTTACTATGAAACATTATATTTGTAAAATACGTCTGACTTGAAAATCACTAGACAAAGTAGAAGGCAAAAATATCAGTTGCACACATTTTGATCGACGCTTGGTTCTTTTATTTCTCTTCAGGATATAAGATTTTTAATTAAAGATTTTTTTTTAAGAAAAATAAAAACGCTAATCTTATTTTATCATTCATTAGCTCTTTTAAACAATTATGCCAAGTTATATTAACTGATATGTCATTGGAA
The DNA here is from genome assembly GCA_034092305.1 of Diaprepes abbreviatus. Taxonomy (NCBI): domain Eukaryota; kingdom Metazoa; phylum Arthropoda; class Insecta; order Coleoptera; family Curculionidae; genus Diaprepes; species Diaprepes abbreviatus. The sequence continues at coordinate 8,142,960 of JASJET010000218.1, forward strand.
GTTATAACGTCAAAAATAAAATAATTAATGTAAATCTATTATTGTAAAAAACGGATGCTTGAGCATTATTACTGGTATAATTAAAAAAAAACTCGATACTCGAAAAATAGACAGGTCGTTATAATAAAAAGTTTAAGCAAGTCTATTCGCTGCACATGAGTCAAATGAAGTATAATACCATTTGATAAATTAAATTAAAATACTAATAAAAAGTAATATACTTTTAAAATAAGGCATTTACCACTGAAACAGAAAATATCATAAAAGAAAAATTAAGTACAGAACTTCATTTGACTCATTTAAATCAGCTGGTCGTGACTACTGTGTGATTTGGCAACGTTGTGTTGATACTGTTTATGTTTATCTTCGAGACAGTCTAACCTTACTCTTTCTTAATAAAGCTTACAAAATAGTAAAATGTTTACTTATAATATTCGAAGGTCTCATGGTAAAGATGCTAGTACATTTGTAAGTCTCAAACATAAACAATGACGTCAGAATATAGTGAATGCAAAAAACATAAATTAGAAGAAAATTTCGCTCCACAAAATATGTCTTCATATCTGAATGATAAAAATGAAATGTATTATTACTGATGATTTGTGATATAAAAATTATATCTTTAAGATATGATAGGAAATTTTTGGGTTAGTATTTTTCATGTAAAATACATAAAATGTAATGGTATAAACTTAGTTCATACAAGTAGTTTTAAAGACATGTCCCACAATAAACTGCCGCGATCGATTTCTTGGAAAAGACTGGATTTTTTTTTTAATTTGACAGTTTACTAAAGTCGATGGTGGCAATTCGACTAAAATATTTTCAAAATGGTGGTATTTCCGGTTATAACGGAAGTTGATATCTTCTGGCTTATTTTAAATGGAACACCTTATGTTATTTCATTTTTAAATTCTACGTAAAATTAAAGACATATTTCATGTATAATGCCTATACTTAAGTGAACTGTTTTTGAAATATTTTAAATTTAATGTCAAAAATGGCGTTTGCAGGCCTAAATATAACTATCAATTTCTCCTACATTTAATTGGGGTTGGTTTCCTTCCAGAACGGTATCTACTTTAATGTTCTGTGTTGAAATTTTGATAATAAATAAATACATGGCGAATGGTCTATATTTAAAATTTTACACTTTGCCTAGGGGAAAACAATGAAATAAAACAAGTAATCTGAATTTATTCTTTTATTACTTTTTCAAAAATTAGCTACCTATTAATACATTCTTGCTTCGAGAGTATTTTAAAAATTACTTTCTTATATAAGAAAATTTGTTAATATTACCCTGTTTAGTGTATTATTAAATGTTATCTGTCAACGCTAATGATAAAAATGACCAATGTCATTTTAAAGGTACCAAGTCACTTTGAAAAAGTATTTGTACTTTTAAAATAAGTATTTAACTGAAATAATAAGTTAACATAAAAATTGTTGTGCTGCCTTATTGTTTGAATCTCAAAATATGATTTCGAACCAGCTGTTAGTTAACAAAGATTAACCAACTGTAAAAGGACGTAATAAGAGAAATTGGATACAACAAAACTAACCAATTTTTGAAATTAGTATAATTGGAATAAGAAACATTATAAGTCTTATTTTTAGATATGGAAATGACCAGTCATAAGGTTCAGTATTTTTCGTGACCTGATGACTGTTTATAAAAATGACTGGTCATTTATAGCCCTGCAGCTTACTTGTATGGAAACTTGTCTTTTAATTCCTGAGGAATTTTTGAGATCAGGTCCTGATGATTTACATTTTTCGTAGTAGCAAAAACACCCTGAGCATCTGGATAGGAGACATTTCTACAAAAAATAAACAAATAAGTCATCTTTCTATCATATATACAGAGTGTTCAGAAATTCCGTTTGTATACTTCAAACGGAGATTCTAGATATGTAAAAAGTTCATATGAACATAGATCCGCATAAGAGAGCTATGGTCGTTAAGGGAGGACCCCGAACACGGGCTTTTATTTAATATCTTTGGAACTGCTTGAAGCACCGATGTGTTTTCTAGTATTCAAAATAACGTTAATAAATGCTAATTTTTAATGTTAAAAGTGAACTCCAAATTTAGTAAGGGGCATTACGACAGGGGGCGGCCTAGTTTATTTATCCCTATTTTTGTCACGACACTTTTATAAAATTCTCCCTGAAAGTTATGAATTTACAAAACTATTTACATAAATAAGATATTTTTGTAAGAAAATCATTACAGTAATAGTTGAAGAGAAAACCCGCTTTAATTAAATCAGTGCGTAATCCCTGATTTATTTGTATTTAAAATAAGCATCGAAGTAGGCTTGGGACGATTATAAATTTAAAGTAGCTTGTGAATAATGTCAAAATAATAAAGAATCACAATTATCTGCCTCATTTGAAAGCTCTAGTCAAAAGAATTTTTTGAAAATTTGTGTTTTCAAGGTCTAATAAAAAAAACATACCATAACGTTCAATTTACTTATTACAATAGTTCTTAGTTGAACAAAAAATAAAAATAAAATTAACTGCCTTAACTAGAAAAAGTTACAACCAATGTTCAAAAACTTCCACTCATCTCAATGTAGGCAACAAGTTCCTGTTTGTTCCGAGTTTCTTGGCACATTTCGACAGGTACTGAGTAAACCAAGGACTTTAAATAATCCCCAAAAAAAAAATAGAATAGTGGATTTAGATCCGGTAAACAGGGAGGCGAAGCAAACGGTGAAATAAGATGGAGCCCCATTGTGCATAATGTATCCAATCCTCGATTAGGGTACATCTTCAAACAAGCCTGTCAAAACATCTAAAATTCCTATAAATATGCGGGCTCATCTAAACGTTGCGTCATAATATGGGTCCTGTTATTCGATCTCCCAGAATACCTGATTGATTGAAAATTTGTTTTGAAATCGATCTTTGAAAAATATGTGAAGATTTTCACCTGCCCACACATGGTTATTATGAAAATTTACAACACCTTGACGCGTAAACCCCTCCTTCCTCTGTAACGAAAACTTTATTAAGAAAAAAATCGGTGTTGGCGAGATGTCCGCTGCAATTTACTACATTTCCACGTAGTACTCTTAGGATTAAGCTCTTGTAAAGTAATTATTCGTGTAGGTATAGCCAGATTGGCTGCAACAAGTTCTAGTATTCTTTCTTCTGCTTGCAGGATTCGAGTAGTACGGCTTATCCACAGTCATTTTCTTTTAAGCGCGGGTGTAATTTAATTCCTCGCAAGGAATTTGCCTATTTGGAAAGAATTCTCTATACAATCTGCCAACTTCTTGACCACAACAATTAGTTTTTCCATACATAAAAGGCATATGAGCTAATTCCAACATTTTAATTCAATTTATATCTTAAAACACAAATTTTCAAAAAATTCTTTTGACCACAGCTCTCAAATAAAACAGATTATGATTCTTTATTATTTTGATATTAACTACTTGAATTTTTTTGGCTTCAAATTTATACTGTCATAAGCGAACTTTGATGTTTAGTTTAAATGCAAAAAATCAGGGGGTTTTCTCCTAAACAATTAGTGTGGCGATTTTTTACAAGAGGATCTGTTTTGTGTAACTAGTTTTGTAGAATCATAATTTTATGTAGAATTTTAAAAAAAGTGCCCCTGACCAAATTTACCCGTCCACTCTTAACATAAAAAAAAAATAGATTTATTGATGTTAGTTTGAATACCAGAATTTAAATAAAAACACGTGTCCGAAGACCGTCTTTAAAAGGCCATAGCTCTCTTATGACGCATTTGAGGACCTATTCTCATATGAAATGTTTTTCAGTTTTCGTATGTAAAATCTCTTTTATTCATGAACGGAGTTTCCGGACATATATATAAAGAAAAAGGCAAACTAGAACGGAGAAATTTTTTTGAATTGCAAATTCGTAAAATATCATTTTTGGAACATACAAATCAAGGGAACATAGTGATTTTAACTGTGTTGCTTCCAAATGTAACTATTTTACTTTATGTTTGTCATCTTAATCCTATACTTCTCAAATTAAATTTGTTTAAAGTTTAGATCTTCAAAGTAAATATTATTGCGATACTCTTTTATACTCACTTTGAATATTCATATTCTTTTCCATGGATGTCAGTCAAAATACCACCCAAAGCTCGCAGAATTCCTTCTGGGGCACATGTATCCCATTTTTTACATCCAGGACTAGCAAATACATAAGCATGTGCCTTTCCTTCCAATAACATTAATACCTAAAGAAAATGGTAAAAGATGTTTTGAAATAATTATATATCAAAAAGTTTACACCACATTGAATATTATATCTAAGTTTTGTATAATGCATTACCAAAATTGTACTTGTACTTTTTATAACATCACAGCATACCCAGAAAAACAACTTATTGGAAAATCACAATGGTTTTATATTATGGTTAAAAAGATTGTTACAAAGTAAGCAATGGGTATAATATTTGCTTACCTTATGTCCAGCACCACCAACTCTAATTATTTCACTGGGATTTAATGCTTCTAAAGTCTTATTAACTAAGGCATCTGCGTGAGATCTTGTTGTACAGATAATAAACTTATCTGCTGGGGGTTCTGTAAGGGTAAAACCTCCTACTCCTAACCCTATTAGTCCCCATAAGGTCCTGCCTGAAATATAAAAATATTTATCAAAAATCGTACTTTGTTATCTTCAATCTATTAAGTTCCAGGGGCATGATAACAATTTAATTTCAAAGAACTTACCAATACCATTTTTCTCAACTTTATAATTATAATATGGTTGATGAATTACTCCCCCAACTGCTTTACCATGTACAGCTAAACCTATAAGTACTGTCACATGGTCAAGTAATCCCTAAAAAATATTCAAACTCAATTCAAAATATACCAAATAAAATTTATATTTTATAAAAGTAAAAGCAATGGATAATATAAACAAACCATACATAAATTATAAAAGAAATAATAATATATACATACAGCATAAAATACAAAGAAAAGGAAATGGTAACTGAATGAATACACTATAAATTTTCAATATTCGCTTATATTAGAATCTATCTTCAAAATACTCTTCGACTTTATAGTAAGCCCTACTAAAAGGATTTTTGTTTTGTTTTTCTCTTAAAAGTTGTAAAGTTATTTATTCCCTTCACGTTATCAGGTATCAGGACTCATGACTTCTTAGTCTTGTTCCTTAATTTAACTAAAGGGAATGGGCATTTTTGTAGTATGTTTTCTTTACATGAAAAATCCAATCTATCTCCCCACAATAACATTGAAAATATTTAAACTTCTTTTTGCAATAAATTCTTCTGGTTTTAGGAACCCAACAGATGTATTTTTGGTTATTATAATCTATGAAAGTTCTTTTTTTTTTCTCGAAGATGGGACTGACTTTCCCACATTGTAATATATTTATATACTTACTTGCGTGTATTCTGATGTTCCATCTAATGGGTCTACCCATACTACAATGTCAGCTGGGTTCACTGTGGAAAATTCTGAAGGACAATTACTTGCCAGTACAGATTCATCTAGTTCTGTTACTATCCAGTCTGATGGTACCTACAAGAAAATAACAAAACTCATGATGAAATAACTTTGAACATATCCCTGTAGAATTGGCATAATGTCAGAACCAGGGCCTGATTGTTTGAATGCTGAATAATGTAATAATATTTTTATTCTTATCTGAACAAGTGTTAATAAACAGTAGATATTTAATTTCTTGGTACACATATACCGATTTTATGCTATGCTACTACTTAAACGAGGATCATATGATTGGTACTTTAATTCAAGAATACATAAAAGTATGAATTTATGGTTGCTTAAATTATTATTATTATTATTATTTTTAATATGTAAACAATATCTAACAATATTTACCAATAAAAATAAGTTTTTACATACACTTTTTGTTAATATTAATTGCAAACATCCCATTTATAGTAATTTCTAACACTTAAAAGCACTGAAATGAGTCACGACAAGTAATTAAGCTGAAAGAAAAGATAAGTAAACATGGTAGTCTGTCAAACATCAAAAAAGCCTCTCCCTCACCGACCATAAACAACTTTCAAACAAATCTATTATTGTTTAAATCTATAGTGTATGATCGAAGTAAAATAATATTACGATTCATGGGATGCGTAGACAAAACCATTTAAAAAATGCTAAACTAGAAAATAGTTTTTTAAATAAAAGTGAACATTTATAATTGACAGTAAACCATGAAAGCCCACAAATTTTTCCAAGGGCATAACACAAAATGCTTATTATTACTGACATAACAATAGACAATAGCAAAATCAATTCATGTAAAGGTTATTATTTGTAAAATAGCAATTATTAAGTGAAAATTTTAAGAAAAAATATGCAACGGTTAAATAAAACCCAGTCCAAAAACAAAACTATTATAAAAAATAGGTAAAAATTAAATTTATAAAACAGGGCAGCAAATATTTTTAGTTTGGGATAATTTGTTTTATTATATAATTTTTGATTTCCTTCTGCAATAGGGATGTAATTATTGTCTCTTGTTTCACTTTAGGGGTACCCCATAATTACCTCATCTGTAGCAATACTTGGCCCTTCTTCTCCAATGACAGTAACTTCAGGAAACAATTTCGACAGTGAAGCAACAATGCATCTCTGAGCAGACCTATCAGCCTCAGTTTGCAGATCATTCCTTCCAGAACCCTTCAATGAAAAAAAATTACAATATTTTACATGAAAAAAAAATAATACATTTCTATTCTATAAACCAAACTATTTTATCACCCTTTGGCTGCCTACCTTATACTAAACTTACAATTACATTTCAATTCTCTTTTGAAGTTTAAAATATATATAAAGTTCACTATTTGGTCAGTTATAGAAACAATAAGAAAAAATATACCTTTTCCACAATTCCCAAGTCTCCTTTATTCATAACATCTTTAATAATATTTCCAGCTCTGGTAGCTACTTTAGCTGAAGAGGCCAAAAGTCTTAGAATTAGTGGAGTATTTTGTGCCATATTCTCATAACAATTTGTATAAAAACCTTCTGATAATATGAATAATCTAAAATTACACTCACAATAATTATACTTTAAAATTTTCAAACAATAGAATAAAGTGAACAGTTCTGTTATCTTCCCAGGCCAATTTTAATAGATTTAGTTACTGTACATATACAATTGGAAGTTATGGAAAAAAAATAAATTACAAATTTTAAATCTATAATATAAATCTGAAATGAAAACCAATTTATCAATACAGAAAGTGCAAAAATAAACATACAGATTGATACTTACACTGTAAGAAAACTCAAGGAAATATTTTGAAATAATTTTAAGATAAGCATATTAAATTCTTAAACAGATATTTAATTACATGCTTCAGCAGTTTTATCTAATGTAAACTTTAAATTAAATTTGCGGCTCAGGGCCTCTTCCCTATTTTTTTTCTTCAAGAACCTTGCGAACATTTAAATATTTTAGAAAGAAATTATATTTAATTTCATCAAAACAACCAGGAAATTAAAATAATATTATTAAATTACAAGACTTGTTTTAAAATATTATAAATATACGGCAATAACAAAAATTTAAATAATTCTACACCTACCTAAAAAACTGAAAGCCCAGCCATCATCAACAGAGTTGCCAAATTTTTGTTTGATTGAAGTCTTTGAACATTGTACTGGAAGTAGTAGCATTTACTATTTCACTCACATTAAACGGAAGCAAGTGAGAAAGAGAGAACATTAATAGCAGTATATACTATCCCTCTCGCCCCGACAGTTTAGTTTTGTTTTCTCTCTTCATCACTATATTTCTAAAACGTGCGTGTGCCAATCGCGTTCGGAACGACAGAGATAGCCTATACTGATATTCGCTCTCTCTCTTTTCGCCACTTTTCGCAAGTGAAATACTGTCACGAGTAGCATTAATTTTCTTATTTGAGCCTCAGAACAAAAAAGTTAGTTCTAGAATACATGGATGAAGGCATCAACCAAAAGCAAAGTATTTCTTGGCATAGCCTGAGATAGCCCAATTGACGATCAACGGCCAAAGCTGACAACTATGACCAGTAAAACATCTGTTTTTAATAACCTAACCGCCAATTTTTTTATTACCAGTTATAAGTGATAAACATAAACTAAAGTATTAGGGCTATTCTTTTGAGTCATTATCACTTTCACTTCTATCACTTGAAGTAATCATGATCACTTCAGCCCAATGACAAGTAAATGCATATTCAAAAGAACAAGAAGTTATCAGTTTCACTTTGATCAATTGATAATTACTCAAAAAAATATAGCCATTATCAATTACTCTTATGTCTATGGTAATAAGATCGAAATTGTGTTGAAAATACTGAAAACATGTACGTATAAAATTATGTATAATATATGACTGAAAATGGCTATATTCTTGAGAGTAATTACCATTTGATCAAAGTGAAAAAAATGTAACTGATAACTTCATGTTCTTTTGAATATGCATTTACTTGTCAAATGATAGAAGTGAAAGTGATAATGATTCAAAAGAATAGCCCTAAACTTGACAAGTGTCAAGCACCCTTATAAATATCGATTGTAAAAATCATGGATTTCAGAAAATAAATGGATAACAGGTGGTAATGGAGCTGTCAAACGAAAAATGTCCGGAGTATGCTCTGCGCCATTTTGGGTAAAGTGACATTTTGGCACGTCAAATTAACCGTCAAGTCAAAAAATAGTGTCATTGTTATTATTGCGAAATAATCTTTGTTTTTCCTTGGATTAAATTTATTTTAAATAATTTAATAACCAAGTAATATGCACCAAGCCATCAGTTAAATATTTAGGTGTAAATATAGACCACAAAATTATCTTCAATTGGCACTTTGAAACTGTTAAACAAAAAATGTATACAAAGGGCCAAATACCTTAGGAGCCTAATATACAAAGAAAAAGGCATATCAAGAAAAACAACTCATATATACAAAGCAATGTACTGACTTTAATAGGAATACATACCTCCTATATACAGTAATTGCAGGAAGCCAGTACTCATAAAACTTGAAACGGTAGAAACCACTGCTCTATGTAGTATTACTAAAATCCATCGTCCTAGCTATCCACCAATCAATTATTGTATGAATTCACTAAACATCTAGCCGATTATTGCCAGACTTCCTGTCCTGACAAGTAAGTTTGAAAGAAAACCTGAAACTTGACCAGTGCTAGAGGAACTGTGTACGACCAGGGGCTGGAACCATAGGAGAGCCCGAAGACCCCCCATTAATGATACTATTCAAACTTTAATATACTTTTTTTATTATTTTGTGAAGATTTGTAGGGGCTTGAAGACCAAACGTACTATAAATAAGCTTTTTATTCTGAAGGACCTCGTTTGTTGGCTTGTAGGGTTCAAATTTATATGTCCTAATAAATTATAATCAATAATATTTATTTAGTTGTACTGTAGTATAGTGTTTAACACAGTCTAAGGAAGTAAAATGTTGCATTTAACATTATTTGAATATAAAATTGAATGTTACTTATTTAAATAAAAGTTTTAAATATCTTACAAATTGTTACTTCTCAAATTTTTGATAAGTTGTGTTGATGAAAACAATTATGTTACACTTAACTGTTTTAAAGTAAGATACTCGACCGTTTGGGGATATAGGGACACAAGTGTTTATGTTAAATCCTTAATTAGAACTAGCCGTAGAAAAACAATTTTTAAACAGCACGCTCATACTATTGAGATATGAACAGAATTTAGTGTAATAATTTTGTATGTCTATAATCACAAATTTACTTGAAATTTGCGAAACATTCAACTTTCTAAGGAAATTTTAATTAGAAAATACTGAAAATAACGGGGTACTACCTAATTAACATTTCAAATGTTTTTTCAAAAAATAAATCGTTTTGAAGAAACGGTTCGTCAACATATTGCTTTTTTTAAGGACTAGTTACTTTTAACAACCAAAAATATAATAAAAATTTTTAATTTATTTTTACGACCGACCAATAGTATGACAGACGTCCACACATAACAATCAATTGACACAAATTGGATAAGTTGGGTAAGATTATAACCTAATACTGTCATTTTATCTCTTTCTACTATTCGTCTCGTTCAACTACCTATGTCGATGAAATTTCGGAAATGTATGCAAATTTCTTCAAATCTTGTCAGTGGGAGGTAAACGATTACGTTTAGTCCTTATAATTTTTCAGTGACGACAGCGTATTCACTGTTATTATAACTTCACCTTACCCAAAATGGCGCATAGCATGGTCCGGACATTTTCTGTTCATTTGACGATCAGTACATATACTTTATAAGTGCGTGCACATGCCTAATTTGGCCTTGACAGTTGACAGCGCAACGATTCTCGGTTTGTTTATTCACCCACGGATTTCAAAAAATTTAGATGTGCCTGTATTCACCTCAATATTTCTTTTTTGTTTGTAGACCTCTAAATCCTCGGGCGTTCCAGAATTGACATGCCGTTTGTAACTAACATTTCTAGCATTTGCAGCAGCCTTAACTCTGTATCATTCAAACATTCCTTATACTTTAGAAAATTTATTTAAATAGTTCCTTTTGATGCCACATCATTAAAAATGTTCATCAAAGTTGAGTGAAAGTTCTGGTATTTAAGGTTAATATAACATTTATATAATAGTTTCAATTTATCAGGGATAATTTATAATTCATAGTACTATAATTTCTACCCCTATTTCTTATTTCTATAGATTTTTGCAAAAAAAATAGTTAAATATTTTTCTGGTAGATAACTCTTTTAGTGTAAGTAGTAGAAAAACAATCGAGTAAACTGAATTTTGCGTTATACTTTAAGAAGGCTTGTAACCTGGAATAAAAAAGGTTAATTCAGGGTTGTAACATAGACGTAGAAGAAATTAAATAAAATAAATTTTATTTAATCTAGACTGCGGACCCTTATGGAGAAAGTTGGCTCACGCTTAAAAAGAGATGGGGCGTTTTCGCGCAACGGACCTTTCTTTCTATAGGCGGAGCCAAGAGGCTGCGTAGACGTGATTCCCCTCTAAGAGGGGATAGAATCATTTCCGCAAAAATGATTTGACAGTTGCCAGCTGTATTTTTTGGTTGTCAGTGATCGGGTAATGAGAAACGTATTAACTTTAAATTTTAGTTCTTTTGCATTAATTTTCTGTAATAAAACTTGTTACTTAATGTAAAAATACTACAGGAAAAAGACAAATCATGCATTGGACCTCAATGCAAATCGAGGAAAGGCCAAGGAATTAAATTTTTTTCAAGTTGCCGTTACATGATACTTCAGGTAAGTCCACACGTTATTTCATATCTGCAAGAACAGGTTTTCCTAATATTATCTTGAAAAACATGTACATACGAGTATTTTATAAACTATTTTAAAACCCGCCTATCAATAATTTGTATTTGTTTTGGTCTAATCAAGGCTTGTAATTTAAAAGCCTTTTTTTCTTGTATAATAAAGTTAACTACTTATATAGTTATTTTTCATGTATGTTTTTTATAATTAGCATTTATTTTTAACAAAATGTGTGGCTAAAATTAGACTCTTTTTTTTAGTTGCAAAATTTGGTTTGCTCCAGACAAGGTTTACTTGAAAAAGACCCTAGAGATGTTTTTCAAATTTAGTATGTGATTTTGAGAATAAAAACAAAAGTCATGAGTAATATTCCTACAATATGGTTTGCCAATGCTGTACCTATCATATTCCCAGCTTGTACAATTATCTCTTTTGTCTCAACTGATGGGTCATTTGAGGAAACACCTACCAGATTTTTGACATATACTGGTGAGTATGTATATAGGTCTTCTATTCATTAAATTTTGATTGCCATGATATTACTATTTTTCTTTTTGTATGTAAAAAAAATTCTTGAAACAAATTACAGTAATTATTTGATATAGTGGAAACACTGAATTTTTCTCTGATCTTTTGCATACCCACGTTGGGGTCATAGAACATGAATCTGAAGTTTTTTTTGGCAGTTGCACATAGTTTATCTAAAAAAATATTTTCCATTTCATATATTTTTTGAATTATTCTTTAAATTTTTCCCCTCTTATTAAAACACATTTACACATTCTGAACTATAACACAGTTTATATAAAACTACATAACATTCTATAAACATATAGTTGAAAATACTAAAAATTGAGCAGAATAAAAAAAAGCAAACAAGTGTAGGCTATATCGCCAGACAAATGCAATGTTGACGTGTAGTTCATCCTTGTTGCATGTTTTTTGACAATAAATCCTATGATCGAGAATGTAATAAAAAGATGCATCAGATTGATAGGAAGAGAGACGGACGCACCCTAATAACCAGTTTAGATTTTGGTTTTTATTTGGTCTTCTTTTTATAAGCCATTTTTACGTACATAAATACTGTAGAAATCTGAACTAACCTGGCTCCTACTTATTGTTTGAGGGAGGATAGATTTGTTCTATGTATAAAAGAAATATATAGTACATCTCTTAATTTGTGGAAAATTTGACTTACGCCAAACAATTTCAGAACGGTTTCTCTAATTTTGACTTTATGTACTCTCTTTTTAATAGTCAACTGGTTCTTTACTTAATATTCAGTTTTGTGATTAAAAGAATAAATGGAGCGAGTTGCTGTTCAGAGAAGTGCAATTTGATGGTCGTTGAAAAACGCAAAGTACCAATTTTACTGCAAAATTCAAAGTCCTTCACGTTTCGTTTCAGCTTGATTTTTAGTGTTTTCTGCTATATTATTTTAACCAAATTTATTCTTATCCAAAATGTTCAATCGTGTTTTAGTGCGAGTGTGATTATTCCAAGAAAAAGTTAAGAAAATACAATATGAAATTGAAAGTATTTTTTGGGAAAATTATATGCGACCGCCAAAAGAAAACTTCAGATTCATATTTTACGATCCCAAATAGCGGATATGCAAAAAATTCGGTGTTTCCACTAGTTCGTGTAATTACCCAAATTACTAATACTAAAAAGACACAGACACAAAAGTTTAAATATTTATTTGTTACTAATAATAATAATAATCTTAATTTCTGATCTTGTTACATTTGTCCCATGAAATAAAAACAAAATTAAAAAAACAGCGTCACTATACTGTTAATAAATCTACATAGAAGATTATTTTTTTGTTTTTTAAATAAACTACTTCTAATTATTTGTTTTATCCATACATAAACTCATAAATTTGACTATTATTTAATAGTAAAAAAAATACATTCAATATGCTCCCTAAGAGTATATAAAAAAATGTTAAAAATATTTCTATTATGAAAGTATATTTTTTATCCAAATATAAAATTTATTCACCATATATCTTATTACAGTTAAGGAAAGTCCATATTGGAAACGTTCTGTTGATTCTGATCCACTATCAAGTATAAGGGAACTTTTTCTTTTATTATTAGATGATAAAGAAAATACAGGCGAGTAAATAATTGTAATAATGCTGCCAAAAAATTATTGCTGAAATATGTTAAAAAATAATTTTCCTGTCAAATTAAAATATAATTTCAGTTGAATTTGTACATACAAAAAATGCCTGTTATATTTCACTCAGCACAAATATTAGACTTGTTCGTACATAAATCATAATTAACAATAATAGTTGGTCGACAGATTGCCAACTGGTGTTAGACAATTTAATTGACAAGGACTGGTTTCTGATTGTTCTGTGATTGGAGAGAATATTTAAATTGATTTTTTTAAATAAATATGTTTATTTTAAAAAGTGATATGTTGCATATTTTAGGTGGAGCTCATACTGATGAAGCGTAAAAGCAAATAGGTTGGATTTTATTGCACAATGACCCCTTTATAATGAAGACTGACTTTCACCCAAAACCTCAAATGAAGTGTTAAAAAAAGATCCACAACAATTATAGGTGACATCATATGATTAAAAAAATGTTTCGTCCTGGCATTATCAACAATGCTGCATTTAAAGCATAACATCATAAATTGCTTGTGTATGAATTGGACAGATATTGTATGTTATGTATACATGAGATGGCCATCAAAGCAAACTAATATTATAATTATTATTATTTATTATTACAGCAAAAAAAAATTAAATTACATTATTACAGCAAAAAAAAATTAAATTACATTATTACAGCAAAAAAAAAATTAAATTACATTATACATTTACAATATAAGCAGAGATGAAATTATTGCTCTATATGATTTTGGCAATGAGAAAAAAAAATTGGACCTAAAACGCATTTGATATAATGGTTAGGGAGACAGACCACTGTCAACTTTTTTTTTTTGTAAATACACCCCTAAAAGGTAATGAAATCATTTTGATCTTAGAAGAATGTGTAAAAAAATTATATATTATAGATCTAAATATACACGCCCTGTCAACAGACATGGAATTTTTTCCAGTTATTTTGAAATATATCCTAAAAATTATGAATTTAAAATTGCTGGTATTAAATAGGTCTATCCATTTGATCCAGTACATTTACAAAAAGCCACAAATAATATGGTTATTCATATATGTTAACTTATAAAATAACGCACATAAGTTGTAGGTCTTATTTTTTTTTTTGTTTCACACGAACTTTAAAAATAGTTTAGGTCTTAGGGTATCTTATATACATAAATTCACAGAACTTTGTTACCTTCATATATATATATATATATATATATATATATATATATATATATATATATATATATATATATATAAATTTATATATATATATATATACATATACATAAATTTTTAAAGTTAAGAAATGGTTGCTTATTGTATTTCATTATATATTTTCTGTAATATACTGTTTCTTTTGAGTTCATACTGTTATTTCATTAGTATATTAGTTCCAGTACTTGGACAGTACTGCAAAAAAAGGACAGACATAATAGAACTGAAAGTTAAAAACATTTATAATACTGTAGAAAGGGGTATTAATTTTTTAATCTACAAATTCTATATCCTTAAAGAAATTTTGTTTGAGATTTCTTATCATATAACGGTCTTGATTCACTATGGAATTTTGGTCTGGAGTGGGCTGTACAGTAATGTTCTGAATAGACTGAATATAACACAAAAATTTATTTTAAAACAATATATAAGAATAATAGATTGTATTCAGTGAACTGTTATTTTCTGGTGATATTTGCAAAATAAGAATTTTATAGGTAATAATTGTAGCATTTATTCAATAAAACTCTTGCTAGAGTGAAAAATGACATACAGATCACAATAAGTCATAATAACATATTTTCATCCCACAAAAAAGAAAAAATAATTTTTGAATTATTAATAAGCAAACTTCTTGACGACTACAACTGTTTTAACATTATATCAAAAAAACTAAAATTAAGTCTTCTAGATTCTGTCTGTTCCCCTCAGACAAGCTACTATTTTAATTTCCACTGCACCTCCTGGCAACAAAATCCTATAATAAAAATGAAAATTAGTTTCATACATTTGACAAAAGATCTTTTTCAATATAAACTTGAATCATAAGTTTAAGAGCTAATTGTTAAAATTGAGGTCAAAATATGTTTTTAAAACCAAACATGATTTTAGATGAATATAATTTACTAGTATTTTTAAAACAGAGTGTTACATTTTATTGTTCTATTTGAAAAACCACTATTACATATTTCCTTGTATGATATTTAACCTGGATATTTATTTATATAAGATTTATACAGGTTGTTATCTTTTTAAAAAAATGTTACAGATCATGGAATTAGTAATGAAAACTTTTATTCTGAGCTTTATACTTGGTTACGTATGATAGGATTAAGGGAAACTGTTTAATCAATTAACTATATCTCAAAAGGAACTTCTTGAAGCTTTTAACAGCATGAAAAATAAGAAAATACTAGTTCCAGATGGAATATTAAGATTCTTTTTAAAGGGATGCAGAGACTTTCTGCAATTCTGAAGAGCGACTATATATAATAGGGTCAATGATATGTCTGTATCAACCTGTGATGGTATTTGAAATAAATAATAAACATATTATTACCTTTCTTTATCAGCATCATCTTTAGGGGAACCAATATCTTGTTTTGGTATAGATATTTCCGAATATGTATAATCCATGCTGACAGGCCTTCAATAAAAAAATTTATTGTATTTGTTAAAAACAGTAACATCAACATTTAGAGTGTTTTTTTTTCTACGGGCAAGACAAATATGATTATTGGAAGAAAATTAATATTATTTAGTAACTATACAAAAAATACTGAAAATGCGTAGAAGTTAAATTTTATTAAATTTCTAATTTCAGGAATATTATTTATTATAACCTTATTTTTAAAATGTAAACCAATAAATTCTTACTCTTTGGTGGCAAAATAATCTCTCGAGGTACAAGGAATATGTGTAGGTCTGAAAATATATTCATTTTACAAATTGAACCATCAGGTGATGACAAAATCATCTCTCGAAATACCAGGAATTTTTGCAGGTCTGAAAATATATACATTTTATAAATTGTACCATCAGGAAAAAAGTTTGATAAAATATCAAGTAGTGCAAGGTGTTATTTTTTTTTAAATGTTAGTACATTATTGTTTTAAATAAGTTAGAAAAAACAAATAAATGGTTAAAAGCAAATATATTTAAAGTGATATACTGAAGACACATTTTTTCATGCTATTAGATCAACAAATTATTGCAACTTGACTTAAGCCTGTGAGTTTTACTTATGCTCTTCTGACATAAATGTCTATACATAGTAGCTAGGAAGTGCTCTTTAGTTATTTATTTGGATAGTATTCACTAATCTACATGATATAATTTCTTGAACTCGAAAATTGCTACCTTAAAGTTTCAATTTTACAAAACCACGCTCTTGAAATAGATACTGACTTGAGACAGAAAGAAATATATATAAATACTTATAAGTTGCTTTTGTATATAACAATTAAAAGAAGAAAATCAAAACTTACAGTTCAGCTTGAACTCCCCTTTGTAATAACAAAGATTTTCTTTGTTTTACGTTGAGCCCAAGGTTAAGGCTAGAAATAGCTCCACATTTTAATGACATCCTTCCTCTTAGTGTTACAGTGTATCAGTTTTAATCCAAAGGGCATGACATATGCAATTAAAATGAAAAGATTTCTTTGCCTCTGGATATGACCAGCAAGTGTTTATTTAGACACGATATCTATTCTTTGTTAACCTATAAGAGATAAGAAAATAATCAGCCCAAGAAGTTTTTAGTTAATTACATTCAAAATATCACAAAAATGAGAAAGGCCTGCAATGTTGAAATTATTTCTGACTTTTTACGATTGTTGCCCAAAATGTATAACTGGATTTTGTTTTATAATATAGAGAAACTTTATAAATCATGCAATCCATTTTTTTCAATCATAATATCTAAAATATTACACACTTGATTACTTGATAGTATAATGTTATTTTGTCTTTAATTTATTTAAATTAAAGGAAGAGCTACTATAAATCTAGACATGTTAAAAAAATTAGATTACTAAAATAGTATGAGAGACAATTAAGATAATGCAATAGAGAATTATGAAAAAAAAAATTTTAAAGGTAAAAATGATAATTACAACACCAGGCAACTTATATAATTTTATTGTGAAATACCTGGACTAAATTCTTTACTGATAAGTCATTACATCTACGACAAATAAAAAATAAAGACTAATTATGAAGTACATAGGTAATAGCATGCAAAAACTAGAATATGTATCACCTAATAGTTTTTGTCAGCTCCGTTCTATTAACATGACTGTTAATAATGCTTATTGAGCATTTTAAACCTCACGACCACTATTAAAATCATCCAGTCAGAACTAGACTAACATTTAAATGTTCTATATTAAAATAACTTATTGTATGTAAAAATTTATATTTTAATTGGAAACTTAAAACTGTCAACTCTTCTTTCCAACAATAGATTAACTTTTGAATCCTTTAATAAGCAACTACTTAAAATTATTACTGCAGTCTTTATAAGTTCTGTTATGATAAAAATACTGCTGAAATATTTTTACAGCAAAACTTTTTTCTAAAATATACGCCACAAAATATGAACGCCGCCTGTTTAAAAAACTTCAAAACAAATATGTTTGCCATGAATACTTCAAAAATAAAATTAAATAATAAGTACTTACCTAAACGTAAGTAAAGTATCCCATTAATATCCAACAGGTTTTTCACTATGTTAAACACAAACAAATAATAAATTACTCAATAAACTTCTTTCAAACTAAAACGACCACGGCGGCACAATTTTGACAATCCATAATACAGCTGTTTTGTCGCCGTCAATTTATTTCAACCAGATTTCAAGGAATTTTAAAATGGGTGCATTTTGGCGATGAAGTAATGACGTCACATTAAAATTGTTTGCACATATTTTGAAACAATTATAGACATGCTTTCAAATAAGTGAGCATACGCACTTCGTCATTCTAGTATTCGCGCGTTCGGAAATAGTAACGTCATTTCAAAAGTTTTTCAAAAAAGATCTACCACATGTTTTAAACCAGGTTCCCCACGAGAAAATACCTCATGATTCAACAAATAGGCAGAATGCTTCTAATTGGTCCATTTAATTTCACTTTTTGGTAGGGATCCATCATGGCGCTCAGGCGAGAGGGGAATCGTACTTAGCTCCGCCCATAGAAAGAAAATTCCGTTGCGCGAAAACGCTCCATCTCTTTTTAAGCGTGAGCCAACTTTTTTGTACAGGATCCGCAGTCTAGATTAAATAAAATGTAATTTTATTTAATTTCTTCTACGTCTATGGGTTGTAATGGGAATTACAAGTTGTGAAGAATATAACGCGAACTTTTCCAACCCTAAGGGCTCACGTTAATAGGAAACATCCGTGTAGGTACTTTGTGTTTTACTTTTGATCATATAATACCGAGTGCTGTTAAATAACCCTGCTGTTTCTTTCAGAAAAATTAGACCTAATGACCTCCAAGTTCAAAAATCAACATGAAACTCGTACATGCAAAAAATGTAGTGGTAACTTTGTGGACTTGGCTAATTTAAGAGTGCATGTAAAAAGGAAACATTCAGGTAAAAACAAAGTTAAACCTTAAAGTGTATTCTTTTAAACACGTTTTTTATATATTTTTTTAGAGAAATTTGAAGAATTAGCACAAGAGAAGCAGAGTTATTGAATATTTGCCAATGAACTTATTGCTACAGGGTAAAAGTGACCTTAACACTAATATGTATTTAGAAAGAATGCACACATCTATAAAACATCAGTGTTTTATTAAAAATCTTGATAAAGCTGTAGGAAATATAAAAAATACAATCTTTGTATTGATCACCATTAATTTTTAATAGTTTTTTGTTCTGCAGGTGCCTCTCTAACAATTGTTCAAGACAATATTATTGAGAGGCTTATTGTAATTTATAAAGGGAACAATATTTTACAGCATAGACATAAACTTGAAAATTTTGATTTCATTTTACGGTGGTAACTGATATAGTGTAATTGTGTCATCAAACATTTTAATAGTTGGTAATATCAAGAATGGCAAACAATGATTAAAAAATTTTTCCTTATACTCGAAGTTCATAAAATACAAGTTTGCCTCTTGACTTTTTTTTTGTTTTATTTTATATCTTGTTGCCTTTTCCATTAAAAAAGAAAATAAGGTTTATGAATATTACCTACACATTTTGTTTAAACAGAAACTTCTCCAGAATACCAACTAAATTCTGCTGGTTAATAAAATTTTTACCAGGGATAAAATAGGTTGCCGAGGACCTACTAAGGTCTTTATATTAATGATTTAAAAAAAATATAAGGTAATAATTCGGAAAAGAGTAAATCTAGAGGTGGGTGCCATTTTGGTTTTGTTTGTTTTGATTTTTTTTTGATAATTTTCTTGATTTTATATAAAATTTATGAAATTTTATGTAATACAGATGCTTCTATTAGTGTGCACTTTTTTATTATCAGAAAAATCAAGAAAATTATCAAAAAAAAATAAAAAGAAACAAAACCAAAATGGCACCCCTAGATTTACTTTTTCCAAATTATTTAAAGTTTAGAAGGTACATGGAAAACACTTTACTTAATAATAACATAAAGGAAGAGTAACATATACTTAATCCCTATGGCTAGATTCCTCTTAACATTGTAGATAAGATTTTATTTCGAATTATGTTTAAATTCCTTTTAAGGCAGTGTTTATTTCATTAGTCGTTTTATAACCTGAACTTTAAATAGTAATTTTTCAATATAACAACATAAATAAGAAGTTTCTCAAATCCAGTCCTGTCCTTGACCTACTGCGCAAGTGCAGCATAGCCACATTGAGGGGAGTACAGAATTACATGAGGAACCAAATTTAGTTTAGGGTCAGTGCTGTCAAATGTTCCACAGAAAAATACTTACAAATTTTATATTTATTCCTGGAAATTCCTGGAAAAGTGCGTATGATAAGAAAAAATTGATATTGCTCAATTAAACTGATTAGAAAAAGACAGATAATAAGAAGATTGTCCATCCTTTAAATTTCAGACGGCAAAACCATAGAATAAAGAAAGAAATAACTACATGTGAAGCAAAAAGAGATAGTAGAGAGATTTAATTTTAGAGATGGGGCATGTTATAGATTTTCATACACTTGCCATCGATTATATATACTTCCGAGTACAAGATATCTATTCCTGGCAAATCCCTGGCATGATAGTATTCCTGGCAAAATTACTGGCATAGCTAATTATTCCTGGCAAATGCAAGGAATTACTGGCACATTGACAGCCCTGTTTAGGGTATTCTCCTTCCTTTTACCCCTTCCAACTTCCTTGATCTTTACTGACTAACTTAAAATTTGCCTTTGACGTCATTATTTCACTTGCTTCGAACGTGGATGCTTTGATAAGTGGTTCGACATAACCTATAAAATTTACCGAAATCCCGGTAAGGGTTTTGTAATTTGTTACTGGTATTTGGTAATTTCCAGTATTTTATTATATACTATTTTAATAAAAAAAAAGTGTTATCAAAAGTTGATAAAATAAGTTATCCTCTAATACATAAAGTAATTTTGATTAAACTACTGTTATTTCATTATTAGAATTGAGACGAAACGGTTTAAAATGTCTTGTGCAAATAGTCCGGATTGTAATGTATCGTCAAAAAGTGGAGGTTCTACAAAAATTAAGGTAAAAAATTTTAAGAATTAAAACTTTTTTACCCCTGATAATAAAATACTAAATTATTAAAGAATGCGTCCTTGACATAATGGTATTTATTTAAATATTGATTTATTTTGCTTTTAAGTGGACATTTTGACAAAAGTTAATTCAAATGATTTTTTGTAATATGTTTGTATAATACGTAACGTATTTTACGAGTTCTCTATAGATTAAATTTATTATGGGTTATGCAAACTATTTAAAAAACAGAACGTTTAACTTGAATGATTTATTTATTATCATTTTTAACTCTGATATGGGATATGATTTGAGGAAATTTTTTTCACTATCGTTTGACTTTATTCTGTCGCCTTCAAAGTTAAAGAAGTTTGTTTTCCAATGTTCATGTACCTCAAGGAGCTTTACCTAGAAAAAACTTCATTCTAGGCTGTTTGAATTATGAAAAGTTAATTTTAAAAGAAGGCTAAATAATTTTCATATATTTGACGGAGTATGCACTGGATTTTTTATGGTACATTTTCAAAATAATGATAGAAAATGCGCAAATTGTATTTTTAATAATTAATTTTCAGTTCATCTTTTGGATTTTAACCAATTTTTGGTAAAACAATATATCTAATAATCACCTATTATTGGCAATTCAAGACTGTCTCAAAGGTAAACATTTTATATATTTTAATATCCTTAAAATTCTTGAGTTCTCCATAAAAATCTTGAAAATCCACCAAATTTAAAAAATTAAAAATTAACAGATCCAATACTCCATACCAGTTTTAATCGCGCCCTCATTTTAACGCTTTTTTTTGTGTATTGTTAAAACTCGTTCAATTTTTCCTCATGTTGACTGTCTTTCTACAAGTGGAAAAATTACACCCTCA
Organism: Diaprepes abbreviatus; assembly: GCA_034092305.1. NCBI lineage: Eukaryota > Metazoa > Arthropoda > Insecta > Coleoptera > Curculionidae > Diaprepes > Diaprepes abbreviatus. The sequence goes on from JASJET010000218.1 coordinate 8,164,992, forward strand.
CTTTTGTTATACAGCGCCTCCCTAAAGGGGACGCGCTCGACATGTTGAGAATCGCTGATCTATTGGAAATTTAGTTTAGACGTCTCTGGCTTTTAATTTCAGGAATTGCAAAATTTCTCGTTTGTTGTAAAGTCTCCATATATGTGTTCATTTAAGAAATTATATACTTGTACATGAAAAAAATTCTTTAGATCAAATGTGCATATTTATATAGGGAAGCGATACAGAATAAAAAAAAAACATTTCAAAGCGAATAAGAATAAATGGGTAAGCACAGGTTCTTAAATTAATTATTTACAAAATAACACTTTAATTTTTTTTTCTTCAGAGGAATAATAATAATAGTATATTGTGGATAAAGGAGGAAAACCAATACAATCCATTTTAAAAGCAAATACATTTAAAAAAGAAAATTAAAATTAAGAAATTACAAGTCAGAAAAAGTATTAGTGCAGCAAAGAACAAGCATTTAAAGCTGACATCGATAACTTTATTTCTTAAGAATTGCTGAATTTTTAAGTTAAAGGTATTAATTGACATATATATATATATATATATATATATATATATATATATATATATATATATATATATATATATATATATATATATATTATCAATCTCGGTGGGTACTGAATTCATTTCCATGCATATTCAAGACATGGGACTGTTAAAAAATGTTGCAGTTTGCCAATACATAACATATAGCATAATGTTACTACATGAATATAATTTTGAAGGGATTTTTCTAATTTTCGCAAAATCAGTAATATAAACTGGTTTGGAATTTATGTTATTTAATTGATAATTTCATTTTCTACCCTATGATATGAATTTTATACATATTTTTGCTTACCTGATTTCTCATAAATTGGAGTTTGGACATTTTATTGTTCCTTCTTTTTCTAATACAAGTTTATTCAGTGCGGGCATCTAAAAAATAAGAGATCCAAAAAAAATAGCTAAACATTCCAACTGACTTATGCCCTAGTGAGACAAACCACAATACCAAGAAAGCTAAAAACAAACTAATTCTGGTTTAAATGGAAATAAATTCAAAAGATTCACATATTTTTAGAATTATCCTTGTTAAATAATAAGGGTTATTTTTTTTTTATTTATGAAGCACTTTTCAAAATATAAATCCTAGCAATTGTGAGAAATTTTTACCTGACGAATTTACAATTAAAACGTCATATGAAATAGGCTATGGATTATACTCTTCTGCAAATGTATAGAACTACCCAAACATATACCTCTTTAGCTCAGGATAGAATAAACACATCAATAATAAAATGTCCTCAACACATTCGTGCAGACCTGATTTTTAAGTTGTAGTGTGGCAAAGTTTTGGAAAGTCAACTTATTGCATAATAAAGCAATAAGAGCATACTATGACTTGAATTTATTGGAAAATATAATATTGATTTATTTAATATATACAAAAATTATTTTGTAAAATTAAACAAAGATTAAAAGTGATAGATAGTTCCGTACTTGTTTCTCTTAATTTGTAAGTTTAGCTTGTAAGATGTTTCTTCTCACACATAATTAATTAGTTTGGTGTTTGTCAGGTATATCAAATAAATAAAGAAATAGTGTTGATCAGTGACCCCAAAGATTTTTTTTCTTCTTAATAATTCTATATCTATGGTTATGAAATCAAAATTACTTTTATCTCATAAAGGAGTAAAAACAATAATATTCGATTTTATTGGCTTTGTTTTGACCAGGTTGGTATCTACCACACACATTCAACCACAACTTCACACAAAACATCCTCAATCTGACCATCAACTAGCATAGAAGTATAATCTGCAAATAAAGTTATAACACTTTTAATACTGTACAGTGGAAGGTCATTGATATAAATAAAAAACAAAATAGGACCCACAACACGGCTCTGATGTATTCAGTGTTTTCCACAGTTTTCCTTGATAGGTTTTATTTTTTCTCTTACCCAGTATTACTGATTCAAATCTATTCTCAAGAAAATATTGGATACAGCTTAAGGCTGGTCCTCTAATTCTGAATTTATTCAGTTTATCAATGAGCATGTTTGTTAAAAATTATTTTTTGCAAAATGTAGAGATCTTAGTAGTATCGGGGTACCACTATCCAAATTGGCAATCAATCAAAATACCCTTAAAACATTTCATGTGGTAGAAAATGCTAGCGACGCCAATAACTGCCACGGATCCCAACATTATGCATGCCTAACAAGAATTTGACCAGTTTTTAACTTTAAGTAGAGTGAATATTAGGGTAAGAAAATATAAATAAAATAAAAAATACCAGGCTTATTTTTACATATATATAACTTGGAATTGACTTAGTATTGAGGGATAACATATATACGACGCATTGTATTTTCAAGGTCTAAATTTAAAAATTAATTATTTTGCAGAATTAAAAGTTCCAGTACTTCTTTATTGTTACATCATTTAATTTTTTTTAATGATCTTGATTGTTGATGATTTTATTACTAAATGTTCTTAAATTATTTTGAGATATGAGGATCATAAGCTAAAGTAACATTCTAGTTTTGAGGACTAGCGGCAACTACGGCAAGTCTGAATATATATGAACGAATTTAATGAGAGAAGTCGTAACGATGTCCATTTTTATATTACAAATGACAAAAACCTTATTTAATTAAAAGAAAATGGTAGATATAAAAGTAAGACTCGATTTTGGGAGTGAGCAAAAAAAATGTGTGTCACTTTGAATGGGATATCGGATTAAGCGGAATTAAATGACGATTGCAAAAAAAGATTGGTGAAACTAAAGGTTATCATATAAATTACATTTTTTCAAAGAAAAATAATTATAAACATTATTAATCAAATTCAGTATGAAAACATTTGCGAAAACTTAATAGTCATTTAGCGAAAAAGTATAAAATATGTGGTATTAAAAAAATCAGATAAAAGCCCGATATACAGGCTAGCTCAAAATGTAAATAAAACATGGGTCGGAGTGGACCTCCAGAATATATCATGTTAGGAGAAAATACTTCAATGTCGGATATACTCAAGAAAGTTGGATGGGGAAATTGAAAGCTACAGAAATAAGTTTAAGGTCTAAAAAATTTTCTAACATACATAAAATAACTGTGATAAATTAACATAAAGGGACTATATATCAGCAAAGTCCGCATCATATGGGATTTTTTTTTTAATAGCTTTATTTGAAATTTAACTTTGGCATCAATTTATACTTCGATCGAGATGAAAATTAAGCACAAACATATTAGTCACGTGATTAGCATTAGCTATCAAATTTCAATTTTTTTTTTTCAAAAAAAAATCAAAAGTGAGGTTATATCTCAAAATATCGTAAAAAGTTATTAGAAGAAGTTTTTCTAAATGCAATTTTTAGTCCATATGCAAAATTTCAGCTGTATAAGGTAATTTAGATTTTTTGAAATTACCTTATACAGGGTCAAAACAAATAAACTTTTTCTGTTAACCTTTTTCGATATTTTGAGATATTAGCGCCTTTTGATTTTTTTTTTGGAAAAAAATTAAACTTTGACAGATAATGCTAATCATTTGACTACTATTTTTTGGTTAATTTTCATCTCGATTGAAGCAGAAATTGTTGCCAAAGTCAAATTTCGAATAAGGCTATTAATAAAAAAAAATCCCTTATGATGCGTACTTTACCGGTCACGCTGTATATATTTAGTGCACAAAGAAATTTCTTAGTAAATCTGTATGGGATTGACAATACGGTGTTCAGAAAATCAGAGTAGAGTTTGCGGATGCGGCGGCGTCACAATGTAGTCCTTGGTGCGTTCGTTCGTTTATCGTTAATCAGGACCTCGACGTTTATAATTATGCTTACTTTTCTTTTTTGTGCTCTGCAGTGCCATTAATAGAACTTAAAAGTTAGAATTTACGTATGTTAACTAGGGAGATTTTTTTCAAAACAATGTATCAGGTTTTTGGAATTGTTCTATAAATCCCATGACACTCTCGGGAATTATTTTCAATAAGTAACTTTTTTATATTTTTTTGTCAATATCTAAGATTATTCGTGATTTTAAACGTTGATTGGAACAATTTTGGTTCGCGAAATTTTAGCAGCATATTAATATAAAATGCCAACATTCTTGTCCCAACAAATTACTTTTTAGTACAAAGAAATATATTTTTGCATATCGATAAACTTTATAAATGAAAGGGACAATAATTAATTTGAAAGTAAAGAATACAATTATGTTATTTTTTAAGTGTCACTCTTCACCATAAAGAGCCCTTATCATTTTTTTTCTAGTCATGTCCGCTAGCCTTCTGCGACCGACCGAATTCATTTTAGTTTACTTCCTCTAACTTCCTTAGTTACATTTCAGATATATATGTATCAGGCTCATATCTCTAAATTTGTGTGCGTTTGAAAAGAACAGTATTAATGTATTTTTTTAAATATTAATTAGATACCTCAAATCCCAACAGTGGTGTGTCAAATTTCATGTTGTTAACTTTATAGGGGTAACAAAGGTTGTCTCACAACTAGAATAAGTGTACAAATTATGGGAAATCTCTAGGAATTTACAGAATTTTTTGTGGATCTTCAGTATCTTTATAGACTTTTGAAAGGATTTTGGAAACTTGTTCAATATCTGACGGGAAATATCTAATTTGTTGGGTTTCTGGTATAAGTGTTCAATAATTGTCGAGGAAAACGCAAATATTTTATTATTACTACAAGCTGGAGATAATTACATCATTCCTGTTGGTTTCGATTTTAAATCGCCTATACCAGGTAACAGAGCACGTCATATTTTTGACAGTAGCACCAAAGCACTTACACAATCAATCAATATTTTAATCAACTCCCCTGGAAAAGCGAAGCCAATTTCTTGAAATTATATTTCAAGTAATTTTTAATGTTTCCAATACTTTGGGTACATATTCTAGATATTTAAAGATCCTTAGATGGGACTATTTATATTTCTTTAAAATATTTTCAAAATAAATTATAAACTTTCATACTTTTTTTCAGATTCAGCTCTAAAAAAGTAGTAATTTTAGAGATAGAACGTTATCCATCATTCGTAACTCTTTTTTGTAATTTGTAATTTTATTGAGAGTTTAATTGTGCTTTTCTTGTGAAATAATGCGGATGATTATTATTTTATATCCACGTCTTACCATACAAATAAACAGGCCAAAATGAGAATGTTGTTTTGCTACAGGATTTTGCTTGGGCTTGAAAAAGGGGTATTGCTGGTCTTAGAATATTTTAATTTGTGATTTCATCAAACAAAAAAATTAATAGATACGCATCTGAATAAATTTAATATTTTTATTGTGTTGTTTTTATGATAACTTTTTATTAGAAACAATTATGTGCTGATAAATATTTCAATAGACCATATTTAAACAAATTAACAATAAAATAGTGTTTATTGCTCACAAAATCGAGTCTTTACAATGACAAAGCATTTTCAGAAAAAGGCATGCAGTAGGTATTACGCAATATTTTAACTTTACAGATAACATACCAAATGGAATTATACAGTGAAGGTCGAAACTATTTTCGAGGAAAAATTTTAAATAAAAATATTTGGGCAGTGAAGGAGAAAATGTTTTAAACTGTGTGAATGTTTGATGTAACAATTTTTACAGGTTAAAGCAAAAAAAAAACGAATTTTATAGCATCAGGCTGCATGTTCCTAGCTCACTAATAAATTTCAATGTGAGATAAAATTCTGAAGTCTAAGCACATCTTTCAGCATTATTTGAGTTGCCAGATATTCTTTTTTTAAAATACATCTCATCTTGAGAATTTTTTTTGCGCTCTTTGCAAACATCTTTAGATATATCCACAAGTTATGTAATATTTCTGTTGAAAACTAAATGTTTCTTATCTGAAGATTTTTTATTTTTGTTCTCAGAACGTATCCTATTTATATTGAAATATGATATGCTATTGATAAGAACCAATCTTTATTTTTACAATACAATATTATTAACGGCACGAGGCCAGGAAATACCTCATTCTATGCGAAAGATATTCTCTAAGTATTTAAAACCAAAATTATGTAACTTTATGATGCAGAACTAATTTAAAGTATTAAAAGCTCTTAATTCTCTTCCTTTTTATTCAGTCAACAAGGGCTTCGTGAGAGTCGTAAAAGTCGGTGTGTAATGTGTATCTAATACTAACGCCATGCGTTAAACATTAATTTTAGCTCTGGTCTGCCGTCTGTCTAAAAAGAAGAGGAAGAAATTTGACCGTACGTTTCTAAAGTATATACAAAACATTAAGGCTGGATTCTCACTATAGTTCCGCTCCCGGTTCGATAAAATATTTTTAAATGAAAAAGAGTTTACGATATCGAAATCTCCGCGAAACCGATAGTGTGAATATCTTCATTATTTCTCCAATAAGAATATTTTAATGGACCGAGAGTGTATCGAGACCAGCCCTATAGTGAAAATCTAGCCTAAATGTTAACATTTTGTCTTACCCGGCTTTTTAAAGAGAGCCCGACTAGTAACTTTGACGCAAGAATGAATCCTCGAAACAAAAAGTATACTTAATTCAATATAATTCCTTTTGTAATGAAAAATAAGCCCGTTTCAATTTTTTTAATGGAACAAAACGAAAATATCTAAACGCTGTTCAGGAAACCAATGACTATATAATCGTTCTAGGTTTTTTCACGATCATTATCAATAGTCAATCTTCAATATTGTCTATAACCTTCAAACAAACGTTGGAAACCCTGTACGTATACGGTATCCGCGACAAAACTAAGAACAACCAGATCAAATTTGTCAAGGAGAAAGTAAATATTTTATTATTACTACAAGCTCGAGATAATTACATCATTTCTGTTGGTTTTCGATTTAAATCACCTATATCCGGTAACAGAGCACGTCATATTCTTGAGAATGCCACCAAAACACTAACACAATCATGAATAAATTATCATGGATAGCGAAAAGTTCTTCTTCTAGATCAGGGGTCTCCAAACTACAGCCCACGGGCTAACACCGGCCCATTTTGAATACATTGTAAAATTTACAACGTAAGTAAATCCTCCAAAATAATCAGATGTTTTTATGTGACGATTAATTAAGAATAGAAAAAGCCCTGGACCAGACGAGATCACTAATGAGATGTTTAAATACGGAGGGAAAAAGCTATGGAATGAAATATTAATCCTATTCAAGAATATCATAGAAGAACAAAAAATACCGAATGAATGGAAAAATAGTGTAACAATACCCATTTTTAAAAAAGGACAGAAAACGCACCCAGAAAACTATCGAGGAATAATACTACTTGATAGCATTCTCAAAGCATTCACAAAAACTATACTGGAAGAAATCACCAAAATCATAAGTATACGAGAAGAACAACAAGGTTTCAGGAAGACAGATCCACTATTGACGCAATATTCATTGTCAAACAAATAACTGAAAAATCCTTAGAATTCAATAAACCTGCGTACATGTGCTTCGTCGATATGACCAAGGCTTTTGACAGAGTACGCTTAAAGGACGTTTTAGAAATAATGAGAACAAAAGGTCTAAACCATAGGCTAATTAACCTAATATACGACATTAACATCCAGTGCAAAACAAAAATCAGGGTAGGACATATAACAACGAAAGACATATATGTACAGGAATTAGACAGGGCGATTCGCTCAGCCCCTTCATATTTAATCTAATGATGGATAAAATAATAGAAAATCTCCCCAGAACAGCTGGATACAAAATGGGGCACATTCTTCCATACCGTCTGCTATGCGGACGATGCTATTCTTATTGCAGACTCTGAAGATAACCTTCAAAGACTACTGCACTCTTTTAACACTAAAGCGAAAGAATTAAATATGCTCATCAACACCGAGTAACATCCAAAGAACCAATACGGTACAAGTTGGAAATCGACTCCAAAATTGTCGAACAGGTAAATCACTTCAAATATCTGGAAGCAGAAATAACGAGCCATTGAAACCTTTTTAACGAAGTAAGAGAGCAAACGATGAAAGCGGCTAGAATTTCGGGATGCCTAAAAGAAATTGTGTGGAAGAACAAATATCTTAATATTGAAAGCAAAACTAAGATATATAAAACGGCTCTAAGACCCATCATAACATACGCGGCAGAAACAAGACCAGATACAGGCAGAACTCTACAAATGATGAGAACAGTCGAAATGAAAACATTAAGAAGTATACAAGGCAAAACTCTACACGACAGAATACGGAATGAAGATATCAAACAACAATGCGGGATACAGGAGATAGGAAGATGGGTTAGACAAAGGCGAAGATTCTGGAACAAACATATAGGGAGAATGAAGGACGGTAGACTCGCCAAGAGCAAAAATGAATAACCCAGTAGGAAAAAGATCACAGGGAAGACCACCAAAACGATGGCGCGAATGCTGGACCTCATCTTCCGGAGAAAACGTGATGGCAATGAACAGGCAATAGCCTACTAGCTTGGTTAACTGTGTTAGAAAGAAGAAGAATAGTTAAGAAGCACAATAACTTACATACATAATAAAACTGAACATGAACATTTTAATCGTAATTAATGATATGAGATTTATTTTCAAAACTTATAATAAGTTACATAAATAATTCACGTAATGAAATTAAACTTTATAATTAGGAATAATGATATTTATTTTTTGTAACTTTCCATTGACAATTGTTGGGAGTTCTGGATTAAGTTTACTAGTGGAAATTATCAGCTTCAAACGCTTTTTTTATATAATTCATTTTGGAGAATGTCACAGAGATAAGTAGTACCGAAAGCGGGAAAAAAGCCAAAAATACAACTAATCAAACTGTATGAAGGAAAGACTCGTAAGATTTCAGCAATGATGACTTTAAATATTTTTTTTATAGAACTATCTATACAGTACAAATCAACCAGTTCCATTTGAAGTTCTGTAGCACGGGTTTCTATGTCGACGTTAAAAGGCTTTTGAAAAATCTTAATACCCTTTGCAGTTGCATTAAAATCTGAAAAACGAAACTCAAAATTTATTTTTAAAGCACCGAAATCTTTAATTGCGAAATCTACCGGAAATGGAATAACAGTCTCAAGATGCCACTACTATACATTTAGCATGGTCGTTAGTAATCGTAACAATACGTAACACATAGCACGCTCATCGGCCCTCAGTGAAATGTTCTTGACACTTGCCTGTAAGTACCGACCGAAATTTTCAACGGATCGGAGTCCACCCCAAGTTCTGCACCACAGATATCTCACTCGCCAGCTTGTCGCAATACGAAAATTTGCGCATAGTTTTACGAGGTCTTCCCGACTTAGGCGCATTTCTTACATCACCACGACTATCATATTTCTGTATTATTTTCGTTACGGCACTTTTAGAAATATTAAATATTTTGCAATCAAGGATTTTTTTCTCTCCATTTTAAATAAATCCACATTTTTTTGTTTAAATTCACATGAAAAATAATGGTGTTTTGGCATGATAAATTAAACTGAATACTTTAAAACCAGAATATAAATAGTTTCCATACTTATTTCCCACCACAAATTCCTTATTGCAAGAAAATATAAACATTTCTTTTTAGATTGTTAAACGGGATAATTATGTATATCAGTGGTATTTCTGCATTTTAGCGAAATGTAAAAGGCTCTTGATAAATTCAGCATTAATTAATGCGAACATAATTAAAAGTTCCCATACATTTTTCCACTACTCTCTCTCTCTCTCTCTCTCTCTCTCTCTCTCTATATATATATATATATATATATATATATATATATATATATATATATATATATATATATATATATATACATACAGTAGTGGAAAAATGTATGGAAACTTTTAATTATGTTCGTATATACATGAAACCGAACTTGCAAAACCAAAAAATTAATAGACACAACTTACATTAAAAATAATAATATCTTTAGTAAACCCTGCGTTGAGATACCTAATTTTTTACGACTACTACTTTATAACGTCAAATGAATGTAGTATGTACAGTAAAGCGAAGCTTTACGCTTCAATGGAGACAGATCGTATATAAGCTCCGTAGCATTAGAACAACATTGATAACAATTAGAGATAAAACGTAATTGAAACGTTTTCACAACCATATTTTAGTCAACCATTTTCTTTTTCCGTGTTCCAGATTGGAATAATAGGTGGTTCAGGACTCGACAATCCAGAAATCATCACACATAGAACAGAAAAAAGGATATCCACTCCCTATGGGGACCCATCAGATGCCCTAATTGTGGGAGAAATTGAAGGCGTGCCAGTAGCAATTTTAGCCCGACATGGAAGAAAACATGATATTATGCCTAGTAAGTTAAATAATTGTTATGCTACAACGCATGAGCTGTCTCGATTGATTAGTTTAGATGTTTTTCGGGAAAAACGAATGGTGCTATTTTAGTATAATAAAATAGGTAATGTATTCTGCAGGATGGGCTTCGCGCAGAAAAAGACAATCAGATTTTTAGTAAATTGATTTCTTGAAAACCTTCCCAATCAATAAATATATTGTCACCCGGAAATATCAGACCATTTTGTTTGCATGTTATTTGACTAGCTCTACGTACACTGCTTTTATTAAACACAAACTATGCATTTGTTTTCGTACATTACTGTAGTAATAAAATAACCTATATAGATGGTTAATTTGGCCTGGACTTTTTTCTCGTAATTCCAGAATATTATTTGTTTATGAACTAAACCTAAAATTCTTTAGACATTATTGAAGTGCTATCGATGTACTTGACATATTTTGGAGAGCATTTCGATTACTTTTTGTACCTAATTAAAGCAAAAATTGTTTTCTAAAGCATTTGTTTTAATTCTCAACTAAAATATAAATGTATTTAAAACATATTTTTCACATACTTTATTTTAAGTGCCGACACCACTTGAGTTTATTGACAAAATATTTATTTATTCTGTTGATCACCCAGGTAGGCAAGTTAAAATCCTGTAAAATCCTTTTAAACCAATCAAGGGAAATTTGAACACAATTTTTTGGAACACCTCGGATTTCTTTTTCGGTACAAAAGAAATCGAAGACAAAAAAAACAAACTTGGAAGAATCGGGAAGCGATCTTAAAAAACGATGAAGAATCTTGACGACTTTGAAAAAGTCTACATCAAGTGAAATATTAGTATTAAATTAAAAATCTGTCATTAGTTAATTAAATTATTATTAACTAATAAATTAAATTGTTATTATATTAACGATTTTTATAGGTAATGTCAACTATAGAGCAAACATTTGGGCCTTAAAGGAAGAAGGCTGTACGCACATAGTTGCTACTAATGCTTGTGGATCCCTCCAAGAAGATATTCCACCGGGAACTCTGGTTCTTGTTGATAATTTTATTGATAGGTAACGCTCCTTTTTAATTTCAAAATACTATTATTTATTCAATTTTTATTACTCATTGTTGTAAAATGTCGTCGACATTTTGTTATATATATATATATATATATATATATATATATATATATATATATATATATATATATATATATATATATATATATATATATATATATATGACATTTAATTTTAGGACACACAATCGAAAACAAACATTCTATGATGGTGAACCCAATCATCCAAAAGGCATATGTCATATGCCAATGGAACCCGCCTTCTGCCCCCATACTAGAAAGGTATGCATGCGTCTATCTTATTATTTGCTTTAAAAAGTTTCTGTAGGAATTTTACTACTCCAAGTAGTGTAAGATAATTATGGATGGTTCTTCGAAATTTTTTTTTATGAAATGTAATCCTTGAAATTAAAGCATAATTTGATTCATGTTTATGTCAACTGTTAAATTCTTATTAAAAGCTAAGTATAGTCTGAACCAGCTTTTTTAATTATGGTCAAGGACAAGGATTAATACTTTTTTTATGTAAAGTATAAGTTCGCTCATTATTAAAATATGGATTTGTTTGTTCAAGGATTGATGTAAAAGAACTAAATCATGGCAGTATTAAAAGATTAGAGAAAGAAGCAAACATGCTTTCGACGTAAAAAGTTGTAGTATCAAATTCCATTGAATGACCAGGGGGATCTATTCAAATTTTACTTAATTTTCAAGTTTTAATCTTTTGTATTGATTTGCTGCTCAGTTAAATAAATAAAAGATAATATAATTTACATATATATTCTTTTGAAAAAGTAGTGAAAACATTTTAAATTAATGAGTATTATGGGTAAAATGTTAGCTCTACGGTTACCATTGTAACCGTAGAGGGAGAGGGGGTGAACGATTAAATGGCTCCCCTATTAGTAACTTTTGAACTGTAGGTTGCCTGTAGTAGGCGTCAAGTTTAGCTTTTCCAGACTATAAATAGTCTTTGGCGAGAAAATATAAGTGAATAATTTATTCACCCGCTAAAAGATCATGCACGTAAGAATTTTGTAATTTTATAAATAATTGTCCGAATTTTACATAATTGTCAGAATCATCTGCCAATCATACATAATTGACCTTTAAATAGAAAATGTTAATCGGTTATAATTGCCAGATTAATGTCAGATGTTGAATTTTTGGTTGCATAATATTTATGGTTTTTTCTTGTTTTTTTTTAGGTAATTTTAGAAACTGCTAAAAATATTGATGTCGAGATCAAAGATGGAGGCACTGTTATAGCTATAGAGGGTCCTAGGTTTTCCAGCAAAGCAGAAAGCATGTTGTTCAAAACCTGGGGTGCCCATGTTATTGGAATGACCACTGTGCCTGAGGTAAGATAAGGGATTAAAAATGAAATTTAAATTCAGATTAGGGTATTTTTAAATTTGGCTAGAGGGACAATGCCTTTAAAGTCATTGGAGGTTTACGCTAAAACCTAATAATGCTTTCATTGCGGTATGGCAAATTTTTGAGAAGCCAGTTTATTGCAAAATAAAGTAATGTGAGTGTCCCATGACAAATCTGGATCAATAATGATATCTGAAAATTTATTTGCTTTCCTTGTTAAGGAATAGAAACAATACAATTTGGGCTTTATGAGGTTTAAAGCAAGAACATTTTGTTCTGATATCTCTACTGTTCATTTAATTGTAACTTCACGCAAAAATTTTTCATTAAAATTTAAAAAAATTATAAAATTTTACTTATTGAACAATTCATTAATATAAATAATAAGTTTTTTTGTAAAAAAAAACTGAACAGACTTCTAAAAATGCGCATGAGCGAAAAATAATAATATAAATTTTTATGTAAAATTAAAATTTTTGAAGTTGACGCAAAATTAATACTCTTTAACTTTATTGGTAGTTGCTTTCTTACTATAGCTTATTTGCATCTTTTGATAGTAGTTACAATAATCAGCGGTTAAATTTTGTAGTCGGTTAAAAAATAAAATTAACTCAAAACACTCCCCTGAGGCTCACTAGTGTTTACCAGCCTTTTCTGGATTTGACTTTATTTGTTCATTTATCTAGTAGTAGTACAACACCATCTACCCTGGGCTTATAAGCTGATTCAAAATTTTGGCTTCAACGAGCAACAAAAAATTGGGAATACAATAAATACTAACTGAATTACTTATTTTGAAACTGATTTAACAGCTATTTCGCACATATTTACACTATAAACACAATTTCTAATGATTAACAGTAACTAGGATTATGAGAAAAAATTGTTAAGAAAGTTAGTTCTGAAATTAAATAAAATGGAATCATTGTCACAAAAAAATAGAAGGATGGAAATGCTATAAACTATTTTTTAATGTTGCTTGCTATTAGCCCAAAAAGCTTGGAATGCAGAAATGTCTAATGAGGATATAAATGGACAAAACTCAATAAAATTTTGGACTATAAATACTGTTTAAACACAATAATTGCTAGTGCTTTTTTATGACTAAGGTTTCGAAACCCTTCACTGAGTTCACATTTTTTTGTGATTAACTTTCATTAGCTCTAAACTACTCTAATCCAGAACAAAATTTCTTATTCACTTTTTAAAATTATTAGATTTGGGAAGTTACATTTTTTACTCTTAAAACTATATAATTGATACAATATTTGATTTTACTAAACGAGGTTTTATAATATTCATCAACAATCGATAGTTCTATATTTGTTGAAAACTTTTCGACCAGTGCACATTTTTATTTTTTTAACTGTTATATGTTTAGGTTGTATTAGCCAAAGAAGCTGGTCTGTTATACGCCGTTATTGCCATGGCAACGGATTATGATTGCTGGCGGGATGAAGGCGAAAAGGTTTCCCACAAATTCGTTTTGTCTATATTCGAGAAGAACGTTAAAAAAGTATTAAAGATACTTTTAGCTGTTGTACCCAGAATGGCTAAGGAAGACTGGACTAAAACTATAGCAGAGGCACAGGTACAACTTTGGCAATTTATTAAAATTATTCTATAATACAGAGTTGTTTGGAACCACTTTACCATTTGAAACTTAAATTACATTTAAAATTTTTCATATTCTCTCCAATTTTACTGGAAATCAGTCATAAAATTTGTAATATACCGTGTTAAAAAGGAATTTTAATTTTATATATTTTTATTTCCAGGCTCTGGTAAAAGACAGTGTTATACTGGATTAAGTGCTATAGACCCTTCACTAATAAATGCTATTGTCCTTACACTATCGAAAATTAATAAGGTAAGGTGGACAAGCGCACCTCTAAAATAGATTATGGACTCAAAGTCACTAGAAGAATTTTTTATTAGTCAAATGTTTATTATATTAGTCAAGTTGAAAAACTGTTATTTTAGTGATTATTTGAAATTTTAAAGTCTTAAAAAGAGCTGGGAGTATCCTAAATCAAGAAGTATCTATATTGATAATTTTTAGAATTTCTCTGTCCTTGACCTTTAAGAAGTAGTTTAAGTATCTTCAAATTATTTAAAATAATAAGTATGTAAGATTTAGCTACTTACAAGTATCTCAATATATTTCTTAAAAAAAAAGATACATAAACTTTTATCACAGAAAAAAACATTTTTCTAGGGCCTTTAGTTACAACACAGCGTTAATTCTGGAGGTGATTATTATAAATACGTTTTATATGTTCGTGGGAGCTTTAAAGTTTTAGATTTAGTTTGAGTTTTTCTCTAAAAATTAAACTTTCATTTTTTAATTCATCTTTTGACAACAGTATCATGAAGCGGCGGAAACGTTAAGTATTTTAATTAAATTAAAGCTAGGAAAAAAATAATTTTTAAAGTAAACATGAATATTTCTATTTATTTATTCTGTTTTAAGAACTTCTCTCTAAATTCGATTATTAAAACGAGAATCAACTTTGTTAAAATCGTAAATAAGAACGCTTCTTACGAAAATCTCGTTTGTAAGAGATTCGCACGCCAATCTACATATACACTTCTCTTCTAAATTCGATTATTAAAACGAGAAAAATAAAAAAAAAATATTGTCTTTAAATATAATCAACTTTTTTTTTAAATAAATAATAAGAACGCTTCTTAGGAAAATCTTGTTTGTAAATGTTTCGCACGCCAAACTACATATACACTTCTTTCAAAATTCGATTATTAAAACGAGAAAAGTAAAAAAAAATTCTTGTCTTTAAATATAATCAACTTTTTTAAAATCGTTGATAAGAACGCTTCTTACGAAAATTCTGTTTGTAAATGTTTCGCACGCCAAACTACATATATACTTCTCTCTAAATTCGATTATTAAAACGAGAAAAATAAAAAAAAAATTATTGTCTATAAACATAATCAACTTTTTTAAAATCGTAAATAAGAACATTTCAAGTTTTGCACGCCAAGCTATATATATACTTCTGCTAGAAAATCAATAATAAAACATTTCATAAATTTTGTAAAATCGTGGGCGCGCTTGCTCCAAAGTAAGATTTGACTTGTTCCATCTTACCTTAATGGAAATTCCAGCCTATTGGGAACATAAGGAGCTGTTAAAAAATGTATGTTTATAACAATATGTTAAAAAATAATACCAAAACTTATTTCTATTGTGATTTGTGTTGTTTAAAAAACAAAATTTAAATATACAAAAAGTTATTTGATTTATATTATATTATTGGAAAATACATATTTTTAAAAAGTTAATTGGTTTTTTCTTTTCATAAAATTAAGTGTTCCTTATTTTCTCCTTTTTTTTTGTTAATTTTTGACAACTTATAAAACATGCGCCCAATCCACAGAGAGAGATCTCGGGATTTTTAAAATGTAAGTGAAACTGGGGTGACAGTGGATATAAGTAAATAATGGACACGTTTAATTTCCCCAGTTACAAATTACTAAACACATTGTTATTATGGATGAAGGTTTTTACCTTGTAATTCACTAATATGATCTAACTTTAAAACCGGCCCAAATTGATAATAAAGTATTTAAATCAACAAGTGTAACAATAAGTTCAACCAGGTTATAAAACTAAAAAATATAAGGGTAAAAAAGAACTTCCTGGTATTATTAAACCAGCAAAAATGGAAAATTTTATTATTTTCGGGCGACAACTATTTTCATTATCCATTTCAAGCCTTGATCTCTAGGTTTTTATCCTCAAATTGGACATTGACTATCAAGTAATCAAATAAAGTACTAATTAAAAATATTAAAAATAAATAATTTGCAAGGCACTGAAGTAGAATATATAAAAAAAGATAGTTAAATACGAAATTTAATTTCATTCATTTAAATCAACCTGTCATAACTAGTGCGTGCTTTGGCAATATTGTGTTTTTACTGGTTATGTTGATATCCAAGACAGTCTATCGATACTCTTTCATAATAAATAAGTTTACAAGGTAGTAAAATGTTTTCTCATAATATTCGAATGTCTCATGGGAAAAATGTTGGTAAATTTGTAAGTCTCAAACGTAAACAATGGCGTTAGAATATAGGGAATGCAAAAAAACGTGAATTAGAAGAAAATTTCACTCCACGAGATTTGTATGTTCATGATTGATGCGAACAGTAAATGCATTTTACTTCACTCATACACGGAGCTGCATATAGTTATACGTTTGCTGAATGTGATTTCAGCACTACAACGGCATAATGTGGATATATCCACTGCTATTGCATCTCGCACGGAGGAATCCGTGAAAGCCGCATAAACATGTATACGGAATACGACGGAAGGTCGGCGAAGCCGCGTTCAGTATTAGCATGCATCCTTCCAATCTGTCCTTTGCAAAGCCAGGTGCATGTCGGTACCCTGATGAGTCTAGTAGAGACGAAACATGTACCTCTGCCGTATCACTGTGGCGGGGAGGGTAAGTTTTGACTTTCTTCTCGGTATGGTGGTACAGGTAGGCCATCATCTCAATGGTTTTCATATTGAATGTATTCAAAGATCTTAAGTGCAACGTTGCCAAACATTTCGACTCCATTTTAATATAGGTTAATCTTAAATTTTATGTCTTTTTTTTTTAATTGATATCTCAGTAAAACCCACGGCAAACTAAACACTTTATTGCCAAAAAAATAAATCTGTATGTTTCAAAAACCTTATTTTTATTTTTGTTTCAATTTCATCTAATCGACAAATAGTACTGCAATTTTTACATTTTTAAAAACTGAATTCCCAAAACTTTACACGACAAAGTTAATCGAAATTTCGTGATAGTGTAGGTTACGACTGAAACTATTATAAAAAAATTTATATTCATTATAATTTAAAATTTTTATTTAACATGGATAGGGGATTAGACCTCCTTAATATTCCTGTATGTGTTTTTATTTGTTGAGATGTAATACAACAAATTGATATTGTTATAATATAAACAAAACTGGCCGACTAGAAATTCTAACATTCCATAGTAACTAGATCTGTGACTCAAACCTTGTAAGGGAATCTGGCTGTTGTATTACAAAGGCTATTAAAGCATGGTTTCACGCGAAAACTAATATCGAATATGACATCGCATCAGATGAATTTCAATTTCGGCGAATATCGTACATTTATTAGTATCGTTAAGGTCCCAACGAGCGAATCTTTTCAAAGAGCCAAGAATCGAGTATAAACGAGGAATAACAATAAATTGATTTAAAATTAAATGTGACTGAACCATTGATAATTCAATTGCTTGACCTGCCAAGAAAGTTTACTAAAGTGAAAGTAAACAATTTTTGCGATAAATCTGACCGTAATGTTAAATTATGCTTAAACCACGCCAACATCTAACCCATATTGATATTGAAGGTTACTGGGGTTTTCTGTGAATTCATTAAATTTATTTTATTTGTTGAAAAAAAAAATAATGTGCAGCAAGTGAATTGGGTTTTAATGGGCTGATAAAATTTAAATAAATCTTATTATTTTAAAGTGAAATGTCTTCCACATCTTTAATAAGTATAATCGTTATTATTGTAGCTGTTATTCTTGTGGATGTTTTTTGTAAGTATTTTGAAACAACTTTCACTTTCGACATTTTTAAGCTGGCTTTAAACTACAATGTATATTTATATTTTTATAAGCAAAATTTGGGTGTATTACTAGATTTTAATTATTGGGTTAAAAGCTGTTTAAAATTGTCACATTAACTGTTGTCTCTTTCTTAAATCTTGACATTTTCTTACAACATGAAAATATTCTGATAAAGCACTGTATATCTGTAAGTTTTTTCACTCTAGTTAAAACTTTAACTATTGCAATGCAAATTTGACTTTTGTGATTTCCTTCATTGCAAAACATGTGTTATACGTTGAAAGTTTTTAATGTATAATAGTTTTTTTTTTAACCTATAATTTCCATGATCTAATCATTGTTTCACTTGAGTGAGAATGTCAAAATTTATTCAGTAGCAGGAAAAGAAACTGTTAACTTGCACATTTGTAATTTTTGCATCAACAGTATTTAATTATAAATTATTCTAGATAGGACTTTTTTATTATTGGTGAACTCAGAACTGCAGGAAATTTTCTGTCCTTATTTTTTCTTTTAATTCAACTAATCACTGTGCCCAAAATTTAACATTGGGTGTGTATCTTCAGATTATTTGTTTACATCTGTTTACCCTGACTTTTTAACAAAGTCAGATTTAAATTGTTTTTCTGCGATTGAGCAAATGAGCAAACAGGCTGAAAACTTCAGCAAATTCTTGCTGATGGCCGGTAGAAGTATGAATATGTACATATACAATATTATATAAGAATCTCAAATAGATTCCTGTTATTTGTACTTTCAACCATAAATGTACGCTATGATGTGAACTAAATGAAGGCTTCATGTTACTGTTTCAAAACTTATAAAATAACTAAAAAACTTACAATATCAGCATCACTATTATATAGAAATCATAAGAAATTAAAAAAAGTATTTTTATTTTAACATAAATAATTCTTAATTAGACTTAAAACTTTTAATATACATATAGGAACACCAAGGCAGATAGCTTTTAAAGTTACAAAAATACTATTTTGAAATGTCTTGGATATTAAGGATTCATGACATCATTCACTACAAAAAATCAAATTAAAAAATATTCTAAAAAGAAAGTTTACAAAGTATGTCGATTTGCTTTTAGAAAGTTTTTAATAATGAAATTGTCAAATTGGTGAAACTACTGTACCCTTACAACATGTTTGGTTCGTATACTGTAATGACTGAAATTACTTTACATGTATGATAATTACCTAACGATTGGCAACCCTGGTTGACTGTACTATAAAGAGGCACAGACTTATTTAAACCGTCTTGCATACACTACTAGACGTAGCATACAATGATCTACGCGCGTTACACATAGAAGATACTAAGAGGGCGAATACGGAGTCGTACTATCTCCGTTCCGAATCGTGAAGTCACTTGACACTACTCTATTATAGATCAGAAAATTGAACTTAACTCGACAACAGCTAATCGATTAGCAACTGAACCATTTCCCAGAGAGTCTTGATGGTCAAAGTGAATGAGGTAAAAATAGTTCAAAATATTATTTTTTGACTAGATAGCATGTATTTATCAGTTCGTAAGGTGAATTGGTGACCTATTAGAATTTATGCAATTTTAGAATTATAAAATAGTTTGCCAGTTTTTTGTGTTTTTGAATAAGAATTCGCGATCATATAAGACTCTGGATCGAACATCTGCATTATTTTCTTTTCTTCAGTTGTTTTTTGTATGTTTCATGTGTTGTTTTATTTAAAACATACAAAATGAGTGTTTCAGAATTTGAGAAGTGAATTTACAAGATATTTTTGTTATTATAGACAATTCAAAGCATACAATAGCTAAACAATTTTTTTGGCAGATCACATTTTATCATGTGGATATAAATGCAAAAATGTTATTAAGATATATATCACATAGTCCTCCAAAATTAATGATAAGCCACATGAGATTGAATTTAAAGTTCCACTGAGTGGTATAAATAAATGGATTGTTTATAATGTTAATGATATTCCCTAAACTATGTCTTACAAAAGTAAATCATCCAATGATGGAAATGTGACTAAACTGTTTCAGTGACTTTTTTCGTCTGTTTATTGTGATAAAAAATGTGATATATGTAATTTTAATGTACCTAAGTCTGTGTCTATAAGTACTTGTGGTATCAGTGTGATTGGTGTTTATAATGCAATTTGTAGCTTAAAAGATCAATTATTTGTTGGTCCTAATGACATATATGTGATATTTTTAAAAAAGTGTTTGTTTATTTTGGCCTTTATTTTGAATATTATTTTTACATGATCAGCTGGCATTTATCTAAACATCTGGAAAAGGTCATTTGTAACACCTATATTTAAGAATGGTGAAAAGACTGAAGTTACTAACTATAGAGCAATAAGCAAAATGTTTTTAATAGTGAAATGATTGTTGATTCTAAGATCAAATCAAAACTTCAATCTATTTTAAGTGAAAACCATTAGAGGTAGATCTACTGTAAGTAATTTGCTTGTTTATGAGCAGTTTTTGAGAAATTCTCTTGAGAACATTAATCAAATTGACTATTTACATGGACTTCTCTAAGGCTTTCGACTTTTGGGTGGCATATTTGGTAACCTTTTGTACTGGTTTTATAATTACCTAACAATTAGGAAACAACAGGTAAAAATTGGCAGTTTTATTCTAGTCTCATCTGGCGTACCGCAGGGTTCGCATTTAGCTATTCAATATTTTTATCAATGATCTGACTGAATGTTTGAAAAATGTCTTTTATATGACGATGATTTAAAGATTTTGTTCGATTGATGATATATCACTTGAAACTAAAAAAAGTCTCAAAGACCTAAGAGTATATTTTGACAGTAATTTAAGTTTTAACTTTGATGTAAATCATATTACTAAAACTAAAACATTAAAATTACTGGGCTTTATTAAAATAACTTTGCAAGACTTTAATAACATTGCTTGTTTTAAAACATTATTTTGTTCCTGTATTAGGTCAGTCTTGGGAATATGTTTTCCTTACTATGGGCAGTATATTCAACAGATTGAAGGAGTGCAAAAAAGGTTCATTAGATTTGTGGGTTATAAAATGAGGATACCAAGTTAAGACATCATCCATGAAAAAATACTAAAGTCCATTAATTTGATACCTCTTAGGAAAGGAGAACATATATTGTTATGAGCACCTTTTATAAAATTTTGCAAGAATTAATAGATTCTCCTCAATTATTAGCTATGATAGACATAAATGTTCCACAGAGAATTTTGAGAGAATTCAGGTTGTTTAGTGTTCCTTATCACTCGTTTTTCAATAACTGCGAATAAATTTGAAAATGATAGATTTTTTTAATGATACTTTGAATTCATTGAACTCAAAAATAAAGATTGCACTGTGATATGTGTATCTAGTCATTTTATCTATAGATAGTAGTATATATATTTTTTATTTGCCCTGTTGAATACCTCTTTAGTTTGACTTTTGTGTTTGTATGATTATATTTTATCCTGTTTTATCTACATAGTACATCTTTAAGTTCATGTATTTTTATATTTGCCTGACTATCTTATTATTTGTTCAATGTTTCGTTGCATGTTTTTATTTATATCTGTTTTACTAAGAATTTTTTATATTATACTTATGTATTGATTTTTTCCTTTGTAAATAGCTGGTACGTCAATAAACATTTGTTTGTTTATAAGTGTCCTCGTTGTGCAGGGAATTGGGGCAAATGTAGGCATATTTTTGCTACTTTTTAACATATTAATTGGTAGGTATATTTTTTGCATGAAACTATTACATGACAAATGTCATATATATATATATATATATATATATATATATATATATATATATATATATATATATATATATATATATATATATATATATATATATACAGGGTGTCCAAGATAAGGATCCTAAGCATGGGGATCTCGGAAACAGTTGGAGGTCGGTTAAATTAGAGAAAAGTTGCGCAATTTAGTGCTAAATTAAACGCAGTTAAAAAAATTTAAAAATTTTAAACAGTTCCGGAGATTTCCGGAAAAAAACGAAATTTGGCAAAATCGTTTTTAATTTTTGCAGGCTTTATTTAAAGAGATATCAGAAAATAAAAGGTAGATTCTCATTGCCACTTTCTATTTTTTATAATTTGGTCTAAACAAAATTTAAATCCGACGTTTCATTTCTGAGATACCATCATGAACTTTCATTTTTTATATGGAACAAAAAAAAGTATTCCATGTATTTGATAGCATTTTTTATTACAAATTCAACGGTGTATCACCCTTGCATATCGAATATGTAGTTCAAGTACTTTCCATAAGAGCTCCGTGAGAGCGAGAGAGAAAGGTATATCAGTTTTATAAAAGCCAATGAACTACACACTTGATATGCAAGTGTGATACACCGTTAAATTTGTAATAAAAAATGCTATCAAATACATGGGATACTTTTTTTTGTTCCATATAAAAAATGAAAGTTCATGATGGTATCTCAGAAACGAAACGTCGGATTTAAATTTTGTTTAGACCAAATTATAAAAAATAAAAAGTGGCAATGAGAATCTACCTTTTATTTTCGGATATCTCTTTAAATAAAGCCTGCAAAAATTAAAAACGATTTTGCCAAATTTCGTTTTTTTCCGGAAATCTCCGGAAATGTTTGAAATTTTTTTAACTGCGTTTAATTTAGCACTAAATTGCGCAACTTTTCTCTAATTTAACCGACCTCGTATCTCCAACTGTTTCCGAGATCCCCATGCTTAGGATCCTTATCTTGGACACCCTGTATATATATATATATATATATATATGTATACATGATAAGTTGTCACCTCAGTGTTAAAGAGAAGGCGACCTAACCTCACCATTTTCCAATTAACTTCTTGAATATATTTTTATATATACATGTTGAGGGGAGCCTCCTTAATTAGAAATTCATTAGAGGGGAAATATTTTCTTTGTTTTTAACTTGGTCATATATGGTAGGTATATCAAATCCGAGGTCACCTCACTTATATATGAGGTGATATGAACTGAGGCATAAAATTAAATATATATACAATCCTTACTCACCTCTGTCGGTGTTGCCACTTATCTGAGGTGAGTATGTTGTTGCTAGATGTTATGTTAGAAAATATTATAAGTTATTAAAATGTTTCGTATCAGATTTCCTCGTCTTATCAGGGGCGGTATTTTTAGAAGAAAAAACTACTACAAAAAATTATTTTTTATTTTCATGAAATATAATAATATTAAAAAATAAACAATTGTCAGTTTTTGATAAGATGTTGTATTTTGGAATTAATAACAGGGATAGTTCTATTTATTCCAATCTTTTGTATAAATTTTTATTTTTTGCTGAAGACGGATATGTTTTATCTTCTATAAATCTTGAAAAATGCTCCTCAATCAGCGATATGTCCAATGTGTTTGTCCAATCTATAAAGAAATAAATAGACATAAAGTAAAAATATACACATATATGTTTATCAAGTATTTACTTTTCTTTTTAATATCAGGCCTTTTCTTTGGTAGTATTTCTTTTGTGTCGTTGCTTACTATACCGGGTGTCAACGAATCTATTAGACAAGTCATAATTTCTAGAGTATTATGTGTATCAAAATGAGAATTGGTACAGGTAAATGTTATGTGAAGAGGAGAGTTTTCGCATATTTTCCACTTTCCGGTCACTTCCGGTTTCACCGGAAATGGCTCCGGTTTTGAATTCTTAAATAGAACACCCTGTATATTTTAACATCTTTGGATTTCTGAGACAATTCTAGATCAGAATGCGACATTTTAAAAACTTTTTACGTCTACTTCATTTTTTTAGAGCCTCTTTTAAAATTGCATCTAGGTGGCCATGATCGGACGCAAACTAATCTAACGGCCTTAGGTGATGTCAAAAAAATACAATCACAACGTTTTAGTGACTAGTATGAAGACAGGAATTGGATTAAAAATTTAACAAAATTAACAAAAAACTAACAAAATAAACTAACAACTTAGACGACGCACTTAAAATATTTGAAAGTACAGTAGCTGAATTTGTTAAAAAGTTTAGTGTAGTAAATGTTCAAAGTGCATTCCTTCTTTTTCACGACACATTTCAGCTCGTTCAATTGTTTCTCTCAACACGTTTTGTAGCATTTGGGGCGTTATACTTCTAAATGCCCGTAAAATTCTTTCTTCTAATATTTCAAGAGTAGCTGGGGCTGCTCCATAGTAAACCCTTTCTTTAACATATCCTCAGACAAAGAAATCGAGCACAGTAAGATCCGGTGAGCGGGCTGGCCACCGTACCGGACCGTTGGTTGCAATAATTCGATTATTAAAATGCTCTATTCAATAATTAAGAACTTCTCTAGTATTGTGAGGCGGTGCTCCATGCTAAAGGTACATCATTGAGATGATTTTCGATTTCATTTTGAAGAAAAGCTAAGTATCTAACCCCTGTTAACTGACCTTGAAACAATATTGGCCCAATTATTCTGTTTCCAACGATACCAGCCCAGACATTGACGCCAAATCTTTCTTGAAAATTGCCCTCTCTCATTTCATGTTGATTTTGTTGGGCCCAGTACCGAGTATTTTGCTTATTGAACATACCATTATTTGTAAATCGGGATTCGTCGGAAAATAGAATAAAATCGATAAAATTTGGGTTAACTCTATGATTTTGAAGCAGCCAATCACAAAACACTACCTATCGCCATCCTCAGTATACAAATGTTGATGTAACTGATATTTAAATGCTCGATATCCATGCTTTTTCAGTATTTTTCTTGCTGATGCATAACTTATCTGCAGTTCTTGACTAATTTTTCTGAACGAAACTGTTTTATCAACCTCAACCATAACAAGTACGTTAATCTCAGTCTCTTCATTTATGATAAACCTCTGTTCCGCCTCTTGATTTCCTATTTGCCTAAAACGAGTCTCGTCATACGGAAAATACTGATGGGCTGGATGTTGCCGATTCGGATATCTATGACCATACAACTCGGCAGCATTCCTTGAATTTCTATGACACTCTCCAAATATTAATAACATATCCACTTTTTCACTTTGAGTATACATTTTTTTAACGAAAATTTAAACTAAACTTAACGAAAATTAAGAAACTTTTACGTCTGTTCTTAGAGCGTATGTCTCTGTCATTATCTACTTAAGTGAGTGTGCGTTTTCCAAAGAACACTTGATAAAGACAGTTGCAAATTATTATGCATCATGGCTGTCCATGGCGCACTTGTCATAAGTAAATAAATTATCCATTATTTTGCTTAATAATATTTAATTTCTGTTCTTATGTCTAATCCAATCGCAAATAAATTAGTACCGTTAGATTCATCAAATAATGCTTTTTTCGAAAAGTAGTTGTCAAAAAGGGTCGCCATTTGAAAATTAATAGTTAGAAATGAAAACGTAATTTTGTCAACTTGTCTTATTCCTGTCTTTCATACTAGTAACTAAAACTTTGCGATTGTATTTTTTTGGCTTCACCTAAGGCCCTTAGATTAGTTTGCGTCCGATCATGGCCACCTAGATGCAATTTTAAAAGTGGCTCTAAAAAAATGAAGTAGACGTAAAAAGTTTTTAAAATGTCACATTCTGATCTAGAATTGTCTCAGAAATCCAAAAATGTTAAAATATACAGGGTGTTCCATTTAAAAATTCAAAACCGGGGCCATTTCCGGTGAAACTGGAAGTGGCCGGAAAGTGGAAAATATGCTAAAACTCTCCCCTTTACATACCATTTACCTGTACCAATTCTCATTTTGATACACATAATACTCTAGAAATTACGACTTCTCTAATAGATTCGTTGACACCCGGTATACATATTATTGGTAAAATACAATATTTTTAATTTTAATTGGTATGTCTTTAAGACGAAAGGTATGAATCTATTAGTATTCTATTAGTTCTTCAAAAATAGGGCATACTTTTTTATGCTAATGTTACATAAGAGACACTATAACGTCATTCATTACTTTTAAGTATCTAGGCTTTCAAATTACATTGCCTTCTCAAGATATCATTTTTATTATTATTAACTACTGGAGAAACATCTGTTAGGTTAACTTTGGATTTAAGTTCTTTTTCAGTGTCATGTCATACTGTAGTAGTATCTGACACATAAGTCGAAGTACAGCTTTCAAATTTACAATATATATATTTTTTTATTAGTATCTTCAAGTTCGTTTTTAATTCGCATTCATTTCCAGTAACTAATTCCCTTAAAAATTTGCTCTTTATCCATTCCTACATTAGAGATTGAAATTAATTAGATTTGTTTTTTAAAACTTATTTTATTATTGAAACATATTTTTTGGCATTCAAATTTAAAAAATGTCTTAAAATAATCACCGAATTTCAATTCGGTATTAAATAATGTTAAATTCCAGATTTTTTTGTATATATATTTTTTTGATGGTCGATACAAATATAACTTACTAAAGTCATGTTTATTCTCTCATTAACCGGAACACAGTGGCGTAACTAAAAGTATGCACACCTCCCTCCGCAGATTTTTGAATGTACCCGATTATTTTGCACTCATCTTGATCCTTGGTATTTATTTATTTTCATCAAGGGACTTGAGAGCGCCCCGCCGCACTGCGGGGTCTGCGAAATAGTTATTTACGCCACTGCCTGGACAGGTAACATCGCCATTGATTTCTGTTACCTACATATTTATATAATTTTTTACATTTACTAGAAAATACTAAAGCATCTTGAAGGAGATTCAGTTTTTATAAATATTATTTTGGTTTTACCACTGTAGCTAATTTTCGTTAAACTGATTACTATACAGTTTTCATTAAAAATTGCGATTTTTCAAATTTTTGGTTTTAAATTAACTACCGACATTTAATTAACGTGATAAAACTTTCTACATGACTATTTATAAAGGATTATGATCATCTTTTATATTACTAGTTAGCAGTGCATTTTAAAAGATCAAAATGCTATTTTACATCAGTTTGATATGGTACGTGGAATTAAAAAATTTGACGTTTTTTTATATCAACTCAGTAAAATATCTATTCTGTACGTTAAATATATTATAGACCACTACCTTTTAGAGAAAAAATAATCTACGAAATGAAATTTGGCCAAAAAACAAAAACTTCTGCTTACTAAATTATTATAATACTTACGCTATTCATGTTTTCTATACTATCTTCTTAAAAATGATCGCATACGCTTTGTTTTTATTCTGCATCCTGAAAAAATAATTTCATTTTGATATGACTCTTATTCATATCATTTTTTAAATATTTAAATCGATTAAATATACGAAACTTAGCAAGCTGTTTAGGCAACTCTGGTATAAATGTTGCTTCTACCCAAAGGTGCTTAAATAACTTAATTTTAACCCTCAGTTCTTTATGGTAGCAAAAAACAACCCTCAACTTCAAAGCAGTTTTTATTAAAATTTCTATATGGTTATAAAATATATATTCATATTTCAAATATTATGAAAATATTTCATTGGTATGTTCTGGCAGTAATTAATACATCGTTGTTACTGTCTTCTTTAGTAGACATGATAATGAATCAAATACACGCATGCCATTTAGTGTGTGGACAAAAGATATCTCCATTTCTGTAGACTGACCTTTGATAAAAGTTATAAGGGTTTTTTAAAAGAAACTATATTTTGAAATTATCTTTCAAATTTGAAAGCCCCTGTATATTTAAAGTAATGTCAGGTTTTACTTAAAAAAATTTTGAACTTTTATGTGAGAATCTCCTAAAGAAATAGAAGTATGTTTCATTCAAGTACTAAGTGACCACCCTGTATTTTTTACAATTGGCATTACTCGGTGATTAAAGGCGGTAGTGACGACGATTAAGTACAGACAGATGATACAATGATTTGTATTCATAGTATTAGAAATATAATAAGTAATTTCTTAACAATATTACAATCATAAACAAATTAAATTAACTATAACACTAAATTAAATTTTTTTATTGCCTCGTATTTGTTATAATAATAAAACAGTTTTAAGGTTTTTTAGTCAAAAATTTGACAAAAAAATATGAGTTAAATTAGAAAACGCTAACTATTTAAAATAAATTCTATAATTTAGTGTGATAAAAATATAATTTACTACTTACCTTCACTAACTTTACCATTATTAATCCTCTCAAAATCATTTTATCACAAAACCCCAAAATATAAAACTAAATAGAACAAGGTTATGTATGTATGCGAGAATTTATTTTACGCGCGATGTTGCCTAAACGACGAGGTAAGAACGAGCGAAAAATATGTATAACCGGCATATATGATGATGAGGTGATTTCGTGTTTGTGATAAATACTGAGCGATACGACACTAGCGCTGGTGGTATACACTTGAACTAAAAAAAAAAATCATAGACACTAGTGGGTTGAAATCACCTCATAACAAATTTTCATAAAATGACGTTAAAGGCCGTTTAGTAACTCCTCCTACAAAAATTAAGGCAAAACGTTGTCGCCTCAAATTTATGAGGCCACAACGTTATATATGAGGTGACTACGCTAACTGTATATATATTTTCGAGGTGACAACATACCTTTTATACATATATATATATATATATATATATATATATATATATATATATATATATATATATATATATATATATATATATATATATATATATAAATGACAAATTGTAGAAGCAAAATGGAGAATTTGCAACAAGCGAGTTGTATAATGTTAGGCAAGGGAGATAAGTTAAAAAAACCTTCAGCATCCATACAGATGAGTTGAATTGATTTTCAATTGTTGTCATTTCAACAAAACTGATGCCAAAATGAAGTATGTGGCTGAAGATGAATTGATAAAATTCGAGACTTCCGTACAACTGACCTGTTACAAATATTATATTCTGCTTCTACAATTTGTCATTTAAATATTTATGATATTTTTCATGTAATAATTTTATGTAGGAATAGAAAAAAAAAGCTGCATATATTTGTCTCCATGCAGGACAAGCACACTTATAAACAATCAATTTGTTTAAACTACTCAATGAATTAATTTTAGTTTCTTGTGCCTTATTATTAATTCTGAGGGATGTTGTGATATATGCCACAAAAACAACTTTTTTATCGCTTTCTTATTGATATCCACATAATAAAATGTGTCCTGCCAATCAAATAATTTCTTCGAATTTTGAAGGTTTTGATTCGCCTAAAGGAACAAAAATATCTTGTATATTCACTTCTGTGGAAGCAAACACTCATTTTGCACGTTTTAAATATAACAACACATAAAACTTATGAAAAACAACTAAATAAATGATAGTATTATAGATGTTCGCTGTATGTATGTATGTAGGTATGGGCGTAGAGTTGGGGGTCTGTACACTGCGACGTGGTAGATCTATTGTGCCCCCTTACTGTTGCCCAGTCGTAAGAGTTACCTTATCGGCTAGAGCAGGTCCTCCAGTCCTATTTCTCTGAGGAATCTCAGGATGTTGGACGGCCTTAAGGTGGGTAGCTTCCCTTCTTCGATTTGGTGTGCTCCCAAGAGCCGCATCCTAGGGTTTTCTAGAGCACTGCACTCTGCAAGGATATGAATAAAAGTTTCGTCCTCCTCCTCGCAGAATATGCACTCTTCTCTTTCGATCAGTCCGAGTTTCTTGAGGTATCCCTTTAGGTGGCAATGCCCTGTCAGGACCCCAGTCAGAACTCTGAGTTGGTTTTTACTCAAGCTTATGCATTCTTTTTGGTCGTAGTTCCTCAGAAGTATCTTCGCTTGTCTCAATCCTTGCAGTTCGGTCCAATAATTTAATTTCCTGCTTTCTTCTTCTATCTTTAGTTCTTCCTGAATTACGCTGCTACTGATTCCACAGAAAGGCTCTGGTCCCAGACATGGTATTTCAGCCCCTTTCCTCGTGAGCCTGTCTACTATTTTTTCCCCTCTATTCCGCTAAATTTCTACAGACCATCAAGGGTTTTGTAGTCTTATTGATTACTTCTTTTTCATGCTTATTCCAGAAGAGTTTGTTATCTAGGGTCAGTCACAGATATTAACCTTCACTCAATAACATTCCCATCCATGTTGATGGTCTTCAGATTGAGGTTTCTTTTCCTTGTGAAGACTACTAGGTGGTTTTGGTGGAGTTAATGTTTAGTCCCATCATGTGGCACCATTCTCAATGTATTTAAGCCCTCTTTGAACTGTGTCACAGAGAGTATTCTCGAATTTGCGTCTTGCGATCACGACCGACGTGGACAAGATATGCCGAAGTCAGTCAGTTCACAGAAAAGTTGGTCTACAATTAAGCTCCACATAAGTGGGGAGGCTAATTCCTTCTGAGGGCATCCTCTGGTGGTGCAGAGGGCGATAGTGTCCTGTCCTATTTCTGTGAGTATTGAGTAAGAGTAATGCTCTCTGAGTGCCATTGCTGTGTCAACCCTACTCTTCGCCATGACTTTGTGAAATCTAGCTGCGACAGGTGTAGTTTGAATGTCTTCATAGAATTTCTTAAAGCTCTGCCAGGATCCTCCGTCGCTCTGTTAAAAAGTCTGCGCGTTTCGAATCTTAGCTTTGACAGATGGTCATTCCACCAAGGTGCATCCCTACATCCCTTCATTAACTTTTTTCAGGTCGCTTTCCAGCTCCAAATGTTCGCTGTAAAATCTTATACGGTTGTGATTTCATATTCAAAAATAACAAAAACTAGAAAACTTTTTAATAATTTTAAAATTGCATAAATTTTACTAGGTTGCCCTCGTTGGAGCAGGGTCTGGATTATTCCATCAACTCCTGGGGTTTTAAATGGTTGAAAGGTGTTCATTGCCCATTTTAAACGACCACTAATGCATATGTGTGTGGCCATTGCTGTAGCTTCTTTGGTGGGCCTTTCGCGTCGCTAGGCTTGCTCCCCGGAAAGTGAGTATTGAGTAAGAGTAATGCTCTCTGAGTGCCATTGCTGTGTCAACCCTACTCTTCGCCATGACTTTGTGAAATCTAGCTGCGACAGGTGTAGTTTGAATGTCTTCATAGAATTTCTTAAAGCTCTGCCAGGATCCTCCGTCGCTCTGTTAAAAAGTCTGCGCGTTTCGAATCTTAGCTTTGACAGATGGTCATTCCACCAAGGTGCATCCCTACATCCCTTCATTAACTTTTTTCAGGTCGCTTTCCAGCTCCAAATGTTCGCTGTAAAATCCTATACGGTTGTGATTTCATATTCAAAAATAACAAAAACTAGAAAACTTTTTAATAATTTTAAAATTGCATAAATTTTACTAGGTTGTTAATTTATATTTTCAATTGATAAGTGCAAGATTTCTACTCAACAAATATTTTAAATTACTTTTACCTCATTTCCAATGTTTTTTTTTTTTCACTTTGGCCGCCAGTCGATTCTGGGAAATCGTTGAGTTACCCATATCATATGTTTGATGTCTTTCTTCAAGAAATGAACCCTTAGAAAATATAGGATATACTCTGTATATTTTGAGATATATATTCCCTATATTATTTAACCTATGATATAGATTTATTGTGTCTAATAAAGTACACAGCGTGTAGGGCATTTTTTTTTTATTTGTTCAGGAAATTTTAGTTTTAAAAATGAACATGTTACTTTAATAATGTAAAGTATACAAATTACAAAATAGATGAAAGATTTTTTGGGATATACAAAAAAAAATGAAATAATGTATCTTTAAAGGGTTAAATAATTAGTGCTGGAATATTGAGTGCGACGAGAACTGCTCCCACCAGGGCTCTGGAAGTCCTAGTGAACCTGCCTCCTCTTCACTTATACATAGAGAACGAGGCCCTGAAGACTGTTTATCGTCTCAATAGCCTGGGACATCTTGGAATTGGGACGGGCGGCTCCTCAGGTGTCTGGGAAAGCGCGGTGGAAAGGTGTCCATCACTCCCCATGCGGACATATTACATGACGCCACTTTTAAAACCCAACCTCTTCTTGGAGATATTTCTGGCAAGTAGAGAGGATTGGGAGGGAGAATAAAATCTTCCGAAAAATCGATCCTGGTGGTATACTGATGGATCTCGACAAGATGAAAGACCTGGAGCCGGAGTATTCGGCAGGAGTACAGGAGTCAGAGAATACTACCCTCTTGAACAATGTGCGACAATTTTCACAGCGTAAATTTATGCTATTCTGCAGTGTGCCCATCTCTGTGAGAGGGACATAGACAGGAATAGAGTAATAAATATATGCTCAGACAGTAAGGCTGCGATATTGGCACTGAAGTCGTGTCGTAACTTCGCGACTGGTATCTGAGTGCAAGGATGTACTAAATGGTATGACAAGGAAAGGCTGCACAGTCAGACTCGTATGGGTCCCGGGTCACTCGCGCATACGCGGGAACGAGGAAGCAGACCGTCTGGCAAAGATTGGGTTCGGCTACTGAACCGTATGGACCCCAACCAATATTACCAGTCCCAATTGCTATTGGCAAAAGGGAATTAAAATCGTTGCTGGAAAGTAAATTTATTGAATCGTGGAGGGGAGCTCCTGGAATGAGGTGTGCTAAGGAATATATAACTGGACCTAGTGCACGGCGTACTAAGGAGCTTCTCTCCTTGGGAAGGAAAGAGCTGCGAACTGTGGTGGGATTGTTGACGGGACATTGTCACCTCAGGGGCCATCTTCATAGAATCGGTGTCGAAGACCCGACGTGCAGATGGTGTTTGGAGGAGGATGAAACTGTTGACCATGTCCTCAGAGAGTGCTCAGCACTCAACGGACTGAGACAGAGATATTTTGGAGATACAATTTTTTTACCGGAAGCAGTTAGGCAAGTTCAACTGACGAGGCTGCTTGGATTCGCAAAGGCGATCGGCCTCGAATAACCTGCAGATATGATGGGATGTAAACGGCCCAATGGAGGCCTAGGCATCGATGATCTAGTATCAACACTCCTTTTTCATTCATTCATTTATTCAATTAGTGCTGAAAAAATGACCAAAAATCTAAAATTTTGAATTTTTCCCTTTAATTAGTTGGGATTGTTATATTGAAAAATTAAAATTTAATTTTTTTTTATTTAACAAGTACTTTTTTGACTGTATCAAACAATTAAAGCTTTAAATTTTTGTATGTCATATTACTTTCAAAACACTTTATATAATTCATATAAAGTTTAACATAAGTAACTCTAAGGTTTATTTAGAATTTAATTAAATCTTTGATAAAAAATCAAGTTCTCGTATGTTGCATACTTAGTAGACATCTTGTATATTTGGTGATAGTGAAACATTTTAGGTTTATTGCACTGTATATCTATAGGTACACTTAATGATTTATGTTATCATCAGTTGTCCATATTGATATCTGTGCTTTATTTTCTCCCGTCTGAATA
Organism: Diaprepes abbreviatus; assembly: GCA_034092305.1. NCBI lineage: Eukaryota > Metazoa > Arthropoda > Insecta > Coleoptera > Curculionidae > Diaprepes > Diaprepes abbreviatus. The sequence goes on from JASJET010000218.1 coordinate 8,198,710, forward strand.
TTTTTGTGACTGTTACTATTAAATCACCACCTCTTTACCTTTAACACCTCTTCATTAAGCCAAAACTAACCTCAACTCATGTTACTTCATTTGCACTGGGTTATAAATAATATTGCCTTTTCTTAAATTTCACTCAAATCTTTACAATTAACTAGGTGGTGATGTAACTAATATCCGTCAAACTGGCCAATGGCAAAATAACCAAAACCCTGGACAAAAATCTCCTGAAATTATACTCGATGGAAAAAGCACAACACCATGGCCAACATTAGGTCGTCGAGCAACTCAAAATCCCAATTTAAACAGAAATACCCCACTACCGAGTAGAACGTCTACGCCAGGTCCAAAAAAATGGATTCAGCAGAACAGTATTTGGATTAAAAACGAACAGGCTGCATCAGGAGGAAATGTTGTTCCTCAAAATAGCAATTCTAACCCGCAAGGAGTTAGAGGTAGAGGACAACAATTAGCTACAGCAAATGTAATTTTGGGACCTTCCACAGTGCAAAACAGCCGACAGGGTAATAGACAAAATTTAGGGGGTCAACAACAAGTTTTTGGTGCCTCAAATGTTAATAATAGGGAAAACGTTCAGGTAAATGTAAATTCCCAAATTCATCAAACTGATAGACAGCAAGCACTTATCAGAGGTTTAGGGGGTAGCCAACAAAATGTAAGTTCTGTAAACTCAAATTTGCCCCCTCGAAATGCCAATAATAAGCCCTTGGTATCTACGTCCGTTTCTAGTACCACCCCAAAGTCTAACATTAAGCCTGCAGCTCCTACAAATAAACCTATGACGTATGCAGGTGTTGTAGGTCCTAAAATACCATCTCCCGGATCTCCTACTGTACCTAAAACTCCCGTAGTTTCCCCTCCTCTAAGTCCTCAACCAATGGGTCCGAAAAAAGACGCAATTCCTTCCACAGGGCCAACAAGCAATGTTGAAAATTTGGATGATAATCGAGACGAAAATGTTGCTGATGGTGATGCCACCGACGCAGAGCTAAGGGAGTTTTCCGAAATGTTGCTGAGAAAGGATTCTAACAACGCTATGAAATATGTAACGATAAATTTACAAGGCATGACGACTTCGAGGTCGACAAATGATGAAGCACCACAACCGTAAGTTGTAATATCCATAAACTATTATTGTAATTTATCGAAGCTAGTTAGAACTTCCAGCAAAACAACTATAAACATCAAATTTTTGAACAATCGACTCCAAATGCTTTATTGTAAAAATCTGAAAAATAATTTTCATAGACTTAAAGGTGCTTTGTCTGTTATGTTGAAAGAATGCATTTTTTTAGATTATTAACAATTGATCCTGAAGCTTACAAAATTCCATCAATTGAAAAAATCATGTTATTGTATAACAACTATTTCTTAGAAGCTAGTCAGAATGAGGTGTATACAGGGCAAGAACGTATAGAAGAGAATAATCTTTTAGATACAGTCTTAGCAACACCTGTCATGCAATATGCCAGAAGCTTTTTAATACAAAAAGGTATGTTTTATTTTTTAAGTAAAATACTAAAACTATATTTGAGATTTTCTAGATAAGTCATTTTCCTTAACCGTAAAAATTACAATATTCGAACATTTTTACAAAAAATTTAAGGTACAATGATTTATTGTGTTCATGCAAATACAAATATGCTTAACTTGTCAACAATTTAAACTAAAATCTTAAATCTAAACTAAAATATTGCAGAAGACAGAGGAACCGAAGATAGTTGACAGTATGTAACATATTCCACACTAAATAAAACTAATACATTTAAAAGACATGTATATAAATTACTTTATCACAATTTAAAATTATATATACTTCAAAAACCGTCAGCTATTCTATCCCATACAATTCTGTTATCCCTAGAAATCAGTAGCGTTTTGACTCTGGATTTAAATCTTCCAATTTCCAGGTTTCTTTATATATTGGTAACTTATACAGTTTCAGCCCATAAAAATTAATACTCTTCATTAATTTACTTAATCTTAAATACCCTATATCAGTGTCCTATCTGTTATGACTCAGACGTGTGTATCAGAGCGAGTAGTGAACTTATGTATATTTGTTTTTACATAAATTAGACATTTGAAAATGAACAAGGGACTCAAGGTAAGGATTCTATGAGGAATAAACAGAGGTCTGTAATGAGTTATACAGTATACTCCTGAAATTGTTCGGACTGCTGCTTTCTGTATCGTGAAAATTAGAAGTTGATTTTCACAATGAGCCTAAACTAGAATTCCATATTGATGTGACCGTTTTCTTTGTTTTAATAGGAATAGATTTGTGGGCTCTCAAGGTGGGCTGACCAAGGTAGTTTAAAGTCTATATGACAGCCTAAGAGTTTTACTGGTCCTGTAATGTCGGCCTGGGTTATTGTCAATTGTTGCGTTTTCTTCTCCTTAGGTTTAAGTTTATTGGACGGAAACCACTTTTCAGTTGTTAAACATATGCTTTTCGTCCGATGTGATTATCAAAGAAGTATCGTCAGCGAAAAAGCAGGTGTTACCCTTTGAGGCATTACAAGGATGGCCATTGGAATATATAAAGATTGGCATCAATATGAATCCCCTCTAGAATGTCATGCTGGATCCGTTCTGGAAAGGACACTTGATTGTTAAATTCGATAAATTAGCTGTTCTCGGAGAGGTAGCATTCAATTAAAGACAAAGACAACTTTGCCCCTGACATATTTCAGCTCCTGAAGAAGATAATCGAGAATAACACATTTAAAAGATCTGTTTAAGTCCCTTAAGGTGCCTGAAGCAAGCTTGCCCACCTCCAATGCGACTCAGTGGGACGATCGCCAGTATTGTAGAGCGACCAGGATGGAATCCATGTTGTAATTCCACAAACAATTTGTGTTGCTCAGGAAAAGTCACTAGTCGATTTTTCAATTATTTTGGAGACAGTAGGAATCAGTGAGATGGTATTTTTTTATGAATTGGAGTAACCCTTGAACATTTTATTGAACTTAGAAAACATCCGCTTTCAACACAGAGATTACTGGTGTGCATAAGAGGAAAAATAGGCTCTCAAGCAAATTTTGTTAGGGTTTTACTAAGACCAAACATATCCTGGGATGAAGAATCTTTAATTATTATAGTGTGGGCAATATTTGCAATAGTTTTTGAAATTTTCAGGTGAAAGATCACCGAAATCTGATTGTTTTACTTGATTTAAAGTTTTATAATTTGCCATGCAGCTCTGCTGTTATTGTTACATCTAAAAAGATACTGATTATTTGCATTAATTTTTGAATTTTGAATTAAAGTTCTATACGTTTTTTGAGTGTTCAATACTGCATTCTTTGAAAGGATCAGTTATTATTTTAAACGATTCTTGTAAGATCAGTAGTCTATCCCTAATAATTTGAAGTTCCTCCTTAAATTAATACATTTTAGTTGTTTTATTTACGAATTTGATGGGTTTCTACGAAAATGCGGTTCTGTAACAAAATTAAATGTGATCCAAAAGTGAAGAGGCATCTAAATTTAATCTTTAGTGAAAACTAAATCTTATTCAAGACCGCCTAACAGATTTAAACATTGGAGGCGGAGTGTTACCATCTATGTCAAATTCAAAGAACTGACCACATTTGTCTGAAGTATTAAGAGTTATCACTTTAGCAGAGTATTCCTCAGGACCTATGTTGCATATTATTTTTTCAATACAAGACTTCTGAGTATGTTACCCCAGTAGGTTCGTGTTATTACTATTTTTACTGAAGTCCGTATTGAAGTCTCCATATATAACTAACCCCTTTTTATTATTTAGTTGATATTTCCAGTAATGTGTCAAAAACATTTAGAAAAGTTTCAAAATTGCCCAACGAGCTTCTGTATCAGGATAATTTTAACCCTAGTAATTTGGCAGTACATTTTATGTGAGTGGTTATTTTATTTACTATATCAAAATATTATTTAAAAAAATAGCGGTTCCTCCAAGAATATCGTGTCCATACCAAAACGCACTCCCTATAGTGAGATCAGACCGAAAGCCCACAACAATAATAATGGTTATTATTAATTTCTATCTTAAATTTTTAGGAAAATTAGGTAAGGATCCAAAAGAATTTAAGGATCTGCTACGTTTAATATGGTTTAACATGTACTCAAGAGGTCAAGGCCGAATTGGTTCAAGCGGTTTTGAACATATTTTCCTGGCCGAGCTGAAAAATAGTCAGGTCTCAGGTCTGCATAATTGGCTGTATTTCAACGAAGAGGAAAAGCAAAATAGAGCGAATTATCTAGGATATTTGAAGAAGCTAGATTTAGGAGAGGTAACTATAGTTCGTTTTATAAGTAAAATTATTTGTACATACCGAAACAGCGAATTATCAATGGAAAAATTAATTTATTTTTTATAAATAACTTAGGAGATATTTATTCAGAGCTATTGAAAACAATAGACTTTTCCCGATACGTGGTGCAAACTCAAAATTAGCGAGACTTATTAAATCTAAATCTTTTAATAATAAACAGATTTGGTCTAAGTTGTTATCTGGGAAGAAAACTCTGTTAAACAAAACAAAAATTACATGATTGGTTAGTTTATAGATAACTTCGATTTAAATTTGCTTATTCATTATGTACCTATATTTATCCATTAAAATAATAACAGTACTGCTTATCACGTTTATTATTTTTTTCAGAAAGGAGCAATATTGAAATATCACTTCACTTTCCATGACATCGACAAGCCAGTAGGTTCAATGTTTATCGGTACTAGTCCCGAGTTAGAATTAGCTTTATATTCCACTTGTTTTATTTTAAGAGCAGACAAAATATGTCCTCTAAAAATGAACGGAAATAAATTTATTATTAGAACCTACACTTTTAGATATAGGGGGAAGAATATGATTGGTAGCGCTTTTCCTGAAATTTAAATTTAAAAAAAGCGAATTTTTTATACTCTTTTTTTACTGCTTAAAGCAACTGAACAAATAATTTATGTATTTAAAATTTCCTACAACTTCAGGTTTATGTAGTTAAAACTATTTTATTTATAATCTATATTGTATCGAATAAATGTGCTTTTAGGCTCTTTTTTAGAGGTTCCCAAAAAGTGAGCAACATATTGAATATCATTGAGCAGTACTTGAATCAAATTGTTGCAGACAAAAATAATGTTACGATTTTCTCTTCATATATTTACTCATTGTTTGAATAATAGCACCACATTTCACTAATTACTCTCCATACTTTATTAACTTCTTGCTTAACACTTTTGCTGTTCAAATACAACCAAAAACTTAAATCCTATTTTACCTATTGATATACATCTATAGAACATATTCTATTAAAAGTCTAAAATCTCACTACAAACATGACTAACAATGATGACTAGAATAGATATATTTTTTTGTACAATTTTTTGTTTTTTATTTCTGTATTAACTTCTTTCTTTGGGTTAATAACGTTTTATTATTATTATTATTAAAATGACGTATTCTCCTAGTCCGTCATTACAACAGTATGGAACAATAGGAAGACTAGAGCTAGATTAAGTAAAAATAACTAAATTACCCATGTCAGTTTTGGGAAATGAGCTTGCAAAGAGAGGTGAACCGGGATTAAATATTACCCGACTATAACACCAGACACGTATTATCGATTTGGTCAGAGAAGGAAAGGCTGAGGCACTGGCGCAGATTTTCAACCTACTACACTCGGAGGCATTTAGGCTGCGATTACAGTGGCTGTGGATTTGGCAAATTTTTAACACTGGCGGATACGGCGAACTCGTTAACAAAATAACACAAATTGATACAAGATGGTCTAGTCTAGTTTTATATTGATTTATGTTCTCGGAAAGTATCCTGAAATGAGCATAACGTATTTATTCTCAGGGCCATAGCTATAATTAGTATTTAAAGAGTTTAATGTTAAGTTACTTAAAATAAAAATGGAAAAAGGGTGTGATATTCGACATACTATTATCTTTATTAACAAATGGGATTGACTTAGGTATCTCTTTCTGCTTGAAGCACTAGGAGTCGTATATGGAAGAGCAAGTTGTCTTGACAAATATGGAGCATTATAACTACAGCTCAGAATGTTCTTTTGGAAAACAGACAATTTATAAACTTCTGGGGTTTAATACAACACAACTTAAAGCTGGCTATCAGTCAGTACGGGCTTAATCAAACTTAGCTTAGCAGAGAACGGTAAATGCTGACCGTGTATGGAAGATGAAACGGCTGAACACATTGTATGTATATGCGCTGTAGTTACAAGGATTGTACTATCATTCTGCCAGAGATCTTGAATAAAATCTTCCAATTCAGTTGCTTGACTTATAAGATTGATGTATGTTTTATCAACTCATTTTCAGTCTAAACTATCATATAGCAGTTCTGTACAAGGCCATCTGGATAATAACAAGTTTTTACTATTTTATGAGATAGAAATAAATTCACTACTAAATAATAAGAAATCGTGAACTCACTGTCTTCTGTCCTTGAGGAATCTAATATAATAGTTATTTTCTGCCTCCGAGATCTAAACGATTCGATGTAGGGCGCGGAGCTTTTGATAATAGGCAAAGCCTAAAGATCCTCGGGTCCATTGATAGAGGCCTATTAACGTAAGACATTTTAAGACAAAAAATAATTTCGGAAATATAACGAACCTACAATTTTTGGCGGCCCCATAAATTTGAACATGAAATTTATTTTGCCGAGAGTGAAAAATAAAGCAATTTTTAAAATATTTTTGATTGGGCAAGCTACAAATACTGCATTTTAATTTAACGACTTATCCAAGTTGCTGCAATATTAAGATTTTGCCATTTGTTGCACACTTTTTGGACCTCAAGGCAGCTTTTAGGTTTACTGTATCGATTATACTCTAGTCAGAGTCTCCTTGGTAAAATCCTACTTATGTATAAAAAAATTATGAAAATTTCGTCTTTAATGTATGATAGTTTTTTCGAATAATAAAAATTTAAGTAAAAAACATGAATTTTTATTTGCCAAAAATATAACAAATAGTTGATAGATCCTATTTATTATAAGCTATCACAAGAATTTGTATTAATAAATACACAAAATACTAACTTAAATCCAAGTTTATAAATAATACATAGAAAAATATAACTTTTCAAATAACAAGAAAACAAATAATATAATATAATAAATACAATACAAATTTTTTACATTTTTTTACACGTTGAAGCGCTCCGGATCTTCTAACCTGGAAAAACAAAGAAAATTTTACTTGAGAAGTAATTTTTAATGGATGAGAATAGGAGACCGAAATTCTATGTTAATGAACATTAAAATAATTCATCCAACACATTTTGGCTGGAATGCCTTAAATTAACTTAGTTACATAGTATAAGAATTGAAATTTATATGGTTTATAGAGAAAATATTAATTAATATCACCGGCAGAACGCTCAATAAGGATGCATTTTCAGTATTTCATTTACAATCTTGACGCAGATAAACATCAGATCAGATTTACTAAAAAGCACGTTATGCTTATAACAATATGTAAATATTAAAACAATATTAAATATAACTATAACAAGCTAAACACTAATATACACACATTCATAAATGATAATAAAATATTTAAATAAACAAAGTAGGATTAAGCAAAATCCTCACAGTTTTGATCAGAAACTCTTCATAACTATAATGAGCAAAGGGGCCTAAATATTAGCCGACTATGTTTTTGAATCCCTTCTGCTCTTTCTAATAGTGGTTACCATTACTTGAAGTTTGTTGTAGAACATTTTGCCGTTGTGTTAAATGGTATTTTGAGTTGGTTTTTATATCCATTTAAAATATAACTAGTACGTTTCTTCAGCAAGGAAATTAGGTCCCAAGTGTACTGACACAGAATACCCACAAAGTAATACACCATACGCTTATAGCTCTCAAATAAGATAAAATAAATGTTTATGGCAGATTTTATATCTAACGAGGGAAGCTCAAGGGACTACCCTAATAAAAAAAAAAGTAGGGTCTGGGGATTCCAGTTTCCCTCTTGTAGGATAGAGGAATGCGCTCCTTGTTAACTGGCTTTTCTTGATATTCAAGCTTAAAATCGACATCATTGTCATCTTTGACCTACTGTTAGACTTCCAGCGTTAATTAACATAAATTTAGGAAATGTATTGGTAAAAATACTGGCGCTTCAATGCAGTTTGGTCTGACAAAGTCAGACAAATTCGTTTGCTATCTCTAGTTGATTAATTAGCACTTTTTTTATCTAGTCTTTTTTCTTGCTATTTCACTGATGATGTTTCAAGTGTTCTTGGTAGAGGATTTGACAGTTTCAATTTATAGAAAATGGGGATTTTTGACTACATTCATGAATATTTCAAAGTATGTTTTGTTCAAGTCTTGGAACATCTCGTTCTTAATAAATATTTTGATGCTTTTCATAATCCATCTTTGCTAGTAATCCTCGCGACATGTTTTTATTGGTTCATAGACAAAGTTACCAACATTGTAACTGCTGTTAAAAGTTTTTAAGGTTTCTCTCCGTGAATTGAGACATGCCTTGTGACTATTTTTTTTTTTTTTGAGGATGGCTAAATTAAATAAACAAACCAAAGTTAACCGAATCCTTATTTCGCGCCTATATTATCTTTAAGATATATTACGAAATATAATTTTTTTTTAATATTCACCTTTTTTAAAACACCTTTTCACCAATACACCAGTAAAAGTTAAGTTGGAATTTTTTTAATTTCTAAAGACCCCAAAATAAAATTGGCGACTCAAAACTCAATGGAGGAAGCTGTCATGACAGGATCTTCGGGCATTCCCGCCAAGATGCAACAAGATAGACCAACTTAATTTTGAACAAATATTATTTCTCCACAATTTATATATAATTCAATTGAATGACTTGTAAATATTACCTTATGCTCTCTAATTAGCTTAAACTAAAAATATTCTCGCTAGGATACACTTAAGCTCACCAATGATATGTTTTTGGTATTTTTGTGGGACCGCCTTCCAACCGTGAGATTTAGAAAAATTAACTATAGGGTCTTAAAAGAGCTGTATATTTTTTTTGTCGCTGTTCATTACATTAAAATAATGTGCACTAACATAATTAACAATGCTACTTCGATATTAGAATTGTTGCAAAGTCTACTAACACCGTGGTGGCAATTCCAACAAGTAAACAGTTTATTTATATATTTTTTAAACATTCCAGTAGTTTTTGAAAAGTAAATATTTTCTTATATCATAAAGCAGCATGTGAATGTGATAAAAACTGTATTAATTATAATTGGCTGATGTAAGTATATCAAAAATATTTACACACCTTAAATTGAAAATAATGTGTTGCAATCAAAATCTTCACTTTGAATTTTGTCAAACTGTTTGACTAATTTAGAAAAAAAAAATAGTTTAGTCCCAACAAAAAGGTTTTGGGGTGACAGAATTTTCTGTATACCGATGACTGTAGGGCGATTGAAACGCGATAAAGTCGAACTTACCTTAATATAGAAACATTTCTAGTAATAAAAGAAACGTCCTGAGGAGTGAGGAAAACAAACTGGAGGTCTGGTTTGGAGTTTGCATGATGTAGCAGAATATCTATTACTTTGGTGCGGTTTAGTTTATCCTAAAATAAAAATATGCCATTAACAGTAAGTATGAATATAAGCTTTTACAAGTATGTACATAATTTTATTTTACTATGTTGCTAGAAAAAAAAATGTCGCAGACGAAACATCTAGTTAAAATAAGAAATAACTAAAAGTAGTACTATAAGTATAGAAATAAAATAGAGAAGTGGTGTAACATCAAATTAAATAAACACTTTTATGATCCCTAAAAACATTACATAAAATTCTTACAAAGGAAGACCTCTAAATTTAAGTACAACGTAATTATTCACAACAATAATATAATTAGACATAATTAGTCTGTACATCCAATCAACAATCCTTCAGTATTCATTAAAATTTGAAAAAAATATATAATCTCAAACTACACTATTTTATATAAAATATTGTTTAATTTTTAGTTCTTTCTTAATTTTTTTTCACGTTCAAAGACTTGAGAGCACTCAGTTATATAGAACCACACCGTTAATTGCTCTATCAAATATATTAACGAAAATAACATTAAAACATTCAAGGGGTCTAGGAATGTATCCATAATAGCCCAGTCAGCCTCACAACAAAGTCAATGAAATGTATCAGTTCTCTTTGCTAAATACGTTTTTTTGTTCAACCAGAGGCACTTCGAGATAATTTATGTTAGGATTACCTAGTTGGGAAAGTCTTTTTCTTTTAGGTGCATATTAAATTGAAATATATGGTTTTCCGTCTCTTCGTTAAACCAAAACAGCACTAATTACTAAATTAGTGGTTTTACAATTTTTGATCTTTTTCACAAGTTCACAAATATATGGTGTTCTATTGTTTTTAAAGACATTTGGACCTGCTTCTACTATCAAATAATCATATAAAATAAAAATTTTTGTTAAACAATCCAAGTTTTCAACAACACGAACAAAAGATGGGCCCGGTTTTATCAGTCCGTGTAAGGATGTATATATATTTTCGGTCAAGAAGTCTGTCAAAGTTCACACAGAGCCAAAAATTGGCTATTCAAACTCAAAACATTACTGATTCTATTATATCCTGATTTATTTTGTTTAAGTCTTACATAATGGCGTTAAATTCCTGAAACTTAGTTTATTTTTCTCAATTTTGGACTCAATGGCCTTTCTTCATTCAGCCAAATTTGATATATCTTTGTTTAAATCTAGAATGGTTTGTTCCCCCATAGTTTTCAAGTATCTGTTTCAAGACATCATCCTTCAAACTTATGGACTCCCTCTGTTCTCATCTTATAAATTAATTTTTCATTTTCTCGTTAAATTTCGCATTTTCTAGTTCTAGACTGCTTAAAAGAGCATCAGAATTTCCCTGAATTTGTAGAAGGTCATCGCTAGCTTTAATGTTTTTTTTTTTTAAATTTTCCAGTTCCTTTTGAAGAATTACAAGTTCATTTTGTCACACACGTCACGTGTTGGATATGATCGTCAAAGGTCATAGATTTTTATAGCTTTATCTGGAAGTATCTTAATAGGTTTAAAGCTTTTTTTGATACATTTATCCAAATGGTAATTAAGTATTGTATAAATTCTGTATTTTTAAACATATTTATCTCTCGGGCGTATACACGGAGGTGTGTTTGGATTGTTGGTGAGCACAACAATCGATACAGCCCAACTACCAAGACCTCAAAGTGGTCGAAACGCGTATATAGAGAAAAGCCAAGTGGAAATCTCAGATAATAAACGTCCCTTCCTTTAAAATCTAAGAAGAAAATAACAATTTTCTCATGTACCAATGCAATTCAAAATTTTAGAATATCTATTAAAATTTTGTTCGTAATACTTGTAATATACAGACAGATTTAAGAAGTTTTTTACCTAAATCGTTCTTGGATTAAATACACATTTTATACATACCATATAAACATCAAACTCATCCAAAAAATAGAAAGGAAAATCCATACACTGCCATAGAGCATACAAAAAAGCTACTGTAGAAAAAGATCTCTCCCCACCAGATAAATTTGAAGTAGTCGTCATTCCCTGAGAACCCTGTTGAGGTATCACAATAAGTTCCAGTTTCTTCTGCTCCATATTTATTTCTATGGTACCCTAAAATAAGTAGCATTTCGTATTAATTCAAGTGAATTTCAAAATAGTTATATGAATTTGTCTAACATTCCGGTGCGGTCGCAATGTGTGTTCCATAGCGGCTAAGATTTTGATTATTGGTAAAAAGCTAAAAAGTTATACGTCGCTATTGACAGAGGTTTGTTAATAAAAATAAAAAGTCGAGTCGCTGGTCACTGAAAAACATGCAAATTTTATTAAAACTCTAATTATAAATAAGAGTATATAGCAATAAAATATATAAAGCCGTACGTGAGCGGAACTTGTATACATGTGCACATGCTACATAATTTCACCTCGCAATGTAATTTAGCCATATAAATGATTTTAGAGATATTTTGCTTAAGACTGGGCTATGGTTTCGCGTGGGGACACCAGCCATAAATGTTTCTACTTTCTTACTTTGGAAAAAATGCGAAAAAAAGTTACTTTTTTTACCTTAAATTGTCTAAATTCTAAAATTTTCTTAAAGGAATGCTTCATGAAGGTAACGAAGTAGTTTTCAGTAAGTTTATAGTGTCTTTTCCGTCTTTCCACTGCTTGACTTAATTCGTCTATATCGGCGTAGAGAACTCCCATAATACCTGTAACCTACAAAAAGAAGTTTAATAAATAGAATTATTACTCTTTTATCTTCACTTTAAGTATTAAACATTTAGGATATTATAAAATTTAACTTCCTAGTTCATCAGTGGAAAAATATTGCTATTAATTTGTAAAAAAAAGCCACAAGTAATAAAATGTTAGTAAAACACGTATAATTTTGATGAAACATTGGGCGAAGTTGGCAGTTAACTTTCTTCTCCGAATTTATGAATTAATAATGTAAAAATATTTTAAAGAGAAAATAATATATCCATCTATTTTCTATTTAATTTTAGTATCATTTAGTATGCAGAAAATAGATTGAGGTAAACATATTTTTTACCTAATTCTGAACATTTGTTTCCTATCTATATATTTATTTATTTATTTATTTATAAACATCAAAGCCCAACAACAATAATTAATAGGGCCGTAATAAAATATAACAAACAAAAAAACATCTATTACAAAATAACAAAAATAATATCATAATGTCACGTAATAAAATATAACACAAAAAAAACGTACTTATTACAAAATAACATAAACAATATCACAACAGCAGTCCCAGAACTACAATAATACTGAACAGGAACGTAAAAACTGGGTATAACTCATACTCAGATCACACGATTGCGACACCCTATTAAACACAGAACACATTCGATACATTGGCGACATACAATATACATTAGTCCTAGGTATCCTTAAATGAAAGTATACACCATGCCTGCTCGTCAATCGTGGCACATTAAAATTTAGCTCGCCCAAAAGCTGAGGACAAACAATCTGGCCGTTGACTAGCTTGTATAAAAATAAAACTGAATGTAAGTTACGTCTCATTTCAAGACTTTGCAAACTAAATTTATCCAGCAACAGTCGATTGTCTATCCCGACCGGTGGGTACACTCCCTCAGTTTTCAACCACAAATACTTCACAAACTTGCGCTGAACGTTGTCCATAGCCAAAACATATTTATTATAAATTGGAGCCCAAACAAGTGAAGAGTATTCAAGTTTACTTCTTACTAGTGCTATAAACAATAATTTTAGGCTTTCAATATTCTTAAATGATCTACAGTTTCTAATAATTAAACCCATCATATGATTAGCTTCAGACACTATTCTGCTATAATGAAGGTTAAAGTTAAGTTTAGAATCTAATACAACACCCAAATCCTTAGCTGCATCAACTCTTTTAAGTAGGTCATTATTTATTTGATAACTATATAGAATTGGAGATATTTTACGAGTTATAGACATCACTGAACATTTGCTCACATTCAATAACAATTGATTACTCACACACCACCTCTGGACTGCACTAACACTATTTTGCAATCTATCACAATCCTCCTTCGACTGAACTTGGACGTACATTTTCAAATCATCAGCAAATAGTAGGAATTCAACATCAATTGATTCAGCGATATCGTTTATAAAAATTAAAAACAAGATAGGCCCGAAATTTGAGCCCTGAGGTACCCCCTAAGAGGCCGCAAAACATTTTGATTGAAAGCCATTATATTGGACATACTGAGACCTATTAAATAAATATGATATAAAAAACCGCACAAGTTGATCAGTAAAACCAAACTTCGCAAGCTTTGCCAGAATCAATATCAATATGTTCAATAACTAAAAAACTAGCTTTTGTTCCCTTAATTTTACATATTAGAAATATTTTGGAATATTCAAAAATATAAAATATGGCCTTTTCTTTTATTTTCGACGAATCTTGACTTACAATGAGAGATTATACCTGTGAAAACCATAACTAAAAATTTAATTATATTTTAATTACCTAAACCAGGAGTACCCAAACTTTTGAGCCTAACTGACTCCACCACTAAGCCCCAAGAGCCAAGATCTAGCTAGTTCATCATACCAACATACTGCAGTTTTTAATAACGGGCAAATGTTCGTATTGAGACTAGCCGGCGAGTTAGATATCAAAGGCGCAGGAGGCGGGGGTAGACTCCGCTCTATTCGCAATTTCGGCTCAATCAAGGACATTTCATTGCGACGGGGATAGCCCATATCGTCATTTCTGCGAGTCTATAGAAGAGATTGGAGAAATAATAGAAATTTTCTTCAATGAAAGGAATTGTCCTCTGGCTGAGTTACAAAACAATGGAAGCTATCATTTTATACAGATTTAATTAAATATATGAATGACCTCAATTTCTGCCTGATTTATATACTCATATTAAGTCCTCTTGACAAAAAAATGTTTTGTTTCAATCTCAATTGAACAAAAAATCTTTCACACATTTTAATGCATGTCGAACTTTCAGTCAGTAAAATGAGATTTCATATCTGGTAGATCTCGCAATTAAAGCTGGTGCTTTAAAAATACATTTTGAGTTTCGTTTTCAGATGTTGTTGTAATAGCAAACTATATCAAGATTTTTCCAAACCTTTTTAACGCCGGTATAAAAATTCTTGCCCCAGTATTTCACATGGATATGATGGTGTAGTGATATTTTTAAAGGAAAATGTTTAGTCATCATTGTTGGAATTTTATAAGTCTTCTATTAACACAACTTGATCAGTTACATAAATTAGGACGTGAGTTTTTTTACGCTTGCGGCACTTATCTGTATCAAAAAATATTCTCCAAAATCAAATACACAAAAAATATTTACAGATCCGCATTAACTGATTAGCATTTTAAGTCACTGCTGATAAACTCAACAAGTAAATTTGATCCACAACTGCGAACAATTGTTAATGGAAAGTTACAGCTACATAAATCTCATTAATCATAATTATAATATGTAATTTCATTACGTAAATTAAATATGCATGTGACACATTGTGAGTTTTTAGGATAAATCCTATATCATTAATTATAGTTAAAATGTTCAGTTTCATTATTCATGGCAGTTATTTGCTCGTTAAATAAAAACATCTGATTATTATATTGTATGATTTCCTTATATTGTAAATTTTACAATGTAATCAAAATAAACTATGGCGAACCGGATCGCTGGAGCTCCCGAGCCGATGTTGGCCCGCGGGCAGTAGTTTAGAAGCCCCTGACCTAAATTAAAATCTGAAATGTAACCCTGAATTTTGTACACAATGTTCAACTTTGAAAAAATTTTTGTCAGATTTAAAAAATAGTAATGGCAGTAAATATTGTTTACCAACTACCCTAAGAATGTGGTGAATCATATATTGGAGAAATAAAATGATCTCTTTCAATAAAAATTAAAGTACATCAAAAACATTATGAATTGGTATGAAGAAATATAAAGCAGAAGAAGCAACTCTCTCCTTGGGTTTCTGGCAAATTCAATGTAGATATTTCCTATGTTTGGCAGCCAATTCATTCACGTAGCAAGTATCTTAGGTTATCCAAGATAAGAGAGTAGTCAAGCAAGATAAGGTAGAGACGGATATTTTATATGCTACAGCATCATACTGTTAAAATAAATAATCGTTAACGACCCGAAGTAGATATTATACGCTTGTCGAAATGGAATATTTCTGACAATAAAGACAAATAATAGACCAAGAAATGAATCTTATTTAACCTAAAAAACGGAATCACTTTCTAGTAACTTTTCTTGCCCAATTTAAATAGGATGATATTTTTAACAACACCGTCAATGAATATTAGTTTTCTCATTCCTTTAAAAATAAGAGTTTTCACCCTACCGATAAAATAAAAGCTTTAACATAATCTCCCTTCACACTATGAGATCATCCTGTTAGTCTTCAAAATAGCTATTATTCTCTTTCAGCTCCGAGGTTTGTATTTCTAATTTCTAAAGTTAGGTTGCGCCATATCTGGACTATTCTGCGGTCAGGCCACCTTTTCCTTTTTGGTTCCAAAAGACGGTCACGAACTTCCAGGCTAAGAAAGTGTGAGGGTCTTTTTTAGAGGTGGAGAACTCTTAGAATGCATTTGTATGGATTCTAATTTTGTTTTTGGATGTCAGTGATGTATCCAAATACCATCATCTGTAAATTCAGGCTATGCATCCAAAGATTAAAAACATTTGCTGTGTAAAACGTTTTTGTTTGCAAATCAATGTTCTGGGAACCCACCTAATTTATTGTGTAGAATTGCTGAAACGTTTGATTCAGATACATTTAATACTTTAAACAATAGATACTTTTAAACTATGATCTTATAGAACTCCTATTTCCACTTTCATGTGGAGATATAATTTTGTTACTGGAAGCAGTTAGGCAAGTTCAACGAGGCTGTTTGGATTCGCAAAGGCGATCGGCCTCGAATAACCTGCAGATATGTTGGGATGTAAAGGGCACAATAGAGGCCTAAGCATCGATGATCTAGTATCACCACCCCTTCTTCATTCATTCATTCAATGTTCTCGGAACCCACCTAATTTATTGTGTAGAATTGCTGAAACGTTTGATTCAGATACATTTAATACTTTAAATAGATACTTTCAAACTATTATCTTATAGAACTATTTCCACTTTCATGCAAACATCAGGATTGGTTGCGTCCTTCCACTTTTTGGGTTATTTTCGATAAATTCGGCTCAAAAGATTTTGCCCTAATTTCTTATAATTCCTATCTTATAAAATGAGACTATCCGTTTTTCCTAACTAATCTAGAGAAAATGCTGTGCTAATTAATCGAAACTAGGAAATCTGTACCTACTATCTAGTAGCATACTATTTATTTAGTTGAAATAAGAGCTTATCGTAAACTTACTGAATTATATTTTTCCAATAATTCCTTGTATCTCTGTGACACTTCTACTATATCATCTGTTTCCGTTTCTATTCTAGCTATGGCTCTAGATATTTCTTGTATTTCATTAGAAATTTCTACTACAGTCCTAAAAAAAGAAAGAAACTATCATTTAAGAAAAATCTGATATGTAAGATAAGTAGTTCATGACAATATCTATCTGTGATACTTCGTGACAATATCAAAGAAAACTTTTTTCCTTTATTAATAAAAACAAGATATAACAAATTAAACATTGTCAAACTTATCATACCTAAATTATTGATGATATATCGATTTTTTAATACCATTTTTCTTACCTTAACTCGGGAAGTCTTTCACCCAACTTTGAAGCGTCAGACGTTTTTGCCTGAACTTGTGTTTGTTTTAAAACTACCCCGGATCGCGCTTCGTTAATTTTTTTTTTGAACTCGTCTAACCGTTTCTGGTCAAACTCTTCATTTGTGGAAATTTGACGTTGTTTAGATTGACATTCCTTTGTTTGTTCCTTAAATAAAGATAAACATAAATCAATAATACAATAATCGGACTTACCACTTTTGAGAGGTTACAACACAACTATAGTTTCATATTAAGAGATTACAACCAAAGAAGACCAAATGCAGTTTTGCGGTCGCTACCAATCAACTGCTTAAAACTCATTTTAAAAATTCTACTTGAATACAGATTTCTTTACCTGTAATGACCAGAGTCGCCCCTCCAACGCTTGTGAAGCTTTCTTCATTTTTAACATTTTTTCTTCATGAGTAGCCACTCGGGTTCGTATGTTCTGCATTTCTTCGATAATCTTCCCTAAGGCAGCATTTTTCTCGTTTAATATTCTTTTTATATCTTGTAATTCGTTTTCCTAAAAAAGTACAAATTAAATGTATGTTAAAAACATCAAAATTCATATTTTTCTAGTACAGGGAACTCCAAATTATGGCCTGCCATAGTTTATTTTGATTACATTGTAAGTATATCAATGAAAAAGTAATCAGATGTTTTTTATTTAACGACCAATTAAGAAACACAATAATTGATATACAAGATGAAGCTGAAGTTTTTAACTGCAATGAAAAATCTTTTTTGACTTGCTCATAAGTGCCAACTGAAATTGTGAACGAAGTGGAGTCCACTCCCGCGTCCTAAGTCATATATATATATATATATATATATATATATATATATATATATATATATATATATATATATATATATATATATATATATATATATATCTCACTCGTCGGCAAGACAATTTGAAAATCTGCGCGTAATTCAAAACTATATTATGTTGGTATGATGAGCTAGCAAAGTTTTAACCTTTGGGACTTAGTGGAGAAGTCAGTGTAGCCCTTAGATTTAAAAATTTTGGTACTCCTGCTCTTTAAACTTTAAAAAAGCCATTTTTTTTTCGGTAAATTAACTGCGAAGATAGGATGAAAAGTATCCGACCTAACAAGAAATATACAGAAAATTATTATTATTATTTTATGCTTTATTTTTATATATGATCTCCTTTTAAAGATATACATAACTGAGTCACCACCGATGCTAGCTCTAGTGTTTAGTTCCCTTCTTTGTAAAAGTTCAAAAGGTTGTTGGGTTGGTCTTGTAGAAAGCCAAACACTGTTTCGATGTGATTATGCATTGGAAATTTTTACCCCAAAGATAATGATTAGAAAATTATGCGCTTTTTCCTTCCATAGGCTAGCAATCTCCGTCAATCAAGGGTCTTTCATCGTGCTTTTATAGACTTTAGGACGATTTTCAGAACGTTCAGCATCTTGAGAGCTTATACGTTCTCGTTTGAAGTCCACAACCCACGTTTTGACAGTAGTAAATGGAGAAGCAAACTACCCAAATCTAGACGAAAAAATATTTTATCAAGGTTTGCACCTTGGTTTTTTAAATCCTGGAAAACGACAAAACGCTGCGAGCGTTATTTCTACGAAAACAATAATAACATTTATTATATATATAAAATTTGTTTCTCACCAAATGATTCAAATTATGGACTTCTGGTTCTGCCTCGTTACTCACATCTTCATACTGCCTTCTAATCTGACTCTTAGCCACACTAACTTTTCTTATTTTCTCTTCTAGCTCTTTTTCGCGTACACTCTGATTATGGGAATCTTTCTTCAAGGCATGAAGTTGACTTTGAACGACTTGTTTTTTATTTGTTAGATTTGTTATATTTTCTTGTAGCAATCTAGAAAGGGAATAATGTACTTAAGGAAACCATAATTTTCTACCACGCTTGAAAATCTGAATTATATAATCGTTAATCTTGCAAAGGAAAATTTATTCATGACCACGAAAATTTTAAAAATAAATAAGTTACAACCAGTT
The DNA here is from genome assembly GCA_034092305.1 of Diaprepes abbreviatus. NCBI lineage: Eukaryota > Metazoa > Arthropoda > Insecta > Coleoptera > Curculionidae > Diaprepes > Diaprepes abbreviatus. Next base: position 8,218,058 of record JASJET010000218.1, read on the forward strand.
TTATAATTTTTGCATAGTCATTTATTTGTGATTTATAAGACAGTACTTTGAACAGTTCTCATAATATGTTTAACATGGATCACAGATATTTTGAAAAATAATTGAGCTTCATCAATTACTATTGTACACCTCTGATTACCCAAATTAATAAAATGGTATATTATTGAGTATCTGTGAACATATCCTTTCTGATCATGGTAATGTGTTAGTATTCTATTACTCTAGTTATGGTGAAAACTCATTTTAAAAAAGTGATTTTTCTAGGTAATATCTAAAGAACAATTTTTTAGATATACCTCACTTTATGAGATGAGCTAAGATGTGGAAATATATTAAATTTTTATATTAGTGAAAAAGTTGACAATGTGTACCAACTTTTATCAACATTTTTTTTAGATACAATTTTCTGGATGTGTTGATAATGATAAATATAAAAGATTACTTACTGCATATGTTCCTTGGTATCAACTTGTAAATAATGCGCTCTATGATAATTTGAAGCATACATTTTATAGCTTGGATCAGGGTAATACTTATCGCCCTTGATAGTCAAACTTTGCTTGCAATTTTTAGGAACTTTGTGCTAAAATGTAAATTAGAAATATACGCTAACTGCATTATAATTTATAACCTAGAACATGAAACAAATGGTATCGACAACGACTTAACAAAACGATGTCATTTTAATAAACTTTATAAAAACATAAGAAAACTGTTCATCTTATAAGGAGCTTTTTGGCAATGTAAAACTTATTTAACCTTGACAGCGCAGAATAAACCACATGATCAAGAACATCCACAGAATAGTTTTATAACCACAGTATATTTACAAAAATGCTATTTTGAATTTAATACCGAGTGACAGAACAACTGCTTCAATTCAAAGAGAAAATACCCTTTTATGTTAATATAACTTTTTCTACGACCAGCACCAGATGCACAAACTGTTTATTTACTCTAATTACTAATACGCCAGTAGGAACATCACTGCCATCGTACTGTTTTACTTTTTACGGTTCGCGCATGCTATTCGGAGAAAAATTTGGGCATCTGTCAGTTTTGACTCCAGTGGTTTGAAAGTGTGCAGTTCACCTACGCAATGACAGCTTTTGCGACTGTTCTAAAAAATGTTAGTATTTTCACTTTCTGTTTTCATCATTTTGTTAGATTGTCATCAATATCAACCTTGATTATTTATCATTTTTTTCAATACTGTATAACCTTACTTAACATTTTCATTTTAATACCTGATCGCTCATCAATTCTATAGCTCTGTCAGTGCTGGGCACAAGCAAAACGTTTTCTGTGCTCATTTGGTCAACGATACAATTTGATACTACAGGGTCGTCAATAATTACTGCATCGTATATAGACATGCAATCTCTCGGTGTTGCTACAAGATTTTTACTAACATCGTGTTTCTAAAATAAAAAATATTAATCATATACGTTATATAATTCAGCTGGGGAAAATATCAGGTCTAGTTATGATAGAGGAATCCAAAAAAAAATGAAACCTTTTCAAAAATATGTGAATTTTTTCTTTTAAATATCGCAAATCTAAAATTTTTTGAAGTATCTTTTTGTTAATACAAACTATGAGTGACATCTGCATTAAGTTTTATGACGCCATGCTTAATAGGAAACAATTTACAGTGGTCTTTGTAAGTCAAAATTGTGCTCACTGCAAATGTTATCATGTCAAAATATTTATTTTTTAAAAATTTGGATAGATTGTAACTAAAATTGATTTAAATCGAAAAGTAGTATTCCCTGCCATACAGTCACTAACATAACTGAATAACATAATCGATAGCTTAAGACAAAGTCCAAGCAGTGTCAGTTTCTAGGTGTATACCTGGACCCAAGGCTAAAGTAGGATATTAATATTGAGAATATCTGCTCAAAATTAAAAAGAATACTTTTTCTCCTCAGAAAACCTGCCTACATTGCACTCTTTCATTGTATTATGTCATGCCATTATAGTCTGAGGGTGGGAGTTTCAGATACGGTTTTTGGCCTACAGCGTAAGGCTCTTAGAGTGCTTGGTGGTTTGAGGTTTAGGATTACAGGCATGCATTTGTTGAGCTGAATATTAACCTAAATTTTATTCTAGAAAGTATATTCTCCATTATAAACGCTAAACACACAGACATCATAGTAATATACATAACTAAAACACCAGAAGAGGAAATAACATTCTAACATCCAATTGCAGACGGAAATGATATTAGAATCGACCCGAGTTTTTAGCTGTCCAATTATATAATAAGGTACCTCCATATGTGAGACAGTTGAGTGCTAAAAGTTTTAAAACAACAATGAAAGAGTTTTTATGTAAGAATGCCTATGGATGTGTTTCCAAAACTATAGCCAAGATTTTAATGTGTAGTTGTGTTTATCATTTTAGACAAATTTTTATAATTAAATTAAAATTTTATACTTTATCAGAATATTACACAAGTTTACACATCATGAAAATATTCAAATCCCAGAAGTAATTTGTATCACTGCTCATATAAATTAACTTACCTTATTAATAAATTTTGATGTGATAATAGTAGGTTGAGGCTCATCATCCAAACATTGCGCAAAAATATGTTGTAATAATTTGCTATCTTTTTGGTTATCGACTGTAAAAGCTCTCAAAATGCCGGCTCCCAAAAATCCTTCTACAGCTACGGCCCACTTTTTGTCTCTTAATTTCATATACGCTCCTAAAAGGACAACACCGATAGAGGAAAAATAATAATTGTATTAATAAAACTATTTGTAAAATAAATAATTTAATGATTTATTATTCCTGTTCGACTATAAATTAAATTTTTGTTCCAAATAAATTCATTATTTTTCCCTGGCCCTTAAAAAATATTGAAAATAAGTGTGAGAGTTCGGACGTGTTCTTATAGAAATATATCGATTAGTCATCATCGTTAGTCCTGTTTCTAGTGAAATTTTAGACTTTTAATCGTAAGTTTCCATGGTTTGGTTCAGACAGATTCCGAGTTAAGCTGATTTGTAAGTGAACATTACGAGTATTAAGGCATGAGAATATAATGATTGAGTTTGAAATTGAACAGGTGAGTCGATGCAGTCATTCAATCAATTAGTATAGTACAAGAATAGAGAAAACTGCAAGACATTATGCTCAAGTTATTCAATTTCAATTCTAAAATAAATTAAAGTTTTTAGATCAATATAACAAAGCATTTTTTTAGTCTCTCAGAGCTGTAAAAATAAATGTTAGTCTTTACCTACCTAAAGGCCCCTTTGGTTCATGCTGAAACTTATCCTTATATTTCTTGATCATTTCTTTGACTTTAGGAATGTTCCTTCCATAAACCATCAAAGTGTTTCCTGATTCTCTTTGTAAAGCTTGTAAACTATTTTTTTCATTTGCTAAAGGAGAGTGAAAAATTACTTAACTAAAGCGCTTAAATGTTAAATTTTTCTCGTATTCGCTATTGGATAATATTATAGTAAGTTTAAGCAGGTTTAACTACTTTTTAGTGACTCCCTATATATATATATATATATATATATATATATATATATATATATATATATATATATATATATATGTATCATTACTACTAATATTGAAATACCGTGTATCGATCTTAATATGAATGTACATAGAAAAAAGATAACTTAAAATTTAAAAAATCTTCAATTACAAAGTTGTTATATATTAAAAATAATACAAATTATAACATTACAAAAAATAAAAAACCATAATAAAAATTTAAAACAACATATGTTACAACATTCACGTGCTTATTAAGACCTAAAAATAACCTCTAAATTATTATTTTGGAAAGTTAAAAATTCGTCCACCGTGTATGTGCTTAAATTATTTAGACATTCTCTCATTTAAAAAAAAAAAAAAACTAATAAACTCAGCGTTTAAAATATCTCTCGGCATTACATTGTCAAAATGACAATTATTTCTGATAAAAAGCAGTTCTGTGTTGTCGGCTATTCAACATATGCAGGAATATATGGGTATTACGTCTCACAAAATAGACAATGTCATATACGTAGACTGCAGGTGCTGTTAATATAGAAAGTTTCCTAAACATACTTTAGCAGCTTTGCTTTCTCGCTGGTCTGAACATTATTCGCTTAGCATATTTTTACAATATGAAAATTCTTTTACAATCCTTTGAAGTGCCCCAGTCAATAATTCCAAACTCTAATACATATTTGGTACACTGTGTGGGCAAAGATTTAAGGCCGTAACAAGTAGAAAATAATTTTGACACGAATTATAAATGTAACCTAATCGAAATGTCTTACAAACAGAAATAAAAACAATGCAAGTTTGACCAAAATGCAGTCTTTTGGTTTATATTAAAAATACTCATAAGATTATCTAAACAAATTTTCATTTTCCTCACAAGTTTTTCAATTAGATAAATTCGTTAAAAACTACCACAGATGAAGTATTATCTTACCAATTTGATGATCAATCTGTCTAAGTTCAGTCTGTAAACTTGATTCATCATCCTGTTTTCTGGCCAGGTCATTTTTTATTTGAAACAATTCATTTCTCGTTGTTTCCAATTGATCATCGAAACCTCTTAACCTCTCCTGCATCTTAGCCAAATTTTTCATTCTTTCTTTTTTCTGCTGTTCTACCTTGGACATACTAAAATACACATAATAATTAGTTTTTGTTACCGGCTCGTTAAATTCTTAAAACAATTTTTGGAGTTATATAAAACAATGTTCACTTCTAAAACTCATAAGTCTAATAACAATTTTTAGCAGCAAAATTTTTAAAAACAAATAAGTGATATTGACTTTAATAAACCAGTTAATATTTTTCTTACTTTTCATTTGCATTTGCTATTTCTTGTTCTAGGTACTGAGCATCTTTGGTTTTGGTGCTTATTTCTATATTAAGTCCTTGTTTTTCCCTTTTTTTAGCATTTAGAGCCTCTTGCGATTGTTCCAGTTCTCGTTTTAGGTCGTTTTGGGGCCTTTTTTGAATTTCTAGTTGTTCTTTGAGTTCCGTTGTTTGTCTTTCATACTCTCTAAATAAAAAATGCAATTAATATCACCAAAAATTTTTTAAAATAAGGAAATTAAAGAGAACTTAAAATTTTGGTTAATTTTTGAAAAATGAAGAAATAATGAAAAAATAGAGCATAAAAAATTTTATGATCTAGACATTAGTTAGTACTTATTGTAATTTTTCTTAAAATACCTAATACTATTCTGAATGCCTTCCTTTTCCTGAGCTTTTTTTTGAGCACTCGACTGAAAATCCTCCATTCGTTTCACAATCTTATCTACTTTTTTCTGTTCTTCTTGCAACTCGTCTTCTACATCTTTTACTTGGGACCACATCATTTCTTTCTGCAGCGATAATTTTTTCTCTTTCAGATTAACTATAGATTGATGACCATCTATTTTTCTTTTTAATCTTCGAATTTCTTCTTGAAGCTTCATGAAATTCTGTAAAAAAAAAACATTTTGGAAGGTAAACAATAAATTATATAAGATATCAAGTGAAAAATACTTTTATCCTTTTTTATTATGAGCCAAAAGGATACTGCTAAAAATAGTAGTTTATAATAATTTAATAATTTGCGCGGCATCTTTGTTTTTATAAACAGTTGTTCCTAGTAAGCTCTATTAACAGTTATATCTAAAGGATAAATGCATATCCTTAACGAGCATGTAACTCTTGGGTATTTAGTAAGCTATACACATATTTTGCAACTTACGTTTTTCTTATCATCCAAAATTCTGGAACAATCTCTCTTATTGTTCAAAATTGTCTTATATTCGGATTCCAACATTTCTAATCTTGTTGCTCTCATGAATAAGGTGAATTTATTTTTAGGATCGTTGCTGCTCAAAAAATTTCGCGATGTGTCTTGCGTCAAAAGACATACTGGGTTATCGACTTGAATGTTTAGATTCGTAGTTATGTTCCGAACTTCTTTGGCTTGTGTGGAAATAACTTCGCCTAAAAAAAATCAATAAAACGGGTAAAGGTGCGTCCTATATTGGAAAAAATTGCTTTTAAAACGTTTTTGGTTCAATGTAACCAGAATTTCAATAATTCACCATAGTTTTAGGTCATTTAATGTAACTGTTAGAGTGGTAGACCACACTCAAACGACAAGCGCAATAATTTTGACTTTGTATTTTAAGAGTCATTTTAGAATTAAACTAGTGATTAAAAAAGTTTTTATGTCCAAGTTGAGTGTGTGGAATATCAAAATGAAATTAATAAAATGGGGTGTTACAAATTATGAAACTAGAACTCTTGCGACTAATGTATTTCATTTGGTATGAAATTGTAAGAAATAATAAACTTTGGTATAATAGTGTAAAAGTGTTTTTATTGTAGCAATAATGCGGCGAAATAAGATACATACTAAGATAAAAAAGCAAAAATTAAAAAAAGGTAACGAAAATGTTTATCCAATTTTATCTTACTATCACTTTCCCCGTAAAAAAAAATGTTTAGCATTATTTAGGAACTGCATAAACGCACTTATAGATTAGTGCCACATTTCTACACATTCATTTAAAATTGAACTGTATGAATTCACTGAAACTTAAATTGATAAGATTGATTGGTGATTATTTGAAGTTCACCCCAGGAAATAGATATTAAATATAACAAATCTTTAAAGTTATTGATTAGAATATTTCTTAATGATAGTAGGATTTCAAGACTACAAAAAAAAAAAAACAAAAACAGTGCCTCCAGTCCAAGAAAATTTATGACAATCGAACTCTTTGTATTTGGTTAAGATAACATTAATACACTAAAAGTTATCAGAGTAATGAACCAAAAATTTAAAGACTACACTTTTTGAATTTAAGTTATATTGAAAATATTTTCAAATAGTTAATCTACTTTATATGTATCCAAAATCAGGAGCGTGCTTTTTAAGATATGATAGTCTGGAAAAGAATGGGTAAAACATTGCTAAATTAAGAAGACAGTAGGGTATTAAAAAAATAAATTACAAACTAAATTGAAAAGAGAAAAAATAAGTATAAATACAGAATGAGGTTAAAAGGATTAAAGAAGCTGGTAGGTGAAAATAAATATTAACAAAGCACAAGAGTTGAAATCTTCAAACGTACCCCTGTAGAGTTAGCATAACGTCAGAACTAGGGACCGGTTTTTTGAACGCTGAATAACGTAATAATATTTTTATTTATATTTGAAAAAGTGTTGATAAACAGTAGATATTTCATTTCTTGGTATACACATACCGATTTTATGCTATCCTTTTCTAACAGCATTATTTAAACGAGTATCATATCCAAGGCAAAATAAGTGTCAGAAGAGGCGTGGGACGACGACGAATTTCATGGCTAAAAACCTAAGGGAATGGTTTGGATGCAGTTCAAAACAACTATTTAGAGCAACTGCCTCAAAAATTAAAATAGCTATTATGATTGCCAACCTCCGCAATGGAGAAGGCACTTGAAGAAGATCATATGATAATCGGTACATCAATTTTAAGTATGAATTTATGGTTGCCTAAATTATTATTATTGTTATTTTCAATACGTAAACAATATCTAACAATATTTACCAATAAAAGTAAGTTTTTAAATTATCTTTTTGTTAATATTAATTGCAAACTTCGCATTTATAGTAATTTTTACCACTTCAAATTACGAAAAAGAGTCACGACAAGCCATTAAATTGAAAGAAAAGATAAGTAAACATGTTTATGTCTGTCAAACATCAAAAAAGCCCTTTCCGCACCGACCATAAACAGCCTTCAAACAAATCTATTGTTGTTTAAATCTATAGGGTATGATCGAAGGTTGAAATATTAGTTGAGTGGTAAAATGTTACTCCAAATAAGAAAGACCTGTAATTTTGAAAATCAACCATTTTTTAAAAATTTTTGGTTATATTCTAGGTCCAGGTAAAATGTTACTCCAAATTTAAAGAAAGAACTGTAATTTTAAAAATTCATAAAATTACACTTCAAAATCAAAAGTTCATTTTTGTATGCAATTACAAGGTGTTTCATCACCTTTCATGATAATAATCTATTAATATTTAACTTTTACCTGCTGCCGATTTAATTCTATAGCTTCCACTACCCGATGCATTTAAATTTCTAATTATCGTAATGCTCTTTCCGTAAACTCTAGGTTTGTAAGCCATGGGTCCTTCATTGCATAACTCAAGTTGTATACTGCCAGAGTTCTTTCCAACCTTTACAAATCCTAAAAACAGTCAAATTACAAGTTAAACAAATTAAAAATTTTTCAAAAGCGGAAGCTGAGTCAAATAAAAAGCATGGGGGTTTCCTGTTGAAGTACTTCCAGTCTGAAAAATATATGAAAATAATCAAAGTCATAGTTCTAGATTTTCGTGCAACAGCATCGAACATAAGAATTGTCACAATGATTTCTTACTTTCAACAGAAATTTCGCCGACCAGACATTGTACACGACCGAAGTCACCAATCTATCGTAAAAGCTCAAAAAAATGAAAAGAAATAAAGAATGATCATAAGATGCATAAAGGGCAAGTAGACTGAACTAATGAAATTTAAAACTGGCAATTTGAAATCAGATGACCAGGATATGTATCCATCCCAATACGACAAAACATTAAGTCCAATTTTTTGATCGCCTTTGTGCGGTAGCTAATATTTAACATTTTTATTGTAAATATTTTTCAAACCAGTAAACGCTCTGTATAGGTTAAATAATGTTTAAATTAATCAAAATAGGCACTCCAACATGCAGCAATATTAGCTAAAAAATAAAATATGAAATCTACAATAAAAAGTTTTCTGTAAGTTAAAACTGGTAAGAAAATTAATTCTATAACAATTTCTACCCTAGAATATTATGTTTTTATTTATTTTCATTCAGCTATGTTTTTTCTTGTAGCTTTTTTTTATTTTATGAACTTTGTATTTATCTGTTGTACAGGGTGTCTGCCGGAAGATTTATGTTTTCAAATGAAGTAAAAAATTAATTATCTTTTTAATAACAATACTTTTAAATAGAGTACAAACGCGGATTTCATTTTTTAAAGATAATGTTGTCCAAATGTCTTCTATCGAGTTGCACATATTGTTCGAAACAGAGCCTCGTGTTGAGCGCTACACTCTAAAATAAGCTCGGATGAATGTTGTGGATTTCTTGACGAATTTCTTTTTTTTTAAGGTTATAACAGTTTGCAGACTGTTATTGTAAACTTTCCCTTTCAGGTAGCCTCATAAAAAAACCCAACGGGGTCAAATCACGCGACCTTGGTGGCCACAGGATATTCTCTAATCGACTAATCAGCTTTTGAAGGAAAGCTTCCCGAAGCAAAGTTATTGAAGCTTTGGCCGTATGTAGGGTGGTTCCATCCTGTTAAAACTAGGTGTAGGATGATGGATGAAGTCACAGATTGGGCAAAAAAAGCCGTGAAGGTCTAAATACTTCTATTCGTGGATAAAATACAGTCATAGATTATGGGTTCTTGGGGACCAATAACGGCAGTTTTGTTTATTAAGATGCCCGTTTAAGTGAAAATGAGCTTCGTCATTCCAATAAACGAAATTAACTGTTCGGAACCTTTCATTTCACAAAACTGTTTGCGTAATATGTCATTTTCTTTTAATTTTTAGACGATCTGAATTTTGAAATGGTGAAGCTTTAAACCTTTTTTCAAAATTTCGTGGACGGTTGGTCGTGGATTTTCTTGTAAACTTCTTTCAACGAATTCGATGTTTGCGGAGGTCCTTGAAGATCGACTAGGCCTCGGGGGAGGGCTGTTCGTAGCCGAAGCTGTAGCGCGGAACCTCTTAACACAGGAACGAATTAAATTCGCAATGGGTGCATCTCTCAATCGTCGGATACTGAACTTCGAACACAATCGTCAAAAGTGGTCACGTAAGAATCACCGCCTTTGAACAATGCCTCCACAGCGAACGCACGACGCTTTCCCGGTCACTGCGGCATCATGACTGACAAATCGGCACGATTCGTCATTCCAATGACGCTACCCCCTTGCCGCACGGTTTAATACTTTTCTAAATAATTGCATTTAAACATAAATCTGCCGCGAGACACCCTGTATGAACTGTTCTTTGTCGACAAGAATTAGTGTTTTTGACAATAAAGCTTATTTTTAATTTGAATATAGTAAAATTTGTTATACATTACCTTTGACACTATTTCCACGATTTGTTAAACTAGCTTTTCCTCCTAGACCGACTATCAAAGCTGTCAAAATTGCACTTTTTCCACTTCCATTTTTACCTATCACCATGCTTATATTATTACTGGTAAAATTAACTTCCAACAGCGAATGACACATAAAATTCTTCAGAATCATGTAATTGACTGTACCCGCACGTCGCTAGAAAAGGATTAATCTTTTATTCCATTACAGCAATAAAATAAGTATGGATTATTTAATTTTAATAATGTATTGTTTATTTTTTTAAACTTGAACAAAATAATCCATCTCTTCTCTACCTCTAGTAAGAAGTAAGATGTATATTAAATCCACTTAACATTTTAACACCTAATATCTTAGAAATTATGCCGTATGTCCTAACATCCTGTATTAAATAAAAATAATTTCGTTTTCAAAGAAAAGAAAAAATTGGATTTAATTTACGTAATGATAAACGACATTTAGAAGAATATATATATATATATATATATATATATATATATATATATATATATATATATATATATATATATATATATATCACTCCTGTAGTTCTGCGTCCATACATTTGGTTTTTTACATGTAATTCTGCGTCCCCTGTATTTCTGCATCCGTATATGGACGCAGAAATGGAATTTTGGTGAAATGCTTCCTTATGACGTGCCTGTACTTATAAAAGTGTTTTTAAGCGGACTTCAAAATGACGATAACATCGAAAATTCGTAAATATTATAGTTTGAGATAGTACCGCTAATGGTGCTGCGTTCGCGAGCGGCATATTACGAATGGATATATTTTTCCCACTTTTTCGATATTTCTGCGTCCTTGAAATCTGACAACATTGTTTTAAGTAACTTTAGTGAAGTTTTAAATTAATTTAGGTGCGACGTATGTTAAACAGCTGGTTGACGGTCTTTGATGATTGGAGTATTGTGTGTTTATTGGTAAGTTTAAATTAAATTTGGAAAACATATTTTAAAGATAATTCAGGATCCGGAGAAACTATTAGCTAAGTATCATTAAAAACTATTTATCCTTTTTTTATATAAAATCATTTTATTAATTTTGTTTTACCTAATATGAAATAAATTAATATCTGTAATAATGGTTCAGTTCAAGAGAAATTTAACAGAATTTTGTTCGTAAAAAAAAAGAAATACGGAAAAGTTGATTTTTAGCTTTTAGACATACTGAATATTACCATCTATAGTACTTTTATGGAAATAGAAGCCGGCAAAATTTTGCCTTGAAAATTATGTTTCTGTAAATTTCGAAACGTGTTTAAGAAACCTAGGATTCATTTCAAAAGTTAAAGTTGTTAAATTATACCTCTTTAAATTAAAGAAAAAAATCAGATATATATAGTTTTAGCAAAAAAACAGTCTCATGTAAATTTCAAAAGAGGCAAACAAATAAAGGATCTATTAAAAAAAAATACTAATTTGTTCCATATAATGTTTATTGTACTTGTATTAAATCATATTTATTTTCCAAATTTTAAGTTTATAAGGTTGAAAAATATTAAATATAACACGCGTGTTATTAATTTTTAATAAAATTACTAATAGCTCTACAGTAAAGAGTTAACTCGTTTTATAAAAATTCTATTTATTTTTTTCTAAAAATAAACAGATTTAACAATCGAAATGTCCAGAGGTAAAAAAATATTAGCGCTAGCAAAATTTGACGAATTAACTGAGCAAGCTATTGGTAAATAAATAAAGATACAACTTGAATTTTCATCATTTCCAATGACGGAAGAACATCGTTATTGCATTAAATTGTGATAAATAAATTTTTTAATTTTTTGGTTACTATGCAGTCATAGTGATGAATAATACTTAAAAATCCATTGATTTCGACAATGTTTACCAATGGTATTTAGTTTGAACTATGAAGCATCAGATTATTTCAGTAGGCCTTACGTTAAAAATGCTTGTCTGCTCTTATTTATACATTTTTCAATAGACGCTTTCATTTTTCCTTCTTTTTATTTTGCATATCTTTCGTCAGTGACACATGGAACCAAAAAGTCATGCGGTTTTTAGTCAATGTAAAAGTACACCCTTTCTATTCTAATTTCAACGTATTCTATTTAATTCATTACAGGGAAATTTAAAACCTATTGTGACTATATTACAACCTGTTAATATATATAATAGTGATTGTTTATATTATTAGCCTTTAAAAATTCGTCTGCTACTTTTTCGTGATATTTTCAAGTACGTTCTGTTTATTCTAGATACCCAGGAAAATAAGGCACAAAACAATTATGGTGATGATGTTTCATCAGGTTCCAGTCATCAATTAGCTAAAATAAGTCCTATTGAAAATAACTCCGATTTGCTAGAAGACGACGATGTGAGCATTATTTCTGCAAATATCGAGAGCGAGAGTAGTTCAACCTATAGAGTTACATTCTCTTCATGCACAAATGAAACTTTTAGCTCGGATCACTCTGAATACTTGCCTGATAGTGACCATTCTAACTCAGATTTTGATATACCAACTAAATTTATCAAATTGTCGCACCTTTTGGCTCCTAATGCAAGTTCCCATAGCCTTACCTCTTACTTAAATACTTCAAACGGAACAGAACAATATTTAAACTTATATTTCGATAAAACTCTGGAATATAATGTTTATAAAATGCAAGGTGAAATAGATAACTTAGATCTTGCTAATGTTGAAAGTACATCCAAAAACATTCGTTTTCAAAGAAATTCAAAATCTGTTCCACACTTCCCAAGCCCCTTAAATCCGAAATGACCAATACCTATTCAGATCTAAACGAGACACCATTTTTAAAGGAATCATACATTTCCAGGAGACTAAGTAGTACTGATAGTGTAATTCTAGTACTGACAAACCAAGTAAAAAAGAAAAAATGGGTTAAAGTAAATCGTATCCCAGATTTATGTTTTTACTGTGAGACAGAAGTACAGAATTTTACAAGACATCTAATACGCAATCATTCAAATGAATCCGAAGTATCAAAATTTATGCCCTTAAATCCTAAAAATCTCAACCAAAAAAGATTAATTGCCGCAATATGGAAACGGGGTAACCACTTAAGAAATATTAACAGTTGTGTGAAACCAGTTAAAAAAAAGTCATGTTCCTGGTAAAGATGTAACAGAATGTGTTCCCTGTAAGCATTGTATGGGTTATTTTAGCCAAAAACAATTGTGGCGTCATGTTAAGAACTGTTTCCAAAATCCAGGCGAGAAAACAAAATATTCACATAAAACTGATGCTCAAGACCTGCTTGTTGGACATCTTCCTATAGATGAAAAGCTTAAACAGACAGTTTTTCCAACTATGCGACCGGACAAAGTTTCACTTGCTGTTAAAAAACATATTTTAATTTGCAAAAATGGGGCACAATATCTTACAAGTCACAGAGAAAAACACCACATAAACATTTGCTCTCGTAAAATGCGAGAACTTGCAAAAATATTGATTAAAATCCAGAAGTTACATCCAACGGTTAAGACTTTGTACGATGCTCTACAGCCCATTTATTTTGACTCATTTGTTGAAGCTGCGAAAACGGTGGCTGGCTATGACGCTGCAACAAAAGATTATGTCTCCTCTACTTTTGCAATGAATATTTCAACATCACTGAAAGAATGCTGCAGTCTGGCTATAAGATTAATGTTAAAAAGAAGATCCTATAATTCATCTGTTGATACTGCACAACTAGAAGCAAAACCTTTCAACAGCTTCTTCAAGATTCTTGGAAATTTTAGATTTCTTCTGTTGTAGCAGCATGTCTCAATACTAAAAAATGGAATAAAATAACAATTGTGCCCTTGGCAACTGATTTAAAAATATTTAGAAATTATCTTATAAATACCGCCAACTTCGCACGAGAAGAACCAAGAATTAACCCAAAGAGCGAAAAAAATTATAAAATTTTATTGGAAGTTACATACTGCAGAACAATATTGTTAAACAGAAAGCGCGGGGTGAACTGCAACGCTTACCTCTTCATTTGTACCTAAGCGCACCTGTTCACCAATCTTATGAGGAATTTAGTGATGCTATATCACAAACAGAAAAAAAATTACATCAAAAATTTAAAAGAGTTGTTACTAGAGGAAAACGCGATCGAGGTATTCCTGTCCTTTTTAGTTCAGATGTTCAACAACATCTACAAATACTTATCTCATTAAGAAATAACTTTGTTAAAAATGATATTGACCTTTTTCCTAAACTTTTCCATGATACTCCAATTACTGGGTATAAATTTATGCAGAAACATGCTAAACTGAGTGACGCTAAAAATTCTGAAGCCATAAGGTCAACCCGGCTTAGAAAACATCTAGCCACTATGAGTCAGATTTTTGAATTATCTCCAAATGAAATTGAACAATTGGCTACATTTATGGGACATACTAAAGATGTTCATAAGCAAGTTTATCGCTTACCAGATGATATATTCCAAACGGCAAAACTTGCCAAATTGTTACTTTTAATGGAAAGTGGTAATGCTAGTGAATATAAAGGAATGAATTTGAACGAAATTAATATTAATATGGAAGAAGAGATAGTGGAACATGGGTCGTCTGATGATGAACGACAATCAGTTGATGAACTATTAAAACAGCAATCGCCTATGTTGACATCGTCAGCATCCTCGAGTTTTGTGCCAAAACGAAATAAGAGAGTTCTAATTGCCTGGACACAAGAACAGAAAAATGCAGGAACATCCTTTTTTAAGAACCATATACAAAAAATGCTGCCTCTTAAAAAATGTGAAGTAGAGGATTTAAAACTTTTATATCCTGGAATTTTTGATAATAAAACATAGCGCCAAATTAAAGTTTATGTACAAAATACTTATTCTAGAAAGGATAAGTTTGTCTAGCAAACTTAACTTTTATAGTAGAATAATTAGGTGCCAAAACAGCTTTAAATAACATAATTTTTAGGATTCTTGTTATTGTTTACGGAGTATTTTTTAATTATAGCTTTTTTGAAAGCATTATTTTAAGCAAACTACTTAAAAAAAAATTGTTTATGAATGTTATATTGAATTTTAAGTTAGATTTTAAGGTTATATTCACCTTATAAGTTTGACAAATAATTTTTTTTACAATATTAACTGCGGTTTTTAAGGTCGTTAGGAACACCGATCCCATTTTAAAAACACAAGTGTGGAATAATATCCGATTAAATAAAAATACAAAATTTTCAATTTAGAATTTTCTATTAATTACTTTTGATCTAACCCATTAAAAAAGTTTTAACAATAAATATTAACTATGCCTAACACTTCACAAAACACAATATTTATTTATTTATTTATTTTTCTAAAGTGGAAAAGTTATATCCTATTTAAAATTTGCTGCTTTTCAGTTTTTTCTATTTTAAAATGGATATAGTTTAAAATGGCTTCCACACTTGGGTAAGTTTCTTTACTAGCTAAAGAGCAAAGAATGCATTTTTAATTTTCTATGAAAGCAGAAATATCTCTTTATAATTAATATTGAGTCTAAGTTTTCAAAACATATCTTACTTGTTAGAATACTATTAAAACTTTTCGGTGCTTGAAACTTAGTTTTTGCAGTTGACTTCCTATCATAACATAAATCTTTACATTATAACCCATTGAAAAATATTGTTCAGCTCGATTGTTATCTGTTATAACTTCACGTAAACATCTGGCAACACAGCGGACGCAAAAATAAATAAGCAATGGACAGATATACTTATAATAGGACGCAGAAACTACTGATACTTAGAAATTAAATATATGGACGCAAAAATGATAGGTTGGTGTAGAGATGCAGGGATGATGTAAGAATGTTTGAAAAAATTTTTTTTATTATTTTAAAAGTATATCGAAAAATAAAACCTGATTTATTATTCCAGTATCTTCTGTATCCCAGAGGGAGTAAAATATTTTAATATACTTTAGTATTTTTAGTGGATGCAAAAATGATAGCGGGATTTATATATATATATATATATATATATATATATATATATATATATATATATATATATATATCAAATTTAATGACCCATAAAGTGAATATTTTCGATTATTTCCATAAGAACTCTGTGTTGAAGAGAAAAAGAAGATTATCTTTTACTGAGGCTCTCTTAATAAAAACGAACAAATACGGGGATCAAGACGGGTGTGAAAAAGTAGAGCGCATACTCTTAGTTACCCTATTGGTTCAATCTATGAAGTTTTCTGGATTAATGCTCCATCTATCATTCATCAACAGTAAAAATTTATATAAAATTACTTACTAAACATGTCGTGTTCTGTTCTTCGTCATTATCAGAGGTCCTGGTTCTTTTTCGGCTACCAACAGTTTCTTCTATGGAAAGTTGACTTAGAGGTTTCCTTTTTCTTAGACTCTGCATAATTAAAATTAATACATGAGAAAAGAGTTAAATCAAGATTCTATAAAATGTCTACGCGTTTCTTTGATACTTCCCGATCATCTAGCAATAAGTAATATAATATCTTTCAGAGTTCTGTTCGGCACACTTTTATTAATTACAAATAAGAAGCTCAGCTGATATACTGTGATTTTCTGAATCCCAGATCTATAAGTATGTCTCAAAATTTTTGGAAGTTTTATGTGTGTGTTATGGTTGCCACCCTTGGAGATTTTAAGGAGTATACAGCTTAAAATAAAACGACTGCTCCTATGATTTGTAAAAAAATCAATATTATTATTAAAATATTTTGTGCAACACAAATACATTATAGTTACAGATAGTAAAAGCAAAAATAAATTACCTTCCGCCGAGGCATTATGCTTTACACATACAGACGATTAAATAATCACAATATAATATTAGATAAATTAATTGTAAACTTCACATAGAACTAATACTGCAACCACAACGACAAGATAAGTGAAGTACCAGGAATCGATTGATAACAATTTTTTATTTTCTGTTTAAATATGTTTATGATTATGGGAGATATCCTAGATATAAAATGATTGTGGGTGCCATAAAATATATTTTTAAATACTACAAACCATTGGCGATAGCAATATAAGTTGTAATATTATTTTCAATATGAACATACAAACGAGGTCAGTGTTTTTGAGATATGTTGACAGGGTTGTAAAATTGTTTACAATTTCGAAGATATTAGGGAAAATTTAAAAATTAGCAAACATTATTCCTTTAAATATTTCGTTAACTTTCGACTTCAGTGAAAAATGTTTTCTACAAAAAACTTCTAATTTTTTCTTTCTCAAATGCAGCCATATGGCTCAAGGAATTAGATAAAATTACTAAACGCTGGAAATGTTCTCAATTATCTCTTAAGAATACTCTGGCATTTTTGAACGTTTCGGAGCATTCTCGGGGCAATTTTGTTACCAGCTTGTAACTCACAGTGACATAAATAACAGAGAAATCAGAATGAATCTGGGCATGGCAATTCATTTGCATTGACGTGAGGAACAGGGGAGTTACATCTAGCTTTTATCAATTACCATGGCTGTTTTCAGTTTACGAAACCTCAATTATGCATTCTTCAACTGGCACATTTTTAGGTGAATTCACGCAGGTACGGACAAGTACCAATTGCAGGTACACCTATCAGTTTTCACCGAGTTTAATTGACGTGTTTCGGAATAACAGTACGGCAGTTTTCAGTTTGTTTTTGGACTTAATTTGTTTTGTAAATTTATGAATCTTTGTAGTGATTTGAGCGAAGGTGCGTACAATAACATGGTTGTATATGTATAAACTTTTGGACTAAAAGTTTATTCGAACGAGATGCTAACAAAGCAACTGAAGAAGAAAAAGTCGGAAATGAAAAACGAAAAACACCTTTTTTGGGTTGGGTGACGGCTTTTGGAACAAAAGAGGCTCCAAGGACTTATACGGCGTAACGATGTTCATCGCTTAATATTCTGGAAAAGTTATTGATTTTGTGGTGAAAAGTAGTTATTGCCGAACTTGTTTGACATGGAAAGATAACGAAGGCACGGAGGAATACGAAAAATGATGTAAAACGCATATCGAAACGAAGTGCACTAACAATCATACGGCCTCTTCTAATAAGATGAAAATTTTGGAGTGAAATGTTCCAATTACCTAAGAGATTCCATTTTTGATATTCAGTCATATAGTGATGAATTTTCTGTCAAAAAAAAAATGAACGTGTTGGCCGCGTTGAAAAGCGGCTTCGCAATGCGAGACCTACTCACAGGCTCGGGGGGAAAGAGAAGGCATGAAAAAAGCTATTAGGGCTACTTATTGGCATATGTGTTCAATGGAAAAAAAGAAACAAAGCATGAAAATTGTCCACAGCTGCTTCTGGTAGAAGCTGCTAATCCCAAATACAAGAAAGAAATCTGACATCCTGAACCTCTTCATCCAACCGTAGCTAAACGTATATTGCTCGATCTAATGGAGAAATATTTAGGAGGCCACACACAAAACTCGAATGAGAGCTTTAACACAACCATTTGGCTTTTGGCACCTAAGCACCTACAATATGGTCTTTATTGTAATGCTAATAAATGATTTGGAGATTAGAGTCGGCTCGCATCCTCGGTCGTTTGCTCAAAAGGTTGATAGTTACCTAATAACACGACAGAACCCCCGTAGCTTAGAAGCTTGAAAAGAAGCCAAGAAAGCTCGAAAATACTTTTATCTATCGAGAATGATGCTGAACGGCAATGCATGGAGCTGGTATTAATAATCAAACGTAATTTATTTTAATTGTTAAATTTTATTCATCGAATTTTTAAACGAGTTTTTCGCAAAACAGCATTTTTGGATAACGTGTCCCCCCTTATACCGTACATTCAGCTCGGGCTCCCGCCTTCGTTCTCAAACGGTTAAACCACATTTTATTTCTTGCATTTTGCAAAAGTACACCTGCACACCTGTTGTCTGCTCAATAACCAAATCGGAAATGAGAATTTATTTAATAATGTTAGAATTTAATTTAACATCGTCACATTTTACGCAAAATTCTTTATATATCGACGTAACACGTAATGTTACGAAAAAAAAATTATATGAACAAACTAAAATAATAAACATAAAGTGATAAAGTAATAAACACCAGATGGTAGCTTATATATGTGGTAGAATTAAACTGGGAGAAATTGAAAACTAGAAAGAATATTGCCACAAATTATTTCACTTCAACTAAAAAAAAGCGTTAACGCCAAAAACAAATTTTTATGCGGATTTACTAAACTTTCTGTGTTTTTTTTTTCTATTCGTATTTCATATTCTTTATGCGAAATTATCATATATTAAATTATTTCTCTTAAAAATAGTATGAGAAACTTCCTGTGCTAGGCGTGACTGCACGTCGAAAACTGAAGAAAATACGGCACTTTTTAAATTTCTTAAGGTAAACATTTGAATATTATTAGAAATGAAAAGAACAAAAAAAGTTTCGTGCTAGTCAAAATTAACAAATGATTAATCTATGTTTAACAGTAACTTAAACTTAGTTCACACGACGCTTTTCTCGCTGTTGCAATGTTGGACGTTGTGATAGGTCCTCTGAGTTGTTGGCTTCGCACGTATGTGTTACTGGGCTGGACGTAAATGATTTCGATGGGTATAAAGTAACAGTTTAGAACATAAGACGCGATTGTGGCAATTTTTCTATCAATCTTGACAATAAATTTCAGAGTTTTATACCAATTAATAATCAATTTTATAAATCTTTGTGAATCAATTACAATTTGTCTTGAAATAATCATAATTGACCATAAACAAGGCGTCATTCCTTATCGGGGGCCTCGTAATTAATCGACTATCGTGGTGAACACATGTCCACATGGCAAGACCCACTTTCTTATTGGTTGGAGCTTAAATCCATCAACGAAACATAGAATATGA
Organism: Diaprepes abbreviatus; assembly: GCA_034092305.1. Taxonomy (NCBI): domain Eukaryota; kingdom Metazoa; phylum Arthropoda; class Insecta; order Coleoptera; family Curculionidae; genus Diaprepes; species Diaprepes abbreviatus. Next base: position 8,238,095 of record JASJET010000218.1, read on the forward strand.
CCTATAGCGGAATTCATGCATGAGCCCGCGAAACGGAGCCTGCATTAACGTCATTTTCTTGCAGTGTACCAAGCACTGTTATACTAAAATGGAATTGGTTTTTTTCTCTTTTAACTTCAAGAAATACCGCACTTTTATATAAATATGCAGTATTAATTATTTTTACTTTTTTGCAAATGGAGAAGTATATCTTGTAGTATTTATTTTTAATTATAATCATTACTATCAGTGTTATCACAGTATTTTTTCTAAATTCAACAATTTTTTGCAGGATAATATAGCGGGTTACAAAACTCAACTTTAGAAGCACTGCCAAAGCTGTCACATCTGTAAAAAGATAAAATCTGTTGCTAAGCATTGCTTTGAACTCTGCTTTAAAAATTATAGTTTCAATAAATTGACGAAAACATATGAACTTAGTTCAAGCTAACCAATAGGAAAACATGATGGGCTCTAGATTCAATCGCTAAGATGTAGCAAATGTTGAACACAATATACCTTTACTACAATAAGTTATAAAGTAATTATTACAAAATAAGATAAGTCTTAACTTTATTTAAATGCTTATCTAAAATGTAACGTCTAAATATTATATATTTATGAACCATAAAGGAATTACTAATAAAATTAATACAAAGATATGTAACGAACGAAAATCCTCCTATTAATAAGCTAATAAAATTATGTTTTTAAGCCCTTGTCTAAATTCCAAGGGATGAAATAAATCTGACCTTACACATATATATCTCCATACAGAAAAAACCATTGGGCATATTTTATACCAAGACTTAAAATATTTTTAGACGGCGTATAACTCAAAACCAAGGCTGTAATAGGGAATACGACTGCTGATGGATCTATTGGGCATATTTTATACCAAGACTTAAAATATTTTTACACGGCGTATAACTCAAAACCAAGGCTGTAATAGGGAATACGACTGCTGATGGATATTTATTTGATGCCAAAACGTCGAGAAAACCCATTGAGTGCTGCATTTGGGGTAAAAAGTTGTTCCAAAAAAATGGAACGAAAACTTGATGATAGAATTAATTTTTTACAAACATTCTAAAAACGCTCTTTTAAGACACTGACATAGTTATGTATTTCTAAAAACTTAACATACCCCCGGTTGGTAATTATTTGGAGTAGTGGAAACATCAAATTTTTTGACAATTTTTTCCATTGCCCTATTTTCGTGTCATAGAACACGAATCTGATGTTTTTTTGGTTGTCGCAAATAATCTTTACACAAAAAATTTTTTTCACTGTCACGTACTACTTTTGTGTATTTTCCCATTCATTATTCATTCCTTTGCAATTTGGCGTTTTCACTAAAACACATATAAACATTCTGAACTACAGCACATTTTTATTAGACTTGTACGTACTATTTTGTTAAAATATAACGAAAAACATCAAAAATCGAGCCGGGAAACGAAAAGGTAACAAAATTCAGTCATTAAACCGCGAGTGTTGCCGGATATTTTCCTACAAAATTGCATAAGTTCTGCATTTAGACACTTCCTAATCTTCGTTTCTTAATAAATGATAGAATGATTTTTCAAAAGGTATTGACAGAAACAAAATATTTGTGATGTCAAAAAAGGGTACATCAAGCAGAACATGTAAATTACTGAATAGGCATAAACTAATTTCCCTCCATAAATTAATCGTTTTTCAAAGTCCTGCAGATAGTGTTGTTTTAGTGCTTCAGTTGTTTCTTCAAAAAGAATGGCTATCGATAGAAATAATTTTCCGGCATTTGTGCTTTGAACTTCATGGAACGAACATAAAATTAAAAAAAAAAACTAACCAGAACTAACCATGATAATACCCTTACAATACCTTGTATAACCTTTCCCAACTACCATTCATACTGACAGAGGGTATTCTCCCTCCCCCTGGTCTCTGTTGACCAGCAATATTTTTTCATGACCGTAAAAAAAAAATTATTAGAAAGTATCATTGACTAAATTGGACAAAATCCATCAATCTTCAACTTTATATAAATACCAATGCTTATAAAATATTAATTACAATAATTAGGTATAGAGACATTATCAGCAAAACTTGTGATTATTGATATTAACCACTTTAAAATCCAGAATAGTTTTTTATATTTTGTATTTATGGCATCATATAAAGTCTTGCAAATTTTTATAAAGTTGTTTCTGTTATTTTCAATTTGATTATTATAATACTAGTCTGCTTAATAATTTTCACTTAGTCCACACTTCATCATCAATTTGTTGCAGTAAAGAAAATATCAAAATGAAGACATTTTAGAGACTAACATTTCATCATTCTAGCACCCTTTAGTTTCTGAAGATGTTAATTTGCTACATTTTACACAAATCACTTTAGCACATCTATAGCAATTAAAAAGTTTTAAATTTAGTGATTCATTTTTATTGCATACAATATATATCATCATTTAAAATGTAAATGTATTTAAATGTTTAACTTCAGGTCAGTTGTTTGTACAATGACCCCTTAAAGAAAGGAAAATAAAGTGATTAGATTCTAAACAGTTTTTTGTTGTATATTGAAAAAAAAGCTTTGACTTGATGGAAATAGTTTCTGCAGCACAAAAACACAAATTTTTATCCAGAAATAGTTAAATAAGAAGTATCCTAAGTGGCATGGACTATGTCTCTAGGTTCATGTTTAGGATAACTTTCTTATATATTTGTAATTCAGAAGAGTGTTACAATTTATGTTTATGATCAAAAAAAAAAGGAGACACACAACCATACTTTCTTCATAGTAAATAATTAATATTGCCTTGTATATTCATCCTTGAAACAGTTGTCTAATAAATAAAGATTTTGAACATGAAATACAGAAACTTTCAAATTACTATGTTCTTAATAGTCACACTGCATTATTTCCAATTGTAAATATAACTCTGATCAAAAATATCTAAACACATACCGAAAGAAATAACAGATCACCTGTAGTAAAAAGTTAAACAGTTTCTGCTAGATAAAGCATGTTAGTTAAGTTTCAAATTCTTTGAAGAAACATTTTATAGTGTATTCTTTTCCACTTTGAATATATTTTTTCAATTATCTTTAAACTGAATGTATGTAACATTTGTTTGTTGATTTTTTTGTTCTGTCAGATCTTTTGATAGTAAATTTATTGTTTGCAGTGATCTGCGTAGTTTTACAGTTAATTTCCATGTTGTTTCTGTGTAGAGCTCACATCCCCTAGAGGGACTGTGTGAGAGCCATTTAGCCAAGTCTATGTATAATAAAAATAGTAGCAGATTCAAACTGTATTGGAGTAGAAGTGTGCTTACAGGCCAGTATTTTCTGTATTACTGTTATGATTTTTTTGTTGGGTGATAAGTTATTACATGTTTAACCATCATTTTCAACAAGCACACACCAAAGATTCGCCATTCACTATTTGCTTAATCTATGATTTGTATTATTTCTTTTTTAAATGTACATTATTTTAGGCCAGCTTTGTTTAAATTAGAGATTTATTTTTACAATAAAGCTGTATTTCATTTGATTTAATAAGTTTCTATTCGTATATTGATTTGCGATTATAAGTATTTTCTTGTTTGCTTTTTCTCCTTATTTATCAATCTTTTACGCAACTGTAAACAGTGAATTAAAATATTAAATCATTACCTGGCTATTTTGCGGCATCTTACAAAATAAATCAATTTGTTTTTTCACGAATTTTCACGGAAAATTGTTACCTATACACAAGACCCAAGTTAACCGCCACTATCGCCATTAAAAAAATGTCATGTCAAAACCCGTTTTTTTTGAAGAAATACAATCCGGTGTTGCCAGTCGGATTTGAGACGCGATATAAAATTTCGACATCAACACTCCGAACTGATCTTAAGTTCGTAATAACTGATCAGCTCACTTTCATGTTCTGTGTACATTAGTCCATAGATTAGATGGATTAGTCTATGAAAAATTGTCGTTGTATAAACAGGGGATGTGTCAAGGAAGACGGTTAAGTGAGGTTAAAAATTACTGAAAGATGGGGGATGGGAAAATTCATTTTATAGAAAAAGTAGCGGTTCCAGAATATGGTTTTAAAGTAAATTTAAACCATGTTTATCCAGAAAGTAGAAACCCATATTTTAGACCTTCCTTGAGAATCATTTGGGACCTTCTCCCACTATTTCTTAGGTAGGTGGTAATTATATTTTTTGTTTTTTTTTTCTGATTGAATAAACCCTTTTTAGGTATGTATGGTATTATATAGTCTCCAAAATCAAAGGAAAGTCAGTCGTTATGGATTACATTAAAATGGAAACTGCAAAAAGAATGTATGGTAAGAAATTACATCCTGTCGATTCATTTACAAATAGAGCCATAATATTTTGTAATACGGATGTGTTTATAAAAAAATATTTAATATTAGACAGTTAGAGAGTTATTGCTAAAAATTTTTACACACACCTTATTAAACAGTCACAGTTATCTTTTAACCATTTCTAAAAAAACCTTTTAGGAGTACCTATTGGAGGAATTGGATCAGGAACAATTGGCAGAGGTTTTAAAGGTGAATTTTGCAGGTTTCAGTTGAAACCTGATAGTTGTGAATATAATACAGTTGATGCAAATCAGTTTATTGTAACAATAAAGGATGCAAATCAAGATACCATATTCCAAAGTTGCTTATCTACTTACAAGTAAGCTGAACATTTTTTTATGTATTACTTTAGGTATTTTATTTTACTTGAAATCGTTTATTGTCTAAAGAATATAAAATTCATTGATCAAACATACTTATCAATGGGTTTTCCAATTCTATCAGTTATTGTAATATAACAAACACTAAATGACTACTAGCTAGGTTAAATGACAGATATCCCTAAACAAAGTCATTGTCTGTATACAGTCACATTGCATTAAAAATATAAGTTGCACCCACATATATGATACAATCTTCTTATACATTTACTCTCACAAATTATATATGATAAAATGTAATAAAATTCAAACTAGCCTACCTTAAAAAGAATTAATAATATGAAATATGACAAGACCAAAGAAATAAATAACTAAACCCGTAATTACAAATGTATTTAAAAGAGAAAAATTTTTCATTCAAATATTCATCAACAGAATAATATGCCTTCTCTAGTCAAAATAATTTAACTATCTGCTTAATAGTTTTATCAGGTGCTGAATTCTTCTTATTCCTATAGACAAGTGATTGAATATTTTTTTTACATTATAAAATATTGAATTTTTATTTAATAAAATGTTGTATTGGTAAAGATACCTACCCAACCCACCTAGTGTTATATTCATTTTCTTTGCTTATAATCCGGTTGCCATATGGGAATATCAGTTAAACCGATGCTAATATAAACAGACAAGAAAAAGTAAATATTTTCTGATAAATAAAGAGAGGTCGACATAAGTCTTTCCTAGTAATCCCACACATATATGTTAGTGGGCTCTTTTAGAGTACAAAGACAAAATTAATTAAATATTGACTAAGTGCCTCCACAGAAGGAAATGCCATACCTCATGGCATTTAATAAGTGAAAAAATATTGTTCTTGCAACATTAGTGCCAAGCTCTTTTCTTGGTTTTTCAGTGTGAAACAGTCAGATGCCAGTCTACCATAAAAATTAACTTTAAAACTTAATCTGTTGTCTATGAAAAGATCTAGGAATTTTAGCTCAGATTAGTTGGATATTTGATTAGCATTAATAATAATTTGTTATATAGTACTAGCAGTTTTCAGAAAGTTGAATGACAAATATTTTGACCCACAACCATTGTGTAACCTGTATTATGTCTTCACACACCATATTGTGTAAGTGATTAGGGTCTTCTAATAGTAATAATAGTTAACATAAATACCATTATATCAAATTTAAATAATACCTGGTAGGACAGTAAAATGCAGGCTATTTAAAGCTTTACAACAAAATTTAAAATCAGGTATTGGTTTACTTGCTTAGAGTTCAATTAGTGAAGGTTTAAAAATTATGAAATTAAATTTTCAGATATTTATTGTTGAATAAAGTATTACAAGTAGGGTTGTGAATTACACTGAACTTATTTAATTATTTAAATTTCGGTTTTATTTTATTTAATTATAAACATTTACAAAGTAAATAAAAAAAAACAACATTTTAACAAGACAAACCAAACAAAAAGTAGTAGTATATTTAGAAAAATGCAGTCCTTTTTTAAATGTTTTAAAAGGATATGTAATGGTAAATAAATGTTTTTTACTGTAATATTTTTGAATAGAATAGAAGGCATTCTTCAGTATGTAGGGCTTCAAGAATTGTTTGAATTTGTTAGGCCAATTAGTTATACCAATATGCTTAAGCAAGTTATTTAAATACAATTACAAAGGCAATATACATTTTTTTTGTATTCTGATAAATGGAAACTTAGAAATTTTTATTCCCCGTTTTATGATTTTGGATCATAACTACAACAGGAAATCAGTGTTTGTATCTTTTTAGATAAACTGGGGCCTGCATTATGGGTATACAGGGTAACATTAAAATCTTGTTTTTTTTTTTCAGTAACTTGTAGGATTCTACATGACTTAAATAAAATGCATTTTAAAGTCATTAAAGTAGTCTAATAGATGATAAAGTGTTTTAAATCATACATATTAAAAATTCCTCAAAGGCTCTATTAATCTTGTACGCGATGGTAAATGATTAAATATTTTTTTACCATTATAGATTACAGAAAATAAGGTAGTTTGTGTTACACTATTCTTTAATTTTACAAATATCTTTTATAATGTTTAAGTAGGATCCTGACAGTGCGGTAATATTGTAGTGTCATTGGTAAATACTGTAAATTTGCCTGTAATGTTTAGCAATGTCAAAATCAACCTACATACAAGGTATACTTTGATATCTACCCACTTTCGTTCAGAAATATCATTTTTGTGCAGAACAATTCCAAATATTTAAAATTTTAACTATGAAAAAATGACCGATGTTAACTGGATGTCAGTATTCAGACCAGGAGACCTGAATTTATGTATCGCCCTTATTGGAAAGCCATACATATTTTCAATTAGTTGAAAATTCGACACCTCTTTTGGCAAACTAAATATTGCATTGTATTTGTGAACAATAAGAAAAGCATAGGTGATAATACACTACCTTGAGGAATTCCAAACTTCAAGTAATTAAAATCTACAATCTATTTTAATTCTAATTTTATGGTTTGTCAGAAAGGGTTTTATTAGTTCACTAATTTTACCTCTAAAATCAAGAGACACAGGTTGTTTGACTAAAATATTTTGATTGACATAGTTAAAGACTCTAGCTAGATCAATAACTAAGGTTATTATAATAATTCATCTCCAAAGAGGAGTAAATAATTTTTACCAAAGCAAAAGTTGCTGTACCAGTTGAAAAAACCTGTACAGAAAGTCTTACAATGCTAGAACCATTCTAATATAAATCTGACGTTAAAACTGATAATTTAAATCCTATAAGGTAAAACTCTGACAAAAATAATGATCAATCATTTAATTACAGTTGTATACGTAAAATATTAGGATTAGAGTTTAAAAATATCTCGTCTTGTTTTGGTAGAAATTTAGGGGCAGTATAAGGTATTTTTAAGAAGTATGGTCATAATTTTTTATTTAAATCATTAGAGATTTTTGAGCATAAGGCATACATTTTGGAAACGAAATACATCTTAAATGCATTTGACAATATCGAGTTATTACTCTACACAATAACTGAATTTAATAAGTTAAGTCGATCATTATTCTTCAATATATAAAGAGATGAGATTGTCAGTATATTTGAAACTCTTTATAGTAATCGTAAAATCTAAGCGAGTCAGTTATACACAGTTGTAATTATTTATTCATTTTTTTCCAAATTCGTAATTTTTATATGATCAAAATATAACCCAAAAAGTATCGTTATCAGATGCTTTTAAGTAGTGAAGGGTCCATTAGACCATCCGATAATGAAGCATCATAACTAAGTTAGGAACTGAATTTAATGTCGTGTTATAAATAGTATTTAGGGTAGTTAGGAACCTAATTATGATGGTCGGACGATGCCCATGTCCCTAACTCACTCACGAAACGATTTAGTTTGGTCTAAAAGCATTTAGAATACTTAGTTGATGTTTGGCCGCAGCAAGTGTCGCAAATTGATCCAGGCTGGTGCTGCGCGCAAATGGCAAGTGAAGAAGGTAGTTGTATGAATGTTATCCGTATTTACTAAGATATTGCATATTTATGGGATACAGATTATAAAGATTATTTTAAAATATTAGACAGTATATTTAAACGGCGTTGTGAAAGCGTGGTGCCGTGGTAAATATTGGAATTTTGGCGCGTTCTAAATTTCTCCTCCTAGTTCTTAGGAATCTTGAATATCATCTAGTCTAATAACCCTGTAAGGACAGTAAAACAAGGATAACACGATTCTGAAAGGACCCAGTGAAAAACGCGTGTTAAGGGGAAAGGCAAAAAATGAAGTACATAACGTATATACATAATTATTTTGTGTGTTTATAAAGTTCATATTTTTGAATTAGCTCACTATACGTGAAATATGATCATTTCCATATTACTTAAAGTAATCACTTATTCTTGTTTGACAAAGAGATTTTGATGCATTGGTAATTATAAACTGTTGAAGATACATAACGCTTTAAATCGCCAACTGCTGACAAAACCTGAGCATTTGACAAAATTGGAGCTGATTCTTCTTCATCGACATTGTCATCATCACTTAGGGTTCCTTTTTGAGTACTATTCGCATCTTTAATAAGATCTTCAATTGAACGGACTTCGAAGATTGTCATCGACGGAATAATATCCAGGAAGATTTTGCAGTGTCGCGGGTTGTGCTTCTTCCAATACGATATTGTCTTTTTTATTTCGGAAATCTTTGTTCAAACAATTTTGTATAGTTTCGGGCTTAATTGTTTCCCATGTCGCTATAATGTTCAGTATAGCATCATGCACATGGGGTCTTTTGCAGACAGGATCGTCCAATTCTTTCATATAGCGATGTAGCAGTCGTGTTTTATAACCTTATTGAACTTTTATAATACCCCGATCCATAGATTGCAACTTGCTCGTCGCATTTGGGGGTAAGAAAACAAGCTTGATATTCCTTAGCTCAACATCTTTAGAATGAGCAGGATGATCCGTCTACATTTCATCTGGAAGTGATCATCTAAAGCTTTTAACCAGTCGCTGGCTACTGTTGTAAACGAGACTGCACCCGTATCGAAGCGATCGGTTTGTAACCATACAATTTTAGACCCTAAAAGAGGTGTTTCGTCCTAGCTACCGACGGTGGATTCATCAGTGGGTCCGTCGGAGCTTTCCCCAGACACCTTTGATACACTTTCTACATCTGCATACTGTCGCAATTAGCAATGCCCCTTGTGGTAAGGGCATGTAGCTAGCGATCTATTTTTGACCACCGTAGTAAATGTATGGATGTTTCGTCCCGATACCGGTGGTGGACTCATCAGTGGGATCCACCGGTATCTTTCCCAGACATCCTTGTACTTTCCGCAAACTTGAACCTCTATTTAAGTCCAGTTTTGCCGGAAAGCGGTGATGAGATGTTATGTTCCACAACAATACTCATAGGTATTTAAACCTTTTTGCGTCGCCATGTCGTATTTCGCAGGCCGAATACCGCGAAATACGCGCTAATAATGCCCACTAAAATAGGATATTTCGTCCTCAGCATCGACGGTAGTACTCATCAGTGGGTCTGTCGACGCCTTACCCAGACACCCTCGACACCCCTGTGTCTACTTTCTATATGTTGTACCTAATATTAGTGTTCAATTTCGCTCGGAACATACCGGTAAGATATACCGATATGTCCGTTTCTACAACACTACCGATGCCTGTTAAACGGGAAGGCATATCGTATTAAACGGGACAAAATGTATGAAAACATGTCTCAAGTTGCAGGGACCGACGTAAAATAACGTATTATGTGGGAAATCATATTAAACGTGATCATATAAAGGGGCTTTACTGTGGTTATCTTGAATAATTTATGAATAATTATTCTTTTGGAAGGTATCAAATATTTTTAAGGAGTATACATAGCATGTTTGCCCTTGGAGCATAAATATTAAAGTTTTTTATATCTTTTTTTGTCCAGAATAAAAATATAAAACTTATTTCCCATTAATTTGGGTGTGGCTTCTGGCGTATATATTTTAACGAACGATTAAAGTTTTTTGTGTTAAATATTGTAGAAAAAAAAGAGAAAATAATAAAATCTCAACATATTTCATTTTTGTACAAATAATTCTAAAGTACATCTTTCAAATATTTTAGAATATGGAACTTTAAATTTTTATTTTAGTTGAAAAAAAATATTTGTCATAAAGACATGCATTTGGTTGATACCCCTTAAAATAGTTTAGATACTTTTGGAGTATTTTAAGACACTTTTGCCAAAACTAGTTTTGAAAGCACCTAAACATAGATTATCAGCTTATTGGCTTGCAGTTTTCTATAGTATGTAAAAATAATAATTATATTTGCTCTATGTTATATTGATTGTTTTACTACGATGTTACTGTTGGTGTCCAAGAATGCTCCAGAACAGAAAAATCCTGTTGTAGACAATAACTGTTTGAAATAAGACATTGATGTTTATTCTGATGACCAACAGGAATCATTTATTTTTGATGAAAAAAGTCGTTGCAAAATAGGTGTTAAGGAAGATTATGTTGAAAAGTAACATCAAAACGATCCTTTGTTTCATTGTTAGACAGAAAACTTTTCTAATGCTCCTCGTATTACGGAGATATTTTTTTATATTAACCATATGCGTTCAATTAACCCAAAGATGCAGTGAAATTACAAAAAGGAATTGCGGATCTTTCCTTATACAAAATTTTTTTCCCTTACCCCATCAAATGGGGTATTAAAAAACCTGAAAAAGTTCGACATAATAGTAAATATTTTTAACAAAAATTGACAGGGTTGACACTAATTTAAGAAACACCAATAAATGCATTAAAATTAAGTCTCCGATGTTTCATTATGTTTTCCAATAAAAAAATAATATGTGGCTTAATATTTTAGATAGGACAATAAGATAACATAGCAGAAATAAAACAATAAAAAATAACTACCATAATGTGTGCTACACGCGCTTGGCCGATTTTCTAAACGCGCTATTATCATTTCGCAAAATAGCATAGTTGATATATTAAAATGACTAATAATATTAATATAAATATAATGGAACTTTGATAAATTTTTACACCATGAATGACCTTGCTTTTCTATTTATGTTAATTTGGTTTCTATGCGCAATTGCAATATTGAGAACAATAAATTATAGTCCTATCTTGATTAGAAATTGCTCATTGTACAAAAATATAAACATATGATTCGGAGAGGTGTATAAAGTTCAGTTTTAAAAATATGTTATGACTGTTTATTTCATTTAGCAGGTACAATCGACGATATTTTATCATTTAAACAAATCCTTTACAAGCTCGAAATCTGGAAGTTATCAGGGTTCGAAAAAATGCACCTTTTTGAAGTTTGATCGGAACAGCATTTGAAACTCGTTTTTTAACTTTATCTTTTAATCTAATGAATGAAAATGATTACACCGAATTTTATAAGTATTCTCAGAATAATATGTGCCCTCTTGTTAAAAAAAAAAAGAAATTACGTCATAGTGTTAAAAACATGACAGTCAAAACAAGTGAACTGATTCTAAGATCGAGGGAATCTGTCGAAATCAGGAAGACTAAAAAAACAACAATATGAAGTGACAGGCGCATTAAAAAAATTTTCAATACGATCATCCGCATCTAAAGTTATGGTTAAAATTCCAAAAATTATGGTTAGTCTACAGACAGTTCAGTGAAGGTTGGTAGACGCTAAGATGTTTAGTAGACGCCCAGAAGTTCTATTTAGTGATGAAACGCGATATAAGATTTTTAATTTTGAGGGAATGGAACGTGTATGGCGGCTAATCAATGCAAGATTATACGCAGTTAAAAGTGGTAAATGCAGCGTTTTTTGTGAGGAAGTTTACTCATGAGATAGGTTAGACTAAATAATTACAGGTTATTTAAGGCTTTGCACTACCAAAACTCAGGACTTTAGGACTCGAGTAAAGCTGCTAACTAGCTGGTCAGATCTCGCCTCTTGTCTTGTACCTCTTCCTTAGCACGCTCGCGAATTTAATCGCGTGAAGGTTTTTAATAAATTAAAAGAAACAAGTTTCTCAAAACACCTAAATCTATTAACAAAAATAAATATAAAACAAAATTATATACAATGAGAAAGTTAAAGTTAATAATGTTTAACAATTCCAAAATACTACACTAACTGCTCCTGTTCTGTTATTAAAGAAGATGTAACAACCCAATTTAGAAGATAAAACGTATAAGTAACTTTTGACAATAATAAAGATTCACACCATATTTGTTACGTACGTTTTTTGGATGATAATATTATTGTTGAAGACCTTCTTTTCTGCAAAAGCATCACTGATCAAGATCTGTTTGAAATTCTTGACAAGTTTATAACAAAAAATGATTTAGATTGGAAAAAGTGTAACGGTATATGTACTGATGGGGCTCAATCAATGTGTGGTCTGTGTGCAGGATTGCAAGCATTTATTTGCAGTAAATCACCACTTGCGTCGAAGTCGATGAGCTGTTGATTGAATTTGGTATGGGAACGTATCATAGACGTAGTAAACTACATAAAAACTAGGCTGCTGAAAGCCAGACTATTCAGAAAACTGTGCATGGATGCACAAGGGAGCTGAACACGCACGATGGTTTTTACGTGGAAATGTCGTATCCCACATTCACATTTTTGTTGAAGAGGAAGGTGATGCTAACTCCAGATACTTTGCCGAACCAGACTTTTTACTAAAACTGGCATATTTGTGAGATATATTTGACAAACTAAATGTCTTGCATCTGTCTCTGCAGTGTACAGTCGTGTTCAATGAAGTGTTGTAGTTTGCAATTATGTAGTAGGCAGGTTGTAAAGCAGAAATCTTGTATGGCACTTTGTTGAACACGAATGTAGACATATTTCGACTAGGGCGCCGTGACAAAAGACTAAACCTGTAAGTGCACCGATAACTGAAAAATTGTGGGAACCCCTGGATTAATGGATCTTTTCAGAAGACTAAAAACAAAATACTGGTATGAAAGTTTGTTCCAATATTCGAATTTAATAAAAAAATCGAGTTTGATCAAAAACTCGAAATTTCGAGTTTTTATTCGACCCGAACTCGACGAGTCGAGTTTTTTTTCGATTTTTTCGAATATTCTTACACCCCTACTCTGTAATAACTCTAAAAGGAAATTTATTTTAAACGCGGCAGTCAATTCCATGGAGAGCTATATCAAAATAAAAATGATAAGATGTCTTGTTCATATAAGCTGTTCCAAATATGGTGTACATAATAACTTTTTATAAAAGTACCTTTTACTTATTTCCACCAAAAAGTAATACTCTTGTTTTTCTGATTATATTGAAATTAATTGGTCGATGACATAGCTCTAAAAGTAAAGTAATACTTTGTTTAATTTATCTTGAATTCGTAGTGTAGATGTACAGTTACTAATTATAGTATTTTATCTTCGTACCGCATACAGACTTAAAAATATTATTCTAGGTCAAGAATCATAACCGTAGAATCATACTAGGTTATATTTTAATAATAAACTTATTTTAATATTTGTTTTGCATAAAATAGCTTCTTGTTTGGCAATTTTAAAAAGAGCATTAGTGTATACGTTACCAAAAATTTGGAATATTAATAAATGCAATTTGTCTTTCTTGTTTAGAAAATTGAATATTTTGTCATTGACTTGTAAAATAAATGATATGTAATAAAATGTTGTGGCAGACTACCACCCTTGGGACTAAATAATTTTCTGCAAGAAATCTGTGTTTTCTAACTTTGATCTTAGTATTAATAAAATACCAAATTACAGACCAGATTTTCCTTTTTCTTAAAGCTCAACTCCACCATAGAACCTTGAATTAATGATACACATGATGTTTTTCATAATTGCTATTTTTTGTAATTTGTTATCGTTTTTGTAATTTGCTTTTAAATTATATTCCTACAATTTAAATTACGCATAGTCATTTTATTGTAAATGAGTTATTCGTAAATAAATAAATAAACACCCATAATATTTCTAATTGTTAATCAAATAAATTGGTGTTTATGAGTATTTTAGACAATTTTGACTATTTTTTTCTTTAAGATGTCTGTATATTTTTTACTTCAAGCATGCGATCTGCAAGTTTGCCGTTTCAATTTAAATTGAACGCCTCATTATACAAACCTTATGCTTTCATTTCTTAAATTAATTACCATTTTATACTTTTACGACATATGCTATCAGATACTCTGGAAAGTCATCTCTACATCCTTTGAAATTAAAAAAGGTAAGGAATCGAGTATTCTTGAATTCTCGATCCGTGACTAAACACGCTATTCGTTCCGCATGCGGAAGGTTAAGCCTACTATGTGTAAACAGCCCGATTATAATGAACAATTAATTACTATGGTGTTATTTACGTACACTTTTTTACATTCGCTTAATTTTTTACTTTGATAGATGATTATTTGGCCGCCCACGTGTTCTACTATACCGTCTTGCCCCTCGGTAGGACTGGCCTATTTAGAATATTGTCATTTCCAAAAAATTTGTGCCTACGTATTATAACAGTATGTATATTCCTTGATACCTTTGTTAAAGTATTCATTTATTTTAGAAAAAAAGGGTTAAAATCATGGGAAAGCCTGTTGGATGGAAGCAAATGTAACTATACAGGGTTATATCCGAGAGCTTGGACAGAATATGATCTCTCAGAATATGGCGTGAAATTGACTTGTAGGCAAACTAGTCCAGTCATACCCCATGACTATGAAGTAAGTAAGCTTTTTAGGTGATATGAATCCCCTTGTTAATAATATATTAAAATCTTATGGAATTATTTGTATAAAAATTCGTATTTTAGTAATTAAAATTGAAATTAAGGATGAAGAAATAACTAAAGTAAAAACATATTTGAAATAGAACAGCCTCCACAGAGTGTAACAAATTGTATATTTTAATTAAACCTGTAAATCTATAAATCCAAAGTATTTATTAATTAAATAAATAAACAAAATCCCATATTTCTTATCCCGTTATTTTGTCTGGACTTTTTTTTAGAGTAGTTGTTTACCATGTGCGGTATTCGTATGGACTGTAGAAAACGTCGGGAATGAAGAAAGAACTGTAACTATTTCATTTACCTTTAAGAATGGCACTGGAAGTAAAACTGACAGAGAAGGTAAGTTTTTCCACTAAAGTTGAACAATAATAAGTGTTTAGTTATGAAGTAATATAGTTTTTATTCTTTCTAGCCACATGCAGCTCAAAGTCATTTTCATACCAAGATACCGAAGGTGTGATTCTGTATCACACGCTGGAAAAAAGTGGGTGTTCTTATGTTTTAGCTACCAAACCTACTAGTGACATACGGGTATCGAAATGTTTGAACTTTGACCCTAATTCAAATGGATCAGATGTTTGGAACCAGGTAAAACAGCATACCATTTTATATTGGTAGCAAATTTTCTATCAATAAAATAAATTGCGGGAAAGTTGAGGTATACAGAGTGTTAGAAAAATAACTTTCATAAATTTAACCAACGATTCTGTACATTATTTTAAAAAGAGATCAGAGCATTTTAAATTAAAAAAGAATGGCAACGTCGCATTTTTTTCGATAACCACTCGTCAAGGCGCGTGTCGAATGGAATTTATTTATTATCTGATTGGTCTGATAAGTATTTCATGTAAATTAAATCTATTTTCATTTTTGTAGGGACTTATTCTATACACTTCAGCATAAATTTGATTTGTTTTCTTACACAAAAAAGAAAACTTATCAATTATTATCATTTATTTTCAAAATTAAAATTATTAGCACAATTTTTAACACCCTAACAATTTTTAATTAATTGTGCGTCCTAGGTTGAAGTAACCAAGTTTCAACACCATGCACTATAATAGGCTATATATTGACTAACATGTGTTTGGGTGTGTAGTGGCATATTTCTATGAAGAAGGAGATTCTTATGTTTAAAGAAGGTTTTTGCGTTGTCAATTCTTCCCTTCGCTTCTTTATCACATTCCCACTTCTCGTTCAGAGTAGCGCCAAGAAGCGGGTTTTGCGACGCGTGCAATGTTTTCCCCGCTAATGTTAAGAGGAGTGATGTACTAATGTCTACCAATCACCATCATTTTTGTTTTGGCAGCCTGAACTGTTCATCTCTGGTTGAGCTTTTTTAATATTGACTGGATATCCTCAAGGTTGTTAGCTAAGTATCATGTGGGTAGCAACCAGTGGGAACCACTTCTTTCCAATCATCAGTGATAGCAACTCGTCTCCTAAGGTAATTTTACTGTTCTGTGGCAGAAAACATGATCAAAAATATTTTTCAGCATACTAATCTGTTTTTATGTATAAATTTATTCTCAAATTTATCTGACCAAGTTCTGGCTGTTTTCGTTCAGACGATTAATTTCTCTTTTGAGTCTAGTATTTTTTCTTCATGCCTTAAATTGGCACAAGTAATTCCTCTTCACAAAAGCGGAGACTTCGAAGATCCTTCTAATTATAGGCCCATATCACTACTCTTCAATCTATCAAAAATTGTGAAAAAATGCATAAAGCGGAGTGATATTATTTTTAAATAATAACCATATTTTAAATTCTTATCAATTTGGCTTTCGGCCACTTCATGATACAGATGATGACATTTTTCAATCTTTAGGGGTCTTTATTCGGGGGTTAATGGTGGCGAAGTGAATGCGGCAGCTTTCTGCGATTTATCAAAAGCATTTGATTGCGTCAATTACCGCATTCTGCTGCAGAAACTTTATCACTATGGCTTTAGAGGAGGAACACTTTCTTGGTTTCAATCTTACTTGTCTGGTCGTTGTTAGAAGGTTTGCGTTGGTACATTTTAGTAGCGTTTTAAAAAATTTAATTAAAATAAAAATTGTTACGATAACAATAACTTAATTTCGCAAGGCATCCGTAAAGTTCTCTGGAAGTTAAGAAACTGAGTAAGATTACTAGTCCAAGTTAACTCTGTCAAATCTCTCTTAATTTATAAGCCATTCAAGGACCAATCACGGATTTGATTTGCTGAGGAAAAAATTTGAATTTCCATTAAAATTATCCCGTGAGCAACAGGTACTTCACAATAACTTACATATATTACTGTCCATTTAATGCCGTAAGAGAAAATATAAACTAATCATGTGTCTTATAAAAAGTGGTATTTTGGCAATCGACATTTACAAACAAGCGGCTTTTACATTGTATTTGCTTTACGCCTTTTCTTTATAAAAACGTGTGTTAAATCTCTGGCGTTGGCTATACAAGAATTTTTAAAATTGTCACATCCTTTTGGTTTTTTCCAATGGTAAGTATTTTACATTAATTAAAAAATAGTTAATGTTTGCCAAATACGTTTTTAGGCATATTTGCTTAAAATGTTTTTTCTTACTAAGGTTTTCGATTGTCTGTTTAATATTTTTAAATTTTTTATGAGAACCGTTAATTTTGAGATGTAAAAAACTTATTTTCTTTAAAAAATGTGCAGAATCTGTTAAATTCGTGAAAAATATTATTTTAACACCCTGTGTAGAAGAAATGTCTAATTTAATATTTCAAATAATTTAGTAGTCTTTAAGTACAATATTTTGGTATATGAGGTTTGTCCCAAAAGTATCGAGCCTGCATTCACATCTCCCCGTCAAAACTCGTTGGCGTGCGCAGTTACCGACTGGACGTGTTAGTTCTTGAACGGAGTGCGTTTGTTTACAGTGTCTTTTTTTTTCGTTCGTCGTATTTTGTTATTGTAAAAAATGACGGAAAAATTAGATCAACGAATTTACATCAAGTTTTACTTTAATCTTGGAAAAACTTGCTCGGAAACAATTAATATGATGAATAAGGCATTTAAAGAAACAAAGCGACAGTCTTTATAGTGGAAACATTCTGAATTGCCCAGGCCAAAAACATCACGTCAAAGTCGGAGCAAAGTGAAGACAATGTTGACTGTTTTCTTTGATTATGAAGGTGTTGTGCACCACGAATATGCTCCGAGAGGTCACACGATGACTAAAGAATACTACGTTGTAGTATTGAAAAGATTGCGTGACGCAGTCAGAAGAAAACGGCCATAGCTTTAGACAAGGGGTGATTGGCTGCTTGACCACGACAATGTGCCAGCGCATTCACCGAACCTCGTGCAGCAATATTTAACAAAACACCAAGTCGTACAGCTTCGCCAGCCTCTGTACAGTCCCGACGTAGATCCTTGCGAGTTTTGGCTCTTTCCCAGATTAAAAATGCCGCTCAAAGGACACCGGTTCGATGACAAAAGAGACGTTCCAGGACTGCTTCAGGAAGTGGAAACACCGTTGGGAACGTGTTATTCAATTAAATGGGTACTACTTTGAAGGATGTCACTCACCGAATGATAAAGAATAACACCAATGCGGAGATATGAAGGTAGGCTCGAAACTTTTGGGACAAACCTCGTATTTTGTAATGGCCAGATTTTTTTTACGTTACGAGGTGTATAAATTAAGCGATGAAACAGGCAACGACAAATTTTATTAACATGAAAAAAAAAACAATTTTCTTCTAACAGTAATTAAAAAAAGTAAGATAAATGCTATCCAGATTTGAAGGTGCAGTTTTTTAATAGTAGTCTACTTTCCCTAAAACTGTGATGAATGAATGAACAAAAGGTGGTGATACTTGATCATGGATGCCTATGCCTATGAGCCCTATATATACCACCATAGCTGCAGGTCATTCGATCGCCTTTACGAATCCAAGCAGCCTCATTGGTTGAACTTGCCTAACGGCTTCTCGTGACAAAATTGTTTCTCTGGAGATAGGTTTTTTGGCACACCTCATTCCAGGAGCCCCCCCCCCCCCCAAGGATTTACTTTTTAGCAGCAATACTAATTTCCTTTTACTAACGGCAGTTGGGACAGGTAGAATCGGTTAGGGTCCATATGGTTCAATGGCGAACCCTATCTTTGCGAGACAGTTCGTTTCCTCATTCCCGTGTATATCCGAGTGACTCGGGACCCATACAAATCTAATTGTACACCCTTGCACTCAGACACCAGTCGCGAAGTTATGATACTAGACTTCAGTGCCAATATCGCAGCCCTACTGTCTGAGCATATGTTTATTATCTTATTTCTGTTTATATCCATCTCACAGAGATGACTACACTAGTAGAACTCTCTGTCTCTCGTGCTCCTGCCGAACACTCCGGTTCCAGCTCTTTCTTTTTGTCAAAATCCATCTATAAACCACCAGGATCTATTCTCGGAAGATTTTTGTTCCTCTTTCCAATCCTCTCTACCTCTCTTTGCATGGGGAGTGATGGACATCTCTCCAGGATCTTTCTGAAACACTTGAGTAGCATTTTGTTCCAATTCCGAGATGCCCTAGGGAACGGGGACGATAAACAGCTGTCAGGGCCTTGTTCTCTACGTGTAAGCGGAAAGGAGCTAGGTTTACCAGGATCTCCAGAAATCTATGATAAATATTCAAAAGCCTCAGTTTATTTTTTACGATTGAAGAGAAAAATTATATTTTTAAAAAATATCACCACTGTGAAATTTGATTAAAATTACATTGTTTTATTTACTACCCTGTATATGAAAAATAATATTGTGGGAAAGCACAACAAATCACTAAATCTAAAGATATTTAAACTGAAAATAATTAAAAAAAATTGCTGTACTTCATTTTAAACTTCCAACAGTTTAGTTTAAAGATCTTTTTTGTAGTTGAAAACAAATGGCCAGTTCGATAAACCATCCGAGAAATCCCACAATCCACATACTTTTGGAGAGATGGCGGTGGGCATATCCGCAAAAACTACGGTCTTGGAAAAAAAGTCGCAGGATATCGAAATGCTTTTAGTGTGGGATATGCCTACCATAGTGTACCCAAAGTCTCAGAAAAGATATTTTAGGTATGTTGTAATATGTATAAAACGATTTAAATAAAACTGTAAATAATATTCGGATAACTAATGAAAAAGAACACATGTTACATACTGACAATTTAAGGTTTTTTTAAAAATTTTTAAGTATTTTATACCGCCTCCTAATTTTCGCAAAGTTTCCATCTATAAGTATATTTTACAGTGTTGCAAATTATTCATAAAAAAGCATGTGTAGTATAAAACATTACAGTGCTGACCTTTTCCACATTATAATGATGATTTCTTTTAAGGGTATCACCATCAGAGACTAGATATAGGTTCGTCTATGCTTGAGAGGAAAAAATTTAATACAAATGATGAAGTGAAGTCGGCGGTTTTAGCGCATATTGATAACAAGATTTCGGACTATTTTTTACTTGTATAACAACCATGTTATTAATGTGCTGTGAAAACGTATCGAAATTAGAAGTGATTATATTAAAAAATAGTAAATGATTTTAAGTTTCTACACGTCGGGTCGGAAATTTTTGGATTTTACTTTGTATATTTACTAATTATGAGTATCAGTCTAGTATTTAGCCAGATTATTAGTCTATTTAGAAATTAAGGAATTAAATATTTTTTAAAAATGATTCGTCTATTTACGGTCTAAAATGTTCTGACCATTGAATAAATGAATCAGTCAAATGTGGTGATATTTGATCTTCGATGCCTGGGCCCTTTACACCTCACTATGGCTGGATGTCATTCGAGACCGATCGCCTATGCTAATCCAAGCAGCCTCATTGATTAAACTTGCCTAACGGCTTCCATTGACAAAATCGTATTTCCGAAATGTCACTGCCTCAGTCCGTTGGAAGGACATTGTTAAAAGTTTTATCCTCCTCTACATACCATCCGCACATTGGGTCATCTACGACACATCTTATTAAGATGGCCCCGCAGGTGTCCTGTCAACAGTCCTACCACGTAAGCCGTGCACTACATCTAGTAATTTGTTCCTTGGCATACCTCATTCTAGGAATCCCTCTTCACGATTCAGTAAATTTATCTTCTAGTAACAATTTTAATTCCCTTTTACCAACGGTAATTGGAACAGGTAGAAATGATTGGGTCCCTATGGTTTAATCGTGAACCCCGTCTTTGCTAGATGAATCGCCTCCTCATTCCTATGTAAACCCGAGTAACTCGAGATCCACACGAGTCTGATTGTACAGCCGTTCCTTATCAGATTATTTAGTACATCCTTGCTCTCACACATCAGTCGTGAAGTTACAACACTAGGCTTCAGTGCCAATTTCGCAGCTCTACTGTCTGAGCATATGTTTATTATCTTATTCCTGTTGATGTTCTCCTCATAGAGATGGCCACACTGCAGAATAGTATAAATTTCCGGTATAAATATCGTTGCACGTTGTCCAAGAGAGCAAAACTCTCTTGATTCTCGTGCTCTTGCTGAACACTCCGGCTCGAGCTCTTTCATCATGTCGAGATCCATCTGTAAACCACCAGGATTCATTTCTCGAAGAATTTTGCTCCTCCTCCCAATTCTCTACTTGGTAAAAGTATCTCAAAAGAGTGATTGGTTTCAAAAGCGGTGTCATGCAATTTGTTTGCATGGGGAGTGATAAACATCTCTCCACCACGTTTTTCCAGCTACTTGAGTAACCACCCGTTCCAGTTCCGAAATGCCTTAGGCAACTGGTATGATAAACAGCCTTCAGGGTCTCGTTCTCTATGTATAAGTGAAGAGGACGTCCAGAACTAGGCCAACATACAGTAGTGGCTTACCATAATATATACTCAAAATAGCACATTCGGTATCATTCTCCATTTGCACCTAAAGGCTCAATTACAGACAAAAAAGCATATATGACTTTCTTGGTTCGAGCTTCAATAGATCATTCGAGCTCAGTCGTGAGTTCAGAATTACTTCCAAATATTTAACTCTTCCTTTGTATTGAAGAGTCCTTCCCGTCAGTATGATTATGGAAAATCTCCCGTTTTTCTCTTTTTTTTGTAAAGAGTACTACCTTAGCCTTGTCTTGGTTTAATCCGAGCCCTTCCCTATGACACCATCGCTCCGCGATCCACGGAGACTTCATCACTGGTCTCCCTAGGTCCCGGATATCGCGACCAGGGTACAAAATGACTAGGTCTTCAGCGTAGGCCTGTGTATATTTGACCATTGGATGATATTTATTTGAAAGAAGCTCTTATTAGTATAGTTTTAGCGACTAAATGTTTCCCTTTTTTTTAGATTTTACACTGAAAAATTTGGACAAGAAAATGCCACTCTGAAAATAGTTGATTTTGCTTTTAAAAACTATCAGACTTGGGAAGATAAAATATATCAGTGGCAACAAGATGTGTTAACCGATAGGTAATATACAGAATTGATAAGGTATTAAAATTGTCAGAACACTTTTGTTACTTTTACAGTGTTATTTTTGATATTAAATTCATATATGTCATTTTAGTGATTTACCCGATTGGTATAAGTCTGCATTATTTAATGAGTCCTACTTTATAAGCGATGGAGGAACAGTTTGGCTCTCTTTGAATGACGAAATAACTGCAAAATTGAGTGACAATGATCCCAGGTAGGGTATTTATTAAGTGGATATATTAGAAAATTTACAACAAAGTTCATCGATCTTTTTAGAAAAAAATATGGCAGATTTGCCTATCTTGAAGGACATGAATATAGGATGTACAGTTCTTACGACGTTCATTTCTACGCTTCACACGCTCTAAGTAAAAATTGGCCGGAACTTCAAAGGTGTCTACACTATGATTTGCGAGACTATGTATTTTTAGAAGTACCTGAGAAAATGGAAATGCTGTTTAATGGAGAGGTTGTGGAAAGAAAGAAACCTAATAGTGTTCCTCATGATGGTGGTGACCCTGGTAATTTATTATATGGAGAATAGATAGAGTATACAAGGTGTTGTTATAAAAAAACGAGACATTGCTGAGAAACATTTTATTTTCAATTTATACCTATTTAGGTTATTATCACCTTCAATATACACCCCTTCTCTATCCCTAGAAAGCTCCATCTGAATTTTCTATTGAACAAAACAGTGCTGGAAGTCTTCTGTGAGTTCCTTTAGGACTCGTGTGTAGATTCAGCGTCCTTAAATCTTGTTTGTTTTAATGCAGATTTGACCGTGGGAAATATATAAAAGTCGCATGGTGCAAAGTCAGGGTAATAAAGGCGGATGGTCAAACAATATGATATTGTACTTTGTTAGAAACGTCTTGACAGGCAATGCAGAATAAGTCAGAGCATTGTCTTGATGGAGAATCCATGAATTATTCTTTCACAATTCAGGTCTTTTTTCTTCTTCCATGGAGTTGATCAAGAACCTCGAGGTAGTAATTTTGATTAATTGTTTGATCTTCAGAGACCCAGTGACGGTACACAATCCCATGAATATCGAAATAAACAATCATCGCTTTTAATCTTGATTTACTCATTCGAGCTTTTTTAGCTCACGGTTAGGTTGTTCCCTTCCAATGCATAGGTTGGCGCTTAATTTCAAGATCATAAGTAAAAAATCAAGATTTGTCACATGTCACACTCTTTCCAACAAATTCGGGGCATTTTCAATGGTAAGTGTCGGCACAAATATTTTCGCGAACTTCTTTTTGTTCGATTGTGAGAATTTTAGGCACACACTTCTTGCACATTAAAATTGTTATGTAAAATTTGTCTTACGCATTCTCTGTCGATTGCTACAGTTTCAGCAATCGCACGAATAGTTAACACATCGAATCGGATTACCGACTTTTTCAATATTTTCATCCTTTTTGACATGGAAGGGCGACCCGGCCGTGAATAATCTTCTCGGCCATCTTAGAAATGCTTCAACGCACTTGGTAAACGTTCGTTGTCATACACTTCTTTTAATAAAAAATAAGTTTTAGTACAGGTTTTTCCAAGTTTCATATAAAATTTCACGACAATTCGTTGCTCTATGATTTTTTTGGCAAAACAAAAAAAAAAACAAGTCTTGTACAATCGAAGATCACGACCAGACAGATTTGTCTACACCAGAGGCGCCGCATTCGAAAGAGAAGGCTTCACGTTACACAGCTTGTGATCGTTCTCTTTTGGCGCATCCGTACTGCTGTAGAAGCATCAGTCTCGTTATTTTATAGCCACACCTCGTATTAGATTAGATTACACTGATAAGTAGACTGCGCTAATTTTGAAAAAACCTTTCATCGGACTGTCCGACACGGTTTCAAATATTTATATATAGACATACCAGAAGTGTTCAATTCTATTAATTATGCAGCTGCATTAAAAAATTCTTTCTGTAAAGTTAAACCAATATTCTGAAACATGACAATGGATCTACTGCCGAATATGGAATTGCTAATTTTTTTTTTATTTTTTAATACAGTAATGATTACAAAAATTGTTTAAGTCATTTATTTAAAATGTTTATATTTTTACTATCTTGAGCTTCCTGCATTAGAGTATTTGTTCAGTTGAATTTCTCTCTTGATAACACGTTTCCTATATGGCAAGGTAGTCTTTGGTGTCAACAAGAATAATGATTACAATTTAAGATATGCTACCGATACCCGCAACTTGCAAATTGTGTTAGTTGGCAAAGGTTTATAGTGCATCGATTCGATGTGAATAAATGTTTAGATTTTGGCTGTTTTGTAGTATGTTTAAGAAGAAAAAATACTTTATGATATTTTCGATATCTTTTTATAGTTTTTACATTTTTTACACTGAAAAACTGTTATGTGGTCAAGAAGTACATTTTGCAGTTCCCAGTGTTCATACATATATATTTAATATTCCGATATGTCCTCCTTACGTTTGTAGACGTCACACGCTCATGTTTTTTCTCTTAAATTGAATATTTTCCTATAAAAAAGGCTCATGTAGATTAGATTTTAGTGATACACTGTTAAAACAAACAGCAAAACACAACATGTAAAGTGTGATGCCCACCAAATTTTCATTCCTTATCAAACAACATGGAATTAAATCCCTTGTAATTTTTCCAACCGTTCCTAACGAAAAACACATGTTAATAATCTGTTTCATTTTTACTGCAAAGTTTTATGATGGTTTCTTTTATGAAGAAAAATTTGTGTACTTGAACTTATTTCTGTCTTTTCATCAATGTCTCCAAAGTCGCCTGATAAGCAATAGTAATATCAAAGTTTATCGAATATTAAAAGTTATTTCACTCGGAAATATTTCTTTCTCCTCACAAACTAACATCCATTTTTTTTGTATTTTCTTTATTGGGAAATTTTCTAAATGTCTTGTGAAATCTTCAAAATTACCTAGAACTGTATATCCAAAAATACCAACAAAATCTTGAAAATTCTTAACAGATTTAGAAAAATTCCTAGATATTGTTAGTGAAAATTAACCTTGATTAAAAGTTGCCCTTGGCTGACTTGTCTTGTACTTAGATTCAGACTAAAGAAGTCTAAACAAATTAGTAAAATTTTATGGCGGCCTAAATTTAGTCCACTTTAGTAAATTTGATTTTAAGAGGTAAATGTAAAGGGTTTTAATTTTTAGGTGAATCGCCTTTTTCTCTTATTAACGCTTATCCTATACATGACGTCAGCAACTGGAGGGATTTAAATCCAAAATTTGTTTTACAGAGTTTAAGGGATGCTTTAATTTCAGGAACTTTAGATAAAGACTATATTCAGGTAAATATAAAATGCCTTTACTTTTACCTACACACAATCGTGGTTTGTATGTATATGGGTTATTATCATAAAAGGTAACGAAACGCTAAAATTTAACAGCCAGATTCACTAAGAAGATTTAAAACTTAAACTCGATGTAGTTGCAATGAAATTTAAATCTTTTAGTCGACCAATTTTGTTTTGCTTACGATCTTGTCATAATTTATATTATATATTTCAACAAATAAATGATTATATAGGGATATTAAGGACAACAACCTGACAATAAAGCCTTGAAACATGTAAGAGAAATAGTTGTATCCCGCAAATAAATAAAGTTCTCCATTTTTCCGGTTCAGTGATGAAATGATTTTCTTATGCTTGTATTTTTAGGGTTTAAAACTTGCTTGGCTTATTATTGCTCTTGTCAGTTTAAGCCATCTACTGTCAATTTAGGATGGTTTTAAATTTAAACCATGTTAGTGTTTTAAGTGTAATTTTATAAATTTGTCATATTTTTATTACACTGATTATGTGATTCTATGACTAAACCTTCATTTTAATTAAGTATTCAAAATATCGGGTTTTTCTTTACATTCTAAGTAAAATTTTCCCTTTCAATTAGCATTTCCACAATTGTTTTTGAATAATCTTTATGTTCGCTTACCATCCAATCTTTTTTACCTCATCCTGTTTGTTTGTGTTTTTTGTTAGTTATTATTTGTATGTTTCTTATTTTTTTTTCTTTTCAACTTGACCTTCCACTTTATCGTTTCTTTATTTAGAGTTTTAATGTATTTCTTTCTATATTTTTCACTTTTTTACTTTCCATTTTTTCCCCTTTGCCCTGTCTTAAAAACTGCAAAATATACCTAGGAAAATCCAAAAACAGAAGAACAAACATTTCTAATCTTCTATATCCTGAATACCAGACTTCAAAAGGAACTTATTTTCATACACCAACAAACAAAAATTTTTTTCCTGTTTTGGATAACGGTAAAATTTAAGATTTTTGTTCAAAAGAAATTAAGACAGAATTTAATAAAAAAAAATCTAAAGATTAAATATAAACCAATATAAAGGTTATAATGAGTCTTAAACTGATAAAACAAATACAAAATACTGGAGAAAACTGGGCTAAAAAATAATGAAACATATAATTATTGCTCAGTCAAACAAACTACTTCAAGACAATTAAGCGTTGAAAGGACCTGTTTGAAATTTTCGATAAAATTAGACTCTTTTAGTTAGTTTGTGAGTTTATACTTTATTTTTAGGATATGTATAAAGCTTGTGATACAGTAATGGAAAAATCTTTGCCTTATGATATTGATGACGACGGACTGATAGAAAATTCCGGCGAACCAGATCAGACGTTCGATACGTGGGTTATGACAGGAGCTAGGTATTTATTATTATTTATAAATGGTATTAAAATAAAAAAGATGTGCGAAAATTATACTGAAAATTCCTTATCCAAAAAGTGCGTTTTTAATAAAGCAAGGTTTATATTTGGACTTTGTGTTTTAGCGCTTATTGTGGAGGTTTATGGCTAGCAGCTCTTTATTCAATGACAGTTATGGCGAATGCTCTAAATAAACATTCCGACCAAGAAAAATACCAAAAACTATTAGAAAAGGGCCTTAAATCTTTTGACATGAAACTGTGGAACGGAAAATATTATAATTTCGATTGTTCGCCCACACAGTCTAATAGTATTATGGCAGACCAACTCAATGGACACTGGTATTTAGGGTGTATTGGAATAGGATCAAAATATCCTGTAAGTATTCACTGTAGTTTCAATCATTTAAATCGATGGTGATGATTTGCTAGCTACTTTATCTTTACAGTTCAAGTTGACTTATGAATAAAATATGGATTTGTTTCCCAGAGAACTAATTAAGCGATTGTATGACCTGCGTCTCGTTATTTGTGTTAAAAAGTTAGATTGCCGAATTGCATATATTTTAAAATATAAATTCTTATATTAAAAAGAAATGTCGAAAAATATTCTTAAATATAACTTAGAAAAGTAAAAAAAAATCGGTACTATAAATTATCCCAAAACCAGAACCGTTTACGGAATTTTAACAATAGGCTGACTTTTTCTCGTATGAAAATTACTAGAAAAAGTTGATTTCTCTGCAGTTTCTTTACAAATAAACAGTAGCAGTAATAAAATGCACTAGACACACAAATTAAAAGCAATCGTTTGGCCTATTGAGTTTTTCATTAGTATCCCAAAGTGCGCTATTTTTTTTTAAATTGAGGAAATTTTTGAAAAACTTATTACTACGAAGTAGTAGATATCTGTTGGACTTCCATTGTCTTTATTTTTTTTGTTTAATATCACGACGTTTCGGCTAGTGGTTATCTCTAGCCGTTTTCAAGTGAAACTAAATAAATCCCTTAGCTACATAACTATTTGTACTAAAAGTAAATGCAGTAGAGTGTGACTGAGATCGGTGAAGTCATGCCTGCTATGGCAAAATCCCATTTTTTTTATGCTGCATTTAGTTTTAGTTTACAATTACTAAGAAGTGGTTTCCACACTTCTCTTATATCTACAGATGGTTTACTAAAACAACTCGGGTTCTGATGTATAACCGGGGCTTCTTTGAATTTCCGGTTTCTCCAATGTTGTTCTCTGTATGGTATTTTAGCTTCAGATCATTTTATGTGGTGTCCATGAGTCCAGGCATGGTTGGCGGCACCAGATTTTTCTGTTTCTCCTCGAGATGTGCATTTTTGGTGTTCTTTGATCCTTACGTCAAGAGGTCTCTTTGTTTCGCCAATGTAGCAATTGCCACATTCACATGGTATCTGATATACACAGTTCTTCATGTCTCTTTGAGTTGTTGGTTTGACCCTAGTGAGCCGACTTCTCGGAGAGTTATTTGAATTGAAAACAACGTTGATTTTATATCGTTTTATACTTCTAACTTTTTCTGAAATGCCTCGTAAATAGACTCTTAACTCTGTGCAACTCCACGAGAACTTGGTGAAAGAGATAGATTACATTAAAAATGATCCGACAGCCAACGGATACCCAGTATATCTAGTGGATACATTTTTTGAACAACGCAGAAATAGGACAATATCTACTACAACTGAAGAACGAAAACCAGTACTGAACATCCCCTATGTTAAAGGCTATGTTTCTTTCACTTTGACCTTGAAATAAAGGTCAAAGCCACCTCCAAGGTCGACATCCTTTTTAATTTATTACGGCTTCTGTATCTACTGTTTTGCCTTATTATTCTTATTTTTCTAGTTATTGGATCATTTCACTACAGTTAATCTCTTAGTTTTTGGCACCACAGCCCCTCTCTCAGCCCCTTAAAAAGGACATTTTCTGACCTTGTGCCCGTGAGAACTTTATTATTTTATTGTGTGCGTGGGTCTTTGTATCTTGCTCTGATCCAAGTATTCGATTTTGAATATTTACTCTTAAATTCTATATATAAGCCATTAAAAACTACAGTTATTTATATTAAAAAAGGTGATCATAATTCCAGGAACATTTTTTCATAAATTAAAATTTGTTTATATAAAAACGATTGAATAACTTTTTTATTATAATAGAAGTAATCAAAATTATTAGTATAAAAAAAATTAATAATGCTCTCTCTCTAATCGTAATTCTCAAAATTATTATTTTACTCTTTAGATTCTTCCTAAAGAAAAAATTATCAGTTCTCTTCAGTCCATATATGACAACAATGTTCAGTGTTTCTGTGAAGGCACCATGGGAGCTGTGAATGGTTTCCTTAATGGCCAAGTTGACAAAATCACCATACAAAGTCAGGAAGTCTGGACAGGGGTGACTTATGCATTAGCTGCTACAATGATACAAGAGGTAATTGTAAAAGTATGCTCATGTATTCATATTCCTAGGTTCAAAAATTCATAACCTTAAAACATAACACAATTATGTATTATTTACGAGTGAACCTTAAAGAGGAGAAATACAAGTTCGTAATAATGTTGTTTCATAATTTATTTTAAAAAACTGCGTTTTAATATAATTTTATTAAAGTCAGATGTTTTGCTTATTTTATTGCTTGGGTATAAACTTTCAGTTAACTTTTAATCCATTCTTTGAATTCTGATCGTCGAAGTTTATTTAGATTATTGACCTGAATTTATATTTATAGACGATAACATAAATTTACTTAGATCTGTTTGTTGTTGTAATAACTTTAGATTAGGACTGATATTTTTTCCGGATAGGGATTTTTTGAGGTTTGAGACGAGGTTGAAGTCCGATGGGACTAAGGGAATAGCGTTCATGCGGCACAACTTCAAATTTCAGTTTATGAATTTTGATCATCTGTGGCTGTACGACCATATTTGAAGTCGTCAACCCACGTTTTTAAAGTTATAAATGAAGCAGCAGATTCACCCAATATAGTATATATCTAGGGATTAATATCCCTATAGAAGGTAACCCTTTAATAAAAAAAAATATATTTTATCACGTCTCGCACTTTGATGTTTTTCATACTTGGAAAACAACAAAACTTGTTAATAATCTTCATAATTCCCCAAATTTAAAAAATACAAAATAGCTCTCTTAAGCATTCAAGTAATACTGAAGACAGAAAAGAGGTTTTAAAGTCGTATTGTCAAAATATCGTAACGAGCACCATCTCTCGGGGAGACCGGAAACTTTATCTCATCCTCGTAGAAAGTAAACATGAACATGTCTTCAAATGATGTATCATACATTGATATAATTTTAATAAAAGTGGATCTTTAAGTACTAACATTATGTATATTTTTACAGGGTATGATTGAAGAAGCTTTTAGCACGGCTGGTGGAATGTTCAAGTCGATGACCGAAAAATTTGGCATGATTTTTGACACTCCCGAAGCTCTCTACGACAAGAACCATTATAGATCTATTGGTTACATGAGACCATTGAGTATTTGGTCAATGCAGATAGCTTGGGAGAATAGAAAGAAAGCAAATAAATAAAAATATTTTTTTACAAGAAATTTTAATTTATCAGAACTACTTACATATGCATTTATAAAGAGTAAGATTTTCATTAATCAGTGGCCGTGAGTGAGAGTGTATTATATGGGAAAAATGGGGATTATTTTTTCACAAATAATTATGTATGTAAATGTTTATTTGAATTTAGAACTAAAAGTACATGGGGTCTCACTAAAGTATAGGGCACTCTTTTCAAAGCGTGTTAAAGAATATTAGAATAACACAGATTCCCAGGTTGAGAGTTATATGATTAGTTGTATTTTACTTAAGTGTTAATTCAAAAGCTAGTCGATTTTTTCTTGCATTTACTAATTTAAATCTTATTAAATCAGTTTACGCCACTGCACTGTGAATTTGTCTTAAAAGAGACATATACTACTGTTATGTAATATTAGACATTTCCTGAACTTTCAAATTAATTATAGAACAGTTTAGGGTACCGTTAAGTGACTGAATGAGTAAATCAATAATTCTAAAAATAGTCCAAATAGTGTCATATATTAGTGTAATATTTTTTATTAACTTTTAGTTTTCAAGGAAGGACATCTGTGGTTGGTAAAAAAGCCATTTGAAATTAGAAAACAATCAAGGCATATTGAACATTCAAACAAGTTAAGATTGAGCTGAAATAAAAGTACTCTTTGATATATACCACAGTATCATGACAGTTTTAATATTTACATCATATCTACCTAATCGCCATTTCGGTCGATGTATTTTTCTAGATGCTGGGACAGTTTATCTATGCCCATGTCATACCAGCTTTTCACCACGTCTTTGAGGAAGCGTTGAACCTTATCTTACACTTCGTCGTCGAAGTTGAATCGCCTTACGGCCAAATGTTCTTTCAACTTAAGGAACAGGTGGTAGACACTGGGTACCATGTCCGGACTATAGGGTGGGTGTGTAATAATATTCCAGTTGAACTGTTGTAGGATTGCAACAGTTTGACGAGCAACACGTGAACGCGAGTTTTGTATTGCCGGTCTGAGTTTTTCCAGTCTTTCGCAGTACCTGTCCTCGTTTATTGTGGCCACAGCAGGTATAAAGTCGACTAACCATACCTCATTTCTATCCCAAAATACAGTTGTCATTATTTTAGTGGAAGAACGTGTTTGTTTGAATTTTTGCGGCTTGGGCGCAGAGAAATACCGCCACTTGCTTGGTTGCTTTTGGGTCTCAGGTGTAAAGTGTAACGCCCAGGTTTCATCACCCGTGATAATCGAGTCCAAAAAGTTGTTTTTTGTCTACATAACGGCGACGAAATTCGCGGGAAGATTCAACTCGTGCCATTTCTGGTATTCCGTCTGCATTCGTGGTACCTATCTTGAACACACTTTCCGTTAAAATCTTGTGAATGGTGCTTCGGGAAACCTCAGGAACCAAAACACTTAAGATTATCCATGGAGCTTTACCCATGATTTCCTCAACATTTGCGACTGTTTCGTCAAAAATTGATGGTCTGAATTTCAGTACGACCAGCAGTAAACTCTACATCACTTGCGAACGTTTTTGACATCCATGTAAGACTCTCCATACACTTCCGTCAAATGATGATGAATTTCAATCGGTTCAACGCCTTTTGCGTTCAAAAACCGATTAAATGCTCGAACTTCCCACTTGGCATTAGCGTCTAACTAGAGCTCTATTAATAACGGATGCCAAGGCCAAGCAAAGACTGAGCGTCCCAGTATTGCCAAACTTTTGATTTGAGAATGCCATACAGAAGTCATAAAAATTACTTTATATTACCGTACCCGCATATTTTTCGTGTAAAGTGAGAATTATTATCTAAAATAACATTTAAAAAACACATTCCCAGTGCTTAAATTTTGATAAAAATATAAATTATATCCAATTTTGGATATTACCGATACATTAAATTATCCGATTAGTTGTTGTAAATAAATATATTTGCCAACCATGGAATTCATTATCAAATATAATTTATAAACGAGTACTAGTCAAAGCAAAAAAATTGGGCTAAGGTTATCCATAGTTACTTCAGTTGATTGCTCTAGTTTTATTAATTTGGATCTCAAGCAGTATATAAGCTATACTGCTTGCTTTTAATGATACATTTTATGATCAACTTATATTATTAACAATTTACTTAACTTTTACACGTTATATGTATTTATGCAGTATGTTTCTTATTATATTAGTGTCAGTAGTGTAGATATTATGCATTTATTTTAAAGATATATTGTATTAGTTTAAAATTATGATCTAGTCTTTATATAAGATAAAAATTATCTTTAACACATATGTTTGTTTCACTGCGCATTAACGAGCACCAGGGAAGATGTAAAGCGAAAAAAAACACTCACTTTTTGGAGTAGCAACAACAAATTTTTTAAAAGTGCTTGTTTTGGTAGTAATGTCCTGTTTGTGTATTTTTTTACCCTCTAACGTACAGTAAAAATTACGCTATACATGGTGTTCAGATAATGTTTCAGGATACTTGGAGAGGTGATTCTACATGGTAAAATAAAGGTAGTAAGTCATATAACAAAAAGTCAAAAACTCGATACTTCTCGAGTTAGTTGCGGTTCAAGTTTTTTTTTCGTATTATCATTTTGCGGTTAGTTTTTAATTTCAAGTAGACATTTGGCACAGGGACTACGCTTAATGACTTCTATCTTTCTATTATAAAAATATTTTTCTACTGTGCCACCAGAGGTCACTTTAACTGAAATTCAAATTTTATTTTTCATATCTTTTTTGTTTTGACAGTTATTGGAAAAATAGACGTGTTGTTTCAAAGATATAAGTATTTTACCATGCTGAATCATCTCTCCAAGTATCCTCATGCATTAGCCAAACTGTGATTTTCTTCACAGTTGTCTTAATTTCAGTCCAGTAACTACGTGGGCTTCTGAAATAAATTACTGCATGAACATTTACTTTGAGATACTTTCAGATAATACAAACTTTTACACAAAGTGCCCCGCACCAATCTTACGGAAAACGGTTTCCAGTGAACCCGACTGAAAATGTAGTTCTTCACTTTCTAATCAATAGTTCCCATGGATCTGAAACCATCCTATGATTAGTTTTTAAGATACAGAAGGACAAGGGTGAGATGTTGGCTATTTGCCATGGTTTACGTCATTCACTTGAATAACTTGAAAGTTAGGCGTTCTGGAGAAAAAATTTTAGCACAAAAGTTGTAAATAATAGTCGGGACATGTCATGGAGGCCTTGACCGTGATAGTATTTTAAGGTCGAGTTGTTTTTTTTTTAATGGAAACGATATAAATAACTTGAGTGCTTAGATATCATATGAAGATCTAATCTGTAATAAACTGTTACATACAAAACTTGTAGGTAATTAAATGCGGATCCCAGAAATGATTTTGAAATTGAATTTGAGAGCTAATTTCGAGGTCAAATTGATATTTTACCAACACTTGGTTTCACCTGACTTTCAGACATTTGACCCCGTAAGTTACTTACTGCTAGAATAAAAAAATTAGGTTATAAAATCAGATCGATCTAAATAGAACTTCACTGGTATCTCTCAAGGTGAACCTAAAGGTCGCCATCAGATGCTACGTTCAATTTTCTACAACTTCGTTGCGCAACAATTTTTACCATAATGTCTAATTATCGACTTATAAGCTGATTTGTTACTGAATACCCGCAATTTGGCCTTTTAAAAAATATGGGTTAAAATTTAAAAAAAAAAAACTTTCGCCCGAAACCTCACTTCAAGGTCAACGTCAAGTACACCTTAACATATCCTGCTTAATTATTTTTAACCTTTATGTTTAAACTTTTCTCCAGAATGCTTAGTTTCAAGTTATTTAACTTAAAGTAAATGACGTGAACTATCGCGTGCAGCTAAAGGCGGGAATTCACTTGGCGAGCATTTAGAATAAACAGTTGTAACTGCCAATATTTATTGTTGGTCCACAATATGTGATTAGAACTGCATACCTAGACTGATTTGAACTCCCACCTCCAATCAACGCGCACGGTAGACACACTGCTAATTCTCTTTGAAGCACCGACAACAGTTGAAACGTCGACAATGTTAGTTCGTATGCTATTTCTGTTTCCACTGAAAATAAAACCAGACTGATTTCGTTTGCAAATGTTTGCAACAACATCCGATCGTAAAACCTTTTGTATCTCAAAACAAAAATAGGATGGCTTTAGGCACATAAGATGTCAAGAACTACCTAATACCATACTTCCAGGCAATTTCCCTGGCAGTCGTATTCCATATGGTTGGTGCAGGGTCCTTTAAAAAAAAAAAAAAAAAAAAAAGATTAACAGTACCTAAACTACAAAAGTGTAATAGCAGTAACAAGCTCGGCATACTGTAAATTACTTTTTTTTTTAATTTTGTAAGATTAGATTTTTTTTTATCAATCTGTTTTATAGCTGTGACCTAACCTGTAGGTATGTTATTTATTTAAATTTATTTATAACACTAAATCCATTTATAAACAAAATATACTCTTTTTTCTTAGCTACTTCATACCTATTTTACAAATAATAAAATGTTTTAAAAACAACTTACAAATGTTTTTTTATTTAATTTTTTTACAAAGCTGTACAATTACACCTAGTTTTTACATCGCATTTATACCTACTTTTATTTATAAGTTTAATTTCATAACGTCATTAATGAGTATTATTTAAATAACATTTTACTTTACATTAATAAAATAAAAATAAAGATTTTTAGATTGCTACTTCATTAGTATAATGACGAAAGTCTCGCAACAAAACGTTTAATAGTCTTGCAAGGCACATAATGACCCCTATCATTAAAACAGTTTCTAAATTTTCATAAAGTTTTTGCACTTTTTTCGAAAATTATCTTAAACAAGCAAAGATGAGCAAAAGATTATTTCCATATGGATTCTCTAGGATCCTCAAAAACCCATATGTTTGGATATCATATCCGTAAGTAACTAGCTTGTAATGAACATTCTCTATTCCGTTTTATAATAACTTTCTTTAAATCATCACTAAGGTTCTTTGGCAGGCATAATTGATCTACATCCTCTTCATTCAGGATATAATTTCTTAATGTTAACAGACTTGCATAGCGTAGACTATAAACAGGTAGTGATATGTAAGCCCTTACTCGAGCTTCATGGTTTTCAGGAATGTTTCTGTCTGGATACCTAAAAAAACAAATACCAGTTTAGGTACTGAGAAAACAAAAATTTACATAAATACTAAAATTTTAGACAATTATTCAGAAAAGAATTTTTCTTCACGCTCATTAATAAATGTTGCTATTGGTATGGATGATAGTAGAGCAAGGTCTACAAGTTATTCTAAGGGATTGTCTTGGTTAGTTCTTTTTTTTAATTTTTTTGGTTCTATGAAGTACAAAGAATAATCAATTCTTGTCTACTCATAGCTGTTTTTTTTTCAAAGAAACACAACTTAACAACCAAAGTATTAAAAAAATACTATCCTTAATGCTGCAAACTGAAGAATTTAAAAAATAGGTTAATTTATGGAGGGAAATTATTTTATGCCTGTCCGGTAAGTTACAAGTTCAGCCTTTTGTATTCTATCCTGTATTTATGAAAGGATTTTTGAACAAGAAGACTAGGAAGTGCATTTTTATATAAAACATCCAGCAACACTGTGCAGTGATAGTTTGCTAGCTTTTCGTTTGCCGGCACAATTTTTGGTGTTTTCTGTTATATTTTAATAAAACAACTTTAAGAAAAATGTGCTATAGTTTAGAATCTTCATATACGTTTTAATTAAAATGGCAAATTGTAACGGAAGAGGTCAGAAAATACACAACAGTGACACACGAAAGTAAAAACAATTTTTTGTTGGGAAAACTATTGCGATCACAAAAAAAAACTTCAGATTTAGTTTTTACGACTTGAAAATAAGAGATACACAAAAAAATCGGCGAAAAATTCAGTCTTTCCACTGTTCCGAATAATTACCTTTCTTGTATGTACTCCCTAGTAGTTTTAGGGTGATAAACAAATATTCCGTCAATATGTAAAACATCTTTAGTGAGAAAATCTTTGGCGATCCAAGGATGGGTCTTATATGTATTTACATCGATATAATCCGACTTTTCAAGAACTCTATAACGAACATATTGACCCGTAAAGTTAATCCACATTATCTCGACAGTTTTATCGGTCATATTTATAAAACGGACATAACATTTATAGTTACTGTTTACAGATCGAGGGTTTTGGTCGTTTTGTACATTATTTTCGTCCATTTCTGTGCTTTTGCCACTCCACGGTGATCTTCAACCACTGTCTATATATCGCCACTACTACTTCAGCTACCCTACAACAGATGGCACAAATATATTTAAGTCGACAAAGACGATTCCTAAAACTGGTATTTTTCCATAAAAAGGTGTTTCCAGTGTTTTTCTAATAAAATTATATTTTCTAATTAAAATATTTATGGAAATGGCAGTATGTGCTGCAATAGTAGGCAAAGATGTAAGTATATAGTCTTACCATGCTTTTTTAAATAGTTTTAGACAGTAGGATAGATTCGTCTTGGCAAAAAATTTCTGTTTATATTTTGACACGTACTTTTAAAGATGGACGAATAAATTTTGACATTGACATTTGTGACGGATAACATATGTTTCTTGTTTGTAGCTTTTAATACACAATGTTGCCAAAAATGAGGTTTGTTAGGTAGTTTATATTATTGTTGAATATAATTTTTTTATTTTCTGCATATGTATTATAGGATTATTTTTTAGAATTCTCCAAAATTTTTCTGTTGTGTTAACCCAGATGAAGAGCTTAATTTCCAGTATAAGGTTTTATCCTCGTTGGACATTATAGAAGAAAAGTTAAACCCAGCAAACAAATCTGCCAGCGAAATAAGAGAGCTTTACTTGGGACAATTATATGCATTAGAAACTTGTAAAATGTATCCTTTATGCATTTGAGGCTTATTTATTTCGTCTTCAGAATATTAAATTTTAGTTTCTGTAGGATATTTCTGGACTAAAAAGAAAATTGGAGTTAGGGTTCTATCGAAATTTTGGCAACTTCTAATTCTGTACATTTAAAGATAGAATTGAACTTTCTTTGTTAAAAAGTTGAATTACAAGTGGGTTAAAATAAATATATATATAGGAAAAGAACTGAACAAAATTAGAAATGTCATAACGCTTGAGCAGTTCTGGTTTCTATAAGTTTTATCACCTGGTATCATGTTGGTATGAATTTAAGGGCTGGACTTTTATTTCCAATTTAATATAAAATTACCCCACTTAAAGACATTAAATAGAGAGAGAGTAAAAGATGGAAGTATAGGTAAAACCAATTTTTTTTGTATTCGTTCATTTACACACAAAATTATGATCATTATTTCGATTAAGTGAAATCTAGGAAAACGACGTCATTTTGAAAAAAAAATTTGACCCATACCGCCTAATCCGAGGACGTAGAACATGATTCTGGCTTTGGTTTTCAACAATTTTTCTTCATTTTCCCGGAAATATAAAACAATATGCTTCACTTTGCAAGATTACTTTTATTTCTGGAAAAAAAAACACCGATCTTTCGTATTTATTTTGAATAGTTTGTTTCAACTATTATTGCACAAATTTTGACAAACAAATTAAAAGAAACTTGTATTGTCAACAGGGGCGGATTCAACTTCTCCCTTTGGGGAGGGGGGGGGGGGGCGTTATCACAAGAGCAAAACAAAGATCAAAATTTGTATAAAAACGAACACGAGTTGTTGAGGGGGAGTGTTAGCGACATTTACGTTCCTAATGCAGCATGCGAGTTTTCTGAATTCGAAATTCTTGGAGGGGAGCGGTCGCCTTCACGGCCCCCACCCCTTGAATTAGCGCCTGATTGTTGACGAAAAAGCAAAAATAGGCTTCGTAAACTTCATTGGTCCCGTCATTATCGAAAATGCCAAATATTTGCTGCGACGTTGCCATATTTCACATATTTTCATGGTATAAACTTTTAATTTAAAAAACTTATTGAATTTGTCCATCTCAGTCAACAACATAGTTTTATTTTTGTAATGTACAAATAAGTGTAAAATTAATCTTAACCAACCGAAATTTTTAGTTAGTTTTGAGTTCGGGCTTTGCTTGCCTTTAATTAGTTTTGAAAACTAAAATTAACCTGAACTAACCCAAATTGACCTAGATATATTAATAAAGAATGTTATTGTCCAGCAGAGACCATGTGGACGCGAGAGAATCTGAGTTAGTAGGGAAGCAGAAGGTTTAATATCTAATGTAAAAAATAATATGGTTAGTAAAATTATAAGGCCAGTAAGTATAAATATGAATTAGGATTATAAATTCGATGGAAGAAGGGTATTGCTCGTCACCAGAACAACAGAAGAAATAGGTGGCATAAAGAAATATCAAATAAAAGTGAATTGTTAATATTCTTCCTCACTCTCATTAAAAGGGAGGCTAAACCTGTCCCATGTATTTTAAAAAAGCGTGGTACATGTTCTTGGTCGGAATATCGTTTCCAAAACAAATGTTCTGCTAAGTAGCTGTGGAAGTGTTCGTCGCACCGAATAAATATATTTTTCGAGTCCTTTACAGCTTTAATATTTCACGTCTTTGAAACAAGTGATGTCACTGACATATGTAACCGGCAATTTTGTTTTTAAAGTTTTTTAATTGTTTTTTTTTTTATTTTTCCGATTAAAAAAGTGCAAATTTATGAAATCTTATATAATAAAGGAGCTTATATAAGGATAAAACTTGTGGATGTAATAAACTTTTAACAATTTAGTATAAGAAATTAAACCTAAAGTGAAAAGTGATCGGCTGTTTTCCGGGAAACAACAACAGTTGTGAAAAACCAAGTCCTGAATCGTGTTCTACAACCTCGAAAAGGGAGATGTGTAAAGATTTTTCTTTAAATCATCGTCTTCCTAGATTTTATTGCATCGCGGTAATTATCAAAGATTATTAACGACTTCGAAGCGACTTTGAGCTAATACGGCGCACATTAACAGTTTACTTCAAATTTCAAACTCCTTGTATCACATGATCAATATCATTTTTACGTCATTTGTCTGTCAGAACAACTAGTTCCCTCAGTACTTTGAGACTACCCATTGAGTTATATAATTCTTTCAGTTATTAATGAAACACGATTCTACAAATGGACGACCAATTGTCGCACAAATTTTTGGAAGCCGAATTTAAAAATTAATTTCAAGGGAGTACAAATTTTTTAAAAAAATTTGTCATTCATTGTAAACTAAGTTTGTTTCGACTTTATCATTGTTTTTGATAGTTTCATTCCCGAAATATTATTAAAATGATTTTTATCGTCATGTGGTAATGCAGACTGTTTTAATCAACTAGGAATTATTAAACAGCTACAATAGAATAAAAACCGTAATTGAAACGTTTTATTTTTGTAACCTAAAATCAATTTTTAGTTAAAGTAGATATTAAATTCTTTTCATTAGACGATATATTCCTGATTTCTTATAAAACAGATATGGATACGTAACAAATACCAAAATCAAATTTATAATAGTAGTTGATTCAACAAATATGGCATTAAGGGATAATGAAATTCGATCTGTAAGTATTTTTTTTTATTTTACGTTTTTTTTTGTACATGCACTCAAACGCTTGCAATTTCGTGTGCCTTTTGTTTCTGTATGTGGTTAATAAAAAACATATTTTATTGTATAATTTAATTTTCTTATTTCAGATGTTTAGAAAAATTCATTCGGAATATGCAGACATGGTCAGCAATCCTTTTTACATTCCTGGTGAACCGATCACATCAAAGTAAGTATAGGCGACAGTAACGACTCGTGACTGTTTAGATAGGTAGTGCCAGTACGTGGGACTAAATATACGATCATTATAAAACATGTAAAACAATTACCTTACCTATTGTCAGGGTGAAAATAATTTAACTGTGTTTTATGTTTATCTTACTAAGGCATAGAAAAGCTTAAAACATTATGCACGTGAACTTTACATATTTCAAGAGTCCTTATTTTATTTCATATATGAACAAGATGATTATGCCCAATATCCAAAATGAAAAAAGGTTTATAAGATAAATTTGAAAATAATCTAGGAAAGGTGTAATACTTATTTCCACAGTTCGATTTACATTTGACCGTTAAAAAGTATAAAACTGTTATATCCAAAAAGAAGATTGTGTCAAGCAAGTAAATTATCAAGTACCAGTAAGAATTTCCACAATCAACTTTCACTTTCACACACATCACACTTGAAAAGCCAAAATTTTGTTTACTTTCAGGTTAGAATATTTATGGGCACTTTGATTAGCCCTCCTTAATTTCTACTAATTGTTAAATTTTGAAGTATGAACCACGCATTTTTATTTTGTAGTGGAAGTGTGTGGAAATTCTTAGTGGTAGTTGATAATTTTTAGAAGTATGAAACAACCATTAATAAATTTATTTTCACAATCTTAAATATTTATTTCAGATCTTTTGACGCGAGCATCAAGAATATTATTACTGGAACAGTTTAAAACATAATGGAGGGATGTATTGTTAATCATTATATGCTAATAAATTATTTTCTTTTTTTTTAGAAAATGGTTTGGTTTTATTTATTTAAAGAAGTTGACATATATCATTTTTTGATCTAGTTGAAAAAATTTATGAAAAAGTGGAACCACAGTACTTTTAATGATTGGTTTCAACGCCGAATGTTGCGAATCATATTACTCGAGTTTCACTTTTTGCTTCTTCTTCAGAACACATAAAAACTTTATTTGAAAATACCTTTTGTTATACCTTATACGTCAAAATATTCGTCATTGTCATTTATTTTCCTTTTTTGGAAAATGCCATTTTTTTATATTTAAAATGTTAGATATTTTGAATGAAATATCAAACAGTAAAGTGTTTTTATGAAATGTTTGATCCATTAGAGGCCTGTTGTGATTTACACAGCCAAGGGACAAGTAAAAATGATAAAAATCCAAAGGATAGCTCATGCAGTAAAGACCCGTAAGTAAAAATTGTAGTGGTTGATGGCTGACGTGAAATTGGAAAGTATTTAAGGTTTAAACAAGTATTAATTCAATCTTTATTTCTTTTCGCATGAAAACTATTTATAATGTATTAAAGAAAAATACAAAATTTCACTATCTTGTGTTTAGCATTTACTGCCCTCGATTCATTAGCATGAACAGCTCGGAGCTGTACAGGTGCAAGAAACCCTCGCTTTATTCAAGTAGTGCATTATGCCTCGGCACTCGTCAGATCTGCTTTCCCCTTACCCCTCAAGCACAAAAAAAAATATTTGATGTATAAAGCCCTAACAGCTATCAGTTATCATTTTTAGATACTATTTTTGGGTAAAAAAACATTTTATACATGAAATGGAGACACAAAAATAAGATTATTTCACAAAATATCGAACTTACCTACATAGTTTTTTTAACGAATTGCGAAATATTTATGGCCTAAAATGCCATGACACCCGACAAAATTCAAAACTAATAAGTAATAATGTAATATTTTTACCTTTTTGTCTTCAATATGTTTCGCTATGTGTATTAAAAACACAAATTCTGAAAAAAAATAATTTGTAGGTTATATACTGTTCCAATTAATATTTTTACCGCTTTATTCAGATTTGCTCGGAGCTACTCAGGGTTTGATGCACCTGAGCTTAAAACTCTTGAATCGAGGGCAGTAATTGCTACACACCTTTGAGCATACGATACTGAAGAGAGCACGAAATGCACTAAGCCTGTTACACGACAGAGTGCGAATACGGGGTCATGCTATTTTTTCGCTCTGAACGTTCCTTTAATTTTGAAGTGCGCCGGCCAATCGCGGTTCCGAGAGAGAGAGAGAGAGGTAACATGACCCCATTTGTCCTCTCCCTTTCTTGTCTGAGTATCGCGCGCGGTGCATTGCATGGTGTCTCCAGTATTGAATGCTTTCACGTACATATAAAGTATTTTTACTGATTGGCTATATTCTTTTGAGTAATTATCACTTGATCAAAGTGAACAAAGTGAAACTGATAACTTCATGTTCTTTTGAATATGCATTTACTTGTCATTGGGCTGAAGTGATCATGATTACTTCAAGTGATAGAAGTGGAACTGATAATGACTCAAAAGAATAGCCCTATTGTGTAATAAACTGAAAAATGTCTGCGGGACCATGCTATTCGCCACTTTGGGGAAAGTTCACTTATAACAACAGTAAATACGCTGTCGTATTAAATATCTTATATAGTTGAATGCGTCTTGCAAATTTCAAGTAATTTCGAGATTACAGACATACAAAATTATTACAGGAAGTTCTGTTCATATCTCAATAGTATGAGCGTATTATTTAAAAGTGTTTTTCTACGGCTAGTTCTGATTATGGCTTAAACATAAATACACCCGAGTCTCTTAGTTTTAAACAATTAAGTTTTAACATAATTATTTTCATCAACATAACTTACAATAAAATTGAGAAATACAATTTGTGAGATATTTGTAACTTTTATTTAAGTCAGTAATAAATGATATATTTAAATAATGTTAACTACAACATTTCACTTAATTAGGCTGTGTGAAACACTATACTACACTACAATTAAATAAATATTATTTTGATTATAATTTATTGGATCATACATAGAAATATGAACCCATCAGACGTACGAATGAGGTTCCAAACAGGAATGGTTCCAAAGAGCAGCGGCGGAGGTGATCACCCCCTCTCCCCGAGTTTCAAATTCAGCACTAATGCCTTCCTATTAAGAACGTGATTGTCATCGCGTGTTAATAAAAATAGGGACAAAATTCACAGGTTGTCGGGATGTCGGATAATATTATCGAAATCGGGACTGTCTCGGCAAAATCAGGACGGGTGGCAACTCTGTCTGGCTGGTTTTAGGCTTTTTTGTCAAACTTAGTTGTCAGGACAGGAAGTCTAGCAGTAAGAGACTGGATGTTTAGTGTATTCACAAAAAAAGTAATTGATTGGATGGTTTGGGTAGTGGATTGATAGAATGATGGATTTTAGTCATACTACTTAGAAATGTGGTTTCCACCATTTCAAGGTTTATCAGTTATGGCTTTCTGAACGGACTTCCAGTTATTTCCTCTTAACTTTTATAATGATTTATTGTTACTACTGCTTATATTAATTCACCGAAATTAAATTTACCGTTGCACCATCTGTTAGGTAGTAGTTAAATTGGACTTTTTACCATCCACCAATCAAAAAGTTGACAGTCACGTGAAAATAACGATCAGCTGTCCCTGCGGGAGTGGTTTTGGTGGTGAGTTTTGAGTTTTCCTTGTGATTTCCCTCCCGAAAAAGGTAAAAAAAAAACAATATTTTCACCCTCTTACACCCACATAATAAAAAATAATCGTGTGGTTAATACTTAATGCATATAACTTGCGTATTTTCAATTAAAAATTTATCGATT
Source organism: Diaprepes abbreviatus (assembly GCA_034092305.1). Lineage (NCBI taxonomy): Eukaryota > Metazoa > Arthropoda > Insecta > Coleoptera > Curculionidae > Diaprepes > Diaprepes abbreviatus. The sequence continues at coordinate 8,282,231 of JASJET010000218.1, forward strand.
TTGCTAGGTTTGGAGTGCCAAGGCCTCGTCACCCCATTAGTGACCCAGATAGGGGCGTTAAATTATTTTCAAAGGGCATTCTTTTCGGTAAACAGTTTGGAACAGTGTTTATTTAAGGTTATTTTTACTCTCAGTGTTTGTATTACACCATAATATCAATTTTGTAATACTTATTCGAAAGTCCTTCGTTTGCTATCAAACAGTTCACATATCCCTTTAACAGGGACCTTCTACTTTTAAAATGTCGTTTTGTAAAAGCAGACGTACATTATTTTACGTAGGAATATATGTATTTAATTGAGGAAAACTAAAAATTATATTGTTGAATTTAGAGTCATGTGACACTGGTGTGTGACAATTTTTTTAACTATTTAATATTTTTTGAGATGGGTGTTATCAAGGACTTAAAGTAAGATTTCTTTTTATGTTTTAGGTAACTTTATTTAAATTCAAATCAGCTTTTTTAATTTAAATTTTTTAATATTGAAACTTTTTTCTTTAAAAAATAAGTTTCTTGAGATACAGATTGGTTAAGAAGTTTGGTAGGTAAGTATGACTACTTTATAAGTTCTAAGTATGCCTTCATTGTTTTTAAGTTTGCTTGTGATGTTTAAAGAAAATTTAAATATTTTTTTTTTTCAGAAAATCCACTAATTTATTGCCAACAAGTGAAGAGGACGAAAATATGACCGAATACTGGCTAATTTCTGCCCCGGGTGATAAAACTTGCCAACAAACATGGGAGACAATGAACAATCTTACTTCCAAACAGAATTCTTTGTGTATTAATTACAAATTTCACATTCCAGATCTTAAGGTATGTTGTCGATGACATTGTGAATTATGAAGGTAACTAAAGGAGGTATTTTGTAACTTTAATGACACCATTTTGGACACTTATATAACATTTTTATTTTAATCAAATAGTTATCATTATATGGCCTTACAGGGAATGGTACAAAAGCATCGGATTAAGTAAGTTTTTATAAAGTGTGAAACTTAAATTTTGCATTGAACTGGTTAATTATTACATAATTTGTTGTGAGGTTGAAATAATGTTAAACAGTAATTTAACAATTTTATTACTTATTTGAAAAATTTCTACTAATTGAAACTGCTTTACTTAATACAAACCTATTTTTCTGAAACATTGGATGGCCATATATCATCTTTTTTCTAGAGGAATTAAAGTTATGTGTATAAAAATTGTTAGGTCATTATAATAGTGACCATATCAGTAAAATAGTAATTATGTCATTAGAAAAACATCCTTATAATAATGGTGCCATTAAAGGTGCAGAGCAGCCCTGTAAATTGAAATATTGAATTGCTTAGTCTGTTGTAATGAACACTTTGTAGTATCATTTTTCCCCTTACATTATTCTACTATGTAAAGAACTGCTTATACTAAAAAATGATGATTTTTAAAGGTTTCAGGTATCTAACGTCTCACACTTTTAAAATTATTTAATTATTTTAAATATATTTTTAATTGTTCATAGTAATGTTATATTTTAGTAATATTATTGCTAGTTCTGGTGCAGCAAGATATATGAGATAAGGTACACAGTTTTTTTAATGAGTTTAAGTAGTAACTGTTTTATTGAACGGAGATACAAATTATATTTAAAGAATATGTTCTAAGCTTTTGTTTTTAGATTATTTTATTTTATTTATTTAAATACAAGCCCAATACTAGGCCATTTAATGAGGCAGGTTTATAAAATTTTCAATATACAATATGAATATGAAAAATAATCCTTAAGATTGGATAAAAATTAGACATCGAGTTAAATGACCCAAGGAAGTTGCTAACACAAATTAAAACATTTCAAAATATTAGAGCCATACTGGACACACATAAACACGTGGTTTGGTAAACAGTACTGAGATCATAAGGGCAACAAGTAGAAGTATATAAGGAACAAATTTAAAATATTGGTGAGACTTGAATTATGTAAGAGAAAATAAAAAAAGGCTGTGTCTGCTTTGTTTCTCTGTTATTACATATCCTCTTCTTTCTCCAAGAAAAAAGGAGTGAAATTTATCAGTTTGTATAACAAGGATATATTATTGAGATCTCTGTTCTTTAATGCAGTCATATTAAACATTTCTAATATATCATCATCTATGCCTCTCGGCCGATAATAAGCTTCCAATTTTAAATAAAGATTCTTCATAAGTCTCTTTTGCACTTCTTACATTCTGACATATTTTTCAAAAATCAGTGACTCAGGGTCATATATTCGAAATTGCTTCTGACCAATATGTAGTGGATTTTTAAGTATCTGTATATCTCAACAGGCCAAATAATTTCTAAGAATTTAACATAGCCTTTCCATTGACTTCGAGATAATCTGTTATTTGTTCATCAATACATACCTTTGTGTATTAGTCTCGATCTCCAACTTTTAGACTATTCACTGCCAGTTAATTTTGGACATTAAAATTTATGAAATTGATTTTCTTCTTACAATCAAGACAGATCACCTTTTAGAATTTAGTTCAAGACAGTTCTTGTTGCACCAGTTTTGTATGACATTTAATTGCAATTTTTCACAGTCCTCCAATGTTTCAACACTGGAGGACTGCTTCAGATCTGACAATATTGATTCATGACTGAGTTCCAAGCTAAAGATTTGTTGGCAGTTTATGTTTGTTTTCTTATCTTAAATATTTTATAGGTTGGTACTTTAGATCAGCTTGTTGGTCTCTCTGACGACCTGGGTAAACTCGACGGGTTCGTAGAACAAGTCACCCGTAAAGTGGCCTCATACCTGGGAGAAGTGTTAGAAGACCAGCGGGACAAGTTGCAAGAAAACTTGATGGCCAATAACAGTAAGTGCAATTCCTTTCTTTCATTAATTTGGACTAATGGTTTCTGGATTTGTTTTAATTTGTTTTGGAGAAGGCATGGGTTTTCCTTTTTGTTAAAATGGTGAATGTTTTTGCGTTTGTGTGTGTTTTTTGAATTAGGGATAGTTGAAACTATGGATTATGTAATATGAATATAATGCACACAAAACTTTTAAAGTAAATGAATAAAGGTGCTCAAAAACACATAAAAATATGTACTGCAAAATATGGTATAGAGTGTAGGATATTAAGTCTTTAAATTTTGTTTCCGCTAATATGGTGGTACTAATGATCATTCTTACAGTGTAATTGACACTGTCTGGAGTAGCTAAGTTTAGTTTAAAATGTGGTCGTATAAATAAATTGTAATTTATTTTGTATTCAATTGTTAAATATTGCCAAGATTTTTGAGAAGGTACTTTATTTTTCTATTTTTTATTTTTTCTCTTAATGTTGTCTGTAAATTTTTGGCTGAAAGTAAAATATTTAAGTTGAACGTTATATATGTATATATATATATATATATATATATATATATATATATATATATATATATATATATATATATATATACAGGGTGTCCAAGATAAGGATCCTAACCATGGGGATCTCGGAAACAGTTGGAGATACGAGGTCGGTTAAATTAGAGAAAAGTTGCGCAATTTAGTGCTAAATTAAACGCAATTTAAAAATTTTAAAAATTCAAAATACTTCCGGAGATTTCCGGAAAAAACCGAATTTTGGCAAAATCGTTTTTAATTTTTGTAGGCTTTATTTAAAGAGATATCAAAAAATAAAAGGTAGATTCTTCTTGCCACTTTTTATTTTTTATAATTTGGTCTAAACAAAATTTAAATCCGACGTTTCGTTTCTGAGATACCATCATGAACTTTCATTTTTTATATGGAACAAAAAAAAGTATCCCATGTATTTGATAGCATTTTTTATTACAAATTCAACGGTGTATCACACTTGCATATCAAGTGTGTAGTTCATTGGCTTTTATAAAACTGATATACCTTTCTCTCTCGCTCTCATGGATCTCTTATGGAAAGTACTTGAACTACGTATTCGATATGCAAGGGTGATACATCGTTGAATTTGTAATAAAAAATGCTATCAAATACATGGGATACTTTTTTTTGTTCCATATAAAAAATGAAAGTTCATGATGGTATCTCAGAAACGAAACGTCGGATTTAAATTTTGTTTAGACCATATTATAAAAAATAAAAAGTGGCAATGAGAATCTACCTTTTATTTTCTGATATCTCTTTAAATAAAGCCTGCAAAAATTAAAAACGATTTTGCCAAATTTCGTTTTTTTCCGGAAATCTCCGGAAGTGTTTGAAATTTTTAAATTTTTTTAACTGCGTTTAATTTAGCACTAAATTGCGCAACTTTTCTCTAATTTAACCGACCTCGTATCTCCAACTGTTTCCGAGATCCCCATGCTTAGGATCCTTATCTTGGACACCCTGTATATATATATATATATATATATATATATATATATATATATATATATATATATATATATATATATATATAAATTACAAGGTGGCTTCCTACATTTTCGTCGGTTCATATACAGAGAATGATAAAATATCTTGAAAATATTTTTAATAAGAGATGTATAGGTTGACTCAAAAAAAAATTTCATACCAAAGTTGTCAAAATTTAAACATAATGCCCACCAGTATATTATTGTATATTTTGATAGTGTGGGTTAAATATCTCAATCTTGAGATATTTAACTATTGAAATTGTAGACCAAAATTTAACAGGTGTGCCTGCCTTGCTTATTCAAGCTAGATGTTTTAAACTGTATTGTTTTTAAATAAAATCATTCCAGTTTATTGGTAAAAACTCACCTTTGGTTTTTATGATCATTAAAGCCAAATAACTTTTTTATTTTAAAGGAACACCTTATATTTAATCCCGATTTTATATTCTAATTTTAACAGTCGTTAAAATTGTATTAAGGTTTTCTTTACCTATCTTTTGTAGTTTTTTAGTAATTTAGTATTTTCATTATTAAAGAGGTGATAAACTTAATTTAGAAAATTTAAAAAACTGTTTTAACAAATGCTCAAACTGATGTTCATCTCTTTTAGTGCATAAACGACTTATTTTTTGATATGACTGATTAAATTTTGGTTTACAATTTTAAGAATAAATATCTCAAAAATGGCTTGTCCTATTTGGCCCGCGCTATCAAAATATGGAATAAAAGATAGTGGGCATTTCATTTAAATTTTGATACCTTTGGTGTGAAACTTTTTTTTGAGCTACTATGTATAAATAACTTTAAAACGTAGTCCCAATGGACCTATATTCTTTATTAACAATATTTTTAAATTATTTTATCTTTCTCTGTATATAGATCGCCGGAAATGTGGTGTCCGATCCTGTATATATGTTGCTGTGTATTTTGAAACTAAAAACTATCCTTTTCCACTAAATAGGTTTTTTCTGTCTAGTCAGGTGAGGGAAATTAAATAACTTTAATCATTAATTTCGGCCTTGGATATATTGAACCAATTTAGGACCAGTTATTTTAATTAAGCTCGATGTTACTTAAAATAAATAATGAAAAATTTTTTGATCTTTTGAATACAATTTCTTTTGTTAATTAAGACTTTTATCCACATATAAAATTTGTTTGCAAAATTCTACCTTTTTTATGAAGCTAAAAATTTACTGATCGTATGATCATACTAAAGTCTTTAAAATGTGTTAAGAGCACCTTTTTTATTTTAGTAGTAGAAAATGAAGCAAGCTGTCATATGTTAAAAAATACATAATCGATAGATTTGGTTTAAAAGAATAACTCATTTGGGGGAAAACAAACTAAAACTTTGAGAGACAAGCGACATTAGGCAAAGAAATTGTAGGGTTATGTTTTGATTTGTCATAATGATTTTTAGATCAATTTAGGTTGTAGTGAATCGAGCCACGAAAATTTTAAAGAATTGGCTATTTTTAGCTATTTTGCCTTGGGCATGTTTTACTGATTTTTGACACCGAATTTCACATTTGACACATTAATAAGCACTAACATTTTAGTACACATTATATTTTTCTAAATGTTTACTAATTGTTTACAGGTTCTTAATTAGGTTTGGAAAATTTATAAATATGTTACCATTTTGATAATCTGTTTCTAATTTGGCTTTTTTAAAGGTTGTAGAAAAGGTTTATTTTTTGCTTTGTGTAGTTCGATTTATTCTATTTAGTATAAAAAAGGTCGCAAAAAGGTACAGCCGAATCTGAATATATATGACATCATATAAACTAAACTCCTGATCCACTAACATGGTCAATTTTATAACTGGTTTAAGTTGATAATACGTTTAGTTAATTTTAATTAATTGACTAAGACATTAATAAAATAAAAATATTACCAACCTGGTAAAAATGGAAAATTTTGTTTATTTTCCGGGTGCATCTTTTTTACTTTTATGGATTCCTAGGCTTTTTTATCCTTAATATTCCTATAGAAAGATTTGATTTTTGAAATATACACAGTTCATTCAAAAAGTTGGGGGACTAATTTTCTATAAAATTTGCAACTAGCCCTACCTGTTATCTGATGGTAGAACTATATAATATCATGCCTTAGTTATCTACAGTGGAGATGTGATAGCTGTAACTTCATTTATTGGCCAGCTGTGTTCGTTTGAAGTAGACGTGTTTTTGTCACTGCGTCACAGTTTGCGCGATGGAGCAACGTGCCTTAATCAAATTTTGTTTCAAATTGGGAAAAAGTGGTTCGGAAAAAATTGAAATTTTTGAAAACTGCGTATGGTGAGGATTGTTTAAGCCGCAGTAAGTTTTTCGAGAGGTATGCGAGGTTCAAGAACTGTCGACAGTTCGGGCGATAAAGTCAAAAATCAAAACGATGCTCAATTTGTTTTTCGATTCCTGCGGGATTATCCATAGCGAATTCGTGCCCCCAGGCCAAACAGTGAACGCACAGTTCTACAAAAGTGTCCTGGCTGGACTTTTGAAGCGGGGAGACGCTATTTCGGGCTATTTTTAAAATTACTAATTTGCCAATTGTTTTGTTGTGCAGCATTTTACTTTGTGATATGATATAAATTCACTATAGGTTCACTTGTTCAAGATTTACCTATTCGCTTGTAGTATGTGGCTCCTTCCTGTATATAATGTCTTCAGAATATTCGTGTTTCTGAAATAATTGCATGTGTTACCTTGTTTTCTCTGGAAATAATGCAAAGAGATACTTTGCAGATTAAAGAAAAACGTGTTGAAAACTAAGTCTTGTATTAAGTTTCATACATGCTCTTCGGAATATTGTTGGTAGACTATTTGTTGATGTTACCCCAATGTTTTTGCCAATAGTAACCATTTTGGAAGTGACGGTAACATATGTTGGGTAGCAATATTTTTGGAAAATATTTTCAACTGCCAAACGTAACAGTATTATAATTATCGAAAGTTTCGGCTATATTACTATTACAGACAAGCAAAATACAAAAAATTAACCTTTTTTATGGTTTTTAAAAAAGTACAGAATTTCTCAAATGTAAGTTCATGACACTTTGAGAAGATTTTTTAAGAATTAAAAAAAAAAATAATCGACTGTTATACTATATGGATAAGTCTAAATAGTGTTAATAAAAATTACTTTGGGGGTCTTAGATGATTCTCTGCCTAAAAACCACAACCGAAGGCGTTTTACCCTAGTAGGAAGGAGGCAACGGAGCGCTACTCGACGCCATATGCGTGCCTTAGGGTGCGCTGGCGCCTGCGACGGATGTCTAGGTCTTTTAGGTACCAGTGGGCGCCCGCCTGATCATAGTCATCGAAAAAGCGATCACGCCCACCAAGTGGGCCACCATAGTCCAACTAGCCTCGAAGGAAGTAGCACGGAAGATGAAGAACTGTCGAAAGGCGCTGAAAATGCGGAGAGCGACAACGGGTCGCCCTTAAGCCAAAACAGCGGCCCTAGTCCAACTTGCTGCGGTTCGTCTCTCGAGGGCGAGCGAGATAGACTTTCATGTTTCGAGGGAGAAGAGGAGTTGGACGCTCCCGTCCACAGCCACCCGCTGGTTGGGCCAGGTCAGTCGGTGGCCGTGTCGAGGACCGCGCGGGCGACTCAGCATTGAACGCACCCTGTAGGGCTTTTTTCACGCAGTATTGAGGAAAAGGGCATATGTTATTTCCAGTTAAATTTTATTCGTCAATATTTCGTTGGCATATTTAATTTAGAAAACCACAGACATTAATTGTCCAGTTAATTAGATTTTGATTATTTCTCTTAACTATTGATTTAGTACAAAATCTGAATAACAAAATTCTTGTTGTTAGGCTTTTTTTTTTAATATGTTAAAAGTCAGTTTTTCATTTCACTGGTAATTTAAGCCAGTGGTTCTTAAAAGAAAATAACTAAGAATCAGTTTTCTTATAAAATTAAAAGGATTAAATTCTCTTATTCTTACTAACTACATAGTCGGAAAGAGTTTCGTGTTTTTTTTTGTTGTTTTATTTATCTGCAATTGAACATTTCAAATTTTTTGATACAGTAGCGGCGTCTGGTTTCATATAAAGTGAGATTGTTAAATAATTTAAATTGTATCTTGAAATATGATTGCTCTGCACTAGACCATAAAATTACTTTCAAATGTTTACGTTCTTAACGTTAGTTAATTATTTTTTTAATTTTATAGGTTTCCATTTTTTGGATAGTTCATAACAAAGGTTTATCAGATGATTTTTACAACGATTTGATAGGCCAAATTGGCTATTTTTGAGTAATGATTCATAAAATAAATAACTAATAGTTTATACTGATGTATATAAAGTTAGCGAGGCAAATTGCTCGAATTAAAAAATGGCCAGGTTGATAATTTGCCGCTAAATAGTCGCTAATTAGCTGTGAAAGAAAATAGTTTGTCGTTTCTTATTTTTTAAAAATATTATATGTTATGCTAACTTGATATAAAGTTAGCCAAACGTTTAAAGCGATCGTTATAAAATTTTTAACAATTCGCCCGCTAGGAATTTGCCGTGACAGAATGGCAATGCCTAAAATTCAGTCGAGACTGATTTTGCCGTGTATTCGAGATTATTTTTGCTGAAAATCCCGAGAAGTCCCTGTATTTGCGAATAATTCTCGTAAAAATAATCTACAACAAATTCCCACAACTAGTAATCAATTCCTGGAACCCTTTCTATGGAAGTGAGCCATCGAATCCGTTTGAGTGGGGGAGTGTTTGGCTGGAAATCTCGAGGAATAATTCAATTTTCGGGAATAATTAGCTTAAACCAATCGCGACATATTCGGACGCGCAACTACTAATTTACCTGGACGGAGAATTTCTATGGCGATTACGAGTATAAAATATCAAATGCTACCCCTTGATAAGTGGTGTTTGGTTGGGATGAGGAAAATTGTGATATTCCATGGATAATTTTCGATGATTCCTTGAGCCTCCCGACCAACTGACCCAGAGCGACCCGCAAATTCCCATAACTAATTCTCGCGCAACAAACGAAGTCTTATCCCCTGAAGTGTTTTGCTGCGAATTAAAAAATTCTTTCGCAAATAAGTCAGAAAATTCTTCGCGGAAAATTCCCCAAGTTCACAATTAAATTAAAATCACTTATTTCGCTAGTAAGTCGAGATATTCTTTCGCGAAAAATTCCATAAGTCCACAACTAATTCGCTCGGGGCCAACGGCCAATTTCCACGACAATTCGCGCCCAATATATGAAATACTGTCCCTTCGGGGATGTTTTGTTGCGAATTCCATAAAATTACTTCTTTCGCTAATAAGTCCGGAAATTCTATCGCGGAAAATTCCTCAAGTCCACAGCTACTCTGCCCGGGGCGAACGGCAAATCTCCACGACTAATTCGCGCCTGATAAATGAAGCCTTTCCCCTCTAGGGGATGATTTTTTGCGAATCCCCAAAAAAATCACCTTATTTGCGAAATTCCTCAACAGCTAATCATCCCGGGGCGAACGACAAATTTCAACGACTAATTCGCGCACGATAAATGAAGTCTTACCATTTCGGTTTTTTTTTTACTGCGAATCCCCAAAAAATCACTTCTTTCGCGAGTAAGTCAGAAAATTCTATCTCGGAAAACTCCTTAAGTCCACAGCTAATCCTCCTGAGGCGAACGGCAAATTTCTACGACTAATTCGCGTGCGATAAATAAAGTCTTATCCCTTCAGGGGATGTTTTGCCGTGAATCCCCAAAAAATCATTTCTTTTGCCAATAAGTCGGGAAATTTTAAAATCCACAACTAATTCGCCCGGGGCCAACGGCAAATTTCTACGACGAATTCGCGCGTGATAAATGAAATTCTACCTCTTCGCGAGTATTTTGCTGCCAATCCCCAAAAATAAAAGTTTTCGCGAATAAGTCGGGTAATTCTATCGCGGAAAATTCCTCAAGTCCACAACTATTCTACCCGGGGCGAACTGCAAACTTCCACGACTAATTCGCCCGCGATAAATGAAGGCTTCCCCCTTCGGGGGGTGTTTCGCTGCGAACCGCAAAAAAAATCATTTCGTTTGCGAATAAGTCGGGTAATTCATCCTGGAAAATTCTTCAAGTCCACAACTAATTCGCCTGGGACAAACGGCAAATTTATAAGACTAATTCGCGCTCGATAAATAAAGTTTTACCCGTTCAGGGGGGTTTTCCTGCGAATGTCCAAAAAATCACTTCTTTCGGGGTTAAGTCGGGAAATTCTATCTAGGAAAATTCCTCAAGTCCACAATTAATTCGGCCGGCATAAACGGCACTTTTGCCCTCAACAGACTGACTTGAATTCTCCGCAGCCGTAGAAATATATATCATGTACCACATGACCACCAAGGCGACTCATCAATGAATTTTAGCAAAGAAAAGTTTGCAATGTTTTTTTTTATATTAGTGAACAATTTTCCCAACAAATTAAAAAAATTGCAGTATTTTTTTAAAATTAATCATTGAGACATCGAATATGATGTCATTGGGTACAGGAAATTGATGGTTTTCGGAGAGTTTAAGTTAATAGTTAGGAGGGAAAAGGTATTGAAAACTCTGGAAACTCTGAAATGTGTTTCTTAGGAATTATGTCTTGAAATTGTCGCAGTGTCATTTGAATTTCGGCTCTGTTATCCGCTTCTAGTGGTAGTACCATGAGAATTTGACGGAAGTGATTTTTTGGGGGACCACAGAACAACATCCCATGGAAGGGGGTAACACTTCATTTATCATGAGTGAATTAGTCGTGGGAATTGCCGTTCGGTCTGGACAAGGTAGTCATGACGCTTGAGGAATCATCGAGAATTATCAACGAAATATCACATTCTCCTTCATCCCAATAAAACACCACCTTTCAAGGGGTTGCATTTGGTATTTTGTACTCGTAACCGCCATGGAAATACGTTTTTTATCGGAGCTATTTAGTTGTTGCGCGTCGGAATATATCGTGATTGGTTTTAACTAATTATTCCCGAAGATTTAATTACTTTTCGAGATTTCTCGCCAAACACTCCCTCACACAAACGGTTGATTCGATGTCTTGCCTGCGAATATATCAGAAAAAATCACCGTTTTATATAAGTGTTTCTGGGAATTGATTTCTGGTCGTAGGAATTTGTTGTATTAGCTTTTCAAGAATTATTCGGCAAGGATTTTCAGTAAACATAATCACGAATACTGAATTCTTTGCACAGGCTAATTATTATTAAAAATTATTTTTTTTATTAACAGTTGCCTTAGGTGTTTCGCTAATTTTATCTCAAGTTAGCCAAATATTCAATAATTTATAAAAATAAGAAACGACAAATTTTTTTCTTTCACAGCTAATTAGCGACTATTTAGCGGCAAATTATCATTCGAACGATTTTTCGTCTTGCTAACTTTATGTATATTTTGTTTATTTCTCTTTATTAGTTATTTTTTCTTCCGTATTTTCAGGACACTAGAAGTTTATAAACTAATATGTGTATCTCTTTCTGATTATGTTGTTTTAAGATACGATAAAAAAAATTTGTGATAAAGTATCCTTTTTTTTAAAGACATCGTATATATTATGTACAAATTTTTTTGTTTTTGCTTTTTCTTAATGAATTATTCCATTCAAAGTTCTGGATAAGTAGGTGGATTTTTTTTTGGATTAATGAATTAAAAATGTCAAACATCAATACTAGGTAATAGCTTTTCAATATTTAAAATTAATAGTTTTTACTGCATATCATTGAACGCCTTCTTGGCTTAATAATGTATACTGCCCTTTTCCTTATAACCAATTTTTTATTTTTTTTTCTTATAGCCTTTTGTTTTGTCCTAAAGGCTGTGTGCAACAGGCAATGTTTTTTGTTTACGAAGATTTTTTTATTGACTTTATTCTATTAAATACGATATATTCTATCTATAAGTTCTTTTTTGTATACTTTTATAGAAGAAATGATTCTTTCTTTAAACAAAACTACACGTTACACACACCACACCCATGTGTTCGCTTATTCCATGTTATAGTCTATTGTATGCCTATTTTTTAGTTTTGTTTTAATTTAAGGTCAGTCTTTTTCTAGTTTCTTTTCACTTAGTTGTACACAAAGTTTGTTGATAATTTAATTTTTATATAGACTTTGTTTTGAAATATTTTTATTGTAAATTTCTCTACGGAAATTATTAGTAAAATTACTTTATGTTGTTAAATGCATATTCGTGATGTAAAGTTGTATATAGGGTATCCCATAAAGAACTGCCGCGATCCATTTCTCGGAACTTTGGAAAATTTGGCAGTTTACTAAATGGGGCTAAAATATTTTCAATATTCTGGTTATACCGGAAGTTGATGCTTTCTTGCTTGTTTTAAATGGAACACATTATATGCTATTTCATTTTTAGATTCTACTCAGAATTATAGACATTTCATGTATAATTTCCTATTCCTAAGTTTAACTGTCTTTGACATGCTTTAAATTTTATGTCAAAAATGACATCTGCAGGCCTAAACATAACTATCAATTTCTTCTATATGAATAATTGGGGTTTGTTTCCTTCTAGAGGGGATCTACTTTAGTGTACTGTGTTGATATTTTAATAATAAATGAGTATAAGGTGATCAAAAACTAACATTACATATTAACTTGACAAAATCGTTGAAAGTCAATTTTTTTAAAAGTAAACCGCCTATTTTTATAATGTTATCTCATTTAGCATTAAAAATAGAGGTAACTTTGAATTAGGTTGTTTATTTGAAAAATTTGTAGTTTTTGAAATATTGCCGTTGAACATTTTCGTATTGTAGAAATGCTATATGGCTTTTAAGTTTTTTGATTAGTTGGCCATGACGGCGAAACGCGACGAAAGAAAACAATAGAACACTCCAGAAAGGTCCCTATTTTTAGCCATTTGACAATTATTAATAAAAATCATGCCGGGGTGATTAAATTATTCGCACGCAGATTATTTAAATTTGTTTATTATCTCTGGCGAATGTAACAATGTTTTATCAAGAACATACCAGACATTTGCTGATGGATATCCAGATAAACAGAAACCGTCACGGAACAGTGTTAAACGAATATTTGAAAATTTCAAAAATTTTAGCATCTTAAGGCAAAAATGCATGAAAGAAAACTTGTTTTCAATGACGAAAATGTCGAAATTGCAATATATTTTGTGGCATATTCTATATCGTAAATACAAGCGGCTCTACAAAGAGGAATCTCAAAGAAGTCAATACATAGAATTTTGGTGAAACACAACTTCCACTCTTATTTAATATCTTTGGTTTAACACCTAAGAGATACTGATTTGCTGAAAAGAATGCAGGTTTGCGAATCGATTTTTGGACAACATAACTTGGACTGATGGTGCAAAATTTATGAAAAATGGCCTTTTTAACAGACACAATTCCCATTTTTGAAGTGGTTCAAATCCTTATGCAGTCAGATTGCGGAATTTTCAAAATACCTGGCAGTTTAACATATTTAATGCTGTTAAAAATGAAAGAAAAATAAAATTACATTTTTATGGGAAAAACTGACATGATAATTTATTAATAATACAAAAAAAAATTATATCCCCGTTTTAAATTATGTATTAACTTTTGTAGGAAAAAGATATTTAAATATTCTAGAAGAGTTAGATAATCAATATTTAAGCAATTTACCTCTGGCGGAACATAGGCAAATTTTTTACCAACACGATGGCGCCCCACCACACGGAACCGTTCCAGTTACCAATTTCTTACAAGTAACATTTTATGACAAGTGGATTACCAATAATGGACCTTTTCTGTGGCCTCTTCGGTCTCCTGATTTGACTGTTTTAATTTATCTTATATGAGAAAGAAAATCATTTATTGCAGTTCAGTGACAACGATGACAAGGGTAAAAGACGTGTTCGAAAGTTTATCTCCAGATTCAATTCGAGCGGCTACCCATGATTAGGGTTACTAGATGACAGGAATTTTCCGGAATTTTGGCCCTCTGTCGGGGAAACAGGAAGAAACTGTAATTATCAGGATTTTTTGAAACTGAAAGGAGGAAAATACAAGTAATAAAAAAAATATTTATTAATCATTTTATGAAATTCTTTACATGAAGTATTCTTTAAATAGAGTCTTGACAGAAGATAGAGATAGTCTATGGCTCTCTTTAGTCCATTGCGGCCCCATTAGCGAAAACACTCGCTCAACATTCGCATTTTATGTTTGGATTGCAAATATTTTGAAAATCTCGCTTTTTTCACATACTACTGGCAACATGCAAACAAAATGCCGGGAAATTTACTGAAAAGTCAGGGACATTGTCAGGAAATCTCATTATTTGATCTAGTAACCCTATCCATGACGAACTAACGCGGAGATGCGAAAACTGTTTGGAAGTTCAGGGTGGAAATTTTGAACATATATTAAAATAAGTTATTTCCCGCTGTAGGTAAGCCGTTTAGCATTTCTATAATACAAAAATATCTCAAAAACTGCAAATTTTTGGAATAGACAACTTTATACAAAGTCATCCTTATTTTTAATGCTAAATAAGATGACATAAAAATAGAGAGTTTACATTTGAAAAAATTGACTTTTAACGATTTTTTTCATGCTTATATTTAACTTTATTTTTTGATAACACTTTATTTATTTATTATCAAAATATCACCACAGTCCACTGAAGTAGACCTTTTTCTAGAAAGAAACCAACTCCAATTAAATATTAAAGACATTCACATAGGACAAATAGTTATATTTCTGCTTGCAAACGCCATTTTTAACATAGACTTTAAAATATATCAAAAACAGTTAGACTTAGGCATAGTACATTATACATGAGATATGTCTATAATTTTGCGTAAAATCTAAAAATGAAATAACATAGAATGTTCCATTTAAAATATGCAAGAAGGCATCAACTTCCGGTATAACCAGAAGTGCCACCATCTTGAAAATATTTTAGCCGAATTGCCCCCATCGACTATAGTAAACTGCCAAATTTTAAACATTTTCCATAGTCTACTTTCCGAGAAATCGATAGCGGCAATTCGTCGTGGGATACCCTGTATAAACTACATAATCTCTACAAGGAAAAAGAAAATCATATAAAAACTAATAGTAAGAAAATTTATGATATATAATATAAAATTCTCCTTTAGCTAGAGAAAAAAGTAAAGTTAGAAATTTAAAGAAATCGTGACAAAATCAAGTTTTTGACTTTTGTTATTTTTAAGCAATCTTTATTTTCTAGTAGAAGGACGCAAAATGTTCCCAGATACTGACGCGCCAAATAATCAAATTCTATTTCTCTCTTGTCTTTTTTTATGTGAAATGAAAAACCTAAAGTAAATCATTTAAATAAACTTAATATTAAAGACTGACCTTGTTATATCCCTTAACCTAGGTAGACTTATTTGTTACTTAGCTTCTCGCATAAAACTAACGGCCTGGTGGAAAAAAGTTTGCAAATTAAACAACTAATTAAAGCTAAATCGTCCGTAACCAAGAATTTGAGGTTATGTCCATGGGGTTCTGTGGCAATTTGACAAGTTCCTGTTAGGTGGCGGGCTGCAGCTGTTTATATTAGGCTTTTTGTAGGCAATTTGGGCACATTTTTATGTTTTTTATAGCAGGTTTAGGTTTTTTAAGCTCTTTGAAACATTGCTAGTAATTTTAATTGGAATAAGTTTCTTTAAAAATTACATAAGAAGCAAGAACAGCAAAACTTATACTTTTCTATTAGTTGAAAAATATAAGGATGTGCTCATGCATCTAAAAATTTTATTTTCAATTTAGGTTTATCCAAAGCTTTTAAATTTATTTTTCATAATTAATTTAAAAAAATCGTGTTAAAGAAACTTGTTCCTCAAAAACTCATTAAAGTGACAAATATATCCAATTGTAACTGTGTACTAACCACTCTAACCAACTAAAACTCCTTTATTTTTTTATTTTAAAAACACCAATACCCAACTGCACATTATCAACCACAAATTGTTTAGGTTAAAATCAAAATAGTGTTTTGGTCCATGACACTGTCATCACACAGCCTGGTTCAACCAGAATTTTTGGTTTGACCGAAACAAATGAACTTTTGGTCAAATCAAAACCCATTTTTGTTGTTTATACATTTTCATGAGTCTCTCGTGTATTTTTTTTCATGATTTTAGAGTTATTTAGGACATAACGAATTTGTAAATCATAAATTGGCAGCTATAATGGATCGTTCAGGGTGAGTATAAGCATTCATTTTGACATTTTTGCTTGGCATTTTTATTTTTAGGATCTGTATTAGCTCTACTTCATTTTATACATAGCTTAATTATTTTGCAATATCCGCCTCTTTAGATTTAATCCACTTATAGGCGGATCGGAGTGCTTTATCAATATAGTTAAAACCTACTGATCACCAATCTTCATTTACTGTAGTAGCTTTACCAATGGTGATTATTGGGCCGGGCTTCATGAGATAAACAAATGACAAAAGAGGCGGAGATTGATATATAAAGTAAGGTGTTCTCATTTTTAAACAATCTTTTTTTGATTTATAGCTTATTTAGGAGGTTTTTTGCATGAAAGGTTATGATGGACACTTGTGAGGCATCTGGCAGGAACTCTTGACTTGCCATGTTTTACTATTGGTAACAAAATGCAAAGTTTTCCCCCCAGTCTATTTTACTGAGCACTTTAGTTGATGTATGATGTCCTAGATGTCTTTTTGTACAATTGCAAAGAGTAAATTATTTCAACATTATAGTGTTTTGTTGTTGCGTAGTCGTATCAAGTTGTAAGATTGTTTTTGTGAAAACTTAGAAAATGTCAAAATATTCTAATTGAAATTTTTCGTTTCTCTTATAGCGGATCTTCCAAGTTATCTGACTAGGTTCCAATGGGACATTGCAAAGTATCCAATAAAGCAATCGTTAAGAAACATCGCTGACATTATAAGTAAACAAGTCGGCCAAATTGATGCCGATTTAAAAACGAAATCGTCGGCCTATAATAATTTGAAAGGCAATCTTCAGAATTTAGAGAAAAAACAAACGTAAGGGAACTTATTTTTTGTTAAAAATATGTTATTTTGAAATAGTTTAAAAAATGTATCATTTTATATATGCTGTAAATATCGTCAAAATAGTAACCTGCTTTTAGTGCTGTTATTCATATAAAATTTTGTTCAACTATCTTTCACAGTTTTAATAACATTACCCTATTTTAGTGGCAGTTTATTAACAAGGAATCTAGCAGATCTGGTAAAAAAGGAACATTTCATCTTGGATTCCGAATACCTTCAGACGTTGCTGGTCATTGTTCCTAAGTAAGTGTCACAACGATTTTGATAAGTTCGCCGAGGTGAAATTCTAAAAATATGTTTTAAAGACATCAGTAATTTTATCGATAACTTGTCTCGACTGACGGTCCACTTCCCGCTGCTGAAAATGCTGTCTTTGCCTCTTTTGTATGTATGTATGTATGTGTGTGCCCAAAAAATTAAGTGCTCTGTAAAAACAAAGGCATGATGACATGCTTTGACAGAAAATAAAAGATAAGGTTATTTGGTTTTCGATTATTTAATTGCTGTAATTTGTATACAGTCTAAAAATTTTCCTTTATAAGCTTTTGAATGTATTAATTTTAAAAAATTATTTAAAAACAAACCTTGCATGTAGGTTAAGTTAAAATAGTGTGTTTGTGTGAAGCTCGCTATGCCCAAACGATTTAAAATAAAATATTAGTTGGAGAGAGCGTCAAAATAGCAAAAAGATACAATACTGGAAAAATACCTGTTAAAATAGTCTTAATAAGAATCCCAATAACCATTAAAATCTAGTCAGGTTGTGTTACTGTTGCTTTAAGTTCGAGATTTACAGCCCTGAGCGTCGCACTTTATGCGTTTACCTAAACTACCCCTTGCTCTGTGCATATTTCCCCTTATCGGGCAACCTCCAGGGGCGGAGGGGGGCTTTTCTTGGAGTTTTGGTTTAGTCGGGTCACCAACTTTCATTACACTAAACTTTTATTCAAAGCAATAGGTGAAAATATCGAATGTATAGTTGACCGCCCGCCACAACTATATCCTCCGTAGATCACGGAACGAGGCACAATCTTTCCCGTATGGACTAGGACTCGCCTCACAACGAACGTTTCTCCCTTACACCGTACATCCAGCCCGGACCCCCACTTTCATTCCCAAACGTCCAAACAACGTTTTTTATTGCCTTTTTGCAAGAGATAACCTACTGACATGTGTTATATTGTTTCAACTAACAAAATGAAAGTCCCTAGTGAAATTATATTGCCATAGCCAAAAATAAAATGTTGTCACGTTCTTCTTTAGCAAAGAGTCTTATTGGGGATGGACACTTTTTGTAGTGTTTTATTGAATCATATAAATTATTTGTTTAGTAATGATATACCATACCAAGTTAATAACGTTAAAATGATAAAGTTATTAGATATTTTCTTTAAGAATGCCCTGAAGTAATATTTTGCAATAAAAAAAAAACCTATTTGTCAACATTGTGTTACGGAGTTTACGCATATGTGCACTTATGGTTAAGTACGTCGAAATTATTTTCCTCATTTGAAGGTTGTGACCGTTGTTTCATATAAAAGGATAGACTACGGGGCCAGGTGGGGAAAGTGGCTCCCGGTACGGAGGAAAAGAAGTAGTAAGGCGAGTAGCCTGTCTCATTTTAATCGGCGGAGCAAAGTTTGCATATGATCATCGTTTTCATGACCTACCTAAGATTTGACCATGGTGTTTATTGCCGTTTGCTCCGCCTATTAAAGTAAGAGGGGCTGTTCTTACTACTCTTTTCTCTCTCACCGGAAGCCACGTATTTTAAAAATTGCAACTACTGGTGTTTTTGAAATATATTATTGTGAACCTAGCTTATGAAATCGGCATTTAATACTTTAATGTTAAGTAATATAAGTTTTTGTTTATAAAGGGCTAATTTTAATGAATGGAATTCTACATACGAGAAAATTACGGATATGATTGTCCCAAGGTCATCTCAACTAATTACCCAGGATAACGAATACGGCCTCTTCACAGTGACTCTATTTAAAAAGGTGTGTAGTACGGTTAGAAACTATATGGATAGTTGGGGGTACCAGATATTTATTTCCTTACTTTAATCGGAAAACTGTATATTTTTGCAGGTTATTGATGAATTTAAACTTCACGCCCGAGAAAAAAGGTTCATTGTACGTGACTTCATTTATGACGAAGAGCAATTGGCGGCTGGCAAAAATGAAATAACTAAACTGGCCACCGATAAAAAGAAACAGTTTGTAAGTAATGTTCTAATATTTTTAGGGTATCTAATTCCATCATCGTCATTACTAATCGTTTTATGATAGTACGGTACTACTATTCATAGTATACCCAAAGTACTGAGATAACTTGTCGGTTTGTTAGACGGATGGCGCAAAAATGACATAAATTAGTGATACAGGAAGCTCGAAAACTCCCTAGATCGGTAAATTGTTGTTGTGTGCCTTATTAGCTCAAAGTCATTAAAATTATTTTAGTGTAGTAATTTGAACTCGTTAATAACTTGATTTTTTCTTTTCTTTAATTTTCCACTTTATTTAATGTCTTTTAAATAGAATAATTACGAAATTTTAGGACTACAAACTGGGATCTCTTTCGTGAGAAACTGGGAGGCTGAGTTGTAGGGTTCTTATCGAGATACCGTGATGAAGCTGATCAGCTTCTTATCAAAGACACTGGAAAGGTTGGTGGCTCGACATATCCGGGAAGGAGTAATGATGCAGTATCCATTACATCCTTTATAATTTACCTATTAGGCAGAAAAATCCACAAACACGTCGCTACATCAACTCGTCACAAGAGTCGAAAACGCGTTGTCGAATGATCTATCCTCTTAAGTACCCTTTATCGATATCGGAAGGGGGTTTGACAACGCATCTCACGATTCGATATGTAATACACTACAAAGACGAGGCTCTAAACCGACAGTAATCTTATGGATCAGAGCCGACGACCTGGTCTTGGGAGACCAAATATGTGGGCCATCCAAATCGCGGAGTGGTGATGCTTCAGGGAAGGGATCGGAATAAACCCGGACAAGGCCGAGGTGATACTCTTTATAAAAAAGAGAACAATGGGGAAACTTCTCACAATTATGTTGATGGGAACGACCCTTCAATACAAAGGAACAGTTAAATACCTGGGAGTAATTCTAGACTCACGACTGAGCTGGAATGATCATATTGAGGCTCAAAACAAGAAGGCCATATGTGCTTTCTGGGCTTGTAAATGAGCCTTTGCACATGGGGGCTGAAACCAAGAATGTTATTTTGGATATACACTATGGTGATCCACTCCATGATTACGTACGCCGCTATTGTTGGGTGACCTAGTACAACAAGCGTAAACATCGTTTTCAACTTGACAAAAGTTCAAAGAGTGGCTTGTGTGGGATTAGTGAGTGCGATGAGGACTCTGGAGGTCCAAGTGAGCCTACTTCCTTTTCACTTATATATAGAGAATGAGGCCCTGAAGGCTACTTATCGTCTCAGTTACCTAGTATATCTCTGAACTGGAACGGGTTGCTATTCAAATGTCTGGGAAACGTGGTGGTGAGAGTCCATCACTCCCTATGCAAACATGGCGCCGATTTTTAAACCCATCCACTTTCTTGAGATACTTCTTCCAAGTAAAAAAGATTAGAAGAATGAAAGAGCTCGAGCTCGATTGTTCGGCAGAAAAATGGGAGTTGGAGAGTTCTACCCTCTCGGACAACCTGCGACGAGCTTTAAAATGGAAATTTATAGTATGATAATAAACATATGCTCAGACAGTAGGTCTGCAATAATGGCACTGAAGTCTAGTATCGTAATTTTTAGACTGGTATACTCAGGAATGAAGAAGCGGACCCTCTGGCAAAGGGGGTGGTGATTGAACCACACGGACATCAACCAATTCTACTTGTACCAATTGCCCTTGGTTAAAGGGAATTAAAATTATTGCTGGAAGTATATTTATTGAATCCTGGAGAGGAGCTTTTGGAATGAGGTTTGCCAAGGAACATAATTGGATCTAGTGCATGGCTTATTAGGTAGCTTTCCCCTTAGGAAGAAAAGAGCTGCGAATTGTAGTGGGACTGTTGACAGGAAATTGTCACTTGGGTCATTTTCATAAGATTGGTGTCGTAGACGATTCGATGTACAGATGGTGTCTGAAGGAGGATGAAACTGTTGACCATGTCCTAAGAGAGTGCCTAGAACTCAATGAACTGAGGCAAAGATATTTCAGAGATATAATTTTGTCACCGGAATCCGTCAGTTAACAAGGCTGCTTGAATTCACAAAGGCGATCGGCCTCCATTGACCTGCCGCCATGGTGAGATGTAAAGCGCCCAATGAGGCCTAGGCATCGATGATCAAGTATAACGAACTTTTGTTCATTCATTCATTCAAGTAGAATAATTTGATATAAAATGGTAAAGTTAATTTAAAGTCCAGTCCTGAATTTTATACCAACGTAGTAACAAGTGATAGAAGTTATATGAGCCTCAGGCCCCATGTCATTTCTAAGTTTATTCAGTACTTTGACATACCACCCAAGAAAATTATATCAGGTCGGCAAGAAAGTAGTTTCGGTTTTGTAGCGTGAAATAAAACTCTTTTTATTATACAAAGAATATACTTTAATCAATTAAATATTTTCCATTTTGTTCAATGACCTTTTGCCATGTTTCTTGCAGCTTTATAATTCCGCGTCCATAGAAATTTTGGTCCTTGTCAGTAAAGAACTGGACCAAGTGCGATATAAGGTCATCATCATTTATGAAAATTTTTCCATTCAAAGAGTTTTGTAAAAATGGTAATCAGATGGTGCCAGGCCACGACTGCATGGGGGATGTGACATCATTTCCCAACCAAGCTTCAATAATTTTCTATGAACTCTAAAGATAAGTGAGCCTTTGTCTTATCATGATGGAACGCAATAGCTTTGCTGTTTGCCAATACTGTCCGTTTTTCTTTGTTTGTTTCATCTAGTTTCAGTTGTTGACAGTAAACATCGGAATTGATCGTCGGGCCTCTTGGAAGCAGCTATAAATACACAACACCTTTGTAGTCCCACCAAATTGACAACATGATGTTTTTTGGATGCAATAAAGCTTTAGATGTTTTTTGTGCTAGTTCATAAGGCTTGGACCATGATTGTTTTCGAATGATGTTACTATAGATGACCCATTTTTCATCACCAGTGATGATTGTTTTCAAAAAATGGTCGATTTCATTGCGCGTGTGGTGATTACTGCAAATATTGATTCATTGTGTTAAGTGAATCTCTTTCAATTCATGCGGAACCCAATATCAAGATTTTTAGCGAGTCCAAGACATTTTAAGTGATTTTCAATTGTGTGCGATACATTTAAGTTCTCTGTAATCTCTCAAACATATGACGATTCTCTTTAATTATGGTTTTGATGTGACCATAAGCTTGGCATATCTCTTTGTGAGCTTCAGTAGCTTTCTTTCCCTTATGGAAATCAAAACCAACAGCTGCAAACAAAATTACGCGCAAGTTGCTTCTAACGTAACCTAAATGTGACTGATATCAAATATCAAAAGGAAAAAAACTATAACACTGACAGAAGCGCTTCAAAATAATTACAACGCTCTCTACGTGTGACAACCAAAAATACTTTCTTGCCGACCTAATAATATTTTGTTTTGTTGAGATATGTTTAACACATATTGGCCATATAATTTGTATTAACTACAAGTTCCTGTGTTATTTTTAAGATAGGTTTTCTTTTTTAGGGACCCTTGGTCAGATGGTTAAAAGTTAACTTTAGTGAATGTTTCTGTGCCTGGATTCATGTTAAAGCACTTAGAGTGTTTGTTGAGTCGGTGTTAAGGTAAGAAATTGTTTTCATTTTTAATTAAAAGCCTGTTTTTTACGGATGTACAATAATGTTTTATTTCCTCTCCTAGTGGTTAGTGATGTCATGAATTATCAATTCTGGTTCTTTGCAATCCTGTGTGACGTATCACATCATGGTAAACACTACACCGGTACCCTTTGTCTAAAATTTGCACTGCGCTGCGAATTTTCAAATTGTTTTCATCTCTATTGAAATGTTTTTATAGATATGGTTTACCAGTCAATTTTCAAGCAATTCTCATCCACCCGCACAAGAAAATGATGAAGCGCCTTAGAGAAGTTTTGAATCAACTTTATGGACACCTTGATGGCAGTGTGGGACATCAAGGTTCAAATGTGAATGATGTAAGTACAGTTGTTGCTATGGCATGTGCTGTTGCAATTTTATTCCTACGTTTAAGATTCCCTGCAGGTGTAGTCACGATTACCGTTGCTTATACGCTATTTTTTTTTTCTAATAACTTGTTTGATATATAAAAGTGAAAAATTTTCACATGAGTACCATCGGTAAAAGATTTATTAAATCTGAAAAATTTAACCTAAAAATTTACGATATTTAAAAGTAAATATAATTCCGGATTTTTTGGTGGGCGCCGTAATCCACTACAAAATGTTCAGCTGACGATCGACAGGACCTAACTTCAAAAAAGCTATATAAAAGTATAATTTCGAATAAAAGCTATTAATAAAAAAATCCCATATGATGCGGACTTTACTGGTCTCACTGTATATATATATATATATATATATATATATATATATATATATATATATATATATATACATACATATACATATACATATACATATACAGGGTTATTCACGCTATACGGCACGAAATAATGCTGCCAAAATACGTGACTTTCAAAAAGTTTTACTTTTGGAATATATGGGGTCTAATATAGTTACTTTTTAAAATTATTTTCATATTATACAGGGTGTCCCAAAACCTCTGAAAGTATCAAAGTTGTTTTTTTAAATGGAGCCCCCTGTATATTATTGCATTTTTGGATTCTCCGATTAAAATAACTGCCTATTTTAATAAGGTTTATAGTACCTAAACCTTGAAGGTTTTTAAATAATTTGAATTTTGACAAAATCTAACCTAATTTTCTTGTTTCAAATACTTAAGAAGTGTTTCAGTTATGTACTCGAAATTTACAGGACAGTGTAACAATAAATATTTTATATCCCAATTATAATAAACTTACTTTATTATACAGGGTGTCCAAAAATTAAAACTAATCAAATAAGAACATTAAGTGGCTATAACTTGACTAATTTAAATAGAACGCTAGACTTTTTACCGTACCACAAAATGTACCTTTTAAATATCTATCGAATGATATAAGGGTGTTTTATAGCTAAGTCTTTTCGTTTTCACAGAATACATCACAAATAATCGTTTTCTGCACCATTTTGTGTTTTTTGCATAGATGTTTTAATGTGTTTAGTTGTCTATATCATTTGGAAATGACGGGTTATTTACAACTATAAGAATAATAATCAGGAATATCTTTTCAAATGTTTAGGAACTCGGAACGCGATTTATAGTCGTCCAACAGGCTATAACAGCAATAATGGTAATAACATATTGACGATAGCACAAAACAGAAGCAAAATATTTACAGTAGATGTTCGAAATGTCGACCATCCATTTCCAAACACTTACATATTCTTTATAGATTATTTTTTTTTTAATTTTCAAAAAATAAGCCATGAAGGACTATTTAATTTTTGGTTAGGCTGATTTTATAAATTATTTTGTTTTTCTTAAAACATATAAGTGTGTATCCTGTAATACGGTTATCGCATCTTGCGTATTTTGCGATAATTTGAAGAAATACGAGGTGTGGCTGTAAAATAACGAAACTGATGCTTCTACACAAGTACGCATGCGCCAATGGCGGACGATCGCTGCGTAGTGTGGAGCCTTCTCATTCGAATGCGGCGCCTACCGTGTCTGTAGATAAATCAGCCTATTCGTGACCTTCGACTGTATAAGGTTTTTTTTGTTGTACCGAAAAATGATGAGTGTAATAATAGAGCAATGAATTGTCGTGAAATTTCACATGAAATTTGGATAAATTACAAAATTTATCTTTTATTAAAAAAAGTATATGGCAGTAAATGTTTATTAAGTGCGAGAGTTTTTGAGTAGTTTAAGCGTTTCCAAGATAGTCGAGAAGACGTTGAAAATCACTCACGCCTGGGTCGCATTTCCATGTCAGAAACGGATAAAAATATTGAAGAAGTCGGTAGTCAGATTCGATCTGACCATGCGATTGCTGAAACTGTAGGAACTGACAAAAAATGCGTAAGGCAAATTTTACATAACAATTTTCACATGCAAAAAGTGTGTGCGAAAAAAGTGCCTTAAATTCTCACAATTAAACAATAAGAAGCTAATTCTTTTTTCCGATATTTATGGGATTGTGTACCTTCACTGGGTTACTGAAGGTCAAAAACATAATCAACGTTACTACCTTGAGGTTCTTGCTCAACTCCGTGAAATAATAAGAAAGAAACAATCTAAATTGTGGAAGAACAAGTCATGGGTTCTCCATTAAGACAACATCGGCTCATTCTGCATTGTCTGTCAAGACGTTTCTAACCAAGTACAATAGTCCATTGTTAGACCATCTACCATAATCGCCTGATCTTTCACTATGTCACTTTTATTTGTTCCCTAAGGTCAAATCTGTATTAAAAGGAGCAAAATTTCAGTCCGTTGAAGCTGTAAAAAAAACACTGTTTCGAACAATGGAA
This sequence comes from Diaprepes abbreviatus, assembly GCA_034092305.1. Classification (NCBI taxonomy): domain Eukaryota; kingdom Metazoa; phylum Arthropoda; class Insecta; order Coleoptera; family Curculionidae; genus Diaprepes; species Diaprepes abbreviatus. Next base: position 8,308,264 of record JASJET010000218.1, read on the forward strand.
AATTCGTATGAAGTGTTGTGGGATAGAGGAAGGGTGTATATTGAGGTTGATAATAACTTAATATGTATAAATTTAACATAAAATGGCTTACAGCAATAGTCTCGTTTTTTATAGCCACACCTCATATAGATCGCTTTTCTACATATTAAACTACCCAACATATAGTGACAGTGTGTCCATGGGTATTCTATAGGATTTAAGTGGAGGCAGTTGGCTGGCCAATCCACAACCAATATATGGTTTTCTTTAAAGAATGTTCGAACCTTTCTAGCGACACAACACTACAGTGTTGTAGCGGGACACAATTTTTGCATTTCCTTTAAAATTTATTTTGACAATATTTTGTATGAAACTATCGAAATTGTCTCGGTTTATATTCAACTAGCAGGCATCGAAGATGCTAGATGATATTTTGGTAAAAGATCTGCTAGTTTCCACAAGAAACCAAACTAGCGAATGTATGTGCTCCTGGTTATTCCCGGTTAACAGAAAACCTAGATAATTTATAAACACATTTTTGTGGAGATAGCTTAGTCTTTATTTTGGTTATACTTTGGTAATGGTATGTTATATCGATTTGCATTAAAAAAATCTTTTGAACGTTTTTAGCTTAAAATTTTCTCATGTGATAAAAAGAAACTTCAAAGGTAAAAAGTAATAAAGTAATTGCAGATGGTGAGATAACTCTATCTTCAGTTTTGTTTACAATAAGTTTTTCGTAACTGACTGGTAAAATATGTTTTCTCTTTTTTATTTCAGACCGTTGACATTCCTGGTCTCGGTTTCGGCCAGTCGGAATACTACCCCTACGTCTATTACAAAGTGAACGTGGACATGATAGAAACTAAAATTTAAAGCTGCGCCTTAAATTGTATAATAATTTTTATGTATAGCTAATAATTCCTTTTAAATAGGTCCAAACAAGATATTTAACAATTTATTCCATTTTTTTTTATCCATACAAGACGATACAAAAACCTAGAGTATGCATTTCTAGGTTTTTCTTTCTTTAATTTGGCACAAAGAAGAGATTTTAATCTACTATAAAATGGGTCCTTGTGAATTTACAATTTGTGTATTTTTTCCGACTTATTTTTTATCTTAAAAAATGTTCTATTTTTGTTGTTGTTTTAAAGAGCCGAGAAATGTTTTTTCTCTTCTCTTTAAATAAGTATTTATTTTTCATTTTCTGTTGCATTTATTCTTATAATGTGAATCCGTAAATTTTTTTTTTCTTAATTTCATTTTTAACGATTTTTAAATGAAATTGAAAAAAATTTCGACCAAAAATTTTGTATAATGAAGAGGAGAATATATTTTCAGAAATTAGGTTTTAGTGGTTAGTTTTCTTTTTATTTGTAGTTACTCAGCATTTATGTGACACTAGCGTCAATTTTTTTTCACAAAGTCATTCTTTTTGTCGAAATTAAATACAAAATTTATACAGGATGTAAAAAAATAAAGTAGTGGTAGAAATTAATAGTGAACCAATATAATGCTTTGTTTACAAGATACGTCAATATCTACTAAAACATAAGAGGTATTGGATACATGTCTGAACATTTTGTTGAAATGGTAGATCTAATATGTATCTGTATATTTGGTTTTTTAAAAGGAAATAAAAGTCATAAAATTGCAATAATTGTGAATTCTAGCGAAGTGATTAATATGACTATTTTTTGTAAAGAATTGATCATTGAAACCGATAAATTTACAACTGTTAGGAGTTCTAATGAACTCTCGAGAAATAATTTTTGAAGGGCCATTAGAAATTAATTATGGGTATGGAACCTTACTTTTTTTTTTTAGAAGGATCTTTCCCTACTTAAAATACAATTTTACAGCCTGTATATGAATGTGAATTGCAGAAGTAATTTTAAAACTCAAGATGAACCAAAAAATCTTTTTATGTAAAAGTTCTAAACTACGTTTATTTTATCTTTATTTTATTTTTAGAAAATTTCTATGTGCAATAAATTACACATATTAAAAGGCTTATGGCTTACGTACATTCTTGACAATATTATACAGCGCGTAGTTTTTCCCCGTCACTTATTTGTATAAAACAGTATTGTACTCATTGTAAATATTCATGTATATATTTGCAAAAAAATAATTTAAAAAGTAATAAACTAGAGATTTGTTTGAAGATCACTGATGACACATATTTTGAATTACTGAATTTTGCTTGTTGTTAAGCAGAAAAAAAACTATTCCAATTTTAGGTGTAAAAAATTTATAGTCTGGTTTTAGTTTCAATATTTGCGGTGTTGTACAGTTTTTCTTTTTGGAAAAATAGTGGTAAAATTGAAAAAATATGTTTTTTTTTTCTCTTTAAAAACTATGTAGAAATTTAAAACTGTATTAAAAAAAGTTGTTGATCTAACTTTTTGTTCTTATATTAAGATTTATTTTCTAATTACATAGTAAAATTGATATGCAATTTTTATCACGTATTTTTCCAAAAAATCTGTAAGTTACAGGGCAGATTATACTAGAAAACAGACTTTTATATATTGATAAAAAAAAATTGCAAATTATTTTCGAAGCATTTGTTGAAATTTCATTACAAATTATAGACATTGTTGATGGAAGTTGGTTATATTTTAATTGTTTTAAATTGTATTTGTTAGTTAAATAAAAAGTTATTTAGAAGGTTTTTGTGTTTTATTTTTGACCGACTTCTAAAAATTAGGTTCTAAATGAGGTTCATACGTGGATGTTAAAAAACAAAGTTTCGGTTTTGTTTAAGGCATTTTCAAAACTTTTTTTTTATATTGTTTTCCTTAATTAAATAACACCAATAGCATTTTTCTTGGTCAAACAACCTAAAAATTAAATTACACAAATTATCTTTTAAATTCCACACATCAACAGAAAAAGCTAAAAAACAATTAAAAAATTTTTTGTTGAAAGTATCATGTTTTCTATCTAGTTGCTCTATTTCGACAGGAATCGATCATCGCATTGTAAGAGCCGAAGTAAAAATAAATACAAAGAAAGAAAGAATCATCATGACACTCAAGAAAAATGGCAAGAAATGGGTAACTCCTGAAAACACAGATTCTTATAAGGAATGTATTGCCTCTAATGAAAATAGTATGACGATGAAATGTTTGGAAACATCCAAGACTCCATAAATACAGCCATTCGAAAAATGAAAAAGTGAAAGAACAAAAAATAAACCAAAGAACAAAACTTTTAATGAAACAGAGAAGAGAAATGGAAGACAAGAACACACAAGAATATAGAACCCTAAACAGAGAGATATCAAAAGAAATCAGAAAGCATAAGAGACAACATAATCCGGAAAAAATTCGGAACGTCATAGAGGAGAATAGAAGTTTGAGAGTATCAAGAAACAAAACAACAGGAAGAAAGGAAATACAGAAGATCAAGGATATACACGGCAACATAGTAACACACAAAGAGGAAATTTTACACTCTATCAAACTTTTCTACCAAGAACTTTATATATCAAACCAGTGACTGATCACAATCGACATTCCAAAAGTGCTAAATCAGGAATCGGAAGAAAGTCCAGAAATAACCGAGGAAGAAATCATGAGATATGAAAAATATCTCCCGGAGACGATGAACTGGTAATAGAGTCAATTAAAGAAAGAGCACAGATAGATTTAATATCGCTCGAGGCAAGGTGACACACTCTCCACAAAATTGTTTGTTGCATTACTAGAGAGTGTGTTGAAAATGATAAACTGGGATTCAACAGGAATCAGCATCGATGGCGAATTGATAAATCATTTCTGTTTTGCAGACGATATTGTGTTAATAACAGACAATATACAGGAAGCACAAAATATGCTGGGTACACTAAGTGATGCCTCAGAAAAAGTCGGTTTGAAAATCAATTTATTAAAGACACAATACATGGCAAACCTAGTAATGAGTAGTCTCTTAAACATCAATAACATAAATCTAGAACAAGTGCATATATACAAATACTTGAGACATGAGATCGGTATTAGGCGAAATAATCAGACGCATGAAATACAGCGAAGAATAGGTTTATCGTGGGCGGCATTCGGTAGACTCAGATATATATTGAGATCTAATCTTCCTATATGCTTGAAAAGAAAGGTCTTTAACACGTGTGTCTTGCCTGTTCTCCCGTATGAAGCTGAGATACTTACTTTGACAAAAAAGAACATTAACATAATACATGTCATGCAACAAAAAATGGAACGGTCAATGTTGGGAGTCACTCTTAGGGATGGAATACCCAATCACATCATAAGAAACCGCACAGGAGTAAGAGACACGGTGAAATCTATCTTACATCTTATATGGAACTGGGCAGGATATGTGGCTAGGATGACTGATGGACGGTGGACAAAGAGACTTGTGGAATGGAGGCCAAGACATGAGGCCTATAGAAGTAGAAGACGACCTCCTAGTCGATGGACAGATGACATAAAAAGATTGGCTGGAAATTGGATACAAGTGGCACAAAATAGAAAGAGATAGCTGGAATTAAGGGAGGCTTTCGTTCAGCAGTGGACAGTATAAGCTAAATGATGATGCTCCATTTCTCTGCATCTATCTCCCATCCACTTCTCCTAGCTTATTACAGTTCATTGGTGTATGCACGTAATTGAAAATATTTTTTCCTGTCGAAACCGCGCGTCCAACGAAAATTTTTCAAGAGGTGAAAAAGCTTCCAAATACATGTCATTATGCGACAGAAATATCTAGGTTGTCATAACGTCGATGACTTAAAAAATCAGAAGCGATGTTTACAATTTTAAAGTAAATGCACACCAACAAATACTTCACTAATGTACAGGTGCGTTCAAAGTAATTATGTGTGTAGGCCATCTTCTACGAGCCAAATCGTATTAGTAAAAATTACACGTATATTCAGACTGTGATTGTTTTGTTAGATTACTTTGATCGCCGGGACATGTAAATACAACAAAAACGGAAATTTCAATTGTCAATGTAAATTCTCTAGTTGATAGCTTACTTTGTAACCTCCATTCTTTTACACGTTTTTACAGGCTGATATTTACGTTCGCAGTGTAAGTCTAAACTCAAATATCTGGGAAATGAAATAATTAAGCTACAGTACTAAAAAATTATAATTTCAAATTAAAAATTCGGGGAAGCAGTAGGTTAGATAGTAGTAAACATTAAAAGATTTTTTTTTTATTTACTTTTATTAAAAATGATTTATATACAATATACAAAGAAGAAGAAGCTTTTAAAGACAAATATATTATTTTAAATTAAATTATTAATATTTAATAAATAGCAGGTATTTTTTACAACAAAATTAGTTAATTCAGTACTACAGTCTAAAAAAAAACGCTTGTATTTCTAAGTGTAAAGACAAAAAGTGTTTTATATACTTTTGTATTAAATATTTATAAAATTACAAAATATTACAAAACTACTTGGCTAAATTTTGTACATTAGGTATGTTTAGGTTAAACATAAAAAAACATCAATTTTTCCATATAACATTTCGTTTTTTTACATAATAAATACGAACTCTAAGTATTTTGATTTTTTACGGTAGTTATTTTCATTACAAAATGTTTACAGTAAATTAAATAAAATTTACATTTTAGGTTACAGATTTGTATTTCGAAATTTTTGGTACGGATGAGTATTATACTTAAAAAAAACTTTTTACACAACAAAAAACGTTTAAACGTATACTTATTTATATTTCCTTTATTTATTTAGGAAGACAAAGTACCTATAGATTGGAAGGGTAGCACATGAACTTGTCTTTATGTGATGGTTCAGAACCGAACGCTCCAAAAAACATGGGCAATCAAATTATTCTTCCAACATGGGAGAGCTTTTGCATCGTTAAGTTTCTTTTTTATTTTTTATAAATTACATATTTTAGTATCAAAAAGATGTGGATAATTTTTTAAGATATGTACCAACTGATTTTTTTAAAAAATTTATGTAGCACAACTATATAGAATTTGCCATGGAGATCAAGTGCTTGTGGAGAAGCTGCTAGTATTTATTTAACGGTCTCCATATAGATATTATACAATTACATAAAGGTATTGTAAAAATTACAGAAGTCAGTCAAAAATATGTAGTAGACGAAAGGCATCACATTTGAGAGAGCGGTCTACCTTCAGTTGTATGTGTTACCATTTGTGTAGAGGAATACCGGTAATTTTCCAAAAAGAGTCCATAAGTTTTATTTGTTAGTGGTTTAAAAAACCGACGAATAGGAACAGGTAAGGTAATTTTAATAATATAATGCTTAATTACAGGTAAGTATAATGTTGGTTTATGTGTTGTTTAACGGAAAATTTCTAATTTGATATTGCCTGTGGGTTCCTATTTGGAGACTTACTTGTCTCAATTTAGAAGATTTCTTTTCTCAGTATTTTTCAATGCTAATGCTTTGTAAGAAAGTTAAGAAAAAGATTTATTTACAAATATATGCCATTTTTTTTTCGATATGTATAATTTTTAAGTATTAAAAGAAGTATTTCAAATTTCGTGCCGTTCCTTTACTTAAGTATGTACTTCAAATTTGATTCTTATTACTCAGAGAGAGACAAAAATGTAGACAAACAACACTTGTTATTTCCAAAACAAAGCAAGAACAAACTCAGTTTAATAGGATTTATTCGTCCTATTTTCAAGTCTTGGTGGCACATGTTTTTGGAACACTCTGTTTAACTATATTCCTTTTAGACACTTTTGCATTTTATTTCTGACTAAATAGATTATTTCATGAACAAAATACATTGGAAGCGCAATCTACAGTTTGAGTAAAACTTAAATATTTTATTTGAGTCGAGCGAGTAAATAACTGCGTTCCCAGCAATTATACATTTTTGGTAAAAAAATGTTATTTTACTACCGTTGTCTTTTTCTTATTTTTAATAACACAGTCTTTATCCTACCGACAAACTGGTATCAAGAAATAATACAGTTTTTGTCCCGATCGTCTATCGGTCCTTTTTTACTAGGGGACTTTGGATTAGCTTGTTGTCTCCTTCTAGCAATGGCAAGAGCGTCGTTAGGCACGTATGATATCCTTACTCCACCGTAGGCTCTCCGTGGAGGAAGTTGATAGTCTAGGTCATCACTCGAAGAACTTGAAGAGCATGTAGAACAGTAGCTGTCTGAATCATCATCTCTGATTGGGGTATTGCGAGAGCTAGAAAATTGAGGAAATTTGTTTTAACATAATTCAGCTTTGGGTTGTTATAGTATTTATAATTGAGCCAATGAAATCTAAATGTTATATAGCTTTATGTCAACATACCTAGATGCCATCATTTGACTCTCCGACGTCGTTTTTCTCGGAATTTTTCCTTTTTTTGGCAACGTACTCGTATGTTTCCGTTCCCTCCCACCACTATAACTCCTACTTCTAGGAAAACGTTTTGATGCTTGAATGCTCGCGTTATCTGCTTCGTCCGCTTCGAACGCTTCGTTGTCGCCTTGGAAACGAACGCTGAGGCCTCGAGATTTTTTACTGGGAGAACCGGGAGTTGTTGAGGTTCCTAAGGATGTCTCACTTGAAGTAGGTAACTGAAAAAATTTAAAAATGCTCAATGAATTTTTCTACTTACAACATATAACAGAGAAAAGCGCTATTCTTTAATAAATATTTCTAAAAAAAACCACATTTTTAAATAGGAGTATTTACCGCCAACTCTGGCATACTACTCGCATGTGCAGTTCCTGGCTCTCTTCCTTTACTATCCTCTTCACTTCTTGAAATATTATTCTCTTTTCTCTCTTCTACGCTGCTTATTCTGTCCGTCCAATCATCCAGTGATAAGTCTGCTAAGTGTAAAGGTTCTCTACTTCGATCTCTGGCACTCAAAAGTTTTTCTAAATCTGGAGAATGTTGAGTAGAGGTTCCTCTTTCCGACAGTAACCTACCAGAAAAATTTATAATTTTAATTTAGCTAGAAGTACAGTTTTGTAACATTTACTTTAATTTTTTTTATTACTTACGTGTGTACGTTGTTTTTAACTTACCTATCCAAATTTCTCTCAAGTAGCACCCTATCCAAACCTTTTTCTTGTGTGGAAACTACTCCTCCGACTCTTTCTTCTCCTTCTCGTCCACACTCTCTTTCTCTATTGTCAAATTCTCTGTCTCCATTCTCTGAAGGTGTGGGCGTGCTGGCCAATGATCCTCCTGGTTTTGGACTCCTTTGCAAGGCTCTTCTACCCATTTTGGGTGACCTGATTGGCGAGGGGGTGTGACTTAGACTTTGCAGTGACATAGAGGCGTGATTTACTCCCAACAGCGCTGCATTATTGGCTAAGGTGTGGCTAAGGCCGGTATTGCTTAAAGCATATTGGCTAGGGTGATTTAGGGGGGAAGAGATAGGTCCTAGAGGGCTAGACGGTGAGCTGGTAGCGGGTGAACGGGGTGGAAGATGACGACGGGTTGAAGGTGAAGCAGGAGGTGTGCTGGCCTCGCTTGGTGATGGGGCGTGTTCATTTGTGTGACTTGTTGGTGGGTTGCGGTGCTTAGCTTGGCGTGGCAATCTAATAAGAAAAAATAATTTATATAATTATTTACTTAATAGATTTAAAATTGTTTTATCCAGGGAAAGCTACAACATAGTATTGAATTTAAAATGTTACCTTGCCCCTGGTCCACTACTATCCGAGGGTGTAGGGGGCTCTCCTTTGCTACAGGCAATCGAACAATAGATGGCACCTCTTCGTGGCAAAAATGGCCGTCCTAATAATGACGTTCGGCAAGTGTGACAGCAAAAACAGGTTTCTGTAGCGTGCCAATGTTGACCTTCATGGCTCATTTGACCCTAACAACAAAAAATGTTTTGTGGAGGGTTAAACAAAATATTTATTTAAAGTAAAATACATTATCTCTCGTCTTAAACAAATACGACTATTCAATACCTGATCTACTCCAATTGGCTCTCCACAACTATCGCAATATTCTGCAAACATGGCATCAAAACAGTGTAAGCAATAGGGCCTTCCATCTCTCATGATGTATCTTTGTCCGCCAAGTTGTCTTTCACATTCCGAACAGGCGAAGTGTTTCATATGCCAGGCTCTACCTTCAGCTTCTGTACATTCATCAGCAAGAATAATCTGGATGAAAATAAATACAAAGTTTTAAATATCTATCAAGGACAGAAGACAGTTTGAAACACAAGTTGTATGCATCGTCAATATACGGAATTAATAAAAGTCACTTACTTCATCACAGGCACTACATCTAGGCTTGACGGTTTCTGCATGATGCCTTCCACAGTATAGACGTCCCTCTTTGAAAAAATAGATAAGATCTACTAAGAGTTCTCTACAAACACAACAAGTGAAGCAAGCAGGATGCCATACTGTATTGGGGCCTGCTCTCGATGCAAATACTCCAATGTCTCCAGATGAGAGAGTTTCTGAACACTAAAATAAAAAAATATATATTAAACTTAATTCGTTTCACATAAAACATTTGAAATTTTACTAAATCAAATGATAAGTAAAATATAGGTAGGAGCTTTTTCTTAATTTATAAAAGTATGATTCACGTTTAGATATTTCTTTTTTAAATTAAAAAAAAATTAATATCATCATGGCATTATAATAGGCCTATGTTAAAATAGAGAAACAAATTTCAATATACTAAATATGCTACTGAACCAAAATTTTGATTAAAGTAACAAACCCTGAAATGTGGAAAAGCTCACCATACTTTGATAATCGGAGACTTAAATCTGTTTTGGATGGAGACCTAAATATAGATTTTTTTTCTGCTGGTTGGGAAGTACAAGAATTAAAGAATTTGCTTAGGTCTTTTAATCTGAGAATGCTTGTTCACGAGCCGATGCGTATCACTCAACACAGTGCTTCTTTGATAGACTATGTATGTGTAAACTTTGATTGCGATAATTTGGTTGGTTATGTGACTCCCTCAAGCTTATCTGATCATGCAGCAGTAAAAATTAGCTTTAATGTGGGTTCTAAGATCAAGAGCAGGGAGTTTGGGTACAGTAGAATTTATACTTCACAAAATTTTAATTGCTTCAGAGAACAAACCCTTCGAACTAATTGGTCTCAAATAATGAACCATAATGAACCAGTGCATGTCTTTTATACCACTCTGGTAAGTATTTTTAATGAAAATTTTCCTTTGTGAAAAGTTAAATCTAAAGTTAAGAAACCTTGGATTACTGAAGGTTTAAAGATATCAGCTATGAACTTAAAATCATTGCATACAATAAGAAAATTTACTGACAGTATCAATTTTCATAATTATTTTAATGGCGAAAGAAACACATTACAGGTGTCGGATTGATCATTCTAAAAATAAAGCCAAGGAAAGCTGGAATATAGTCAACAGCTTAAGAGGCAAGGATAGTTTGGTGCAGGATCGGTTGGGCTTGGACCTAAATGCCTTGAATAGCTTTTACTGTTCAGTGGCAACTGACATAACATCAAAAATTAATATACAAAAAAGACCGTTAGATTTATTTAAAGGCATTTCTGTAGCCAATTCTTTTGTTTTGTTTGACACTGATGTAAACGAGCTAAAAAATATCATAGCAAAAGTAAAAAATAAAAACATCTGGTTTGGATGAGATCAAGGTTTTTGAAAATTTGCCTGATATTGCATTGCATTTCCTGTTTAGAGCTGTAAATCATTCTTTCTTAAATGGTATATTTCCATCATGTCTTAAAACAGCTACAGTAATACCAATATATAAGGGTGGAGATCGGAGTCAACCGACAAACTTTCGCCCAATATCTCTCCTGCCCACTCTTTCTAAAATAATTGAAAAACTGGTTAAATGAAGAATAACAAATTTTCTTAGCCAACGTAACATTCTGTCTGAATGTCAGTTTGGTTTTCAGACTTCGAAGAACACTACGGACGCAGTTTTTTCTTTTTTAGAGAAACTCTACATCAGTTTGAATGAGGGCGATGTCGCGGCTGCGGTCTTTTGTGACTTCTCGAAGGCGTTCGATTGTGTGAATCACGAAGTACTTTTGAGTAAGCTCGAATTGTATGGTATTAGAGGAGTGGCATTAAATTGATTTGCTGCCTATCTTTCGAATAGGCAGCAAATGGTTAAGTACGATGGAGAATTTTCCAGTGTCTCTTCTCTGAGTTGTAGCGTCCCACAAGGTTCTGTTCTTGGGCCCTGCTCTTTCTTTTATATATAAATGACCTGACCAAAATTGATATCCGAGGAACATTTGCATTATTTGCAGATGACGCAACAATTTTATGGCGTGGAAAGAATGACTGTGATCTGAAATATATTATCGAGTGTGACTTGATTAGAGTGAATGAATGGTGTGCTGTAAATTGTTGTAGTTTTAATTTTACTAAAACCAACGTGTTAAGTTTCAAATTTACCTGTGATAGTTTAACTTTGAATAATCATTTTATAGGGAATAAGCTAGTGACTAGATTTTTAGGTATACTTATTGACGATAAGTTGAAATTTACTGACCACATAATGGCATTAAATAAGAAGTTGGCTGCTGGGTGTTATGCGGTACGAACAGTGTCAAGGGAATTAGAGTCAAATGTAGCTAGAACAGTGTATTTTTCGTTGATTGAATCTCATTTGAGATATTGAATTGCATTTTGGGGATTCTGTACTCGGCAGTTATTAAATTCGATTCTTGTCTTACAAAAGCGAGCAGTGCGTTATTTATTTAATGTAAAAATGAAGGAGCATTGTAGGCCTTTATTTATTCAAGGTAAAATATTAACAGTGATAGGCATTTTCATTTTAGAAATAGTGGGACTGATTCATAAAAAATATAAAAATTATTCAACTCCAAACCCATATAATACACGTAATAATGGCCTGCCATTGCCCATTCCCAAGACTACTCTCACTAAACAGTCTCTTATTTTTGAGGGAATTAAAATATATAACAAAATTCCTCTAAAGTATAGAAATATTATGGACGATAAATTGCTTAGGAAAAAACTTAAGGGCTTTCTTGTGACACGACCGTATTATTCACTGGAAGAATATTTTTGCTGACCATTTTTAACAAGGTGTGTTTGTGCTTTCAAAATGGGTGTAATGGTGTAATTTTATGGCTATTTTTGTCTTGTTTTACTTTATTTTATTTGACTGTAAACTTTTAAATTAATTTAGTAGACATTTATTTTATTTTATTTGAGGTACCTGTTTTGCTAATTATGGACTTTTGTTTATTTACACTGTTTATTTTAATTACTGACTTTAATCACGTGTTTATTGTTATCATTGATCTAAGTTTTTTTTTAGTTTTTTATTGTCACAATTTCTTGCGTTGCATATGTTTTTGTTTATATTTATTTTTATTTTTTTATTTTTAACTTTTTGTTCTGCATAGTGCTTTGTTAACAAGATTGATTTGTTTACAACAATAAAGCTTATTAAATCAAATTTTGAAAAAGTCGACAAGAAAACGAAATAGGACGGGGACCTTATGGACTGGTAAAGCGTAATTAGAAGGGGCACAGATTAATAAATTTTGCTAAAGAAAATACTATCACACTATGAACACCTACTGCTACAGTAAAGATAACAGACGAGTGACTTAGCGGAGCCCCAGCCTCGTGACGAAGAATAAAATGGAATATATCGTTACTAATAATAAAAGTTTAGTATAGAATACAGAAGTGATAAATACTATTAATAGGGATAGTGATCACAGGATAGTGAGAGATAGAATGCGATTTAATACAAACGTGGAAAGAAATAAATTAACAAAACCCATGAAAAAAAAATATATTGACATTATGGAACTAAAGAACAGGAAAACAGAAATTGAACGGGACCTTAAAAAACCAATACTGATATCCTAAATGGAATAAAGAAGAAATAATTCGACACAGCATAAAACTTTGTAGGAAAGACAACGAAACAAAAGACTATCAGATGAAACTATTAGATTAATTTAGAAAAGGAGGAGGTTGAGAACTGATTCACCAGGATTTTGCAGAAATAACTAAATTGATCAAAAATAAAGTGAGAAATGACGTAAGAAATTACAAACCGACAAATTATAGAGACACTCACAAAATGGAAAAGTTTAAAATATCTAATTAAAATATTAAATGGAAAAAGAGCATTAATAGTGAAGCTAACTAATGAAAATAACGTAACGATTACAATTTTTTTTTTCAAAAAACCCAGCGTCTGTTAAATAATGAATTTATTTCAGCTTTCCATCTTCAGTCTTTTCATAATATATTTTCTTACGATAGCCATTTCTTTAATCTTCCCGAATCCAGCCTTATTATGGCGACATTAAATAAAAATTCTCCATCACTATTTTTCCCCAACTCTTATTTATAGCGTCATTTACGATTTTCCTTGCCTCGCTGTCATTTAATTTAACAAAAACTTCTTAATTCCTTAAAAAACTTTGTCCCTTCGAATAAAACTTTCTTAAAGTTTAAGGGGTCTCTAAAAGCCTCCATCCTGGACACTAACTCTTGATTGACGCTTCTTAATTAAACCCGAACTAATTACGCGGTTTTTGGGGGTTCAATAACTCAGTGGCGGAGAGGGAAATTTGTTCTTATAATAATTGTTGATTTAATATTAAGAATCGTTTACATTAGATCAATGCTCTTGTAGATATATGAAAAAAAAATACTACGCGAAGTGAGAACTATCTCCATTTTTAAAATCGGTTAAAATATTATTCAATTGTAATATTTCTATACCTAAAATATACTCATTTTTACAATCTACTATGTTAAAACCGATATCATATTTTTAAATACCATTTTGTGCAGAAGTCAAATTTGGAAAAAAAGCATTATTTTCTATTAAAAATGATAAACTAGAAATGATTGAAATTCATCATACAATTTCTTACAATTATATATCAACACTTGTTAATATAAACGATTGACTGAGTGATCTCGTTGACATCAGGAATTTATTAGATTTAATTTAACATCAATATAAATACTATACAACAAAGACTGATTGTGTCCTTTGTCGTACACCACTGTGAAGGGGTGAAATGTCATAAACCAAATGAAGGAATCCGCGAAGAAATTAACAATAAAAGGCCTGACTTGGCTTCTGCCTGCTGCTGCTGACGAACAATTGTGTTTTCTAATTATCTTTAAGAGTTCAAGCTGCAGCCGGTCGTGATGAAAACCGTATAAGAGCAATCAAAGCTGAATTTAATTAATGGAAAAATTTTAATTACATTTTGGGGAGTCATCATCTAGTGGTATTTAAAATCGAAATGGGGATCTCCATTTTAAACAAATTCGCTTGTCTGCCTTAAAATGGTCAATTCTATGTCTGTCTAATATAAAATTATACATATTTTTTAGTCTTGCATAAAGTACAGTAATATTACGACCCAGTATTCCAACACCTGTCGCTAAATCAGCACGTTGACAAACCGGGTCAATAATTGCTAAAATAATCGTATTAATTGTTTTACTTATTCGACAATGTTATTGTAAATTTATTATGATTTCAAGCCAAATGGCTTTGCAGTTCCTCCAGAGAATATTGAAAGATACCAAAAGTATGAAGCTCTGTGGGAACCCTTTCATTGTTATCGGGTCCTGGGTGAAGTGATCTGCTGTATTTCCTACAAACTTTCGGACGGTCCGCGTGGTTGCAAGCAGAATTGCTTTCTGAATAGGTTTATACATATAATCCCTTGATGTTCTGCAGGAGGTTTTTTGGTATCATTCCAGTTGTTGATAAAATTATGGGAATTGTGTGGACACTGTTCGTTACCCACTGTCTTCGGATTTGCACCTCCAGGTCCCTCTATTTGGCGATCTTCTCGTTGTATTTTGACCTTAGGTTGTTGTTGTTAGGTCTAGCAATGTCAATTAGTGTAGTTCGCCTACACATTTTATCTGGTAATATAATGTCTGGTCTATTATGAGCAACTGATCCGTCAGAACCGTTCTGTCCTGATATAGTTTAAACTCGTTGCTCTCAAGAATATGCTCCGTATTGTAAAGGGTGTTTTTTATAGAGGTATAGAACTTTTAAATGGAATAAAACAAAGATGAATTTTTTAAATTGACATGAAATTTACTTTATTCGAAAGATAACCTTCTGGCATTATAATTTAAATATGACTTCTGGCATATGACCGCCACGGCTGGCTCAGACGTAGTCTAATCTGGAGGTCTAATTTTCGATGACTTTTTCCAACATTTGTGGCCGTATATCGGCAATAACGCGGCGAATGTTGTCCTCCAAGTGATCAAACGTTTCGGGCTTATCGGCGTAGACTAGCGACTTTACATATCCCCACAGAAAATAGTCTAGCGGCGTTAAGTCGCACGATCTTGGAGGCCAATTCACGGGTCCGAAACGTGAAACTATGCGGTTACCAAACGTTTCCTTCAATAAATCAATTGTGGCACGAGCTGTGTGACATGTTGCGCCGTCTTGTTGAAACCACAGCTCCTGCACATCATGGTTGTTCAATTGATGAACGAAAAAGTCAGTAATCATGGCTCTATAGCGGTCACCATTGACTGTAACGTTCTGACCAGCATCGTTTTTAAAGAAGTACGGACCAATGATTCCACCAGCCCATAAACCACACCAAACTGTCAGTTTTTCTAGATGTAACGGTATCTCAACATACACTTGAGGATTATCATCACTCCAAATACGGCAGTTTTGTTTATTGACGTATCCATTCAAACAAAAGTGAGCTTCATCGCTAAACAAAATTCGCTTATGAAAATCGGGATCAACGGCAATCTTGTTTTGGGCCCATTCACCGAATCTACGCCTTGCTAGGTGATCGTGTGGCTTCAATTCTTACACGAGTTGGATTTTGTAAGCACGCAAACCAAGATCTTTCCGAAAATCTTCCATAAAGTGAATGGACACATATCCAATTCCTGTGCACGATGGCGGATAGACTGATTCGGGTCTTCCTCTACGCTACGCTCTACAGCAGCAATGACTTCTTCTATACGCACTATACGACGTGTCTGTGGATGCGTATTATCATTTAGAGTAAACGTGGTGCGAAAATGTTCCATAGTTATTCGAATTAATTGCTCTGATGGACGATTATGTTGACCGTAAAATGGACGTAGTGCGCGATACGTATTTCGAACAGAACCATGATTTTCAAAATAAATTTGCACAATTTGGAAGCGTTGTTCAGGCGTCAGTCTATTCATGTTGAAATGCCAAACCAAACTAAACGTAAATCACTTGACAGCTGATAAAATGGCCGCCAGTTAAAAAAGTGTTGCCAACTTAAAGTTCTATACCTCTATAAAAAACACCCTTTATTTGTAGTAAGGCACTTTTCCCAACTGTAATAGATTTAATTTATCTGCTAACTCTTGGTGGAGTATCTTGGCGGCTGAGTCGTGTTTTTCCTTATACTCCATTGCGGAAAATGCTTGGCATCCTCCAGTTCGACAGCCATATCTACATTGGTCGTTTTCTATTGATGAATCTCTGATGATGAACTTCAGATAGTTTTTCGTCGAAATAATCTGGTCTTGGATAGCTAACAAAAAGCCCTTCGTTTTCGGAAACATCTGTCCTGAAATCAATTAGTAGTAGTTCGACGCTAAGTTGTCGACATTATCCTGATTGGTCACATTTGGATACCGTCCAAGAAGTGGTTACTGTAGCCAGGTTTTTAACTTATTGTAAATATTATTACGGTAGGGAAATAGATTAGAGATTTAATTTGTATATAAACTCCATAAGTTCATAATAAATCAGTATTAAATGAAAAGTGTTTTTACTCACTAAATTGACTATACTACAACCTATGTAGTAACAATCATTCTTGGCAACTACCACAGAAACAATTGGTATGTACAATCACTCTACTATACCTAAATATAGAGGGTTGCTGCCACCATTAGCTAGTAAAGCTAACATTGGTCTTTCGAGTAGAAAAAAAGAAAAATAGTGGCCCTTCGCACAAAGGAAGAAAAGGGGACCAAGAAACATTGGTCCTTCGAGCGAAAGAAGAAACACTGGCCCTTCAAGCAAAAAAAGAAAAAAGGGCCAAAAAACTATGTTGGTGACATACGGTTTTTAGGATTCTTTCAAAGTCTTATAACTTTGTTAGTTTTCAATCTTCTGTAATAAAATTTTGAACATCCATTCCTGTAACACAAAAACAGATCAGAAATGAAATCCGAAAAAAATTATGTGCAAAAATAGGGCTTGAAATTTTTTTTCGATTATTCGAACGAGTGGTTATAAATCTTTAAAAATACAAAACATTTTTCATATCTGATTTTCTATTTAATCGCTTTATTAACGAAATATGAACCTTCAAAGTGGCCTTTGTTTCTTCCCTCCTCTAATTTTCCAGCCATAAATTTTAAAAATCTGAAAAAATTATGTATAATAGCTCTTATTAAATATATGGAATGGAAATTATTACAGGTAATTTACGTCCCTTAATTTATGAGATATAAAAAAAAACTGTTAAAAATGTAATTTGGTCTTTCTTGTTTATCCCATTATGTTGGAACCGTTGGAAAAGTTTTTAAAAATGAAATTTTATATATGATATAGAATATTTCTTATATATGAATCGTATATGTTAAACAACGAAATTTTATGAGGTCAGCGCCAAATTTCCAACGTCCAATAAAATATCGAAGATATAACATCTTACTCGAATCTATACTTCAATAATTCCAAAACTTTCTATGAAACAAAACTAATATTTCATTAAGTTCGCTCTTAGGTCGACAATAAATCTGTAAACTGGACGAAATCATCCCTTCTGCGCCATTTGGCACAGACAGATTTATTAGGGTTGTAGATCTTCGCCCTAAAGGGCGAGAAATATAGTGGAATGTGCCCTCAGATTTCGTATGTGTGCGGCACAAGCCGTTTAATAGAAATAACGTATGTTATGTGTCCCCTAACGGAAGGATTATGAATGGACATTTTACGGAGCAATTTTATTATTGGGTATTATCTGATATATTAGAAACTGCCTAAAAACAATGATAATAATGGATATTTGTCGACTAATAAAAACTAAATAAGGGGATATATAACTAATAAACTTTTTACCCTTTTCTAACGAGTTGTGATGACAAAATTGTTAATTAAAATTGGATTTAATTAGTTTTATTATTTATGTAAATAATACGACTTTTCGTACTTATTTTAAATGCTCAGCTTTACGCCGTCTGAGTAGAAAAGTAAAACACAAACAAGTTAGGTAAAAACTTACACGCCTAAATCAAAAATTTGCAGAACAGTTTAATTTGATATAACTTTCTCGTCTATAAATATTAAATTTAGCGAATTCCCCCCAAATTATAAATTCTAAGCGTATTAAGTGAGAACTTGATCTATAAAACTGGACTGCTCATGTATAATATTTACATTATACCAAAAAGTCTTTAACCTGTTCCACGCCATTACGTGCAAATATTGATTTGGCAATAATGAATGCCCTAAATTTTGATTAAATTGGTGTAAGTGTATTCTCGACATTGACTGAATATTTTTAACTTTTATAAGAATTTATTTTTACTTTTGTTTGTTTTATGCCTTTTGTGTAACGTTTTACTAGGAATTTCAAACAGGAATGTGAATTTTGAAGTTTTCTTTTTGGGAATTTGAAAAAAATACGGTTCATCTTCGTAGGACGTACAAGTACCTCATCTGGTAAATTATGATTTATTTCATCATATTATAGAAACTTCCAACGGCTGAAACAAATTGGTCATGATCATAATTATTTTATACCAGATAAGTAACTCTATTCAGATCATTTCTCTGGAAATATTTTTGTACAAAAAGATGAGCAAAAAGTTGTTTATGGTGTGTTTCCTAAAAATAAATTGCCTGAGAAAATCTATGAAGCGCTGTTCGATGCAAACATCTTGGAGCAACTAAACTTGGACCTAATAACAAACAGTGGCACTACAAAAACCTCCTGATTTACACTGTAAAAGGAAATGCATTAAATTTAAGGTAAACGATCTGGAAGCAAATTTCATAAACCGTTTCTTAAATTCAATTAATGTAATGCATTAAATTTAATAATTAATATTAATTTAAATTAAATTTAATGTAATCATACATTATATTTAGAGTTTGATAATTACTTTTTAGGGTGACTATGTACGTTAAATATACAGCCTGTGTTCACTGAATTTAAGATAAGTTATCACATATTTAATGCACCAACATTAATATGAGGTTAAAAAATTCTGCTTACAGGAAAAGATGGAAATTTTTCCCGTAGTTAGTGTACCATCATTTGTACACCGGTGTCGAACTCATTGGTTTCCGTCAGTACCGGCAGACATGTACACCTCATTATAAGAAAATTAAGTCCTTTAAGCAACTTATCTCATACTAAATATAAAGTTCAATACAAGTTGCGCCATCTCCCGGAATCTCATGCAATGTACCATGAATATTAATGTAAATTCCTTTAATTTTAAGGTACATGTGAATTAATTTTAATGTGCAGAAAGTTGAATATATCTTTTCATTTATTTTATTGAAATTTAAGGTACTATTTAGTCAAGTTTAATGTACAATGAACTAATATTTCAATGAATGTGCTTTAAATTCATAGTAAATGTAAATTATTCATGATGAAGTACAAAATCGTGAAATTTAATGTATAATGTACTTCAAATTTGCATTAAATTTAAGGTTATTTTTTATCAGTGTAGATGTGCATTAACCGACATTAATAATATTGTTTTACCATCGAGTTAATGTTCCATTGACATCGAAGCAGGTATGCTGTTATAATTTAAAATGATCATACATTTAAAAACCAATATACCGTATTAAAATAGAAAATTGTATATACTATGAAATGTTTCAATATTATTAAACACCTCTAGAAATTACATAAATTTTGTTGTTACATATTTGCTTTGGTACAATACAGTAACCTTTCGCTTGAATATATTATTATTTGAAAATAAATTTATATTTATAATAAACTTATACTATTCCACTTCTATGTCACACATCTGTAGCCACTTCCAGAGATGTGTGCAATCATACAGTAGGAAGAAGCAATATATAGGTTATGTAACAGTAAATTTAATAATGTCAAGTTTCAGTTCAGAAAAGTTTTGTTAATTATTTTATTTCTAAATAGTAAATAAATGTAGTGTTGTGGTACGTGTGTTCTCATTATTACATTCAACCTCAAGCGAACTAAAATACTATTGAAAATGTAGTAAATCTAATGGTAGAGTCTCGGAGAAATCCCCGCCACATATTTAATTAACTACTTTTAATTTAAAGAAAATGAAAAAAATCTTGATTTTATTTCAAGTAGTAAGAAAATTTGTGTCGTGGAAATCTCCTGTCAAAGTAGTGAGAAGCTGTGATTGTTTGCCATTTCAAAAATTTAAATCTAGGAAAGTGTTATTCCCGATACTCAAACAGTTAAGTAAATGAAAAGTTTGAGTTAAAATTAAAAATTGCTAGTGATTCTTTATGATTGTATTTAGATTAAAAATGATTATAAAGGGTGTTTTTTATAGAGGTAGAGAACTTTAAGTTGACGACACTTTTTTAACTGGCGGCCATTTTGTCAGCTGTCAAGTGATTTATGTTTAGTTTGGTTTGGCATTTCAACATGAATAGACTGACGCTTGAACAACGCTTCCAAATTGTGCAAATTTATTTTGAAAATCATGGTTCTGTTCGAAATACGTATCGGGCACTACGTCCATTTTACGGTCAACATAATCGCCCATCAGAGCAATTAATTCGATTAACTATGGAACGTTTTCGCACCACGTTTACTCTAAATGATAATACGCATCCACAGAGACGTCGTACAGTGCGTACAGAAGAAGACATTGCTGCTGTAGAGCGTAGCGTAGAGGAAGACCCGAATAAGTCTATCCGCCATCGTGCACAGGAATTGGATATGTGTCCATTCACTTTATGGAAGATTTTGCGGAAAGATCTGGGTTTGCGTGCTTACAAAATCCAACTCGTGCAAGAATTGAAGCCACACGATAACCTAGCAAGGCGTAGATTCGGTGAATGGGCCTAAAACAAGATTGCCGTTGATCCCGATTTTCATAAGCGAATTTTGTTTAGCGATGAAGCTCACTTTTGTTTGAATGGATACGTCAATAAACAAAACTGCCGTATTTGGAGTGATGATAATCCTCAAGTGTATGTTGAGACACCGTTACATCCAGAAAAACTGACTGTTTGGTGTGCTTTATGGGCTGGTGGAATCATTGGTCCGTACTTCTTTAAAAACGATGCTGATCAGAACGTTACAGTCAATGGTGACCGCTATAGAGCCATGATTACTGACTTTTTCGTTCATCAATTGAACAACCATGATGTGCAGGAGCTGTGGTTTCCATAACACGGCGCAACATGTCACACAGCTCGTGCCACAATTGATTTATTGAAGGAAACGTTTGGTAACCGCATAGTTTCACGTTTCGGACCCGTGAATTGGCCTCCAAGATCGTGCGACTTAATGCCGCTAGACTATTTTCTGTGGGGATATGTGAAGTCGCTAGTCTACGCCGATAAGCCCGAAACGATTGATCACTTGGAGGACAACATTCGCGGCGTTATTGCCGATATACGGCCACAAATGTTGGAAAAAGTCATCGAAAATTGGACCTCCAGATTAGACTACGTCTGAGCCAGCCGTGGCGGTCATATGCCAGAAGTCATGTTTAAATTATAATGCCAGAAGGTTATCTTTCGAATAAAGTAAATTTCATGTCAATTTAAAAAATTCACTTTGTTTTATTCCATTTAAAAGTTCTATACCTCTATAAAAAACACCCTTTATTAATGTAAGAATTCCATTTTTAAATTTACAATCTTTTTTATATTTAGAGGTTTTTAATAAATGTTGTTTTGTTTAGATAAATTAGCTTTTAAATATAGATTGCATTAACACTTTCTGTATCCACTTTAGACTTGATTTTTTGAATAAGAGTTATGATTTAGTACATGGTATTATTTTACTTCTTTTAAATTAAAGCTACATTATTATGATGGAAATTAAATATTATTATGAATGTTGTTAACTATATATAAATATTTAACGTATCAATACCTCAAAAGCATCAAGGAGAAAATAATTTTATTGAAGACTTAATTAACCTAATTTTTAAATGATGAAAGTCTATTACTTTGCAATAGATTATATGAATATTTTGAGATCTTACTTTAAACAATATACATGGTTGTTAATTTATGATAAAAAAACTTTTAAAAATAAATGCCTTATTACTTTTTTTTATTAACTTCATACGTTCTACATCTAAAGAAGGCATGTAGATTATATTGATTTTTACAAAAATACTCACAGATTTCCATCTTTTTCAAAATATATTTAAAAAATAAAATTAGGGTATATTTCACAATATAGCTATTTGGCTATTGTAAAAAATAAAATTAATAAACTATCATAATCATAGAAAAAGAGTTCTCATTTCTTTGTAAAAACTGACATTCCTCATTCCCGCGCTAGCAGTATAGAACTTGAACTCATCCGCGAATAAGGGACTATTTACTATTTATAAAACAAGATGTTACGTCATTTATGAATAATAGAAATAATACTTGATCAGTATTAGGATCCCGCAGAATGTCGGATATCACTGACAAGCCTCGAAAAACCGAATCCTGCAAAACAGTACGGTGAGAGCGATGATCTAAATAGCTTCCTTAGAAACAATCTATGCCACACAGTGTCGAAGGCCTTAGAAGGATCGATATAAATAGCGTCAACCTGACGATCCGCTTCGACTGAAGAAAGAAGATAATTCTGATATCTGGTCAGATTAGTTGCCGTAGAGCTATCTTGATAAAAACCATGCTGGTGTGGAGAGATGTTGTTTTTATAGGTGAAAAAAAATCACAACAATGATGATAGCCTCAAACAATTTTGGAATTGTGGAAATTATAGAAATGTCCCTCCAGATGATGACATTATCCTAATTTCCCTTTCTGTGAACAGGTACAAGGTTGGAGTGCTTCCAGGTCGACGGAAAGGTATCACAACAAGCATTTGAAGAGTTGGTGATAAACCTCTTAGTTGAATTCAAACCCTTGATCCGGGAACCAATCTCTTCCTTAGAAAAACTATGAGATGCCAGTGTTGAAAAAGGAATTGACTGAAACGCATCAATATCTACATAATCGGAAATTGAATAATATATCAGAAGGAACACTGAACTCTAGGCTGTTGAATGTCATCAGATTCGGTAATCCAAAACATTTTTTTTAATTATTAATAAAAGACCAAAAATAATTTACATTTTGAGGCATTAATTGTTCAGAATTTTTAACGAACATTAGATAATACCAGTCATTCCGAAATTGAACCTCACGTCGTTTGTTAGAGTAAACCATATAATCAGAACCAAGTTTTTTAAAAATCTTTTATAAAATTTGTTTTTTTTTCTATAATTAGTTTCCGAAGTGTGTTATTGAACCAAGTTGGATATTTGTTGTTCTTGATGAGCCTTTGGGTACAAACTAAGTTATGTCTTCCTCAACGATGTTATAAAATCGTTGTACAATTTCATCGATATCATACTATCTCATATAAAAGACCAACCAGTCCCTGGAAGAAATCTGGCTTCTTGAAATTGAAATTGAAAGGTGTGGCTGTCCATACTGTCTCGAAGTAAAGATAATGTTCTTTTTAAGAAAGAAATATTTAGTGGGGGATGTGAGACATCAATGTTTAACAAGAGAAAATCACAACTGACACATGAAATATTGTGGTCATGTGACATGAGAATGAATGCTTCCTGATATTAATGAACTTTTATCAACAAGAGATAAAGTTATCCTTGAAAACTTTAATAAATAATTGCAAATATTTTTCGTAAAAATTGAAAATTCTTGATATAGGACATTTGTATAAATGAGCCCTTTGATAGAGATTAAACTACGAAATAATAAAAATATACATCTGAAATACAACACTGTCAGTACAACATGTTCAATATCTTGCTCTGTAATAAATATATCTTAGAAAAGTCATCGCAACGTGGCTGCACCATACGTTACTTTCGCTTAAACTTGAAAAAGGTTTTTGAAAGCCATGCAACTTTTTCAAGTCACGTGCCCTGAACATAATATAACTGGATTTTAGGGTGTCGGGAAAAGTTATGTGTTACTTATATTAAAAAGTGAAAAAGCCCCTTCTTTACGACGTAAGTGTTCTTTTGAAGAAGTTTTAAAAAGAAGTTTAATAATTTATTGCCTGGAGATTAAGTTATAAGTGAAAAATGAGTTTTTATTTTGATTTTATTTCTTCGGATATTTTTACTCTTTTACAGAAAGTTTTGCCTGTTCTGGTGCTAAAATAAGTAATGAAAATCCAAGTCATTTATTTATAGGAGTTATAAATATTTAATATAAAACTGCTAATTTTCATTTGTAACACAACTTACGTATTATAAAGTGGGTGCTCAGATTTTATAAATAAATGGAAACTTTTTTATTATTAATTTCTCAGAGAATCTTATTCTTATCTTTACAAAGGCTCTTTTTTAGTATACAGGGTTAGAGAAGTGCGCCAATTTATTCTATGAAAAGAATAAAAGTCTCAATGTGGAAAATTAATTTTTTTTGGATAGTACGGTCTTTCATTTTGATAAAGGCGCTTCGAGCCTGTTCTATTCGGGACCTTATCTCTTGTGTTGTCCCCATTTTCATTGAGTGTGCATCCCAAGTACTTGTATTGTCAAACACGTTCAATGGGTTTTCTGTCATATTCTAAACGACCAAATACATCTGTTAGTTCGCTTACTATCATATTAACTTTGAAAGTAGGTAATTAGTGATATTTCACTATAAACGAGGAAATTTACAATGAAAGAGAAAATAAAAACAATATTAGCTTCCAGAATAGGGAACAGCTTTGGTTGGGTCATCAAAACCTTAAAATACGATTGAACTTCGTCAAAGAATATGAGGTGTGTAAATGATTCGAGTAGAATTATAATTCAATATTGTCCAATCCTCATAGCAGTGCCTTCAGCTGGTCAGTTACAGCCGTTTGAATGTTTTCGAGTATCTCAAAGTGATGTTCCTTCAATTTCAAGAAGAGAAAAAAGTCAGAAACACTCAAGTCAGACGAATGCGGAGCCTGAGGAATCACGGGAATGTTTTTACTGGTAAATAACTCCTTTACTGAACTTGTTGTGGGAGAAGGTGCATTGTTGTTATGCATCACCAAGTTGCTCTTATTTTCAAGAATCTTTCGGTAAAAGTGTTCATTGACCGTTAGGTTTTGAGGTATAAACTTTTTGTGGACTTTTCCCTGGCTATCTAAAAAGTAAATCAAACTGACATAATTTTCAGCGACGAGTCGAAATATATTATTTTTGACTCAAACGAGTGCCAAATGTTAGGGAGGAGAGTCAGTGAAGAACTAAAAAAAGAAAAACTGTGTGCAACTGAGTTGCACGAGGGAGAATCGGTGATGCTGTGGGAATGTATGTCATTGGGATAGATGGCGAATTGGTTCTTATTAATCGTATTATTCACAAAAATGTGAATTTAAATAACCTAAGGCAAAATCTGTGAATATGAACATACTAAATATATTTATGGAGACAATGACCACAAAACATAGTGCAGGAATGGCTGTTATACAATAGTTTCATCGTCATTAAACTCCTTCCTCAGCCACACGACTTACAAGGACTCAAGTCAAGCAAATATGGACGCTGAGAAGTCACAGGAATGTTTCTATTGATCAAAAACATTGTTGCGGTACATCCCCCAGTTGTGATTAATCTCACATGCATGATCCTTTTTCAAAGTTCTTCAAGAACCTCTCGGTAAAAGTGTTGATTGGCCATTTAGTCTTGAGGCACAAACTCTTTGCGGACGATTTCCTGATTATCGAAAAAGCTAATCAGCCTGCATCTTATCTTTCACTTGCTCATTCTTGCTTGCAACTCTCTGTCTCGTATAAGTCGTTCGATTACTTGAACGACGTAATTCTCGACAATGAATTATATTAAAATGTTTTTGGCTCAGATGAAGAATTAAAAATCTCCGTGTAATTCTGAAGCACGGGAGAGAATCGGTAATGCCGTGGAGATGTATGATGATTTATCAAGATAATGACATACTGCAGGAAATGTTGCTGTACAATTGTTTCAATTTAATTAAAACTTAAGGCAAGGTTAGAAAACATGAAATAACTAGTAAAGAAAGAAATGTTTGAAAAGGAATGGAACAAAATTACCATTCAATATTTGGAAAAATTAGTAACATTTCTGTTTAGGCGTTTAAAAAATGTTATCAGGAAAAAAGTGACCATTAAAATATTAGTTTTATTTTATGTTGTCAGTTTTTCATTATACTATGAAAAAATTTTTCTAATTATGAAATTTGCAGTGTTTGTTTGAAGACACGATGTTTTTTGAGAAGTAGGAGATATCTATTGAAATTCCAGTCCTTACTTTTTGTTGAATATCACAACGTTTCGGCTAGTAGTTATCTCAAATGAAATTGAACAAACTCTTAAGCTACACAACTATTTATACTAAAAGTCACGCGTCATTACTAGGATTCTACGAGTGGATACAACCAAAAAATTGACGAAATTTTAGGGAAAGGAAAATGTACATTTCTTCCTAAAGATCCTACATCTACAATTCAAGGAAAAATCTATCGCGATCATAAGAAACATGAACCGTATAATCCTGAAAAGATTACTTGTAAGTTGACGCCACACCGCAGCAAAACTCCCCATCTTGATGGACTCCTGAAGGTATATAAACAAGACATGTCTTCACGACCTATCACGAGTTCCCGGAACTTCTTGACTTGTAAGCTTACCAAGTTGCTTCTCCCAATACTGAAACCATTAGCAGAAACCACATCGTCCTTCCAACATTTCGTAGAAAGTATACGTGAAAAGTAAGTATAATCGGAAGACGTTTTTATTACCTTTGACTTGGAAAGCCTATACAGCAACGTTTCAGTTAAGGAGTCACTAAAGATCATAAAGAAGAAACGTGAAGAAGTCCAGATCTTAGCTTTAAGAACATCTCTACCACAATATGCCATAATGGATTTTAGTTCTCACCGGTGGTTGTAAACATTTTCATGGAATGGTTAGAGACTTCTGCAATTGAATCCGCAAATAGAATACCAAAATTATAGCTTAGATATATAAACGACGTCATTATCTGGAATGAAAATGACAAAGAACTTCAAAACTTCCTTTCTCATCTTAATAATAGCCCAATAATTATACTCACTATGGAGAAAGAAGTACAAAATAAATTATCATTTTTAGATGTTTTGGTTGAAAAATATGGTAGGCAAATTCCAATTTCCGTTTACAGAAAATCCACAGACATACACCAACAACACCAAACTTGGAATTAAAAATATTAGAGTATTAACTCTCTGCAACTGCAATGAGAACTTAATGAAACAGATAGATTACATTAAAAACTAAAAAAATTAAAGTCAACTTCTTCTTTTTAGCGTGCCATATTCGATTGCCGAACGTTGGCTATCATGTTGGCTATCACAACATTGTTTACTGCAGTTCTAAAGAGATATGTTGAACCACTGACGTGGATTTTTCAACTAGGTTGTTCTACACCTTCCGCCACTACGTCTACTCAGGGGCGGATCCAGCCTCGCTCTTTGGGGGGGCGGTGATATCACAAAAGTACAATATGGCAGCGAAAGCAAGTTGTTGACGGGGGGACGGGGGGGTGGGTGAGGAAACACTAGCAATATTCCCATTTCTAGTGTAAAAGGCAGGGTCGGGTCTATTCTTCTGAATTTGAAGGGAGAGAGGAGCAGTGACAAGAAAAACAATTTACCGACAGGGGGAAGAATGCGAGCAGCATACATATTCTTAATATAAGAGACAGAATCGGGTCTATTTTCCAGAAGCTCTTGAGGGGGGGGGGTTA
Organism: Diaprepes abbreviatus; assembly: GCA_034092305.1. NCBI lineage: Eukaryota > Metazoa > Arthropoda > Insecta > Coleoptera > Curculionidae > Diaprepes > Diaprepes abbreviatus. Next base: position 8,336,162 of record JASJET010000218.1, read on the forward strand.
TAGCAATAAAAACAAGTTGTCAACGGGGGGGGGGGGGTGCTAGCAGCATACACATTTCTAATATAAAAGGCAGAATCGGTTCTATTTTCCTGATCTGAAAGCTTTTGAAAAGGGGACGGGCGATCGCAAGCATACACATTCCTATACGCTATTCAAGAACTAGAGAGAGTTCTAAAACTGTTACCGAACCCTCCAACGTACCTGCTCCAGTGCCGCAGGTAATTGAGGACTGCCGTAAATCTAATTATATTAGATTATAAGCTTTTATAAATTTACAGCAACAATAAAATTTCTGGTAGTTAAATTAATTTCTATCAGTGAGCAAAGTACACCTTACAGTGTATTCTTAGCGATTTATCTTGTTTGTGCTTGTTTTTATATATTATTTGAGATTAGTGAGATACCCAAAAGATATGGCTTCCACAACTATATTTATTCCACGATTGTTAAACCAGGGCATTTTTTCCTCAACAAAAAACTTTTACGATGAATGTTTATGATGTCTTAAGATATCAATATCTAGAAAATAATGTTAAAAGGTCTGTTGAGATGTGTTCTAACATGACAGGCGTTGGAATATTTACTATGTACCGAATACTGAAGGAGAAAAAAAAACGACTGGAATTGTTAGTACTCCCAAGCCACATTCGATCACAGGCAGACGAACAACCTTGTTGGAAGAAGAGATGTAAAGGGCAATAAAAGGAGTTGTACATACATTTTATTATAACAAGCAGATCCCAACCGTCGACAAAATTCTAACTAAAATCAATGAAGATCGGGATTTACCTGAAATTAAAAGAACTGAGCTCTGGAAATTGCTCAGAGAACTTAATTTTTGCTGATAAAAACCAGATAGGAAGTCTGTCGTTACAGATCGTCTGGAAAATGTCCGTTGGAGAAGGAAATATCTCACACAAGTAAAAGGTAGAGTTGCTAGAAATAACACAACTTACAAAATTAGTAATCTAACTGAACTTTTGAAAGATTTTTTTGAATGAAGTTACTGCAGAAAATTGGGAAAAATTCATATAATAAAAGAATAAAAGAAAATGTGGAAACTCGATCTCACAATCAGTGATATAGAGGAACCAATTATAATTAATTTGAGCGAAGATAGCCCCACTGACTTTGATCACGAATTAGATACGTAATGTTTACCAGCGTAAACACAATTTATTATTTAAATTTTCGGTGTCATATAAATATTAATTACATTTGAATCCCTTTTTAGTGTTTAATTGTAATTCTGTAGATGGTTTAAGAAATAAATAAATTGAAACGTCAAATGTCCTGAAAATGTTTTTAATTAATAATAAAATGACCGATAGCCCCAAAAAAATTTGAATATTATATGGACGAATTTATTTTTTTATATACGTTTAACTTCTCATATTTTTTACACCGGGTATTTTGTAAGTATATAAATTATAACTTAAATTTTTTGAGAGAAAAAGGTTACGTTTTAGTCTGAATATGCCTAAAACGGTTTCTATGCCAAAATTAAAAATAATAAAATTACAGATGTGAATTATTAAGAAATCATAAGAATAAAATAATATTATAAAAACTTTTTATTTTAGGTTTATTATCGAAATAATATTCTATGCCATAAAAACTTATTGATAAAACAAACCTCCTTCCAACGCCTATGACAAGGATTAAAATCCTTTTTAATACTTCACGTTTTCTTTCTATGAAAAATATACGTGTCTAACAGATTTTGCCAAAGGCATCCGACTAAAGAACACAGGTAGTTTGCGCGTTGCGGCGATCGCCCCCCGCCCCCCCTTGGATCCGCGCCTGCGTCTACTGGCATTATTAACAGGAAGTATTTTTCGGGATGTCTTCTGTTTCCTTATTTAGTCTCCCTAAAATTTCCTCGTTACTTATTCGATCCGTCCAACTTATCCTTAACATTCTCCTATATGTCAAAAACTCGAAAGCCTCTAGGTTCTTAACTGAAGATTCAGTAAGTGTCCAAGTCTCAACACCACCAGGAGAACCGAAAACACATAGCAGCGTAGAAGTCAGATTCTTAAATTTAGGCCTAGGTTACGACTACAAGGTACACACTTAAGACGGTTATAAGCAGCTCTTGCGCATTCAATTCGATGTTTTATTTCTACCGAATGTCCCAATCACTTTTGATTAAAGTCAATGGATATCCAGTGAATCTGGTGAACACCATTCTGGAACAACGGAGAAATAGGATAGAATCGACAACGGACGAGGAACGAAAACATTCCCTGTATTAGAGGTTTTTCTGAAGAAGTTAGAAGAGTAGGAAAACGATATAACATCAACGTTGTTTCAATTTAAATAACTCTTGAGAAATCAGCTCGCTTCAAGTTGTTGCGAAGCGACCTGAAGAACTGTGTGTATCAGATACTATGTGAATGGGGCAATTCTTACGTAGGTTAAACAAAGGGACCCCTTGAAGTAAGGATTAAAGAACAAAAGAAGAACACATCTCGTGGAGAAACAGAAAAAGCTGATGTCGCCAACTAGGCCTGTACTCATGGACATCACATAAAATGGTCTGAAGCTAGATGCCTACACCGAGAACAACCCTGGAGGAAATGGAAGTTTAAAGAAACCTTGGTTATACATCAGAATCCGAATTGCTTTAGTAAACTGTCTTTAGATATAAGAGAAGTGTGGAAACCACTTCTTACTAATTGCAAATAGAAACTAAGCATGCATGACTGCAACGATTTCGGTCACACTCCAATGCATTCACTTTTAGTATAAATAATTGTGTAGCTGAAGAATGTTCAAATTTAACTGAAAACGGCTAGAGATGACTACTAGACGACACGTCGTGATAGTCAACAAAAAATAAAGACAGTCATTCCTACTACTTCGCATGAAATTTGCAATTTAAACTTTTAAATGATACGTTTTCTGTTGCATTTATTTAATACTAAACTAATCTACTCAAATCATTTGTTCATTTTTTCATTAAAGCTTTGTAATTGAATAAAAAGTATTTGTTTTTCTATTTTGATACATATTTTTGTGAGACGCTGAATGTCGTCTAATTTATTATTTTTATCTAAAACATAAAGATTGTATTTCTTTTCGAGATAAATCTCAAGGCTTATATCAGAGCTTTAATTAAAACCCTTTTCAGTTAATGCCTTAACTATAAATAGGACTTTAAGGCTCACTAAACCCTTCTTAAAAGGATCCTTAAAGGACACTGACCGGTCTTATGAACACTCGAGCTCACTAATAGGATTTAGTTGGTTAAACTTAAAACAAATAAAACATAATTGACATATTTAAGTCAATTAAGTTAATTAATTACAAGATTTTAAAACCCTTTTCGAATATTTATTTTTTCTTGCAAACAAACACACACTGTGTCAAAAATTCAAATTTGAAACGAACTTACTGTCAATATAATCGGAGCGCAGAACATAAAAAAACGGAGATCATTTTTTAGTCGATGTAGTTTTGAGGAAAGAAATGTTAATCATAAAGTTACTTGCCGTGGCAAGTATACGTAAACCTGATGGGACAATGGCGGAGGAAAACTAAATTTTGGTCGAAATTTTCGTTTAGTTACTCCGCCCATGGAGATACTTAATCAAGAGAAACTTATATCGAATGAGAGGTCTTAAAACTCTATGAAAATATTTTAAGTTCACTTATTAACCTTGATTAAATCTAATGGTAAGATGTAGTAACTGAATGAAAAATAATAATGACAGCTGTGGCAAATGACTTTAGTATACTATTTTCCCTCAATATTTAATCGATTACGTAATAATACATTTTTATTGCCGATTCTTCACTTATCAGTTGTCGTCCTATGACAATTTGTCGTCCTATGACAACTTATGCTAAGTAATAGGTGATTCGAAAAGTTGAATCGCTTCTAAACTATACTTTTTGGAATTGCAATTTAAAATAATTGATATTAAATTTAAATAAAGACAATCATACCAACAATATTTTTGGACGATAAAATAAGTAAAAGAAAACCCTTGAGAAAAGTTCATAAAGGGTCATGGAAGGGGATATATAGGGTGTTCTTAAAACTGAGTCATTTATTTTGACAGCTTGTAGAACTCGTAAAGAGAAATCGATTTACCAAAAATCGTATATATAAATGTTGGCAAATAAAGAAATTATTAACAATTATTTAAAAAATTTAAAAACTGTAATACAAACCTTATTTCATGTATAGGAAAGTCAAAGAAAAATAGAGTGGGAAACAATATTTTACCAGTACGGAAGAAGAAGAAACAGAAATGATACACAACGACTATGAGGAAGACAGTGATAATAAATTAACAAAAAAGCGCTGTAAAAACCTAAAAACTCTTAAAAATAGCGAGAGACCAGGACCAGATGAAATGCCTAATGAGATGCTTAAATATGGGGAAAGCTTACAGAATGAAATATTAACTCTATTTAAGAGTATCCCAGGAGAACAGAAGATACCGAACGAGTGGAAAAATAGTATAATGATACAAATTTTTAAAAAAGGAGAGAAACACTACCACAAAACTATCAGAGGACTACATTACTTGATAGCATTCTTAAAGCATTTGCAAAAACCATCCCGGAAGAAATTAGGAAAACATACAAATGCGAGAAAAACAATAGAGATTTCAAAAAATATATATCAGCTTCCTTATTAAATAAATATTCCGAAAAATTTCTTAAATTCAATAAACCTGCTTATACATGCTTCGTTGATATGACCAAAGTATTTGACGGAGTGTAATTTAAGGACATTTTGTAAGTATTGGAACAAAAGGGGTGAATCAGAAATTAATCAGTCTAATCTACGATATCAATACCAAATATAAAACAAAAATAAGAGCATGTTATATAACAATAAAAGATATACATGTAGACACAGGAATTAGACAGAAGATTCACTTAGCCAATTCTTTTTTGATTTAATAATGGATAGAATAATAAAAAATCTATTCCGAGTGGCTGGATATAAAATGGGAAACAAATTCTTTTATGCTGTGTGCTGTACCAACGACGCGGTACTTATTGCAGATTTTGAAAACAAACTTCACATGTTACTACATGCTTACAATATCGAAGCAAATGAGCTAAACATGCTCATCGACACCGACAAAATTAAAAGCTTAGTAACATATAAAGAACCAATAAGATGTAAATTAGAAATCGAATCCAAAATAATCGAACAGTAAACCATTTAAAATATTAGGGACCAGAAATAACGAGCCATTGAAATCTACATAACGAAGTGAGAGAACAAACCATAAAAGCAACTCGAATCTCAGGATGTCTAAGACAAAGTGTCTGGAAGAACAAATATCTTAAAATAGCATATACCGCAGAAACAACACCAAACACAGCCAAATGATGAGAACAGTTGAAGTGAAAACATTAAGAAGTATACAAGGCAAAGCACTGTATGAGAGAATATGGAACGAAGATATTAGACAACAACGCAGAATACAGGACATAGGGAAGTGGTTAAGACAAAGAAGAAGATCTTGGAACAAATACTGGAAGACAGAAGACTCGTTAAAATTGCAAAACTGAATAACCCAGTATACAAGAGATCACAAGGAAGACCATCAAAAAGATGGAGAGAATCCTGGACCTTTTTTTCCGAAGAGGACATACACAGTCCATTCAAAAAGTATCGGACTAATTTTTTTTAAGATGAAAACGAGAGTTTACTTAGTTTTCAACATAATCCCTTCTCGTTCAAAACAAATTTCGCTGTGCTCGTATAGCCGCTGGAAAGTCCTGGAAAACTCCTCTTCTGGAATAGCTTTCAGGTGAGTTCTGGTCACATTGCTTTAAATCGCCTTAACGTCTTTGAAACGTTCTTTCTTCATCGTTATTTTCAATTTAGAGAATAAAAAAAAGTCTGCCAGAGCCAGATCTTGTAAGTAGGGCGGTCTCAGGCGATGAATCCGCTTTAAAAGTCAATCCAGGACACTTGTGTAGAATTGTGCGGGGGTATGAATTCGCTATGGATAATGGAGAATTGAAAAATCAAATGAGCATCGTTTTGATCTTTGACTTTGTCGTTCGAACTTTGGTGTTTGGTCGATGGATCGTATTGAAAACATCATGATTCGTCGCCGGTTACAATTTTATTTAAAAAAGTTTCATGCGTGTTTGCTCATTTAACTAAATCACGTGAAGCTTCCACACGAGGCTCTTTCAGCTCTTTCATTAACAAGTGCCGAACGAACTTCGCACACATTTTTTTTTCCGAGAACATCGTACAAAATGTGGTGCATGCGTTCTTCACTGATGATGAGTTCTCTTGACAACATTGTAACCGTAATTTGCCTATTACAAGATAGGATGATGCGCACACGTTCGACATTTTCATCGGTAGTCGAAGTTAAACTGCGCTCTTCCCGTGCATCATCTTCCAGCGGCTATCGACCGTTTTAAAACCGTGTATACCACTCGAAAACCTTGCTGTGGCTTAAACAATCCTCATTATACGCCGTTTTCAATAATTCGAATGCTTTCGAACTACTCTTTCCCAATTTGAATATGATTGCGGCGCGGTGCTTCAATGCGAAAATTGTGACGCAGTGGCAAAAATACGCCTACTTCAAACGAACATAGCTGGCCAATAAATGAAGTTACAGCTCTCACATCCCCACTGTGGGTAACTAAGGCATGATACTACATAGTTCCGTCGTCGGGTAACAGATAGAGTTGGCTGTACATTTTACACAAAATTAGTTCCGGAATTTTTTGAATGAACTATGTGTTGGCAATGAACAGGCCCTAGTGTATTAATGTGGCAGAATACCACATTAGAAATGAGAACAAGAAGAAGAAGAAAGCATTTTGTGTTTTATTTAGTATAATGAGCACCACGAAATGTCCTAAAATAAGGGCAAATAGATTTTGGAAGTTTAATAATGTCGATGGTCAGGTGAACATTTTATACTGCGCATGCCGACAAATTTTGTACTATGTTTACTTTTTGAAATCGTAAAATTGCCATTTATGAGATTAAACTTTGCATATCTAATAAATATTTTGTCTATGGTTTAAAAGTTTTAATCGATCAGTTAGAAATATGCCGTTTTTGAAACAGATGAATAAAATTGCAATAACAAGAGCAACAATTAATACAATCAAAATTTTAAATGAGTTATAAAATTATAGGGCTATCAAAAAATGCGTAATAAAAGAAAAATGTAATGATGTTATTTTTAGCAATACGGCATCGGCCAATAAGAGAAGAAAAAACCGGGGACGAAGAATTTATGTGCCATAAACGGGGCTATTAGACGTCATATTTGCGATCTTTAATGCAGGGACCGGTTATTAAACCACTTTTATTGATAATTACTGGCTGAACTTCGGACAACCGACAATCTGACTTGATTTAAGGGTATTTTTAATTAGATGCGATTTTCGTTTTAGTTTAACGCAACAATATTGCAAACATTACTGAGGTGGGTAAAGTCAGCGCTTCATCGTTAATAGTTTTTTTTTGAAAATTTTCAGAACCACTATTTGCATATCATATTTAAGTGGGCGTTAAAAATAAGTTATAACTATAAAAAAAGATAATCACAAAATCAATAAAATGTCAACATTTTGTACACTCCGACGGAATAATTTAGTCTAGTCCTAGAAGGTTTTATAGCCAATCGTATTTTGGTAAAGCCGTAATTAAAACTTTATATACTTAGGAGTTTGAACGTATTGCGCAATGCCGTACAAAAAAAATGGAATAAACTTAATTTACAAAATTAATTGATTATTATCATTGAAATACAAAGAAAAATTAATATAAGTTTATCTATTAATCCGATAATAAGACTGCTAGCTGGGTGGTCCCAAACAAATCATGCTGCAACTCTAGTCAAATGGGTAGATACTAGTCAAACATCCATTGATAACTGAATGTTCTTACCAAAAAGGTAAACGCAAAAGATAAATCAAAAACAAGAACAGCAGGAAGGATACCAGTAAGGAGAACTGGTAAGAGAAAACCCGTAGGAAGGGCCACCATGTTGTTATTGGGGTTTAATAGAACTCCTTGTTTGAAACGTGCAGGTTTATCCTGGTAAAAAAAACGTCAAACAAGCAAGAGCTATAAAGTAAATAATCAATTGAACTCAATTACTGCGATAATAAACGAATTTTCAGTCCAAGATCCCAAAGGATTAAAATAGATTGAGATGGAATAGTCTACAGTTTCTTAAGCCGTATCAAACAGGAACAGTGAAAGTCAAGGCATATGGTTTTGATCTTATTTATATCAAAGACCCATGCATATGTGTAGCGCTACCTCTTTGGAAGCCTTCACAATTTTGACATGTTTGAAATAAATGACAGTAAAGGAATAAATTGCTTGAAAGTTTGGGGACCTCGTAGCCTTTCGTAACGATATAGAAGTGCAACCCAAAAAACATAATAAAATTCCGATGAGTGGTGAAAGGTAACCTGTCGATGCAAATTTGAAAGTGACATATGACCTTAATCTAAGAATAAATGAAGAAAATCTACAGAATTAGTGAAAATAATTTCAAGAAAACGGTCATAAGAAAGGATAAAGGGAAGAATTTCACTCGAATAATAGACAAGGAAACGATATTTAACTGAAAAAAAAAGGTAACAGTAAATTCAGCATCAGTAAAAATAACCACCTACAGTCCAATATACACCAAATAAAACAAGAAAAATAATGGGCAAATTGATAATTAAATGTTACTTAAAACCGTACCTTGCAGTGCAAGAATGTAGGCAAAATTCAGGAAGATAAAAATCATCGAGCTGCGAAAGAAATTAGAAAAAAAGTAGAAGTAGTTCGTACTATTACCAACCAAAAAAATACAACTTATCATCATACAAATGGTATATTTTGTTCATGAAATTTATGAGAGATATTTGAAGAAAGGAATATTGTATTTGCAATAAAAAGGTAAAATTAATCGAGTTAGCCATAGTTAACTGAAACTTAAACCGTTTATAACTCCGGTTCTATTCAACATTTTCAAAAAGTTGTTAAACGGTAAGAAAAATTTCAATTGATTGTTACAAACTACGCTAATAAATTTAAACAAATCTTCGATGAGCAGAACAGAATACTAGCAGTCTCAAATCTAAAGAGAGCTTTTATGGTCTTGTCAAAATCTAGATTCCAGAAGAATACCCATTTTATGAAGAACCTCCATCTAATTTTGGCCTAGATTAAAAGACCTGGATAACGCTCAACAGGATTTGAACAGGCGTAGCACCAGTAGATACCAATAAAATTAGATGGAGCCTTTAAGGACCGCAGGATTGTTCTGGGAAATGCGGAGAAAGACAGGACATGGCACATCTCCTGTCATGCAAGTGCTGCCCAAATAAATCTACTCTGGATGATTTATGGCTGACTAACAGTGTTACTCGTGACGTGACACGATATTGAGATGAAATATTATGATTCGGTTTCGAAAAACTAAAAGTGAGTACCGAAACTAGGAGTTTCTTCATGTTATTATTCCTTATTGGCTTATAAATAATTCAGATGAGAAGATGAGAATGTCGGGATTTTTTATTTTGAATCATTCCAATTTATTTTTATTATTAATTAAAAGTGAAATTGAACAACTTATTGACAGTAAAAGTTTTTACCTTTAAAATGAGATATCACACGATGCAAAATTTCAATTAGAAGTTGAGTTTTATTTGTTCTTGTCAGAGCGCTGTGAGCACATTTTAAACTAAGTCATTTTTATTAAAACAAATTGAAATTAATTTTCTCCGGCTTTAATTATCGTATCGAGATGAACTAAAAAAATGTTCATTTTTCATTTCAAGGAACAAACAAGTATTTGAAAAATAAATATTATGTATCTTGGTTTAATAAATATAGCCATTTAATCAATTAAATTGTTGATAACAAATTTTTCTTTCATCTGCTTAAAAAAACAGGTTACATGTTCAGATTCAGCAGCTCAAAATACATTAAAAACGCCTTCTTGTCTTATCGATCTGCAATTTGCTACGAAACTCCCTGGTGCCTAGACAAAAATTTGTAAAAATTAAGGCTTTTGAATTCAAAACATAATTTATATTTCAGTAAACTTTTCATCTAGAACTAAATGAAATAACAACATATACATGGATTGGCTACAGTAGAACTAAAACAACCAGTGAGGTAAATCGGATTCGCGCAAGGCGACCCGTTCGGTAACCTCTAACCCTAATTTAGTCTTATAGGGGAATTTTATATTACCTTGCACATCAAATTTAGTAATAATGCAAATTTGTAATAATATTACGCAATATTTTATAAAAAACTACATTATTTATTTAGTTATACTACAAAATTTCCCAAATACTTTTAGTTTTTTAGATATTTCTTCTTAAAATGTTCTTTGAGGTTAGATTGTCAATGTTAATTTATTAATCTTTTGTTGCTTCTGTCACTTTGGAAACATCACAAATTTTAAGCGTTGTTGTTGATTCTGATGCGAGTGTTATTTTTAACTCTATGGCAAGAATTTCGTGACATTAACCAGCTATCGCTCAAAAACATTAGGACTGTTTTGATTGTCGGCCTGCTTCTTTAGCGCCACTTTATTTAAATTTGATTTTAATTACTTTAAATTGCAATTACAAATAGTGAAGTTTTCAAACAGTTCAATTCGAACTTAACTAAAATGCGCTGGAAACAAAAAAACCTAAATTACGATGTAAAAACAATAATTGCATCAAAATTAATGTTATTTTCTAAAATTTTTGATGTTTCAAAATTAAAGAAAGGGAATTTTTATGGTTTAGGCAAAAAATTGATAAATACAACAGTAAAGAATTAAGCATTGATAACCAAACCCCCAAAGTCCATTTTAAGTAGGAATATCTGAAAACTAAACGTGTTCGCGAAATTTCGTTTTCATTTTTGCGATCTACGTGATAGCGTGACAGCATTTCGTCATTGACTCCAGCAAACGGAATATTTTGGTATCGTGTGGCCGGTAGGTCTACGACTTCCTGCTGTCGCATATTAATTTGTAGCTATTTTAAAAACCTATAAATAAAAATCACAGTGACAAAGGCACACTGGAAGTCTGGTCGTTCCTCTTGGTTCTTGCGGTTTTAGTACGAAACAACTGCAAGTTATTTAGGGCTTATCGGTACCAACAAACACAAGTTCAGGAGAAAAAACTGATGACGTCTCTTGATTTGAAGCTCTCATAATGGCGCGTTCGCGACTTTATTAACAAAATAAGTTTCTCAAAACACTTAAATCTATTAACAATAATAAATAGAAAACGAAATTATATACAATGAGACACATAAAATTAGTAATATTTAATAATTTTAAAGCTACTGTTGGCCGATCTTTTTTTAATTAAAATGTAACAACTCAATTTAGAAGATAAACGTATAGATAGCATTTTAAAATATTAATCAAGGAATAAATAAAACGTGAAAAACAACTATTTAAATTGTTTAAACAAACGGTACTAAAGTCGCCCTTTTACCAAGTGAAATAAAGACAGGATATTCTCTTCACTTTCTCAAAATAAATGAAAAAAAAAACAAAAAACCTTCCTACACGACACGCAATTTTCTAAGAACTGTTCCTACCACCGTACCGCCCCTAACGAATCCCAGATTGTCACTGAAGTTTACTATTTCTTAAAATGCCCAATTTACATTCCCTCGGTACCGCGCCAGTTCCCGTTGGTACCAACCTCAATTTCATTCATGAAAGTTTCAAACTTGCGGTCGTCTTGTCCGTAGAGGGCGTTTGCCATTTTGTGTCAATAAATTAATTTCCGAATTCGTCTCTGAGAGTCTTAATCTTATTTTTTTATATAAAGACAGTTAATCAAATTAATCTACGTCTTCCTATAACTAAAAGAAAATGAATAACCACTGGAGAAAAAAACTGAACGTCATTTTATTCATTTTGCCGGTATTTAAATCATTCCTTCTTGCAATCAGGAAAAAAAGTAGCTATACGAATTCTTTGTACATGTTGTCAAACAATATATTGCATTATAATGAGTTTATTTGATTATTATTTTGTTTTCTAATAATAGGAAAATCGTTCAATATTTAAACCTTAGTTTAGGCCATATGGTGTGTGCTAAATCCATTCTTGACTTAATCTTTAACGGTTTTTATAATTCTAAAGAGGGTAAAATTATCCAGATATATTTTTAAATATTTATGGTTTCAGAAAGACAGATGAACGACCCAAAAGTTATAAAATTGCTAAGTTTGTTAATGGATTTAGATCTTAGCGTGGTAATATAAGATACATACTGTCTCGTTACCATAGTTAAAATTTATCTACAGAGTAATTATTCATTTTAGTGCAATGTACTTCACGTTGATAAGCATAAAATAACTACTGTTTGTTCCATTAAAATAGCTATAGGGAATAATGGTTAATGTTGGTATGGTATACTATAACTAAACAATTACCAAAACAACTAAACATATTAGTTATATATCTTTGTAATAGAAATTCTCGTTGAACAGCGGCCGCATCACAGAAATTCTAGCGACTTTATAAATTAATTTTTTACTCATTATTATGGTTATATTGTATATTGGTGTCAAAATCTTAGTTTTAAATATACTTTTATTTTTATATAAAATATTCAATACTCTGTTTTTTTCCTAAATTGATAATAGTTGGCAATTTTAAAACTATTAACAAAAAAAGTTAAACGCCCGTCTTAATAAATACCCCTGATTTATAGAATTGAAGTATTTGAAAAAGACGGAAATATTTAAAAATGTCTGCAATTCTCCATGGATCTTTTTAACTAATCTTCCTCTTAATTTTCAAATTGACAAATGCAGTCTTTAGACTTAATGATCCATAGTGAAATTAAGATGAAGAGGGTGCAGGTTTAAATTCGTAAAAGCTCCGCATTATAACGACTACGTTAGCTACTTTAAGTTTTTAAACGAACTGGGGAAGTTTTAATAAATGATATTATAAGAGATTAAAAGGAATAAGGAGCACAGAGTTATTGTTGAAAAGAGGCTTGAGAAGTAAACGACGTCAATGTTTAGACGGCACTTTATTTGTTGGCGTATCAAGATTTTTAGAGAAAAACGAGATCACTTTGATTTCAGTAAAACTTGGTATTGTTTTAGATGTCCAGAGACAAAGATTTTTGCGCAGCTATATGTTTTTCGCTCTGTCTGAAGCTGTAGGTAAAAAAACTAAAAGGTTTTGAAATGTATTTCTACCTCAGAATTTTGAGAGTGTCGTGGACGGACCGAATCATAAATGAGAGGATTCTACAATGAAAGGGAAATTATAAATGAGGTTATTACTGTTAAAAATACGAACACTCAAGTACCTTAGGCACATTATGTCAAATGAGGACGAATATCAATTTTTGCAGACGATCTTGCAAAAGAAAGTATTAGCGAAGACAGGTGCAGGAAGTAGAAGAATTTCATGCCTGAAAGACCTTAAAAACTGGTTTTCCATGTCTATGACTCAGCTGTTTATGGCAGCGTTTAATAAAATAATGATAGCCAATATACTTGCCAACATCCGATTCGGATAAGAACTATAAGAAAGATTGAAATTTCCAAGATACCTTCTGATCAAAAAGTACTCATTCAAAAAAACTGTCCTGGCAATATTGTCAAAATCTTTTTTTTCTGGCTTTGTATATCTGTTATCTGGTGCTCAAATATCTGTGTGAGCGCGATCTGTCGGGAGTTTGTGCGTGATAGTTGTATGTAAACAAGTCAATGTTCGTTGTGTTCTGCGAATTTCGCAATGTCGAATTTAGTTGAGCAAAGATTTTTCTGAAATTTTGTGTTTTTAACAAATTATCATATGCGGAAGCATTGAAAATGTTAACGGTAGCCTATGGCGACTTGACAATGTCGAAAATATAAGCGTACGAGTGGTACAAAGAGTTTAAAGCAGGTCGTGCTGTGGTTGATGATTTGCTTCGTTCCGGTCGTCGATTTACCTGTTTGACTGACGAAATGGGCCTCACAGATTGTCGTGTGAGCATCAGGGAGATAGCAGCCGATCTTGGTGTCTTGTTCGGATTGCAGAAACAGCATCGGACTGATGTCGCTAAGGAAATGCTTTTTTTTTGGCGACGAGACATGGATTTATACATATGACATTGAAACTAACCAACAATCATCGGAATGGAGCTTCTCAGATGACCCAAAACCCAAAAACCCACGACAGAGTCGATCCAAAAACAAGGATTTGTTGACCATATTTTTTATTGCTATGATGTGGTCCACTCTCAATTCTTTTTCAGAGATTAAATAAGGAGTATTATGTAAGCATTTGAAGGAAAATGTTCGTCGCACGAGGCCAGGAATGTGAAGAAACAACTCGTGGTTTTTTTACCACAACAACGTACTGGCTTACATATCTTATCTTGTACGCGACTATTTGACAAAAAACAACTTTCACACCGTTCCGTAAGCTCCGTATTCACCCGACATGGCTCCTTGTGACTTTTTCTTATTCCCATGACTCAAGTTACCACTTTGCGGAAAGGGTTTTGAGAGGATTGAGGCAATAAAGGAGAATTCGCAGAAAGAGCTTAAGGCGATTCCAAAATCGATCTACGAAAAGTCTTTTCCAGATTGTAGGAAGTGTTGGAATATATGTATTGTTTGCAATGGAGATTGTTTTGAAGAAAATTAAATGAATATTGATGAATAATTGTACCGTTTTCGTTTTACTGAAGGATTTCGGGTACTTTCTGGTCAGAAGGTATGTATTTTTTACCTGTAATTTAAAAGGCTCGTTTTATTATTTTCATCCCTATAGTATACATCGCCGATTAAAGAGAGCTAAAACTCTATTTTATTTCATTATATTTTATTTGGTTTTTAGTTTTAAAAATAAAAGTTTTCAATTTAATTAATTACTCATAGCATACCTAAATATTTAATAATTATGCTCTAAATAGGAATAAGTGTTCGGGAAAAAATTAAAATTAATATTATAGATTTATTTCCCAATTAACAAATAATGAATGATCTCAATATACGTTGACATACAGATGGTGCTTCATTATTAAAATTAATGAGTATATTGACTTTTCACGGCTTGACTTACCTTTCTACTCATTTTAAAGATTTAATATTCAATATATTAAACACAACTATTCAGAATTGAAAAAGTATGTATCACCTTAGCGATAAGATGGCAGCTCAGTACAAAAGTAAAAAAATTCCAACGTGTGTTATCACAAAAACGATTTTGGGATGTTTTTTTGACACTTCCTACAGAAAAATCCATGTAATGGTGCAAAGGATGTGAGAAAGCTAATTTACATTGAACCGTAGATCATTATGTATTAACTACTGAAGCAAAAAGAATAATCTGCATTGTTAAAAATAATAAATAAAAAAAATTATTGCAAATTTAATGTGCACTCTACATTAAATTTAATGATTTTGTAACAAAAATCGTGAATAATTTACATTTACTTTGAATTTAAAGCAATTCATTCAAATATCAGTTCGTTGTACATTAAATTTGATTAAATAGTATTTTAAATTTGAATAAAACAACTGAAAAGATATTTCAACTAGTGTCCATTAAAATTAATTCATATCTACACTAAGACTAAAGGAATTTATATCATTATTCAATATACATTACATGAGATTACGGGAGATGGCGCAACTTGTATTGAAGTTTTTGTTTAGTATGATATAAGTTGTTTAAAGGACTCAATTTCCTTATGGTGAGGGGTACATGTCTGCTACGTACTGACAGGAACCAATGAATTCGAAACCGATCTAGATGGCGAACACTACCTATAGGAAATATGTCCACCTTTTCCTGGTAGTTTCAAAATTTTTTGAACTAATAAAGTTGGTGTATTAACTATGTGATAACATATCTCAAATTCAATGAACACTGATTGTATCTTAAGTAATGGACAAACTTTAAATTTAATGTGTGATTACATTAAATTTAATGAAATAAATTAATTTATATTAATGTAAATTATTAAATTTAATGCATTATATTAAATGCGTTTAATAAACGTTCGTGAAATTTGCTTCCAGCATATTTACAATAAATGTAATGCATTCCTTTTTTACAGTGTATATAAACACAATAGAGAATATGCGAATGCATTATAAACTTTTGTACTTCAATTTTAGATAATTTGGAAATTGAAAATGAGAAACAACAAAACTTAAGGATGCGCAGAGACATACAACAGAACACTGTAACGCAATCGTATTGTCTACCAAGTCTGGGTGCCACTCTTCAACAGCGTAACAGTGTAACATCATAACATCACAGTCTCCCATTAGTTGTTGGTCTTTAGTTGTCGTATTAAAGAAATTTTATTACGATAATATTGCTTATGGAATTTGATTATAATCACTTGAAACCTCATATAAATAAAGGGCTCAGAATACTTGCTGTAGAGTTTGACAGAGTAAGTGACAAGTTTTAGAGTTTAAACTGATTGCCAATTAGTCATATTTGGGAAACTTATTTACCGACATTTTTACACCGATTGCTTCTTACGGAACTGCCTGCTTATCTTCGTATAAAGTTGGATTCAGGATTTAGTCGGCAAGTTTACTAAATATACCGGAATATAAAACTTAATTTTTTAGAAAGTAATTTTCGTATAATGCCACTAAACTTTATATTAATATCAAACCTGGATATAAAAGTTATTAAGTGCATATTTCTAAATTAGAAATTAAACAAAATTACCTCTTTGAAATGAAATCATCTATTTAATGTTTCAACTAATTTCATAAAAATACTCTATTCTTTTCCTTTTTCTCGCATGTTAGTGATTTTTTAAAGATTCTACAATATAATTCATTTTTGGCTGATTGTTTTATTATTGCTAAACTCTCGCATTATTGTACTTATTTGTGTATATTTGTAATATACGACCATATGTATTTACTTATTTTATTTGGAGAATTTTGAGTGATTCTTTAAAAACTCCGTCATAGGGATTTGGAGCATACAGATGTTTCACTTCGAGAAAAGTGCAACATGGACACTTTTTTAGAAAAATTCCATCAATGATGACTTCTCTAAAATAAATGTGAAGACCTCCGGACGTTGAAATCAAGTAGAACTATTATCAGTTGCCGGTAACGAAGAAAGATTCAAAATAAAGTACATGAAGATCTTCAAGATCCCATTCTACATATCCTTAATACAGGAAAAAGCGGGTAACAAAGGCGATTCAACCATGTTTTGATGCAGTGGCCGAAGGGTCAAAAAACATTCAGACTGATTGTGAATCGATAGTTGTAACAAAGTTTCATTTTATGTTTTATTTTCTAGTATTTTGTGCATTCTATTTATATTTTCTTCATAAATAATTTTCCCTTTAATAAAATTCAAAGTAATAATGACATTTGTTATGTTTTTATTCAATAATATTATCCCATAATTGCAGATCACAAGTGAAATAGATGCTGATTTGTTTGAACATAAAGGGTGTACGTACAACCTTGTAAAACAAAATGATTAATATTGTATCTATGTGTATTCAAACCATCAAAATTCTGGTACCATTGAAATTTTATATCGTAATTAGACACTCTAAAATACTATTAGATTAATAATTATCTTATGCGAAATGTCGTGGTTATTAAACTTTAACAAAGCTTTTCTCAGAAAAAACGAAATGTCACTTACAGCACTCAGTCCCTTATATGTATCTAACGTTGTTCACTTCTGCCGTTTAAGAAACTGTCCAAAAATATCGAATTTACACCTTAATAATATCCTTATACATCCCACCACTAACAAATCATTTCTCGGTGTAACCTTTGACCAATTACTGAATTTTAAATACCATATCGATAAACTTAAAAACAAATGTATTTCGGATCTCAAAATTATGAAAATGCTAGCAGGTACTACCTGGGGTTCTGACTGACACTCCGTTGTTAAAATCATGAATCCTGCATACTTCCCAAACTCAATTAAGCCTCCTGTATATATGGCTCTGCCCCTCCATCTTATCTTTCTAAGCTTAATCCCATACATAATACAAGTGTTCGACTGGCTATAGGCGCTTTCTACACTAGCCCTATTTCCAGCATTATGAGTAAAGCTGAAATTTTGCCCATAAATTATATTAGAGATATACAACTTTTAAATTATGCTCACACTCTGCTTTTTAAACCTTTCCTTCCTATATCAAAACTGTTTCATAGAAATCCCTTTCCTTGAATAACTTCTTCCAGTAAATACTCTCCTAGCTCTAACCTAGATATAACAAACTCAAGGAAGGCCTGCAAATTACCTCGCCCCCATGCTTCAAACGATAAAATAATGGCTATATTTTTCTTCCATGGAATATGTCCCCAATTAAATCCGATCTAACGCTCACAAAGTATGACAAACTGAATACCCCTCCTCTGTTAATCAGGAAAAATTTCAACCTCTTGCTTCAAACAACATATAATAAATTCAACGTCATCTATACTGATGGATCCAAAATTGCCACTCAGACCATTGCAGCATATTACTCCTCCAATGTAGAAGAAACTTTTCAAATGCATAAAACAGCCAGCATAACAGCTGAATTATACGCCATTTATAGAACCTTCAAATACATTATGTCATTTCCGCACAAAAAATGGGTAATTACCACTGATTCACTTAGCCCCATCCATCCAAAACATCCCTTGTCTAGAGAAATTAAATATTTCCATGAAAGGGAACTCACAGATAACAAATTTATCATCCTTCTGTGGACTCCTAGCCATGTGGGAATACCTGGAAATGAGAAGGCTGACTTTCTTGCTAAACATCCCCTTAATCCCCTCCTTGTAGATCAAATCTACTACATTAAGGATATCAAAACTCACATCAATAAACTTTTCTATAATCTAGCTCAATTTGATCTAAGCTTGGACGATAATAAACTGCATATCATAAAGCACTCCTACTTTGAAAACTCCTCACACCACTCTCTAACAAGGAAAGAATCTGTTATGATTACTAGTCTACCAATCGGACACATGCGCCTCACAAATGAATACTTAATTAAATGCCAGAACCAACCCCAATTCCCTTCCCCTACCCTCCCACTAACTATTAAACGTATTCTCTTTGATTGTCAGAATTACCAATCCAAACGTAATAAATATAATAAAGAGTGTTTGTTATAGAGGTATAGAACTTTTAAATGGAATAAAACCAAGATGAATTTTTTAAATTGACATGAAATTTACTTTATTCGAAAGATAACCTTCTGGCATTATAATTTAAATATGACTTCTGGCATATGACCGCCACGGCTGGCTCGGACGTAGTTTAATCTGGAGGTCCAATTTTCGATGACTTTTTCCAACATTTGTGGCCATATATCGGCAATAACGCGGCGAATGTTGTCCTCCAAGTGATCAATTGTTTCGGGCTTATCGGCGTAGACTAGCGACTTCACATATCCCCACAGAAAATAGTCTAGCGGCGTTAAGTCGCACGATCTTGGAGGCCAATTCACGGGTCCGAAATGTGAAACTATGCGGTTACCAAACGTTTCCTTCAATAAATCAATTGTGGCAAGAGCTGTGTGACATGTTGCGTCGTCTTGTTGAAACCACAGCTCCTGCACATCATGGTTGTTCAATTGATGAACGAAAAAGTCAGTAATCATGGCTCTATAGTGGTCACCATTGACTGTAACGTTCTGACCAGCATCGTTTTTAAAGAAGTACGGACCAATGAATCCACCAGCCCATAAAGCACACCAAACAGTCAGTTTTTCTGGATGTAACGGTGTCTCAACATACACTTGAGGATTATCATCACTCCAAATACGTCGGTTTTGTTTATTGACGTATCCATTCAAACAAAAGTGAGCTTCATCGCTAAACAAAATTCGCTTATGAAAATCGGGATCAACGGCAATCTTGTTTTGGGCCCATTCACCGAATCTACGCCTTGCTAGGTGATCGTGTGGCTTCAATTCTTGCACGAGTTGGATTTTGTAAGCACGCAAACCAAGATCTTTTCGCAAAATCTTCCATAAAGTGAATGAACACATATCCAATTCCTGTGCACGATGGCAGATAGACTGATTCGGGTATTCCTCTACGCTACGCTCTACAGCAGCAATGACTTCTTCTGTACGCACTGTACGACGTCATTGTGGATGCGTATTATCATTTAGAGTAAACGTAGTGCGAAAACGTCCCATAGTTAATCGAATTAATTGCTCTGATGGACGATTATGTTGACCGTAAAATGGACGTAGTGCGCGATACGTATTTCGAACAGAACCATGATTTTCAAAATAAATTTGCACAATTTGGAAGCGTTGTTCAGGCCTCAGTCTATTCATATTGAAATGCCAAACCAAACTAAATATAAATCACTTGACAGCTGACAAAATGGCCGCCAGTTAAAAAAGTGTTGCCAGCTTAAAGTTCTATACCTCTATAAAAACACCCTTTATATCAGGTAACCCAACCAATATGCTCTCGATACAGAACTCCAATAATATTCTTTCGTTTCTACATGAAATCCTACTGCTAAGTAAAATATAAAAAAAAGTATAAGGGTGAATTCATATGTTGAATATAATTGTGTAAACATATATAAACAAACAGACATTAAATAAAACTAACCTGAATAGACGCTAAAAGACTTTAATTGTCGATACGTCAATAAAACATATCTCTCTCTCCCTTATATGGATATTTTAAAAATAATTCGACTATAGCTAGCTAACATTATCTATTTAAAAATAATTATGACATGGATACAAATTTTTTTTCTCATTAATTATTATTTTAAAAGCATATTTCACAAAATTCTCGAGAGACAAAAAATGCCTCCACAAAGAAATAAATTGCTATTTTATTCTTTATATCCCCCTTGAGCGTACTTTGGAAGTTAATTAGAAAAATGTAAATTAGTTCGTTTTGATGATTTTAATTGCCTGGCCTCATTCCGTTTTTTGAGTTATTAAAATTAATGTGGAAATTAAAATTGTTAAAATTACTATTTCTGTGATGAATGAAAACTTTACTATGACTTTAGAATTAAAAATGTATTTAAGAAATACGACCAAAAAAATTCTACCAGAGAACCCTTACAAATTGGCCCTAATATTAACAAAAGTAATCAATTTCTATAAATATCTTAGACACAATGTAGGTTGGAAACAGTGGCAACTCGCAGAGTAGTGCCACAGTGCCACAGTGCTACTTTTATTACCGAAAACATTTTTAAAATCATTTTTACTTTAATTTTTTAAAAATATTATTTACTTCTCTATATTAATAATTTGGATGCCTGGCAACAGAGCAACAGCTTAAAACGCGCAGATTTTCTATAATTGGAAACAGATTGAACCATTTATTAATATAGCAGAGTGGAAAGACGAAGATCAAAAGGAGCCTATATGTGATCGAGAAAGATGAAACTATGTATTAACATTTTCGGTATTCAGCTATGATGAGTTTTGTGCGAGGCGCTAAATGACTGGAATGCTATTAAATATATGGAATAAAGAACACATTTGTTACCGGGTGTGAAGTGACATTAGTTTTTTATTTTAGCATTGGAGTTTGTTTTAGTTTTAGTTATTTATTGCATATTTACTGTATTATTTATATAACATTTATTTTTTTAATGTTAGTGTGTTTTTCTCGTGTTACTAAAAGTCATTTTATTTGCTACTATGACTACAAACAAATTTTTTTTAAGAAATCTTTTAGTACATTCTCTTTAAAAGAAATACTTAGAGTTAACTTGGTCGAAGAAAGGAACATACCATCTTGTTAATATATGAAATAAAATAAAAACTCTAGAATTATCTGATATGAATAACGCTTTTAGCTTTTCTATGTTTGGTAGGATAAACATAAAATACAGTTAAATTTGTCTTACTATGATAGGTAAGGAAATTGTTTTTTGACATGTTTTATAATGATCCTATATATTGTCTTACGTATTAGCACTACCTGTCTAATCAGTTATGAGCCGTTCGAAATAAGCTTTTTCAAAATAAATAAAATTCCTTCCTTTTAAATTTAAATGCAGTGTCTGCGCGAATAAATTCCCAAATAGGGCAACATTTTTATATAAACTGCTTAAAAGGCCCAAAATAAAATCAAAATAAACATATTAATTCATATACATTCAAAAATTAGAAAAAAATTATTAATGCTAAGGACAAACTACTTTAATTTTTAAAGTTTTTAATGAAACTTGTTTGGGCTAAAAAGTTACATTAAAGTACGAAACTACGGAAATCTATAAACAAAAACTTTTTTTAATGAAAATATGTGATATTTTAATTCAATATTTAAGATGGAAGATCCAATATATGCGTATTTATATTTCAAAATTAACTTACCAAATCGCATCTCATAACTCCAGGTATTTGCCTCACAGCCCCTCTCCCCAACGCCTCCCTTTTTCTTTGTGCGCTAAACAATCTCAGCTCTTTCCTTTCCTCATCACTGAGTGCGTGACAATACCTCACTTCATTGTCATGAGGAGGCAGTTGCTGCAATAGTTGCCGGACCCTGTATCTTTCCCCTACGCTGTTCACGTAAGGTACTTTGTCTTCTGGAAGAGCACTGAAATATAGGTGAACCTAAAAATGAAAAGTCTTTTTATCGATACTATCTTTATCGAAAGAGAGAAGAATTATAAACCCAAAAATAACAGCGATTCTAGAAGTTTAATAAACTAATTCGTAAATAAATGCCTAAATTACTATCTACTATATTTTCAATGGTTACTAAATTGTTATGTATTTGTTGGCATTAAACGTCACGTAGTTATGAGTATCTGTAAGAAATAATTTAATCCAAGTTTACTGCATTATGCCATCGGAATTTTTGAGTTAAGAAGATTGCAAATCTCGATCTGTGATGAAACAATAAGAATGTTCTTTAAATTTCATTTAGTGCACTTTATTTAAGAAAGATTTACATTAAGTTGGCAGAATCCTTAATCAACCTTTCTTAATATAGCGACATTTATAATGTTAAGAATAATTTATCTCCACTTTCTGGCAAAAAAAAATAAGAAAATTAAGTAAGTCTAAAAGCTTAAGTAGACATATAAACACCATGCAGAATTTAAGTGCATTGGAACTCAACCGCGGCTAATGAGGACAGGATGTGTGGTATTAAGTTTGTTTTTTTTTGGTTCATAATATTGTGCATTACTCATATTACTTGCTAAATCAGGAGAAAACTGTTCTAAGGATTGATTCACTCATTCATCCTAATGCATTAAAATCAGTATCGGCTCTAGAGGGAGGGGAAAATTGGTTGAAGTACAGAGGAGCAGCGAAAGGTAGGATTTTTCATATATTCGACGAATTTTGATAATGTTGGAGAGAATGGAGCTGGAAGTTTCTGGAGTAAGTTGTCTCAAAGTGTGTATTTTTAATAAGTATTCTATAAAATACTAAGCATATGCACTGCGACTTTTTGGTCTATGATGTTAAATTTCAACGCTGTCGATATTTAAGTTTTAATGTGTCGTTGGAAATACATTCAAAAAACATCTTGTAGTATCAAAATTGTTATTATTATAAATTGAAAGCAAAATCTTTGTACATATCGCATGTGTATAATAAGGGATTATATGGTCCTATACCTTGGGGCACATTGAGATTTGGAACTACTAACGCCGAAGGAATCTTATAGTTATTTTACGCGAACTAACTTGAACTAACCTGAATTAACATGGACTAACCTGAACTAACCTGAACTGACTTGAATTAACTTAAATTAACTTGAACTAATCTGAACTACTAACCCCGAGGAAATCTTGAAGTTAATATATGCCTTCAGAATGCGAACATTTAAACGTAAAACCTGTAGAAGTATAATTTTTCTGGAACTCTTGCTTAGAGGATGCAGTCACCAAAAAGATTGAAGGATTAAAACAGTGTAAAGAGTATCCAATATTTTTTAACATTATTTCATTACGACTGATAAAACAGTTGGTAGCAAGAAAGGTTACAAATCAAAAATGGGTTTTAACTCAAAAACAGGAGAAAAGAATGGAGGTTATCTTTTGAAATGCTTCTGGTTTACTTTGAGCTGATACCAGAAAAAGTCACAAAATTGATGTATGAAGATGCATTTTAATTTTGAGGTCTTTCGCTGGAAGTACAAGGGTTTAAGGAGCTGGTTTCACGTAAACAAGCGTGAATTCTTGAAAAAGTTTTCCTATTCGGAATGCGTTGAACCGGAAAATATTCAAGATGCGCACTGTATTCCCGTTTGCAAGATATAAATAAAATGCATATTTATTAATTCTTTAAATGAGTAGTCCAGTTTTATCAATTAACTATATTTAAAACGCGTAATGAAAGGTTACCTTAACTGACAATGACATTTTATCTGAAAGCAAAAATAAACATCAGGGTCATAATATTCTGGATAATGTTTGTGCTTTCTACATTTTTCTGTGTATGCAACGGAAAAAATTATATTTGCAAATTTGAGGAAATGAAAAATTTTACCAGTGACGTACCATATTTTTTTAAAAGACCCTATGGTAATATCCGTACGCTCGCCACTGAGGAAACTACGAAGTTAATTTTTTTTTATTGTTACTAGGGCAGTATCAAATTAAGCTCTGGCTAAAATTTCGTTCCATTATCTTATAGCGTTCGAAAATTATTACACTAAAAAGAATTTTTAAAAAAGTTTTTGACACCCTGCAACTTACAAACGAATATTCGTAGAACAAAACTTAATATGAAAAAAAAATTTTTTTACTAAGGAATCCACTGTTTAATTTATGCCTAACCTTAATGTTACACCCTGTATAATGTTAGGCTTAAATATAGTCATTGTGAATATTATGCCAAAATGAAAGCCTAAAATCCGTTTCTCTCCTGTATCCGTCGTCTCATATGTGTATTTTTTTACTATCTCGTACTCAACTGTATCCTAGCAAAAAAAATTGACTTTTGAATACAATTAGAGCTAAGAAATAAATTAAAATTTAAAATTACTTGAAAAAATTCGGGTTAAAAATCATGAAAAAATTTCCTTGTTTTCTTTTATTTTCATTTACTTCTACTACATAGTCTATGAAGCCAATATCGCAAAAAAATAAAGACCACGTGATTTCAGCCGCTATATTAAATTTGATTTATGAGTAAAATGAATTTTGCTACTCATATTTGGAAAGTAGAGTTCAAGACCTTTAATTTTTGTTCTTATAGACCTCAATCGGACCTATTCAAGTAATTTTATAGTCATATTTTCAAAAGACTAACACAGGAACTCACAAGCTTCATTCGAAAAATCCTGACACAATGCAAAGTACCAGATAGGTGGAGAACCAGCACAATGATGCTTATGTTTAAGAAAGGTGACAAACAAGAACCAGGGAACTACAGGGGTATAAATCTACTGGACACAACTCTGAAACTCGTTACGAAAATAATCAAAAATAAAATTAATTCGGTTACAACACTGGAAGACGAACAGCAGGGATTTAGATCAGGAAGGTCTTGCGTGGATGCAGTATTTATTCTACGACAGATAGTCGAAAAATCTATAGAATAAAATAAACCAACATTTTTATGCTTTATAGATCTAACAAAAGCATTCGATCGCATAAAGCTAGATGACGTAATCCACCTGTTATATAAGAGAAATATTCCTATCAATATAATTCAGACCATCGAAAACATATACGCAAACAATAAAGTTCAGATTCGCACTAACGGTAAATTATCAACACCCATACCAGTCAACAGCGGTATTAGACAGGGAGACTCGCTTAGTCCTTTGTTGTTTAACATGATAATGGACGACGGTGCGACTTGGTAGAGGATATAAAATGGGTGATACAGAAATAAAAATTCTCTGTTACGCTGATGACGCTGTGATATGTGCCGAAAATGAAGACGACCTTCAGAGATTGTTAAATACCTTTAATCTTACGGGAAGAAAATATAATATGATTATCTCAGCCGAAAAAACTAAATGTATGACAACCTCAAAAGAACCCCTTCGATGCAAACTAGAACTAGACGATCAAATAATCCAAGAAGAAATGAGTTTCAAATATCTAGGAATCGACATAACTAGTTATGGCAAAATCGAAGATGAAGTAAGAGGGCAGGTGGCCAAAGCAAATAAAGTGGCGGGTTGTCTCAACGACGTGATCTGGCGAAACAAACACTTACAACAAGAAACAAAGGTTCGGATCTACAAAACCACAATTAGACCTATTATGACATACACCTCAGAAACACGGCCAGAGACGACAAAAACGAAACAACTATTGGAGACTACAGAAATGAGAATACTTCGACTAATAACAGGAAAAACGCTACTAGACAGAGAAAGAAGCGATAACATCAGGCAATCATGCAACACAGACTGCATTAATGAGTGGGTCCTACAACGTAAGACACAATGGAACAAATACATAAGCCGAATGACAGAGGATAGACTGGTAAGGATCGCACGAGATAAATCGCCTAGTGGTACACGCAGTAGAGGTCGACCACGGAAAAGGTGGAGCGATAATTTAAGTCCAGAATGAGGAAAATCGAAGAAGGAACAGGTCAGGGACCTATTATAGAAAGAAGAAGAAGAATATTTTCAAAAAAAAAAGTTTTATGGCTTCAGTCGCCATATTGAAACTGCCATATGCTTAAAATCAGTTTTGGCACTCATATTTAGAGAGAATACTTTTACGTTAAACCAATTTTGGATGGCAGGGGGTCATTCGTTCACAAAGAATGCCTCATATATATATATATATATATATATATATATATATATATATATATATATATATATATATATATATATATATATTTTTTTTTTTTTTTTTCTACTTATAAAATAAATTGATCAAAGGCAATGAATGTCAATGGGAAAAATTAACTTTTGTTTTAAACGAAGCTAAAATAAGGGTATTATTTTAAATCTGCACAAACATTCATAGTTTGCAATATTTACCTGATCTGGTCTTAATCCTGGTGGTACCCACGTGTACTCCTCCAAAGCACATCCACTATCATCATCGCTTTGCGAATGTCTTTGAGGATCCACACCTCCAGGTGGTCCAAAAGGTGAACCCTTGCCCAAAAATCGATCTCCTCCACCTGGATGTTCGGGTGGCAGTTTGCCGCCCAAAGGAGACGATAAGGACGGAAGGCCTTGAGGAGGAGGTGCCGACATCTGAGTGGTTTCTGGGGACGGGTGGCTTCGACAGAGTGGTCTGAAATTAGAAAAATACCCTTAGTAAAAACTGAATACGATTAAAAGTAAGAAATATTTTATTGCTAAAAATTAAAATTAAAAAAAAAATGAATTTAACACAAAGCTATAGTAAGTTAGGAATGTCGTACCATTTAAATAAAAATAATAATAAATTTAAATGGCTTATGAATATTAGTAGTAAAGTTATTCATTAAAAATACCCATATTTATAGTACTAATAAATAACCAGAATTAAAGGATCTAACCAGACAGTAAAAGTGGGAAAGTAAAACTGATGGTTAGGATGTCACAACGAAGTTTTAGTTTCTAAAATGAAACAATAAATTGTGGTTTAGTTGTTTAAGTTTGGCTGGCTTAGTGCCAGAGAAGTAGGTATTTGTAAAATTCATATATTTTCTCTATTATAGTTTCTAAAAGGAGCTCTTCACCATTAAATAGTTAAAAATATTGCATTATATTACTAAATTACTTGATAAAACAGTAATTCTGGTTTAGGAGTCGATTTAAAATCACTTCTTATAGATTTTTGAATATAAAAATATCAGATTTGCTGAATTGATTTTAGTTTTTGAAATAACAACAATCTGCTTGTAATGACAGAGGATATAAAAAATATATGAAATATATTTTAAAATCTTGATTTCTTGCACTATAAATGGTACTTATTATAAGCAGTATAAATCACACAAGATTATAAAAATGATTAAGAAAAACGTTTTCTGAATGATTTTCTATTATGTTTTTAGTCATTACTATGCTTTCATGAAGTCCAATAATAGTCATTTTCTTTTGGCGGTCAAACCGGCTTTGGCATCTGTTTTTTATTATCTTGGTGGAACCACTCTCATCGGGAGGAAATATTGGGTAAGACAAGACAATAAACATTATTATGGAGAAATTTTCATTGTGTGTCCCGGTGATTTAGGCGATTCTATCTTACATTAAACCAGGGGTAGATTCAGCCTCTCTCTCTTTGAGGGTTGGTGATATTACAAAAATATAGTATGGCAAGTGAAAGTAAGTTATCGACTGGGGGGAAAACGTCAGCAGTTCTAAATTTGAAGCTTTTAGGGTGGTGATCGCAGAAGAAAGAGAGTTGCTAGTAACATTTATATTCCTAGGTAAGAGGCAGGGTCGCGTCTATTTTCTGAATTCAAAGCTCTTTGGGGGGGGGGGGGGGCGATCGCACGCCAACGCTAGTTGTCGACGAGAGCATTAATATTCCTAGTATAAGAGACAGTTTCGGGTCTATTTTCCTGAATTCGAAGCTTTGGGTAGGGGGAGGGTGCTCGCCCCCACCGCCCCCTTTGGTTCCGCCATTGGATTAAATTGCATGTTTTGCCTCTTTCACATTCACGACACAAAAATAAGAATTATCAAGATGATTTCGCTGCTAGCTTGTTTTAGATCAGGCGTCCTAGTCCATTTTAATTTTTATCCAAGGTCTGGAGCTCCTCTTTTATGTGGCTTTTTCGTAATCTGCTGAAATATTTCGGATCGAGATAAGGTTTTATCGAAGCTGCTTGCTTGCTCATTTCCTTTGATTTCCTGTATATTGGCATTTGTTGTTCCTTGCTTATAGTTTCAAGTCAACTTAGATTCACAGGTGTTTGACCTGAGAGATTTTAGCTTTTAGTCTCCACAATGGTTCTACTGAAGTACTGGTCGGCGCAGCTTTAAACTGATGGTATTTTTGCTTGGAAGATGGTAGGGGTGTTTCTTAGAAATTTTGCAAGCTTAAAGCCTGAGCCTGATACTTCTACTTCAATCCCCGTCTTCATCTTGGATCCATCGGTGCACCATGTGAATCATTCTCTATTTGAGAAAATTCTTCTGTGTTTACTAGATAGCATTCAGTTACTACTCCAAAATTGATGTTAAAGGCATACCTTATAAATTTTCATACGCCCAACAAAGTTTTCAGGTTTGATGTTTGGAACAACTTAAGAGCATTTGGTTTACTATTGCCTCTTTTGCCGTTGTAAGGCATGTTGGCATAACTCCAATGATTCCGATAAAGGCTAACTTTTGTATGTTTTGTAGCTTCCTTTGAGCTGCTACTTGCTGTATTTTAGGCCACCATACTAAAGAGGCCCATCTAACCATGGGTTTAATGATCGCTTTATATGATTATAAGATTAACATCGATCTCACATCTCAGTTTTTTTCAAAGATTCTATGGCATATCTAAGTTACCGTTTCGAACCCACTTCACAACATCCCCCAAACCGCTGTCCTCGCGTATTTTTGCGTTTCTTATTCTATCTCTTAAACTTGTTCCCGTGATCATTCTCAGCGTTTTCATTTCTGTGGTTCTTATAATTTGTTTTGTCTTTGTTGTTTAATTTCTTGTTTCGGCGCCGTAGGTCAGTATCGGTCTTACAGAGACCTTGTAAATTCTTGCTTTGCTTTCAACCGTCATATGTTTATTGTTCCAGATTATGTCTCTTAGTAGGCCTGATATCATGGCCGCTTTGTTGGCTTGTGTGCGTACTTCTTCCGTTAGTGCCCTGTTACTTGTTATATGTACTCCCAGGTATTTAAACTTCCCAACCTGTTCGATATGTTTGTCATCAACCATTAGTTTGCATCTTACCGGTTCTTTTGCTATTACCATTGCTTTGGTTTTCTCCACAGATATCTTCATATTATACTGTTTGGCTGTTCGATTGAGATGGAACAGCATTCTTTGTAAGTTGTCCTCGCTATCTGCTGTCTAGGCAACATCGTCTGCAAAACATATAATCTGAACGGTATTGTGTCCCATTGGGTACCCAATATTTGTGCTTTTTACCTCATTAATGATTTCGTTCATGATTACATTGAAAAGTGTTGGACTTAGGCTATCACCCTGTCTTATTCCTAAGGATAGTGGGATTTCCTCTGTTAGAGTGTTATTTGTTTTAATTACCATGGTGTTTTTGGAATTCAGTTCGTATATTGTGCGCATGATTGCTTCGTCTACTTGTTTTCTTCGCAGTAGTTCTGTTATGTGTTCCAGTTTGACTCGGTCTAACGCTTGTGTAAAGTCCACAAAATAAATGAACAGCGGTTTATCGTATTCGATAGATTTTTCAACCAGCTGTCTAATAATAAATATACCGTCGATAGTAGAGCGGTTATTCCGGAAGCCCTGCTGTTATTCGCACGCCCCTAACTTGTCTACGATCCGTGTTAACAATTTGGCTGAACTGTTCAGTAGGTTGATTCCCCTGTAGTTTTCGGGTTGTTTCTTTGATCCTCTTTTGTGGATCGGAATTGTGATGCTTTTCCGCCATTCGTTGGGTACTGACTTTGTGCAGAGTATTTTTTGAAATAGAACAGTGAGCTCTGTGACAAGGCTGGGGCCTCCATAATTTAGCATCTCATTTGTAATTTGGTCGGTACCAGGTGATTTTCTGTTTTTTAATTTCTTTATTGTCAGGTGCATCTCTGTTGCACTGATGTTAACATCTGTTCATTCTGTGGTTTCTTGTTGGTTTTCGTCTACGTTGTTTTCTATAGCTAGTGCCTGGAGTAAGTCCTTAAAATGGTTGACCCATTGTTGGCTGTCGATTGGACTTAGTTGAACGTATTCATTGATTGTTTTTTTTTGTTCCTCAGCATGTTCCATATTTCTTTTGTCCTTCATATAGGTCGTGTTCCATGTCTTTTGAATACTTTTTCCAGTATTCTTTCTTTAGTTGGGCTATTTGACTGTTGATTCTGTTTCTCATCGTTTTGTACTCTTCGAAATGGTTTGTTGTTTTGTGCTGTCGGTATTTTGTAAATGCTTGTCGTTTTTCTCTTGCTAGTATTTTCACCTCTTCTGTGAACCATGGTTTTGTATTGCTTCACTTGTTCGTGCTAACTGTTCGTGTTCCGATCGCCTCCCTGGCGCTCTCTTGTATATTTATTTTCAGTTTTTCCCAGGCTTTCTCCACTCCGTCATTTTCTAGGAATGTATTAGCTTTTATTTTCTCCGAGAGTCTCTACTGATACAATACTTTTGTGCTATCGTTAGCGAATGATTCGGTATTGTATTTAATAAAGGTATGTTTCTGTTTGTGCGTTCTGTTTATACTTTGTAGGGACCGGTATTTACATAATACTAGTCGGTGGTCGTCTTTTCCCAGGTCTGACGTAGTCAGAGTTCTGATATCGAGTATTTGGTGGAGTAACACTTTTTTTGTTCGTTATTATGTAGTCTATGGTTGATTCTTGTTCTTGGGTGTTTCCCCATGTCCGTTTATATTGCCACTTATGTGGAAAGAAGGTGTTATTTCTTCTTATCTCGTTTTGGACGTACAGTTGTATGAGTTGTTCCCCGTTGTCATTTAGTGTTACCTCATTATATCTCTGCATTACTCCCGGAATGGGTTCGTTACCTATTCTTCAGTTGAAGTATCCTAGCATAAACACTTTTTCTCTATCGGGTATGGTACTTAGAAGATCTTGCAGTTTATTGAAGAATGTTTCTCTGGCCTCTCTGGGTTTGCTGATATCTGGTACGTAGACGCTTATGATGTTCATCTTCTCTGACTGTAAGTTTAGGAGGACGTGAATGAGTCTTTCATCGACGTACTGTATGTCTCTATGTAGTGTTCCTATTTTTCATGGATGAGCAGGCCCATTCCTTCTTGGGCTCTTTCTTCCTTTTGTTTCCCACGGTATATAAATAGGTAGTTGTTGTACTTGTTGTTTCCTTTCCCTTTCTTTTTCGTCTCTGAAAGGGCGCAAATGTCTATGGAGTGCCGTTATTGCTTTTTGAAGAATCTTTTCAATCTGCATATTCTCGGTCGGTTTCCGGTCTGTTCCAGATATTTAAACTTTCTGAAAAAGCTCAGTGTTGTTCTATTTAAATCTGAAGCGTTCATGTTTCGTTTTCGCGACATTTCACTAAAACCGTGTTTTTTCTTGTTGTCTGGAGTTATTTAAAAATTTTGTTTTTGTTTAATAATTACTTACTTTTCATAATATACATATATTTCATAATATACATATATTTCAAGAACTTAAAATTTGAGATAATAAAATTAAACAATTCTGAAAAATTAGTGCTATGAAAAACTGATCAATTAATTCATTCTTACCCAAGTGTTTTTTTTGCTTGAATTTTTGATTAAAATAATAAACATTCGTTAATTTATAGCTTTAGTTATATATAATTATACCATAACGTCCAGTTCATGTTACAATTTCTAGGAAATGGCCTAATTTTATCAACTATTTTAATTTTTCGAATATTTTGCAGCAAAATGTCAAATTCAACATGTTTAAAATAAATAATTTCCAGTTTTTATATGCATCTATGAAATTGTCTTTTCTCCTTAAAACCGGCAATAAAAATGTAAATTCTACTCCTGATTGTTCCTTCATAAGCGTTGGGTGCCGACGTTTCGAACCAAGATCGCAATTTTCAAAAAATAGGCAGTTGTTTTTTGAAAATTTTATTCATTTTTACTGAATGCATATACAGAAAGAACCAAAGTGCAATATATACAGAATAACTGTTTTTTAATGGTCCTCAGGAGAAAAATATACTTTTCAACACTAACATACGTTTTAATTTAAGTCTATTTTTGAATTGTCTATAGCCTCTTTTGTAGTTTATCACTAAATTGTAACATTTACATTGGGACTTATTTAAAATTGTAGAGAGTTTATAGATAATCATCATTTCACTACTTTTAGCGTTCATATACTGCCAAAAATATCAAATATGAAATTAATTAATTTATCTTTCTGGTTGTCA
Source organism: Diaprepes abbreviatus (assembly GCA_034092305.1). Lineage (NCBI taxonomy): Eukaryota > Metazoa > Arthropoda > Insecta > Coleoptera > Curculionidae > Diaprepes > Diaprepes abbreviatus. The sequence continues at coordinate 8,369,085 of JASJET010000218.1, forward strand.
AATGAAAAAAGATCAATTAGCTTGTGTCAGTCATAATGAAAACAGGAGGCGTATTTGAAAAATAAATAAACTGTTTACGATTAAACAATTCAATAAATTGTTTTGAATATTTCTTAAACAAATATAATTGTTGACTAAGATCATAAAAACAATTTTAGATAATGTTTTGAGAGGAAAAATTGACTAAAAAATAGTTTCGAAATTATAATGATCCTTATTTTTTTTGGTGAAAACATGTATTCGATAAACTTATTAAGAACACAACCGATGTAAATAAATTAATTATTTGCTCAAATTTCAGTTTTACGAAATAAATATTTCTAACAGTAGTAAATTTCTACCTACCAGAATGCATTAATTTTAGAATATCTGAAAAAAACTTTTATGTCCAATATAAATACAAATATACTCTAAATAGTTTTCAAAATTACTAAAGATCTTGACGTGCTCAATATACATAATTTACAATTTATTAACGGCTTAATTGCCGTATTAATATAAGCAATTACCATTAAAACTAGGCATGACTAATGAGAAGTTATCATTTTTAAACAGATTATTAGGTTTTTGATTGATTTATTCCATCCGTTTTGAAAAGCGAAATTTTCTCTAGAGATTCTACAAAGTCGTAGATAAAATTGTGATTTGTATTTATTACTGGTAATATTTTGCAAACAATTTTTCTAGGGAATATAGATCTTTAGCAGTATTTCAAAATTTGTAACCCTTCAGCTAATTCTAACATTTGGCATGACAATTCAATCTTTAAAAAGTCTCTCTAGATGTATATCTTTTTCCCCCTATATTCACTTTAATATCTAACTATGAGGTTACACCAAAACACAGTTTATAGAATTAAAGTGATTTCACAAAATTTCCATAGTATAACTAAAATAATTAGTAGGTTAACTGGGTTAATTTCAGTTTCAGCTTGAAAATAATTCAAGAATACAGACCTATACTTTGAGGCATATATTGTGAAAATGGAAACGAAATTTCGTGAAAATGTTAAATTTGGAAATGTCTATTTTTAAAATATGTCTATTTGGAGTACATGTTACCAATTTTTAATGTGCTATTTTTTCCTGCTGTTACATTTATTCATTTTTTTGCTAAAATTATAAAAATCCACCATATAAACCACCCAATTAATCATTACGTGAATGGACAAACATCCAGCTTTTTACTGCACGACTTCTTGTCCTGACAACTAAGTTTAGATGAATACCTGAAACTCTGATGATAGAAGGACGATGTGTCCAGGAATTAAAACCCAAGGCCAGACTTAAGGCATCCATCAACGGCACCGACAGAATTCAACCTTTAACATACTTTTTTTTTTATTGTTTAAGAATTTGTATGGATTTGAAGACCCAATGTATTATAAATAAGTTTCTTAGACTAAAGGACCTCGACTGATGGCCTAGCGGGTTCCTATGTATATATCCCAATAAATAAAAATAATCATAAATACCCTTCTTTCACATCTCTTCTGAAAAAATGGTACTAAATACATTTTTTTTCCAAATAAATATAAACAGTTACATAATTATATTAATATTATCCAACACGGCCTATGGTGTAAAAGTAATTAATAATAACAATCATCTTTAATAGAAAAATAAAACACTCAACAATGGAAAAACATAATATAAATTAACGAATTAAATAGCACTCAAACCAAGGCGCTGTTTAGCCAGAACAGCTATTCTTACACATAACCTTAGCAAGGTGCTCATTGGTCTTAATTACTAAAAAATTAAATTACTACACAGAAAAATATAATAACTAAATAATTATTTGACATATAAAATATAATATCTAAAACAGAAAAAAACAAAATAAATACATTCAAGTATACCTACACAGTTATATGCTGCACAACATTGTATTTTTCTTCGCCTTTCTCTAAGTGCTTGTTTATTTTATTTTCCCTTGGACACCCCAGTATTACTCTTTTTATCCATTTTATATTCTTATATGCCACGTGGCCTGTTCAGTGCCATTTGTTCCTTATAATCTTCTCGATAATGTCGTTAATTTTGATCTTCCTCCTTGACTCAAATATCAAAACCATTACATGGAATTATTGAACCTTTTATTTTTGAAAATGCGCGGGGTCAGGCGACGCATGCGAATAATGACAATTATGGGAGGAGGATAACGGATTTTTTTGTCGAATCTGCGACTTTATCCATCTTTCTCATTACACATCTGGTTTTAACAGGATGGAGCCACTCCCAGATAAGGCCAGAGCTTCAATTACTTTGCTTCGAGAAGCTTTCCTTACAAGCTGATCAGTCGATTTGGGGACGTCTCGTAGCTACAGAGGTCCCTGATTTGACCCCGATGAACTTTTTTTTATGGCGCTACCTGAAAGGGAAAGTTTACTGTAACAATCCGCAAACTTTTGTGGCCTTAAAGGGAAACATTTCTCCAGAAATCTACAACATTCAACCTAGTTTATTGCAAAGTGTGGCACGCAACACGAGGCTCTGTTTCCAACAAAGTATGCAACTCGACGAAAGACATTATCTTTAAAAAATGAAATCCGCATCTGTACTCTGTTTAAAAGTATTTTTATTAAAAAGATATGTTTAGTAATTTTTTATTTCATTTTGAAAACGTAAATCTGCCGCTAGACACCCTGTAGCATCCATGTCATTATTGAAAGCATTTTTGTAGTTCATAAATGGGCTGTTCTTCTTCTTCTTCAACTACCTACCCATTTTAATGGATGTTGGAAACCACATCTTTGAGTGTTTCTCTATCTTTCGCTGCGCCTATTAATTCCCCTATTGTTTTTAGTCCAGCCCATTGCCTTATATTTCTCATCCAAGACATCTGTTTCGTGCCTACTCCTCTTCTACCTTCAATTTTGCTCTCCAGTATTAATTGCAATAGTTCATATTTTCCACCTCTCATGATATGACCAAGGTAAGCAGATTTTCGTCTTTTGATTGTTGTGAAAGGTTCTCTGTCTTTATTCATTCTTCTCAGTACTTCCTCGTTAGTAACTCTGTCAGTCCAAGGTACTTTTAAAAACTGCGTGTAAGTTCCCATTTCTACATCTTCCGCTTTATTAATTAAATCCACTTTCATAGTCTATGACTCAAGATCATACAGCTGTACAGACCACACATAACATTTTGTATAACACATGAGGAGTGAGAGCAGTATTTCTCTATTTTTTAATATTTTTTCATATTTTATAAACGCTCACCATCTCAATTCTACATCTGGTTCTTTTCTCTGAGTTCCAGGCTGTGGAGTATATATATATATATATATATATATATATATATATATATATATATATATATATATATATATATATATATATATATACTTCTCGATGAGCGTGCGTACTGTTTGGAAGAATTGAATGGTGGTGAGACTTTTTCTGAAACCAGATTGTGGCTGATAAAAATGGAATTCATTGTTTGACTTATTTGTAAATATTTTGATAAACAATTAGTACAGCGTCGATAAAAGAGTGATCGGTCAGTAGTTTTTGATGCTAGTACTGTTTCGTTCGTTAAATAAAATTATGATTAGTATCATATTGTAAAGCACCACATTATGATTATAAAATAGAATTTTGCATTAAGACTGTAGTTTCATACTTGGAAAACATCCACAAAAAAAAACAAAAAATACCAAATTTTTAAAAGATTCGGAGTATTTTCCTGTAATTATCTCTCTAATCATAATAAGGTAAATGTCACTTGAAGGCAGGGGCTAATCCAGCCTCTCTCTTTGGGGGGGCGGGGCGGTGACATCAGAGAAGTACAGTATGGCAAGCGGTCGACGGGGAGGGGGGGGGGAAGACACCATTTCTAATGTAAAAGACAGGGTCGGGTCTATTTTTCTAAATTTGAAGCCCTTGGACAGCGGGGGCTATCACAAACAAAACAAGTTGCCGACAGGGGGGGGGGAATGCGAGTGGCATGCACATTTCTAGTATAAGAGGCAAAATCGGGACTATTTTCCTGAACTCAAAACTCTTGGGGGGGGGGGGGTTATTGCAAGAAAAACGAATTGTCAACGGGGGGAGTGCCAGCAGCATATACATTCCTAAAATAAAAGGCAGAATCTGTTCTATTTTCTTGAACTCAAAGCTCTTGAGAAGGGGAAGGACGATCACAAGCATACACACTCCTCTACTCTATTCAAGAACTAGAGAGAGTAACAAAACTGTTACCGAAACCTCCAACGTACCTGCTCCAGTGCCCCAGGTAACTGACGACTGCCGTAAATCTAATTATATTTAAATATTATAAGCTTTCATAAATTTACTGCAACAATAAAATTTCTGATAGTTCAATTTAATTTCTGTCAGTGAGTAAAGTACACCTTATAGTATGTCCTTAGTGATTTATCTTGTTAGTGTTTGTTTTTATATATTATTTGAGATTAGTGAGATACCCAAAAGATATGGCTTCCACATCTCTTTTATTTCAAAATCGTTAAATCAGAGCATTTTTTCCTCAACGAAAAACTTATTATGATAAATGTTTATGATGCCTTAAGATATCAATATCTAGATAATAATGTTAAAAGCTCTGTTTAGATGTGTTCCAACATGACAGGAGTTGAAAAATCTACTATGTACCGAATACTGAAGAAGAAAAAAATGACTGGAATTGTTAGTACTCCCAAGCCACATTCGATCACAGGCAAACGAACAACCTCGTTGAAAGAAGAGATCTAAAGGGTAATAAAAGTTATACTTACATTTTATTATGGGTAGCAGATCCCAACCGTCGACAAAATTCTAACTAAAATCAATGAAGATCGGGATTTACCTGAAGTTAAAAGAACTGAGCTCTGGAAATTGCTCAGGGAACTTAATTTTTGCTAGGGAAAACCAGATAGGAAATCTGTTCTTATAGATCGTCCGGAAAATATCCGTTGGAGAAGGAAATATCCCTCTCAAGTAAAAGGTAGAATTGCTAGAAATAACACAACTTACAAAATTAGTAATTTAACTGAACTTTTGAAGAATTTTTTTGAATAAAGTTACTGCAGAAAATTGATCCCCACCGCCCCCCCCCCCTTGGATCCGCGCCTGCTTGAAGGAAGATGTGGCTTGCTGTATACACGACACCGAAAAGGTAATTTTATGATTAAAAATTAATCAATTAGGAGCCATTTTGAGAACAAACATCAACACAAAGCTAGTTCAATGCAGAATACGATAATAATCAGTATTATATTCAAAATGTTAGATTTAATCGATCGAATTAGATTGAGTTGTTTTATATTTTACAATGTCACAACATTCTCTTACCTATCACTTCTGACTATGGAACTAAACATAAGTTCAAACCAATTTAGGCGTTATCCGCTACAGTTAGAAATTTTGTGCTGTTATTAGGTGATTTCATAAAAAAATTCCAGAGTATTGTTGAGGGATCTTTTATAACTCACTGAGAAAGACCGCTGATGTTGAGCGCGATTAACAAGATTAAAATTCTTGTTCTTTATGACAACTAGCTACCGTTATTGTTCATTGAATAACACTCGGTTACAAAACCAATTTTTTTTTATAAAAACATTCTATGTAAAATTAAAATGCTAAATAATGTACGCCTCTCCGTTAAAATTAAAATCCGATATTTATGAGATGTTGCTGCCCAATTTGTAATATATTCTGTTTACTTATTCGAAACTACAATATTATTCACTAATAAATTTTAGATTCGAAAACGCTAATAGGCTTATTAATTCGTTCTTTTCTCACCATAACAGTAAATCTGTATAATGATAAATAGTATATTTGTATATCCTTGAATTTTTTAAATGGATATCTTAATTTGTTTAACCACAAGGCAATTATATTACGAAGATTTCTTTTAATATTTAAATCAGTAGGGTGTCTTTTCATCATGTCAATGTATTTCATTATTAAGGCTTACATTATATTTATATACTAATAAAAGTTACCGAATATCAGAAAATATAATTGAATCTCAATTACAGTAGGAGATATTGATTTGGTTAAATAAAAATAAGGTTGCGTAATTTAAAAGTCAACCAGAAACATAATGGCCAAAAAACAGAATTTCGGATTTTGAATTTTATTTTTTCTTATCTTAGTATGACAAGGAGAACGATAAAACTTTTTTACGACAACTTTTAATGATCTTAAAGGTGATCTTATCGATTTATGTGACTTGTGCTTTCCGAGTAACCATCATTAACGCAATTTCTTAAAATATTGTCCTGATGCTCTAATGTCAATTTTTCTACAAAGTTTTTAATCTGAATTCAACAATGCATTACACATTATAATTAAATTATATTTTGAAACTTTTTTACGATTATTGAGAAATTTTTAAAGTACGGACCTGTCCGCTCGAGTAGAGTATATAAGCCATATTCAATTGAGTCATTATCACTTTCAGTTTTATCACTTTGACATAATCATGAACATTTCAATCAAATGGAAACTAAATGTGCATTTAAAAAATACACCGTTACCATTTTCACTTCTGTTACTTTGATTACCGATAACTGACGTTAAAGGATTTGGCTTCAATACTTTGGTTTAAGAATTTTACATACTTTTTAGGTGATAATAGTAATTCCAAACAATGTAGTAGATGCTATTTATATTTAGAGAACGATGGAAATCTTTTTGAACACTTTCTGAAATCCTAATTTCTTTCGTTTAATATTCGTATAATATCATAAACTTAGCCAAACGGCTTCCGAATTCTCTACAGGGAAAATCCTAGATATCCTTAGATATCATAATGATGAAGCTAGGTGATATTCTTGTTCTCTGCAATTCCCATAATTTTCCGCTCAGTTTGAGCCGTTCCAAGTAGCATTGCCATTTACACACATCCTTCTACAGGTGTTCGCTAAGGATGAATTCCTTAATATTAAGCAGAAGATTCGCCGGTTCTACGCCGTTTGTTGATAGAATTAAATGATAGAGATCGCCCGGATGCAACTCATTCTTTATACTCCGTTACGGTAAATGTTTGGCATCCTCCTGTTATGTACTAGATCGTATATGCTGTTTCATATCCATATCGAAATTGGTCGTTCTGGATCGAGTACTCTCTGACAGTGGCGTAAATAACGATTCTGCAGACTCCGTGGTACGGGGGGGGGGGGGGGGGGAGTTCAAATGGGATATTTGATTTTTCGAAATTCGAAATATTTGTTTGTTTTTTGAATAATTTAAATTTTTATTTTTCCTTTTAATACAGACTTAAAAGATAGTAATAATTGCATTTATAATATATTATGAAGAGTAAATAAGCTAAAAGTAAATAAATTAACCTGATATATAAAAGCACCCACATACCTACATACATCCTCTCGAAAACCTATCTGTATGATTTTAAATGTTCAAAGACATAAATATATGACAGAAGATCATATTTTAGAAATCAAACCTATTACATTAACTTTCCAATGGTACCTGCTGTTTCATATCCATATCGAAATTGGTCGTTCTGGATCGAGTACTCTGTGACAGTGGCATAAATAACAACTCCGCAGATTCCGCGGTACGGGGGGGGGGGGGTTCCCTCAAGCCCTTTGATGAAAATGAATAAACACGAAGGATCAAGAAGGGTGCAAAATCGGATAGTGCAGGGGGTGCACATACTCTTAGTTATGCCACTGCTCTGTGATTATGTACTTCGAATAGTTTTTGATTTCACGAATAATTAGCCCTGACGTAAAACTGACGCCAATCTGTCGATAATTTCTTGGTTGACCTCATTTGGGTGTCGTCCTTGAAGGGGCTTCTGTCAGGTTTAAAGCTTCTCTTGATCTGGTTGCGATGAGAAGTCAGTTCATGATCCCTCAATTGCAGCGGTGTTAAGTCGTCTGCCGCGCCCATTGTAGCACAGAAGACTCTACTAGCCTGTGAAAATATGAACGTAAGGTTGTTAGCTGTTGATCCAATATCAATATTTACCAATTCTCTTCCTCCTTGGTATCTTGGTAACATTTTACGTTCAGTTGCACTATGGGGATTGTGTACGTTTCTCGGGAGTGTTGTGACTTTCCTCTGCGGACTTTCTAGGTCCATCCTGCTTTATTTAACAATCTTAAAAGAATACCTGAGTGCAGAGTATGCATAGGTGTTGAGTGACTTAAATACATCTTTACTGTTTTAAGTTGGATCGCAGTGCCTACCTCACCCGCCTTATAAACTAGTTGGTTTATTCGGTCTTCATACTTGGTTCGTCCATTCCTTGTACTTGTTTGCCGAAGTCTTTAAATGTCTATTCTGCCTCCATTGCTGCAATGGTATGACCTTTTTGCATTTCAAATCCTCCCGGTTACATCTTTTTTCTAATTGCGTTTAAAATGCGACTTTATCAAGGTCGAACAACATTCCTATATTCTCGGAGATTTCTTTTACAATTCTGAGCATTTGTTTCAGTTGATTTCGGGTGGCATCCATTAATTTAGGATATTCAGAAGATGATTTAATCTTACCATCTTTTCACCATTATTCTTAATACTGGAACCGTATATGATGGAATTTAAATGGTGTGATAGTAAGTTAAAGGCAATGCAGAACAATAATGGGCTTAATGAATCTCCTTGAAATAATCTTCTTCACATTGAGAGTGTGAGTGTCTCGATGTTGTTGCTGGAAGATATTTGCATTTGGAACCCAGTTCTCAAAGTTGACATGAGGTATTCTAAAAACAAGTATTGACAATTGACAATTGACAATTTCCATTTCAAAAATAAAAAATTCAAACACTATTTATATTCAGAAATAAAAAAAATCTACAAATCTAAATATACGTCAAAGTGCTTCAAAAGACAAGTATTGACAATTGACAACATTAACTAGTTTTTCAATAATTGTAAAATTTTTAATTTAAATACATTAATTGGCAAATGAAAAATATCAATCTCGGTAGGAACTGAATTCATTTCCCTACACATTCGAGAAATAGGACTGTTATTGCCATAATTCATTCGGTGATATATCACATCAAATAAATTGTGGGCTTTAAAAGCTCTTTGAGGAACCGATAATCCAATATTATTGAGTAGTTCAGGAGAATCAATACAAGAGTTAACAATCTTATAAAGTAGAACGAGGTCAAGATATATGCGCCTCACACACAATGGTAACAACCCCAAAGCATCGGCAGTATCGTCATATACAGACCGCTTCTGCTGCATTCCCTATTTAAAGGCAATGAAACTTAAAAACTTTCTTTGTACTCTTTCTACCTTTTCTTTGTATGTTAAATAATGAGGTGATCAAACTTGGGACGCACATTCTAAGATTGATCGAACTACAGAGCAGTATATCACTTTAAAACAGTCTACACTATTAAAATCTGTAAGCAATCTCTTCACGAAAGCTCTAATCTCATTCTTTCAGAATGTGTCGCCTTGCAAAGCCCTAGGATGCGATACCTCAGAGCATATCAAATGGAAAAGGAAAGTCTATCTAATCTGAAGTAATTCCACATTCCTAAAGAAATGAGATTGGAGGTCCTGTTTTAGTAGAATAGATCTTTTAGATCCCAGTGCTCACGTCTCCATCTCCGTACATACATACATAGATCTTCATGATGGTTTTAATCCTTAATATCAAGCATGATCGCATAATCAACTAATTTTAAAATTCATCTTTTAAATTAAAATTTAAATAACTATTTAAATGTAACATAATTGACCTTATTTACATTTCTATCCACATACGCTTGATTTCAAATGACAATTTTCTAAAAGTCTTAAAATTGCTAATTAACATTTATTAAAACTACAATTACGTCAAAGGCGTAGTGACTCATGAGGTTATCTCCCAAATTAACTTTATATCAGTAGCGCAACTAGTGCTTCTGATAACATATAAATTGGTAGTACTTTTTTCAATTTTATTACATTTTTATTATGGAATTTCTCACTGGATATTTTGTTACGAATTTTTTGAAAATTATTACTTTATTATCTTTATTTTGTTTATGCTAATTTTATGCAATTGTCTTAATCTTATTAGTCCTAACACGATGTTTTTTGGTATAAATAAATGTATATTTCTTAAGAGGCACAAATTATTAGTATCAAAGTACAAAATAATTTGTCATATTGTCCTGAAAATTTGTGCTTGAAATTTTAAATAGCTATGAAATTACTTGTAAGGTATAAGACAAAATATATGGGGTGCATGCAATAGATAATAGTAAGGAGTGTAGATTTCTTTGAGAAATCTCGCACAACAGTTGTTATCTATTACATCTCGCGCTTTTCGTTTTAAATTTTACAAATATTTTCATAGCTATTAAATATTCAGATCCGAATTTCTCAGGACAATGTGACAAATTATTTTATACTTTGTAGTCCGTCTTAAAAGCGTGGTCTATTAAAAAAAATATTTAAATAATTATTTTGAGATTTTTAGTCTTTGTTTTAAAACGATTGCAAAATATATACTGAACAAACACACAGACAAAAAGGAGAGTAATATTGCATTATCATCTAGTTCTGGGCTATGTTTAAAATTTCAAGTCTCTAGCTCATTGGGAGGTTAGTCTAAAATCGAAAAATTTGTCCTGAACAAAGTCTGATAAGAAACGAATTAATAAAAATGCAGTAAAATAACAAAATATAACATGAAGTAGCCTTGAAATATACTTTCAAGGACATAATTTTGCATTGACATCAGGTTTATATATTTGTGCTAAAATTCAGCTTGATTGGATAATTTGAAGTGAAGTTGATCTTGAAATGGCTTTGAAATATACACTCAAGGTCAGTTTCAAGGTAATCAGGTTTATACAAGTGCACCAAATTTGAGTTTGAGTAGTCAGAAGTCAAGCTGATCTTGGAATGACTTAGAAATATACGTTCAAAGTTTGTTCCAAGATCATAATATTGCTTTGCCATCCAGTCTGAGCAGACAGACAAGAAAGCGAGTTAATAAAAACATAGTAACTTCGGTCTCAGTTTTGGGCGAAACCGAAACTTATCTTAAGGCTAATTTTTCATGATTTTATATCATCCTAACTTAGTTTCGGAGATCTTTTAAGGAAATATTTAGAGTTAATTTATTTATTTATTTATTTATTTATTTATTTATTTATCAATTTGTTTACATAACCATTAAAATTATTACATCCACACAGTAATCCTACAATATCACAATAAACAATATTGCACCTAGATGCTGCAGCACCTGTATGTGCAAAAAAAAACAAAACAAATCATATCTTAAAATTACAGTGAAAGTTAAACATGGAAACACTTAATCAAGTAAAAAAAGTAAACAAAAAAATCAACATGAGTACAGTAAATAGTAAATAGATCCACACCAATACACAATTTAATTCTGACGTATCACTTTTTCAAATAAACTACTATTATTTAAAATAAACTCTTTACTTATTTTATTAAAGGTTTTTAGTTTGTCTATTTGACGGATTCCGGCTGGGAGAATATTGTAACATTTAGGAGCCAAATAATCAATAAATCTAAGATTCATCGTTTTTTTGTTCTCTGGCAATATTAAAAGTTTGTTCATATTTGCTCGAGTCGAGTAGCAATGATTTGTAAAATTCTTAAAATGCTTTGATTTGTGACAATATGAACATATTAACTGTATGTACAAACACTTTATACTACATATATCCTGACTATACAACAGACATGATGGATAGGTCTTGTTTCGCCTATATATAATTTTAATAATATATTTTTGTATAATATTTAATGGTCCCATATTACACTCATAAGCACCACCCCATACGATCAGACCATATCTTAAAAGCGATTCAACCAACGATTTATAAATTATTTCAAGTAGTTTGGTACTTAAGAATTCTCTCATTATGTAAAACTTACTAATTAATTTACGGATTTTATTTGCTAGATAACTAATGTGTTCATTCCATTTTAAGAACTGATCAATGATAATACCTAAATATTTGGTCTTAGTGACAGGAAGTATTTCTAACTTTGGATTGTCATTTATTATTAAGCTCTGAAAATCTGGCCTACCAGCTCGTGTCAAAGAGAATGCCATATAATTAGTTTTCCCTATATTGAGGGACAACTTTAGGGAGTCCAAGCAGTTTTTTACAATTTTAAAATCATTAATGGCAGTTGATCTTACCTCCTCCCAAGTATTTCCCGAAAATAAGATGGCCGTGTCATCGGCATAAGACAGTATTCTACCCCCAATATTAAGACTAAGTAATGAATTCATATAAGAAATAAATAGGACTGGACCCAAAATTGTCCCCTGTGGCACACCCATCAATATTTTTCGTGGTAAACTAATACTCCCATTGACCCTCACAAACTGATCCCTATTTGATAGGTAATTATTAAAAAGTTCCAGCCCTACACCCCGGACTCCATGGCATTCTAAAACGTTAAGGAGATTATAATGAGGAACAGTGTCAAAAGCCTTTGCTAAGTCAATAAATATAGCCATAACCTTCCTACCATTATTAAGGTTATCCGTGATATGCGAAGTAAGAGAGTACATTGCATCGGTAGTACTCAATCCCTCTAGAAACCCATACTGATTTTCAGAAATAATTTTATTTTCTTTCAAAAAACTGACAAGTCTCTTCTTCAGACACTTTTCAAATATCTTTGCAAAGTTATTAATTAAACTAATTGGACGGTAATTTTCTATTTTGTTCTTTGGACCGGATTTATGTATTGGGCATATTATTGTTTGTTTAAAGTGTGAAGGTGTTTGGCCCGTTTCAAATATAAGATTGATGATATGAGTCAAAGGTTTAACTATCTCCAAGTGTACAAATTTTATTAAACTCGCTCGAATCCCATCTTTACCCGGAGCTCCATTATTTTTGAGAGAATTTATTTGGACTATAATCTCATTCTCGGTCACAGGTTGTAAGTACATAGAATTTTTATTCGCTGTAGGAAGTGCAAAAGCAGTTACTGGATTATTAATTTTTTTTTCCATTTCAGAACCAACATTGATAAAATAATTATTGCAGAAATTAGCCATTGAAGTGTCATTATCAAAATTTTGGTTTTTACTGTCTACTATTGCTAATTTAGAATTTACTCTTTCTTTAGCAGCGTTTGAGGCACGTTCTATAATTTTATAAATTTCTTTGATATTACGATTATTATTTTGAATTTGTTTTTTGTAGTAATCAAATTTTTGTTTTTTAATAAGTTTATTTAAATTATTTCTATAATTTTTGTATTCGTTTTCTAACTCAATATTGTGATTTCTTAATAGTTGTTTTTTTAATTTGTCCCTATGTTTAATTGAAATAATCAGACCAGTTGTGATCCATTCTTTTATTTTTTTGTGTCTCGGTTTAGTTACGTATTTTGTGGTGCAATCTTGTATAATTTCTGTAAAAGTGTTCATAAAGATGTTAGTTGCAACTTCAGTATCGTGCGAGTCGAACACTTTTCGCCAATCTTCGCCCGTCAGTCTGTCCTTTAGCTTTTTATAATTTAAAAATTCACAAGATTTTTCTGTATCCCTTACCGATATGAGTGTTTTATTACTTATATTTAACATAACTGGAAGGTGATCTGTTATATCAGTATCCAATCGGAAAGAATCTAAGTTGAAATTGTTTAGTTTCAATTTCTTTCTTACAAAAATATGATCAAGACATGATATATTTCGCGTAGGTGAGGTAATATAAGCTACAAAACCATATCTCCCCATTAATGAGAGGTATTCATTAACAAAATTCGAGTGATTATCTCTAATATTAATATTTACATCCCCTGTAAAAACCTCGATATCATCTAACAGGCTATTTTCAAAATATTCTTTAAGATCATCATTAAACACATTTTCACCGATTGTGGGTGACTTATACACTGCCGAAATGCCAATATCTATATCCTTAATTTTAAGCTTGATTCTACTTATTTTTACTTCAGTGCTTTTTAATTTGATGTGAGTAACTTGTGCATTTAGATCTGTTTTAATGAATAATATAACTCCATCATTTCTGTTAACAATTCCGTCATTATAGTAAGTCGTGTAACCTGGGATGTTATATGTATCTATAGAAGTCATTTTAAAAGATTCACTCAATACAAAAATGTCACAATAAAATAAATTAAACTGCTCTATAAACAACAAAAGATTGTCAAAATTTCTATTTATGCTTCTTATATTTAAATGAACTAAATTAAATGTCTTATCCCTTACTACAATATTCTCCCTTAATATATTTTCGTCTACCAGCATATCGTCGATATCTCCATCCAGCGACTGTAGTTGTTCAAGTATTAACTCCTCCGGGGGTTGGAATCTAAATGTGATATATTAATGTGTGTATAATTTGTTAAATCAAAGACTCGACACGCTGATAGACTTTTCCCCATTAACTCCTTATAAGCCAGTCTCTTACAATCTACTTTCAGTTCCCCACTATACGATGCAATTTTGAATATAAAGTTTGGGAGCATAATTGATTGGTAAAACCTATACTGGAATCCCATTACCTGATAGCATCTGTGGATCCTAATTACCATAATCTATTTTACTTTTTAAAATTCCCAACAAATATTGATACGATGGGCACTCTGCATTGTTGGCTTCGTGGTCTATATTATGTTGGAGGTTATATTTTTTATTGGCCTTAATGCAATTGCTGCATCTTTTCTGCACTTTTAAACACTGTTGAATGTTATGATTTTCACTACAATATTCACAAACGGTTTCCTTTGTGCAATTACTATTTTTATGATAATGTTCCTGACATTTGAAACAGCGTTGTATATTCAAGTCCTCATACACAGGATATCGTTCCCATTGCATGTATATTTTTTTCCTGTCCATCAACTGATGAAACATTCTAGGAGAACATTCACCAAAAATTGTTTTTAAACCATTTTTATTGTTTTCTTTTATGTAAGTTATTTTCAGCTCTTCCTTTTCAAATAGGAAGTTATTCTGTTCCCGCAAACAAAGTTCAATCTGCTCTATCGTTAGTTCCCCCTTGTATCCTACGATTTTAAACCTCGGCAGCCTCATTTTAGTGATTTGTATATCGTATCCCTCAAGTTTATCCATTGCATCCATCTTCAATTTTTCAACATCACTCTTACTGAGACATTTCACGATAAGACCACCGTCTTTCATTCCACGTGTGTTTTTAATACCTATTTTTAGCTCTGTAGGTCTGATGTTATTTTGAAGATGTTTTTTAGTTATTTCAACATTCTGGGGCCTTTTGGGTTTTATTATCAAACTTGGAATGTTTTCTCTGTTTCTTGGTTCATTTTGCAGTACTTGTGCAAAAGTTAATACGTTTTCTTGTGCTTTCTTTCTTTTATTTTCTTCTACATCTGTCTCAAGTTCTTCTATTTTCTGTCTTAATAAGTTAATAATTTCCTCCTTGCTGTTGATAATGGCCTTTTTATCATCAATAGTCTGCTGAAGCATCGAGAAAGTACTGAACTGTAAACATTTTTGACAGTAAAATTTTAATGTTCTTCCTCCCTTAAGTTCCAGAACCTTAATTTCTGATGGGGATATTTTACCACATTTTACGCAATTAGACTTACTGCATCCATCGCAGGCAAACAATTTTAAATTTATAGTCTCTTTTTTGCTACATACATCACATTCCATTTTTCATCACAAGCAGGGAAATCGGGCAGCTCGACTTGGCAGCGTCGCTGCAATTTGACCTCGATTGTTGCTATTCAAATATCAATGTAACGAATAAATCGTTGTAATTTGATAATTATTTATCCTTTAAAACTACAGTAAAGCAGTCACCTTTATTTGTAGCTCTTCCCTAGATGTTACTTAGCATCACTCAACGATTTTTCACTTTTAAAACACCAAAAATTTTCACTATTTGGTACGTTTCCACGAAAAAACAAAACACACAATCTCACAGTGTTGCCACTAATCAATATATATCCCACTAATCAATATATATCAATTACTTAACATGTTAGATAAAATGACTCCAGTTATGTATCAATATTATTTATTTGTTTCACATTAATTAAAAAAATTTAAATAATGTATTCGTGTAATAGCCGAGCATTTTCGAATACAAACCG
This sequence comes from Diaprepes abbreviatus, assembly GCA_034092305.1. Lineage (NCBI taxonomy): Eukaryota > Metazoa > Arthropoda > Insecta > Coleoptera > Curculionidae > Diaprepes > Diaprepes abbreviatus. Next base: position 8,385,123 of record JASJET010000218.1, read on the forward strand.
AGACATCACGATTATAGGTCAACCAGGGTTCAAGCTCCGGTCGGTTTGTGACTGAAATTCTTATTTTGGATCGAAAGACAAATCTCTGGCCGAATACTAATTATAATCAAAATCATTTCATTATTATCTTCTTCTTCTTCTTCAAGTGCCATATCAGGTCCCCCTGACGTTGGCAATTACATTGGCAAGTCTTTCACGGTCCTGCGCCAGCTGGAACAGTTCCCCCGCGCTACTTATATCTGTCCATTCACGAATATTCCTCAACCAGGAAGCCTGTCTCCTTCCTACCCCTCTCCGTTCCTCTACTTTACCCATCATGATGAGCTGAAGAATTCTATATCGCTCCCCTCTGAATATATTTCCAAGATATGAAATTTTTCTACACTTCACAGTGTTTAATAGTAAACGAGTTGTGTCGGCCCTATTGAGTACCATTTCGTTGGTCTGCCTAGCTGTCCAAGGTATTCTCAACATTCGTCGGTGTAACCACATTTCGAGAGCCTCCAACCGATTAATCGTGGCAGCCTTAATTGTCCAGATCTCTGCCCCATATAGTAACACCGGCCAGACGTATGATCTAATCATTCTCTGTCGTAGTTTTAGGTTGAGGTTATCATTGCAGAAAAGTGGTTTCATTTTTTGAAAAGTTGTTCTAGCAATCTCTATTCTACACCTTATCTCTTTATCTGGGTTTAGATTTTCGGTGATATAACATCCAAGATATTTAAAATGAGTCACCCTGTCTATACTTTTTCCTTCTATTATTCTATTATTATCTACTAGAGGACAATTGAAAAAGGAAAATTGGGAAGCTCTATATGAAATAAAAATTCTTATACAGCGTTGCTTAGACATGAATCAAGATCTGTACCTTTGCTTTATCCACTACAATAAAGCCTTTGACAAAGTTCGTCACGACCAACTTATTAAAGAACGTTAGAATCGTCAGTAATAAAGTATGAATATCTAGGCCAAAACGCAGTCACAAATATAGATGGTAACAGTACAGACTGAATAGAAATAGAGAGGCAGACAGGGGTGTGTGCTGCACTATTTTATATATACTCAAACAGTATCATTAAAAGATATTATAAGATCTTCAGGTGCTACAGTATTGACAGCAACCAGCCTAGAAGAATTATAGGCTGTAGTTAATAAGGTAGTGATAGCTAGTGAAGAATATGACATATTTTTAAATAGAGGAAAAATATATATCAAACATTAATAAAATGAACAACTGCTTAGAAGGAATTAAACAGCGAATACAGAAAGCGAACATAAGTTTTATGGAAATGAGAGGGGTTTTCTGTGAAAGTGATATATGTCTGGAATTAAAAATAAGATTAGTAAGATGCTATATAATGTGTGTCGTGTATTACAGAATGGAGATATTGACTTTAGAAATAATTGATATAAAAACATTCTAAATATTTGAATTACGGATGTATAGAAGAATACTTAAAATATTAGAAGTAGACAGAATAACGAATGTAGGAAAAACAAAATTATAATCATCATAAAGAAAAGATAGCCACAATATTTGGGATATATCTCGAGAGGAGAAAAGTATCGAATGCTTCAACTTATAGTTCAAGGAAAGATCCAGGGAAGAATTATTGGAAGGCGATGTCACTACGGGTTGAAAAATTTGTGAGATTGGTATCATTGTACTACGAATAAACTGTTTAGTTCCGCTGATTCAAAGATGCGAATAGAGATATGACTGTCAACTTTAACGATGGCATTTAAAGAAGCAAAAATTGAAGAATAATCAAAAATTGCTAATATGAACTAACAATTTTTCGATAAGAAATATATTTTGTTCAATTGTCGCAGCTACACATACTAGAGTAGGTTTGTTTAAAATTGTCTAAAATGATTTTTTCCGTTCATATTTCTTTATCTTAATAGATACGAAGTTAAATATTTGTTCCGGCATTAATTTAATATTATTAAGTTTGCAAAAATTTGAGAAAATTAGTGATCTGCCTTGTGAAAAAAATTACGTCATTATTATTGCTTGTAACAGGTTTAATGTAAGCACGTTTTCTCTACTTCATAGAGAATTTTAGTAAGAGTAAGATGTGCCGAATTTTGGTTCAAATTTAGGATTTTTTAAATGCGTAATCTGTCATTACAAGCCAACAATAATTTATATGTGGTTAAAATATTGACTAAAATGTGGTTGTCGGACTTGCATTGTCTTTATTTTTATTTATTTTTACGACGTTTCGATTAGGTTGTATTTCTAATCGTTATCAAGTATAAATTGAATGTTTTGTCTTAAGACTAGGAGCTTATATAGGGACTGTGTCCATTGAGGCGCAAAGTTTCGCTTCACTGTACGCACCTCAATGATTTGATGTTACAAAGTAGTGGTTGCCAAAGATTAGGTATCTCAACATTCGGTTTACTGAAGATTTCATTATTGTTTTTAATGTATGCTGCTTCTATAAATTTTCTTTTTTTCATATTGGTTTCCATATATATTGCCGCAGCCTCAGACCATTTTATATGGTGTTGTTTATACCAGGAGTGTTCTGCAACACCTGATCTCGACGTTACCCCTTTTTGTGTATGAGCTTTATGTTCCTTAATTCTGACTTCTAATGGTCGTTTGGTTTCTTTAATATACATTTCACCACACTTACATGGAACTTTGTAAACACATTCTTTCTTATTGGTAGTTTTAGGTTTTGTTTTTGTTAAATTAGCTCTAAGTGTATTTCCTGATTTAAAGACTGTTTTTATATTATAACTACTGGCAAATCGTCTTATTTTCTACGACGTTCCCTTAATGTACGGAATTCTGAAGAAGGAATGTGTATCTTGCTGTCCAGTGTTCATTGTTCTAAAATTATTTATAACATCGTCAATTCTGTTGTAAATCGGATTTAATATTTGCTACCTCTTTTTCCAATGATTCGGCATTATTGCATATAGATATAGCGCGATTATAGAGGTTGTGTATAATTTCTCGTTTTGTTACAACAGAATGATTAGAACTATGATTAAGATATTGTCCAGTATGTGTTGGCTTTCTGTATACTGAAGTTTTAATAGTTTCTTTTGAACGGTTCACCATGACATCTAGGAAGGGCAATATATCATTTACCTCTTTTTCCATGGTAAACTTAATTGTAGGTCGAATGGTATTTAGATGTTTCAGGAAATCATTAAGTTCTTGATCATTGCCCTTCCATATGATGAAAGTATCATCGACATATCTCAACCAGACTTTCGGTTTTACTGTTGCCGTTTCTATGGCATGAGTTTCGAACCATTCCATATATATATTGACTTGAGAGAGTGAAGACCCATCGGAGGCCCCTCGTTTTGAGCGTAGAACTTGTCCTTTACTTGAAAGTAAGCACTACGCAGGCAACACTCCAAAAGATCCATCACCCCGTCCAGTGGTAACGTGGTTCGATCTGATAAATAGTATCATTTAAAAATCTAGTTTTGATTATATCTAGTGATTCCCCTAATGGTATATTAGTATACAGACTTTCCACATCAAAGCTGATTAGTCTGTTGTCTGGCTCTAGATTAATGCTACTAATAATGTTCACGAAATGTGTAGAATTTTTAACATATGTGTTTGTCTTACCTTCTAAAGGTTGTATGATTTTTAAGAGAAACTTCGCCAGTGCATTTGTTGGGGATCCTCTGGAGCTGGTTATTGGCCTCAATGGTATGTTTGTTTTATGCATTTTTGGTAGTCCGTAAAGATGTGGTGGCTTACTGTAGAGTGGTGTGAGCGCCGATTGTAGGTTGTCAGGTATATTGTCTTGGTATTTTCTTAGTGTTCTGTAGATTTGTGACTCTATAGATTTAGTGGGGTCACGAGCTAATTGTCTATATTTTCCTTTTTCCAGGATATCTCCAATTTTTTGGTCGTACGTTACGATGTCCATTATCACCATTGCATTTCCCTTGTCCGCTGGTAAAATCTTTATGGATTCATCCTTATGAATTTCTTTTAAGGCTGATGCTTCTAGTTTGGAGAGATTTTGAACTGGATTTCTCTTGTATTCCAAAGTTAATTTTATTTTCCACCTAAACTTGTCGGAATGGTTTTTGTCGACCTATTTAGATTCTACAGAGCTTATGATATCTAAAACGGGCATGCTTTTCGGCGTTACTGCGAAATTAAGCCCATTGCTTAGTAGTTGTTCTTCTGCTGTTGAAAGTATTCTTGAAGATAAGTTTATGATGGTTTTTCTTGAAGTTGCTTCAGGTAGAGTCGGTTGTTGATGTGATTTTAGTTTTTCTAGTTTATTTCGGTTTCGCCATATTTTCTTTCAATTTGTTGCATATATTATCTATTTTATTGAAAATTTGTTGATGATCATCTGACAAAGTTTCGGCTTTGATTTCTTCGTAGCGTTGTGTAGCTTCATCCAGAAGAATGGCTTTTCGCCGTCGGTGATAATTTATTTGTGTTCTTATTAGCGTTGTCCAGAATACGGTGTGCTCTATCACCTGGTATTGGTGATTTCAATCTGAAACCAATAGGCATGACGTTGCTGTGTCGTGCTTGTAGTAAAAATGAAGAGTGGGCTTCCTTCTTGGCAAGTTTGATCCTAACTTTCTCGTAGGCTTTGGTTTTGTCGCTGATACTGGGTCCGTACCGGGTTTCCAACGTTTGTTTGAAGGTTGTAGACAATGTTGAAGATTGACCAAAAATGGGGTTATCGGACTTGCATTGTCTTTATTTTTATTTATTTTTAGGACGTTTTGATTAGGTTGTATCTCTAGTCGTTATCAAGTATAAACTGAATGTTTGGTCTTAAGACTACGAGCTTATATAGGGACTGAGTCCATTGAAGCTTCGCTTCACTGTACACACCTCAATGATTTGATGTTACAAAGTAGTGGTTGCCAAAGATTAGATATCTCAACACTCGGTTTACTGAAGATTCCTCTAAATAAATAAAAATAAAGACAATGCAAGTCCGACAACCACATTTTGGTCAATCTTCAATATTGTCTACAACCTGGTTAAAATATGTCAATAAATCAATAAATTTATTTTAATTACAAGTACTTACTTGGTAAATTAGTTGTAAGCGTGCTTTAGAGGCTTGAGACATCGGACATTTTTAAAGCCAGTCTCATGAAAGCTACGCCACTGTTTTAAATGAAAATTTCTAATGTGAATTAACTCTAAAAATGAGGTCCTTAATCATAACATTGTATCATTATGACTTTAAGAGTTTTAACAGGAAAAGTGAAGTTTACTTGCTTATATATTACGATGTGATGTTACTTAAAAACAATATTATCATTGATTTTAATTGATTGTTAAAATAGGGCTCCTCGATAAACAAATATATTTAAATTATTAGAATAGTAAGCAATGGATCGAATACGAAAAAAACTGCAAAAATATTCCAAGTTGGAGCAAAGACTTATACTTTTCCTAGTGATTTTAACTATAGTTAGTTTTGTGCTGTTGATTTGTTTGTTAGTAAATAGAAACGGTAAGTTTGATGGTTGACTATAGATTTATTAATGATTTGGGTCAATTTTGGAAGTATATACATTCTGCTGTAAAATATATTTAAAGCTACTAAAAATTGCAAAAAAAAATTGATAAAACTGCAGAAAAAAGTCGAGTAAGAGACGAATTAATTTTTAACCGACTTCTAAAAGAATTTGGTTTTACAGTCGACCTCTCAAGTCGGCGCCAAATTATTACTAAATGAGATTAATACCTACTCACATGATATACATACAAGCTAAGGTAAGCAAGCCGTTAAAAATTAAATATATTTCAATTTTTTTATGTTAATTCCATTTTGTCAGGTATTGATTTGGTGCCGACTTCAAAAATTTCGATTTTATATAAAAATTTAGATTGCTTATTTAGAAGTCAGTTCAACTATTTTATAAAAATTTCATTTTAAATTTATTTTCTAAATCAAATAATAAATAATATCAATATAAAAAAACAGTACAATTATACGACTTAGTGTAGAACAGGTCTACGGGGATATTACACTAACAAAAAAGCCTAATAGTCTATCGCTGCGGTGGTGTGGGGCAAAGTACTCCGTCTGTTAACTATGAGGAACACTATAAAACTTCATTCTGAGAAAGTACATAGAGACCTTGTATTATTATTTGAAAATACTCAAATTTTCTAATAAAAAAAATCATAATATAAAAATAAATCGCATTTAAAATTCCACCTTTTTAATTGATGACAAACTATTTTTGATATTTGAATATTAAATTAAAAACAATTCAAAAACTTATATTTCTGTGTGCCTTCCATTGCGTTCAATACAAAGAATTGTTCTTCTTGTTAGATCTTTAATGGAGTTTTCGATATTAAGGGGCCTTATTTCTAAAATACAGTTTCGAATAACCTTTCCCAAATGATTAACAGCAAGGAAAGGTCATTGCTAATTGATTTTTTTGAAACTGCACTTAAATAACAAAAGACTATTTTAATTTTTTTAATAACATAGCTTCATAACAAATTTTAATAATGGAGTTTTAAATTAAATCGTTGAAACTAGATAAACTTTACGTAAAGTTAAATAAAAATTTATTTTCCACGTAATGCAGCATACTGATGAGACTGTGTACTTGTTTGTCTTAATTATAATGTGCATTACTTTTAGACACAAACTATCTTTTAAAAAATAGTTATTTTATGAAGTTTCCTTATACTGGGTCAAAACAAATAAACTTTGCATAACATGTGACCAAATTTTAATAGCCCTCTTTGGATTTTGCAAAAAAACATACATTTAACATGGCACTACTTTAAACCAAATGTCTGGGATGAAGCATTGTCAAAACTAAGAAGTTTTATGTATATTGCGTTGAGTCTCATATTGCAATAGTGGTGCCATTTACAAAAAATGGACAAAAAAACTAAATTATTTTATATATACATACATATGCATATGGGCTAAAAATTGCATTTAGAAAAACTTTTTCTAGTAATTTTTTTCGATATTTTGACATATAACTCCCCATTTTTGATTTTTTTTTGTAAAAAAATTAAAATTTAACAGATAATACTACTAAAAAAATACCAACCTCCTGGAAAGAAAGTATGATAATACCAATACTTAAGAAGGGCGATAAAACGTGCTGCTCAAATTATAGGGGTATATCTCTTATTAACACATTATATAAAGTCTTCTCTCTAATGATCTTAGAACGATTGACTGCGTGTGTGGAGTATCAAATAGGAGATTGTGTGTGGATTTAGAAAAAACCGCTCAATTGTAGATCAGATATTCACGATTAGGCAATTAATGGAGAAATGTTGGGAATACAACAAAACATTGCACCAGCTATTTATAGATTTTAAACAAGCAAACGATAGCATCATAAGAGTGGATTTGTGGAATGCCATTGCAGAACTGGGCATACCGAAGAAGCTAATTAACTTCACCAAAACATGTGTGGAGGGATCTACAAGTGCAGTAAGACTTGAAGGAAGATTGTCAACCTTCTTTACAATCAACAGTGGTCTTAAACAAGGCGATGCGCTATCTCCATTCCTCTTTAACGTTACCTTGGAGAGCATCGTGCGAAAAACCAACACAAAAACGCTCCTCTTTAGAAATCAAGGTCCGCGCATCATATTGGCGTTCGCTGACGATATCGATCTTGTAGGTAATACAACTACCAGTGTCAAGGAAGAGTTCTTCAAACTGGAAAAGGCCGCAAAGAAAGTTGGCCTACGAATCAACGAAGAAAAAACAAAATATATGGTTACAACAAGAACGGAACGGCGAGACAGAAAGGACAGAACGTGACTATGGACCACTACAATTTTGAAAGGGTCCATCAGTTTAAATATTTGGGAGCTACGATCACCTCTGACAACATTACACAAGAGATTAATAACAGAATACAAGGAGGCAACCGCTGCTGGTATGGGCTGTAAAATCGAAAAATATATCCCGCCGCACGAAAATAAGAATATATCAAGTAGTTATAAGACCGGTAATGGCATATGCATGTGAAACATGGACGTTGACAAAACAAAATGAGAATAGACTGAAAATCGAAGAAAGAAAAATGCTTAGAGGGATATACGGACTGGTCAGGGACAACATCACACAGCAATATAGAACAAGAACAAACAAGGAATTGGAGGAACTATACAACCAGCCAGATATAGTGAAAATAATAAAAGCAGAAAGATTAAGATGGGCCGGCCATGTTATGAGACAAGATCAACGTATCGTCAAGTTGGTATGGGGACAGAACCCAGAAGGAAAGCGGTCGCTAGGAAGACCAAGGATGAGGTGGAGAGATAACATTGCAGCAGACTTACAAATTCTAAACGTCGAATTTTCATCTCGATTGAAGCAGAAATTGATGCCAAAGTCAAATTTCGAATAAAGCTATTAATAAAAAAAATTCCATATGACCCAGACTTTGCTGGTCACACTGTATATTACAGTATGCCTACTGAGGAGATCTCGTTTACAAATGCGCTAAGTACACCACCTCGGAGGTGGTGTGCATATTATATAGAATACGACTTCTCCATCTTTTGGAATCGCGATATCTCAGGAACGGTAATTCGTAGGAAAAAAACTATTGAAACAATTTTTGTAGAGAATTGTATGACTTACAATTTTTATTTAATCTATCTTTATGATAACTCATACCGTTTACGAGAAAAATACGGAAAGCAGACGTATCATTAGTGGAGACTTTTGATATTTTATTTTTAATAGTGTATTTAATACCTATACCAATTTTCAGCTCTAAGCGAATTTTTGCGACTTTTTTTGTCTATTTTGACTGACTAATTAATAATAATTTTTTTGTCTGGGAAAACTAATATTATTTGAGGTAATTGCAACAAAATGAATTTTAACTTTTACATTCTCTAATAATTTATGGTATAGATGGGGTCTTTGCTTAACTCATAAGCACAAATCTTTACATAAAAATCTAGCATGATAATACTTTTTTTATAGTCAAATCTAATTTTATCAGGAGATTTAGGTAATAAATCCTAAAAATTAGGTACCTTTAGTAGGTTCGCAGCTTGCGCCAGTTCAGCAAAGTTCAAACGATATCTAATATTTATATTCTAGTAAACAGTTTATAGTTTATTATGCCAATTTTATATTAATTATTCAACACATTCGATACGGCAAAAGTAAAATTTTAAATCTCGAAACGATGCTTTTTACCTAAAAATATTATTTTTTATAAAAGTCGAAATGCCGTCCAACTAAATATTTTAATAATAAATAATTAATCAAAGATGAATATTATTTAGAAACACCAAAGGGATATACAAAAATAATGAGAAATTTAAATAAAATTCGAATTAATATTAATGATGGAATTATGCTTACTAATAATTCTTTCAAAAAATAATTTAATATGGTGGTTATTATCGAAAAATAATTCAGCGATTATTTAAATATGGAGGATGACGATAATAACTTTAAGTAGCTTATAAGCTTAGTAAGTTGAAATTAATGATACTCATTTTTTTTAAATTAAGGATTTTCCGAAAGATCGAATCTGAAATATGTCATCCCACTCAAAAAAAATTAAGTTCTTTACCACCATACAACTGAATTAAATTCACAATTTCTCGAGTTTATGCAGTTTCACTTTCCAAAAAAAATGGCCTAGCAAAGAAATTTATGTTTCAAATATTATTCGTGTTTAATATTGATAATCAGACAAAGATATTCTAAAATAAGTATACAAATTAAAATTTAACACTAACAATATCACTTTATTTCAGGCGATCGGGTATGTTATAATTCAGAATGTATAAATGGAGCATACCATGTTCTAAATACAGTAGATCAAACAATAGATCCATGTGAAGATTTCTACAAATTCTCTTGCGGAAACTTCCTAAAAGAAGCCATTGCTAAAGACCAAATATCTCCACTAAAAGTATTAGATGACATGAAAAAGAACGGCCTCAAACAAATTGTTATTGAAAAGTTAGAAAATGAGAAAAATTTGACAAAAAGTTTTAGAGATCAAAGGAAGGTATAAATATATAAAAATTTATAAAACTATGTAATATTACTCGTCAATCTCATATTCGGTAACTTATTTGTTTTTTTATTTTTGTGATTATATTCTAGTTTAGGAAGGAACAAATCTAGACAACCGGCGTCAACATTCCAGCGGACAGGGCTGAAGGGCTCTTTTCCTTTTAATATTTACGCACATCAAATCTATTAAAAATTTTACTGCTGTAAAACCTAACCAGCTGATAGTATAGTTTAAAAGGTGTATATTTTTACGTCAAAATTTGACAAATGCACCATACTAGTGGCATTTTTTTAGCAATTGTAACAGGATCGGAATGGCCCATTCTACTATTTTCTTTTTCCGGTATTTAACAAGAAATTTGTCGAATGGTTTATAATCAGTATAGATATATCGATAATTTTATAGCTCATTTGTATAGGGTTATTTAATGAGGAGTTTAAATGCTTCTAACGAGTTGAAGTGAAATTTTTAATATGAAATGAGAGATTTTAATAGCGGATTAAAATAATCAACAAAAACCTAATTGAACATCAAGTAAAACCGATGTGACCAAAAATACTAACCATTTAATTCATTGCCTGACCAGATTCTAGCCTGTTTTTTACTACTACTTAACCGCTGCTTCTCCAGCATATATATAAGAAAAAGGAACAACGAGTAATTCATATTTTTATTGAACAAGTTATAAAATATTTAATTAATATATATCTACATTTTATAAGGTTTGAAAACCACTAATTCAGTTTACATGCGTTTCTTTTTCATTTATTACTTTAGTGGTTTTTCTGCTCTCAGACTATTTTATCTGTAATTTAGATATTTTACTGCAGATGATGAAAATTTGTGCTTTCAAACATGTACAGTACTTTGTTAGAACTGAACTAGAGCTTTTTAACACACTAGTGGAGTAGATTGAGTTTCATTTCCCCTTTTATAATATTACTGTACTGAGAGATGTACTACTGCCAAAAATAATTTACTTTACATATTAGTACATTCGTTAATAAACATTATTTTTAATGTGTTGCTTTCAGCTAGTAATTTTCACATTGCAAAAACTTATTATTCTAAAAATTTCAGATATACTCTTTTTAATATTGGGATTATTTGGGTGATGCTTGAAGGTACAAGTATGAGTGCTTGTGTGTATGTTTACTTTTATAATTGAACCTATGAAGTTGTAATGTTTCACCTATGAAATTTATGACAATAAATTATTTATTTATTTTATAAAAAAGAAAGGTCCAGTTAGAAAACCTAAATAAATCCTATAAAAACAAGAACTATAATGCATTTTTATTACAATGTAATAACAATAGTCTAAAACCTACAGGATATCCAGGGTTTCAAGTAACATACACTAAACACTATATAATAAGAATATCACAACGTTGTTGACAAAGTCCATAAATTGTGTTTAATAATATTCTATAGCCGTTATTATAGAACGACAAAATAAAGACACCGCTAGTCTGAGGTGAGGTTATGAATTAAAATTCTTCTCAAAGAAAATAGCTGTTTTTTGTGTTTCTACTTTGTTACGGCCCTGTGAGGCAATTTTATCTCTTTCAATATTATGGACAAAAATAAGGATAGAAAACCACTAAATGTTTTAGTATTTTATGACTCCTACTGCATCTGGAGTGTGTAAGCGGGTTAACCTTCATATTTTTATAAAAATATAAACGGGATATTTTGTAGAATTATTAAATTTTAGATAACAAAACATGTTGAAAATTATAAAACAAATTTAAATGTTGGTTTAATTGTAGAAATAACTTATTTTTCTGTACTTCGAGAGGAAGACAGCAAATCGAATTGAACAAACCTAGTTATATTTATGAGGAACATTTTTTTATGTATGGCAACTAAAAACCTTTATAATTACTAAATTTTTAAAGATATACACCGTTTGATTTGTAATAAAGATTAAATGTATATATAGAATGTCCATTTAGTACTCCAATATATATATATATATATATATATATATATATATATATATATATATATATATATATGTTTATGCGGCTTTCACGGATTCACCCGTGTGAGATGCAATAGCAGTGGATATATCCACATTATGCCGTTGTAGTGCTGAAATCACATTCAGCAAACGTACAACTATATGCAGCTCCGTGTATAGAATGAAGTAAAATACGAACAGTAAATGCAAACTTCTCCCCATCCTATCCCTTCTGTGTTAGAGGTTGCACAGTTAGAATAAATTGGTATAAAACGCAAATTTATCCCATTCCACCACCATCGAGATGATGGCCTACCTGTACCACCATACCGAGAAGAAAGTCAAAACTTACCCTCCCCGCCACAGTGATACGGCAGAGATACATGTTTCGTCTCTACTAGACTCATCAGGGTACCGACATGCACCTGGCTGTGCAAAGGACAGATCGGAAGGAAGCATGCAAATACTGAACGCGGCTTCGCCGACCTCCCGCCGGATGGCGTATATATGTTTATGCGGCTTTCACGGATTCACCCGTGTGAGATGCAATAGCAGTGGATATATCCACATTATGCCGTTGTAGTGCTGAAATCACATTCAGCAAACGTACAACTATATGCAGCTCCGTGTATAGAATGAAGTAAAATACGAACAGTAAATGCAAACTTCTCCCCATCCTATCCCTTCTGTGTTAGAGGTTGCACAGTTAGAATAAATTGGTATAAAACGCAAATTTATCCCATTCCACCACCATCGAGATGATGGCCTACCTGTACCACCATACCGAGAAGAAAGTCAAAACTTACCCTCCCCGCCACAGTGATACGGCAGAGATACATGTTTCGTCTCTACTAGACTCATCAGGGTACCGACATGCAGCTGGCTGTGCAAAGGACAGATCGGAAGGAAGCATGCAAATACTGAACGCGGCTTCGCCGACCTCCCGCCGGATGGCGGGTTCGTATTTTACTTCATTCTATACACGGAGCTGCATATAGTTGTACGTTTGCTGAATGTGATTTCAGCACTACAACGGCATAATGTGGATGTATCCACTGCTATTGCATCTCACACGGGTGAATCCGTGAAAGCCGCATAAACATATATACGCCATCCGGCGGGAGGTCGGCGAAGCCGCGTTCAGTAATTGCATGCTTCCTTCCGATCTGTCCTTTGCACAGCCAGGTGCATGTCGGTACCCTGATGAGTCTAGTAGAGACGAAACATGTATCTCTGCCATATCACTGTGGCGGGGAGGGTAAGTTTTGACTTTCTTCTCGGTATGGTGGTACAGGTAGGCCATCATCTCGATGGTGGTGAAATGGGATAAATTTGCGTTTTATACCAATTTATTCTAACTGTGCAACCTCTAACACAGAAGGGATAGGATGGGGAGAAGTTTGCATTTACTGTTCGTATTTTACTTCATATATATATATATATATATATATATATATATATATATATATATATATATATATATACATTGAAAATAGTTTACCTTATAAAGGGTGTCCTAAAAATGTAACGAATTATATTTTTTATCTAAGTTGGAGTCTCATTGAAATATCTCTTCAACACTAAAACTATGTTGCCTTAAAATGCTATGTTGCTAAAGACGCCATTTGATTCTATTAAAAAAATATATACAGATTGCTGGATCAAAATCCGGACAAAATTCAAATTGAATTTCCCGTCGTTCCACATCACTGGTAGATGTCGCGATTAGCTTTCAAATAGCTTGACGCATGTACTAAACCATCATAAATTCGAAACCGTCGCATTGTTGTAACCAAGTGCGGAGTATAACAGAAGAGCCGCGATTATTGAAAATGTTGGGGCTGGATGCTTGGCGACAAAGATCATTCGGTTCTAAGGGTATAATTTGTCCGAATTTTGGCGCCGCACTTTCTAAATTGTAGTCATCCTAATAGATTACAGCGTAAAAAAGTTTTAAAAAAAAAAATGCTTTTTTTGTTTGGTCGCGTAAAGAAAAACGCTCCATTATTGGTGGCAACTCTGATGACGTCACATATAAGTAAATAAATATGATTTCAGTTTACTGATACGTGATTTTAACAATTCCTGGTGTTAAAGAGCGATTTTTGAATTAAATGCTGATATATTTCTTACAAATCTTTGATAGTTTAGGTTATTTTCAAGTGACTTTGTTATAAATATCAAGATAGACATGTCTTGTGCAAGTCCACATCAGCAACCTTCCCGTAGTAGATGCACTCATGATATAATTTTTCTATAATATCTATAAAATATAACGTGGCGGAAACGAGATAAACGATTTTTATTAAAAAAAGTAAATAAGATTGTTCTAAAATGATGTTTCGGTGCTATCTTGGATATCTCTTTTTAGAATTGTTGAGTTTTATAAAAAATTAGTATTTGTATGAAAACAATTAGTCAATAAAGAAAGCCTGAAATTTTGCAGAAATTTTTTAAAATTTTAAACGATTTAGTTTTACAGAATATGCATGAATACCACAGCTATAGAAGAAGACAAAGACCAAACATTTTTAGCATTACTTAAAGAAGTAACAGGAGGTTGGCCCTTATCCCAAGGCTACTCTGAAGATCTTAAATGGTACGAAATTATGGTTAGAGCCAGAGAACAAGGGTTAAAGTTTGATCACTTCCTTGGAGTTGATTTCAGAGCGGAAATAAATGAAAGCGCTGTGTACATAGAGGTATCTTTTTCAATTTTGTGATAAGCAATAATATACGTTTACCAACAAAATCTAAACTAGCAAATATACCGTTTTGGTGACAAATTCCATGAACTGTTAAAAATAATATATTATATTTTTAGGTTAGTCCACCACCATTAAGAAACTTTGATGAACATCTTTGGAAAGAGGCAAATCTACAAAAGATTATGGAGATGGCGGAATATTGGGGTGATACTACCTTAAGTGCTACATGGGAATTAAGAAAAACAATAGAGTTTGCAAAAAATCTTAGTCAGGTACAACATAACGATAATAGAACAATTAACTGTTTTTCTTTTATAAACTTTTTTAAAAATGTACGAAAACTGTGGAAGGAAATTTTGTCAGTGATATTAGACTTAATTGATAATTTTTTTCTGTTAAACAAATTATTTCTATTAGTATTATTCTTTAATAGCAGCGTGTTAATGTTTTGTCTTTTTTTTATTTAGGAAATATGCTTTTCTTTCTAATTTTTTATTGATTTCTACTCTTGCTCTCACTATTCGATAACAACTGCCTGTATTAAAGTGATTTGGAACTGTAACATCTTTGACTGTGGTACAACGGTCTGTTAAATAAAATTAAATTATGTAAAATTCTTTGTTGTATTGAAACACGACCTAACGTCCTGACCGTCAGGATATTTTAATTCCGATCCTTATACCGAGGGCCCTATCCTCGAACTGGGGAACGTAAAGTGAACGGTGAAAAGGTGGCGAACGCCTATTCTTGAAATGTTCATCACTCATATCCTCGTTCGCCCGGTGGAAGGTAAGCGAACGGTGAAACATGCGCAAATGAAATGTCAGCCGCTAAATGACATATTTAACGCACGGATTTCAAAAAATAAAATAGAATTAAAATTTTTTATTTTATTTTTGGTTCTTCAAAATAACTCGCATTAAAAAAAATAATATGTTTCTTTAAGACGTTTTATTTTCTGAATAAACAGTTGAAACGTTAATTAGGTGGTACCCCGTTATTTTCAAATTTTTTAATAAAATATCCTTAGAAAGTGGAATATGTCTCGCAAATATTAAGCAAATTTCAGATTACAGACATATAAAATTATTACGGGAGATTCTGTTCATAACTCAATTGTATGAGCGTGCTATTTAAAAATGTTTTTCTAGGACCAGTTTTGCTTATGGGTTTAACATAAATACTTGTGTCCATAATAGCAGAGTATCTTAGTTTTAAACAGTTAAATCTAACATAATTCTTTTCACGACCCAACTTATAATAAATTTGAGAAATCACAATTTGTAAGCTATCTGAAACTTTTATTTAAATAAGTAACAAATTTTATATTTAAATTATGGTAACTACAGCACTTAACTTAATTAAACTGTGTTAAACACTATAGGACACTACAAATAAATAAATATTATGATTATAATTTATCGAGACATATAAATATGAACCCTACAGACCAACGAATGAGGTTCTTCAGCATAAAAACCTTATTTATGGTATATTTGATCTTCAAGTTTCTACAAATCTTTATAAAATAAAAAAAATATATATATTTAAAGTTGAATGTGAGATCCGCCAGTATCCTTAATGGACGTCTTCTGTCTGGCCTTTGGTTTCGGTCCCTGGTCATAAACAGTTTCACTATCATTGTTCAAGTTCCAGGTTTTCTATAAAATTTGCTTGTCAGGACAGAACATCTTGCAGTAAGAGGCTGGACAGTTTGTGAATTCATACAATAAATAACTGATTGGATAGTTTCTGTAGTGGATTGGGATGATGGCTTTTAGTCATACTACGTAGAGTTGTAATTCCCATCGTTTCAAGGTTTATCAGTGCTGACTTTCTGCAATTACTGTCAGTATATTACTTTGAATATATGACTGCTGCTTTTCTTGATATCCTTTTTTCTTTATATATTAGAATCTTAAAGTACTTGGCTCTTTGTATGCATTTTTGTTTAACAGTTCTAGAGTGTCAATTTAAAATAAATTTAATCTAGGCAAAGTACAAATATTGTAATGGCAATCAATAACTTCACAAAAATAACAACAACAGCACTTTTTTTTTTACTTTGGATGATTAATTTAAAGTACCCAAACTACTTTTTGCCTAAAATGACAACAAAATATACTACGGACATTTTCGGTCTGACAGCTCAATTCAATCTGTCATCCATTTTATTTTTTGAAATTCTCGGGTTTTAGCACGTTCATATCTGGCAACATTGGCTTTTCAAGAATACGGCTTTTACTGTCAAAAAGTTCACATCGCCATTCCCATCGCCATTCACATCACCTTTCACATCACACTTTCGAGGATAGGGGCCCGGATGACTTACGAATCTCATTTGACAATCTTAGGTCTGAAAGATTTGGACCTTCCTGATTTGTAATTTCTTAAAGATGTTGATGTTATTAATGATTTCAAATATAAATAATATAACTCTTCTTTGACAACACGTAACATTATGTAATACGCGGAATTTAAAAATTTACATGATTGCTCTGAATATATGAGGGTGTTACGGTGATATCGACAGAGATATTTAATTTTATTATATGCCATCGTAGCATTAAGCAAAATTTGTTACCTTGAACAGTAATGGAAATCACAGGTTAACAGTTCATTGGTCACTTGGTATATATTATATTCATATAATGATATTTCTTAAATAATAATTTAATATGTATTACTTCCAGTGCGTTGAAAAAGCACATAATGCAACGAAAAATCAAACTTTGGAAAGTCAAAAAAGAACAATTTCCAAACTAAAAAACGTGCCTTTCTTGAAACTTCACTGGCTTCAATTTCTTAAAAATATGACAAATTTGAAAAATTTAAGAGAGGACGACGTTATTGTCTTTAGCGTGACTGAAGAATACCTCCAGGATTTATACTATTTGATACAAAAAACACAGACCAAGTAAGTTTATAATAATTTATTATTTACCGCTGTATTTGGTTAGTATACAATGAGATGCCGTACTCCTTTAAACATCAATATTTTTGATTTTTCGAGGAAAAGTCGTTCATGATAAAAAGTTTCGCTTGCCTTTGGATTTCAGAAACAGTGACCAAAGTTATAATAACATATAAAGGGTGTTTAAAACATTTAAAAATGTAGAATTAAATGAAATACTGTTATCTGCAACTTTTTTACAAATTTTATTTAACTAAGTTAGAAATAGAAATGCGGTTTAATTAAAAAAATAAATTTACCTTTATTCTGTTTTAAACAATGTTGTAAAACTATAATAAAAACTTTGAATTTTTCGTATATCTGCATTTATAGTTGCAACAGCTTCTACAATTCTTTCTTTTAGTAGGTCAATGTTGCCATTAAAATCATTGTTGTAAACTGTTTAAGTAACCCCACAAAAATTAATCTAATGTGATTAGATTAGGCGGCCATTGGTCCAAAAAAGTCAATCTACTTATCCTGGAAGTGAATGGTTAATCAGTTTGTCACTAGTAGTGTAAAGTGAGTAAGACATCCGTCTTGTTGAAAAATAAGCTCATGACTGTGCTGGAATGATCATATTGAGGCTCGAACCAAGAAAGAAATAGACGAATTGTGTATTACAGTTTATATTTTTTTAAATCATTATTATAGGCCAAGCGCTTTCGGTCTAACTTAGACCATCCTCAGGGCTCAGACCCTATAAACAAGAGAATATGGTCAGCAAATAAGCTTACTCAGTACTCACCAACCACACTCACTCGTCAAAGGGTACACCCTTCCATTTTGAGAACAGTCTCTAACAACGCCAGCGTAGCCTCCACTCATAATAGTAAAATCTTATATCACTCCAGGGGTAATAACTCTAAAACCTTGGATTACAGAGAGGATCTTGAGATATGCAGGGAGATAAAAAGAAACCCCGACCATTGCCTCAATATAAAAATGAACAACGTAAATGACCGCAACCCCATTTTCAAACTTTTTCCTTAAATCATTAAACAATTTAAGTGTCTGAGAGCTGTGATTGCGTGGTGTTCAATCTTATAATAATTTTTATCAACTTTTGTAAACGAGTCTTAAGGTGCACATGGGGACTGATACCAAGATTGTTATTTTCGATATACACTTTGATGATCCGCTCCATGATCACATACGCCGTTATTGTATGGCGGCCCAATACGACAAAGCATCAATATCATCTTTAACTTGACAAAGCTCAAGGAATGTCTTGTGTAGGAATATTGAGTGCGATGAGAAATGCTCCTACTAGGGCTCTGGAGGTCCTAGTGAGCCTATCTTCTCTCATTGATACATAGACAAGAAGATTCTGAAGGCTACATAAAGTCTCGGTACTTGAACTAGCCGCCCGTTCAAGTACCGTGTCTGGGAAACCGTGATGGACAAATGTCCATCGTTCCCCGTGCAAACAGATTACATGACGCCGTTTTTAAAACCGAACTTTTTGAGATATTTTTCCCAAGTAGAGAGGAATGAGAGGAGGATTAAAATCTGGGCTGGAGGCGGGGTGTTCGCCAAGAATACGGGAGTCAGGGAGTTCTACTTCCTTGAATAACATGCCATGATCTTTACAGCGAAAATTTATGCTATTCTGCATCTCTGTGAAAGGAACATAAACAGGATAGGGTAATAAACATATACAGTAGGAATGCGATAATGGCATTGAAGTCCAGCGTCGTAACTTCGCGACTGGTGTCTGAGTGCAAGGATGTACACTCTGACAAGGAACGCTTGTACAGACTCTTGTGGGTTCCAGGTGACCCGCGTATATAAGGGAATGGAGAAGCGATCCGTCTGGCAAAGATGGTCAGTAATTGAACCGTATGGCCCCAACCAATTCTACTTGTCTAAATTGCATTGGTAAAAGGGAATTAAAATTGTTTCTGGAAAGTAAATTTATTGAATCATGGAGAAAAGCTCCTGAAAGAAGGTGTGCCAAGGAATATATTAGTGGATTTATCGCGTGGCTCACTAGGGAATTTCTTTCCTTAGGAAAGAAAGACATATGAATTGTGGTAGGACCGTTGACAGGACATTGTCATCTGAGGGGTCATCTTTATTAAATTGAGAGTGCTCTGCACTCGACGAACTGAGACAGATATATTTCGGAGATACAATTTTGTTATCGGAAGCAGTTAATGAGGCTGCTTGAATTCACAAAGGCGATCGGCCTCGAATGACCTGCACCTATGGTGGAATGTAAAGGGCTCGAGACCTAGTCATCGATGATCAAATATCATCACCTTTTAGTCATTCATTCATTCATTTAAGGTATCTTCTAAACTCTAACCTCCTAATTCACTAATATGGTCTAATTTTAAAACCCATCTAAATTGACAGTAGAGGATTTAAATTGACAAGTACAAGTCAAACAAGTTGTGAACTTTTAAAATTGAAAAATAAAAAACCGCTTCTAGTTAATACCGAACAGTTAAAAATAGAAAAGTTCGTTTGTTTTCAGAAGACAATTAGTCCTCTTATCGATTTCAAGGCCTTATCTCGAAGTTCTTATTCTTAATTATCTTATATAAGTGTTTATTTCTTGACATATGCAATACAAATTTCAACAATATCATCAGCAAAACAAAACTAGTCAACAGGAAGATCCAACTTTTATGATAACCAGATCTGAATAAATCTTAAACTTTCTTAGTGAGTCTGGCTGTAAATCTTCATCCTCTAGTTTAGTCATAAGACCATTGGTTAAAATTTTCATATACGAATTTTGATTTAAATTGTCTACTAGAAAATAAGGTATAACGATTCTATGATACGTTGTGCCGTACCAAATATTGTGTGAATTTTGTGAAGAAACTAAGAAAATAAAATGTCCCTATAAAAAAATCTGTTAACTAAGATTTTGTGATCTATTATCGAACACAACTCCAAACGTCAATCATCATCTCCATCTTGTAGTTTGTTAACAAATTTTGGTTTGATCGCGCGAAAATTGTTACTTACCAAAATATTATGAATATGAGACTTGCTAGTTGTACCTAAAGTATCTGCTCTTTTCCTTGGGGATAATTTAGAATTAGAGTCAAGAACTACCAAGGTGGCAGCGTCATTATGCTTTTCTATCTCTTTCGTATTTTTACATCCCTAGTAGCATCAAATTTTTGAATTAACTTACTCATGGCTTTTCGAGTTAAGTAAACATATGGGTACTTCAATCGCATATCGATAAGATACATTTCCAATTCCCTAATATCTTAATAAGTAAATCCTTTGCTCTAAGATTAGCATGACCAATTTGTTATTTGGTAACTATTTTTTGGGAAAAACCAAATAATGTCTGTAATGTTGACAGTGACAGAAAGGTATCAAGTGTCAAATTAATTCATCTGTTCAGTCAAAAATAAAAATATTTATTAATATGCCTTACCTCAAAAGTTTTATTTTTTATTTTATATTAAACTACTTATTTAGGCTTTGTTTCTCTTTTGGAACAACTTAGTTAAATTAAATTTTTAAGAATTAGTACACCAGTAGAGTATTTTATTTAATATTAACTCTACATTATTGAAAATTTTGAATACCCAGTATACGTTACTATGAGTTTGATCACTTCTTTTGAAATTCGAAGGCAAGCAAATTTTTTTACCAAGAATGACTTTTCCTTGAAAAATAAAATATATTGAAGTTTACTAGAGTGCGGTATCTTATTTGTTGATACACAGTAGAAAATGGTTGAACCAGTATCTAAAAAGATCAAAGAGGTTTTTCTTTAGTATTTCTATATTAAGTAAACTGTATTACTTTCTAAAATCACATACTCTTGGAAGGAAAATATAGAAATCCTTTATTTAAAATAACTTTTTCTAAAAATAAAATAACAATATTATTTGAACAGAATTGATATTTTTGTTTGAAGCAACGTCTAATTTTGTAATCTACATGTAAGAGTTTAAAATCTTGTTATTTAGATCTTTCAGTGACTTCGTTCCTACAGAAAATACAGATTGTTAATGTCAGATCATAAGAATTTCTTAGAATATACATCAGGTAGTGTTCGGGTTAACTATCCTAGACAGAGCTTGAAAATAGTCTTTATACAGGGTGTCACAAAAATAGCAAGAAGGCTGGATATTTCTTTAATTGAGATTTTTTCAAAAAGCTCAAGGTCATTATTTAAGTAATTTTCAATAAGAGTGACTTAAAATTTGATCTTGGCAATGACCTTAAGGGTTACTTGGAGATCAACAACATTTTTTTTAAATCGAAGCCCCCCGCCCCCTTTGAACATCGGCAATCGAAAGAACCGTGAATTTTATGTTAAAATATGTACTCAAGTTATAAGTCCAACTTGAACTCAAAGATCATTTTGGTCATTTAAACTCAAAATAAGATATAAATACCTCTGACAATAAAAGCGGTCCAAAAAAGTTAATATTAACAAAAGTTATTTGTTTTAAAAAATTCGTTGTGTAATTACCTTACTCTTTACCTTGAACATGACATTAAAGGTCATTTAATTTGACGAATCGTTCCTGGTAGAATAGTTTTTTTCGGAAATTAGTCCATGAAGAGGTCAATTGCGATGTTAAATTCTCAAATTTCAGTAACAATAAGAAAAAATATTCTTGTTTGGGATCGTTAATTCAAAGTACTTCCATTTAATACCGAATATTCTGTACATTTTGCTTTCCTGACAACTTTCATTCTATCACTTTCGAAAGAGTTCCTGTTGCTATCGTTTATCTTTATACCAATATTAGCTATTTAAAATAAATTTACGTATTACGGTATACTTACTGTCTAAATATGACTGAAAAATTGTGGCGCAACGTGAGAGGTAAGGAGACTCACGCTAATCAAGCCCTCCAAAAGGAATAGAATTTAATACATCCATGTCCATGTTCCTGGATAATGTTGAGAGTAAATCAAATTTTCTTTAGAAAAAGTTGTTCAGTTTAGTTAAAATGTTTTTTTGCTTCATTGATTTCTGAACTGAAAAATACATCTTTCTATTTACAAAATGACCTTGAAGGTCATGGTTGAGGTAGATTCAGGTCATTATCCAATGCTCCTTGTTAAAATAAATAACTTTGGTTGATACAGTATTTTCGAACAGCTTTTATTTTCAGAATTACCCTTATCTTATTCAAGTTTAAATTGCCATTGAAGTCATGTCGAACCTAAAACCTGAGTATATAGTTTATTGCACAATTTCCCGCTGTTTCGACTGCCAATATAAAAAGATACGGTTTCCATTTAAAAAAGTTGACCTTCAAATAACCTTGAAGGTTATGCCAAGATCAAATTTGAGGTCGCCATTAGATTTCTCGTTGAAAATTATTTAAAAAACGCCCTTGAGAGATCATTTAAACGTAGTGTCACTAATAAGTCTCTATTCTAAATAATCTCATATGTTATATTAACAAAATTCAGTTACAGCATTGACGAATTATACTAAGACGGCTCATTCTTATGGGAGGATTGGAAGCGCTAAGTATTAAAACTCGGTCATTGATCAATCCGAAAAATAAATTTTTTTTAAACTTGTTTCTAACAAAAGTATGTATAACACATTAAAATACTGATATATATATATATATATATATATATATATATATATATATATATATATATATATATATATATATACATATATATATATGTTTATGCGGATTTCACGGATTCCTCCGTATGAGATGCAATAGCAGTGGATATATCCACATTATGCCGTTGTAGTGCTGAAATCACATTCAGCAAACGTACAACTATATGCAGCTCCGCGTATGAATGAAATAAAATGCGAACAGTAAATGCAAACTTCTCTCCATCATATCCTTTTTGTGTTAGAGGTTGCACAGTTAGAATAAATTGTTATAAAACGCAATTTATCCTATTCCACCACCATCGAGATGATGGCCTACCTGTACCACCATACCGAGAAGAAAGTCAAAACTTACCCTCCCCGCCACAGTGATACGGCAGAGATACATGTTTCGTCTCTACTAGACTCATCAGGGTACCGACATGCACCTGGCTGTGCAAAGGACAGATCGGAAGGAAGCATGCAAATACTGAACGCGGCTTCTCCGACCTCCCGCCGGATGGCGTATATATGTTTATGCGGATTTCACGGATTCCTCCGTATGAGATGCAATAGCAGTGGATATATCCACATTATGCCGTTGTAGTGCTGAAATCACATTCAGCAAACGTACAACTATATGCAGCTCCGCGTATGAATGAAATAAAATGCGAACAGTAAATGCAAACTTCTCTCCATCATATCCTTTTTGTGTTAGAGGTTGCACAGTTAGAATAAATTGTTATAAAACGCAATTTATCCTATTCCACCACCATCGAGATGATGGCCTACCTGTACCACCATACCGAGAAGAAAGTCAAAACTTACCCTCCCCGCCACAGTGATACGGCAGAGATACATGTTTCGTCTCTACTAGACTCATCAGGGTACCGACATGCACCTGGCTGTGCAAAGGACAGATCGGAAGGAAGCATGCAAATACTGAACGCGGCTTCTCCGACCTCCCGCCGGATGGCGTATATATGTTTATGCGGATTTCACGGATTCCTCCGTATGAGATGCAATAGCAGTGGATATATCCACATTATGCCGTTGTAGTGCTGAAATCACATTCAGCAAACGTACAACTATATGCAGCTCCGCGTATGAATGAAATAAAATGCGAACAGTAAATGCAAACTTCTCTCCATCATATCCTTTTTGTGTTAGAGGTTGCACAGTTAGAATAAATTGTTATAAAACGCAATTTATCCTATTCCACCACCATCGAGATGATGGCCTACCTGTACCACCATACCGAGAAGAAAGTCAAAACTTACCCTCCCCGCCACAGTGATACGGCAGAGATACATGTTTCGTCTCTACTAGACTCATCAGGGTACCGACATGCACCTGGCTGTGCAAAGGACAGATCGGAAGGAAGCATGCAAATACTGAACGCGGCTTCTCCGACCTCCCGCCGGATGGCGTATATATGTTTATGCGGATTTCACGGATTCCTCCGTATGAGATGCAATAGCAGTGGATATATCCACATTATGCCGTTGTAGTGCTGAAATCACATTCAGCAAACGTACAACTATATGCAGCTCCGCGTATGAATGAAATAAAATGCGAACAGTAAATGCTGTGGCGGGGAGGGTAAGTTTTGACTTTCTTCTCGGTATGGTGGTACAGGTAGGCCATCATCTCGATGGTGGTGGAATAGGATAAATTGCGTTTTATAACAATTTATTCTAACTGTGCAACCTCTAACACAAAAAGGATATGATGGAGAGAAGTTTGCATTTACTGTTCGCATTTTATTTCATTCATACGCGGAGCTGCATATAGTTGTACGTTTGCTGAATGTGATTTCAGCACTACAACGGCATAATGTGGATATATCCACTGCTATTGCATCTCATACGGAGGAATCCGTGAAATCCGCATAAACATATATACGCCATCCGGCGGGAGGTCGGAGAAGCCGCGTTCAGTATTTGCATGCTTCCTTCCGATCTGTCCTTTGCACAGCCAGGTGCATGTCGGTACCCTGATGAGTCTAGTAGAGACGAAACATGTATCTCTGCCGTATCACTGTGGCGGGGAGGGTAAGTTTTGACTTTCTTCTCGGTATGGTGGTACAGGTAGGCCATCATCTCGATGGTGGTGGAATAGGATAAATTGCGTTTTATAACAATTTATTCTAACTGTGCAACCTCTAACACAAAAAGGATATGATGGAGAGAAGTTTGCATTTACTGTTCGCATTTTATTTCATTCATACGCGGAGCTGCATATGGTTGTACGTTTGCTGAATGTGATTTCAGCACTACAACGGCATAATGTGGATATATCCACTGCTATTGCATCTCATACGGAGGAATCTGTGAAATCCGCATAAACATATATACGCCATCCGGCGGGAGGTCGGAGAAGCCGCGTTCAGTATTTGCATGCTTCCTTCCGATCTGTCCTTTGCACAGCCAGGTGCATGTCGGTACCCTGATGAGTCTAGTAGAGACGAAACATGTATCTCTGCCGTATCACTGTGGCGGGGAGGGTAAGTTTTGACTTTCTTCTCGGTATGGTGGTACAGGTAGGCCATCATCTCGATGGTGGTGGAATAGGATAAATTGCGTTTTATAACAATTTATTCTAACTGTGCAACCTCTAACACAAAAAGGATATGATGGAGAGAAGTTTGCATTTACTGTTCGCATTTTATTTCATTCATACGCGGAGCTGCATATAGTTGTACGTTTGCTGAATGTGATTTCAGCACTACAACGGCATAATGTGGATATATCCACTGCTATTGCATCTCATACGGAGGAATCTGTGAAATCCGCATAAACATATATACGCCATCCGGCGGGAGGTCGGAGAAGCCGCGTTCAGTATTTGCATGCTTCCTTCCGATCTGTCCTTTGCACAGCCAGGTGCATGTCGGTACCCTGATGAGTCTAGTAGAGACGAAACATGTATCTCTGCCGTATCACTGTGGCGGGGAGGGTAAGTTTTGACTTTCTTCTCGGTATGGTGGTACAGGTAGGCCATCATCTCGATGGTGGTGGAATAGGATAAATTGCGTTTTATAACAATTTATTCTAACTGTGCAACCTCTAACACAAAAAGGATATGATGGAGAGAAGTTTGCATTTACTGTTCGCATTTTATTTCATTCATACGCGGAGCTGCATATAGTTGTACGTTTGCTGAATGTGATTTCAGCACTACAACGGCATAATGTGGATATATCCACTGCTATTGCATCTCATACGGAGGAATCCGTGAAATCCGCATAAACATATATACGCCATCCGGCGGGAGGTCGGAGAAGCCGCGTTCAGTATTTGCATGCTTCCTTCCGATCTGTCCTTTGCACAGCCAGGTGCATGTCGGTACCCTGATGAGTCTAGTAGAGACGAAACATGTATCTCTGCCGTATCACTGTGGCGGGGAGGGTAAGTTTTGACTTTCTTCTCGGTATGGTGGTACAGGTAGGCCATCATCTCGATGGTGGTGGAATAGGATAAATTGCGTTTTATAACAATTTATTCTAACTGTGCAACCTCTAACACAAAAAGGATATGATGGAGAGAAGTTTGCATTTACTGTTCGCATTTTATTTCATTCATACGCGGAGCTGCATATAGTTGTACGTTTGCTGAATGTGATTTCAGCACTACAACGGCATAATGTGGATATATCCACTGCTATTGCATCTCATACGGAGGAATCCGTGAAATCCGCATAAACATATATACGCCATCCGGCGGGAGGTCGGAGAAGCCGCGTTCAGTATTTGCATGCTTCCTTCCGATCTGTCCTTTGCACAGCCAGGTGCATGTCGGTACCCTGATGAGTCTAGTAGAGACGAAACATGTATCTCTGCCGTATCACTGTGGCGGGGAGGGTAAGTTTTGACTTTCTTCTCGGTATGGTGGTACAGGTAGGCCATCATCTCGATGGTGGTGGAATAGGATAAATTGCGTTTTATAACAATTTATTCTAACTGTGCAACCTCTAACACAAAAAGGATATGATGGAGAGAAGTTTGCATTTACTGTTCGCATTTTATTTCATTCATACGCGGAGCTGCATATAGTTGTACGTTTGCTGAATGTGATTTCAGCACTACAACGGCATAATGTGGATATATCCACTGCTATTGCATCTCATACGGAGGAATCCGTGAAATCCGCATAAACATATATACGCCATCCGGCGGGAGGTCGGAGAAGCCGCGTTCAGTATTTGCATGCTTCCTTCCGATCTGTCCTTTGCACAGCCAGGTGCATGTCGGTACCCTGATGAGTCTAGTAGAGACGAAACATGTATCTCTGCCGTATCACTGTGGCGGGGAGGGTAAGTTTTGACTTTCTTCTCGGTATGGTGGTACAGGTAGGCCATCATCTCGATGGTGGTGGAATAGGATAAATTGCGTTTTATAACAATTTATTCTAACTGTGCAACCTCTAACACAAAAAGGATATGATGGAGAGAAGTTTGCATTTACTGTTCGCATTTTATTTCATTCATACGCGGAGCTGCATATAGTTGTACGTTTGCTGAATGTGATTTCAGCACTACAACGGCATAATGTGGATATATCCACTGCTATTGCATCTCATACGGAGGAATCCGTGAAATCCGCATAAACATATATACGCCATCCGGCGGGAGGTCGGAGAAGCCGCGTTCAGTATTTGCATGCTTCCTTCCGATCTGTCCTTTGCACAGCCAGGTGCATGTCGGTACCCTGATGAGTCTAGTAGAGACGAAACATGTATCTCTGCCGTATCACTGTGGCGGGGAGGGTAAGTTTTGACTTTCTTCTCGGTATGGTGGTACAGGTAGGCCATCATCTCGATGGTGGTGGAATAGGATAAATTGCGTTTTATAACAATTTATTCTAACTGTGCAACCTCTAACACAAAAAGGATATGATGGAGAGAAGTTTGCATTTACTGTTCGCATTTTATTTCATATATATATATATATATATATATATATATATATATATATATATATATATATATATATATATATATACCATTTAGGAGCGTCCAAATTATAGCACAGGAGAGGAATTCTTGGTATCTTCTATGGTTACAGCAACGTATTACTCAGGTTTACCGCGGCAAATAAAGCATTAAACTATTAGGCCAGTCATTTGGTCAAAAAAAAGGGGGTTACCTGGAAAGTTTTCCGGGAGTTTTGGAAATTGGTAGTTTTATAGATTTCGATGTGCTCTTTCCGAATTTCGACTTTGTCACCTCGTATCTCCGCCGCTCGCGCCGCCTTATTGGAAAAATGGCGCCTAATAACGGTTTTTTTACAATATCTCCTTTCTGACGCATTTTACGACAAAAACATTTATATACACAATTAAACTGGAGAAAATTTCCTACAATTTATGTATTAACAATTTTTTTTTTGTAAAATCAATAGTTTTGGCGTACGAGCGCCGCAAAGTATTATTCATCTACACAACTATGTTTTTTTCGTATATTTCTCAAAATATTTTACTATTGTCACAGGTATTAAAAAAACAGGTATAAGGGTAATGCGTCGCCTTTTTGTCCGGTCCCTCTCTCGACCTTAAACGACACATCTGTCGGTAGAACTCAAGAGAAGTATTTAGCTTAGTCTGAGTCATCAGTATACGTCTATCGTCTTACAGTGTTGTTTGTGTTGATAGAGCCATGACTTCTGATAAAGTAAATTATTTTATTTGTAATAATCCGTTATTAGAAAGTGAAACAATTGAAGTAAAGGAAAAAGGATTGGGACTTTTCGTAAGTCAAGTGTTAAAAGAAGACAATAATGTTGAACTTTTGGCGGGACTAAAATCGATAGTGGTTCATGATGTATGTCGAAAACGATACAATAATGAAAAGTTAATCCCTGCATCATTGCGTAGAGGAAGCTATGTCACGACACCTCAACCACTACTGCGATCCTCGCACCCAATATTCTCATTCAAAGACCATTGTTTTTTATGCGGCTGATGAGATAACAGCAGAGTTTAAAGCAAAACAAAAATAGACGCGGTTGTGCAAGCGTAATGTTGTGTATAGTGTGCGGAAACTATCAATGAAAAATAGTATTTTAGAACTTGCTAGAGCTCGTAATGATGATTGGGGTCGAGCAATTGTTGAGCGTCTTCAGCATGTGAATGATTTGGTCGCAGCCAATACACAGTACCACAACTCCTGCATGAAAAGATTGTATCAAGCATCACCAGCTGAAGATATAAAAAAAAGGTCCGTATGCAAATGAGATCGATACTGCGATGCAGTTCATTTATTCTTATCTTGAGCAGAATTCCGATGAGTGTCAGTTTTCTCTGGACGAATTGATAGCCAAAATTGAAGGTGATTACCGTCCACACATAAAAATAGTAAAAGCACAACTCCTTAAAAAAGACGGTGATGATATTTTAATTGCCGTCACTGCAATAAGGCTACGGTGGTTTGTTTCCGAAATACAGGGTTTAAGCTATTAACGGAAGCCTGGTACAATAAAAAAAAAGTGATGACAATGCAGAAGAACGTCGGCGTATTGTAAAAACAGCAGCAGAAATTGTTATAGAGGATATTCGCTCTACGGTCTACGAGACAAAACATTATCCTCCACCAGATAATTTTTTTCAAGACGCGTTTTCTAGATGGAGCAGCAAGGCCGAAATCTTTTATATCATCATTACAGATCGGACTAGCTGTATTTTATTTCATAAGTAAGGATCTCGGCGATTAATAGATGTATTATCATATCTTGGATTTTGCTTTTTATACACCGAAGTAATGTTGTTCGAAGATTCATCTATTATGCGCGCACCCTTGAATATCGATGATAACGCATTTTCTCAATTTGTTTTTGACAACGTTGATTTCAACACACAGATATTAGATGGTAATAATACTTTCCATGCCATGGGCGGTATCCATTGTGTAACACCTACATCTGCTATCGCTCCTGATCAAATTATTCCACGATTAAATCAAATGCCGTCTACAACAGTCGTCGGTAGTTTAGGTACCATTGCATTAAAAACATTTGTGAAAAAACACGATACGGGCTTAAAAACAATAAAGATTCAAAACCTCGGTAGCATTCGTGTGGCTTCGGAAGTAGTTATGCCATCAGTTTCAGATTTATTGTGGCTATATCCATCGCAGATGATGCGGATGAAATTTCGGTCTGCGACGTCTCGATCGTTGTCCAAGATGAACTCGCAACGCCTGGTCCATCAGGAACAGCAAAGCGAAGGAGATTGCGATAAATTTCGAACGTATGCATCACATGTGGATTAGGCCTACAGGAGACACCACGATAAAAAAAACGCGCCGCTTACTCTACCTCAAGGTGGTGTGGAAATGAGTTTTTTTCCAAAACGCATATTGAAATGTACTTTGCGGCGCTCGTACGCCAAAAACTATTGATTCTACAAAAAAAAATTGTAAATACATAAATTGTACGAAATTTTCTCTAGTTTAATTTTGTATATAAATATTTTTGTCGTAAAATGCGTCGGAAAGGAGATATTGTAAAAAAACTGTTATTAGGCGCTATTTTTCCAATATGGTGGCGCGAGCGGCGGAGATACGAGGTGGCAAAGTCGAAATTCGAAAAGAACACATCAAAATTTATAAAATTACCAATTTTCAAAACTCCCGGAAAACTTTTCAGGTAAAACTACTAAATGACTGGACTATATAGATAAAGTAATGAAGAATATTCAGTCTAGCGATTTGCAGGGATTTACTCGTTTGTCGTCGCGGAGTAAATTATATAACACAATTATTTATTTTAGATTTTGGGTAAATTATATTGTCTTACTTCTTATCTCGAATAACTACAGGTTTCTATCAAATAAAATCGAGGGTATATGTAAAGAAATTTTAAGGCCATCGAAATACAATAGCCGTAGAGAGTTTTGCTTCGAATTGAGTAGAATGGCGTAAGTATGTATATACACATGAATGTATGAATGTTCTTACATAAGTTTTTTTTTTTAAATTTGCAGTTTTGCTGGAGTTGCTGAAGCTCAATACATACGAAGAGTGGTAACTAAAGAAAAACGACAACACATAAAAGAAATAATAAAGAATATAAAAAGTGAACTATTAGATACTGTACAAAATACTAACTGGATGGACAAAAAAACAAAAACACTAGCTAGCGAATTATTGAGAAATATAACTGAAGCAATCGGGTGGACAGATATTGTTTTTAATGGAACGGAGTTTGACAAAATGTTTGGATTTGATAAAGTAACTAATATAAAAAAAATCTTTCTAAAAATGAAGAAATAATATCAGGAAAGAAAAATGTTTTAAATATATTTCCATACGGAAACTATACTGATATTACAAATCATATATGTACTTCAGTCAAGATTTATAATTTTTGTATAAATCTATCCTTATAAAGGGTGTTTTTTTTATAGAGGTATAGAACTTTTAAATGGAATAAAACAAAGATGAATTTTTTAAATTGACATGAAATTTACTTTATTCGAAAGATAACCTTCTGGCATTATAATTTAAATATGACTTCTGGCATATGACCGCCACGGCTGGCTCGGACGTAGTCTAATCTGGAGGTCCAATTTTCGATGACTTTTTCCAACATTTGTGGCCGTATATCGGCAATAACGCGGCGAATGTTTTCCTCCAAGTGATCAATCGTTTCGGGCTTATCGGCGTAGACTAGCGACTTCACAGAAAATAGTCTAGCGGCGTTAAGTCGCACGATCTTGGAGGCCAATTCACGGGTCCGAAACGTGAAACTATGCGGTTACCAAACGTTTCCTTAAATAAATCAATTGTGGCACGAGCTGTGTGACATGTTGCGCCGTCTTGTTGAAACTACAGCTCCTGCCCATCATAGTTGTTCAATTGATGAACGAAAAAGTCAGTAATCATGGCTCTATAGCGGTCACCATTGACTGTAATGTTCTGACCAGCATCATTTTTAAAGAAGTACGGACCAATGATTCCACCAGCCCATAAAGCACACCAAACAGTCAGTTTTTCTGGATGTAACAGTGTCTCAACGTACACTTGAGGATTATCATCACTCCAAATACGGCAGTTTTGTTTATTGACGTATCTATTCAAACAAAAGTGAGCTTCATCGCTAAACAAAATTCGCTTATGAAAATCGGGATCAACGGCAATCTGGTTTTGGGCCCATTCACCGAATCTACGCCTTGCTAGGTGATCGTGTGGCTTCAATTCTTGCACGAGTTGGATTTTGTAAGCACGCAAACCAAGATCTTTCCGCAAAATCTTCCATAAAGTGAATGGACACATATCCAATTCCTGTGCACGATGGCGGATAGACTGATTCGGGTCTTCCTCTACGCTACGCTCTACAGCAACAATGACTTCTTCTGTACGCACTGTACGACGTCTCTGTGGATGCGTATTGTCATTTAGAACAAACGTGGTACGAAAACGTTCCATAGTTAATCGAATTAATTGCTCTGATGGACGATTATGTTGACCGTAAAATGGACGTAGTGCGCGATACGTATTTCGAACAGAACCATGATTTTCAAAATAAATTTGCACAATTTGGAAGCGTTGTTCAGGCGTCAGTCTATTCATGTTGAAATGCCAAACCAAACTAAACATAAATCACTTGATAGCTGACAAAATGGCAGCCAGTTAAAAAAGTGTTGCCAACTTAAAGTTTTATACCTCTATAAAAACACCCTTTACTTCTGAAAAAATTTAGTGTTTATTATTGAATTGAGTAGACATATCCAAATATGTAAAACTTTACAATTTTACCTGCTTTACTGAAAAGTAATTACATATGGAAACTACCGGTGAGATACATCACACGATTACCTAAAATGCCTTTAAGAATCTCTGTATTCTTATAATTTTCTATTTGGTGCAAGTATATATTATAATTCTAAAAATATTTGATCTTTATTCTTGAACTGAGTAGACAAAAAAACATAAAATCTTGAAATATTGAAAAAATTGAAAAATTAACTAAGTAAACAATTTTTGTGTGTTTAAATGTGTTTTTTTTTCTTTTTTAGCTTCATTTAGATTCAGATAATATTATTACGATAAATCAACAGGTATCAAGATTTTATTATGATTCTCGATTTAGGAAAATCGAAAAGAATATAGTAAACTTTCTTGATATGTTTTTAAGTACCCCTTCTCTAGAAGTTAATGCCGTATATGTGAAGTATCTTAACATTTTAAGTAAGTATGTTAGGACTGTAGGAAAGGAATTCATCAGACCATCAAAGTTGAATTTGTCGATTATTTTTGCTAGTTGAAAAAATATTTGAGGGACTATATGTAAAGTAAAAATTGTAAATAATGTTTGATACTGATGAAAATTTAATTTTTGCAGATTTTCTACTCAAAAAATATGATTTTTAAATAATGAGAAAATCTACAGTGGGTTTGCTAAAAATGACAGAATTTTCTTTTTTCAGATAAACACAAATTCCTTAAATTTACATTTTTTCATTATTGTTATAACTCAACATAATTAAAAATCGTGAACTAAAAATCTAGAACAACAAGGCGGTTTAAAATTACTATTCTCCTGAATTTCGAACAAAACTGGTATATAGGATATGTTTCAAAAATTCAAAATTTGTATATCTAGATTTTTAGTAGATTGTTTATCGATCTCACTTTATTAATTAGTGATTATATTAACGATCATTTTTTAAGGATAATGATCGATAAAATGATCGTTAACAACAATCTGTTATCGTAAAATAATACAACTTGTTTAATATACTATGTTAATGATAAAGAAAATATTTCGATAATTTTCTCCGTACAAAAAATACACTTTTTTAGTATTAATTGCTCCCATTCTCCACAACCCTGTTTATGTTCAAAACCGGCCTGAATACATGAACTACGGCTCGTTAGGCAGCATAATAGGCCACGAACTAAGTCACGCTTTGTCAAAAGGCGAAAAAGATTTGCAAATGTATGGAATAAATACTGTAGATTTTTGGAGTGATGAAACCCACGAAAAATATGAAATTGAGAAAGAATGCATTAACGAAGAATATGAAAATTATATTGAAGGATTAAATGGTAGTTTTGTAAGTAAATTTTTTTTAAGATAATAATTGATAATAATTATTTCGGTATATTAAAATTTAAAATGGAAGATCAGGAGTTTTTAGGATGTAAATTTGGGTGAATAACGCTTCAGTTGAAATTTTTTAATCATTGATCAGATAAGATTTGGTAAAACGACGCTTCACGCTTTTATATTCAAAATTAAAGTATTAAATTAATTACACCACATAACACAATACATATGCCTTTCACGTCCCAGAAATCTTGGCAGTATGTATGCTCGTCATAAGATGATATAACATGAATAGTAGTGAAATAAAAATATATTTTATACCATTTAGCGCAGGGTGGTTTATTTAAATCGTTTTACTTACGCACTAACGTTAAATTATCAACACCCATACCAGTCAACAGCGGTATTAGACAGGGAGACTCGCTTAGTCCTTTGTTGTTTAACATGATAATGGACGAAATAATAAAGGAGGTGCGACTTGGTAGAGGATATAAAATGTGTGATACAGAAATAAAAATTCTCTGTTACGCTGATGACGCTGTCATATGTGCCGAAAATGAAGACGACCTCCAGAGATTGTTAAATACCTTTAATCTTACGGGAAAAAAATATAATATGATTATCTCAGCCGAAAAAACTAAATGTATGACAACCTCAAAAGAACCCCTCCGATGCAAACTAGAACTAGACGGTCAAATAATACAACAAGAAATGAGTTTCAAATATCTAGGAATCGACATAACTAGTTATGGCAACATCGAAGATGAAGTAAGAGGGCAGGTGGCCAAAGCAAATAAAGTGGCGGGTTGTCTCAACGACGTGATCTGGCGAAACAAACACAACAAGAAACAAAGGTTCGGATCTACAAAACCACAATTAGACCTATTATGACATACACCTCAGAAACACGGCCAGAGACGACAAAAACGAAACAACTATTGGATACTACAGAAATGAGAATACTTCGACGAATAACAGGAAAAACTAGTAGACAGAGAAAGAAGCGATAACATTAGGCAATCATGCAACACAGACTGCATTAATGAGTGGGTCCTACAGCGTAAGACACAATGGAACAAACACATAAGCCGAATGACAGAGAATAGACTGGTAAGGATCGCACGAGATAAATCGCCTAGTGGTACACGCAGTAGAGGTCGACCACGGAAAAGGTGGAGCGATAATTTAAGTCCAGAATGAGGAAAATCGAAGAAGGAACAGGTCAGGGACCTATTATAGAAGGCAGAAGAAGAAGAACTTTTACTTAAACATTCTTATTAATTAATTTTATTTTTTATTTTTTAGTGTCCATTTTTAATTTCATTGTAGTTTCCTTTTGATTATTTTAATTTGGACTATTCCTATTTGTGCCCGCAAACAATATATGGTCAATTTTTCATAGATCCGTGTAAAAGGGCAAGTTTTCCATAGAACAGGATACCCCCACTCTCAGTCCCTCATTTTTACTCACTCTAGTGCTACATCACAGTCCTTCGCTTGTGAATTATCTTGACTTAAGTGACGCCTGTAACACATCCTTGTAAATAACCCTAGCTTAACTTAGTTTTTTGTAGAACATTATTAATCGTGACTGGGGTGGGATAAATGTAACGGAGTCCTAGTCAGTTCTATTACTCTCGTAATCATCATGAAACATTATGGTTCAAGGTATAGCAGTATGTCTACTTAACATTTGAATTCAAACCCGAGATTTTCTAATTATCGTTAGAACCACAGGGTTTATATTGTCACTGATTTTATAGGTGTGTGCAAAATTTAAGCCTAATCGCATAATACAAATTGAATAAAATACTGATTATAAGATTTGGCTTATGTTTTTAATTGATGATTTTCATTAATTTTTCCTTTGTCTTAATACTCGTATATTCAGACGACTGGAGGAGGGTGAAAAATCTATTACCAGATTTGACTCAAGTGAGTTCCTATTTTCCAGTTACAGTGGAAATCTAAATAAAATCTTTTAATAAATAAAAAATTTCGAACTTTTAGGCCAATGCAACAGAAACACTAGGAGAAAATATAGCAGATTTTACTGGACTTAATGTGGCATACCGTGCATATCAGAAGTGGGTGGACCAGCACGGAATTGAAGAACAATTACCGGGTAAGTTAAAGTTGAATAAATGTGAAAACTGCAAAGACATGTCTATATAAATATCTGTGGTGATTTAGGAACTCATTTCTTTTTGTAGGTTTAAAATATACGCCTAATCAACTATTTTGGATTATGGCAAGTACTTATATGTGTTCAGAACCAATGCTGAGAGATGATCCAGAAAAAGTAATGTCGCAAGGCCAGCATGCTGTGGCTACTTTTCGAATTATAGGACCAATAAGAAATTCGCCTTATTTTGCAAACGATTTTGGATGTCCCGAAAACAGTAAAATGAATCCAAAAAATAAATGTCAGCTGTTTAAATGATAATAATACTTTTTAATAAAGGAAATATAAAACTTGTAGTATTTTTTTATGTTTGATACCTTTAGAAGATAATGTCATTTTATGCGTCTTTCTTCTTAACAAAGGTGGTCATAAAATTATTTTTATTATGTACTTGACATTTAAAAAAATCTAAATCAGTCAATAAACCACTCTTTCTAGTAATTTTAAAATAATGTAATTTTAAATTCTTCTTTTGATTGATATCTAAAGAAATTTCGTTTAGAAATAAGTATTGACAAGGTTTATACAAGGAAATTTAATGTTGAAGAGTATTTTATACATGGTCGT
The DNA here is from genome assembly GCA_034092305.1 of Diaprepes abbreviatus. Classification (NCBI taxonomy): domain Eukaryota; kingdom Metazoa; phylum Arthropoda; class Insecta; order Coleoptera; family Curculionidae; genus Diaprepes; species Diaprepes abbreviatus. The sequence continues at coordinate 8,422,128 of JASJET010000218.1, forward strand.
AGATCGTACTTATTGATTGGCGTTGACTCCGCCCCTCTTTGAGAGCTGGTGGTGGTTAGTCTAGGTTCAGCAGCCGTGCCCGTATAAAGATCTCGCTTGAGGAGAGTTTTCCAGGAAGAAAAAAACTAAGGGCATCATCTCTCTCATTCAGAGTACCATCAATGAATTCATGAATCACTTTTACCTTGTAGGATTCTATGTTAGTTGTTAAAATTAATCCTGTTTCGAGCCGATTTTGGAAAAAAGCTGATGTCTGTTTATTATGTACGTCTTGATTTGTAGGTTGTAGATATGTTGTGATACTATGGTGATTTGTTTATTTTCAGTAGGTGGTTTTATTTCTTGCGTGGATTTTTGTTGCAGTTTTCTTGCTTTGTTTATGGTTGATGGTTTGCAGCCATTTTGTTTGACATTTTGTTTTATGTGTGTTAATTTTCCTTGGTTTTTAATTAAACGAAACGACCTATATATTAGGGTATTGGCTACGCTTTTTGAGAGATGGTGGTGAGATTAAGCATTGAGGTATCGGTCCGTGCGGGTTGGTTTCCGATATATTGTGTGTTACAAGTGTCCAACCATCGTTTTGATCACTAGGTCGTCTAGGAAAGGGAGCTGCTTACCTCAAGTTCAAGGGTGAACTGTGTTTTTGGGTGGATAAAACTGAGAAAATTGTGGAAGTAGTTGAGCTGTTGCCATGGGATCATCAGACAACTGTATCATCCACGTAGTGACTCCAGAGTTTAGGTTTGTGGTGATATTCTTCAAGGGCTTTGGTCTAGAAATAGGCCATGAATAGATTTACAATAGCTGGAGATAGTGTTAAGCCCATGGTAGCGTTGTCAATTTTTCTGTATATCAAGCAGTCAGATAAGAACTTTGAGTTTTTAAGACACTGTCTGGTGAGGTGCATAACATGAGTCGGAAAATCCTCTCTTTGAGAGATCTGATCCAGTATTTCAGTTATCGTTATCTTTGTCAAGTTTATGGACTGTGAGTTTTCCACGTAAGATAATGCCTTCTCCACACGTGGTTGCATGTGAGGAGCAAGGTGTCTTACTAGTTTTTGAGTGGAAGAGTTGTAAGCGCTGACGGTGAGTCTTAGAAAAGTATTTTGCTTATGGATCTTTCCCGTGGTATCAGTTTTTGTTTAACATCTGGTTCTATGGGTGAGTTTATGATTTTGGCCTATTTTTTGAAGATATATGGTGGTATCCCTTGGCAGCGGCTCGTAAGCGGGATCTTTTAAGATATTTTTAATTTTTGTAGCATAGTTCTCAGTATCTACAGTGACTGTTGCCATTCCCTTTATTAGCTGGTAATGTTATAATCCTATCATTTCTGTTCAGATCTTCTAAAGCGGTAAGTTCTGATCTGTTGAGGTTCTATTTCAGAAGAATCGATTTTTTAGCATTCTTGGCACGCCTTGCTGTATTTGCTTAGTCTCGTGGTTATCTTTAGAAGACACAATTGACTCGATTTATATAATTATTTCCTCCATAGGAATCTGTTTTGGAGCTATTGAGTAATCGAAAGCTTTACTTAGGACTGTTTTTTTGATTTCAGGTAGTTAGTGACTGGATATGTTATAAACTGTTTTGCTGTTGATTGATGCTTGTTTGTTCTCTTGTTTATGGTGCTTTTTCACGATGTTTTCAAAATGTCTTCTCTGTTTTTATAGTTTTTGTGATTTTAGTTGGCCAAGAGGAGAGAGTTTTTCACGATTCTATAGGATAAGATACATTAAGTTACTCAGAGACATGTGAAGTTGGTAGAGAGCACGTTCTGGTGTACTTAATTTTATCATTTTCTGTTGTATTTCATCTCCAGGAAGGACATTGCGAGATTTTTCCAATATTGAAAGGGTTCTGCGTTTTATGGAGTCATAGATTATTCTTGTAAAGAACTGGTTGCACGTCGCCGTCTCTGCATCTTATTAGGAAGGTGAGCTCGCATAGGAGAATGCAGACTTGCATAGATTTCATACAATTAGGTTTGTTTGAATATCTCCTGTAGGTGTACAATGTTATAACGTATTGTTTTATAGGTGTATTTTGTATTAATTCGGGAGCACATTCGTTCACTCGTTTGGTTTATTGTTGGAAGGTGCAAATATTTCACCTAAATCTTCTGTGCTTCATGGCTGAAGATCAACTCAGGCAATTTAATGGCAGCAGGCTTTAAACGAACCAAAAGAAATGAATGGATGTACCCTGAATTAATACTGGATATATATTTGGTGACGTATTCATGATTTCTATAGATTTGTCGATTTTTTTCCAAGCTTAACCTTCTTGTTCTGCTGTAGTTTATCAGCAGATCTTATATGCTTGACGATACGTCGATGTTCACATTTTGAAGACCTATTCGAGAGCTAACGGGAATACTTAGGGTAAGAGAGTATCTTCCGATCTCACTTGTTTAATGGTACGGAACTGGTATCATTTGATTGATCTAGTTTGATAGGAATAGTTGCGTTGTAGATATATCTTGAAATTATTCTCGCATTTCCAGGGATCCCACAAATGATCCTTTCTTAATGGTGTTGGAAATCTTTTGAAAGTCGATTAAAGCTCGACGGATTGGAACGTTATATTTGATGCATTTTTATATCAATGTTCTTATGGTATACAAATGGTCTAAAATCTTTTTTATATCCAGCCGGTTCAACAGGTTGATAAGAATCTGTCTTTCCTGATAGGTGGTTCGTTACTACCTTGGGTAAAAGTTTGTAGAGGTGTGAAAGCAAGTATATCGGTTTACAATTTCTCGATATTGGGGTTGTTTTCTTTTTTGAAAATTAGTATCACTTCCGAATTATACCAATCCTTCGATATCCTTCTCTCATCTACGACTCGATTATGTCAATATACGTAAATAGTGAGATGCAACTGAGCATTCCTTGGTCTTGAATTTTAACATCAACACAAAGCAAATCATTTTTATTTTATGTAATCCTATTAAAAGAAAGAATATCATCCGTAGAGATGATTAGTCTTTGCTGTATACTAGAATACACCAGAGAGCAACAAAGATCGCAAGACAAATGAGTGTATAATAGAAAAAATACAAATGATAGGTATACTTTAAAGGATCAGATGTCGTGTCTTCAAAACTGGAGTGAGCAAATAATTAGTCGGAGGCCTTGGACTGAGGTGCGAAGAATCGGACAATCCATATCAAGGACATTGCGCCAAAGAGAAAAGAAAAACAACAGGAAGCTTGATGGGCAAGGTATTTTAGGTTCAAAACTACAAGATGTGTATTGTTCGTATTCGGTTAGTGAAAGATATGTCGAAGATTCTTTGCGAATAAATTGAATTTACATACAAACATGTTAATATTGCTAATTTTCGACATATGAATAAATGAATCAATCCATATATCGTTAAGTCATACAAAGTAATAAAATTTTAAAAAAATGTAGAAGCTCAAGATTATATGTTAGATAGGCCCCCTACTGTTATCAATATATTATAATAACCAGCAGTTGAAATAATAATAACTGTCTCATTCTAATTTATGTTATTTAAATTTAAAAAACTTGATTTGTTATTCAGAATTCTTGTCAATACTGAAATATTTTAAAGAATCTTTTTACGCAACTAAAAACCAAATAAGAAACAAGAAGAAGTTTCACAACACCAAAAGTTATTCCAAATGACATTTTTAAAAAACGTATTACCACTTGCAAAGCAGCTAAGTCCAAAAACGGCAGGTCTTAATTAGTAACAGGTTTAAGAAAAACTGCGTTAATTGTATTCCGGTATATCTCCGTTTAAAAAAAATCTTGAATGAAAAGATGATACGAGTACTAAAAAAGAACCCAGTATTGTCGCTAATTAGTTAGGATATTAAGTGTTAACTGGTAGTTTATTATTCAACAGGCATCAAAAGCCAATAAAAAACCTGCATAATTTTTTTTTACATTTATTTATATCCTTGCTTTTCCTAGTAGAATAAAAATACAAAAAATTGGCTATATATTCTTTCGACTTCGATTATATTTCTACGAAATGTTATGTATGATTTTATTTGAGTAGACTTCAGTAAAACGACTATACAGTGTGATTCTGATAATGTCGTTCAAATGCTTTCCGTCGAGTTGCACACATTGTTCGAAGCAGGGCCTCGTTCTGCGCGCCACACTCGACATTAAGCTCGATTGAATGTTGTGGATTTCTTGGTGAATGTTTTCTTTTAAGGCTACAACAGTCCACGTATTCTTACAGTAAACTTTCCCTTTCAGGTAGCTCCATTAAAAAAGTCCATCGGGGTCAAAATCAGGCGACCTCGGTGGTCATGGAATGTCCCCAAATCGACTTATCAGCTTTTGAGGGAGAGCTTCCCGAAGCAAAGTCATTGAAGCTCACGCCGAATGTTGAAGCCAGGTGTGTGATGAGAACGGTGGAAGAGCTCACAGATTCGGAAAAAAAAATCCGTAATTATCATTATTCACGTGTGTCGTCTGTCTGCGGAGATTTTCAAAAAAGTTCCAATAATTCCATTGTTATCGAATTTTAATAATCAATCCTTTCAAATGATACCACATGATATATTGCCAAAAATATTGAGGACCCAAACTTGACGCCTTGGAAATTCACAGGAAATATTTCTTAAGTTCTAATTATTGGGATACTATATCAGATTTCAATTTCCTTTCTTAAACGGTGTTCGAAAATAAGAAATGTGATAGACACGTTAGTTGTCCCGTTTTTCCTTTTGAGTTAGTAAACTTTTAACAATAGTTGCTGTTCATAATATACTATTGTAGTGTCAGTTTCGCTGTGTTGATACTAACGAGACCATTAGATGGTTAAAATTTGAAGAATTTGAAGATCTAAAAAGAACACAGTACTTTTTTAGTTGCCTTTGTAAACCATAAAGATACTCTTCTTCTTAAACTTGGTCATTTTTTTTTATATCTGAGCTTGGTGAGATAACACAGTTCACTGAATCCAATGAACAATGATAGCGGACCCATTTTTAAATTCAGCGATACTTTTCTTCTTTTTAGGATTTAATGATTGTTCCGTCAGAAGAATTCAACGGGAACCATTTTAGTAGTTTACGTGTTGTCGTTCATTAAAAATATCCATTCTTGGTGTTAAGTAGTTTGCAAGTGAGAACATCAATGTTAAGAATGACGTTAAGTACGTTTGGTGTTTTAGAAATAGTTTTGTTTTACCGTCCGTAATGTCTATTTTGTATGAATGCTTGGGAACACTGTAAATATACTAGGATGGAAAATCTCATAACTAAGACTGTTTAATTATTTTAATTAAATATATATATATATATATATATATATATATATATATATATATATATATATATATATAAGTTTGGCCGTCATCAGTATACCCTATGTCATACAGGATGGTCAAAATTAATAAAACATAAAATTGACTAAGAGTTAACTACTTTTTAACCAGTTTCTAAAAGAAGGAAGTTCTCAATTCCACCGCTATTCTTTTTTGTATGTACATTGATTAATTTCGGAACGCCGGCACCGATTTCAATGAATTTTCTTACATTATGTTCAGGAAGTTGCTGCGCTAGTCCCATATCATTTTGGATGAAATTGGTGCAGTAAAATCGAAGATGGCACTGATAATATGGCGGACAAAAAAAAAATTTGTCCCATTTTCTCCAAAATTGGTACGGGGGAGTATTCGGCGTCACACATAAAGAAATCTAAAATTATTTAAAAAAAAAATCAATGTGGCGGATCGAATTTAATAAACCAAAAAATGAAATTTTTTTCGATTTTCTCCAAAATCTGAAATTATTAAAAAAATACAATATCGAGGATTCAACATGGTGGAATAAACATTATACATGCCTCAATTTTGTCCAAAATCGGTCTCGGAGGATTTTTTAATGTATCAATTACGAATTTAAAATTATTTTTTAAAAATTCAATTTGGCAAATCCCAATATGGCGGATTTAAAGTTTTACATTTTTCAATTTTATTCAATGTTGGTGGTTTTTGAGGGGGTAAATAGTGGTTTTAAAATTATTTTAGGAAAATTTAATGAGAGATTCGATATGATGGTTTAAAAATGTTATATTTCCGGATTTTTTCCAAAATTGATACTAAACGGTTTTCTTGGTTGTAGATTCAAATTAGATTAAGAAGTTACAATTACTTTTTTAAAATTCGTTATCGCAGATCCAATATGGTGGATTGAACATTTTACGTTATTCATATTTTTTCAAATTTGGTTATAAGGAGATTCTCGGAGTCGTAGGTTATGAATCTAAAGTTAATTTTATTTAGCTTACATAGACAGATACAATATGGAAGGCCAAAAATTTTACGTTTTTCCGATTTTGTTCAAATTGATATTGGAGGTTTTTTGGGACGTATACTAACTCAATATGCAGGATAAAATATGTCGAAGTATAAAATTTACCTCTCAACTTCTTTAAATATAGGTATGGATAGCTTTTGGGGGCCTATATTGCTAATCTAAACTTAATTTAAATTGCAAGTCAATGGATTTTACTATGGTAGACTAAATATTTGTTTGATACAAATTCATTCAAAACTGATATTTGGAGATTTCTCAAAATGAAAGAATTTTTGGTTGTTTATTTTAGTGTGTTTTACAACTTTGGATAAAATGGGAACTATTTTCCGACCTTGAAATCATTGCAAGGTACATGATTCTCGTTTAGTATTTAGTTCAAATAATTTATAGATATCATAATAAATTCAAAACTAAAAATAGGAAAATAAAACTTTTCTAAAAAAATTTATTTAAAAAAAATGCTAAAAAGCAAAAAATTACAACATAAATTTTTATACGAAATTGAAATTTTTGAAGTCTATTAACACGAGATATAATAAAAACTATAGTAAGAAGGCGAATTACATTCTGTTAAAAATTAGTTTGACTTTAAATATTTCAATTTATATAAAAATTGACATTTTTAATTTTCGCTTTTTGGTGTTTTTTCAAAAGTGGGTTCAATTTTTTTAGAAAAATGTTATTTAATTTTTGAGGAGAATGGTAAGTGAAAAAGGGACTGTAATATTTTAAATTATGGCGATTTATAATTTTAATTACTTTAAAAAATGTTGAAGACTTTGTGTAATAATGCGCAATAAGATAAAACAGCAAAATTTTCAGCTGTAATGAAGTTCACTGATTCAGAAGAAACATAAATGTATGAATGACAGTAAGCATCAGTGTAAAAAATTCCTCTACAAAATTGTGCCGCGTGGAATATTCTTCCTAAATAGATGCCGTGAAAATAATCTCTTCCAGACAATGAGAACAATGATGGCGAATATTTACACGGTACTCAGAAGAAGGGATTTTTTTCTCCGCAATTTTAACCAAGAGATTTTCTTTGCCGTATTTCCGTTTAGTGATTTTCTTCATAGCCACCACCGAATTAATATTTCTATTGTTTATTTCATTAAAATTGGTTTGGGCACTCTTACGTATATAAGACAAAATGTTTTCCATTGCGTTGATATAAACATACTATTTTCGTTTTTTTAATGTTGTTCCGATTTTTTACTCATTCTAAAGCACTTTATACTTTATACAATTATAAAATGCAATTAAAATTTTCTACTGTCAGTTTCTTATCTTTCAAACAACTTAAGCGCGAGTACGAACATAATAAATATCATAATTCAATCTGAATTCCATTAATTTTATTGTTAAAAGAATAACAATATAATTAATAATCACCCTTAGTTACGATCTCATAGTTTGATATCTCAGTAACGGTTCATTGGAAGAAAACTGTAAAGTAAGATTGCGTGAGTATCCCTTGAGCTAATAAATCATTAATATTATGAAATTGTTGGAAAAATATTGAGAAATAGTTAACAGTAAATTTCTTTAAGCAAGTCTGCGTTCTATATATGTCATCTTTTAAGGAATATTATATGAGTAAAGTTCGGGGAATTCCGGTACCACTAGGATGAAAAACATTTTGGTTTCTGCTGCCATTTTAACACAGATATGTAAAGGATACTTTTGTAATTTCTAAGTATGATAAACAAATATACTGTCAATATATTGTTTTATATTTGAAGATGGCAAATTAGCTTGAATGCATAATAAAGGGTGTTTTTTATAGAGGTATAGAACTTTAAGTTGGCAACACTTTTTTAACTGGCAGCCATTTTGTCAGCTGTCAAGTGATTTATGTTTAGTTTGGTTTGGCATTTCAACATGAATAGACTGACGCCTGAACAACGCTTCCAAATTGTGCAAATTTATTTTGAAAATCATGGTTCTGTTCGAAATACGTATCGCGCACTACGTCCATTTTACGGTCAACATAATCGTCCATCAGAGCAATTAATTCGATTAACTATGGAACGTTTTCACACCACGTTTACTCTAAATGATAATACGCATCCACAGAGATGTCGTACAGTTCGTACAGAAGAAGTCATTGCTGCTGTAGAGCGTAGCGTAGAGGAATACCCAAATCAGTCTATCCGCCATCGTGCACAGGAATTGGATATGTGTCCATTCACTTTATGGAAGATTTTGCGAAAAGATCTTGGTTTGCGTGCTTACAAAATCCAACTCGTGCAAGAATTGAAGCCACACGATCACCTAGCAAGGCGTAGATTCGGTGAGTGGGCCCAAAACAAGATTGCCGTTGATCCCGATTTTCATAAGCGAATTTTGTTTAGCGATGAAGCTCACTTTTGTTTGAATGGATACGTCAATAAACAAAACCGACGTATTTGGAGTGATGATAATCCTCAAGTGTATGTTGAGACACCGTTACATCCAGAAAAACTAACTGTTTGGTGTGCTTTATGGGCTGGTGGAACCATTGGTCCGTGCTTCTTTAAAAACGATGCTGGTCAGAACGTTACAGTCAATGGTGACCACTATAGAGCCATGATTACTGACTTTTTCGTTCATCAATTGAACAACCATGATGTGCAGGAGCTGTGGTTTCAACAAGACGGCGCAACATGTCACACAGCTCGTGCCACAATTGATTTATTGAAGGAAATGTTTGGTAACCGCATAGTTTCACGTTTCGGACCCGTGAATTGGCCTCCAAGATCGTGCGACTTAACGCCGCTAGACTATTTTCTGTGGGGATATGTGAAGTCGCTAATCTACGCCGATAAGCCCGAAACGATTGATCACTTGGAGGACAACATTCGCCGCGTTATTGCCGATATACGGCCACAAATGTTGGAAAAAGTCATCGAAAATTGGACCTCCAGATTAGACTACGTCCGAGCCAGCCGTGGAGGTCATATGCCAGAAGTCATATTTAAATTATAATGCCAGAAGGTTATCTTTCGAATAAAGTAAATTTCATGTCAATTTAAAAAATTCATCTTTGTTTTATTCCATTTAAAAGTTCTATACCTCTATAAAAAACACCCTTTACAATAATTTTTAAACACGAAATACAGTTTTTGTGAACGCTTCTTAAGAGACAGAGAGAGTGGAACTTTTAAGATCTATAAATACTTTTTTTTTAAGTAACTTAAATGGAGTCAGGGTGTAAAAAAAGGACCCGTTTTAATTATTGTAATTGTGCGTTTACCTAACAGTATAAAAAGGGGAGAAATCTGAAGAAAAAAATGATGGATCAAACTCTCTATAGCTTATTATAAGCAAGGTTTTGGAAAAAGATTTGTATTAGGAAATTGTCATGTTTTTATACAAGTTGTCCGAAATAGTTTAGAGCCACTAAATAACAATAAACAAACATTGGCCATGTTTCTAGACTTGTCTAAAGCCTTTAAGTCTATAGATTATAAGAAATTGTTGTTGAAACTTGATTTGTATGGTATAAGGGCTAATGCTCTGGAATTAACAAAATCGCATTTAACGGGCAGGACTCGGCAGGTGGCAGAGTCTGATTTTCATGACTATATTGCCTCCGAAGATTAACATAAAGTGAGGCGTCCCTTAGGGTTTAATATATTTTTTTATATTCTTTATACAAATTAATTGCTTGAAATCTCTGGAGAGCAAACTATACTATATGTAGATGATGCAACATTTATATTTAGTGAAGACATAGGAGTAGCTGTCGGTGAAGGTTCAGTCTGTGCTGGACATTCTCGATGGGAACTTTCTGTCCGACGGCATGTTGTCGAATGCTTCCAAGATATAGTGAATTATATTTGGCAACATATTAAATGCTCAATTTACATTATTATATGATACAATGATATCAATAGAAAGCGTTGTTGTTTTGGGATTAAACCTGGATAGAAGATTGGATTGGGGGGCTCACATCGGGACAGTTGCTATTATGGTATTGTTTTGCATTAAAAATTATTTCAGAGAGAGTTGGAATCCATGCAGCTCTATAAGCTTACCGTGCAGTTCTACAATCCAGACTCAAATGTGATTTATTTTTTGGAGTAATTCGTGTCAACAGTATTTTGATTCTGCAAAAAAGTTGCTAAATGTGTATTTTTTCAAAGAAACAACCAGATAGCAGTAGAAATATCTTAACAATATTTTGATGGTATAACCATGTACATTTTGGGTTTGATAATGTTTATTGTTCATAACAGCGATATTTTTGAAAGTTTATCTATTAAACAAAATTACGAGGATAATACTAGAAATAAAACAAACTTGCTTTCTGGTAAATTTAACTTTAGTTGTTTGCAAAAACCTGTTGAATTTTTATTATAAAAATTTTTAATTTTATACCTGAAAATGTGCATATCCTACCAAGAAATGGATTAAAGATTTTTCTTGTTAGAACGCCTTCTGCATTAGATGAGTTTTATGAGTGTGATAAAGCAGTGTTGTTTTCTAACGGAGTTTTCGTTGTCACCTTTATCTTTAAGTTCTAAATTTGTATAGGTTTCTTTACAACATTTCTTCTATTTTAAACTTTAATTGTTTATTTTCGCTACATTACTTTGATATATTTAAATAATTAAGAATATTATTTTAATCTGTCTAAATATTGCTGAGGTTTTTTATTTTTTCACTTTTTTTATTCAGCTTGAGCTGTAAATGAACTTTAATTATTATTTGTAATATTAATTATGGAGGAGACTTTCTCCTGATAATTTTCCAAGCCCTTATGGGCTGTTCTTTTTGTAGTGATATTTGCTTATGAATAAAAGCTTATCTACCTATCCATTTATCTATATATCAATGTATTATAAATAAAAATCTTTCTGGAAAACCAATATAACCAATGGTAAAACTGGATCAATATTATTTTGGTAGTTTTCAAGATCAGCCCGGTAGTTTATTCCCATTAAAAAAATTTAGGTAATAAAAAAATACTTTTTATTACCTTAATTTGAAATTTTACTATTTCTAATAGCAATTACTACTCCTTTTTTGTAATGTCAAAAAAGTTAATTTACCTCATGCTGTCTCAATTTGGGAACCAGCTTTTCCGAACATTAATATTGAAATTATGGGGACTTGTCGCCGCTCTTTTCAAGCACTTTTATTACAATAAGAAACTGTTATGAGAACTTATAACTTCTATAAGTTACGATGCATTATAAATTTTAATGGGAGATTGTCATAAATCACAACGTTTTTATTTAATTTGGAATAGGAATGAGACATTAAAAATATTGATATATCGATATTCATCATTAAACTTAAGTTGATAGATTCAAATTAAATGCCTAATACTGGTAATTTTTTGAAGTTAAATATAAAATTTAAGGACATTTATATGCTATAAAAAAATAGAGAATAATAGGAAAATAATAATTTAGCTCTAATTCGTAAATATATTAATTTCGATTTTTTGATTAAATAGTCAAAAAATAGGTATGAAAACAATTCAGGAAAAGAATAATTGTGGACAAAAAATACCTTGCTTATATGAAGCGTCAGAATATGTCTCTCCAAATACACCAATTAGTTTGATATTGGTTGATATACGTTGATTTCTGAAAAATTGTAAATTAACGTGGCGCCAAGTCTGGACTACAGGGAGAATGACCCAGTAACAGTTCTCTTTTGCCGATGATTCGACACGATTGTGATTGTTTCACTGATATTCGAATTTCCTCACCATAAAATATCTACACTATACTATGTGGAGTAGAGTTTCTCACAGTATGGAAGAAAGGTCGTAATGAAAAATTTTCCGCGAAGAATTTCCCAATAAAAAAGTCTTTATCATTACTTGTCAAGTATAAGTTTATTTGTGGTCTATATTAAAAATTATAGTTTCTGATTATTTTGGTGGTAGAATTTAAAATATTAACATCATTTAGAACAGTACATTTACTATTTTCTGTAGACGATTATTTCTCATTAAGAGGTTTATGAAATTGTCAATTGAGATTTTGTAAAAAATAATTTTGTGTGGATGTCCATGGAAACATCTCCGAAGTTTTGGATCTGGGAGGGTAGCTCTTGATTTAACGAGGATATAAAGAGGCTTAAAGATGAGCTATTTTTAACTTACGCCACATATGGTGATGTGGCAACAGAACCTACGGGAGCAGCTTATTGTATTCGGAATATATTTTCCAGAAAATGTCGAAGATAATATAATGTTCATTTTTCGTTACACCCTGACAGAGGCACATCAAGTGAAATGTAGCTATGTACCATGTATTGCCATCCTGTTGTCACACATCATCCAGCAGCCCAAGTGAAGTGCTTTTACAGGCAGTAATTTAGTTTATATCTGGGTACTTTCCTTATTACCGTGTCATTTCTTACTGGTGAAATTCCTGATATCTTGAAAACTGGAAATGTTTCAGCGGTTTTTGAAACTAGTAATGCAACTTGTATAATAACTACCGATCCCTGTGTGTTGAGTTTTTTCTCAAAGATTTTAGACTTACTTATATATCTATCTATCTATCTATATATATATATATATATATATATATATATATATATATATATATATATATATATATATATGTAAGATCTGCGTATTCTTGGATTATTATAATGTTCTAAGTAATAATCAGTATGGTTTTAAAACGAAAATATCTACGGAAATTGTATCAGTAGAATTGATGACATTTTTATTTCTTAAAAAATAGATAAGAGTAAACTTGGTGTCCGGGATTTTTAAAATCTTTCCAAAGCCTTTGATTTAATGAAAGATGATTTTCTCAGAAATAACTTATTTGATAGGGGTGCACAAAGTATATAGGCGTACCGGACTGGATTGTCTCTTCTTAAAGATCGTTAGATATTTACACACATTAACAATTGCGCTTCTGATGAGTACAGCGTTGATCCTGAAGTCTTGTAGGGATAAATTTACTATTACATAATGCAGATGATACATATGCGGATGATTCTTACAGAATCGGCTCTTGAACTCCAGAATACCACGGAGTTGATATATAGGGAATTTAGTATATGGTGAATAAAAAATAGAATAATATTAAATTAAAATAAAATTGAAATTATCATATTGTGTAGACAATTTCTTCCCGACATAGTCTTGTATAATAGTGATAGAGCTAGATTTTTAGGGTTAGTAATGGATCAGGGAACGGCCTTGAATGATCCCACTAATTATTTTGGTCAAAGTTTATAAAGGTTTTTTTACGGTATACTGTATGATGGTCTACTCTGGTTTATCAATCATATTGCAGTTTTGGGTGGACTGTTGGAATTACGAGACTCTATTTGATCCAAAAAGGTATGTTAAGATTAATTTTCAACGTTACAAACGAGGCACAATCTTTATAACTAATGGCATCTTTACTTATCGGGTGTGTATGGTTTTTAATGTTGTGTGGTAAAAATAATCAGAGTGTTTTTGAAGTTGGAATTGTAATATCTTAGTAGCTCAATGACATCGAACAGCAGCTTCTGAAAGATCATGTTCATATGCATGTGTAAAAATTTATAACTAAATTCCGGTGTATATTCCAAACATTGTACAAATGGGTAAGTTCTTAAATGTTCTAAAACTTTATCAAATATGCTATTAATCAATCGTTAAATTATTATTTTTAATAATAGGTGAGCTAGGAAACTTTGACTCTGTATGATAAGACTTGTTAATTAGTTTAATAAATTACAGCTTTTTTTCTTCAAACCGTTAAAGGAAAAATATACATATAATTTATTTCCTGCACATAAAGCTTTTCTCCTCTCTTTATTTGCGTTTCGACCATCTAATAGTTTCATCAGTGTTGCTGTAACGAACCATTCATATGAAACAACATTCTATATAAAATCTAAATTCTGAGACCTGTCGGCAGGGCATGAAATCTGCAGACATTTTATTAAGTAGTGTTGTAAAGTTAACTTAGACGTTAATATGTCTTAGCGTAGGTTGACGTATTCAAGTACAAATATGTACTTTGGTCTTACGGATAAATAAATATTATTTTATTTTCTATTAATTTTTTTATAAAAGTAAAAAAGCAGACAAATAGAAAATTTGTTGTACAGTATGAAAAATATAAAAATTACAACTTGGACATGTTCCACAAAATAGTCATAGGATTGGCTTCTTCCGTTGCAGAATTTAATCAAAGGTAGACGATTATTATATGCCATATTACAAAAAAAATTACTGGGTCAGAATCCTTTTTGACATCATTGTAAAAGGAGGAAAAATTTTAATCAACTATATCGATATGTACAAATATACGTTGCCCATCTCTAACTCGTATAGAGCTTATAAATAAAAATTGTTTTATTATCTGTAAATATTAATAAATGTCAAAGAAAAAGACTAATCGTTAAGTAGTGATAAATAATATTGTTAATTGCTGCAAATTAAAATAGCATCGTTTCCATTAAACTTGAATCAGAATTATATTTAAATTAAGTTCGCCATATGGTTAATTTGATTCAGATTTGGTATGAATAGAGGAATAATAAATAATTCTGTTACTAGATAGAAAAAATGAATATACGAAAAAGCAGAATCATATTGCGGTGCTCCGGTAGGTAAAAAAATGCCTTTTAAATACAAACTGAACTTTTATGCATCGATAAGTTATTTAAGACCTATTAATTTACCCATATTTAGTTCAAAGGACAACCCAGGGAGAGCACATTCAATTATTTAAATTTATAATTGAAAAAGGGTTGCAATGAAAAGTCTCATTTAAACATATTTTATGTTTTTCAGTCCATTTAATTTTTACCATATCTTTTAAATCTTTTGTTTTATAAACTACAACTGATGTTTTCTAATATTTTTTTTATAGTATCCGGTATCTATTCCTATACATTTTTATAACCCAATTTAAATTATGTTAATCCCAAATAGAGTAAATACCTAAATGCCCACTGGGCATACTAATCTAGAAATTAATTTTGAGTTATTATGACGTCTAATCGACGTAGAAAAATTAATGTGTCATGTTAATGTGGCGACATAACTCGGAGGTATCATACTGCGATTGTAACCGGTCGGTTAAATAACATATTAAATACGAGAACGTTTGAAATATTAATTGTTATTACTTTAACGTTTGACAGTCGTCGTTAACTATAGCAGTGATCGAATTGCAACGAAATTAAGATATATTTGTATGTCCAAGTTTGTTTTTCATTGACTGGAGGCAAATTTGTACCCGTCAGTGTGTAGTAAACTGAAATGAAATCTTCCAAAAAAGTACGATGAAGTTCTGCTTGAAATAATATATATATATATATATATATATATATATATATATATATATATATATATATATATATATATATATATATGGACAAAAGTATGGAAAGATTTGTTTTCTACTTACATCCTTAATATTTGGTTATCAATAATTAATTATATATCAAAAAATAAACGTACGCTACTAATTTGATAACTTTTTATTCAACAAATGAAAATACAAAATACAATAATTCTCCTATGATAAATAAAAAAAAAACACTTGGAACAAAAGTATATTTCCACAAAAAATAATTAAATCTGTATAAATTAAAGAAGCAAAGTTCAATATTTTGTTGAAAGTCCTTTGGCCTTAATGACTTTCTCTATATCTTCTTGGCACTGAATCGACAAGATTCTGACATACATCAACTGGAATCTTCCACCATTCACCTTGTAAAACTTGACATACACCAATTGGAATCTTTCACTTATCATCTTGTAAAACTTCCCATAGATGATTTTCATTATGAATTATTCTTTCCCTAATTTTTCGCTCAAAGTGTTCCCAAGGATTTAGGTTTGTCGATTGAGGCCACTCCAGTAAATCAACACTTTTTACAAAAAAAAAACAATTTTTCACTAAACGGGATGACTGTTTAGAATCAGTATTTCCATAAAAACTGCATTTCTTCTTCGGCATAGGCAAGATAGTATTCTGTAATATGTCGCGTTACATAAATTAATACATTTTCCCAGTTATTTTCTGGGCCCGTTCCAGAATTGGAAAAGCATCCCCATATCATAATACTATCACCCCCATGCTTCACAGTAGGTTTTTGATACTTAATATCAATTTTTTTTCCGACAGGCCTCCGAACAAACGACCCTCCGTCGGACCAAATACTTTAAATTTACTTTCGTCACTCCAAAGCACCCTATCCCATTTTTGAGGTGTTCAATTTAAAGGCCTCTGAGCAAACTGAAGTCTGGCAACTCTTCTAACTTCACAAAAACGTCTTTTAACATTTCCAGTCGTTATGTCTGTGTTGAAACGTTCGCGAATTTCTGCACTATTTGGACAGATGACTTATGCGGATCGAAATTCTTATAATGCACTTTTTAACAGAAGGGGTAGTTTTTGTAGAACGACCTGACTTTGACAAATTATTAACATTACCCAGTAACTGAAACTTCTTTAGAATTTTCGAAACAACACCCTCACTTAAACCTAAATATTTGGCTATAATGCATTGCTTTACACCTTGTCTTTTTAACTCAATTCTTGCGATAAATACTTATTTTTGCCCATTCTTAATGGGGTATTGGTGACACCAGTGGCACAACAATACTAATTCCATGAATTTAAATTTTAAAAATGCACAGAAGAAATAATGTTTCCATACATATGTCAAAGATATAAATAACAAAGGCAGCTAAGAGAGGAATGTGTAGCCCAAAATGTAATGTGATAATATTCAATACCTTAACAAATATATAAAATAAATGGCACAAATTATTGTTGAATTCAAACAAAAAATACAGATCTCACAAATTTCACCATAGAACTTTTACATATTTCCTTAATTGTTCTATTAGCGACATGCAACGCATCTAATACAACAAAGTTTTTACTGTTTAATAAACATTTTACCATGTGTGAGTGCAAAGTACCAGCTCGCTAATAGTGAGTGAAGTATCAACGACTTCTTAATACTTCTTGCAGCTGCAAAGCGATCTCTTATTTATTTGCCAAATTTAGAAGAATTTAAAACCCATTCAAAGAGGTAAAAACGGTTACTAATGACGTTCTATGATCAGTTCGCAAAGAAAAGAAATTATTGGATAAAATTTCAATGAGAATGTTTAAGTATTTTGGTTACGTTATGCAGAGTGAAAGAAATGCAGTATTAAAATTTATAGTGGGCATTCGGCGAAATTTGTTTTGCATTTTACCTGGTTGTATTTAGGATATATTTACCAAAATTAAATTGCAATTTCGTAATCAGAGTTAAAAAAGATATCTCGAGAATATTTCAAATTCAACTGAGTTAACTCGGTTTTCACTTCGTCCAACAAACCTCGTTTAGGAATCCATTGCATTTCCTATTAGTCACACATAATATTATTTTCGGATTCTGTTTTCAAAGGTATTTGTTTTCTAAACCAGACAAGCCTTTAAATAAAAATACCAGTGTCAGTTGACTCATAGAATTTATCATTATTTGTCGACAAACCTACATCCTAAATACACACAGTTAATGTTTTAACAAAAGGCCTTTATTGACTCCTTTTCACCATACACGTTCAGAATTTACTAAGTCAATATTGTGTTGGTTGACTGGAATAAATAGAAAAGTAAAAGTAAAATAATAAATTTGATTGTAAAACTTTTATTGGATATAATTAATATTTTTAATCGCGTTTCAGCTGATACCTACAAAGACAAGTTTGATTGGTCGTTGTTTATGGGCGGTGGGGATGCTGTTTTTTCTTATGTTAGGCAGATATAAAAAATTTTATATTCTTTTTGATTTTCGTTTTTCGGTTGTTGTGACTTTTTGAGAATTATTAAGCCTTAAAAACTATTGCACATGCAAAGTTTAGAAATAGTAAATATTGTCAGATACTATTTACATATCGAAAATAACATAATAACTTAATCAGCTAGAAATTTCTAGATGGTTGAATCCTTTATTCCTGGATGGCTATACCGACATCACGAACTTGAAATATAAAACTGGACTGCTCATGTATAATATCTCCTTTATACAAAAAATGTGCCCACCATGTTCTGTGCCATTACGTGCAAATAATTTGTTTGGCAACAATGAATTCCCTAAATTTTTATTATATTGGTGAAAGTGTATTTTTGACATTGATTGAATACTTTTCATTTTGACAAGAATTTATTTTTGCTTATTTTATGCATTTTATCACATTTTATGTAACGTTTTACTCCGAATTTCAAATAGGAACATGAATTTTAAGGTTTTTATGGTATTTAAAAAAATGCGATTCTTTATCGTAAGACGTGCAAATACCTCATCTGGTAAATTGTTTTTATTTCATAATCATTGGTAAGTTTGAAAGTATTCAATAATAATTATTTAAAATTTTATCTTAGAATCAAATTGTGAATCTAAGGGGAACAAATCTAATCTTATGGATATCATGTATGATAATTTTTAAATGTTATTAATATTTTGGTTTTCTAAAAGAAAAAAAAAACTTCAAATTCAAGAGCTGAAGCAAATTGATCATGATCATAATTCTTTTATATATCAGATGAGTAAGTCTATTCAGAGTATTTTTCTGGGGATAGTTTTATACAAGAAGATGAGCAAAAGTTTATGGTGTTCTTCTTACAAATAAACTGCCTGACATAAGCTATGAAGCATTGTTTGATGTAAACATCTTGAAACAACTAAACTTAGACTTAATAACGTCCACTGGCTCTACAAAAATGTTCTGAATTAGATGTACATTAACCAACAATAACATAGTTTTACCATGAAGTTAATGTTCAATCGACATATAAAGCTGAACATTGAAACTGGTATGCCGTTATAATTTAAAATGATTATATATTTAAAGACCAATATGCCGTATTAAAATAGAAATAAATGATTGCATGTAATATGCAATCTTTCAATATTATTAAGCATATCTGGAAATTACATAAATTTCACTTTTATGTATTTATTTTGGCTAAAAATAAAATTACAACCTTTTGTTTGCACATGTTTTTAATTCAAAATAAATTTATATTTATTTAATCACTTATTATTTTAAGAAAATAAAACAAAAATATTTTATTTTAGCTCAAATATTAAGGAAATTTGTGTAGTGGAAATCCCTTGTCAAAGTAGTGAGAAGCTGTTATTGATTGCCATTTCGAAAATGTAACTTTAGGAAAGGTGAGTTGCAGATCCTCAAACAGTTACGTAAACGGAAAGTTTTAACTAGTGTAAAAATTAAAAGTTGCTAGTAAATCTTAATTTATATATTTAGATTAGAACAGTTCTCAGCGAGTAACGAAGTTTTGAATGAATGGATTGAAACCCAGAATAACCAAACCATTTCAATGAGGATTTTACACACACACACACATATATATATATATATATATATATATATATATATATATATATATATATATATATATATATATATATATATATATATATATATATATATATATATATATATATGAAAATAAAAGGTGAAACAGTGATACAAACTTCGCTCCATTACATCCTTTCTGTGTTAGAGGTTGCACAGTTAGAATAAATTGTAATAAAACACAATTCATCCTATTCCACCACCATCGAGATGGTGGCCTACCTGTACCACCATACCGAGAAGAAAGTCAAAGCTTACCCTCCCCGCCACAGTGATACTGCAGAGATACATGTTTCGTCTCTCACTAGACTCATCAGGGTACCGACATGCACCTGGCTGTGCAAAGGATAAATCGGAAGGAAGCATGCAACACTGAACGCGGCTTCGCCGACCTCTCGTCGGATGGCTTTATATGTTTATACGGCTTTTACGGATTCCTCCGTGTGAGATGCATAATGTGGATATAACCACTGCTAATGCATTTCACACGGAGGAATCCGTGAAAGCCGTATAAAGATATATATATATATATATATATATATATATATATATATATATATATATATATATATATATTGTATCTTAAACCTTTTGTTAATATTTTTCAGTAATATTTTCTTGGGTGTAGGTTGTTTTATTTAAAAATCAAAAGACGACATTTTTTCTGACGTTTCGCTCTACATAGTGAGCTTCTTCAAAGTTATGGTATATTTATCTTTCATCTACAAAATTACAATTTTTTTTTCAATAAACATGTATCACAGTAATTGTTTTACATACCAATTACATTTATATTTTAAGTTAATCTCTAAAATTAATAAAAATAAACAGACTTTATAAGCCAAGCATCATTACATTATTTTTAATATTTATTATTATGTCGCTTCAAGTATATCATATTAAGAAATCAAATTATAGTAAATTTGACTTAGGTTTTTGACATTTTGTTTGTCATTTACAGCATTTTTATTTCTTTTTATATGTATCATTTCTTTGATGACCAGTTTGTGATAATTTCTGCCTGTATCTAAAATGTGGGTGTTTTTAAAACCGAATTCATGCTTAGTTGTTTGTTTATGTTTATGTAAGGATGTCGATGCGTTTTTAGTATACTTGTGTCCATTAATGCTATTTTCAATATATTCTGTCATCATGTCAATGTATTTCTTAGGACAGTTTAGGCATGGGATTACATATATTACGTTAGATCTTTTTTTCGTGGATGGGAACTTTGCTTTTTATTTTCGTATAAAGTGATCCCAGTAAATTGCTCGGCCTGTGGCATACCGTTATGTTATGCGTACCGAAAATATATATATTTTTTCCGATAGTTGGTTTATATACGTTAATGCAATGAAAGTGTTTTGTGTTGTGATATTGTTAGTTTTATTTTTTTTTTTTGATTAGTTATAATGAAAAAAAATAATTAAACAAAGAACCTTCTTACATTATAACACAAACAAAAATAAATTAACAATACCACAACACAAAACACTTTCATTGCTTTACCGTATATAAACCAACTATCAAATATATATATATATATATATATATATATATATATATATATATATATATATATATATTAGGTAAGCATAACATAACTGTATTCACTTTATACGAAATTAAAAAGCAAAGTCCCCACCAAAAAAAGATCTAATGTAATATATGCAATTCCACGCATAAACTGTCTTAAGAAATACATTGGCATGACGACACAATATATTGAAAATAGAAGTAATGGACATAAGTATACTAAAAACGCATCGACATCCTTACATAAACATAAGCAAACAACTAAGCATGAATTCGACTTTAAAAACACCCACATTTTAGATATCAATAGAAACTATCACAAATTGATCATCAAAAAAATGATACAATAAAAAGAAATAAAAATGGTGTAAATGACAAGGGTATGTACTATTTTATAGTTTTCACTGTTTCAACCTGTGTATCGTTTTTTTCTTTAATTTTGAGATTGTTGTAAAGTCCGTTTATTTTTATTAATTTTAGATATAACTTAAAAATATAAATGTAATAGGTATGTAAAATAATCACTATGATACATGTTTATTAAAAAAAATTTGTAATTTTGTAGATATACCATAACTTTGAAGAAGCGCATTATGTAGAGCGAAACGTCAGAAAAATTGTCGTTTTTTGATTTTCAAATGATAAAACCAATACTCAAGAAAATATTATATATATATATATATATACATATATATATACATATGTATGTATATATTCAGTTGATTAATATTTTAAATTATTAAATTTTATTTATTTTAAAATTTTCGTCATTACGGACACAACGTCAATTGACAGACATTATTAAATGATACAAGACAGTTAAACACTGTATACATTTTTCTGAACCCATCGAGAGTCGCCACTAATCAAAAATTTTATTAAGGTGAACGTCCAATTACATAAACTGTAACTAATTTTTAAAAGTTTAAACTGTTACAATGTAAAAACGAGAAATAATCGATTTAGACAAATACAAATTTATTCAACTAGAACGTTTGTAAGCGTAATCAGATTGGTGAAACTTATTTTTTAGATGGTTAATCTCATTTTTATTGTTTACTATGATATTTCGCTTTTAAGGAAATTCCAGGCACGTAAAGTTGCGGATAAAGAAGTAATTTTAGTTGAAGTAGCTCACAGACTTTGAATTGTTTAAATTTTTTAGAGTTCTGTACTTTTCAGTAAATAACAAGGTTTGAAGCTAATCAAAAAATAACCGAAAAGTATTAAACAAGATTGTATTTTATAATTCGGAAATAGCGATTCACAAAGAATATAGTTCTAATTTTAATGGTTAAACAAATCTAAATATTAAATTAATATTGACATATTTCAGCAACATTTTGAACGTTTACGACAGGAGAGGATCATTATGATTAATGAATGTAAAGTCAAAAACATTAAATGATAGCAAACTTATGTTCAAGAATATTTTATTTCCCATGGTAAACATACCATTTTCCGAAATTTTGTAAGCATATAGAAACTAGCATTTGAAAAGCTCTGTTATATTACATGACTATTATCAATTTGTTAAATATTCTAAAAATATATAACAAATTTGTTAAGTTTTACACATTCTTCAAGAAAATTTAAGACTTAGATAAGTTGAAAAGCATATAAAGGAAGCAAGTACATATACAGTGTGTCCCAGATTGGTGCTGGATCTATTTTCATCCGAGAGCCGATCCAGAAAATTGGAGGGAGAACCATAAATATTTTTAAGGAGCTGGAGCATTAATATTTCGGTATCATTTTTTAATAGTATCTAGTATTTGACACAACCAAAAAATGTTTTAATATATCCACTGCAGAATCCAGAAATAGGACCAGTTTGTAGGGAAATAAAGAAAAATATGCACAGGCAGGTCGGACAAGAGACCAACATTTTTTACCTTTGTGACTGATTGATTTGTATTAATTAAGGACACGTTAATCCGTATGGACTTTTGGATGTCCGCTAAGTTATTAATCTTTAAATCATAGACTAAACACAAAAGATAGATATACTGTTAGTAAATTGACAGCTGCTCGCAGTGACTATATACAAGTTAAAACTGGACTAAGGACATATACTTTACAAACATTGATGAATTTGAGAAAAATGGTAGAATAATTACATTTTCATTAAATAAAATGAATTAAAATAAGATAAAATAGTATGACTAGATGGTAATTACATTGTTTGGGAAAAATGAAAAGAAATGTGAGGGAAAGTACCATGGGATTATATCCGTGTTTTTGTATAAAAGCTTCTCATTGAAGATGGGTATTAATGCCAAAATCGACTAATGTGGAGTAGAATTTAGGACAGTTCATAAAAATATATTTGATAGATAGGGTAGGTTACAAAGGTAGCACACAGGGAGATCCGAGCCACGTGTCAGCCGATCCTCAGTCTAGTCATGATAGTGGCAGGTTCCCTAGGCAGGGGATTGACAAGAGAGTGTCTTTCACCTCATACAGCTTATTGTTCTCTGATTGGAGGTCCCATTTCCACTGGCAAATTGTTCTTATTTTGTATTTGGGGAACAATTTTTTGAGTGGAAAGCTAAATTAATAGGGAGGGATTTGAGGTCCCCTTGGCCAACGAGTCACCTTTCTCATCACCAAAGATCCCCACATGACACTTTTTCGATATTGTGATGAACTCTGTGGCCTTATAGATGGCGAACAGCTCAACAGAGAAAATGCTAATAGAAGGGTACATTTAGAAGGAAAATTTATGACACTCTGATGCCCTACATAAGTTGGAGGCGGAACTAGTGCGAAAGGTACCTGAAGCAAGACGCAAGCCACCATTCACAATAGGATCCATTCAATTATGTTGATAGTGAGGGGCGAAGGAATAGACAATTAATCCGTAATCAACTTTAGATAATATCAGCAATTTGAGGATTTTCATAATAGTAACACGGTAAGATTCCCACTTAAAATTGGACAGCAGGATGTTCAAATTTCTTAAGCATTTATTCATAATATATTAAATGTGTTGTTTAACGTTTAAAGAAAAATCGAAGATGACTAAGAAATTTATGTGATGAGAAGGACTGGATAAGATTGAAGTTTAGTAGTAGAGAGGAAATTTTGAGACAAGATAGAATTTTACAAAAATAGACTATTATTGGTTTGATTGGGAAGAAGGAATGGCCCAGAGAGGAGAAACATTCGTTTAAATCAGATAAACTATGTAGTTTGTAATAGTCTCCATGGAACTATGATAGATCAGAATATTATCCGCAAACATCTCAAGGAGACCGATGGCAGAATAGGTCCTTAAGAAAACCTTCGATGAAGTAATTATTGCTGTGCATTCCGAGATTGAATATAGATGGAGGATGGAATTTTTATCGATCTAATTAAAGGCCAAGGATAAGTCCAGAAAGAAAAATATGGAACGCTTCACGATTTTGCGTGTCATTCTTTGATAGGAGTCATGCTAATCTGTATCGTCCCAATTTTAGTGAATATACTGCCAAAGAAAGTACTTCTTACGTTTTTATTTAAATATAGTCAGAATCGGACTAGAAGGAGTTTGTCTCCAATGACACTCACTCTTTGCAAAACTACAGGACATATTTTTTCAAATATTTTAAATCCCTCGATTTCTGAAATATTTCTTAAGACACACTTCGGATGAAGCCACGTTAATATGAAAAAGTGAGGACTATCAAATTCAAGAAATAAAAGGGGTGAAAATTATAGAAAACAGTCTACATGCAAATTTAAAATAAGTGGATATATGCGTGGTTAAAAAAATAAATGAATATGATGAATATATATATATATATATATATATATATGTATATATATATATATATATATGTATATATATATATATATATATATATATATATATATATATATATATATATATATATATATATATATATATTATATCCTTAGACAGTAAAATAACCTTTTCTTTGGAACGAAAAATCAT
The DNA here is from genome assembly GCA_034092305.1 of Diaprepes abbreviatus. Taxonomy (NCBI): domain Eukaryota; kingdom Metazoa; phylum Arthropoda; class Insecta; order Coleoptera; family Curculionidae; genus Diaprepes; species Diaprepes abbreviatus. The sequence goes on from JASJET010000218.1 coordinate 8,447,276, forward strand.
TTTCCTTTAATGACTGATTCATACCATTCATGTAAAATTTAATTACATAGCTGAGCTGTTATTTATTCATGCCACTATATGGGAAATGCTGATTTAATATTTCTATAATAAAACATTCTTTGAGCTAAAATTATGTTATATATTTAGCCGGTTTCTTAATTATGGGACATATTTTAGGTGTTTGATAAAAAAACACTTCGGAATTTAATGAATAAATTAATTAAGTCGGTACGCTAATATAGGATTTATTTCATCTTGTTTTCTCCGGTTTACACTTTAAATGTGTTTTAATTTGCCTAGAGAACAAGTGCAGGGACCATAAAAATGCAAATTTGTTTTAACGAGCCTTTTCCATTTGAAATTTAAGTACAGAGCTTATATTGCTTTGCATTGAAAATCTGTTGAAAATGTACATTTTAGATTCCAATTGATAAAAGGTTTATGGAGATTAGTGTTGAAGAATTTATGAATGAATGTTAAAGCGTGAGTAAATTTATAAAGATGTTAAATCGAAAATTGATACTAAAATAAGCTTTAATAGATAATGTGAAACTTGATTCAGTGGGAGGGATAAGAGGTGATCTCCATATCTCAAAATTTTTAAAGATTACTATATTGAAATTATTTTTTTTTTGTGTGATATATTAAAGTAAAATAAAGTTGATATACTGACTAAAGATGATCTAAATAATCTATACTATTTTTTGTATAATTGGTATCTATTATTAAGAAAATCAACTGTTGTTCCTTTTTAGTGCGTATATTCTTCATATTCATATCATTTGTTTTTTCATACCATTCACTATTAGAGAAGTAACTTAGTGCTCAGTTTTATTAACAACATACTATGTGGTAAATATCTAAAAATAATCTGGTCGTATAAAAAACAATCATTTTTTTAACCACACATATATCTACTTATTTTAAAATTGCGTGTAGACGATTTCTTACTATTTTACAATTTTCACCCCTTTCTATTTCTTTGTGAATGTGAAGGTCTTCATCTTTTCATATTAACGGGGTTCCACCCGAAGTGTGTCTTAAAAAATATCTCACAAGTCGAGGGGTTGAAGATATTTGAAAAATATATCGTGTAGTTTTGCAAAGAGTGAGTATCATTGGAGACAAACTCCTAGTCCGATTCTGTCTATATTTAAATAAACACGTAAAAATCACTCCCTTTGGCAGTATATCCACTAAAATTGTAACGATACAGAGAAGATTAGCATGGCCCCTGTAAAAGGACGACACACCAAATCTTGAAGCGTTCCACATTTTTCTTTCTGGGCTAATCCTTGACCTGCGACCAGATCGATAAAAATGTCATCCTCCATTCTCTATCCCATCTCGGAATATATGGTAATATGTTATTCTTCATTGAAGCTTTTCTTAAGGACCAGCTCTTCCATGTGAGAGTGAACCCTTACATATTCCTATCATATCTACAGGTTTCAGGAATTCTGCAGGATCGGTCCACAGCCCCACACTTTTTACACTGGCCCTGAATGGGATTAGGGGCCGCATTCTGTTACAGGTCTCCTTAAGATCTATCATAGCTTCATGAAAGAATCTATTAACGAAACACCATTACAAACTAGTTTATCTGGTTTAAACGAATGGATTTCCTCTTTGGGTCTTTCTTTCTTCCCAACCAAATCAACAACTGTCCATTGTTGTATAGTTCAGTCTGGTCTCAAAATCTCCTCTCTAGAGACTTGAACATCCTTAGCATGCTGTCTAGTTTCAAGTGGGGATCTTACCGTGTTACCATTCTGAAAATCCTTGAGTCCCTGATATTATCTAAAGTTGATTACGGATCAATTCTCTATTCCTCCGCCCCTCACTATAAACTCAAAAGATGACTCTATTCTGAATGGTGGATTGCGTCTTGCTTTAGGCGCCTTCCGCAATAGTCGCTCCTCCAGCTTATGTAGCGCGTCGGAGTATTGCCCTTCAGCTATAGAAGGCAAGTAAAACTAATCAATTATGTAAATTCTCTGAAGTTCAGGCCTTTCCATTACAGGCTATATGTGCATTCTCTCCCCCCCCCCCCACGTCACATTTCATGCTTCTCAGCCCTCACCATAGATTGAACAAAACTAATCTCTATGGTTTCGCATTCATCTTTATTATGAAAGACGCACGTTGCCTCCGTGGAACGTAACCCCCATTATAACCGATCTGTCCCTGCTGCCCCCTTCAAAAAACTATACAGCAAAGAATTCCTCAAAAGTCTGATCCAAACCAACTATAAACATAACGATATAATATTCACGGACGGATCTAAGACAGACGCAAGAGTGAAAGTTAATTTCCTTTCTCTCATGAATTTTCCTACTAACTGCACCCCTGTACTAGCATTCTATAAATAATAAATTTGATTGTAAAACTTTTATTGGATATAATTAATATTTTTAATCGCGTTTCAGCTGATACCTACAAAGACAAGTTTGATTGGTCGTTGTTTATGGGCGGTGGGGATGCTGTTTTTTCTTATGTTAGGCAGATATAAAAAATTTTATATTCTTTTTGATTTTCGTTTTTCGGTTGTTGTGACTTTTTGAGAATTATTAAGCCTTAAAAACTATTGCACATGCAAAGTTTAGAAATAGTAAATATTGTCAGATACTATTTACATATCGAAAATAACATAATAACTTAATCAGCTAGAAATTTCTAGATGGTTGAATCCTTTATTCCTGGATGGCTATACCGACATCACGAACTTGAAATATAAAACTGGACTGCTCATGTATAATATCTCCTTTATACAAAAAATGTGCCCACCATGTTCTGTGCCATTACGTGCAAATAATTTGTTTGGCAACAATGAATTCCCTAAATTTTTATTATATTGGTGAAAGTGTATTTTTGACATTGATTGAATACTTTTCATTTTGACAAGAATTTATTTTTGCTTATTTTATGCATTTTATCACATTTTATGTAACGTTTTACTCCGAATTTCAAATAGGAACATGAATTTTAAGGTTTTTATGGTATTTAAAAAAATGCGATTCTTTATCGTAAGACGTGCAAATACCTCATCTGGTAAATTGTTTTTATTTCATAATCATTGGTAAGTTTGAAAGTATTCAATAATAATTATTTAAAATTTTATCTTAGAATCAAATTGTGAATCTAAGGGGAACAAATCTAATCTTATGGATATCATGTATGATAATTTTTAAATGTTATTAATATTTTGGTTTTCTAAAAGAAAAAAAAAACTTCAAATTCAAGAGCTGAAGCAAATTGATCATGATCATAATTCTTTTATATATCAGATGAGTAAGTCTATTCAGAGTATTTTTCTGGGGATAGTTTTATACAAGAAGATGAGCAAAAGTTTATGGTGTTCTTCTTACAAATAAACTGCCTGACATAAGCTATGAAGCATTGTTTGATGTAAACATCTTGAAACAACTAAACTTAGACTTAATAACGTCCACTGGCTCTACAAAAATGTTCTGAATTAGATGTACATTAACCAACAATAACATAGTTTTACCATGAAGTTAATGTTCAATCGACATATAAAGCTGAACATTGAAACTGGTATGCCGTTATAATTTAAAATGATTATATATTTAAAGACCAATATGCCGTATTAAAATAGAAATAAATGATTGCATGTAATATGCAATCTTTCAATATTATTAAGCATATCTGGAAATTACATAAATTTCACTTTTATGTATTTATTTTGGCTAAAAATAAAATTACAACCTTTTGTTTGCACATGTTTTTAATTCAAAATAAATTTATATTTATTTAATCACTTATTATTTTAAGAAAATAAAACAAAAATATTTTATTTTAGCTCAAATATTAAGGAAATTTGTGTAGTGGAAATCCCTTGTCAAAGTAGTGAGAAGCTGTTATTGATTGCCATTTCGAAAATGTAACTTTAGGAAAGGTGAGTTGCAGATCCTCAAACAGTTACGTAAACGGAAAGTTTTAACTAGTGTAAAAATTAAAAGTTGCTAGTAAATCTTAATTTATATATTTAGATTAGAACAGTTCTCAGCGAGTAACGAAGTTTTGAATGAATGGATTGAAACCCAGAATAACCAAACCATTTCAATGAGGATTTTACACACACACACACATATATATATATATATATATATATATATATATATATATATATATATATATATATATATATATATATATATATATATATGAAAATAAAAGGTGAAACAGTGAATACAAACTTCGCTCCATTACATCCTTTCTGTGTTAGAGGTTGCACAGTTAGAATAAATTGTAATAAAACACAATTCATCCTATTCCACCACCATCGAGATGGTGGCCTACCTGTACCACCATACCGAGAAGAAAGTCAAAGCTTACCCTCCCCGCCACAGTGATACTGCAGAGATACATGTTTCGTCTCTCACTAGACTCATCAGGGTACCGACATGCACCTGGCTGTGCAAAGGATAAATCGGAAGGAAGCATGCAACACTGAACGCGGCTTCGCCGACCTCTCGTCGGATGGCTTTATATGTTTATACGGCTTTTACGGATTCCTCCGTGTGAGATGCATAATGTGGATATAACCACTGCTAATGCATTTCACACGGAGGAATCCGTGAAAGCCGTATAAAGATATATATATATATATATATATATATATATATATATATATATATATATATATATATTGTATCTTAAACCTTTTGTTAATATTTTTCAGTAATATTTTCTTGGGTGTAGGTTGTTTTATTTAAAAATCAAAAGACGACATTTTTTCTGACGTTTCGCTCTACATAGTGAGCTTCTTCAAAGTTATGGTATATTTATCTTTCATCTACAAAATTACAATTTTTTTTTCAATAAACATGTATCACAGTAATTGTTTTACATACCAATTACATTTATATTTTAAGTTAATCTCTAAAATTAATAAAAATAAACAGACTTTATAAGCCAAGCATCATTACATTATTTTTAATATTTATTATTATGTCGCTTCAAGTATATCATATTAAGAAATCAAATTATAGTAAATTTGACTTAGGTTTTTGACATTTTGTTTGTCATTTACAGCATTTTTATTTCTTTTTATATGTATCATTTCTTTGATGACCAGTTTGTGATAATTTCTGCCTGTATCTAAAATGTGGGTGTTTTTAAAACCGAATTCATGCTTAGTTGTTTGTTTATGTTTATGTAAGGATGTCGATGCGTTTTTAGTATACTTGTGTCCATTAATGCTATTTTCAATATATTCTGTCATCATGTCAATGTATTTCTTAGGACAGTTTAGGCATGGGATTACATATATTACGTTAGATCTTTTTTTCGTGGATGGGAACTTTGCTTTTTATTTTCGTATAAAGTGATCCCAGTAAATTGCTCGGCCTGTGGCATACCGTTATGTTATGCGTACCGAAAATATATATATTTTTTCCGATAGTTGGTTTATATACGTTAATGCAATGAAAGTGTTTTGTGTTGTGATATTGTTAGTTTTATTTTTTTTTTTTGATTAGTTATAATGAAAAAAAATAATTAAACAAAGAACCTTCTTACATTATAACACAAACAAAAATAAATTAACAATACCACAACACAAAACACTTTCATTGCTTTACCGTATATAAACCAACTATCAAATATATATATATATATATATATATATATATATATATATATATATATATATATATATATATATATATATTAGGTAAGCATAACATAACTGTATTCACTTTATACGAAATTAAAAAGCAAAGTCCCCACCAAAAAAAGATCTAATGTAATATATGCAATTCCACGCATAAACTGTCTTAAGAAATACATTGGCATGACGACACAATATATTGAAAATAGAAGTAATGGACATAAGTATACTAAAAACGCATCGACATCCTTACATAAACATAAGCAAACAACTAAGCATGAATTCGACTTTAAAAACACCCACATTTTAGATATCAATAGAAACTATCACAAATTGATCATCAAAAAAATGATACAATAAAAAGAAATAAAAATGGTGTAAATGACAAGGGTATGTACTATTTTATAGTTTTCACTGTTTCAACCTGTGTATCGTTTTTTTCTTTAATTTTGAGATTGTTGTAAAGTCCGTTTATTTTTATTAATTTTAGATATAACTTAAAAATATAAATGTAATAGGTATGTAAAATAATCACTATGATACATGTTTATTAAAAAAAATTTGTAATTTTGTAGATATACCATAACTTTGAAGAAGCGCATTATGTAGAGCGAAACGTCAGAAAAATTGTCGTTTTTTGATTTTCAAATGATAAAACCAATACTCAAGAAAATATTATATATATATATATATATACATATATATATACATATGTATGTATATATTCAGTTGATTAATATTTTAAATTATTAAATTTTATTTATTTTAAAATTTTCGTCATTACGGACACAACGTCAATTGACAGACATTATTAAATGATACAAGACAGTTAAACACTGTATACATTTTTCTGAACCCATCGAGAGTCGCCACTAATCAAAAATTTTATTAAGGTGAACGTCCAATTACATAAACTGTAACTAATTTTTAAAAGTTTAAACTGTTACAATGTAAAAACGAGAAATAATCGATTTAGACAAATACAAATTTATTCAACTAGAACGTTTGTAAGCGTAATCAGATTGGTGAAACTTATTTTTTAGATGGTTAATCTCATTTTTATTGTTTACTATGATATTTCGCTTTTAAGGAAATTCCAGGCACGTAAAGTTGCGGATAAAGAAGTAATTTTAGTTGAAGTAGCTCACAGACTTTGAATTGTTTAAATTTTTTAGAGTTCTGTACTTTTCAGTAAATAACAAGGTTTGAAGCTAATCAAAAAATAACCGAAAAGTATTAAACAAGATTGTATTTTATAATTCGGAAATAGCGATTCACAAAGAATATAGTTCTAATTTTAATGGTTAAACAAATCTAAATATTAAATTAATATTGACATATTTCAGCAACATTTTGAACGTTTACGACAGGAGAGGATCATTATGATTAATGAATGTAAAGTCAAAAACATTAAATGATAGCAAACTTATGTTCAAGAATATTTTATTTCCCATGGTAAACATACCATTTTCCGAAATTTTGTAAGCATATAGAAACTAGCATTTGAAAAGCTCTGTTATATTACATGACTATTATCAATTTGTTAAATATTCTAAAAATATATAACAAATTTGTTAAGTTTTACACATTCTTCAAGAAAATTTAAGACTTAGATAAGTTGAAAAGCATATAAAGGAAGCAAGTACATATACAGTGTGTCCCAGATTGGTGCTGGATCTATTTTCATCCGAGAGCCGATCCAGAAAATTGGAGGGAGAACCATAAATATTTTTAAGGAGCTGGAGCATTAATATTTCGGTATCATTTTTTAATAGTATCTAGTATTTGACACAACCAAAAAATGTTTTAATATATCCACTGCAGAATCCAGAAATAGGACCAGTTTGTAGGGAAATAAAGAAAAATATGCACAGGCAGGTCGGACAAGAGACCAACATTTTTTACCTTTGTGACTGATTGATTTGTATTAATTAAGGACACGTTAATCCGTATGGACTTTTGGATGTCCGCTAAGTTATTAATCTTTAAATCATAGACTAAACACAAAAGATAGATATACTGTTAGTAAATTGACAGCTGCTCGCAGTGACTATATACAAGTTAAAACTGGACTAAGGACATATACTTTACAAACATTGATGAATTTGAGAAAAATGGTAGAATAATTACATTTTCATTAAATAAAATGAATTAAAATAAGATAAAATAGTATGACTAGATGGTAATTACATTGTTTGGGAAAAATGAAAAGAAATGTGAGGGAAAGTACCATGGGATTATATCCGTGTTTTTGTATAAAAGCTTCTCATTGAAGATGGGTATTAATGCCAAAATCGACTAATGTGGAGTAGAATTTAGGACAGTTCATAAAAATATATTTGATAGATAGGGTAGGTTACAAAGGTAGCACACAGGGAGATCCGAGCCACGTGTCAGCCGATCCTCAGTCTAGTCATGATAGTGGCAGGTTCCCTAGGCAGGGGATTGACAAGAGAGTGTCTTTCACCTCATACAGCTTATTGTTCTCTGATTGGAGGTCCCATTTCCACTGGCAAATTGTTCTTATTTTGTATTTGGGGAACAATTTTTTGAGTGGAAAGCTAAATTAATAGGGAGGGATTTGAGGTCCCCTTGGCCAACGAGTCACCTTTCTCATCACCAAAGATCCCCACATGACACTTTTTCGATATTGTGATGAACTCTGTGGCCTTATAGATGGCGAACAGCTCAACAGAGAAAATGCTAATAGAAGGGTACATTTAGAAGGAAAATTTATGACACTCTGATGCCCTACATAAGTTGGAGGCGGAACTAGTGCGAAAGGTACCTGAAGCAAGACGCAAGCCACCATTCACAATAGGATCCATTCAATTATGTTGATAGTGAGGGGCGAAGGAATAGACAATTAATCCGTAATCAACTTTAGATAATATCAGCAATTTGAGGATTTTCATAATAGTAACACGGTAAGATTCCCACTTAAAATTGGACAGCAGGATGTTCAAATTTCTTAAGCATTTATTCATAATATATTAAATGTGTTGTTTAACGTTTAAAGAAAAATCGAAGATGACTAAGAAATTTATGTGATGAGAAGGACTGGATAAGATTGAAGTTTAGTAGTAGAGAGGAAATTTTGAGACAAGATAGAATTTTACAAAAATAGACTATTATTGGTTTGATTGGGAAGAAGGAATGGCCCAGAGAGGAGAAACATTCGTTTAAATCAGATAAACTATGTAGTTTGTAATAGTCTCCATGGAACTATGATAGATCAGAATATTATCCGCAAACATCTCAAGGAGACCGATGGCAGAATAGGTCCTTAAGAAAACCTTCGATGAAGTAATTATTGCTGTGCATTCCGAGATTGAATATAGATGGAGGATGGAATTTTTATCGATCTAATTAAAGGCCAAGGATAAGTCCAGAAAGAAAAATATGGAACGCTTCACGATTTTGCGTGTCATTCTTTGATAGGAGTCATGCTAATCTGTATCGTCCCAATTTTAGTGAGTATACTGCCAAAGAAAGTACTTCTTACGTTTTTATTTAAATATAGTCAGAATCGGACTAGAAGGAGTTTGTCTCCAATGACACTCACTCTTTGCAAAACTACAGGACATATTTTTTCAAATATTTTAAATCCCTCGATTTCTGAAATATTTCTTAAGACACACTTCGGATGAAGCCACGTTAATATGAAAAAGTGAGGACTATCAAATTCAAGAAATAAAAGGGGTGAAAATTATAGAAAACAGTCTACATGCAAATTTAAAATAAGTGGATATATGCGTGGTTAAAAAAATAAATGAATATGATGAATATATATATATATATATATATATATATATATATATATATATATGTATATATATATATATATATATGTATATATATATATATATATATATATATATATATATATATATATATATATATATATATATATTATATCCTTAGACAGTAAAATAACCTTTTCTTTGGAACGAAAAATCATTTTCCTTTAATGACTGATTCATACCATTCATGTAAAATTTAATTACATAGCTGAGCTGTTATTTATTCATGCCACTATATGGGAAATGCTGATTTAATATTTCTATAATAAAACATTCTTTGAGCTAAAATTATGTTATATATTTAGCCGGTTTCTTAATTATGGGACATATTTTAGGTGTTTGATAAAAAAACACTTCGGAATTTAATGAATAAATTAATTAAGTCGGTACGCTAATATAGGATTTATTTCATCTTGTTTTCTCCGGTTTACACTTTAAATGTGTTTTAATTTGCCTAGAGAACAAGTGCAGGGACCATAAAAATGCAAATTTGTTTTAACGAGCCTTTTCCATTTGAAATTTAAGTACAGAGCTTATATTGCTTTGCATTGAAAATCTGTTGAAAATGTACATTTTAGATTCCAATTGATAAAAGGTTTATGGAGATTAGTGTTGAAGAATTTATGAATGAATGTTAAAGCGTGAGTAAATTTATAAAGATGTTAAATCGAAAATTGATACTAAAATAAGCTTTAATAGATAATGTGAAACTTGATTCAGTGGGAGGGATAAGAGGTGATCTCCATATCTCAAAATTTTTAAAGATTACTATATTGAAATTATTTTTTTTTTGTGTGATATATTAAAGTAAAATAAAGTTGATATACTGACTAAAGATGATCTAAATAATCTATACTATTTTTTGTATAATTGGTATCTATTATTAAGAAAATCAACTGTTGTTCCTTTTTAGTGCGTATATTCTTCATATTCATATCATTTGTTTTTTCATACCATTCACTATTAGAGAAGTAACTTAGTGCTCAGTTTTATTAACAACATACTATGTGGTAAATATCTAAAAATAATCTGGTCGTATAAAAAACAATCATTTTTTTAACCACACATATATCTACTTATTTTAAAATTGCGTGTAGACGATTTCTTACTATTTTACAATTTTCACCCCTTTCTATTTCTTTGTGAATGTGAAGGTCTTCATCTTTTCATATTAACGGGGTTCCACCCGAAGTGTGTCTTAAAAAATATCTCACAAGTCGAGGGGTTGAAGATATTTGAAAAATATATCGTGTAGTTTTGCAAAGAGTGAGTATCATTGGAGACAAACTCCTAGTCCGATTCTGTCTATATTTAAATAAACACGTAAAAATCACTCCCTTTGGCAGTATATCCACTAAAATTGTAACGATACAGAGAAGATTAGCATGGCCCCTGTAAAAGGACGACACACCAAATCTTGAAGCGTTCCACATTTTTCTTTCTGGGCTAATCCTTGACCTGCGACCAGATCGATAAAAATGTCATCCTCCATTCTCTATCCCATCTCGGAATATATGGTAATATGTTATTCTTCATTGAAGCTTTTCTTAAGGACCAGCTCTTCCATGTGAGAGTGAACCCTTACATATTCCTATCATATCTACAGGTTTCAGGAATTCTGCAGGATCGGTCCACAGCCCCACACTTTTTACACTGGCCCTGAATGGGATTAGGGGCCGCATTCTGTTACAGGTCTCCTTAAGATCTATCATAGCTTCATGAAAGAATCTATTAACGAAACACCATTACAAACTAGTTTATCTGGTTTAAACGAATGGATTTCCTCTTTGGGTCTTTCTTTCTTCCCAACCAAATCAACAACTGTCCATTGTTGTATAGTTCAGTCTGGTCTCAAAATCTCCTCTCTAGAGACTTGAACATCCTTAGCATGCTGTCTAGTTTCAAGTGGGGATCTTACCGTGTTACCATTCTGAAAATCCTTGAGTCCCTGATATTATCTAAAGTTGATTACGGATCAATTCTCTATTCCTCCGCCCCTCACTATAAACTCAAAAGATGACTCTATTCTGAATGGTGGATTGCGTCTTGCTTTAGGCGCCTTCCGCAATAGTCGCTCCTCCAGCTTATGTAGCGCGTCGGAGTATTGCCCTTCAGCTATAGAAGGCAAGTAAAACTAATCAATTATGTAAATTCTCTGAAGTTCAGGCCTTTCCATTACAGGCTATATGTGCATTCTCTCCCCCCCCCCCACGTCACATTTCATGCTTCTCAGCCCTCACCATAGATTGAACAAAACTAATCTCTATGGTTTCGCATTCATCTTTATTATGAAAGACGCACGTTGCCTCCGTGGAACGTAACCCCCATTATAACCGATCTGTCCCTGCTGCCCCCTTCAAAAAACTATACAGCAAAGAATTCCTCAAAAGTCTGATCCAAACCAACTATAAACATAACGATATAATATTCACGGACGGATCTAAGACAGACGCAAGAGTGAAAGTTAATTTCCTTTCTCTCATGAATTTTCCTACTAACTGCACCCCTGTACTAGCATTCTCTCTGTTGAGCCGCAGGCCATTAATAAAGCCACAGAAATCATCAAAATATCGAAAAATTATCATGTGGGGTTTTTCATAATGAGAAAGCTGACTCGTTGACCAAGGGAGACCTCAAATCCCTCCCTATTAACTTAGCTTTCCATCCAAAAGATCTCTCATTGTTCTTCAAACACAAAATAAGAACAATTTGGCAGTTGAAATGGGACCTTCAATCAGAGAACATTAAGCTGTATGAGGTGAAAGACACTCTCTTGTCAAACCCTTCCTAGGGAACCTGTTACTATCTCTCATGACTCGAGTGAGGATTGGCTGACAGATGACTACCTTATAGATCGCACGCATCCCCCTGTGTGCGATCTATGTAACCTCCCACTATCCATCAAACATATTGTTATAAACTATCCTAAATTCTTCTCCGCATTAGTCGATTTTGGCATTAATGCCCCCCTCAAGGAGAAGCTTTTATACAAAAATACGGGGAGAGTGGTTGCCTTCCTAAAAGTATCCTCTTTATCAGCACGGATATAATCTCATGGTACTTTCCCTGGCATTTCTTTCAATTTTCCCCTCCCAATGAACTTACCATCTAGTCATACTATTTTATTTCATTTTAATTCATTTTAATTAATGAAAATGTAGTTATTCTATTATTTTACCCAAATTCATATATGTCCTTAGTCCAGTTTTAACTTGTATATAGTCACTGTGAGCGGCTGTCCATTTACAAACATTATATCCACGTTTTGTGTTTAGTCTATGATTTAAATATTAATAACTTAGCAGACCACCAAAAAGTCCATACGGATTGTGTTCTTAATTAATAAAAATCAATCAGTCAAAAAAGGTAAAAAAATTTGTTCGCCTGTGCAATATTTTTATTTCCCTGTAAACTGGTCCTATCACCATCAAAAAATTGTATCAAAATACAAATTTTATTAAAAAATGTAGAATACGATCTTCTCACAAAAACGGTGATATACTTATGCAGACTTAGTTTGGTTTACATTCCTAGCATCGTAAAAAAGGCTGATTTATCATTTACGTGTTTGAGACATAAAATTAAAGTTTTTTGGACCATTTTCACCCAGGAACAAATTTAAAATTCAGTCACATTGTAGTAGAGTTCATTATTTTTTAAGATAAAATCAACATTTTTTTTTATTAAGGCTGTTAGAAGAATGCTTAAAAATTAGTTTTTAGCAAAAACGTGTTTTTAAAGATTAAAAATTTTATTTATTAAGAAAAAGTATGCCTCAAAGGTATCTCAGCGATAAATGAGCTTTAATTTAAAATTATTTTCAGGAATTTCCTTTACTTTTTTGTAAAGTCGAATTAGTTAAGCGCTTAAACTGAAAAAGATCTCAACAGTCAAATAAGAGAGAAACCCTCCAGGTTACTGGGATTCTTATCAGGATAAATTTAAAAGATGCAAAACTTTGCTTTAAGTTTTATATTAAAAATGACACATTTATGATCATAATAGAATTGTGATAATCCTAAAATTTCAGAAAAAAATATTGATTGTACGATATTTAATTGAATTTGGATCTACTATACAAATGCTATCGAAAACAACGAGATAATTTAGAGGAACGTGTCTTGTTTGCTATATTATATTCTTAAATTAAAAACCTTTTTGGAGAAGTATTAATAGTTAACAATAAGTACGTAAGTCTAAATTTTGAGAGCGTTTTGATTCGATTTTATGGAAGAAAATAGAACAATACCATTTTGTGTACCCCGAAAAACCTAGAATTATACTTTCTCTCAGATGAATTTGATAAAGCAATCCAAAGAAAGAATATTCTCAAAATTTCTTTCAGAAAATTAATGTGATTTGTTTTATTAATCTTCTTTCAAAAAGGGATATATATATACATATATATATATATATATATATATATATATATATATATATATATATATATATATATATGCAGTAGTCTTTATTTATTCATATCTAGTTAACCTGTTATTTTCCCAATACTGCTGTTTATTAAAAATGGTTGACACAAAACTGAAGATTAATTCTAACATATTGGGCCGAATAATTTTTAAAGTAGGTGTCTATTTAAATTGTAATTAGACTCATATCTAGTATTCTACACTAGGTTGTCACTGTAATCATTAATGGTTTTAATTTACAATGAAAGATTAATTAAGTTTGGAAACGTGGATTTATGAAATATTATATATTTTTATATCTTTCTCTGTGACCATATAACGCAAATAAATGTATGAGCTTTTAAAATGTTGGTTAAAACATATAAAGGGTGTTTTTTATAGAGTTATAAAATTTTAAGTTGGCAACACTTTTTTAACTGGCGGCCATTTTGCCAGCTGTCAAGTGATTTATGTTTAGTTTGGTTTGGCATGTCAACATGAATAGACTGACGCCTGAACAACGCTTCCAAATTGTGCAAATTTATTTTGAAAATCATGGTTCTATTCGAAATACGTATCGCGCACTACGTCCATTTTACGGTCAACATAATTGTCCATCAGAGCAATTAATTCGATTAACTATGGAACGTTTTCGCACCACGTTTACTCTAAATGATAATACGCATCCACAGAGACGTCGTACAGTGCGTACAGAAGAAGTCATTGCTGCTATAGAGCGTAACGTAGAGGAAGACCCGAATCAGTCTATCCGCCATCATGCACAGGAATTGGATATGTGTCCATTCACTTTATGGAAGATTTTGCGGAAAGATCTTGGTTTGCGTGCTTACAAAATCCAACTCGTGCAAGAATTGAAGCCACACGATCACCTAGCAAGGCGTAGATTCGGCGAATGGGCCCAAAATAAGATTGCCATTGATCCCGATTTTCATAAGCGAATTTTGTTTAGCGATGAAGCTCACTTTTGTTTGAATGGATACGTCAATAAACAAAACTGCCATATTTGGAGTGATGATAATCCTCAAGTGTATGTTGAGACACCGTTACATCCAGAAAAACTGACTGTTTGGTGTGCTTTATGGGCTGGTGGAATCATTGGTCCGTACTTCTTTAAAAACGATGCTGGTTAGAACGTTACAGTCAATGGTGACCGCTATAGAGCCATGATTACTGACTTTTTCGTTCATCAATTGAACAACCATGATGTGCAGGAGCTGTGGTTTCAACAAGAAGGCGCAACATGTCACACAGCTCGTGCCACAATTGATTTATTGAAGTAAACGTTTGGTAACTGCATAGTTTCACGTTTCGGACCCGTGAATTGGCCTTCAAGATCGTGCGATTTAACGCCGCTAGACTATTTTCTGTGGGTATATGTGAAGTCGCTAGTCTATGCCGATAAGCCCGAAACGATTGATCACTTGGAGAACAACATTCTCCGCGTTATTGCCGATATACGGCCACAAATGTTGGAAAAAGTCATCGAAAATTGGACCTCCAGATTAGACTACGTTCGAGCCAGCCGTGGCGGTCATATGCCAGAAGTCATATTTAAATTATAATGCTAGAAGGTTATCTTTCGAATAAAGTAAATTTCATGTCAATTTAAAAAATTCATCTTTGTTTTATTCCATTTAAAAGTTCTATACCTCTATAAAAAACACCCTTTATTTTTATCTGCCGAAAGGCCTTCTGATAAAAATTCAAAATGGTGGATCCAATATAGCGCTTGAGACAGCATTCTCTCTGCCCTCCCAAAATCATTTTCAATGTCGAAATAATTTCAGAAATCTTCAAAAAAAGTTTCAAATGTGGTTCATAAAAAGGATTAAAAACATTTCTGCTTTCGTCACTTACTATAATCATTTTCGAATCGAAAAAGGGTTGCTCGTGAACTTGGGGTAGATCAACTGCTAATCTACAACCAGTAAGCACAGAAGATGCTTAAATGATATTTTGGCGAAAAATCTGCAAATTTCTACAAGAAACCAAACGAACGATAAATTCAACATAAACTAATAAACTATATCGGTATTTGTTTGGAAAAACGGTCGGACCCGTCGAATTTTATTTTTAGTTTAGAATTTTTTTGCGTGGTAGTGAATATACAAGAAGGAGCTAAGATCTCATAAATATATTTTTTCAATTGTAAACTCCATTTTTTATTTCAGAACAACTTTTTTTACATACGACAAGGTAAATATCGATGTTAGGTACATAAGGAAATTGTCAGGAAAAATTACTGTAAAATTTTAAAATGTAAAAAAAAAATTGGTACTATCTAAATTAAATGTTTATACGGGCCTCAATAACACACACACACACACATAAAAGAAATAGCACCAGTACAGAACTACAAGATACACGTAATAACAGAGATCCTAGAAATCGAAAAAGCGGGACAGCTAAATAAACGAGACGATGCTATAAATTTTTCATCTACATGGAAAACATTAATAAAAAATCAAGAAAGAAAACTACAAAAATCAACTAGTACACGAGAGACCTGCATACAAGAACAAAATATATCGCACTCGGGAGAGGGGAGGAGCCTGCGAAGCCGCCCATCCAATCGGGCAGCGAGCCAGCTAAACAAAACTCGAAATTCTTCAGAGGCAACCATCACTTCTCAGCGCGAGTAACGAGACGAATCGTATTTGAAAATGCCAAATGAGATTTTGGCGAAACGTCGTGAAAACGATTTTTTGAACGAACGGATTGAAACCCGGAATAACCGAACTATTCATATATATATATATATATATATATATATATATATATATATATATATATATATATATATATATATATATATATATATATATATATATATGTATGTATGTATGTATATATTACATATACTCACAAGGGGTGCCGTAAAAATATTTCCAAGGAATGTTTATTGTGAATTAACATCGATATCTGAATGTTTTAAGAGAGTATGAATTTTTATTCTGAATTTAAAAATTTAATAGTGGCGGCGAGTTTTTTCATTTCTTCATAGCTAGATTGAACTCAAAATCAATATTCGGGTTCTGGTGTTGCTGAGTAAGACTTTTTGGTACGAATTTAGGTAACATTCTGAAAGACTTTTGTCGGATGTTTGGTGAGAAATGTGTTGGGGGCTGGGAATGATATTTCCATGGTGGGTTTATTGAAAAAAAAATAGAAGCTGAAAAAAAAATTGAAATAGATCAAAGGTTGGCAAACTTTATGTCATTTTTGTGTCTCTTTTTGATCCATTGCATTTTTCACTTTGACTTAAACAAATTTCTTCTCATTGACACTTTCTTTTAACCGCATTTTATGTATTCGTTTAACATTATTATTTGGATTACTTTGTTTAAAAAATAATGATATATCTTGTTTTCATTCAAAACTAGAGCGACCTCAAAAATGAGACTAAAGAATAATAAATAAATTAATACATTTTTTATATTATAATTAATTTAATGGATTGTAGATTTACTTATTTACTTAGTGCTTTTTGGAAGTCCACGCGAAATTAAAAATTTATGGGAAATACCTGCAAGTTATACAAAGACATTCTTAACTTTGGCAAAGAGAAATGTAACATAATGTAACAGTGATATAGAAAAAATACCAATTCATTTAGAATCAATTTAATACATAAAAATAATGCATAATGCATGTAACTAAAATTTTTATGTCCTAAGCTCACATTGCATGCATTTTCTTTAGCAGTTTCCATCAAGAACGAGATATTTACTTGTATATTTTTGCATTACTGTCAGTAATAAATATTATATTACTTATAGTAAATTCTTTTCTTAAGTTAACAATAAATCTACTAAAAACAAGGGCTTAATCTTGTGTTTTTTGAGTTAATAATAGGTATAGATAAACAATCAATCTTCTTGGTATATAAATCTGATATAATGTTGTGACCCAGTAAATGTCACAAGTAATATTGCACTGCTAATCATGAGTTGCAATTAAACAGGTACGCGTAAATATAATTCCAAAGTTCTCCTTTGTTTCCTTTTCTGTATACTTGATGATATGACATATGTTACACCAGCACAATAAAAATTCCATAAACAGTTAAAGATGTCGTCATTAACACTTTTTTTAGTTAACGCCTCGCGCTAATAGCGTAGCCCTGGGGACTGCAACATTATATTATTCCGCTATCAAGATATTCTTGATATTTATACTGTAATAATACATTAGTATGTTACTACGAGGCAATTTTTTAAAAATGTTTCTTGTCTTCCGGCAGTATAATACTTGTACATATCACCTTGGAAAAATTAAACCTTAATTTTGTTTTTTGGTCTAAACATAGGCAGAGGCGGGAACTCACTTTGAAAAGTAAAAGATTTTAATAATATCAAAATAGTAGGCCAATGGTTTTCAAGTTTAGAAGATCACGGATTATAAAGGCAAAATTTTGATTTTGTTGTGGATAATTTCCAATAACTCAAGTCCCTCTAAGTTTAAATGTGACACTTCCATTAGGAATATTGACCATTTTTGAGAAAGTGTTTAAAACCATTCATAAGTAACTAATGTGGCCTAAAACATTTAATAATATTTTTTAATACAACTAAAACTTTAAAAATCATAAATTTTGAATTTTGTTTCAAATTTCCCTCTAATAAGCCAATACTTGTCACTTGACCGCTGTAATGTCACATGCTATCAAAGACATCTGTGTGAAGTTAGCGACGCTTTTTCAGAAACGTTTCTATCAGCGATGACTTTTAGATGGGAATTTGTCAATTGCGCCTACTGTCTGAACAACAAATTAGAAATAAAATTTGGAAGATTAAGTGCTTAATTTCGTGGTATTCTAAAATAGTTCACTATGATGTTGTACCTAGTGGAAATATTTTAAACCGTGAAGCATAAGTTATAGACAACTCGTTCTAACTAAAAGCCCGTACGAGTTAAGATATAAAATGTACCAAGAAAAGGAGAGACTGTGTATTTCAGTGTATATTTTAAGTTATCGGCCAAGCGCTTTCGCTCTTACTTAGACCATCCTCAGAGCTCAGACCCTAGAAACAAGAGAATATGGTGAGTTTTCTTAGTACTCACCAATCACACTTACTCGTCAAAGAGCACACCTCAATCATGTCATTTGGAAAACAGTCTCCAATGCCACTTTACACAGTACGAGTCAAGTATGCAAATATACAATTAAAAGGAACAATCACAAATTAAAATTAAAACGTTCAGAACAATATATACATTAATACTATTAAAACAATCAACTTTAACATTAACAACTTAAAAGACACAAGTGAGCAAAAAGCAATAAAAATTGTCCAAAAATTAAAAAACATATACAAGTATGTGTGAACCTGAGTAGAAATTCTCTGTATGAGTTCTTTATTTTCTTGGTTATGACATTTTATATCAATAATTCATTAGCAATGAGAAAAGGGCAGGAAGGAAGGGCAGTAAAAGTTTATTAATCTACAAGGTTACTGTAGTTACGGTATGCGCAATCGACAACTTCCCTTCTAACAATTCGTCGCCGACAGAAACGTTTCTGAAAAACGTCGCTAACCTCACATAGGTGCCAAAGACTGGTAAATTGACAAAGAGATATAACGTTTTTTCGTAATTTTTGTAATAAAAGAGGAGTTCTAAGTTTTATAAGTGTTGTGCGGTGCCTCAGTGTACAAGTACTACAATTAAAATACCTGAAAATTTATTTATTCATATATCACATTAGGAAAATGAGGCTTCAGCTAGTCCACAGGGATCCGGTAGTTGTGTCTACACAATCTAAAAGGTTTTTTTTTTGTTTAGATCATTTTGATATGTTTTGATAATATTTGTTTATTTTTTTATATTAAAAGTTATTATTTTTCAAGTTTTTAAAGACAAAAAATGAAATTTTGAGGTTAGAAATAAAGTAATCAAAGTTGGGTAACAATGTATTGTACTTGTTTTATTTTAGTTTTGAGCTTATAAATACTTATGATTATTATTATGTATCCACTATCGGTTGCGGAAATAACAATTAGGGGTATATTATTTACATGGAGATCTTCACATTTCCAAATTCAGCAGAGCAGAAGTTACTGTTTGCCGTAAAAAATTCACTTTCCATCAAGGGAAAACTTCTTAGAACCTTTTCAAAGAGAGTAGAAAACAAATTTCGAAGAAATTGTACATAAATCACTATAAAATAATGTTAACCTAACAAAAAAGCCTTCGACAGCGATGCAAAAGTGATGTCATGTACATTGATTGGTGTTCGTTGTTATATCATTTATGAGTGATTTAATTGCATTTTGATTATTAAATAATAATTAAATTCCTTGAAAATAAAGAAAAATGTGTTTTTTAGGATTTCTATTATGAAAACTACCGTCTTATAGCTAAATTATGTTTTTATTTGAATACAGTCAACATCCCTATAGCTTTACGGAATTCCATCCCAAGGATTTTACATACTAAATAGACTTCACAACATCATCTTTAAATGCATGATATTATATACGATTTTAATTATATTAAAAACTTGAAAATATGTAAAATTAAATGTGACACTTATTTAAGAATATATAATTAACTACTTATCGCTTAAGAACATACATGGCAATAACTTGCTTCCTTAATAATCCGGAAAAATTAATATTTTTATGTGAATAAATTTTCAGCAATTTGAATTTATTTACGGAAATTTTGTTAAAACTGACTTTTCCTATCTTAAAGAAGGTCAAAAAAAGAACAATTCGTTAAATGGTACAAGGAATATGGAAGTCTAGTTAGGGAAATTTAACTCTGTTAGTGCTGGGTAGTGACGACTTATCTGTTATAACAAAATTAGAAAATTCCGAGTACTGCCAAATATATAAACAATCTTTTTTTTATTTAATCAAATTAATTATATTTAACAGTCTCTTAGCCCTATTCTTGCCAATATTTTTAGGAACATTTTGGTTTGTGCTGTATTTTCTTACAGTTTTTCTTGTTCTGCATAAAGCCTTATACAATATTATAGAATTTCTTGAACTCTATGAACTCTCTTGGTAAATATTTTAAAAAATGCAATAAAAATTTTGATTCATATTTTGGAAAATAACCTAATTATAATCGTTGGAAAATAAAACATAGAACTTAAAATCTAATAGTTCAATTAACAGGTACAGAAAGCATCTTTTAATACTGTTAGTTCCGGAACTGATAGAACTTATTCTGTAACGTAAAGTGGGATGAAAGAAGATTCCTCCATATTTGTCGTTGCAATTTGAATATACTGGCTGAGCCACGAGCACTCAAAGTTGCTGAAACATAGTTTATTGGATTTAGAAGCCAATGTAATAATTAAAAAAAAATGGCTTAATACAAATCGATAATTAAAGGACCTTTAATTTCAGCCCTCGTGGATTGAATTTGACCTATTAGTTCAGGTTAGAATCTCGAAAATTTCCCTCTTTTGCTTATCGAATAATTATTGCAAAAATAACTTTTTCTTAATTTTTGTTCCTGGAAATTCTAAATAAAACCCTTTTGTGATTACCTTGAAATTGTTATTAGTTGCTGAGTTGATGAATTTGTTTATCCCGAGAACCCTGTCGCAAAATAAAAGAACTATTTGTTAACAAAGTTTTTGACTTGAAAAAAACTGTAATTTACTCTTTGAGAGTTGTACTTTCATATGGTAGTTCTAATAAATAATCTTTTATTTTTAGCTTTGAAATCTTTTATTTTTAGCTTTGAAATCTTTTTTTATAAACAAATATAGCTACAGAATCGCCCGTTGAGTTTCTGAGTATATTAAATGCAGGTTTCATTACAAATATTAAAAAAAAAAACAGTTTAGAATAAAGGTTCTTCAACTCTCTACAACTCTGTATTAAATTGCTCCGGCGAATATATAGAGGAATCTTCTTTCATTCTCCTTTATATTGCAGACTAGTAACGCGTATGATGTGGTGGAACATCGAGAAAGGTCCACCAAAGAAGCTGCAACAATATCCAGATATATATGCAGTAGCGGTCGATTAAAACGGGCAATGAATACCTTCCAACCATTTAAAACCCCAGGAGTTAAAGGAATAACCCCGGCCCTGCTTCAATGAGGGCAGGAAGAGATTTTATCACACATAGTACGCATCAGTCAAAGCAGTCTGGAACTAGGCTATATGCCAGAAAAATGGAGAAGGGCCAGAGTCACCGTCATTCCGAAAGCTGGGAAAAAGGACACTACACATCCTAAATCTCTTCGACCCATCAGTCTCAAATAGTTTATTTTAAAACCGGTGGAGAAAGCAGGTAGATAATGATATTAGAAGAGCGAGAGGTTTAAGAAACCGCACTGATACAATTAACAGATAAGATTCAAGAAGCATTGAACAGGAAGAAAACTATATGTGCCTTCTTTGATATAGAAGGGGCTTTTGACAACACTCCACATGAGGTAGTCAAAAGAGCATTCGACAACAGGAGAGTGGACGGAACGACATCCAAATGGATAGCACCACTTCTCGCAACTAGAATAGCAGAGACAGGGATAGGACAGGATATTATCGCCCTCCGCAACACCAGAGGATGCCCTCAGGAGGGGGGGGGGGAGTAGCCTATCCACTTATGTGGAGTTTATTTGTAAACCAGCTCCTCTGTGATCTAACTGACCTCGGCATATTTTGTCAGTGCTAGTCGATGACGTGGTTGTGATCGTAAGAGGCAAATTCGAGAATACCCTTTGTGATATAGTTCAAAGAGGGCTTGAATACATTAGAGAATGGTGCCAGATGATGGGACTAAACATCAACTTCACCAAAATCACCCTAGTAGCCTTCACAAGGAAAAGAAATCTCAATCTGAGGACCATCAAAATGGATGGAAATGTTATTGAGTGAAAGCCAGAGGTCAAATATCTGAGACTGACCATAGATAACAAATTCCTCTGGAATAAGTATGAAAAATTATGTTACAAAAGCCTTGATGGTCTGTAGAAACTTTGCGGGAAAAAGATGGGGTACCAACCCAAATATCCTGCAGTGGATGTACACTGCAATAGCGAGACCAATCATCACATATGGGGCAGTGATCTGGAGCAAGGGAATCAGTCTGGCTAATACGAAAGCTAACCTCTCGAAAGTTCAAAGACTGGTCTATGCATGTATAACCGGGGCAATGAAAACCTGCCCAATGGCCGCCATGGAAGTAATCCTAAATCTTACACCTTTACATATATTTCTAGAGAACATGTCGGAGGACGATTTATAGGATAATGAGAGATGAGGTCATAAAACGAAGGTCTAATCTCTCATCCAGAAATTAACAAATCTGGAACATGCCCCAAGATGAAATTAAAAAGAAATTCATGAGTAATAACTAGCTCAGAGATCTGACAGGGGTCCTGACAGGGCATTGCCACCTGAAAAGACACCTCAAGAAACTCGGACTGGTAGAAAGAGAAGAGTGCGGATTCTGTGAGGACTAGTATGAAACCTCTATTCATATCCTTGCAGAGTGCAACGCTCTAGAAAACCCTAGGATGAGGTTCTTGGGAGCACACTAAATCGAAGAAGGAGAGCCACCCACCTTGAAGCTGTCCAACATCCTGCCATTCTTGAGGGAAACAGGACTAGAGGACACCTGCTCTAGCCGATAAGGTAACTCTTACGACTGGGCAGCAGTAGGGGGCACAATGGATCTACCAGGTCGCAGTGCACATACACCCAACTCTACGCACATACCTACATACATATTGCAGATTAGGTCTCATACACTTTTAAACTCATTCCAGTTTGTTTAGCTATTGATTGGACTAAAAGGAAAATGGGTATGTAACGTTGATTTTTTATTAAATAATGACAACAAGTGTAAAATACAAAATCTAAATTTTTTTTTCGAATCTTGTAGAAATACTTGAAATTTGCTCAAGGCTCAAACAGAAAATAACAATTGGCGATTAAAGGGCTAATTAAAGCATTTGTATATGCCTGGAATAACCACACTGAAGAGATCTATCAAAATGCATTAGCTGCAAGCTGGATAAGTTGGAGAATCTTTGAAAAATTTGGGGTTTGAGATCGAAATTGTTGACGGTTATTATTTTAAAGATGTTAAATAAATACTTTTATTATATTAACTTCCTTCTACGGAATAAATCAGTAGTTTTATTTTAATCTATACTTGTATCTTATCAAGATAATCTCCGTTTAATTTATTATTTTCTGGAAATTTAAATACCTATTTATTTTGTTACCATAATATATCTTCATTTTTCACAGTTCGCTTTAAATCTGTCATTTCCCATTTAAAAGATAACATACTCATCTTTTCGAAATAAATTATTACTTTTCCGCAACAAAAATAAATCATTGAATTTTTTATCAAAAACATAATCTCCAATCCCGACTAGATACAGATAAATAATAGGCGCAATTAGAAACAGAAAAATGATTAACCAACATCGTTAACTAACTGGTTCGTTTTGTTCATCATACAATTCAGCGTAAATAAGCATATGATTCACCATCTCATTTCAACACATGTAAAAGATGGATTGCCTCATTTACGCTAGTGCTTATCTCTAGCCGATATAAATTACTAAACAGACAGAACTATTTAAACGGAAAATCCAAATCTCGTTTTGAACACGATGTAATTTTTCAACTTTCACTAAAGCCGCTCACTTTGTTGCTTTTGTAATAATTAAACCACGTTTAGCGCCTTTAAAGTCTTTAAACTATTTTAACTAGTTTAAATTGTTTTCGAGATTACGTGGCTTTAACACGATATAAAGGTTTTACACAATATTTCTCACTTGTTATTTTTAAAGTAATTTATGTCTCGGCAATATGGTGACGCCCATAAGGATTTAGAAACATTCGCTAATATATTTATTTCATTCTCTGACTTGTATTAGCTGAAATACAAATAGAAAAAATATTCCAAAAGTACTCATATCCCTTACACAAAATATGGTTTTCTTCATAATTTTTTTTATATAAATATCGTTGAGATGTGCATTTTGAGTAAATATATGATTTTGATCAAAGTTGCGTCGGTAACGAAGACCATTTAGCAAATGGACCTATAGTTTAACATGGGTTCCGAACCACAGTCCTCGATACTTAACTAACCCCGAGTCACACACTACCCTTTTTTTATTCCGACATACAAACACACAAGGTAACTGCGGGAATCGAATCTGCACCGTGCAGATAAGAAATTAATTGCTTGACCACTATATCAACGCCATGGAAAGTGATTTAAAACAAAATTCAAATTGTTGATAAGGAAATAAATTTACTGTACGTTAGGGACTACGAAAAAGCTAATGAATTAAAGAAAGAGTCATTGCAAAAGATCACTTTTCACCGGTTTTTGGGCCCGTGAATGTCAAAGTTATTTTTACCCCAATAAATAGTATACAAGTTGATATTCATAAAAATTTTACGTCGAGATGACGTTTTGTTCATGAGATTTGAGAGGTTTTATTACTACATTAACCATTCAGATATTCGGCTCATTGATTTATAATACTGATATGATATTTGGGGTGTGGTCTAATACTATTATATGACGTTTTTTAGTTGTATAGCAACTGGCTATAAAGTAGTGTAAGTGTGATAAAAGTGATGTCATTTGTAAACATCGCTTTGATTTTTTATATCATTAACATTATGACAATCTAGATACTTCTGTTGGATAATCGCATATATTTGGAAGCTTTTTACTTCTTAAAAAATTTGCATTTGATGAGCAGTTACGCCAGGAAAAAATGTTCAATTACATGCATAATTGGTGTACGAGGGCGGTCCGATAAGTACTTAGCCTCACCGCCCGATGGCGCCACTATCACAAGAGAAATTTACTATCGTGTAGTACATTTTCGTAGACGGCTATTCTCAAAATTTAAGCCGAATCGGATTTGCAGTTTTGTTTTGACCGCGTGTGGAAGCAGGCGTGCCCGCGGATTTTAGAAAAATGGAAAAAGAGCAATACGGTCGGTGATTCGATTCTTGTTTTTGGAAGAGAAATCGCACAGAGAAATCAAAGAGCGCTTGGATGCGGTGCACGGTGACTCTTCTCCTTCGACGGCGACCGTCAAAAGTTGGTTTAACGAATTTCCACGTGGTCGCACCTCGGTTTTTGATGAGCCACGCCCAGGTGCCCCAAAAACGTCTACTACGGAAGATAACGTGACAAAAATCCACGATTTCGTATTGGCAGACCACCGATTGAAAGTGCGCGAGATAGCTTAGATAGTAGGTATATCAAAAGACTGCGTGGGTCATATTCTATATAAAATTTTGGGCATGAGAAAGCTGTCGGCGCGATGGGTGTCGCGTTTGCTCACTCCTGACAACAAGCGCAACCATGAGACCATTTCAGAGCAGTGCTTGACGCTGTTTAAGCGCAATCCGAAGGAGTTTCTGCGTCGTTTCGTGACCGTCGACGAAACATGGATCCACTGGTACACACCAAAGACCAAAAAACAGTCGAAACAGTGGATTTCTCCCGGCGAACGTGCTTCGAAGAAGGCGAAGACTATCCTATCGGCCGGAAAGGTGATGGTCACCGTTTTCTGGGATTCACACGGTGTGATCTACATCGACTACCTGGAGAAGGGCAAAATGATCACAGGGCTCTACTATGCCGAATTATTGGGTCGATTCGACGCCGAATTGCAGAAAAAACGGCCCCATTTGGCGAAGAAAAAAGTGCTTTCCCACCATGACAACGCACCAGCTCACACCTCTGCCGTCGTCACGGCCAAATACGTCGAATTGGGCTACGAACTGCTGCCGCATCCACCGTATTCTCCAGATTTGGCCCCGTACGACTTCTTTTGGTTCCAAGCTTGAAAAAGTCACTCGCCGGGTAGAAATTTGAGTCAAATGAGGACGTTATCGCCGCCAAGGAGGCCTACTTTGCAGACCTCCAGAAAACATATTTTTCAGACGGGTTAAAGAAGTTGGAGCACCGCTGGGTCAAGTGTATCGAACTAAAAGGAGACTATGTTGAGAAATAAATCGCCACTTTTCCAAAATTTTCGTTTTTCTTATGTAGGCTAATTACTTATCGGACCGTTCTCGTATGCATGTAATAATAAAAAATATCGATAACAATGATTTTTCGGGTGAATTTGTTGCTATGGCATTTGACTATTGACAAATTACCGTCACTACTCATCAAAAATGTTCTGTCTCTTTCTAAGCGTAAGCCAACTCGCTTCTATAGGATCCGCAGTCTATATATTTACTTTTATGTCTATTGTGTAGTCTCAATACATATTAGTATTCAATTCAAACGCAGTACATCGGAAAAAAAGTTCAGGAATAAATGGGTGAACTAAAACAAAATAAATTTTATCTTAAAATTCACTGATTTTTGGAGGTCAGAAAGAAGTGGAATCATGTTTGGTGCATGTGAGTACTCGATTTAATAGCAATACATCCCGAAAAATATTCTATGTGGAAGAAGAAGATGGAGAACAAAAACTGCTTTAGATTATGTGGATTATTATCGATTTTTCGCATTTTTACTCTTTGTTTGAGGTTACAACAAAACGTGATGAAGCAAGGATTTCTATACGGGATAACAAACAAAAACAAATATTTATCGTTGCAAATGATTTTATTGTTTTTCAAAATATTCTTTAGGATGATCATTGTACATTTCCATAGGTTTGAACCAATCCGAAAAGCGTTTTTGCCATTGTGAATATGGTTTTTGGACTTATCAATGGTCTTTTCTGACATATAAATTTGTTTACCACGCAGTTTGTTTTTATATGCCGAAACAAAAGTAATTCATTGGGTGCCAAATCCGTTGTCACACAAAGTGACTTGTTCGAGCCGATCTATGAGAGCTCGCATTGTCATTGTTTAGAATGATCCATCGTCTCTGGTTGAAAGAGGTTACCAATATCATTTTAAAAATTCACTAAGAAGGTTTAAGACTTAAATCCGACTAAGTTGCCATTAAAAATAAATCTTCATAATTTACATTATATAGGAATATTAAGGAAGAGAACCTAGCGATATGTAAGAGAAATAGTTGTATCCCGAAAATAAATAAAATTCTCCATTTTCGCTTTTTCAATAATAAAAAATATTCTTTTTTTATGCCTGTATCTTTAGGGTTTGAAATTTGCTTGACTTATTGTTGTTTTTGTCAGTATAAACACTCTGCTGTCAATTTAGAACAGTTTTAAGGTTAGACCATAATAGTGAATTCTGAGGTAAATGTTTCCGGTTTGCCTATGTCAGCAAGAAGGTATTTGAAGTACATCTATCAGCGTCATGATTTTCCTTCTTACATTTGAAATCAGTCACATTTAGGTTATTTTAGAAGCAACTTGAGAGGAATTTTGTTTGTAGCTGTCAGTTTAGGATTAATTTTAACATGGAGTGTAGAAACGAACATTTTCGCCATATTTTACTTTTTTTATTTCCGCAAAGCTGGCCGAGACTCACAAAGATATGTGAACTATATGGTGTTGATTGCATAACAGAAAGTAGGCGTCAAAATTGGTTTCAAAAATTCCATTCTGGAGATTTTTCACTTAAAGATGACCAAAGTTCTGGTCGACCGACAGAAATTGACGATGACCAAATTCAAGACATAATTGAAGAGAATCGTCGTATAAATGTCTAAGAAATTGAACATAACAATTGAAAAATATTTAATATGTCTTGAAATCGCTAAGATATTTGGGTTCCGTATGAATTTAAAGAGATTCACTTAACACATTGAATCAATATTTGCCATATGCATCTCTCGCGCAATGACATCGAACCTTTTTTAAAATGAATCATTACTGATGATGAAAAATGGGTCATCAACACTATCATCAATAGAAAACGATCATGGTCCAAACATGATGAACCAGCACAAATCACAAACAAAAAGGTCATACTATGAATTTGGTGGGACTATAAAAGTGTTGTGTATTTCCAGAAAGTCGGACGATCAATTCAGATGTTTACTGTTTAAAACTATTGAAACCGGATGAAGCAATCAGAGGAAAACAACCAGAATTGACAAAGGAATTATGTTCCATTAAACCTCACTCATCTTTAGTAACTCGTTGGAAATTATTGGAGCATGATTGGAAAGTAATATCGCGTCCCTCATACAGCCCTGACCTGGCACCATCCGATTACTATTTATTTTGAAGTTTGCAAAACTCTATAAAACTTTCACAAATTATGATCTTAAATCGCACTTGATTCAGTTTTTTGCTGATGTATAAAAAAATAATTTTATTTGACACTATAAAACCGAAATTACTTGTTCAATTTCCCAGGTATAAATAAATTAATATCCAAAACGTCACATGACCAAACACATTTAAATATCCTATACTTTTGGTTGTCTCGTCGTTTCACTTCCATCCTGCTCCTCCTTGGCCTCAGGTCAAACGGCTGGACGGTCCGACTACAGCAGCTATGCTAATTTTACTCTCGCTCATCGCAAATGACCGGTTGATATCCGCCATTTTTCTACCGGGGCAATTTCCTTGACGTAAATTAGACACTGCATTGGCAACTCCGCTTTAAAACGTCGAGAATGCTATAAGCTGCATAAAAACTTAAATGTAGAATAACAACGAATCTTTTAAAAAATGGTATAATTGAGATGTTGACTGTATTCAAATAAAAATATAATTTTAGAAATCCTAAAAAAACACAATATTTTTCTTTATTTTTAAGGAATTTTATTTTTATTTAATAATAAAAATTTAATTAAATCTCCTTCAAGTCACGTGACAACGAACACCAATCAAAGTGCATGATGTCACTTCATACTAACGTCATCGCTGACACTCCGTCCTGATATGGTTATTCTTTTGAATCATGATTACTTTCAGTTCTGTCATTTGAAGTAATCATGATCATTTCGACCTAATGACAAGTAAATGTATATTCAAAATAACATGGTTATCAGTTTCACTTTTTTCACTTTGATCATTTAATAATTACTCCAAAGAATACAGTCAACGTCATCGCTGTCACGAACTTGTCTAATAAATTTTTTGGTTTTATGTCAAGTTCATATTTTATAGTCATTTCCATGTAATTTCTTCGAAATTTGCTTACTTTTCCCTTTGGAAACGATTCTAAGAAATTTTCTCATGAAGAAAGTCGATTTATTAAGGCAAATAGTTCGAATTTGCCGAGAATTGATTGTTTTCTGGTGGCCAATTTTTTCGCCACAAACAGGAACTTCTGCTTTGCCTATAGAAATATGCCTGCTTTGAATATAGAAATATGAAGACATTCATTTATTTATTTATCTATTTATTTATTTATCCAATTACATACACTACAGAATGATACATTCTAAATGGTATGGCAAATGATACAGAACAATAACAATAAGAAAAAACAAACAGTCAAATAAAACTCAAAAAAAAAAGATGAATGTACAATGTATATCATTTAAACATTATAATCGTTTTAATCCTTCGCTGTGAGTCCTTGAAAATGTCACAGTCTATATAAAATTCGTTATAGTTAACCATTAATCTGTTTATAAAGGTGGACTGCCGTAGTTGGTGCGATGATAGCTTTCCTGGAACAACCGTTGCAGCCTAGTACGCCTTGATGGGACCCAAAGATTAATCTCGCTCAGCAATATGTCGCAGTCAATTAAGTTATTAAATATTTTAAACAGCAAAAAACCTAAGCTTCTCTTCTTCTGCACTCCAGACTCTTGAGACCACACAACATCAGTCTCGTTTCATAAGCTAAGCAGTGTGATGGAAAATGGTGCTTATATAGTAGTATAGTATGTAAGTAATTTATCAAGAATTGTTACTTCTGTACCGATAATACATACATAACAGTAATAATCGGTATTTATAAGCTAAAAACCAAAATAAAATGAGTAATGCCGGGCTAGCTGAAGGAACATTTTCCCATTACTTTCCGAACGTGGAATGTGCATAAATAACTTTTCAGGTATTTTAATTGCAGTACTTGTACATTGAGGCAACATACAACACTTAGAACTTATCTTATATCACAAAAATTACGAAAAAAATTTATATATCCTTGTCAGTTTACCAGTGTGACGTCACATCGGACAAGTGACAAGTATTGGTATTACGAAAAAAATTAATATCGCAAAAAATTTACTACACGTTTCTAAATTAAAAATCACTTAGCCCACTTCCAAAATTTATTGTTGTCTAAATAAGTTAAAAAAATAAGGCTACTATATTTTTGAAACAGGTTGTGAACTTCAGTATAATGATAATAAAAATTTAGTTTTTCTGTTCTTTTTTTTTTAAGTAATGTCATGATTTGAAGTTTTATTACCCATGAAAGTGTAACCGTTGACAGAACGCAATAAATCTTTTTACAAGTTTAGCGCAAGCGCATCTGCCATGTTTAAAAGGCGGTAATATGAAAGTTTCGGGCATATTTTATGAATATGGCCCGAAAACAAGGATTGTTACCCTTATTGTCAATGCAATTAAATGAAAAGTTAATGGATTAATTAGTGCATCCCACAGTAGAAGCTAATAATAGTCTTCAATTACGACGGTGCTTATAGTGCTATGGTCGTCCTCAAAGCGAAAATAAAATAGAACTAGTTGAGAGGTTAGAATAACAATAATATTGACATAAAGATAATCTGTGTTATTAGTTAATAAAACTATAATTAATCGTAACTAATAAAAATTATTTTACTTAGTTTTTTTCTTCAAATTGATAGGGTTGTAAGTATCTATCTTGATTAATTAGCATGGTTCTTTTTTTACTCAATTGACGGTGTCAGGATATTTTGTTGTTGGACCACTTTCTCCTTCAAAATGAAGTGAATAGATGTATGTCTTTATTAACATGATCGACCATCACCTCGTCTGCATCTCTTAACCCACAAATGACATTTAGCACACTTTGGACAAATTTTCATGTGTTTCTCTTCCGTTGATTTATTAAGTTTTCAACGATATTCGATACAAGGCTTGGGAAAACTAATAAAATTATATAAATTCTCCGAAAATGATTTACTACGAGTATCGCTGCGACATACTATGGAGCATGTCGCAGCGATACAACGTTTTCTCGTTCCTTTCTTTACTGATAACATTATATATCTTAACTAAAATACTTATATTATTATTCAATTGTAAATGTATAACAATTAAAATTGTACTGCTAAAAGTATATTAGTAATTATTTTTTTTAATTTAATTATATTCAAAACATTAAATACACTGCTTATTCTCGTATAAAGTGCTCGAAAAACATGGCGGAAGTTGAGGCATACGCACAAAAAATTTTCAATTATGAAAAGGCCTATTGAATAACAGCCCTGTTTCTGATAGCAATGCAATCACATTTAAGTTTCACTTTGCCATGTAGATTTTTAAGTTTTAGGAGTTTATTTCTGAGTTAATAAAGTACATACGTTAATTAGTATAGCTGTACTATGGTCAGATTTTAACTTGATATTATTTTCACGATAGTATCAAAATGGTACATATTGATAAATCGATGGTGACTACGAAGAAAATCACTCAACGGAAGTGCGGCGAAGAAAATCTTTTCCTTAACGTTGCAGCGAAAAAACCATTCTTCTCAATGCCGCGCAAATATTCACACCACAGTAAGTTCCGTCGATTATTGTCTGGGAGAGATTATTTTCACTGCACCTATTTAGGAAGGATTTTCTTTGTTTTACAATTTTTTAGAGGAACTTTTTACACCGACGCTTACAGTATCGGCTTAAAAAATTCCTCTAATAAATTGTGGGGTGAGAAAAATCCTCCTTAAATAGACGTGAAAATAATCACACCCAGATAATGAAGACAATGTTCGATTAATCTTGGTGTTATGATTTACATGGCACTAAGAAGAAGGGATTTGTTTCAGCGCAATTTTAAAGAAAGCATTTTCTTCGCCACACTTATCATCGAGTGATTTTCTTCATAGTATAGTAACATCAAAACAACTAAATTCAGGAATACTGAGACCGAGGGTTTCTCAAACTCATAAATCCAGATAACAAGATTATTTATCATTAAAAATCCCATGAACTGATGGCAAATTTGCCTCGTGGCGGTTTAGGGTCACTTAGGTGTTGCAATATAAGTAACAAATTTTAGAACGCTAATCTGATTCACCCTGTATAATAAAGAATGTGTAACTACATTATTTAGTTCAACAAACAAAAAATCGAGATTAAATTTTTTTCGGTTAGATTAAAAAGCCGTCCACTCACGATGAGTAGCAACTATGTAACATGCAAGTATAAAAATGATTGTTCTGCTCATTACACTGATAAAAATCTTTATTAAGCCACGGACTTTTAAGTTTTTGAAACAACAGATTTGTCTTACTTTAAAAAGTACCTATCTCTGTGGGAAAATCTACAAAAAGTCTAAGAACAGGAGTCTCAAAATTATAGGTTAGGATTTTTTTGAGAGAAATAATATTATTTTAAATTTAAAAAAAAATTGTTAAGTTGTACCCATACTATATAAAAGATAAATGTGTAAATTTTTTTTCTTTCAATTGTGTAACCAAGACATATAAAATAATATTTTGAACACAAATTATATACAAGTTAGTGTACATAACACGTAATTAAAAATCCATTATAGACTATAACATTATGCGTTAAAATCCTAAGTTGAAAGTATGACAGTGTTCGGAGGACCATCACATGGTACCGATCAACAGTAATCATGTTTTCCCCTAGAAAGGACATGGCTCAATAGGACATGGAAGAAAGGGTCAAATGAGATAAAAAAAACAGGAAAAACAACAGTTTGGATGACGAGCATCAGAAACCTTGGCGTTTAAAGCTGTAGGAGTATTTGAAAATAACATACATTATTGGTGGGATGAAAACATTGAAAGGTATATAATAGAAAAACAGGAAAGAAATTTTTAACAATACATAAAGATTAGAAAAAAATAAAGTATAAAGAAGCTCAGGTAAAACTAAAAAGAAAAATAGTACGGAAAAGAATGAAGTCTGGAAAGAAATTGCTATAAATTATATAGGTGGCCGAAAAAGTTCAGAAAGCTGGAAGATGATAAGATGATAAGAAAGAATTTAACGACCTATCTTTAGAAGCTAGACCGGTTTTGAAGAATGATGGTGAGTCAGAAATAACTGAAGTGCATGAAGTTGTCTCACTAATTAGAATAACCATCAAAAAAGTGTAAGAAATATGCCCACACTTAAAAATCGGAAAAGCTTCAGGTCCAGGCCAAGAAATTCTCACAGAAGATGTTCAAAAGTTGTATAAATAATCCAAGAGAACGGAAAGAATCGTACGTCTCGATCATTCATAAGAAAGGAAGTAAAGAATAATGTAATAATTACAGAGGTATTTCAATTACTTGTAAACAAAAGAACAGCGTTTTCGAGGCGGTGATTCGCGAAACCCCAGAGGTTTGCGAAACAAATATTGTAATGGCGAAATTTTGAATTAAACATAGCAACAGGCAACAATCTGTAACGTGAGGAGTTGCTACGCTACAGGCGATGGGAGTACATTCTATTTCAGCGAACCAAGACTTTTCACGAATGCCCACGAAAGAACGAGAATAACGCCTGCCGATATAAAAACGCCATAGCTACATATAAGAAAGTTTAGAGTTGAACTGAATCATATGATGAGCTTAAGAACTTCGAGTGATTTGAAAAAGATAAGTTAGTAGTTAATACGCAGTGTATACATAAATACTAATAGTGTAAACCAGGTTAGTGATTTTTTCTTATGTAAATAAATTACAGCAGGATGAACAATCAGTTGCTTCTTCTACTTCAGTCCCTGATTTGGAACCAACACAGTGTGACATTGTCGTGAGCTACCGTCTCGCTAGATTAAAGCAAAGAAAAAATAGGCAGAATGAGAAAAAAAGGAAAGAAACGAAATTATGACAGTAATGTTTTACAAATGGGTATATATATATATATATATATATATATATATATATATATATATATATATATATATATATATATATATATGTTATATCGTAGGTTTAGTTTCATGGATGGTAGAATGAACAACACTCTGGGCTTTAGCGTATATCGAAAACCCATACATACTGACCGATATCTCAATGCAGCATCACATCATCATCCCTCTCAAAAGTAGACAGTAGTCAACATACTAGTATCAAGATCTCTCCACCTAACGGAATTTGACACAAAACAAGACGAAATATGACACATTTCAACAGCTCTAGAACGGAAAGGTTTCTCTTAATTGGATATAAATAAAGCCATAAAAAGGCAAGAGAAGACTACAACAAAGACTAAAGACCAAGATCAAACAAGGAACAAAGCCATAATACCATACATAAAAGGAATAACAGACAGAATCGGAAGAATCTTAAGAAAACACAACATACAGCCCATATTTAAACCACAAAAAACAATAGCCAACATCCTGGGAAATCTCAAAGACAAGACCAACCTTGAAAATCATGGCGTTTACAGCATTCCATGTGCAGATTGCCATCAAACTTATATAGGACAAACAAACAGGTGCATATCAGCAAGAATCCAGGAACATAAAAATAGCCTCAAAAACAAACAGACAACTTCAGCCCTATTTCAACATCACCAAACAACCGGACATACCATCGACTTCGAAAAAACAAAAGAAATAGCACTAGTACAGAACTACAAGGTACGCGTCATAAGCGAGCCAGCTAAACAAAACTCGAAATTCATCAGAGGCCACCATCAGTTCTCAGCGAGTAACGAGACGAACCGCACTTGAAAATGCCAAATGAGATTTTGGCGAAACGTCGTGAAAACGATTTTTTGAACGAACGGATTGAAACCCCGAATAACCAAACTATTCATATATATTTTGAAAACTAATGAAAGAAAATATAAAGTGGGGCTTGGAGGTGAAAATAAATAAAACATACGGTATGTGAATTGGAGATACACCTCTTAATTTTAGACTTGAAGTCGCTGAAAAAATCAATTCAGGTGAAGAGTGCAAAAACTTCATATATGACTATATCACAAAATGGAATACTGGATCAAGAAATAAAAGAAAGGAATTTCTAAGGTAGAAGAGCTATCTCCTTACTAAAAGGGATACTGTGGGACCACAGTGTTCCGAAACAAAATAAAATAGGGTGACATAGCAGTAAAGTATAGCAGACGACAAATAGAATAGAAAAAAAATAGCCAAAGAGATGGGGGATAAGGGCGGGGAGAAAATAAACAACGGAAAAATAGGAAATATGATGGGGTAGCGGACACTATAGTTGACCATATTAGAACAAATCAGTTAATATGGAATGGGCACGCACAATGAATGCAAAATAAACGACTAACAAAGCCAATCTTGACATGGACGGCACATGAGAGAAGTTACTGAGAAAAGTTGGAGAAACGGCAGTCATAAAGGAGACTTAGAAGAAAATGTGTGGATGATTGGGTGTCCGAAGACATAGAACCGATATGATGATGATTATAAAAAAGGTTCATGTAATATTACTTAAACACTTTTCTGTTATGCAAGTTCCCAATTCTATGAAACTTTTAAGCTGACTTGTCAAGAAAAATTATAAAGAGTGCACACAATTATTTTGCTACTTATGTGCCAACAATATTTAGAAGATTTCGTAGGTAAACTTAGCTCGTTGGCTTACATTTATATTTCTAGTAGAATATTAGCATTTCTTACATTTGAGAAAGATTTCTTCTCACGTACTGTTACGCTAATTTTCTCCTTGTAACATTACACTCTCCTTGTTTATACGGGTTAAGTATGGTTAATTTAATTTTCCGTAATTATTTTACAGTTTCTTAAAAAGATGCAACAACGGTTAGTATAAAATTAAAAGCAAAGATATTTCTTACATTTTTTGTATCATTTATTGTGGCAGATTAGTTACGACTTTCTACATAATTACTCTTTTTATTTGTCGTAAAAATAAAATTTTAATAACGGCTGTTTCTGTGAAGAACGCTACTTCCCGCAATAAGGTTTTAGCAGCACTGGCACCATAAAAACTGTGAATTTCATTTAAAAGCATTGTTTAAGCTAAGGATTAAGGTGCATTTTAAGAAAATATCTTTTTAAAATTGTATACCAACTGATTCAGAATCTAATGACATACAAAAGATAAACAGATAAAAATATTATTTTAATAAGTTTTGAAAATATGTACTTACAACGAATAACTCAGTATTTCTAGTTATATTAGGGGAAGCTTTCTATTTACCACATATTTTTAATTAACAAAGTATTTCTTTAAATTGAAGGCAATCAACTCTTAAATAAAATACATTAAACTGGAATTAAGAAACAACTGTCTTAGTAAATTAATATCACATTTTAAAGAACCAATATCTGGTACTAATAGATAATTAAAAATAGCAATTTTGCATTAAAATCGTATTTTTAGGGATCAAAATACTGGCTCGTATTTCTATGTTACGCTTACAGAAGAGTAGTTTAGCTGCTTGATAAATACAAATTGCGCTAAAAAGCAAAAAATAAATTTGAAATTGAAATTTTTAAGTTGGCGCTAAGTTGATGCTTGCTAAAATGTGATTCACACAAAAAAATTGAGAAATGCTTTATTTGTAATTGTTTTCTCAAAGTAGCTTATATGTGTCTCGCGTTAGTAGTTATTTGTTTCATTTATTAATATTTGACGCTAACTTCAAAAATTTCAATTTCATAGAAAAATTAATATTGTCATTTTTCGCTTTTTAGCGCATTTTTAGAAGCCTGTTGAATTTTTTCATAAAAATTTTATTTTTCATTTTTTAGCTTTGAACTCGTTATGATCTCCATAAATTATTACTTAAAGTAGCCAGATGTATAACGTATCTCGCAATGTTTTCAAGACCACAAAGAACTACTCATTTTATCAAAAATTGTAAACCAGAAAAACACTTATGAATCTAATGCCAAGAAAATAAAAGAAATTGGTACATATATTAAATGGTTCAAAAAAAAACAGTGAGTGTAAAAAACACTAGTTAAAAGGCAATAAAAATGACCTTTGATGAGAACGTGTTTATAACATATGGAGTCCAAGTTACAAAACAACTGAAGGAAATATCATGAACATATACTCAACATGCTGCCGAAAAAATAGACAAATTTTTTAATTAAGATGCTGTTGATAGAAGAAAATGTGTTATTGAATTAGAGAAAAAAATTAAAATTTTTTTGAAATTTAAACAAAAGGCGAATCGTCAAAACACGTTTTTTTAACATTCCATTTATTGGTATATATATTAAATAGTTCAAGAAAAACAGAAATATATACATTTACATATATGTGGAAAATAATTTTTTTTTCTTTTTAAGACAGTTAAGAAAGGGGACAGACAGTTTATTTTCTGCGAATTTCAATCTGGTTCTCTCTCAGTGGAGCTGTAATGATTCGAGAGCATAATGCACAGAAAATAACTGTCTACTTAAAATTCTCATTTCATAAAATGTCGGCAGGATATTACTCGCAGAACTTGATGCGGGACAGTTATCAACAACAGAACAGACGGACATGAAAAATATCCCGGATCGGTAGGAAATTATTCAAAAAAAAATAATATCACGGTCTTTGTATTCAGTAGTCGAGCAGTTGTTGAGTTGGCCATTTTCATTTTCATTGTCATACCTTCGAAATCGATTATAAATCGGTACAAAAATACAGTCTACTTTCTTTCACGTACAGAATCTTTAATCCGTAGTTATTGCCAACCACGACTTTGTAGCATCAAATCACTGAGGTGTGTAGAATGAAATAAAATCTACGCTTCAATGAATGCACTTACTTAATACTCGATACCCAGTTTATTCGTGTTAAATCAAAATATTTTAACACACGTCATAAATATATATACCTTAAAGTACAGCCTCTAAATATCAACCAGTCAAAATACTAATTTGAATTTCAAAATACAAACATAATATATAAACAATTATAATATTAATATCAACATAAAGTTGTCAATTGAATAAAAACAATTGTTGATTAAAATCCTCTCATTCGTTCTCCTAAAAGCATTTTCTCGTAATAACTTTATTACTTCTGGTTATTTGTTGTGAAATTTTATTGACCCGTAGTCTGTGCCACTTTGACACCTCCGTAGTCTACTGTAGGCTGGCGTTAGATTGTGCTTCTGCCTAGGGTCATGACCATTCACATATTCATAGGCATGGAAAAAAATTGTACCCCAATTAATGTAAAGGATATTCTCTTATATGTATATATATATACATATAAGAGAATATCCTTTACATTAATTAGGGTACAATATATATATATATATATATATATATATATATATATATATATATATATATATATATATATATATATACATATAAGAGAATATCCTTTACATTAATTGGGGTACAATTTTTTTCCATGCCTATGAATATGTGAATGGTCATGACCCTAGGCAGAAGCACAATCTAACGCCAGCCTACAGTAGACTACGGAGGTGTAAAAGTGGCACAGACTACGGGTCAATAAAATTTCACCAGTCATAGCCAACCTTTTCATGATATATTTCGAACAAGAGGCACTGCAAAAGGCACCTTTAAAACCGAAATTTTGGAAACGCTATGTCGATGATATTTTTATAATATGGCCACATGGAAAAGAACACCTGGACGATTTCCTCATATATCTGAACAATATCCACCATAGAATCCAATTCATGCTAGAAATCGAACAAGAAAAGAAACTTCCTTTTTTGGACCTGTTATTAACTAGGAAACTCAACAACACCTTGGGCTTCAGCGTATATCGGAAACCCACACATACTGACCGATATCTCAATGCAGTGTCACATCATCATCCCTCTCAAAAGCAGGCAGTAGTCAACACATTAGTATCAAGGTCTCTCCGCCTAACAGAACCTGACACAAAACAAGACGAAATAAGACACATTTCAACAGCTCTAGAACGGAATGGTTTCTCAAAAGCAGACATAAAGAAAGCCATAAAAAGACAAGAAAAGACTACAACAAGGACCAAAGACCAAGATCAAACAAGGAACAAGGCCATAATACCATACATAAAAGGAATAACAGACATAATCGGAAGAATCTTAAGAAAACACAACATACAGCACATATTTAAACCACAAAAAACAATAGCCAACATCCTGGGAAATCCCAAAGACAAGACCAACCTTGAAAATCATGGCGTTTACAGCATTCCATGTGCAGATTGTCATCAAACTTATATAGGACAAACAAACAGGCGCATATCAGCAACAATCCAAGAACAAAAAAATAGCCTCAAAAACAAACAGACAACCTCAGCCCTATTTCAACATCACCAAACAACCGGACATACCATCGACTTCCAAAAAACAAAAGAAATAGCACTAGTACAGAACTACAAGGTACGCGTCATAAGAGAGGTCCTAGAAATCGAAAAAGCGGGACAGCTAAATAAACGAGACGATGCTATAAATTTTTCATCTACATGGAAAGCATTAATAAAAAATCAAGAAAGAAAACAACAAAAATCAACTAGTACACGAGAGACCTGCATACAAGAACAAAATATATCGCACTCGGGAGAGGGGAGGAGCCTACGAAGCCGCCCACCCAATCAGGCAGCGAGCCAACTAAACAAAACTCGAAATTTTTCAGAGGCCACCATCAGTTCTCGGCGAGTAACGAGACGAACCGCACTTGAAAATGCCAAATGAGATTTTGGCGAAACGTCGTGAAAACGATTTTTTAAACGAACGGATTGAAACCCGAAATAACCAAACTATTCATTCTACCATCCGTGAAAATCTACGATATAATATATATATATATATATATATATATATATATATATATATATATATATATATATATATATATATATATATATATATATATACAGGCATGGGAATGTTAGTATCATGAGTGATATAAATATCTGCATACCATCCTCTCGAAAGCCAAGTCCCGCCACAATCACGGAGCCTATCTCTACAGAGCAAACACCCGGTGCGCTTCTACAGAATGTCCTCAGGCAAGAACAGCATAGATCAGATAGGAGTGAAGAGGTTTTGGTTGAGTTTCCCATACACATAGTGTGTGTACCTACTGAAGTTTGGGGTCAAAGTATACTCCTAGAAAGTTGATATCACCCACTTGTTGCTCTAAGCCACTCGAATCTCCCAGAGTCTTCGCCTCATTTAGAAGCAGTTTATTAGCACAAAACTACAGCCCCGCACAGCTTTCTCAAGACTATCTGATGAACAAAAGACTGTTTTGTCATTAGCAAAGAGTGTCAGCATCACGATTGTCTTAAATGAAGGTATATCATTAATGTTGATTAGAATTAATATAGGCCCTAATACGAAGTCTTAGGAGACGTCTATCTTAAGCACACTGTCCGCTGACTTGGCCTCAGTAATCTGAACAATCTTCGTTCTATCTGAAAGATATGAGTTGAATATAATGCTATTGGTATCAAAGTTATATTTTTTAGTATTCGCAAAAGGTTGCCATGGTCCACACAGTCGAAAGCCTTGAACAAGTCACCAAGCAGCACTGCTTCAAGCTGGACTCTATAATGCGAAGTATAAGTACTAAAATATTCAAAAACTGTGTTTCTGTTGCTCCTGAAGCCAACTGAGAGTCAGAGAAGCTTAGTTGTTATACTCAAGGAAATTTAATATTTATAATGACATACCTTTTTCTACGGTTTTGGAGATAATAGGGAGCAAGAAGACTGACTTTTTGTGAGTTTTGTGGTAGTTCTCAGTCACCCTGCTTAAAGATAGAAGTAACCAGGATCCTTTTAAGAACCGCGGAAAAGTATTTTCTTTAAAACAAAAGTTTATTAATTTAGTAAGTCGAGTTGACCAACGTAACAGTTCATATAAATGTAAACTTGTAGCTTAAGGATAAAACCCACCGTTTATACTGCAACTTTCAAATAATCTGTATTTTTGTTTAATAAAACAAGGTAATAAATTTGCAAATTTCTAAAAATTGTTGAAACGAAGATCAGCGCACTACTGCAACATCCGGTATAGATCTTTTAAAAACTGCATAAAACGTAGAAAAGAAACATTTGTTGCATCACTGTTGTTACTATGTTAGAACAAATTAAACTCCTCCATTTTAATTCCTAACTCTAGACTGCATACTTTTTTATTTCCATCATAAACTTATAATATCAGCTCCATTTATTCTAACAGCCCTTCAAAAAAAGAGTGAATGGCGTCCATTTTTCTTTAATTAAAATCATAAAGAAGGAAGGAAGTCTTCTGCTCTCTTAACTTCTCGACGTTTATTGGACATCAGACATTTAAACGGGCAGGAAAATTTTTATAGAAAAAATAAAAAGAGTATTGTTTTGTTGTTCATTTTAGAAACACGAAAATATGTTTGCTACTTGTTTTTTATAAACTAAATTTAAACAGATATATTATTTAATAAAATTTTACCTACGGAAAATCAATACCGAGTGTTAACGAAATCATTTCACATACCCCAATTTTTCCGAGCTAAAAAATTAATTTCATTTTTTGGGTTTTGGGTATGAGCCTTCCGGAATAATTGATCCTTGAAGGTATTTCTAGTAGGTTAGCGATTCACATTCGAAGATGATGTTTGAGGCTGTTTCGTCCTTTTCGTCACACAGCCCATATGTAGATTCTTCATTATAGATGTTTGTGTGTAGATGTTTCTTTAAGCTGCCGAGGCCAGTTATTAGTCCTATTACCAGGCTTATTTGTTGTTTGCATGACCACAAGATTTCGAGGCTACGTAATACTCCGTCTAAACCATAAACTTAAAATGAAAATTATCCAAGCTTATGCACCCACATTTACAGCGGAAGAAGAAGAAATAGATCAATTTTACGAGGACATTAACCGTGCACTTACAGTTCCTGGATGTAGTCAAACCTTTCTCATAGGTGACTTCAACGCTAAAGTTTCAAAACAACTGGATGAAGCTGAAACGACAATGGGTTCATTTGGAATAGGAATCAGAAACGATAGAGGCAGTACTTTAATTAACTTTCTCTCGCAACATCGACTTTACCTAATGCATAGTTTCTTCCAGAAAAAGGAACACAGAAGATGGACTTGGATAAGTCTAGATGGACAAACAAAAAACGAAATCGATGTTATCATTTCAAACAAGAAAGAAGTTGTAACCGATGAAACAGTGCTGAATAATTGTACAATAGGAAGTGACCACAGAATGGTTAGGGCAACGGTTAGTATAGATTTGAATAAAGAAAGATCGAAAATGGTCCGACGAAACAAAAATACTTAATGGATCCACCCTAACAATGACTTCCAATTCGCAGATTCTATTACAGTAACTTTAGAAGAGATAACTTTGAGCAACAAATCTGATATTGAAACTATAAATAGCGATATAAATAGAGCCATTAAGGAAGCGGAAAAGCAACACTGTAAACAAAATAACGAAAAACAACAGAAGCTCACCCAAAATACGAAAAATATGATATTCTTACGAAGAGAAATATTAAAACAAAACAACAGTAACTCTGAAGACCTGAGACAGTTGAACAAAAGAATATCTAAAAAAATCAGGAAAGATGTAAAAAAATTCAATACAGAAAGAATAAGGCAAACTATAGAAGAGAACAAAAATATGAAGGTGTTTAGGAGAAAACTATCAAATGTAAAGAGAGATTTTTAAACTAAAAGACAA
Organism: Diaprepes abbreviatus; assembly: GCA_034092305.1. Lineage (NCBI taxonomy): Eukaryota > Metazoa > Arthropoda > Insecta > Coleoptera > Curculionidae > Diaprepes > Diaprepes abbreviatus. The sequence continues at coordinate 8,490,764 of JASJET010000218.1, forward strand.
CCAAGGAGCAGCAATAACAAATAGAGAGTTTCACACTGAAGTATATACAAGTAATCATCAACAAATACGCAACAATCAACAACATCTCTGCAACAAGATAATTAACCAAGGATCAGATGATATTCTGGAAATAACTCTAGAGGAGATCAGAAACTCGTTGAGGGAAATGAAAAATAACAAAGCTCCGGGCGAGGACGGTATAGTGATAGAGGCTGTAAAACTTGAAGGAGAAACGCTATTAAAATGGGTTAAAGATTTATTTAATCTATGCCTTGAAAATAGAATAATCCCTTCGCAGTGAAACAATGCCATAATGATAGTTCTCCATAAAAAAAGACGATATCACCGAATTTGAGAACTATAGCCTACTTTGTCACTTGTATAAGCTATTTACGAAAATCATTGCCAAACGTCTGAAAGGTAAAAAATAAAGACTTTTATCAAACAAGAGAACAGGCCAGCTTTAGGAAAGGTTACGGAACAAATGACCATCTTCAAGCAATTAAAGTCCTGATAGATAAGTCTGTGGAATACAATAGACCTTTAGCCTTGGTATTTATAGATTTTCATAAAGCGTTCGACACGATGGAACTAATATCAATAATAGCAGCACTGGAACAGTGTAGAATAGATTATAGATATACAAGTATTATAGGATACATATACAGTAATGCCACCACAACTGTAAAACTTCACGAAACAACAGGTAAAATTAAAGTGAGCAGAGGAGTTTGACAAGAGGACACCATTTCTCCTAAACTTTTCACAGCCGTCCTCGAATACGCAATGAAATTACTGCTCTGGGAGAATAGAGGCATCAATATCGATGGCGAAAGGCTAGCACACCTTAGATTCGTAGATGACATCGTTCTTATCACAGATAACATCGGCAATGCAAAACAAATGCTTGAGGAAATAGTTCCGACCTCATTAAAAGTCGGTCTCCGAATAAATGACAAATTTAGTGCTTGCATAAAACATCAGAATAGGCAACTCCGAGATAAAAGAGACGCATATGTACAAATACAAATTGGAAAAAAATAATCAAACACACGAGATACTGCGTAGAATAAGTTTGGGTTGGGCTACTTTTGGCAAATTACGAGAGGTATTTAAAAGTGATATACCCATATGTCTGAAGAGAAGAGTATATGAACAATGCATGTTACCGGTAATAACATATGGAGCAGAAACTTTGACATTAACAAAAAAGTCAACAGAAACTCTAAGAGTGGGCCAAAGAGCCATGGAGAGAGCCATGCTTGGAATCACTAAAAGAATACCCAATAATGTAATCAGACAAAGAACAAAAGTAAAAGACATAGTTGAACACATAACTAGAAAGAAATGGAGATGGGCAGGTCATATGTCGAGAACATCAAACTACAGGTGGATTAAAAGAATATCGGAATGGTGGCCACGAGAAAATAAACGTAATAGAGGCAGACCACCAACACGCTGCAGCGATGATATAAAAAGAATTACTGGGAACTGGGTAATGACGGCCCAGAACTCAGAGACATGGAGGAACGTAGAGAAGTCCTATGTTCAGCAGTGGACAATAACTAATAATGGCTACACGATGATGGTGATGATGATGATGAGTTTGCCGAATGGTTTGTTTTTTCACTGCCCCGGATACCCTTGTGTTCAGGTATATACCCAAGACTAACCATATTATATTTTACAAGAATGATAAGGTTTTCAAGACAATCCTAGACCTGTTTTGATGTTATTTGATGACATGCGACAGCCTCCAGCACAGCCTGAATGTCGGAAAAAATGAGAATGGCTTTACCGTTATAAGAGTTGGTTATAAAAAACAATTATCTATTGTGGTTTGTTTTTTCGGAGACGAGTTGAATCTTTTTATTTTAAATGACAACCTTTACCAACTTTTTTACCATTAGACAGGCCTTTAAATTTCTTTTTCGGTGATACAGTGTGACCAGTAAAGTCGGCATCAGATGGGATTTTTTTTCTTAATAGCTTTATTATTCAAAATTTGACTTGGGCAACAATTTCTGCTTCGATCGAGATGAAAACTAACCAAAAAAATAGTAGTCATGTAATTAGCATTATCTGTCAAATTTTAATTTCTTTCCGAAAAAAAAAAAAACTCAAAAGCGAGGTTGTATCTAAATGCAATTTTTAGCCCATATGCAAAATTTCAACTGAATAAGATAATTTAAATTTTTTTCCCATTTTTTGTAAATTGCACCACTGTTGCAAAATAAGATTTAATGCAACCTAAATAAAACTTCTTATTTATATTGAATCTGTGTTTTTCTACAAAATCCAAATAGGGATATCAAAATTTGGTCACATGTGATGCAAAGTTTATTTGTTTTTGACCCTGTATAAGGTAACTTCAAAAATACCTATTTTTGAAAACCTAGTTTGTGTCTAAAAGTAATACACATTAATATTACGAAAATAGTTTAATCGAAAAGACTCAAATTTTCTAATAAAAAAATCATAATATAAAAATTAAACGCATTTCTTTTTAATTGAAAACAAAACTACTTTTGGCATTTGAATTTTAAATTAAAGACAATTCAAAAACTTAAAATTACATTTCTGTGTGCCTTCCATTGTATTCAATACAAAAAATTCTTCTTCTTGACACATCTTTAATGGAGTTTCCAATATTAAAGGGCCTTATTTCTAAAACATAATTTCGAATCACCGGTTCAAAATGATCAATATTACGGAAAGGTCTTTGTAAATTTTTTGTTTTAGGTAAACCCAAAAGAAAAAATGAAGTGGGGTTAAATCCTGACACCTAGCCAGTCAGTATTCCTCCATATTACGCCCAATTACTTTGCCCCTAAATATTTCCAAGAGGCCTTCTTGAACCTGTCTTGTATTATGGATGGGAGCACTGTCATACTGGTACCATAGATTATGCCTCATTTCAATAGGCATGTTGTTCAAAACTTCAAGAATCTCGGTGTTAAGGAAGCGTAGGCATTCTTTAGAATTTAAAATACCTCTAAAAAAATAAGAACCAACAACTTGATCATTAAAAACACCGCAACACACATTTGTTTAATGTTTTTATTTATTCAAAGTAGCATATAAACCTGTCGCTGTCTTGCAGTCTATTAGACTCTGTGAACTATTTTAGTAAGATATAAAAGAAATAATCTGTAAAATTTAACAATTTAAGAATTCTACTAGGGTTCTCTTTATTTAGTTTATAATAATATATAGTAGCAAAATTGACGACAATAGCTAATAAAAAATAATAATAGAGTAGCCCAAACAAAAAGTAGGAAGAGACGCGTGCTAGAAGAAAACAAATATTTTCAGAGAAAAATACAATACTCTTTTATCTTATAACAATTTTGTTTCCACTATTATTTTACTTTAAATTTAACCTTTATATCAATTAATATGAACATTATCTGTGAGAACAACTTCGCATGTTTTACTCGAAGGCTTTATTGTAAGATAAAAAAAATTAGAATGTACTAATGCCGTATAATGATATTATAAGTAGACGCTATGATTGCGGAGGCTAATTACGTTTTTATAAATAATTTTTAATGAGCAGTAAAACAGTGGTTTATATTCTATTGTTAGTTGAACTTTGACATTTATTATGACAGTAAGTAGTTACTTTTTAAATAATTATCTGCTATTTTCGCTACTGTTGCTAATGTACTTGTAATACAAGGAATTTGTATTTGTTTGGAATATTCACACAATATATTGATTAAATTTATGACTGGGATTTTTAATTATTACAATATATTACATAAACCACAGAGATTTTAGATTAAACAGAGAAAGCGTCAGAGAAGAAAAACCCTTTGCAAAGTTTTCGACCGTTGTAAACAATATTAAGTTTTCGATAAGACTCATGTAATCATGGTAACAACAGGTTGTTGCTAACTCCGCGCTATGTTATAAAAAATAAGTTCTTAAGGTTTAAAAACATTTTACTTTTTATTAACTTTTTTCAATTAACTAAATATCATAAGATATTAAATAACGTAATTTCTGAAACATATAAAATTTTTCGATCGATAAATAATTGATTTTACCTAAAACTCCTTGGCCTCCATGGATAACAATTCGCAACTTGATAACTACTTCGAATGAACTGCACAACTCGGCAGCATTGGAACTGTTATAGGTAGAAATAGGGCGCTTTTTACAATTAACGAAATTAACATTTGTTCTTTGGTGTCTTTCAATCGCAATTTGACAAGTTTTTTTTTTTAATATTCGTGTATCTTTGGGAAACAAACTGAATTTAATTGTTAACAATGGTGAAATATTAGAAAATTTTCAAAAAAAGAGATTTTTTAGGTTACTGTTTAATACTTTCATTGGTGCAAAGAGTGTGTTGATAATATAATGTTTATCACTTTTTTAAATGTTAATATAGTATAGAAAATTTTTAATCATCCTTAGTGTTATTTTATTATATCCACATATATTTTTAATACTGACTGCTTAGGTTTTGTCTATCCATTTCCTCCATAAAAACATATAAATATGAATTTAATTTATATTCATATTTCTGGATCACAGGACAAAGCATAGACAACTTGCGAAAGTCCTCTTACCTGCAAATAATCAGGCTTGATACTGTAGTTACAGAACTATACATGTGACCTCAGTTTTTACATTTTTGATAATATTATTAATTTGGAGGTGCATATCCGCAGACAGTGGACAATGAACATCATCCACATGATTCCCATAATACTGTCAACAACTGGAGTGATACCAAAGAACCTCCTGTAGAACATCAAGGGGCTGGGTCTTTGTGAGCATTTATATAAACCGATGCAGAAGGCAGTTCTCCTTGCAACCGTGCGAACAGTCCGAAAGTTTGCGGGAAGTGCAGAAGACCACGCCACCTAGGACCCGATAACATGGAAAGGGTTCCCACAGAGCTTTATACTTTTGGTGTTTTTGTATACCTGTTATGAGTGAATAATCCCTGGAGGGAGTGCGAAGCCGTTTGGCTTGTAAATCTGATAATAATAATAATAAATAACTCTGGAGTGCTACTGAATCAAAGAGGAAGAGGATTGGTGGATATTGGTAAGAGGCTCGTATGCAAATAATAAACTTACGTTTTTATTTCCACATATTAGCGGGCTCTTTCACTCTACATCGAGCAATATGCGAGGCAGATGATTCAACACCGCTACAGATGAGGGAACAAGATATTGCTTTTCACCACCAAACAGACCAAGAGAAGTTGCATGCCTAGCTACGGAAGCCACTTCATGGACGGCGTCCAATTGAGATCAATCAGGACAATGTCGATAACTTAGCGTTGGACTACTGGTTGATTTCAGGGCAGATGTCTCCGGAAACGGAGGGCTTTTTGTTAGCTATTCAAGACTAGGTTATTCTGATGAAGAACTATCGGAAGTTCATCATCAGAGATCCTTCAGTAGAAAACGGCCAATGTAAATATGGCTGTCAAACATCAGAGACAATTCAGCACATAACTCGAGGATCCCAAGCATTTACCGCAACGGAGTATAAGGAAAGACACGCCAAGATACTCCACTAAGAGTTAGCAGATAAGTTAAATCTATTGCAGGTAGGAAAAGTGCCTTACTACAAATACAACCCGGAGCCTATTCTTGAGAACGAGTTCAATTGGAACGGAACGGTTCTAACAGATCAAACAGTTGCTCATAATAGATCAGATAAAATTTCTAGATGAATTACACTAATTGGCATTGCTACACCTAACAACAACAACCTAAGGCCAAAATACAATGAGAAGATCATCAAATAGAGAGATCTGGAGGTGCAAATTCGAAGACGATGGGCAATGAACAGCGTCCAAACGATCTTCATAATTTTATTACCAATTGGAGTGATACCAAAGAACCTCCTGCAGAATATCAAGGGACTGGGTCTTAGTGAGCATCTGTATAAGCCGATTCAGAAAGCAGTTCTCCTTGCAACTGCGCGGAATGTCCGGAAGTTTATGGGAAATACAGCAGACTACGTCACCTAGGTCCCGATAACATAGAAAGGACCCCCACCTAGCTCCATACTTTTGGTATCTTTGTATACCTGACATGAGTCAATATTCCCTGAAAGGAGTGCGAAGCTGTTTGAAAATCATGATTAATAATAATAAATAGTCTTTATTACAAGTTGATCAATACAATTACGATCCTTAAAGGGCGAAGTCTAGCTAACTATTATCAACTACTCAATAATAACCCTTTTTTGATTTGTGAAATTGTAGTAACTAGTTTAAAATTATAAAGGACAATAAAATTTCTATTATATGCTTGTATTGACTTTATTGCCCTCTTCATTTCCTTATATTCCTTTTAAAGTTTCAAATTTATTAACTTAATTTTTCACTAAATCAAAACCTTTTTACTAATCTTCACATTTAAGCGAAATAATAAATATTTTTTAGTAAGTAAACTTTAATGGGATATGATATTGAAAATTCATTAAAATTTACTAGAATTAAAAAAGAGATGGGTAAGAGTCAGCTGTTTTTTAGGTCCTCCAACATAAATATAAAAAGTTTTTATTTAAGCCATTTTTTTTTGGTCTTTATACATTTACATGTACTAAAATTATTCGTGTAACTTTTATGTTTAATAAAACTTTTTTGTTCGTATGACACTGATGCTCTCGACGAACCAAAATAAACTAATAAGTAGCAAATACTTCAAACTGTATTACAAAACAAAAGAAATATTTTCATTTGTCGTGCACCCCAAAATGACATAATCAATAAAAGTTCGAAAATAAGTTGAAAATGGTAAAAAACAAAATAGTGCATATTGGACAAATTATTTATACAAACTACAAGAGCAATTTTTATACAATTGTTGTATAAATGTTAAGTTAAAAAACTGAACTAAATTTAAATACAGAAGGATATCTTGAATAAAAATTTGTTATAACGAAAAACAACTGATATTTACCCATCTCTATGTATGTCATATAATTTTTACATTTAAGTCATAAATGTTGATTATTTTTTTTTCCTAAGTAGAAGTAGGCGAACATTTCATCAGAGGGCCCAGACGCGGTCACAGAAATTAGTCTTGAGTTGCCTATCTATTCTTCCCCTATTTAAACTACGGAGCAGGCTTGACGTAGTCGATTTTAAAACCTCCTTGACAAAAACAGATTTGCTGTTGCAAAATCAAGTACATTATTTGATAAATTTTTTATTATTTTCAAAATAACATATTTTTTTGGCCATATTGTATTGCGGGAACATAATCCATTTTTACTGTGAACTAACAATTTCACTAAATTGCAAGGCATATGCTTATCCTTCTCGAATATTTTCAGAACATTATTTAAAGAAGAAAAAACGACCCTAATATACTTTTGTGGTATAATTGGTGAAAAGTGAAGTATGAGAGCTTCATATAGCTGCATTTTTGTGAAAAAAAGTCGAACTTCGGGCTTGCATAAAGGGCAAAAACTATTTAACGTTAAAAGTGATTTTATTAATGATAACCTATTTTATGTAAAGCCATAGAAATAAATATCAAAGAGTTATCTACAATTTTATTTTATGTTCAACATCTTCTTGCCTATTTTTAATATTATTCACAAATTGCCACTGTTTATACTTTTTTTTGTTGTTTTAAAAATTGTTTTATAACTATATCACAAAATAAGATATATGATAATTAATCACATTCTCCTAACTTAGAGACTGATCATTTTTTAATTACATTTCGAAAAAATAGAAACCTTGGACATAATGATCCATGATACGTAAATACATCATTAAATTACCATCTCTTAAAAATCCCAAGAAAAACTCTTTGATGTTTTTTTCGGTTGCAAGTCAAATTAGTGCTCTTAGTACCTTGCGTGTTTAAATTAGTAGATAGCTGTCGATCGATCGTCAACGTTAAACGCTAACGTTATTTACAATTGATTAGAAACATAAGTTAGATGATGAGCCAATCTAAGCTTAACGTTTCAAATAACGTTCAAAACTTTTGCGGAAATAACCTAATTTTTGGGTCAAAATAATTAGGGTTTATATTTTTTTGTAACGATGCCTACTGGGGATAAGTATAAACATGAGATTTCATGGCTTTTATTAGGTAAAAAAATCCTTAATAACTGTGTAAATGAATTTAAGACAGACTCATTATTTTATTTTTATATATGTGAAACTTAATATCAGTTACATTATTTTAAATGAAAAAATCCAATATAAAAAAATTACAAAAATTAAATACTAAATTAATTAATTCTAACAATACAAACATTTCAATTTTGTAAAGCCAATGTTTTAAATTGAGATATTCAATTTTAAATTAGGAGATAGAGATAAGTTTATTTTTAAGATTTTTATTTTGTTATTATTCTTGAATTACCATAAAATGGAGATCTGAATTTACTGTCGGATAATTAATATAAAACAAAGCAATCCGCTCAAACTTCATGGATAGGATGGTTGCGTCAAATTGGCTGAAAATTTGTAAAAATCAGGGTCATTGGGCATTCAGCTTAAAAAGGAACAATTTTCAAGACATTTGGGTCTGAAATGAGCATTACATATTAGCTCTAAAAACCACTCTAAGCTATAGCAAATGCAAATTGATTTTAATAAAAAGAGAAGGAATGAAAGAATTGTGTAAATTAGTCGAAAAACAGACAAGAATGACAAGCAAACGTCATTATAACTTGATTATTCGATGGTGCCCTGGGAAAATAATGTCAATAAATATAACTTGATAAATACTAATAAATAATTATGTAATATGCACATATTGGTACTACTCTTTATGACGTATATAGCAAGTAAGTAATATATAAAGGCATTATCATATGGTCCCAAAATTCTGCTCTCGGGAACTTTTATGACCCAGTTAAAGTGCTCTTGAAACTTTTTTACGCATTAAAACCTAGCTTTCCACAATTACCAAAAAAAAAAGACGAAAATAAAGTTTTACTAGCTTTTTGTCAAATCTCATAAATTAGTTGACATAATTTTGCACATATTTAGTAAAACCTATTGCATGATGTCTATTACGTGATATTAAAAATTTTGCCATTTGACTGCGACAACTTTTGCTTGACTGTTTTGTTTGAAAATGCTATGTGTCCTTAACAACAAATCATTCTTACTTTATAATAATTTTATTAGCATTAAGCAGACTAAAATATAGAGAAAAATTTATTTAATAGAATATTTTGGTAAATAAACCTCATTAAAACTAAATATAGATTATTTTCTAAAAAGAAGATTTAGTTTAATGTTTTTTTTTGATAACATATTATTTTTAAATGTTTTTTTTTCTGGAAGCTGCTCAAAATACTTTAATTATTTATGAGCTTTAAATAGTTGTCCTGTTGGTAAGAGAGGGCGTTACTACCTAAGTCGATAATACAGAGTTCTTTATTAGGTATTTTATTAGGCAATTTTTAGGCACACTTCTGCGAGTAAATTGCGCACTTCGCCAAGAGATGACCTTGTGTGTTGATTCAAATAAATTGTTGCGATATTTCTTTAACCTTCTTGTTCTGGGGTATTTCATCTTTAGTAGACGTGGATGATTCGGTATAGCTTCCAACAATTTTTATTGCTCACCATGGGATTTTCTATTAATGGTCCTGTCAAACTTTTTAGGATTCCACAGAAACCCATATGGTTTTGTCGATCCATTCGTATATCACAGCCTCTAATTTCATCAGCTTTTAATCCTTTGCAAGGAAACTTTGCAGATATATGCGTTCTAGTAACCCAAAAACAGTTGCTAGGCGAAATTGGATATTCCTGGATATAGATGTACGGAGCTTCAACGTGCTTGTCTCAGTACCACTCTGAGATTTGATCGCGTACTAATTATATGTTTAATTATGTCTTTCTATTTCTATTTTTCCCATCATTTTGTCAGCTTAATATTTATAACAACCTTTATATCGGCTTATAGTAAACATAAGATTTTTTGTTAAATTCTGTCTTCGCTTATTTTTGACATAAATCTAAAATTTTACCGTGTCCCCTTTAGACTTTTTCAAAGATAGATTTTAAAAATCGTAAAAAACATCGTCATAACAGCACTAAGTTAATAAATTCTTTCAGCGAAAATTGATAGGATTAAGTTACATTTACTAACTTATGAAATACAACAAAATTTAGTCTCTAATGTTTCTAGACAACAACCCATCTTTTGTGATAAAGTTGTGCAGACACATGATTTCAATTGACTCAAAGACAAATGTGCAATGAAATTTCAAAAAAAAAAACTAATAATGCCATAACTGCTATGGAATCCTAACATAAAGTGTATTCCACACGCATTTGACGAGTTTTTAAATAAATTAGTCCTGTAAGAAATTGAAACACGCCTATTTCCGGCATACTTCACTGTAGCTTTATGCCTTAACGCCTGAGCCACAACCTCCGCATTTGTTTATAGTCAAATGTTTTTATTTTTAATAATTGGTAATGGTGTTTATTCCCCTACATTCAAATAATAACATTAGATATACGGGTGTTAAGAGTCCGACACTCCATTTGCTTGATAGCTTTTTTCTTTTAAAATAACGAAGAAGAAAACTTACATAAAGTTGTGTGGACGATTTTGAACGATTTATTGCCTTAAAGAAAACGTGCTCAAACAACTGTATGGACGTTGAATTTCTAAGCAGATGCGTTTGTCAGAAGACAGGACTATAAAAAATTCCTAAGTATTTGAGACATGTTATTCAGTAAGTATATATCCTCGCAGAGCAGATATAGCAGCTCGATGTACTGCTGAAAACATGTCAGGAATATTTTTCTTCATCGCTTACGACAGTTTAACACGAGTGAAAATCCTTACTAAGAAAATAACGTATTACTACTACTATAAATGTATTTTTTTTTTGGCTTAAAAGTAAAATTATTTACACATACTGGTACTATTTCTTTAATCCGTTATTTTACGAAATCTACATTTCTAATACAATATAATATTAAATTGATTATTCGTGAATTATTGTTGAAGGTAAATACACAATATGTAAATAATTTGATAGTTATCAAACTATTGTTTTCAGCTACACACTGTACCGGGTGAGTCAACGATTGGATGAAGTAGGTTTGTGCCTTTTCGGTGAAATTTACAAAGAAACTATATTTATTGTTTGATACAGTTTATTTTTACGCAGATTTTAAAAATATTTAGGACTCTACAGGGTGAACCAAAAAACTAGGACAGCAAAAGAAAAAAAGTCACATTTTCAAGCATCAATTCAATCCTAAATAACGTTTTCAATTTTGTGACAAATATATTCAAATTTGGAATTTAGCAAGGCCAAGGACAAGTTAACATAATTTTTACCTAATATTTGCAATAAAAGCTACACGGTGTTGAACACATCGGCTCAAATTTGAACAAGTTTAAATGAATAAATATCTTTTTTTTAATGGTACACCCTGTATATTTTCATGTTATTTAATAGAGTAATAAAAACCCTAAAAGTTTTGTTCAATATATCCTATACCTATTTATAATAGTTTTTGAGATATTTCAGTTTTTCTTATTTTCCATACTTTTTTACAGAAATAGTCTTCATTATCATAGTAGCCATGGCAAAAACAATGTAAAAGAACATTTTTCTGTGTGTCAAATTTATAACCGCAATCGCTTCTTTTGGTTTTTATGTAGTGTAGTTTGTTTTTTTTTGCATTCATCTTACATTGTAAAATGAATTTTCCAAAGAATGAGTTAATAGATATGGTTTATACCATAGGAGAGGCTCAAAAAAATTGCCTTCTTGCTCAAAGAATTTACAAAATGAAGTATCCTGATCGACGCCAGCCTAATGCCCATACTTTTCAAAACTTAATGCAAAGATTTGATTCTTCTGGTACTGTTGATTATCCAAAACGTAAAGTGATCAACAAACCAGTAACTAATGAAGAAAAAGAACTACAAGTATTGTTAAATGTTCAGAAAAATCCTTATATTGGTAGCCGTCAGTTAGCAGCATTATGTGAAACATCACAATCTACCGCTAATCGTACTACCAAGAAATATAGGTATCATCCATATCACATGGAATTACACCCAGAATTGCATGGACAGGATTTTGAAAGTCGTGTAAACTTTTGTCGTACAATAAATGCGGAGATTCAATTAAATCCAAATTTATTATGCAAGGTAATGTTTAGTGATGAAGCTACTTTTAGAAGTAACGGTGCCGTAAAATAGACGCAACATGCATTATTATGCCACAGAAAACCCATTTTGGATTAGAGAGGTGCAACATCAAAACCACTGGTCATTAAATGTTTGGTCTGGTATTGATCATAATCGAATTATTGGACCCCACTTTTTTAATGAACCACTAAATGGCCATAGTTACCTGAACTTTCTACAAGAAGAACTACCCCAACTGCTTCAAGGTCTCGATAGGGATGAGCTCGACAGTATGTGGTTCCAGCACGATGGTGCGCCTCCGTATTACCATCGTGAAGTTCGTGCGTTTGTGGACCAACAATATCCGCAAAAATGGATTGGACGTGGGGGTTTCATTGAGTGGCCACCAAGGTCTTGCGACATCACCCCATTAGATTTCTTCCTATGGGGTTATATTAAAAATAAGGTGTATGTTAATCCACCAACAACAGTGGAAGATATGCGAAACAGGATTAGGGATACCTGTAGAACAATAACGCCACTAATTTTGTCCAGGGTCCGAGAAAATCTGCAAAAAAGACTAAATTTGTGCATTGCACAAGAGGATCGTTTATTCGAACACTTATTAAAAAGAAATAATTAATCTCAGTATTTAATAGGTAATTTTTTTGTTTCAATTTAGTATAAAAGTAAATATGTATTTGCCTTGTCGTTATTGTTGTGTTAATTTTTTCACATTATGTTTAATTAAACTATTGCCGTTGTAATATAACGAATAATGTATTTCATCATATTTAACCACATTCTGTTTGTTTCTGTAGTTTCTTTTTATTATTTTACATGGCTACTATGATACTACTATTTCAGTAAAAAAGTATGGAAAATAAGAAAAACTTAAATATCTCAAAAACTATTATAAATAGGTATAGGATATATTGAACAAAACTTTTAGGGTTTTTATTACTCTATTAAATAACATGAAAATATACAGGGTGTGCCATTAAAAAAAAAGATATTTATTCATTTAAACTTGTTTAAATTTGAGCCGATGTGTTCAACACCTTGTAGCTTTTATTGCAAATATTAGGTAAAAATTATGTTAACTTGTTCTTGGCCTTGCCAAATTCCAAATTTGAATATATTTGTCACAAAATTGAAAACGTTATTTAGGATTGAATTGATGCTTGAAAATGTGACTTTTTTTTTTAAACTTAAGTTTTTTTTATAGTAAACCCTTGATAAAAAAGATTTAAAATTATAAGCTAAATCGAAAATTCGATACGTATATAGGGTGTTCTATTTAAAAAAATACAACTTTATGCTGTCCTAGTTTTTTAGCTCACCCTGTAGAGTCCTAAATATTTTTAAAATCTGCGTAAAAATAAACTGTATCAAACAATAAATATAGTTTCTTTGTTAATTTCACCGAAAAGGCACAAACCTACTTCATCCAATCGTTGACTCACCCTGTATAGTCTGACGAAGGTAAAATAAATTACCGAACCGTTAATCTTTTAAAAAATGTAAAATATAGAAAATATAACACTACTATTATATTTTGATCCCTTTTTAACGGACCATAATCCTCAGAAAACAAAACAAATCAAAAATATTTTACTCGAGGTACTTGTCTAGTTATTTAAAGGAGTCTAAATATCAGATCACAGACACATACTAATCCAAATTTTTCCTGATAAAAATCATATACAGGGTGCTTCAAAAACATACAGCAATGTTCGTCTAGAGATTTACCATCCCAAAATAACAAGACAAGTCCTTATAAACAAGAGTTCGAAATGGTCTCGTTATTGGAACACAGAGTGATGCAAATTGCAAAAATACATCATATATCTTATTAATATAACTGCTTATAGATATTTTGTTGAAGCGTAGTGTAAAGTATTTCGTGCTAGAAGATAAATTTTTTACTTAGTAGGAATGTGAAATGTGAATCAGAAATATAAGTTGGGTATTGGAATTTTGTGGTCTCTTATCAATATATTGAACTATAATCGTCTCTAAAATTAATTCATCTATAAAAAAACAAGAGTTGGATTTTGTGTTGTTAGAAGAAACAGTTTTAAAAATACACGAAAGTTATGCCAAAATAGTGGAATATTTTTTCTAATATTTTATGACTCATGTTTTTGTTGGAAATTATGAAATTCATTTAGGAAAACAAATACCTTCCAGCATAAAGTAATTTTCTCTACGCTTCAACAAAATACCTGTGAGCAGTTCTTAAATTAATAGTAAATACGATAGTTTTTTCTCAATTTTTATCATGCCATATTTTAATAATGAGACCAATTCGGATCCAAGTTTAGAGGAACTTTTCCTGCTATTTTGGAATGGTGGATTTCCAGATGAGTATTGGTGAATGTTTTTGAAACACTCTGTAAATGAGGGCAACCAAATTTTGAAAAAACTGGGCAAGATTTTTTTTGAAACAAACTGTTTTTCGGTATAATTGACCTTTCTACTCTATCTTCAAAAACATGGTATTTGATGATCTTTAGGTGATGAAAATTGCTGTTTACACATTTTTGTTTAACATTCGGGAACACAAATATGTCGTTAGGCGATAGATCAGGTGAATAAGGACAATGAGATATTAATTCTATGTATTTTTTCAGTAAATAAGCAATTGTTTGATGTGCTGTGTAGGAGCTGACATTGCGAAGATGCAGAATACTGTGTCGTTTTCGCATGTTCATCCCGATTTTGTCGATGATTTCTGGCAAATAAACTATTTTATATTATTTAGTGTTAACTGTTTTTCGATTCTTTAAAAGAATGGTTGCGATAGGTTAATTACAATTAAAGAAACAACCGATTATTTTCTTGGAACGAATAACTTTGGTGAGATCTGATTTATTTTTGGAATATCCAAACAGTGGATTGTTGCATAGTTTCCAATTCAGACAAATATATCCAAGTTTTGCTAACCGTAATGAAATTATATACGAATTTTGCTGTTCCTGGGTCGCATTTTTGAGCATCTCCTTACACCAATTAATTCTAGCCTTTTCTTAGGCTTTGAGCCAATTATGCGGAACCTATTGGGAAAAGATTTTTTTCACTGCTAAATTTGTATGCAAAATCTAATTGTATTGTAGGCTTCTATATGCCCAGGGATGTTTCTATTTTACTATAAGTCATGATCTTGTTTAATCCAAGTTTGCACATTGTTGGTCAACCTTCATGATATTTATCATTGACGGTTGCACGTTCGCGATAAAATTCTGCAAATCAATTGTGAACACTATTTTCTGAGTGCATTTCATTAACAAAAATTTAACGAGGCAATCGTAAAAAATCATTCAACGAAAACTTTAACTTGAAATTCGATTTCTTCACCAAACTCCTTTTTTTAGACGCCCAACTCTAACCTGCGACACTTTTTACAATAAAAAAAGTAAAATTTTGTGAAAATCTTAATGGTATATCTCAATAGCGCCACCTAGTGATTGTTTTTTAAAACGAAAAAGTTGCCCTCATATAAGACAAAACTAAAATTTTTTACATCAGACTTGTTGAGGTATTGACAAATTCTTGTTATTAAAATAGTTTTACACATATATGATAACAAAAACAATTATTTTAGGACATTATTTAAAATATATTGTATCTATTTCGTATTTGTAAAATAAAAAAATTATTTAGTTCCGAACTTCATTATATTAGCTAATTTTTAGCAAATTAGGTGCTTTTGTACTTACAAAAGTTTTCCACAATAATGTTTAAAAACCTGATTTTAGATGAAGTGCTCAAAAAATTCCGGTGATGAAGTTAAAAGAACTCGATTTACTGGTACTGTAAAAATATACCAATTCTTCGATGAGTTAGCAACTTTGACTTCACTGGTTTGCTACTACAGGAATTTGTTGAGGTCTTCTGAGGTTTTAGGTGGAAATATTGTATTGCCACTGGATTTAAACACATGTGCAAAATTTCAGTTTAATTGGATCATAGAAAGTGAGTGAAAAACCGAGTACATGTTACTGTTTATAGTTCATAGTTACAGAGATGTGAAACTAAATAAAATCGTTTGATAACAGGAAGTATCGTATCGTACGAGACAAGGACATCATGTATTTAGCAATATTGCACCAAATTATCATTTTTCTCCTACAGTAAAGCAGCTATGTATATAAAATCTCCATTTCGAGATCTATCGGCAGGATATTATATTTGTACACATTTTCGATTCTACTTAGTTTGTTACGGCGCCCCTGATGAGATTATTAGGTAGACGAAACGCATATGGAGAAAGAACCAGAGCAGAATCGGCAGGAAATAAACTGTCTACTTTCCTCTCATAACTTGAGGAAGAAAAACAATAATTCGTTGAACTAATTTTACGACTGTATAGATTTCTATATTTTTATTTAATTTTCAAGCTTCACTCTACTCCGGTATATTTATGGATGTCGTTTGATTTTACAGCATGGCATCGGAAATGTCTGCTGATATGTCTCGGATTGCAGTTTTTTATAAACAGTTGTTTTCTGTGAATTTGGCCCTTGGTTCATGGTGAGACTATTAGGTGATCGAAATGCGCATGTAGCGAGAACCAGAATAAATCTTCCAGAAAAAAACTGCCTGTCTTTCTTTTCAAGGCCTGAAGGAGAAGAAAGGTAACTTGTTAAACTAATGTTAGGGCAAGGTAAACATTTCGTTATATCTTATTTAATCTCATGGTATTAAATCTTTAAAGCGGAAAAGCTCTTCTGAGTTTTAGGTAACATAGATGGGTTTAGTTATTAAAAACGTTAAACTGGAGGCCAATATAATATATTTATTAAAATACTATTTTATGAAATAAAGGTCGAAGTCACGACTTCTTAATTAAGTTCCTTAAAAATAAATTAATAATCAATATTTCTATATAAGACTCAAATAAAATGTATACATGTCTTCCTCAAGGCTTTTAATTTAATAACAGTATATCATAAATTTGTAATATAAATACCTCGCTTACATTTTTGATAAATCCATTAAATTATACCGTAAACCATCCAGGAACCTATTAATTAGTATCACTTGAAATTAAGAGCTAATCATTATAAAAAGCCTATCATAAAGCTAATAGCCTTTGATACTAATCCCCCAACTGGTTAAACATACAAATAGTCAGGAGGACTATGTAAAATTTCCTACTGTGCAAAAAAAAATTGATTATCCAAAAATTTATAATAAAAGATATTACAAGATATATATATATATATATATATATATATATATATATATACTCTAATGGAAGTTAAAAAAGAAACAATAAAAATTAAATTGACAAAAATAATTGAAATAAGTTGAAAAATAAAATCTTGCATAATTTAATACATAATTGTACATGTATCCATTTTAAAGATAATATGTACATGTACATACTGCAAAAAGTGATAATAAAAACGAATACTACATAAAAGATTCGATGGATTTTAAAAATAAAATTAAAAACATAACTTCATACTGATATCTTACACCAAGGTTCCAATAAGCCAAGCAAAAAAATAACAAAAAAATGAAATGAAATAAAACAATTTACAGTTATACCACTCAATGAATTTCTAAACGCAGTAGAATAAACCCTTACATCAACATGCTTTCTCGACAACAATAGATTTTATAAACAAAGAGAAGGTTGCGCTATGGGTGCTTCAATATCCAGTGTCATAGCCCAGCTAGTGTTGGTTATTCCTTGGCTTGACATGGCAGCCCAAACAACAACCTTAGGCTAGTGTAGTGATGTAGTTCCAGCGGATTATCAGGAGCCAAATATCTACAACTTTCTTCGTTCACGTAGCCGTTGATGTGGAAATTCGATTCATCAGAGAATCATATGTTATTCAAGCTCCTAGAAAGGTTTGTCATTGTCCTGCAGGATTCAAGTCGTAACTGATTAAAATAATAACTATATAATTTTTCGTATCTTAAAAAAATATATTTTCACAAATATTTAAATTTTTCGAACGGAAAAATTAATGAGAAAAGTCAAATCCTTTCGACAAAGGTTTTAAGAAATTTTTAAAGGAATCAAAAATATTTTTTAGTGTCTAAATTTTAGTGTTAAGCAGCGCGCCCACTGGTTCCGCTCGGTTCAGACCGCTCGGCTCCGCGTAATCAGCCTGTTTTGGTTTACATGTAAATAAATGAGAGACGCCGATGCCGAAAGCGCGGAAGCGTTCTGGCCGGTCGGAACCAGTGAGCGGGCTCTCATTTATTTACGTGTAAACCAAAACTGGCCGATTGTGCGGAGCCGAGCGGTCTGAACCGAACCGAACCAGTGGGCGCGCTGCTTTAAGGTATTTATGATTTAGGGGGCGTTACAGAAAAAAAATCAGTTTTGAAAAATAACGAATACCCTAATGTACAGTGAGCATTCAAAACTTGGATTGGACACAGTTTTTCTGCGTAAGGTTTCACAATTTTGATCTTGTTATATATTTTCGGTCAATTTAAGTATAAATTATAACTTTTAACTGCATTTCTTTAAATTTACTGTAGTCAGACTATTATTAGTATAAAATTTCGTTAATTTAGGGTCTCCAGCAAAATATCGGTACTTGTTACCAAAAAGTCAATATTTTATTTATAGTCAGTCATCTTGGACCTACCGTAAAAAATACCAACAATTCAATATCATATTTATATATGTATATTTTGACCACGGTACAGCTTTTTGTCTGCTTTTATACTTATAACTATGATAAAAACTATTTTCGAATTGCCATGATGGTTAAAAGCAAATTTTCGACATATGACTCCGGACTATAGAGATTAAATCAAGAATGTTTAAAAGTTTTGTACGTTTGGACTGAGCAAGTGTCAAGATAAGACTAGTAGCTGGATGAGTATAGACTTAATGTAGTTTTTTTTAACGATTATTATGGGTGACTGGAGATATTTGAGAATAAAGTGATAATTGTGAGACCGTTTAAGTAGATCAAAGATTAAATCTCTAAGGCATAATTAAAGCGTGAGAAAAACGACGTGCTCTAGGCAGATATTAAAATACATATAATAAAGATTAGTTTATGTGTAAAAAATTATAGCAGTTTAGATAAAAGTTTATTTGATTTCAGATTTATTAGTTTATCTATTTATTTTACCAATTAAACCTTTAAGATTAGTTGTCCTCTGGATCAGAATTTATAAGAACTGCGAAATGGAATTTTTCCTTCTGATATCGCATGTTTCACTGCGTCCACTACTTCAGTCCATCGCATCAGTTTTAACCAGACAGTGACATATCACGGATGTTGGTAGTTACGTTATTAAAACAATACTTTTTGATCAGAAAGCGGTTAGCAGATACAACCAAGTATGACAATATGTCGTACCGAAAGGATGTGTGCTCTTTCCCCTTTTTTTAATCGGTACTCCGAAAATATTTTAAAATTAGCACTGCAAGACACAAACGATGGCATCAGAATTAATGGTCACCTTATGAGTAATTTGCGATATGCTGATGATACCGCAATAATTGCTGACAGCCCCGAAACCATACAATGCTTAATGAACAAAGTCACGACAGAAGGAGATCAACTAGGGCTAAAAATTAACATAACTAAAATCAAGGTGATGGCCATCAGCAGAACACTGGTGCAGGCCAATATAACAGTGAACGGTAAACTAATACAACTGGTCGATAAATTTAAATATCTTGGGAGCTGGATAACAGCTGATCTGGAACCAGACGTGGAGTTACGTAGCCGAATAGAACAGGTTAGAACAATATTTCGACTTGAAAAATCTATTAGACAATCAGAGCCTCAATCTAGAGCTGCGCTATGGTTTTGTTAAGTGTTACGTCCATTCGGTACTGATGTATGGCGTGGAGACATGGACACTGAAGGCCGCCCCGCTGAACAGATTGGAGGCGTTTGAGATGTGGGTCTTCAGGAGATTATTGCGAATTCCATGGACTGAACGAATAACAAATGCTGAGGTCCTAAGACGCATGAACAGAGAAAGAGAAATGCTGCAGATTGTCAAACGCCGGAAGACAGCATATTTTGGACACATCTTCCGTAACATAAAGTACCAGTTCCTGCAGCTGATAATGCAGGGAAAGATCGAGGGCAAACGGGGAATAGTCGCAAGAAGCACTCATAGCGTAAGAACATCAGAAAATGAAATGGTTTAGACACCAACGCCTTATTCATCAGAGCAGCCCAAGACCGAAAACAATTTGCCCAAATTGTCGCCAACCTTCATTAATGAAGACGGTACCATAGAAAGAAGATAGGGAGGGAGAGCTTTTGTGTTTATTAGAATCAAAAGCTCCAAAGGCCTTCGCTTATTGATATGAACACGAGTTATTTTACCTAAAAAAATTTCATGAAGCTGTTGCCATTAGAAGGAACTGATTTAAAAGACCAAACATAAAAGTATATTGCATTTTATCGGCTTGCACCTGTTTGATCGATACCTCAGATACGGGTTTTTAACTTGCTCACTTTGAGTTGCTATATATCCGGCAATTCGAATACTGAGACGGGGTACTTTTTAAAAAACCCTTAAAATACCTTCTCCATTATTGCGTATTAATGGTAATTTTTATGCCGAATTTGTACTTTAGCCGTGAAAAAAAGAAACGACTAAGTAAAGGGTAACCGGAAATTTATGTGACTATTTTAAAAATATCGTAAAGTAAAACCTAATTGTGTGTTAAAATTTAAGTAGGTGGATTCAAAAAATAAAAAAGTCGGAGAGTGAAAATTACACCGAAATCCACATTTACAACTCATCAAGAGCAACTTAGGAACCCATCTTACATTTGTCAAAGTCAACGAGTTATTACATTTAGACATGTTATGACATAACACATTTAATGTTTTCTTTTCCCTAATTATTTATAATTATGAAAAAAAGTAAAATATTGCCTTTTCCAAAATAACCATATATCAAAATTAAAAATGATAGATCCAGTGTCTTACATAACAAGTAGAATAGGTAATGACATACTCCTCAAATACGAGATGTTAAGTGCGCACTGACGCATGCAATGCTACAATTTAGGTTGCTCAAAACACCAAAAATCAATTCTAGTAATTTTGTCGGTTATACGCAGGTATACGTGCGTAGAGTTTGTAGACTGCGACCTGGTAGACCTATTGTGCCTCCCTACTGCTGCCAAGTCGTAAGAGTTACCTTATCGGCTAGAGCAGGTCTTTCAGTTATATTTCCCTCAGGAACTTTAGGATGTTGGACAGCTTCTTCGATTTGGTGTGTTCCCAAGAACCGCATCTTAGACTTTTCTAGAGCGCTGCACTCTGAAAGGATATGAATAGAGGTTTCCCCCTCCTCCTCTAAGAATCTGTACTCTTCTCCTTCTACCAGTCCGAGTTTCTTGAGGTTTCCCTTCAGGTGGCAATGCCCCGTCAGGAACCCTGTCAGGACTCTGAGTTGATTTTATTGTCATACGAAGATTCTCGAAACAATCGCCATAGACCCCATGATTAAATCAACAAATCGTATGTCTATAAGGTATAATCTATGTAATCAGCTCCAAGATGGTTAGACAATCCTTAGAGAAGCTAAACGAACTAAGCAAGAACAAAATGTTTACCTTCCTATTGATGTCAGAGCAGAAGTAAATAAAATGGTAGATAAACTTGCAAAAAAGGGGGCTATAACATAATTTCTGGAGTCTGAACCTTTTTTTTGGTATTACAAACACTAAAATACTGGAAAAATTTAAAAAACAGATAAGAGGTTCAATTATGAACGAGAAGAAGTTCAAGAAATGAATGGCCTCAGCAAAAATCAGCTTAGAATTCTACACGAATTTTAACAGAGCACTGCCACTTAAGAAACTTGCACTAGCAGAGTGAGAAGAATGCAGATTTTGTGGGAAAAAAAACGAAACCTCTATTTATATTATTGCATTGCCTTGCAAAAACATAGAATCCGATGCCAAGGAGCATATTGAACAAAAGAAGGAAATCTATTTGACTTGAAGAATTAGGATTGAAGCACCTGCTTTCGTCGGCGAGGGGATTCCATTGACTCAGCAGCAGAATGCGGACACAATGGATCGTTCAGATCTCAGTGCACACGTAAATTATAACAGATTACTTCCATGCTAGTGTCTGATACCCAGATGGATTTAAGATGAAGAAGGGTTGGGAGTGGAGAAACAGGCCCGAATGTTGGGCTTTTTAAATCGATATGTTTTACCTCAGTCATCAATCAAACATAAATGCGCGCTATGTATTGTAATCTGTGTCCAATAATGCCTTATCAGGAATACTAGAAACGCCAAAATCTTATAGTTTCAGATGACTCGGGAGCGCTAAAATTTTTTATATTAAATATCTATGAATCTAAGCTAACTGAATATTGTAAAGGATCTCTGACAAGAAAATCTATAACATAGAATTGATAAGAGTGTCTGGGCACAAAGGAATTAAAGCAAATAAGGCAGTGGAAAGCCTTGCAAAATAAGGAGTAAAAGCTTCCATCCTAGGTGTGTTTCAAACTTAAAAACAAAGTCAAATAAATATGGGATGGAGTAATATATCTGGTCTAAGAATAGCGAAAAAACTCATACATTCATAGCTGGAGCATGCAAAAGAGCTTTTGGAGCTCTTTAAAAGGGGTATTTTATTAATAAGACTTCACGGGATGTTGTTCCTTAAATACCATCCAAAAATGCTAACACAATGTTTCTGCGTTAACACAGCAGAAGCAGTACAAAAGCTGTTTTGTGAAAGCATGTTATTTTTTTAAAAACATTAAAATTTTTTGAAGATGCCACCTTAACGCCTGGCGAAATATTGAACCAAAACCAGGCCTTAATTGTATCAGTCATGGTAGATATTATCCCCAGATAGCAGTGCTTTGAGAGATCCATTTAAAATCAGCAATGACACAATTTGAAATCAAAGTTATGAAGTGAGACTCCCATTAAACATTTGTTGAGTATTTTAGAAATTATATAATATGAAAAAAATAATATTTCAATGTAAAATTTTCTTTTTAAACTTTTTCTATATTCTATATATTGAATCTCGTGGACTATTCACCCATACCTGAGAATTTTTTAAGATGAAGGTGCAGATAAAGAAAACCAACATCTTAAAGATGAACGCTAAGCGGTTTCTAGATTCAGATCAGGGTATGGATGCATAGCAGGCCGACATAAATTTTTTGATAAAGTGATTGTGGGCGCTTTTGTTATCTGGCGGTGAGATGAAGACCCCTTTCACTTTTAAAGTAAAAATCGCCTTTCATATTATAGATTGAAGTATATTTTCCACTTTTATTTCAACAATTTCTACGTCTAACCTCAGGTCCTTTTGAATTGTGCTATTTTATAAGATTTTTAAAATCATCAAATATTAATTTAGGTTTTACGTATAGCTACAGCCACTAGCTTGTTCCAACAGTGCTGCCAATGGACCAGATTTAGTACAAAAAACGTACACAGTACAATTCATGTATTCTTAGTTTTAAACACGTACAAATTCGTAAGTTTCTTATATATAAGGTATCAACAGCTCTTAACATATAGGGTGATTTAGAAAAGGGCAATGCGGAGCTCACATTAAAAAACATCATAATTTTTCTTAGAAAAACGTTTCCATGTCCTGATATTCGACATTCCTTTTTTCCAAGAAAATACTTAAAAATTAAAACATTTTTTTGAATCACCCTGTATACCATGCAAAGTTTAATTTTTTTGCGTTAATTGGTTTCAATTGGTTAATGTTCGAATAAAATTTTAAAGTATGTTTTAAAACATCGCGAATTGCATATGAAATTTTTAACGAAGAAAATTTTAACACCAACGCAAATCAATATAAGAATTGAGGTTGATTACGGGAATTGTTTATTCTTTTCAATTAAATAAAATTGATCTAATTTGTATTGTTGATAACAAGTCTCTAGAGGAAAATCTACGCGAAAGAAGCTTTTTAAATGTGACGATTCTAGCACAAATTGCCATTTCGAAAACAAGTGTTTTTTTTTAGATCTCTCATGAGTATTTGAATCGATTTGAAGTGTCTCTTTTAACTGTAAGAAAGGAGATAAAAATGACGAAATGTCCTAGAAATGGATGCACTATTGAAATTTTGCAGAACAACAAGAATGGGCAAGGGGTCAAACGAGATAGGGAAACCGATGAGAGGTAGGCATGTAAAAAGAATGCCAGAACTTAGGTGACCCAAAATGATATTGGAATGGATACACCACCCCAAACTTTTATATTGGTACTAAATAAACGTTGTAAAAAGTTTTGATTATATTCTATGGTAGTGGAAAATATTTTGAATGAAGAACATATCAATTGCTTCTTGTGCAATAGATTCTTACTTATATATGCGCGTTTACCATTCTCTATAATGATATTTAATAAAATTTTCTCATTATGGGAGCAAATTAAATTTAAGATTAAAATTGTAACGTAAAAACCTTATAGAGCTCATAATTATAAGAGACAAGCAAAGGAAAATGCGGGAATATTAATTATTTTAAGTCATAAAAAATAATATAAAAAATAATGAAATATCCAAAATGGATGTTTACGACTTAACACAGAAATGACATAGTAAGATTGCAAAAATTGTAAAATTAACTGTTTTTACATAAAAAAGTGACCTTTAAAGAAAATAACAGCACTAAAAATTATTCTTTTTTAATAAATGTTTTACATAATATTTTTTCTTTTATTTCAAAACTAATTAAACAAAACATATTAGGTAAAATAATAAATGGGTAATCTCAATTTTTACGGCATTCTTTTAACTTTTCAGTATTTATGATGATGGGAATCCTAAATTGTATTTTGTAGGGTGTTATTTTTTAATGCAGGTGCTTAATTTGCACAAATATTTATCAGTCATATGTTTTACAGAATTTGTATGTTTGAATTTTTGGGATGTCCATTATGTTGTGCTACCTGTACTTTTACTTCACGTGTAAAGCTACCTTACAGTCTTGCAATGTGTTGTAAATTCGGATAGATAATTTTTTATGATAGAATTATAAGACGTTTTCTAAATTTTTTTTTGTATTTTATTTTCAATTTTCGATAAATAAATTTATATTTTACACATAAATTAATCTCAAGACACTTTTTAATCTGGAAATAAAAGTAATTGCAAAGCCCTTTTTTTTAGAGGATTGATTTTAAAACTAATTATTATTAATTAATTTACAATACATCACAATGTCTATATATATATATATATATATATATATATATATATATATATATATATATATATATATATATATATATATATATATATTGTTGTGGTAAGAACATCCCACCGTTGTTCTCCAACAAATTTGGCTTAAGGAGGAGTTCCAAGTTATGAAAATCATTACAAGGATGTCTGGCAGAGGCATCGGTGGATCCCGCGGATGAGTCCCCACTGATGCCCGGACGAAAAATCCTAACATTTTGACGGTGGTCGAAACAGTTCGTTAGTTATATGTCCTTAATATCAGGGGCATTGCTACGACATAGCGCCCGAGCAGGGACGGCGGAAGATAAGGGTATAAACCGCCGTTGGCGTTGATTAAGCCTGACCCGATACTTGGAGGATCACCTAGGATGTTCGTTCCACATTTGTCTTATCAGGCATGTGTTTTTACAGCTTGAACTTGAACTTTGTGCGATAGTCAAAGTCGGTCACGCAAATGCCTTATAGGGGGCATGTTGTGGTAAGAACATCCCACCGTTGTTCTCCGACAAATTTAGCTTAAGTAGGAGTTCCAAGTTGTGGAAAGTATGACAAGGATGCCTGAAAAGGCATCGGTGGATCCCACTGAGTCCACTACCGATGCCGGGACGAAAAATCCTAAGATTTTGACGGTGGTCGAAATAGTTAGTTCATTAGGTATATGCTCTTAACATCAGGGGCATTGTATATATATACATATACACAGTGTGACCAGTAGCTTTATTTGAGATTATACTTTTGCATCAATTTCTGCTTCGATCGAGGTGAAAATTAACCCAACAAATAGTAGCCACGTGATTAGCATTATCTGTAAAATTTTAACATTTTCTAAAAAAAATTCAAAAGTGGGGTTATATCTCAAAATATCGGAAAAAGTTATTAGAAAAAGTTTTTATAAATGCAATTTTTATCCGATATGCAAAATTTCGGCTGTATAAGATAATTTAGATTTTTTGCCCGTTTTTTGTAAATTGCACCACTGTTGCAAAATAAGACTCAACACAACCTACATAAAACTTTTTAGTTTTTACAATGCTTTATCCCAGACATATTTTGTTTAAAGTAGCGCCATATCAAATGTGTGTTTTTCTACAAAATCCAATAGGGTTGGTTACATGTTATGAAGGTAACTTCATAAAATAACTATTTTTGAAAACGTACTTTATACCTAAAAGTAATACACATTATAATTAAGACAAACAAGTACACAGTATCATCAGTAAAGTCTGCATTAGGTAAAAAATAAATTTTTATTTAACTTTACGTAAAGTTTATTTAGTTTCAACGATTTAATTTAAAACTCTACTATTAAAGTTTGTTCTACTTTTCGACACAAACTACGTCTTCAAAAATAGTTATTTTATAAAGTTACCTTATACAGGGTGGAAAACAAATAAACTTTACATTACATTTAACCAAATTTTAATGGCCCTGTTTGGATTTTATAGAAAAAACACATTTTTTTGTGGCGCTACTTTAAACAAAATATGCCTGGAATGAAGCACTGTCAAAACTAAAAAGTTTTATGTAGGTTGTTTTGTAACAGTGGTTCAATATACAAAAAAATGGGCCAAAATTCTAAATTATCTTATACAGCTGTGGACTAATAATTGCATTTAAGAAAACTCTTTCTAATAACTTTTTTCGATATTTTGAGATATAACTCCACTTTTAAAATTTTTTGGCAATCTTATTACTTAAACAGCAATGACTTAAGACTTCGTGTAATTAGAAAATATATTTATTTTACAAATCCCAAATCCTATAGTCTGTGACATAAACATAATATATTTTCCGAATACTCAGCATACCTTTTTCTTGTTAATCTGTTCAGTCAACTGCAAATTTGTCTGTATGTTTACTCGCTAAACCTGTTTATGTCTATTTCTGTAATTTATCGCTTTAAATAATAAAAATACTATTAAAAATCTTTGATAACAAAATTTTCGCATGGTAAAATGACTCATAAACAAATTATAGTAAATACCAAACAATTTAATTGAGTCTCTCTTAAAAAATAGACAAGGAAACACGTTACAAAACAAAGAAAACAGATGGTGTTAGACGATAACGTCTCTGACTTAATGGATGTGCAAATTGAAATCTAAGAGTTAATGTAGAGAGGAAATAAACATCGAATAAAATAGTTTTTGCATTTAAATCGTTAAGAAAAGGCATGCTAGTATTCTGTATTTATTCTTATATTGTTGTGCCCGTAAGCTTATAGCGATAATGAAAAGCAAATGGCATACGACATATCTGTCAATGTCAATTTAATATGACATCTCTACAAGCTTACAACTGCAAGAGTCTAGAACCATTCCATGAAAATGTTAGCGATAACCGGTGATAGCAAAGATCCCATGTAGTCCATCACCCTGGATGAAGAATTTTTTCTTTTCTTAAAAATAAGATGGATCAAACAACTTTCCAGAAAGTTCATGATGGCATTTGGTGGTAGAGATATTCTTTCTGCTACGTTGGTGAAACAAAGAGACCCTTTGAAGTAAGGATTGAAGAATACTAGAAAAACACTCTCGCGGAGAAGCAGAAAGCTCTGGTGTTGTCAGCTACGCTTGGACTCATGGACATTACATAAAATGGTCGCTAGAATCTTACAACCGAGAATAACACTGGAGAAAACGGATATTCAAAGAAGCCGCGGTTATACATCAGACTCAGAATTTCTTTACTAAACCGTCTTTAGAGATAAGCAAAGTGTGAAACCCATTTGTTAGTAATTGTAAATTAAAACTAAATGCAGCGTAAATGGAACCTCAGCGTAGCATGCATGACAGCATTCATCTCGGTTAGTTGTGTACTTTAAAAATTTGTTTAATTTCACTAACCGAAACGTCGTGATATTGAACAAAAAAAAATAGAGATAATGGAAGTCTAGCAAAAATTTACACATTAATTGGAATATTTTTGATATAACAATTCTGAGAAAATTAATTGCCACAATAATTAAAACCAAGCAATTAAACATAAGTTTTTTTCATTCGAAGGCACCGAGGAATTTACTGAGTGGTAAAAATGCCTTTCAATAATTTTTTAACCAGATTTTGTCTAACAAGATTCGACAAAGAAAAAAAAAACAATAAAAAATGCATAATTTCCCGTTTACTAAAAACCAGTCGTAGAAAATTTAGGCATGATAACAAGTGTCCTTAAAGTAAAGATATCTTTCAAAGAATTCTGTAGTTCTTTATTATTCAAAATGGATCAAGAGGTTTATTGATTTTGTAGAAAAATGTCTTCAGACATTGAGCTGTTTACAGAACATAGGCAACCCCACGTACATACTTGTGTTGCGTGTTAACTAATTTGTAAACAGATAAGTATGCGGAACTACCGCATAGGCAAAATACTGCACCGGAGTTGAACATTGCTTTCCGTTAGGCGACTAGCGTATAAATAGATTTCGATGTTCCACAGGAGATACGAACTCGGGTGGTCTAGGTGAAAGGCTAACACGCTAATCACCACACCGTGCCAGCTACAGATGATACATTAGAAAACATTTGTTTTATTTTATCCTGAGTTTTACTATTTACAAAGTCAGTACTATGAAGATGGGATGAAAAATTTCCTGCCTTCCTGAGAGATGGTGGCCGCAGCGTGATTTTGGTCATGCCACCTTGAATTGAAGAAAACTTTTCATCACATCCTCGTACATTATTTTGAGTATTCTTTAGACTGTAAAATCTTATTGTTATCTACTTACGGTTTTGGAGATTCTAATCATATTGTATTAACTTTTGAACTTACCTAAAAAGACAAAAACAAACATTAACAAAATGAACAAAATTATGTGTTTTTGGTGAAAATAGTAAAATTACTAAAAATTCACAAAGACATATCAATTAAAATAAAAAATATGCACTCATGAACGGCAATATCGAATATTTTCTATGGTATTGCTTGA
Source organism: Diaprepes abbreviatus (assembly GCA_034092305.1). Lineage (NCBI taxonomy): Eukaryota > Metazoa > Arthropoda > Insecta > Coleoptera > Curculionidae > Diaprepes > Diaprepes abbreviatus. Next base: position 8,520,013 of record JASJET010000218.1, read on the forward strand.
AAATTATTTAAGTATATGTGTTGATGTTATTAATCTAGTAGGTGGATATATATTCACTTGTTGAAAAAATGTTGACGTTTTATATGCATTAATGGCATTTATGAGAAAAATATTTCTGACATGATCTAAAAATTAAAGTATACTAAGTTATTTGTGGTAAAATAAGTTAGTGATAGTGATTGGCATTTACGTTTCCCTTTATTTAAAATAACTTGTTAGATACTATAATGAAGCACGGCAGAAAATATAACTTCTTTTTCTTCTTGTACCTGATCCGTTCGGGATGTAGGCGGTTCATCATAGTTATTTGGATATTAATTAAAATGCTCTAATACAGTTCCGTGGTGATTACTCCATACCATTTTCGAACATTTTTTATCTTTGAGACAACATTCCAAATTTTCCCCCTTTTTTTGGATACAATGTTTTATTGTCGATATTTTTCTCGTACTTTTTCGACAACAATAAAAATTTAGCTATAAACCCTTTTTATGCAGTGCAGAATGTCTGATCCAGAGTTACCGCCCATCCTGATTCGGCCGGGGCAGTCCCAATTTCGTGATATTGTCCCGCGTCCTGACGACCTATCAATTTTGTTCCGATTTTTGTTAACACGCGACGAACACTCACGCGGCTCACATCAAAGTGGCCCTACGCCGGCGTTCGTTGCATAAGTTAAATGCGTTATTTAGTGTTGTATCTCGTACTTTCAGCATAATTTCTTCAAATACTAATGTTGAACTAGTATTTTTCCCTTATGACGTTCAAATGGTCAAATATCAGAAATCGTTGCTCTGTAGATTTAATGAAAGTAGAATTGCTAATTTCGCTCAACATAGACATGTCTTGCTCAGATCTCATAAATAAGGCAAAAATATTTAATTTCAACCATCATACTCAGAAAATAGGATGATTATTTTAAATTACTTCTGAATGAAGATAGAATATAATTTATGGGCAACCAGACCAGTCAAGATCTAAGTACGTCAGCTTCTCCCATACGAATAAGAGCAAGAGAGAGGTGAAAGGAAGTTGCAAACAGTTACAAAATAATAAATCGCCAGGAAATGTATCGGCTGAACTAATAAAATACATTCCTGAAGAACCATGGAAATGTTTAACAAAACTTTTCCAAAACTGTATCAACGGAGGCGATATTCCAGAGGGATGGAAGGAAGCCCTAATAGCCACCATATACATAAGTGGAAGTCAAGAGGATTGTGATAATTACAGGGGTACTGCTATTACAAGTACAGTTAGTAGAATATATGGTACCTTACTAAAAAAACGAATAGAAAGAGAATATAGCGACATAGAAGCTGAAGAACAGACGGGATTCAGGACAGGAAGCTCAACGATGGATCACATTTTTTGCGTTACACAAATCATAGAGAAGAAATTCACTGTAAATGAGGAAATACATTTTGTGTTCGTAGATCTGAAGAAAGCATATGATAGTATCCCACAAAACAAACTATGGGAAGCGTTAGAGAACACAAACCTGAACGTCAACGTAATTAAAGCGGTGAAGAACATGTACGACAACTCTACAGCTAAGATCAAAATTGGAAGCAGTACCTCAGAGGGTTTTAATATCACAAGGAGTCTCAAAGAGGGATGTTATCTATCTCCTACGGTATTTAAGATATATTTCGAACAGACGTTAAAGAGCTAGAAAAGAAAATACAAAAATATGGGCATACTGATTAACAACAATACTATATATACACTGTTTCTACAGCTAAGATCAAAATTGGAAGCAGTACCTCAGAAGGTTTTAATATCACAAAAGGTCTCAAAGAGGGATGTTGTCTATCTCCTACGTTATTTAAGATATACCTCGAACAGACGTTAAAGAGCTAGAAAAGAAAATACAAGAATATGGGCATACTGATTAACAACAACACCATATATACACTGTCTTTTGCAGAAGATCAAGTTTTCATAGTGCAAAATTACGAAGATATGGAATATATGATGAGGAAATTAATCGAAGAATACAGGAAATGAGGATTGGAAATAAACATAGGAAAAACGGAATATATGTGTATTGGTGGAGAACAGAGAGACCTGATACTGGAAGATAATCTAGTAATTATACACTGCGACTAGTACAAATATCTAGAACTGACTATCACGAAAGACGGAGGTATGGACAGAGGAATAGAAGGAGGAAAAAAGAAATAATCAAGGAAGAAGAGCCATCACACCCCTGTGTGTACAGTGGGACCGAACAATTTCCAACACAAATAAACATCAAATATATAACACGATTGTCAAAAGCATAATTACTTATAGCTGCGAAGTATGGACGCCGAAAGAGCGAATCAAAAAGAAACTAGAAACCACATAAATGGACTTCTGGAGGCGCTCAGCTGGCAGATCCAGGTTGGAAAGAATTAGCAACGACAGAATGAGACAAATTATGAACGTGCAACATTCAATCGTAGACGAAATTGGAACTCAGCAGTTGAGATGGTATGGACACGTACAGCGAATGCATGCCAGAGGAGAGAATGCCGAAACAGATCCTAGAGTGGGCATCCCATGGAAGACGGAAACGAGGAAAACCACCAATTGGAGAGAAGAAATTAGCCGAGAGATGAGATATAGGGAACTGAAAGAGAATCTCTGGACAGACCGAGATAGATGACGATTGGATATCGGAAGACGTCGAACGTCATAAATCGATATATATATATATATATATATATATATATATATATATATATATATATATATATATATATATATATATATATATATATATATATATTTGGCGCTGGAATTCCGATTGCCTTCGATGACCGACCGATTGTCCCGATTTTTTCCCCCAAAGTTGGCAACCCTGGTATGATCCTTTTTCTTTCTCGACACTACTGCTAAAGCACATGTTTCTTAACAAATTTTCGTTGAAATATAAACATATAATCATTAAAATTCTGGGTAGCATTTTCAATGCCGTATATGACATTGTCATTCATAGAATAACGAATTAAAATCGGAACGTGCACAGAAATTCGACATCGATTACAATGTTTTATGGTTTTTAAAATCATTTATGCATGTTCTGAATATAAATTTGAGTTATTTTCAGATATAGAAGTATTCCTTTCAAAATTTTTTGTAGAAATTTTACATTTCACTTTGATTAAAATTATTGACTTAATGATTATGAAAAACAATGAAAGTATGTCAAATAAATCATTTCTTTTCTCTTGATAAAGTTTTGATCAATATCATATTAATTAATTTTTACAGGAAATATTCATTAAATAAAAAATAGAGTACGATATTATTTTAAAATAGGTTGTTATTCTACTACGGTAACAGTTTTAATTTTGTTCTTATAAGCAAATAGATTATGATCAGTAGCAGAAGAGTTAATGATTTTATCGTTTATCGTTCGTTCGATTTGTCAAGACATTTACAGCCAGGTTCACTAAAGCATTTAGGAGAAACCCGATCTAATTGCCTTGAAAAATAGATCTTCTAGTCGGCCAGTTTCGTTTTGCTTCTGATATTGTCATAACTTATATTACATTTATCAATAAATAAACGCCTATATCGGGATGTTAAGGAGAAGAACCTAGCGATAAAGCCTTGAAATATGTAAGAAAAATAGTTGTATCCTGAAAAAAAAAATCATTTTTGCCAGTCAGTAATAAAAAAAATTTTTTTTTATGCTTGTATATTTAGAGTTTAGAACTTGGATGATATGGTTATACTCATCAGTTTAAGCCCTCTGATCAATGGCTGTTTTTCCTTAGGTTTTTAGGTTTGGGCAACCCCCAAAAAAATTGTAAATTAAAATAAAACACGTTAATAAATATCAGTACAAATATTTTTTTAATTTTTGGTGATAATTTTTTTAACTAGATTATATGCGAACAGCGGTCAATTATTGAAATAATTTAATTTACTTCGCCTAAATATCATTAATAATTTCTCTGTATTACAGTTTTACACCTGGAGACGTTATCGCTTTCCTGGTTTGCAATTTTAATGCATTCCAAGCTGATGCATTGGAGCGTATATAGAGTTGCCTATCTAAGATGTGGAGATTAATATTGTCTCATAAGTTTCATATAGGTTGCAAGTCGACTTGCAAACCTGTGTTTAGTTTGCACCACAAAATATCCCTCTACTGGAAAAATTTCTCTTATGCAACCCACTGGATAAGTATTTGAACTTTGGCTTCCAGTCGCGCATGACGCTGTCAGTATCAAGTAAAGGTTTCTTCTTCAAGCAGCAGTTAAACCATTCCTTTAGTTCGGGTAAGAATAAAACCGTGGTGTCTACTTTGCCAGTATTTTTATGCGTGATGTCTATTGTAACGGTATTTTAATTTTTCTGCACCCGACAGTCCTTTCTCATATGTCCAGTTCGTCCACATCTACAGGACTTTATGCAGGTTCAGAATTCGACTAGAAACATGACGTAATGATAACTCATCGGTATAATATTTCTATAAGGAGACATCCGAACTCATTACAGTTACAGTATGATATTTCTCTAAAGACGTTTCCGAATTCCCCTAGTTTTTCGTTATAATATGATATATGTGATCAATATTTATAACTGTAAATTTCAGTCTGAATTAAAAAAAAAAAAATTTTAGATTTATTAGTGAAATCAAATATCAACTATTATACAGTGGCCGATTTCAAAGGATTTCGAATTACGAAGGAATTTATAAAACCATCGTGTATGTGTTGGACATTTTTAAGAATCTCTTGTAAGAGATTCTAGAGAAGCAGTTATATATAATGCAATTCAGGGGCGGATCCAGCTTTCCTCTTGGAGGGGGGGGGCGGTGATATCATAAAAGTACAATATGGCAAGTGAAAACAAGTTATCGATGAGGGGGGAGATGCCAGCAACATTTCCATTTGTAATGTAAAAGGCAGGGTCAGACCTATTTTCCTAACCTCAAAGCTCTTGGGGGGGGGGATGATCGCAAGAAAAAACAAACTGTCGACGGGGGGGGGGGGGGAGATGCCAGCAGCATACACGTTCATAGTATAAGAGGCAAAATTGGGTCTATTTTCCTGAATTCAAAGCTCTTGAGGCGATGGCGATCGCCCTTACCGCCCCCCTGGATCTGCGTCTGATGCCTTTCCTGTACGTATAAGTAAAACCAAGTGAGCTTTCTTTTATTTACTAGAAAACATGAAGGGCTCGTCGAACAGGGTGCAAGCAATTATGCACATCAATTAAATTAGGTAATGTTAAACGTTGCATCCGTCAATAAAAATGTCCTCATATTTTTTTCCAATTTACAAGGGATTTGTTCTTTTTTCAAATAGTCCTTAAAGAACAGCAATACTAGATCAAATTGTTAACAAACGCTTACCTCGTTCAGCCCCAAACAAGATGCAATTTTAATTCTAGAGCTGTTTGTACCGTATTCGAATACAAATACAGCATTCTAGAGACAAAAATCTTAGATGACAGTAGAAACGTTAGTATTACGAACCAATCATCAAGGAATGTCAAAACTCTCAAAAGCAAGTGTTTTCTTTCATGGCCTCAAGTTAATTTTTATTTGGTAAGCGTCAAACAAGACATGTTGATGCTGTTATCGCAAATAAAATTATATTATCAACTAAGACAAAATTAACAGAAATTAGAAATAATATAACCTCAAACTATCTTGAGCCATTTCCATTTACTAAAAAACGACATAAACTCGATGATTCCGCGGAGTGTTCTCGGAAAGCAAAAGTTTATGATATAATTATTAGTCAAGCAAAAGAACGATTTAGCTTTACAGATCACTTGGTCGCAGCCAGTCTTTTTTTTTCGGAACCGTATATCAAATGCTTTTCTACGATTAATATATGCGCCTTTTTTATCGAACAAAAACTCCGTACAGGACTGACTGTCATATATGAAACTGAATAATTGATATCAGTTTTGGAACTTTTTGTACTTTATGACTATCTTTCGCAAAATATCCGAGCTAGATGAGATATTTAGTGAAGTTCTTAAACTTTTAAAAAATTTAATTACTATTCCGATGGTATCGGCTGAACCAGAACGGTGCTTTTCTACCTCCAGGTGGATAAAAACGGAATAGTATGAGCCAAGAAAGACTTTGTGCTTTGGCAAGTCTTTCTAAAGAAAGCGATCTCATCGAAAAAAGCATACCTGATTTCATTCAGCGGGTTATTAATAAGTTTGCTAATGCCAAAGATCGGCGATTTTCTTTATAAATAAATCACAGTAAGTTATACGTACATTTTGTTTTGACTGCTATATTTTTAAAATTTACTATCTTCTTTAAGTTATTTAAAAAACACTGCTTTGTTTTATACTAACTCAGTTTTTAAAGACTTATTTTTTCATCCATCGGTGCCTGTGACAGGTTTATATATATATATATATATATATATATATATATATATATATATATATATATATATATATATGTATATCCCTTTGTTTTTAATGTAACATTGCAATTGCAACTTCTACTTTTTTATTGCACCAGCCGTCACTGCCTCTGCTATCAATTTAGGATGGTTTTAAGGTTGGATCATGTTAGTGAATTCGGGGGTTAATGATTATTATTAAGAAAGTAGTATTTTAGTTGTCCAATTTTCATATGAATTTTTAACACGTGTAAAGTATCGTCGCCCATTATTGCTTTAAACCATTGTAGCACTACTTAATTATAACATATGCCTAAACCTCTTGTCTTCAGTTTATTTTACTGTTTCACAATATCTTTATATCTAGTATAATTTCAATACCATTTGGAATTTTATAATTCTTGGGTGAATTTAGAGTATAAATAAATAAGTAAATATATGAAAGTTTGAGTTTAGGTTAACAGTTATACTTTTATTTATTGTAGGGTCAAGTCATTGTCTAAAATAAAAATAATTAAAAAATATATGAGAACAAATGAATGATTTATCGTAGTCGATGTCAAAGCGCAACACCAAATAAATAATTACGTCAATCGTATCTGCAGTTGGACAGCGAACATCATTTTAAAATAATAACGAATGACAACGGATGATTGAAAATAACGGAAAATAATTTCGTAAATTTGCTGTTATGCCCCAGTGTAACAAAACTTGTATACTTGGCAAGACGAAAAGTTTGTTAAATATACACATTTAGAATTTTAAATTTTTATTTCTCCGATATCATGGGGCGTTTTTTTATTGCAGACCTGTCTTTCTTCTTGTACTTTTAACAAAAAAAAAAAATACACAACCAATAACACAAGATGTAATTTATTAAGAATATATGTATAATATTGCAATAATTATAAAAATGAAGAAAAACTAGATTAACGTAAATAATTTTAAGTATCCCCTTATTTATTTTTTATTACAATTGTATTGCTATTCAGTAAATGTAATAATTATTTAAAATTTTAGTTGATGTCCAATAGCCGAGTTTATCTTTTTTAACAATTTATTTTTTGTGCAAACCTAACCTATATTTTCTTACAGTTTCATTTACATTTTTTTTCAAGAACTGTTCACTACGTCCCAGAGGCTTTTAGCCAGAAACAACGCATCATAATAATAATTATGGATAATCTCTTTTTTCAAAAAAACCTGAAATTCTGTTGGTAGGATTATACGTTTTTGGTTTATGAAAACTTGATCCTATAACTCAGAATGTATTGGTTGAATACCAGGGGAATAAAGAGCAACAAAAACGTAAAAAATTAGATTTATAAAATGTATAATAAATATTTTCGCAAATTCAGTACGTTTCTTTATACCGACAAATATTTCTTCGCTCGTGTTGGTTTTGATAAGAGTACTAAAATACTATTTTACTTATTGTATACTATTTTTTTTAGAACTACTATCCGGAAGAAAATTATATAGTATATTATGTAGTCAAAAATAATGCAATTTGGCAGAGTTATACAGCTAGTTACCTGCAATAGAATCAAAAATATTGTTTCTTCTTTACAACGAGGGTCATAAATTGGGGTGGATTGTAGATTGTTAGCGGGTCGTTAAAACCTTTCTTGCCATTCTACAGAACCTCGTCTTATAAGATCTTTTTTTACCTTACCCTTATTCCGGGATATTTAAACTTTTTAAGAAGTCTATTATATTTTTGGGGGATACTGCTTTATTTCTTCAGGTATTAAGGTGGCGCCTCCAGACAAATGAAATCTCTTGCAGAACAGTACCATTCATCCGCATAGCAGGTATTCCACTCTCGTTTTTGCCCATCTTGTTTGAGTTGGTAACTCAGAGGACAGTGCCTTATGGACTCGTTATTACTCGAAGTTTTGTTTTTGGAAGATCGTAAAGCATTTTGTTCCCAACTTCGGAGCTCTTCTTTTATGCGGCTTTTTGTAATCCATAGAAAGGTGATGGAATTAAAAAACACGTCTTCTAAGAGGCTGACCCCTTCCTCATTTCTTTTAATTCCCTTGTGCCTACATTAGGGTTACCCTGTTATTTCTCGCCAATTGCTTTAGGGTTTTTTTACAGACAACTTAGACTCGCAGGTGTTTAACCTGAGAGCTATCAGTGCTGCTTGGCTATCTGACAATATTGTTTCTATTCAGGCACTTTTCGGTAAAAATTTGAATTGCCTGGCCCTGATATTCCCATTTTAATCCCAACTTTAATCTTGGACTCATCTGTAAGCCACACTTTTAATTCCTATTCTATTCGAGTTAATTCCCTTCCGATCGCCTGGTAGCAGTCAGTTACAACTTTATACTTCGCATCAAAGTCATACCTTATATATATGAAGTCAAAATCTTCATAAATCCGACAAAGTTATCAGGTTTGAGACTTTCTGTTGAGAACAACTTAATGACACATGTTTTGCCGATCTCATCAGAGCTATGTGCAATGGAGGAAGGTTTAACATTGCTTCTATTACCGCTGTGGGGCATGTTGGCATAGTCCCAGTGACTCCTACATAGGCTAGACTCTTGCAATTTTCTTTGAGTTGCTGTTTGCTGTCTCTTTGGCGGCCATATTCTGGAGGCATATATGATCATGGGTTTCATGATCGTTTCATGTAACCTTAAGATCATTTTCAGTCTCAAACTATTGGTTTTTCTGCAGATCCTCCTACATATCCAGTCTGTTGGAGCGTTCATGTTTAGTTTCCAGCCCTTCGTGAATGGCGTTTTGTTAGGATGAGGGTAGAAAAAATTTGTTTCTTCTCTTAGGTCAAATGGGGCATTATAGGAAAACTTTTAACGCATTCTATAACTTTTAATTTAAAATTGCACAGTTTTTGATTTATAGGAAATAATGTATAAAAAAAATTAATTTTTTCTCTGATTTTCGAAAAATTTAAAATAATTTACATTCATAGATAATTAGGTAAAGGTTACAGAAAAAAACAAATCATTGAAATTTATGGTATCATTCTCATCATCGTGGAATTTAGGCAAATTTTTTAAAAATGTTTAGGAAAATAAATATGCTTCTAATATTCTCTGTAGTCCATACTAAAACAGAATACTCGCACTCGGCGAGCTTTATTATGTAATATATTTACACAAATTTCTTAACGTTTTTAAAAAGTAGAAGAGAATAAATTTCCTGCTCTTTTCAACATGCCGTCTCTGGTCAGTAATTATTACCCAGTAATCAATTTTCATAAAACATAACAGGATAATTCTCCAGTTAAATTCCTTTTACTTATTTTGCTAATTAACGAAATACCTGAAAAGACAATAAAACAAATTCATAATTTCGCAAAAGAAACAAAACAAAAATATTCGCAGCAATTTTTCATAAATGCCTAATTATGCTTCTCGGCTACCGTTGGCTGTTTTGCCAAGAAATCATTTACATTCAATATGGCGTACCGTCAGTGTAGTTGTGTGTCCTCATGGGTATTTTGCCTACGGTTTTTTAATAATTTATAAGGCGGAATGTATGTAGATTCTTGAGCGGTAATAATTTGTAATTTCTGGCATTGAGATGAATCTTAAAAGTACCATGGGCAAAAATGTTTTTAACAGTTTATTTGCCAGTTTCTTGTTGTGTCAAACTAAAAATTGTTAATCAATTAATCAAAATAAAAATAATTCTTTCTTGTGTGAACAAGAATCACTGAAATAAAGAGATCGATTTTTAATAAATTCCCCAAGGTTCATTTGATTTACAACAGGAGTATCCAAACTTTTTAGAAAAAGGGCACTGTGACTATCCCATTAAGTCCCAAGCGCCAAAAGCTAGTTGGTTCCAACATACTCGGGTAGAGTCGGTACCATTCGCAATTTCGTTGAGTACTTCTGGGCAAGTATCAAGGATTTTATTGCGGCAGAGATAGCCGATGCGTGGCTGTGTGGTACATATTGGTACAAGTACTTACGACCATGCTAAATATATAGTATTGAAGAAAAAAATGTTACAATCATTTTAATATATGTCAAACATTTGCTTTCTGGTATTTTCACGCAAAAACCTCACAGTCAAGTAAGAAGAAATTCAATAAGAGACTATTGTCAAAGTCAATAAATACTAAAGCAAAATCATCAGAGTTCATTTCAAAGTTAGTTGCTGGGCCAAAGAGTAATATGCCAAGTTAACCCCCATGCCGAAAAGTAGAGGTGGGTTATTAAGGGCGCCACTGTATCTGCAGCTAGGTTGAATATAGAAATCTTCAGCGATGTTGTTAGAAACTAGCTCAACTTCACTCTTATAGATACGCAAGTACAAAAAATACATAGTACGTGAGCATGTGGGTAAAATAAAACTCATTAATAAATAATAATAATAAATTTTAATTCAATGTCCGTATTGCTTTAGCATAAAGCTAGATATGTTATAAATAAAATTATGCGGTTCAAATAATCACACAATTTTGAACTTTAAATGATTACAAAATTAGTGTGGAGTTGAAACTAACTATCTTATAACAGTTGATCTGTGAAATGACTTAAAGCAAAAAAAAAAGAATTATAATAGACGAAGGTAAAATAATTCCAATATTAATAAAGATACTATAAAAAAAGGATCAAATAAATTTAACACGTAACAAACTCTGGTACCTACGGACGCCAAAGCATAACGCAAACCCTTTATGTTCCATGATCATTGGATAGAATACCGGAGAATTGCGCAACTCTTTATAAGAAGGAATGGAATAATTTTTAGTTAACAACATTATTTAGATTGTCAAAAATGGAAAATAAAATATAATAATATTAAGTTTGCCTGCTATTCCGATGGTGACACCGCTAGTTGAGTGGTCTCGAACAAATCGGACTCGAACACTGCTCAACTGTGCAGTGGTGTGTAGGTACTAGTTAAACATCGGTGCTCATCAACTTATAACTGAAGGTTTTTACCAAAGAGGTAATCGCAAAAAAAAAACAAAAATAAAAAAAAAACGTGAGGAAGAAACCAGTAGAAAGAACTTTACAAGAAAATAGACTACTTATAAGAATTAAACTAAAAAGCAAATGAATTTGTTAAGTGATTCGCCAAAAAGACAACAACTATTTATTAATCAGTAAGTTATTTCTAATTAAATTAAGATCTTTAACTTCCTACATATTCAGAAATAAAATATATCCAAAGTCATCTTAAAGTAAGAGTTATAAGAAAATGAAAACGTATTAATAATAACTAAGCAAATAATTAATTTATTGTAATATATTGCTTAAAACTGTTGAACTCATAGGCAGTTAGGAGTAAAATTATATAAATTTATCGTAAAAGTTCATTCTGACGGGTTATTACTAATATCTAGTTTAATGTAAGATAACACAAAAGATTTACTTTACAAAATAATTAATTTCTCAATCAAATTAACCATCACATAATTGGAAATAAAAGAAAATAAAATAGATAACAATTGGGATCTGAGACCACTGGTTGAGACTAATTATTATTACCAAATCAGTTTAAACCAGGCAAAAATAAATGCAATTTTAATTACGCTCCAAAGCAGAAATAATAAATCAAAATATAATCACAATAATTACCATAATACAAAGTAGATTAATTTTGTATTCAAATAAAAATAAATAAATTTTTTGATAATAATCTCTAGAATTTTAACTTAATTTGACCAGTCTCAAGCACCTAAACACTATAATCGACCACCAAAAAAAATCACACTGAAAGTAATCGAGTCACCAGACATTTTACAATGCTACACTATTTTATTTATATCAATTTTGATACCATAGTGGGGCTCAGAGATTGAATGCAATCCAGATATATTTTAAAATATATAAGATAAATTAATTTTCCGATAAATTGGAGCTATCATTATATATCCAGAGAGCAAATACGTACCAAAATATAATAAGTTTTACAATAAACAGCAAAGGCTACTCTCAAAATTAACTCCTATCAATATCAAAAGAACAATTAAAGCATTACTAAGGTAACAACAAACACCTTTAAATCTCAATATACAACTTAATAAACTACCAATGCAGTTGAATTTAGGTATTTAAGAGAAAATAGGGAGACTGAAAAGAATTAATTTTTAGCTTTAAATTTAATAAAATAAAAGATGGTCTTACTAAAATACAATTAATGGATCCTAGGTTATTATGTGGGGTTAAAAGACTTCCTTCATTGAAACCCGCAGAATTGCTAAAATCCTCGTCTTCAGGTTGATTTCGGTAAAAATAATCAAATAACAGCCAAACAGGTAAAAGATAAGGTAATTAGTCAACTAAACTCAATTACCATAGTAATTTTAACGACTTTACAACCCAAAATCCCAGACGGACCAAACAAGTTGAAATACAAAATCTACAGTTTCTTTAATTATTTCAAAAAGGAAAGCAAAAGGTAAAGGGCTCGGTTCTATATCAAAGACCCATGCATGCATGTAACGCTATCTACTTGTAGTGCATTCAAAAATTTTGACACTTTTGAAAGAAATTACAGCTCCAGAATAACTCTGTGGATAACAACAGTCGGCAGAACTAAATTTGTTATATAAGTCAACTCATTAATCATTAACATTTTTAGCTTAAAAGTAGATAAGTAACCAATCGGTAATTTTTAAACTAAACAAATATAATTTGCCTCTCAAAAATTATTGATTTCCCGAAAGTTTGGGGACCTCGTAGATTAGATGTCGCCCCGAACCGACTAGGGAAGGTAATTTCAATAGTGACAGAAAACATAACCAAAGAAACCGTAATATAAACAAAGCAAAGTCTATGGAACTAACCAACGGAATTTCAAGAAAATTGCTATACGAAAAGATGAAAGAAAGAATTACACTTGAATATTAGGGAAAAAAACCGAGATTTATCTGGAAAAAGATAACAATAAGTCATAACTCTAGAAATAAATGTAACCACCCACAGTCTAGTGAATGCCAAGAAAAACAACATAAATAGGAGTGAAACAGTGATAATCAAATCTAACATTAAACCGTAGTTTTAGTGTAAGAGTGTGATAAAATTTAGGAAGATAAAACAACCGAGCTGGGAAAGAAGCTAACAAGGAGGTTTGTAATAAAACGAACGGTATCCATTTATTAATAAAATTTATAGGAGATACTTAAAGAAAAAATGTTCAATTTCATTACGTATGTCTGTTATTCTGTTTCCTAATTGGTCGTTAAATAAAAACGTCCTATCATTATTTCATATGATTTGCTTACATTGTAAATTTTACAATGTAATCAGACTGACCAGATTAGTGGTGCTTGCGGGTCGGTGTTGACATCTGATTTAAACTATTTATTACAATTGTTTGTTGGTTGGATTTCTTGTGGAATCTGGCAGACGTTTCTCCAAAATTTCATTTGGTATTTTCTGTGATTACTGTTGAAGGTAGAGTGATGACATAAAAATGGCACTATTTATGATTTGAACAGAAAAAGCCCTCTATGACCTTTCCATTGACGTAACCCATTTATGAAAAGTTATCTTTATTACCACGGTAAACTAATACAAATAATACAATTTCATTTACACAATAAAATTTTTAAGTACCACTAAAAGCTCTATAAATCTAACTTTCTCCAGTTCGGTGAGTTCGGCGTTTGAAAGAATCCGCTCCGGCTGTACTTCGACTTCCTATTGAAATTGAACAAGCGGGGTCACCGGGTCGCTTATTGTTTCTGCTCGAGCAACAAGAGGCCACGGAGGATAAATTAAAAGCTGACTAGAACAGGTTCAACCATTGTTTGTTTTAAACTTATCTCACGCTTTTAATAGGTGATTTTTTAGTTAGCTTTTGGAATTTTATTGTAAAGATTTAAGCGGGTAATCTGTGGTTCAGTAATGAGAAAGCAAAGTTCTCACGTAGTGTCCAATGCAATATTGTGCATTAGTTGCAGCTAATCTGTGGCCCAGTAATTAGAAAGCCAAACACGTAGTGTCGAGTAACGTGTAATATTGTGCATCAATTTCAGGTTCTTTTGATACCTCTTTCATTCATCAAAATTGTACAAATAAACAATTAATATGCAGAAAGTCGTATTAAGATCAACAATAAATAGATACCAATATTCTTCTAAATTTGTCTGATGCCAGTATCACTGCTCTCGAATATGTGTACAATATTTTGAGAAGCACTGGTGGAATTGATTAAATATTTTCAATATAATTTAGTCACAGTGGAATTAATATAACTATTATATTCGTTCGATTTTACGTCAACGGAAATTTTCTGTGACCCCTAAAAGGTCTAACTCCTATTCGAACTAGAAAATAATTTAGTGTTGTTTAGTGCTATAGCATTTTTTTGAAGGCGGTGACAAATTTAAATTTACCTCCAAACTACATAGAGACTATCGTAAAAAGAAATGGAATACAGATCAAAAGTTATGCAAACAGTATTGTCTTTCCTTCATTTTATAACCTTTTATTTTCACAAATCTGACAACTTGTAAAACAATTTAAGTTACATTAACGACTACTTAAGAAAAACTGTCCACAAAACCTGATCTGGGCCATTTATATAACTTTTTGCTGATACCAGAAGATTCCTAAATCTTCGAGAAGGATTTTTATAATACTACATGGTGTAATAAAGATAAGAAAAAGGAATAATCTGACATTTTTGAGATCTTTTGCCATAGGAGTTCCATGTCGAAAATAAGGAAATAGAATTTTCTAAAAATTCTAGACCTTCTTTTATAGACGTCTCATGGGGAAATTAACGAGGGTAAAATTAATTACATAAATTATGAACTCGTACAAAAAAAACCTAAAACTCTACAAACTACAAACTTAAACTAATACTATGAAATTGATAATGCTATAAAGTTCCTTACATTGCTTCCTTCCAAGTCTTGATTATCCCAGTTACTGTCCGGAGCAGTACTGCTAGTATAACGGTTGTATATATGCCTTTCTTGGTCACACAAAACGAATTCTATTTCTGCTATGGAAGGTTGCGTTTTTGTTGTAATGTGTTTTTTGTTTGTTTAATAATTCTTGCATTTCCATCATTAATCTCATGAAGATGTCCTCGTTAGTTTCGCAATTATCCTTGGAAAGGTTGACTCATCTTATGGTTCTTTCTTGGTTCCTTGAGGTCTGTTTGGCTGTTTCAAACTGAAAGGCATAAGCAAGAGCCTCCGAAATTTTCTACACTCGGGTCATTCTCAGTCTTGGTCGCGTAAACCTTCGATAAAACTATTTACTGTTAACTCTTGCTTTATATCTTCTGGATAGGTTGGGTAAGTCAAATTTATTAGTCTCATTATATCTGCTTCATATTCTTGAAGACTTTTGTTGTATTTTTGTCTTCTTCCTTGGAGTTGTGCCTTATAAACTTCTTGGAGGTGGGTGTCCCCATAACGCATCTCCAGAAAAGTAACAATAAACTCATAATCATTCTGTTTTCCTTCGGGAATGTTCGTAGAATCTACATAGCTTTACCTCGTAGTACTAAAACAAGAGCACGTGCCTTCTTCGGTGGACTCCAAGTATTGCCGAAGGAGGCGGCTTTGAACTGACGGACATAGATAAGCCAAGGTATTTTGCCGTCGAAAGTAGGTGGCTTCATCACACTAGTTGCAGGAATACTATCTACCTTTATTATAGTTGGATTTGTTTCTGGGTTCCAGTCACCTCATGTTGTACTTCGCCGTCTACGTCTTCTCTAATTTTGCTAATCTTCTGCTGCATTTCTTGTTTTATGCGCTTTATATCTTCTTGATTTTTTTAATGTCTTCTTTCAGTTCTTGTTTCATATCTTCTTGACTGCTAACTTTCTGTTGCATGTCTTGCGCTTCATATCTTCTTTTTTTTAATGTCTTCTTTCAGATTTTGTTTCATATCTTCTTGACTTGTCTCAAGTTGCTGTTTCATGTCCTCCAGACTTGTTTTTATTTCTTGTTTTATACTTTCTTGATTTTTCTTAATGTCTTCTTTCAATTCTTGGTTCATGTTTTCTTGGCTTATTTTCAGTGTCATCAATTTTTATTTCATATCATCTTGATTTTTCGTCATATCTTCTTTCAACTCTTGTTTCATCTCTTCTTGGCTTTTCTTTATATCTTCTTGGTTTTTTCAGGTCTTGTATTATTTGCAGTATCTGATTTAAACTAGCTTGAAGTTGGTCTTCTATTTTTGTTTTTTGTTTTCTACTTTCTACGGGCATAAAATTTCAATTATTTTTTTTTGTTCTTTACCTTCTTCTGGATTTTATTTCCTTTCTGATACAAATTTGTTAAGATCTTTATACACACTATTTTATTCCATAACTTTTCATTGATTCAAATCTGACCACTTGTCAAATAATTCAAGTTACATCTACGACTGCTCAAATAAAACTGTCCGCGAGAGCCGATCTGGACCCTTTATATACCCTTTTTATCGATACCAGAAAATATCCGAATCTTCTAAAAGGATTTTTATACTACATGGTGTAATAAAAACAAGAAAAATTAATAAGTAATTTCTTGATCTGTCATAGGCGTTCCATGCCGAAAATAAAGAAATGAATTTTCTAAAAAACCTTTTTTCATAGACGTCTCATGAGGAAATTAACGAAGGTAAAATCAATTAAATAAATTGTGAACTTGTACGAAAAGACCTAAAATGCTAGAAACTACCAACACAAACTAATACTATGAAATGTATAATGTTATAAAGTCCGTTAATGCAAATTCTGGTGGAATTGTTGACAGGACATTGTCACCTGAGAGGCCACCTTCATAAGATTGGTGTCGTCGATGATCCGAGGTGCAGCACTCAACGGACTGAGGCAAAGACATTTGGGAGATACAAGACACCCTTGTACATTTTTGAAAATTGAATTTTCAAAAATTTAGCCGGTAGAGTTAATCGAAATTCCACGGTTGTATAGATTTCGACATAAACTATTATAAAAAATTTGATTTTCATTTTGATATAATATTTTTTATTTAACATGTGCAGAAATTGGACCTTTTTAGCTCTAAAAATTATATATTTTTTTAAAATACCATCTTAAACTAAAATTAGTGACAAAATTATTTTTTGACACATTTGAGTATAACTTGGTAATTGTGCAAAAGAATTTTGTGTATTATTAAAGTTTTTCGACTTTTGTTTTTGGTTTTTACTTTTCCAAAACTAAATGGCACTCTCTAAAAATCAAAAACAAAGAACATATGAATTATTTGTATTGGAACCATGACCCTTTAGCCCTCGCAACATGATGAACCGCCGTAAGTTTTATAAGGATTTTACCATAACCAAATTAATCATTTTTTCAATATAGACATATTTTGGGGCATATAGTGCAAAAATAAAAGTTCGGAAAAATTCTTTTTGGAGATATTTCTTCTTATAGTGTATCTACTTCACAAGGTAGGTTGTTAAAGCTCTCTTTGCTTTTTTTTTGCTAAAATTTCCTTTCTTTTACTATGGAAGCAATAAAGATTTTACATTTTAAGAATTGAATAGTTAAGCGAAATTTCGTTTTAATTTTTCCCATAAATACATTTATTCTGAACATATGGGTCATATAATTTTGGCGTGGTGTAGTTTAACTAAATAATTACCGAAATTACTAAAAACATTTCAGTTTAAAAATAAATTAACATAGTCCCAAAGCTATATTATTACTATTAAGGAAGGCTCGTCTATGGTGAAAAAGTAATACTCGATGAAATTCATTCATCATAATGCAAATTACCCAGAAAACTTAACAATCTAATGATTAGATTTTTGGAAAGATTCTTACTCGTTATTTTGATTATACTCTGTCTAAGACACTACAATTACTAAATATTGTTAAAACTGCATCCAATTGTTAGTCATAAATAAAGCGGCTCTAAAAAGTTTCGTTTGAAATATCATCATATATTAGAAGCGCATGAGCAACCTTTCAGTATAACTGATTTAAGTTGTTCACTTGGCCTGTCCCATCGACAGGTCAAGCTTCAATAAACACCTGACATTTTCATACTCTTTTGCTTTTCCTATTTTTTGCTTTTACAAGATAATAGTCGATATCGTTGCTAGATCTAAGGACAGCTTTTTTAACGATTTTTACGAGATAATCATGTGATATTTTTTACTGTTAGCAACGAACTAAATACATACTTTCCGATGAACATGTGTTATAATATTAAAATCCATATAAGGAAGACGTTTTTGTAGAGTTTGTTTCTTATACTCGCCTTGAAAATGTTAAATAAAAACAATTTATAAAATATTATGTTAAACATTTATAAATTACGCACAAAAATGATTTCCTAATTGCAAATTCTGAACCAGACAAAATAGCGGATTTTGGTATAAACCTCTACCTTTTGACATTCGGATATTATTAACTAATTGTACATACATATATATATATATATATATATATATATATATATATATATATATATATATATATAATATCTCATTTGAAAGTTATTATATATCCTATTCAATGCTGACTTGTTTTGAAAATAATAAGTTACTAAGTTAAAAGCCATTAAAATTTAGTATAAAACCCCTTATAACTCCGCAAACATTGTCAGAATTATTACAATCTCTTTTTTTTTAAGAGTACGAACGTTGAAGAAAACTTCATAAAGATTCAAATAGTTCTAAATTTTTGAGGGCACTGCTGAATGGGTCTCTGAACGCTCAACTGAGCGTGAGCGTGCTCCGCCTCTTTCATGCGTGCGTGGTCTTGATCGTTTTTGAATCGCTGCAGCTTTAAAGCTTCGAAAGTTCAGAATTCAGTAAAGAGATGCTAGATCACATGAATATGACCTTAATGATGAGGCAGAAAGGCATCGCTGATTTTTCATAAATAAGCTTTAAAGGCGTTTTTCTCGAAACATGCGGTGTTAAGGAATTTTGAATAACCATTTAACTGATCTTCTTCAAATTTTAACGACATACTGTAATCATATATGGCTATGTTCCGTAGTAAAACTAAGGTAAAAGATTTATATTTACTATTTTCCCCGATAATATATACACCAAAAAGACCTACGTTTTGCAACTTTTTGTTTAATCATTCACCATTTCGTTATTTTTGCATGACAATTCAAAATTTTACTACCAGCGATAGTTAGAAATATACTGATTATGAAACCTGTGACAAGGAAAACCATCAAAGAAGCTTATAAATATAGGTTATTTCATAATGTAAAACCATTTTCTGTTCTCTGTAAAAACTTAATTGGATCCAATACATTTAAAGTTGCTCGCATTGTATTTTTTAAAATAAAAAGATTTTTAAAAACACAAGTCGGTGTTCAAATTTTATAATGGGCGCAGTCAGTAGGATATGAGCCAATCAACTGGATATTCATCAATAATAATCGATACATTGTTGTTCCTAGCATTAATTGCTATAATCACCTTTTTGATCCTGAAAGGCAAACCAACATTATGGAGAAAACTGAAAAAAGAAGAGAAGAAAAAAGAAAGCGAAAAACACCCTGTAATTTTTCATCTTTAGGAGGACGAGTTACATGCACATACTTCTACACTAGTGTACCTGGGAATAAGCTGACTATGCGCTTCTCATAGAAATCACTGACAAGGAAGACATTTAAAGAAGCTTATAAATATAAGTTATTTCATAATGTAAAGCAATTCTCTTTGTATCCAATGCTTTTAAAGTTGCTCTTATTGTATTTTTGAAAATAAAATTATTTATAAAAACACAAGTCGTTGTTTAAAGTTCATAATTTGAATCGCTATAGCTAAGCCCCTAACGCCAGCAAAATATCTTTTTTTTACTCCGTAAAATCAATTAAAAAAATGTCTTCTTTCTACTTCAATGGTGTATTAATATAGCCTAAAAAATTACATCGACAACTACAATAAGAATGACTCAAAAAATCACAAAAATTCCTTTTTTTTTCGAGCATCTAAGGTAAAATGCCCCTTGCAAACGTTTTTATCTAGAAAATATTAAAGTTCGATTTGTTGGTTAAAAATTTTCCCTATAATTCACTAAAATGGGTTAAATTTTAAACTAGGCTAAGTTTACAACAAAAGGATTTAATTCTACGGATGAATTCGTTGAACAAAATCATTGCCACAAAATGTGATGGAAAATTTTGAAGAAAAAAAAGTCGACCTCATACCTTACACATATTAAAGCCGTTAAATGAATAATAAAAGATGATTGTCGAATACCTTATTAGGAATTTAAAACTTCTTTGGAGATTAGATCGGTACCAGCACAAATGGTCATCTAAGTCTTGATAACTAGAATTCTTCAGATCACAGTTTAGCGTATGGTGCTAAGAAGATGATTGCTCCCCAATCAAAATTTGACCAGGCATGAACAATTTTAATTGAACAATGATTAACACTATTTCTCCATCTATCTTATCTCTTCGATTCAACCGTTTCCTCTTTTTTTTACAAAAGTAAATGTTTTTCAAGCATTTAGGTCAAATTTTCGTGACGCTTAAAAAATAGCCGTAAAGTTTGCCCATTTGTGCGCTCTCGAAATTGGACTATAACAAAGTTAGTTTATTATAAGAAAATAATTGTCATAATAAAATAATTGCTAATGAATCCTTAAAGTTTTAAGCCCTTATTAGCAACCTTATCAATATGATGATCAAATCTTAAATTTTTATCATGTAAAACTTCTGAATATTTAATGTGGTCTACACTATTTAAATTTACATTATATAATTCATAATTAAAAATAATTATCAATTTAATAAAATCTTACTTTATGACATTTGTCTGCATATAAAAACATTTATTTTCATCTTCATTTTTTATTTCTTTGAATATTTTTAGGTCACCTGCATCTAATAAAATATACATATGAGTGCACAATTCCTTATTTTAAATCATTAAATACACAAATTGCACAACAATGGAGACAAATGAACTCCTTGGGGAACAGTTGAAGTTACAATGATTTTTATTTGCTGCTATTTGCTTATTAGAAAGACAGCTATTAAATCATTCAAGAAGCATTCCATAAACTCCTAAACGTGACAGCTAATTAAGTAAAACACCATGATTTACCCTGTCGAACGCTTTGGAGAAATTCGTATAAATATTATCCACCTGACATCGCATTTCCAAAGCATTCGACAGAAACCAATTGTTAATATTGATCTACCTACAACAAAATTATGTTGCTCACTGCATATTAATTACATTCTGAAAAAATGACCCTATACCTCTTTTATCTTGACGATGGAAAAAGTACTATAAGAAATTGATTGATTAATATCTTAAGTCAGATAAAATTCTGCATACAATGGCCAGAAAACGCAAAAACACATTTTTATTGTTAAAGATCAATATATAAGTTGAATTGTTTATTTGTCCCCTTATTGACCGTAACCTCGATTTTCAAGGTCCAGACCATATTTTAATTAGGTCTTTATCAGTAATGAATTTGAAATAATCGTCCTAAAAATATTCGAATTCGAGGGCGTACAAATGGGCGTATTTAGGCCTGATTTTGTGGTCACTCCTGGTTGTTTGTTGAAGAGTTAAAAAATCAAATAATTATTTCTTGTAATAAACATTTCAAGAAAACAGAAGTATTTTCTGTGTAAAGCAGCTTTGTTAAAGATTATTGTTACGAATAACTGGAAGTAACTTACTGATACGCCCTCGTATATACAAATATTTTGACGCGATGAGTTATCTGAATAGTGTATAGATGCGTCATATTTCTAGATATATTTCAACTTTTATGTTCTAGATTTATACAGGAATTTTCATAGAAATATAAATAGAGATATGATAAACCTGGGATAGGCAGTCATATAGTTGTACTGCTAAGAGTCACATAGTGGTATAGTTAGGAGTTGTCTAGTGGTATTTGAATAGTGAATATTAAGAAGTAGTAGTGAGAGAATTGTGATAATGTAAGATGTTGTTTGTGATTTATTCTCCGAACCCAGTGAGGCGATATTACAGAGACAAAATCGTAATAATATTAACGTAAAAATTAATAGTTTAAGTATTAATACTAGAATTAACAAGGATGGTTTCGTTTATAATGTAATGTAATAATAAACCAAATCGTCTAAGAAAATCCTGCGAGAATTTCTTGTATTGAACGAATTAATTGTTACAATGTGGTAATATAAATCGCAAGAAAATGCTGTTGATATTATTATTTGTCTAATTTATTACAAATTACTTTAGGTTATCAGAATTGCTCAGAAAGCAACCTGTAACGGAAGTACCAACCTTCGTTCAATTTACACGATTAATTTTCCAGCAATCTTTCCCCGCTAATGGTATTTAATTTAACTACCATATTCGAAACACTTCTCACCTCCGAGATCGGAGAAAACGTGACTGAAAAGCTGTTATTTGGTCGAGTTTATCTCAGACATTCGGAAAAAATGGTCTATGATGGTGTAGCTATTCTGGTATGCGCTGCTTCCTATGTGTTTAAAGATTATATTATAAATTGTTACTAAATTGGAACGGAGAGATATTAACTACTAAGTATACACTGTGAAAAATAACAAAACGCTCTAGTCTGATAAGCATTCTTGTTTTTTTTTATTGGTTTTATGAGCGCCACTGAGAGATAGTGAAGAGGGACTAGAGGCGCTCATAAAAGTTAAAATGTGCTAAGTTGTAGATTGATTTAGTAAACCATTTTATATAATGAGACTAGAACAATAGATTGAAGATGTTCTTGATTTTTATTCGCTCTAATGCGAGGTGTAGTTCTTAACAGGCTACACAGTCCAACGGGTCAACATTGCTTTTCGGTGGTCAAAAGCAAATTTACTAATTTACATGAAATGGCCCTTGCTTTACACAATTTTAAAAGGGAACAAATTTTCGACATTTTTCCATTCGTATATTATTTGCCATAGAAGGAATTCTTCAAATATCTTAATTAATGTTTAGGGTTTGTTGATAACGGGCGCGAAATATTATTATAGTATATTTTTTAGTGTTACCTTTAACTATTTTTTATTACTGACGTTTACCAGACTTACAAGCCAAATGGCTTCGCACTCCCCCAGGGATTATTGACTCACACCAGGTATACAAAGACACCAAAAGTATGAAGCTCTGTGGGGACCCTTTCCATGTTATCGGGTCCTAGGTGACGTGGTTTTATATACTTCCTACAAACTTTCGGAAGGTCCATCCGATTGCAAGGAGAACTGTCTTCTGAATCGGTTTATACAGATGCTTACTAAGGCCCAGTCCCTTGATATTCTGCAAGAGGTTTTTTGGTATTACTCCAGTTGTTGATAGTATTATGGGAATCGTGTGAATGCTGTTCATTGCCCATTGTCTGTGGATTTGCACCTCTAGATCTCTATATTTGGCGATTTTCTCATTGTATTTTGATCTTAAGTTGTTGTTATTAGGTATAGCAATGTCAATCAGTGTAGTTCGCCTAGAAATTTTATCTGTTGGTATAGTTAGTATAATATCTGGCCTATTTTGAGTAACTCTTTGGTCTGTTAGAACCCTTCGGTCTCAATATAACTTGAACTAGTAGTTTTCAAGAATAGCCTCCGAATTGTATTTGTAGTAAGTCACTTTTCCTACCTGAAATAGTTTTAACTTATCTGCTTACTCTTGGTGGAGTATCTTAACGCTTGAGTCGTATCTTTCCTTATACTCGGTTGTTGTAAACGCTTGGCATCCTCCAATTATGGGCTGGATTGTCTCTGATGTTCGACAGCCATATCTACATTGGTCATTTTCTATTGAAGGATCTCTAATAATGAACTTCCGATAGTTCTTCGTCGGAATAACTTGATCTTGGATAGCTAATAAGATGCCCTCCGTTTCCGGAAATATCTGTCCTGAAACCAACCAGTAATTCGACCCTGAGTTGTCGACATTGTCCTGGATGACCTCATTTGGATGCCGTCTATGAAGTTGGTTCTGTAGCCAGGCTTATAACTTCTCTTGGTGTTGAGAAGCAATATCTCGTTCCCTCAGCTGTAGCGGCGTTGAATCGTCTGCCTCGTATATTGCTCGATGTAGTATGGAAGAGTCCGCTAACCTGTGGAAACAAAAATGTAAGTTTATTCGTTGATCGAGCTGCTTACCAATATCGACCAATCCTCTTCCTCCTTGGTGTCTTGGAAGCATTGTACATTCAATAGCACTCCGAGGGTGGTGTTTGTGTGCCTTTATTAAGAGAATTCTTAATTTCCTTTGTAGGTTTTGGATGTCCGTCCTGCTCCATTTTACAATTCCAAAAGAGTAGCTAAAGCTTAATGCAGTTTCATATTATTATGAGTTCTGCACCTTGTAGTAAATATTTATTAACTCTCCTTTAGTATCTTCTAGAAATATGTCTTGTTCAGGCAGTAAGCGATTTAAAGTTAGACGAATTATATGCGATTAAAATTGTGTAAATAAAGAATAAAATAACCTAATTTGCGTTAAAAATTGGGTAATATTATTTTTGCCCACAAATTCCTACATTTGTCCCCTCTGTGTGGTTATGGGATTGAGTTTTAAATAATCGTTCGTTCTTGCTTGCTGGTATCTTAAAAACTAAGGGCCATTTGTCGAAATCGTTTTAGATAAATGAAAATTGGTGATCTCTACATCGATTATTTTTTAGGTTTGAATTAAATGACACCAATCCTAATGGTTTTCTCGGCAAAATTAACGGCATATTTATGTTTAAAATATTTTTGGTATTTCGTTTCTCGAACTGACGATTTTTTCTGTGATTTATTTCAGGTTTAAAGTGAGTAGGTTGAAAAATATACCCTCTGCTGCGATTTTCAGGTCTATTTTGGCTTACAGACGTGAAAGGGATACTACAAGTTAATATAAACTTTTTTCGTGTAGACCTCCTCTTCGGAGATATAGGCTCCCAAACAGCTGCAATGGAATCAAGTTTTTACACATAATTCTTGAACCGCCATTGATTGATATTTCAATTTTTTTCAATACGATGTTTACCAGGTAAGACACTTCAAATTACTATCCGAGATGGTGTTGTAAATTACTCACAGCTCCAGGGATGGATTAGCTGTGGCACTCATAATACCATTTTTTGTACGCCCTGTATGATAAGAATTTTTATAAACGTTTCTTACATACCTTTTATTATGGACTAAAAATGAAGTACTCTTCATTCATGTCGCTAATCCTAACCGTATTCGAAAAAATGATATTTTATTTACATTATAATTCTCTTAACTTAACAGAAGAATTTTCCTCGGTTACCATGATTTCAATCTCTCTACTATCGACCGGAGTGAAATACACCAAGGTTTTGAGATCCAACGGCGTTAGGTTGGGAGATCGAGGAGGCCAGGTCTTCCTCGATCTATCCAACGGTTTTAAATGCTCCTGCACAGCTACCTTGAAATAAGCTGGAGCTCCATCGTGCATGTAGTACATGTTTCGGTGGGCTTTAAGTGGTAAGTGCTCTACTAAACGTGGAAAGCGTTTTGGAGGAACTCTAAATAAAGTTTCCCATGCAGTCGTGCCGGCAATACGAATGGTCGAATCAAAAAAATGCCAATGATTCCTGCCTAGACATTAATTGATTGAAATTGATGTTGATGATGCAAAACAATAGCTGAATGAGGATTTTCATCAGCCCATTCATGTGAGTTTATATCATTTTTGGTAAACCTTGCTTCATCCGTGAAGGGAATAGTGCAAATGAAGTTTACATTATTTCGTTGCTGATCCAATAGCCAGTTTGCAAACTGCATTCTGCGGGGAAAATCTTCAGGAACCAGTTTATGCACCTTTTTCAAATGATATGGATATAACAGCTGATCCTGAAGACTTCATATACTATTGTTTTCGACGTATTAAACTGCGCTGATAGAGTGCTCGTTGAAGGAGTCATCTACAGTATTTAAAATATTTTCCTCTAATTGCGACGTACGTACTGTTCTTCCCCAGCCAGCATCAGTATTTCTTTTCGCAAAATTTCCTAAAATTATGAAGAAATTTAATAATATTACCTTATTTAATGGAATCGCCTATCATTCTTCCTTAGACGTTGGTCAACTCGTTGAAATATTCTCCGATCTGGAAGAGTACGGTTAGGATATCTGTCGTGATATAGCTTCCTGGCTTCCAACACATTGCAAGATGCAAGATTATATATCAGATGCAAATCTGCATACTCAATAAACATGTATTCTATATTTCGAATTATTTCACAATTAATTTCATCACGAAATCCAAAAATCAGTAAATTAATATCCAAGTAAAGAATTAATGTGTCAGCGATGTGAATGTTGACAAGTCTAAAATGCAGGATATTTATTTCTTTCGTATCTAGCAACATTTGCAACAACAATACTTTCTTTTTGGTGCCTATAAAACAAAACGCACATTTTTTCCGAACCTAGGTTGAACTGAAATTCATACAATTAAACGTTTTTAAATGAATAGGTAAAATCTAATCTAACTGGTGAGATTTAGACAACAAACTTTCGGGTCAGTAAAATTGGAACCGGGAGAAATACTCACTCACTCCTTAGCAGGACTGTACAGATTGAGCCAGGGGGCTAGGTTGACAGAGTGGCTGTAATGTCTAGGTTGAGCACAATAGGCCTACTCTGGTCGCAGTGCATCCGGCTTTAGGACGGACCCGAGAATATAATAAAAAAAAAAAAAAAAATCTAATTTTGGATCAAATTTTTTTATCATAAGGTTGAAGGTTGAACATTTGATAGGAACAAAGATGTATCTTTTATCGAAATACGCCAAATACATGATGTAAATAAAATGACGTTTTTTCGAAAACGGTTAGGATTAGCGACATGAATAAAGAGTACTAAATTTTTAGTCAGTAGTTGAAGGTATGTAAATAACGTTGTCCAAAGTTCTTATCATACAGGGCGTAAAAAAATGGAGTCATGAGTGTCACAGCTAGTCTGTTCCTGCAAGTAATTCACAACTTTCTTGGAAAGTAATTTGAAAGGTCTTAACTGGTATATATCATATTAAAAAAAAATTAAAATATACCTGGTGGTTCAATAATTATGTGTAAAAAATTTGATTCCATTGCAGCTCTTTGGGAGCCCATATCTTCGAAGAGGAGGCCTACACGAAAAAAGTTTATATGAACTTGTACTATTCCTTTCACGTGTTTTTCTCATATCCAGGAAATTTCTTACATTTTCCTGGACACCTTATATATTGAACTTTTTTGTAGTTATATTCAATTCCTATTGTTAATTTTTGATTAAAATAAAAAAAAAACACTAATTTACTACGAAACAAACTAATTTATTTTTTATAATTGTAAATTTAATAATTTTAATGAGTTCCGTCGAACTATTTGTTTGCTTTATGGTAAAAATACAGTAATCATTAATGATTGATTCTTTTAAAATAAAAAATGCCGCTCGCATTATTTGGCAATATTTATACGAATAAAAAATTACTCTACACCTATTTTAATATCATAATGGCTTGTACACACCCACCTTAACAGAGAACAATTAATAAAAAGTTCAGACAGATAATTTAACACTAGAATAGTAACCTTCAACTAACCATTAAGGATTATAATGTAACACCTGAATTTATTAATAACTATGCTCGCAAAAAGTAATTTCATCACGCATTTTATCGTGATATTAAATCGAAGAAGGCTTATAATATATTAATAATAAATTATCTAGCGCAGTTCTTATAAATAACGTACTGGATGTCAGAAGAACATTTGATTTTGTTTATCTTCCTCAATTAATTTACTGGGAATAAATATGTGGAGCACAAACGAAAACATACTCGCTAAAAAAAACAATTCAGTTATTTGATGTAGTTTATAATTCAATCTTTAATCATTGGAAATTAATTTTCATTTTGAGAAATTTTTAATCTTATTGAATAAAGTTACACCAATAAAGACTGGATTTAGAAATGGTCTAGGAACTAGAGAGGCACTATTTTGTATGCGCGTTTTCCTACAAACAAGTTGTGGATTCCGAAAGAACATCTAAGTCTGTTTCATCGACTTTGAAAAGGCATTCGACCGAGTACAACACGATACACTTTTCGAATGTCTACAAGCAGCAGGTCTAGACCACTACGATATAAGACTGCTAAAACATCTGTATTACAATCAAGTAGCCTCTATCCAAATTGAAAACAGTCGTACTCAAAGCCTTCCCATCAAACGTGGAGTAAGACGGGGTTGCGTTTTGTCACCCTGTCTTATTAATGTATACTCAGAAGAAATTTTTAGGGAGGCTTTGGATGACAGAAAAGAGGGAGTAAGACTGGGTGGAGAAGTAATTAACAATATTAGATTTGCTGATGATACGGCCATTCTTGCAGAAAGCATCGAGGATCTCCAAACATCAGTAAATCTAGTCAATGAAGCGAGCTGCCGAAGAGGCCTTAAAATCAACATCTCAAAAACAAAGTGTATGTCTGTTGGAAAGATTAATGTAGATAAATGTCAACTTTGGCTCGATGAAAAGAGGATAGAGCGTGTAAACCATTTCAGATACCTTGGCAGTTGGTTGAATGTGAATGGGGACTCAGATGAAGAAATAATAGCTAGGATCGAAATATCGCGTAAGGCCTTTATGACATGGAAACCAGTTCTATGCAACAGGAACCTGTCAATGCATATTCGTAAGAGGGTCCTGAGATGCTATGTATGGTCTATTCTGTTGTACGGTTGCGGGACATGGACACTAAAAACCACAACGCTAAACAAACTGAGAGCTTTCGAATTGTGGTGCTATCGTCGAATCCTAAAGATATCATGGGTTTCGCATACTTCCAATGAGGATGTTCTCAGAATGATGGATACAGATCGACTGCTCTTGAACATTATAAAGAGGCGGAAAACAGAATATTTCGGCCACATAATTAGAAGACCTAAATACCATCTACTTCGCCTTATAATAAAAGGAAAAGTGGAAGGAAAAAGATGAATAGGCCGAAAGAAGCTTTCATGGCTACGTAACATCAGGCAGTGGTGTGATTGCACGGTGGAGGAACTATTTCGCGCTCCAGCCGATAGAGAAAGATTTCAGGAAATTGTAAACATGATGACCACCAACGTCTGAATACGGACATGGCACCTAAAGAAGAAGAAGAATAAAGACTGAACGGACCCTATTTTTTATGCAGTGACCGGTAGAAAAGGCGCAGCATATGGGAAAAATTTATTTTATTTCGAAAAAGTTATGCATATTCCCAAATCAAAATAGAACCCGACGAAAGTCTCATAGTATCCCTATTTTTTACTTTGGAAAATATTTTTATTAAGAAATGTTGTTTATATTTAAAAGTTATATGCAATTATGAAGTTTTGTTTGCTTTGGACAATAAATAAGTTTTTACCGTTTTTTCTGAATGACTCTGTATAAAAAGAAGATTGTAACCTATAGTACGTACGTACATTGATTCTGTTAGACGAAAGAATAAATATTATGTCAGATTAATCAGTTTCAAAAATAGTATGGCCTTTAAAAACGAAAAGAGAAAAATATAAAATATTTTTGCTGCACACCGTATTTCTTTTGAGAAATAAAAAAATTTAATCTAACTATAATTTTGTAATACATTGTAACTCAAATCTCTATTTAAGGGCGTGGGATTAGCCTAACCGTTTAAAGGGCTAGGGACGACCACGACAAGTGCGAGTTCGAACCTCGTGCGCTGCAACTTATTTAAAAAAGTTCTCAGATCATTAGAGGTTAGTCCCAATAGTCAGTAGACACGAAACTGTCAAAGAGTGAAAACTTGGGGTTAGTTAAGTGTCGAGGACCGTGGTTCGGAATCCACGTCAAACTGTAGGTCCCGTCACTAAAAAATCCAATGGAATGTTGTGTCGTTCATTAATAGTATTCACTTACTCTTTATTTAAATAGTATATTTATTTCTAAAACTGCATTTTTTTAATTCCGGTCTTAATCGTGATTGTTATAAAAAAAACTGAAAAATAAAAAATATTTTTGTACGTAATTTGTTTGCCACTAAAATAAAGCTCAGTATAATTTAGGACATACATACAAAAAATGCATATTTTTCATCTAAAGTACATACCAATTGACCTTAATATCATCTCGTAAAGAATATAACTATAATAATTTTTATATATTAAATTAATATTGAGGATAATTTAACTGATAACTAACTATCAATGGACAGTGGACAAAACTATTATATAAAACAATTTACATTAACAACAATAACTTTTCAAATTTCAACGTGCCCTCCTCCATTTTCTATACATTTTATAGTTCTTGTGTTGAATTTTCTTAATAAATTCCCTAAAAAATCAGTATTGGTTTGAGCAATACAGTGACTAAAAACATTTTCCAAATGCTTCAAACTTTTTAAGTAACTCCAGAAAAAAAAAATCTATTGGCTCCGGTGAACTTGAAGGCCAAAGATTTTGTGAAAGTCATCCGATCTATTTGTTGGGAAATTGTTGTTTTAGCCATTTCTATACTTGTAAGAGGCCACGAATAGGAGTACTATCTTGTTAAAAATGAAGATTGCTTAAGAATTCTAAA
This sequence comes from Diaprepes abbreviatus, assembly GCA_034092305.1. NCBI lineage: Eukaryota > Metazoa > Arthropoda > Insecta > Coleoptera > Curculionidae > Diaprepes > Diaprepes abbreviatus. The sequence continues at coordinate 8,550,850 of JASJET010000218.1, forward strand.
TATCTAACGGCATTCAGATCTTTCTGGAAGTAATATGGCCCCACTATTTTAGTATTTAATATACCACACCAAAAATTGACTTCAAATGAATATTGATCTTTAAATTGTTCGCAAATAACGTTAAGATTTCCAAAATGTAAATCATCCTTCTTTTGCCTTCAAACCAAAAGTAAAAACAATTCTAGCATTCCCTTTCTTGAAGCGAATGAATACATTTGGGTTTGTATGGTTGGTATATATATTTTTAAAAAATTATTCTAATCGACTTCTCTGAAACACCTACTTCTTTCTTGCAAATATTTCTTGTTTTTTAAGACGTATGAGAGTTTACCAAATGATATCCAAGATAGTCTGACTCTTCTTTTTATTTCTTCAGTTTGATTGTCTTTATTTAGTTTTATTAATTGACCTAGACTCTGACACTTCCTCCAATTTCCTTTGTGCGACCGTTAAAATCATTTCTTCAATTTGATTTGTCATTACTTTCGTTTGGCATTTTAAATTCTATTTTGATGCTTCGATGTCCAGTTCTTCAATCATTTTTTTGCAATTTATATGGCTTATCTATTATCAAAGGTATATCATCTTCGTATTTTAGGTGATTCAATAGCTCTCCGTTTATATTGATCCCATAATTGTCCCATTGTAATTTTTAAAGATATCTTCTAGAGCTTGGTTGAATAGTTTCGGTGACACTGAAGCTCCTTGCCTGTGACCTCTCGTCCTATTTTTATTGGTTTGGTGCTGTGTTCTTCCGTTATTTTGATAGTGATCTTTGCATTGTTAGATACCTTTGTTATTAAATCTGTGTATCTATGGTCGATAGGGACTTTACTTACTGATAATATAACGTTTAAGTTACTTTGTTCGATAATTACAGTTTTTCAATGGGGAATCTTGTATTTATTTTCTACCGATTCACTTTGTTTAAATTTATTCACAATTCTCAACACAGTGGAATTGTTATTATTTTTATTATATCTATTGTTAAAAATATTTGCTGTTTCACGAAAACTGAAAATTTTCTCTATGAATTAAAATTGTTTCAATTTGTCCCTGTAAAGATAACTTTTCAGTTTCCATTTTGTCAGTACAACCAAATAAATGACATCTTTTTTTTATTTCTTGGTTTCACTTGTTTTTATGGATACTTTGATTTGAGTTAGATTGATAATGAAAAGGATATTATATTATATAATATTATATTATTATGATTATTTATGCTTCAAATTTGGATATATTAAATTCTCATGTATTGTAAATGAAAAATATGTTTTTTTTTATTGATTTTGGTTCAAAATTATATTAAGCTTTATTCTGGTGGCAAATAAAATACGTACAAAAAAAAAATATTTTTGGATTGGAAGATGACTTAAGTGCAAGTATATAAATATATAAGAGACATCGCGACACTTCATAAAATTTACTAAACGGGTTGCTACCGCAAACAATGGCTATGCTCTAGCTTCATTCCCTTGCCTAAGACCATCGCAAGAAAATCTGAAGATCATAGACTTATTAGTTTAATGAGTCATACACTAAAAATATTTCTAAAAATAATACATTAAAGAATATATAATAAATGCGAAAGAGACATAAGCGATTCACAGTTTGGGTTTAGGCAGGTCCTAGGTACGAGAGAAGCGATAGTCGCTACACAGTTGCTTGTTCAGAACTGTTATGATCAGAGAAAAGATGTATGCCTATGCTTCATATGTTACGAAAAACCATTTGATCGTGTATAACATCATAAACTAATGCTGCTTCTTAGAAAATTCGATATAGATCAGAAAGACATCCGATGCATTGAAAGCTTATACTGGGGTCAAATCGCACAGATAAAATCAGATAATAATGTACCTAACCCGATACAAATCCGAAGAGGAGTGCGACAAGGGCGTGTGCTGTCCCCTCTCCTGTTTAACCCTTATTCGGAAACAATTTTCCAGGAGGCTTTTGAAGATATTGAAATGGGAATTAAAGTTCACGGAATATGGATTAATAACATCCGTTATGCGGATGACGCAGTCCTGATCGCCGATAATATAAACAACCTCCAAGAACTCATCAACATAATAGGAGAGCGCAGCAAATCAATGGGTTTGAACATCAACATAAAGAAAACAAAATTCATGATTATCTCAAGAAATCCCAATTTATTCCAAAAGGCCAACGTAAGATTCAACGCAGTACCCATAGAAAGAGTCAACAAATATAAATATCTGGGCACATGGATTTCCGAAGAATGGACTTCTGACAACGAAGTAAAATCTCGCATTGAACAGGCGCGACAGGCTTTTGTAAAACTCAGGCGAGTGCTTACATGTTCGGATTTTGACTTGAAATTAAGACTGAGGTTCATAAAAGGTTGCGAATGGTCAATACTTCTTTATGGTGTAGAGGGTTGAATATTAAAGACAAGCGCTATCAATAAATTAGAGGCATTCGAGATGTGGATATACAGAAGAATCGTTAAGATATCATGGACAGCGCGAATGACCAATGAAGAAGTTCTCTCACGTCTTGGGAAAGAACGTGAACTATTCAGCATAATCAAGAAAAGAAAGACGGCGTATTATGGGTACATCATACGAAATGAAAGATACCAATTCCGACATTTGATGATTGAAGGCAAGATCGAGGACAAAAGAGGAACTGGAAGAAAGAAGACGTCCTGGCTCCGTAATACCAGACAGTGGACGGGGTTGCACGATATTCAGACACTGATATACACCACGAGAAGTAGGGAAGAAATGGAAAATGTAATCGCAAACATCCATTAGTGGATTTGCATTTGAAGAGGAATAAGTGATAATGTACACAAAGTCAGTAAGTATTCTGAGATGGTCGGTCAGATATGAATCATTTTTTTTTTGAAGGGTTTACTAATATGTCAATTCAGGCGGTTTATAAATTGTAGTTATATTTTAAAAATTATTATTGCCAGTCAATATAATATGTTAATTCAACACTTAAATTTGCTTTATTTTAACAATTATATTTGAAAAAGTCAAAGATAGAAGAAACAAACTCGTCCTTTAATTTGTTTTCAACTTATTTTTATTGGAGGAATGCGCCACATACGTTTATGCAATTTAAAAGTAACTGACTTGAAATTATCAATTTCCCGCTCATTTTTAAAACAATATCATTATTCAGAAAAATGTTAACTGCAGCGCTTAAAGTAGAAAACCAATAACATGTCCCGTTATTTTACGGTAGAAACAATTAAGAATCAATAAGATGGAACGCAAAATTGACTCAAGTTGCAGTAATCGTAAATTATCGAATTTTTGATATTCATACTTGGGTAATCTTGTCCAGTAATTATTCTAAAGTAAGAGTAATCCGTGACGGTCTACTTTTATTAAGTACACTGTAAAAATATTCTTAATTTATGCTATGTAATGTTATATTGTCTAGAATCAACTGGAATCGAAAGTGGAATACTTCCACATTAAAAATTCATTATGGAAGAAAGGACTTCCCACAAACCTGACAGAAAAACGGCATGGTAAATTTTATTAAATTTGTTAAATAATATCCTGATCCCTTGGAGGAAAGATTCACATATATAACTGTTAAAGTAAATTTAATTTTCGACGTTTCTAAAGAAGCAGCAGTTTAAGTATTAAAAAGAGACTTTACATCATTCAATTTTATATAATGAATTTGTTTTATTGGTTGGTTGGTAGCATTTTGTTCCTTGTTTTTGTGTTGGTGTTCCTGTTTGTGGAACTTTGAGGACAAGACTCTGTTTTGGTCTTGGGGTATAGCATCCTTTGACAACGCAGTCACGTTCGGATCTATTTTATACACAATTTTGTGATTTACCCGGTTGGTAATACGCACGCAATCATAACCCCTGATTTATATCCTGCAGAATTGCGTCTCACTGTGTACGATGAGCATGATAACTCTTGCGCTAGAGTTTGGTAATTAAATAACAAAAGTCTCATTTGCATGCTGACTTAGACGAAGAGTTAACGGGTAGATTTATTTAAATATATTCATTGATACTTCTTATATTTTGATACCTATCTATTAAATCTTTAAATCGTTTTTGAATTCCAGTGGACAAAGTGTACTTTGAATTAGTTTGTATTTATTTACTTGGATTTTTAACCTTAAAATGCTAGGCTAGGTGAGTCTCCATGGGCTTTCCAACATCGAATGAGCTTCTAGTTTAGGTTGGCGGTTTAGTAAACCAGTGACGCATCGGATGATTCCTAAGTACCAATATTCTTAATTTCTTTTAATATTGTGAATTCCCCCATCTCCTTCTTGAGTTCTCCAGTACCTTTGTTGCGTCCTTTGCAGCCCATGAGAGTAACTAGCATGAGCGGTTGTCAATTACTGAACATTTTGTTATCCGAGCGATGTAACTACCTTTTCAACAGATTAAATCTATACCAGCAGAAATACTTATGTATGGGTAACGGAAAATCCACATGCCCTAACAGAAATTTGGTGGACGTGGGTCTATTAACATTTGGTGTTGAATTCTTAAAAATAAAATTATTGGTCTGATTTTATATGCAAGCTCTTTACATTGATATCGATATTTGCATTTGTTACAAAATAGAAAACATTTTGCAAAATCTTCCGGTAATCGAATATAATATATATATATATATATATATATATATATATATATATATATATATATATATATATATATATATATATATATGTCATTTCAGCCTAGTTTTCATCCTTCCAAACTGGATATAGGCCTCCCCTATTTGTCTCCAAATCTCTCTATTCTGGGCTCTTCTTTGCCACATCAAGCCGGCATGTCTGATTATGTCATCCTTTCCTCTTATCTGTGGCCTGCCTCTGGATCTTTTCCATTCATATGGGCACCATTTTCCAGTTTCTGAATTCCAACGTTTGTCTTTTATTCGTTCGTTATGGCCTGCCCATTTCCATTTTAGTGATGCTGCTCTTTCTATAGCGCCAACTGCGTTGGTTTTTCTTCTTATCCACACATTTCGTTTTTTATCTCTGAGTGATATTCCTAACATGTGTGATACCATAGCCCTTTGAGTTTTGCGGATTCTGTCCAAATTTGATTTTGTAAAGGTCCACGTCTGCGCTCCGTATGTTAGAACCGGCAATATACAACAATCAAATACTTTGGTTCTTAAGTATATGGGAATTTTCTGATTTTTCAAAATATAGGAGAGTTTTCCGAACGCCGTCCATCCCAATCAAGTTCTTTGTGTTTTTCGTCTCTCTGGTTGTCCTTACTCGCTCTTATGGCCTGGCCTAAGTATATATATTCATTCACCTGTTCTATTTTGGTTGCATTTACTGTTATAACTTGTTGTTCGTCTGAGTTTGACATTACTTTTGTTTTGCTGAGATTCATCTTTAATCCTCATTGGAGCGATGTTTCATGGAGGTCGTTTATCATTGAATGCAGCTCTTCCCAGTCGGATGCGATCAAGAGTATATCATCTGCATATCTCAGATGATTTAGGAATCTTCCAGGGCCATTGTAAATAATTTAGGCGAGATTGTATCTCCCTGTCTTACTCCTCTTTTGATTGGGATGAGGTTCGTCTTTAGCTCGTCATCAAGTTGTGCTGTCATCGTTGCGTCTAGATAGATATTATGCCATAGATTTTTGTATCTTGAGTCTATTCTGCTATTGACCAAAGTTTCTTCAACAGCCCATAGTTCTACGCTGTCGAAAGCCTTCTCGTAGTCAACAAAGGCCATGTACAGAGGCAGGTTATACTCGTTGGTTTTTTCTATTAATATTTTTAGTGTATGCAGGTGGTCGCATGTTCCATATCCCCTTCTGAATCCTGCTTGTTCAACAGGTTGATATGTGTCGAATTTGTTCGTCAATCTGCTAGTTATGATTTTCATGAAGGTTTTGTATAACTGGGGGAGAAGGGATATAGGCCTATGATTGTCCAGAGTCTCCGGATCGCCTTATATATATATATATATATATATATATATATATATATATATATATATATATATATATATATATACATTATTGTGGAACATAACATTTTACCACCGCTTTCCGGCAAAACTGGACTTAAACAGAGGTTCAAGTTTCTGGAAAGTACAAGGATGTCTGGGAAAGATACTGGTGGATCCCACTGATGAGTTCACCAACGGTATCGGGACGAAACATCCGTTCATTTTAGGTGGTTGCAAATAGTTCGTTAGTTATATGCCCTTAACATCAGGGGAATTACCACGACAATATATATACAGTGCCTTCATTTCAAAACGAACCATCCTTAATAACTTTCTTAAATAGAAAAATTTAAAAAAAAGAAAAAACACGTCAATTTAGATATACAGGGGGAAGTTTAATTTTGCATTTGTTAAAAGTCTGTCAATCACCTCCTCAACTCCAGCTAACCTCACTTTGATATGTCAAATGGGAACCCCCACCTTGTGACACATCATTGTAAGCAGCATAAAATTGTCTATCCAACCGTATAAAAAAAAATTAAATCGGTTGACGTACAAGCGAATAGTGTGCAAAAATGTCTTGTAATAATGCATAATATATCGGCCTCGAACTTTGGTATGTCAAATGATTACCCTATAGTGTGATACATCATTTTAAAGGACGTACGATCTGCTATCCAACGATGTCAAAAAAAATTAAGTTAATAGACGTTATAGGCAATTAGGATGCAAAAATGTGTGTTAAATATAAGCAGTTTATTCAGTTTTATTCAGTTGAAGAAAATTATTTTATTAAATGTTCAAAATGTGCGCCGTTATTAGCGAGACAATAAAAAAGCCTATTTTCAAATTCCCCACGAACATTGGCAAGGGTTTCTCTGCTAATTCCTCTACATTCCCGAACAATTCGATCTTTTAAATCGTCAATATTTTCAGGTGGGGTTTTATAAACCTTGCTTTTTAAATACCCCCAAAGAAAAAAGTCTAGAGGGGTTAGGTCTGGAGACCGTGCTGGCCATTCAATTGCACCACGTCTGCCAATCCACGTCCCTGGAAAATGTTCATCAAGCCACTCTCGAATTGCCAAAGCGTAGTGCGGGGGAGCTCCATCTTGCTGGAAATGCAAATTATTTTCATTTAGTACCATAACAGCATTTTCATCCACTTGATTTTCTAAAGATTGCACAATGGCAGGGTATATTGTGTTCTCTAAAAGGTTTAAATAAATTTGCCCAGTTAAATTATCTTCCAAAAAAAATGGCCCGATGATTTCATTGCCATAAATTCCTGCCCACACGTTAATTTTTTCGGGATATTGAGTATGCCCTTCTCGGAAAAGGTGCGGATTTTCATTATCCCAGTATCTGCAGTTATGTCTGTTAACCAGTCCATTTAGAAAAAAAGTTGATTCATCACTAAAGCAGATATTCTTAGGTAAATGGGGGTCCTCGTCAATTCGTTGGCACATTAATTCGCAAAATTGAATTCTCCTATCAAAATCGTCTTCTCCGAGTTCTTGAAGAATTTGAATTTTGTAGGGAAAAAACTTATTTTGTTTTAAAACTTTATGCACAGAGCCAGCAGAAATGTTGGTTAAATCTGCGACCTTTGAGATGGATAAAGTTGGATCTATTGCAAACTGTCCTAGTACCTCGATTTGGCATGCTTCATCTACAACCCTTTTCTCAATATATTTTTTATTACAAACGGATCCCGTTTCTTCAAACTTTCGTACCAATTCGAGTACATATTTATGGCCCACGTTTTTGTCTTGATGCCTCTCGTTAAATGCTCTGGCGGTTCTACGAGCGCACCGATCTTCAGCTCCATAGAGAAAAATTATTTCTATTCTTTCGGCTAGCGTATACACCATTTATATTCACGTTTCAACTAGGCGTCACAATGACAATTTTAACAATAATAAACAACTGGTGTTTAAAGATCTTAAAAATTTTATTTATTGCAGTGATTTTTTGTACCTATCAGGTACCGCAAAAAATATCATTGAAATAAATACACTAGATTGATTAGACTGCAATGAATTTTGCGATGAATTTTAAAACAGGCTTAGTTTTTTTCTCGCAAATATTTTAACTGTTTATTATTTTAAAAAAATATTTATTTTAAATTTAAAATAATATTTTACTCTATGAAGTAGCCATTTGACATAATAAAGTTTAATGTGATAAGGTGTCTATTATTACCACACATCTTTTCTTACTATTCGCTTGTACATCAACAGATTTTGTTTTTTTTTATTGGCTAAATAGGAGATAGTATGCCCTTTAAAATGATGTATCACACTATAGGGTAATCATTTGACATACTAAAGTTCGAGGCCGATATATTATGCATTATTACAAGACATTTTTGCACACTGTTCGCTTGTACGTCAACCGATTTAATTTTTTTTATACGGTTGGATAGACAATTTTATGCTGCTTACAATGATGTGTCACAAGGTGGGGGTTCCCATTTGACATATCAAAGTGACGTTAGCTGGAGGTGAGGAGGTGATTGACAGACTTTTAACAAATGCAAAATTAAACTTCCCCCTGTATATCTAAATTGACGTATTTTTTCTTTTTTTTAAATTTTTCTATTTAACAAAGTTATTAAGGATGGTTCGTTTTGAAATGAAGGCGCTGTATATATATATATATATATATATATATATATATATATATATATATATATATATATTCGCTCGTATCCCAGGCGCTATCGTTTTCTATCGTTCCAGTCTCCTTCGTGGAGGCCTCTACTTTCCATTTCGGTACGGATATTTAAAACCCATTTTTTCCGTGGGATTCTTCGTTTATTTATTTGTGCTGGTGTCCAGTTCCAAATCTTTAATGATATCCTTCTTTAGCTTATTCGTTGCAGGTCTGCATACCATTTTAATTGCTGTTAAGTTATATCGTCCATTATCGTATTTTTTACTTCCATTATTTCTCTGATGGTCTCTTTTCTTACATGATCAAGTAAATTTAAACCGAAACATCTTCTCCAGTACATCATTTCGGTTGAAAGAAGTTTTTGTGACATATTTTTATCTGTGACCTACACTTCTAACCCATACGTCAGTACTGGCTGAATTATTGCCTGATATATCCTTCTTTTTGTTTTCTTTGTTAGGGTCTTACTCCAAAAGATTGGATGCAGTGTATTTTTTTCTTTTCTTATTTTCTTTAGTACATCTTTATCATCTATTCCGTATTATCCGTATATATATTGTGTCTTTTATATGTTTATCTCTAAACCCTATTTAGGGAATTATTTATTTATCATGTAAGTCAGGTCTACCTGATCATCTGCAAAGAGGATTATATACAAGTGTGTGTCCTCTATCCATATCCCATGGGCCTACATTTTCTTATCCACTGTTTTAAAGCGCTGCAGGGTTGGAGAGAGGCAGGAGCCCTGCTTAACAGCTTTTGTTTGTGAGAAAGCCTTTTGGTTTTCTTTAGACAGTGCTTTTACCAGTGTTTATATATAAACTATTTATGCTTACTCCTTGCATTCTTTCTTTCCTGGTTTTACAACTCTGGGTGAGTTTTAGCTGTATCCACTATCGCCCTCCATCTCTTACGGTCTTGTGCTTCCATTTCCCACTGCTGGACTCCAATCCTATATAAATCAGCTTCGACGGCATCTTTCCATTTTTTCCAGAGACGGCCTATTGATCTTTTACCATCTGGTCTCTCAAAGGATATTGTTTTCAATAATCTGTGGTCCCCTGATCTTACCAAATGGTCAGCCCATCTTATTCTATTGGCATTGCGATCCATAATTTCTGCCTGTTTGTCTCTCTGTCCAGACTAATCTTCGAAATGGCTGAACCGATTTCTATGAACCTTTACCGACATGAAGACGGGGTTGTAAGAAGCGATAGAGGCTGCTTTATTTTCTGTCTGTCTGTACGATGTACTCTTCGAAACGGCGGACCTGATTTTGATGAAACTTTACAGACATAAAGAGGAGGTTGTCAAGAGTAATAGAGACTGCTTTTGTTTATAATAATTGTATTATTCTTATTAATTTTCCAAGTTTCACGCGGACAAAGTTGCGGATAAAAGCTAGTTTTTTATAAAATAATTTTACAGTCGTTAGAGTGTATAATTATTTTCTCATAGTTAACTAGATCTTATATTATAATACGACTATAGGGTAATATGTTTAAAGAACTTATTTTTAACTATCTCATAATTTATACGGTTATGGTGACTTCTGACAACTATATTTAAAGTTTTTTTCTAACTCCTATAATAAAATCATCAGAGCTTGTTAAAATATAAGGAACAACCCTGTGCTTTCGGTAGACCTTAATTATATTCAAGATGTTAATAAAAATGAGTTCCTTTGAAGACATGGCCATAAGTTACCTTAATGATGTAAGCAATAGTATCTCATATTGATGAACTTTACCGTTAAAAGTTAGAGCTTTCAGCCTTAGTATAGTTAATATATACGGTAAACTTTATCGATTACTCACCATTACTAATACATTGATTAATAACTTGCATAAAACCGATTACATAATAAAAAACAAATAGCAATAATAATGGTCATTTGATTTCAGTTCGATTATAGATTAATATCACTTAATTAATCAAAAATAAATTTAACAATGTTTTATTGTTGTTATTTAACATTATTTCCAGATCGGAATGAGAGATATTTTGATTTAATCTAGATGCGGAGATAAAACAATGAAGGCATAATGGGATTCATTTTTTATTTTTATTTTATTTATTATTATTATGAGATTACTTCCGTTATAGAAGAGATAATTTTAATGGTTCAAACATACCTGTAAATTACTTGATAAATATTTGAAGTAATCTTTTGAATAGGTTACTTTATCTTGCTTACAGTCAATGAATGACTGATTTTAGTTTCTTGTTTTTAGTCTCGGGTCATCATCCTCAGTGGCGCCCCGACGGAGTATTCATAAAGTAAACAGGTGCTTTTTTTGTGCGAATATATAGATAACATATTTATATTTTTGTACATTAACGCCCCTTCTCTCACTTTTATATAAAGTGACCGAGAATGATATCAAGTTTAGGGAAGTGATTTTCTGGAGGAGGACACATTCAGCTACTACTTCAATATATACTATTATAAAGGGTGTTTTTTTATAGAGGTATAAAACTTTAAGTTGACAACATTTTTTTAACTGGCGGCCATTTTGTCAGCTGTCAAGTGATTTATGTTTAGTTTGGTTTGGCATTTCAACATGAATAGACTGACGCCTGAACAACGCTTCCAAATTGTGCAAATTTATTTTGAAAATCATGGTTCTGTTCGAAATATGTATCGCGCACTACGTCCATTTTATGGTCAACATAATCGTCCATCAGAGCAATTAATTCGATTAACTATGGAACGTTTTCGCACCATGTTTACTCTAAATGATAATACGCATCCACAGAGACGTCGTACAGTGCGTACAGAAGAAGTCATTGCTGCTGTAGAGCGTAGCGTAGAGGAAGACCCGAATCAGTCTATCCGCCATCGTGCACAGGAATTGGATATGTGTCCATTCACTTTATGGAAGATTTTGCGGAAAGATCTTGGTTTGCGTGCTTACAAAATCCAACTCGTGCAAGAATTGAAGCCACACGATCACCTAGCAAGGCGTAGATTCGGTGAATGGGCCCAAAACAAGATGGCCGTTGATCCCGATTTTCATAAGCGAATTTTGTTTAGCGATGAAGCTCACTTTTGTTTGAATGGATACGTCAATAAACAAAACTGCCGTATTTGGAGTGATGATAATCCTCAAGTGTATGTTGAGATACCGTTACATCCAGAAAAACTGACTGTTTGGTGTGCTTTATGGGCTGGTGGAATCATTAGTCCGTACTTCTTTAAAAACGATGCTGGTCAGAACGTTACAGTCAATGGTGACCGCTATAGAGCCATGATTACTGACTTTTTCGTTCATCAATTGAACAACCATGATGTGCAGGAGCTGTGGTTTCAACAAGATGACGCAACATGTCACACAGCTCGTGCCACAATTGATTTATTGAAGGAAACGTTTGGTAACCGCATAGTTTCACATTTCGGATCCGTGAATTGGCCTCCAAGATCGTGCGACTTAACGTCGCTAGACTATTTTCTGTGGGGATCTGTGAAGTCGCTAGTCTACGCCGATAAGCCGAAAACTATTGATCACTTGGAGGACAACATTCGCCGCGTTATTGCCGATATACGGCCACAAATGTCGGAAAAAGTCATCGAAAATTGGACCTTCAGATAAGACTACGTCCGAGCCAACCGTGGCGGTCATATGCCAGAAGTCATATTTAAATTATAATGCCAGAAGGTTATCTTTCGAATAAAGTAAATTTCATGTTTGTTTTATTCCATTTAAAAGTTCTATACCTCTATAAAAAAACACCCTTTATAAATCAGAAGAGTGGTTTCCTCTGTTGTCTGTTCAATCGGAAACAAATTTTAGCTCAAGTTTCTATACGCAACTGGAATAGTTTAAAACTATGTATATTTTACCTTAAAGAAATAGTAATTTCTATTAAAAGTAACGTCAAAAAGATTAGGTTTCAAAGCACAGTAAGTTTGCTCTCTGCTAGGCGGGAGCTAGGCTGTGTGCGCTACCCCAGTGATTGGTGATTCAAATTTCTTTTTATATCTATCTCTCTCTTTCATGTACATTTGAATAGCTGATAAATGTAATATAGACAGAGTACGTAGTAGACAAATTTAGATTTTTTGTGTCAAAATCTTTTTTGCCATAAATTTCTGTCATAAGTACTTGATATCTTACTATAAAGAGAAAAGGTATGTGTGTATGTTCGCCAAAATCTTTGGAACTACTTAACCAATCATCACTATAGTTTAACTCTAGCTTCATAAAGTATTCCGGTGTACAAGTCTGATACAAATAGAAGAAAATATTTTTCACACTTGAAAATTCGTTGTTCTTAAATTCAAATTTGGGAACTGGCAACATTGTCGTTGATAGGTACCATCTGACAATCAATTTTTAAGTTCGACCTTATTGACGGTATACGACGTTTTAACGGGCGCTGTTTGTGTTTTTTAAGGTAACTTTACGTTTCATTTCGGATAATAAATGGAATTAGCTCGGGAACATTTCCGTACGATTCATTTTCACAACTTTCGACGTGGTTTATATGGCGATGAAGTATTTACAAAAGTCAATCTGTATCGTAGGTTTAGTGAATTCAATTGTGACCGTCGTTCGTTCATGGACGAGCTGTGTGCAGATCGTCCAAAATTGGTTGTAGTGCAAGAAAACATCGATGCTGTGCGTGAACTGATAAAGCAAGATCGTCACGTGATATACCGTTAGATTGGCGCAATCTTGAGCATTAGTGCCTTTGAGAATTGCACAACGATCAATTCCGAATGATACACGTTATTTGTTTGCCGCAAGTCTTCGGTAATTTAAGGAAAATAAACCGGAGGCGATGGATCATCATTTACCATGACAATGCGAGCTCTCACAAAATCGGCTCAAACAAGTGTCTTTGATCATCCGTCGTCCAGTCCTTAATTGATACCCAATGATTTATTTTTATTTCCGTAGATTAGAAACGAACTTCGTAGTCAATGATATTCTACGCCAAAAAAGGTTTTTGATGTGGCCAAAAACCATGTATCCCCACCAACTTTACAATGGCACATATTTCGGATTGGTGTAAACACGTATAAAATTGTGAAGGGAATAAATATTGATTATTGTTTTTGGGTACTAGTTCATTTAGTTATATCTAGCTTTTCATAGACTTCCAAAAATTCCTTTCAAAAGCCATTTTTGGAAATGTAATAAAAGATTTTCTCAACATCCTGTTTAAATAGTTTTTTTTGTACAGTAGCATTTAAATATTTTAAACGTCAGCATGGGAGTAATAGATAAATTGCGTTTAAAGAAAATACATTTAATTAGATACAAAATATTGCAATAAATTATAAGACCCACCTTGTTTCCGCCCCCACATTGTCCAAGCTTAGTTCCCATAGACATCTAGTGCGCCTTTCTATGTTATTAAAATTTGAGGTCAATTGTCTTTATGTACTTATATTAAGTTAGATGTATATAATATCCCTTTTCCTTTGTTACACTTAATAACACGGTCTTACATACGTAATAAGTAAAAGTGTCTATATATGTTATTGTGTAACATCTGGAAAAAAATTAATTTCAACGTGTTATTAGCATTAACATTCTCTAGCTCCTGGTCCCTTTTTTATAATTATAACATTGCTATTCTATATAATTACAATGCTCTGATTACTGGGTATTTTGAAAATATATTTTTTGTCTATGAAAAGTGATTCCTTTTTTTCACTCACATGAATTTGTAGAATTATTTTATTCTGAACTAATTTGGAAATAATATTCCTACTCTCAAAAAGGAATTTATTTAAAGTTAATATTCATTTTTTTTTAACATTAAGAGAAAAGATAAGCCACACCATGCCAAATAATTAAATATAATTAATGGGCCAAAGAACGAAGCGAAAAATTATTTTGGAAAACAGGTCTTATTTTGAAAACGGTTCAATGTTCAATGTTTATTATATTTTATGGGTACGAAATAAGAATTTTGTGAACTATAGAAGTTGCTATTGCGATATATAAATTAACAGTGTTGCAGATTGTCCAATCATTTTACCTTTACCATTTTACTTCTGTATAAAGTTTGTTGGAAAATAGTTTAACATCCTGAATTGAATTCTCTTAGTTTTTACTAAACAAAAAATGAAGATCCGATATTTCGAAAAATCATATTATTTACTCATGAGACACTGGAGAAACATTCATAATTATGCTCTTAACATTCGATGCCTTTCGAGGGAATGGCATTTTCATCAACAGTTTTTGGTGAACATTTATTGCGGTATCATTTACAATTACTTTACAAGCTTATTTTAACTACCACATATCTGCAATTTATAGAAATAACTTATTTAGTCCTTTAGAAGGTTATTATATCCAATTGTCCTCAGTTTTTATGTTCCTGTTCAGTATTATTGTCTGAAACTGTTATTGTGATATTATTTCTGTTGTTTTGTAATAGGTTTCATTTTTATGTTATATTTTATTACGTGACATTGTGATATTATTTCTGTTATTTTGTAATAGTTAAGTTTTTTATGCTACATTTAATTAAGGCCCTATTAATTATTGTTGCTGGACTTTGATGTTAATAAATAAATAATTTATGGTTAATACAAGATGAAGGATAAACTCATTTTCCATTTGTAGTTTGGAATCATCTCAGTCAAAATTCTTCTCATCGGTGGATCGTGGCCGTTGTGAATTTTCATGGCTTCTCGTAGTTTAGAGATTAACCCTCCCGATTTAGATTTGTAACATCATATGAAGTCGATAGTTTATAGAGATCAAATTAATACATATAATGAGCTTTTACAAAAAAATTTAAAAAGCCGAAAATGTTATTAAAAACAATCAAGGAACTTTTTCAATGTTAAAAGTTTGAAAAAACTGGTAAAGGTGAACGGTGGCCAACATTTATTGAAGTGATCTTATTAACTCAGCAAACTACTGCTAAGTAATTATTCCGTAGCTTCAGGAAACATCTACACGTAATGGACATTAATAATGAAGAACGAACATGTAGACTATGTAAAGGCTTACAATCAAGAGTTAATTGGTTGCTAAACTAGATTAACGTAACCAATCTATTCCAGGGGCGGATCCAGCCTCTCTCTTTGGGGGGAGGGGCGGTGATATCACAAAAGTACAGTATGGCAAGCGAAAGCATGTTGTCGACGGGGGGGGGGGGGAAGACACCAGCAACATTCCCATTTCTAGTGTAAAATGAAGGTTCGGGTCTATTTTTCTGAATTTGAAGCTCTTGGAGACTGGGGGAGTGATTACAAGAAAAAAACAAGTTGCCGATAAGAATGGAGGATGCGAGTAGCATACACATTCCTAGTATAAGAGGTAGAATCGGGTCTATTTTCCTAAACTCAAAGCTCAAGAAGGGAGTGCCAGCAACATACACATTCCTAATATAAAAGACAGAATCGGTTCTATTTTCCTGAGCTCAAAGCTCTTGGGAAGGGGAGGGACGATTGCAAGCATACACATTTCTATACTCTATTCAACAACTAGAGAGAGTAATGAAACTGTTACCAAAACCTCCAACGTACCTGCTCCAGTGCCACAGGTAACTGAGGTCTGCCGTAAATTTAATTACATTTAATTGTATTTAAATATTATAAGCTTTTATAAATTTACTGCAACAATAAAATTTCTAATAGTTCATTTTAATTTCTGTCAGTGAGCAAAGTACACCTTACAGTGTGTCTTTAGTGATTTATCTTGTTTGTGCCTGCTATTCCACATTTATATTTATTCCAAAATCGTTAAACCAGGGCATTTTTTCCTCAACGAAAAGCTTATTACGATGAATGTTTATCATGTCTTAAGATATCAATATCTAGATAATAATGTTAAAAGCTCTGTTGAGATGTGTTGCAATATGACAGGAGTTGGAAAATCTACTACTCGTATGTACCGAATACTGAAGGAGAAAAAAACGACTGGAATTGTTATTACTTCCAAGCCACATTCGATCACAGGTAGACGAAAAACCTCGTTGGAAGAAGAGATGTAAATTGCAATAAAAGAAGTTGTACATACATTTTGTTATGAGAAGCAGATCCCAACCGTCGACAAAATTCTAACTAAAGTCAATGAAGATCGGGATTTACCTGAAATTAAAAGAACTGAACTCTAGAAATAGCTCAGAAAACTTATTTTTTCTGGGAAAAACCAAATCGAAAATCTGTTCTTATAGATTGTCCGGAAAATGTCCGTTGGAGAAGAAAATATCTCTCTCAAGTAAAAGGTAGTGTTGCTAGAAATAATATAACTTACAAAATTAGTAATTTAACTGAACTTTTAAAAGATGTGTTTAAATAAAGTTACAGCAGAAAATTGGGAAAAATCCATATAATAAATGAATAAAAGAAAATGTCGTAAAACAGATCTCATGATCGGTGAGATACAGGAACCAATTATAATTAATTTGAGCGAAGGTAGCTTCACTGACTTTAATTAGGAATTAGATACGTAATGTTTACCAGTGTAAACAAAATTTATTATTTAAATTTTCTGTAACATATAAAAATTAATTACATTTGAATCCCTTTTTTGTGTTTAATTTAATTCTGCAGATGGTTTAAGAAATAAATAAACTGAAACGTCAAATGTTCTAAAAATGTTTTTAATTAATAATAAAATGACCGATAGCCTCAAAAAAATTTTAATATTATATTTTATATATGTTTAACTTCTTGTATTTTTGACAATGGGTATTTTGTAAGTATATAAATTATAACTTAGAATTTTTTGAGAGAAAATTACGTTTTAGTCTGAATGTGCCAAAAATGGTTTCTAAGTCAAAATTAAAAATAATAAAAATACAGTTGTGATTTGTGTTAAATATGTCAAAATTATCTATATTTTCTAATGTATGTGAATTATTAAGAAATTATAAGAAACAAAATATTATTATAAAAACTTTTTATTTTAAGTTTATTACCGAAATAATATTCTATGCCATAAATACTTAGTGATAATAAACCTCCTTCCGATGCCTATGACAAGGATTAAAATCTTTTTTAACACTTCACACATCCAAATATCTATTGTTATCCAACCCAAATAGTCCATTATTATACACCGGTATTTTTGATTATAAAATTTCTAATTCATTACTATGAAAAATATATGGGTCTAATAGATTTGACACCGGACTAAAGAACACAGGTAGTTTGCGAAGAAAAAAAAAAGGATAAAAAATGATTTATTACTCTCTCTAGTTCTTGAATAAACTATAGTATAAGAGGCAAGGTCTATTTTCCTGGACTCAAAGCTCTTGGGGGGGGGGGGGGGAGGAGGCGATCGCTCCCACTTGGATCCGCGCTTGCCTACAAGTGAATGTGAATACGAACTTAAATATTTGAATCCAAACCTTGGCTTCTAACTGTGTCCATTGGAAAGGATCCACTACCGCGTTTCTAGTCGTTACCACAGGTTTGGAATATTACATTATCACTGATTTTATACATGTGTGTAAAAACTCAGCTTAACTGAATAACAAAAGGGGACTAAATATTTGACCCATGTTAATTCACAGCTAAAAATATTAAGTATTAAAATAGCAGAAGCATACTTAATGTTTCGTTTTTAGATCTATATTAAATACATTTTAACATTTTATGTCTATGGTTAATGAGATCATGGACATAAAACTATTTCATCTAAATGCAATAAATTAATATGATAGCAAAAACAAATACATTTTATGATTTATTAATTGAGGTATTTTATCTATAAATAGTAAATAATTGAGCTTCTGATTAAATTAGTAATCAAAATGTTGTGTTCCTCTATTCGTTTTTCTTCGAAGCCTTCATCGTTAAATTTTTTGACTAGGAGAATTATAAACATTTTCTAAAATCAAGCCATTCAATTTGAAAGCAAATAAGTACTTAATGAGTTATGACTTAAAATTCCACTCTTATCCGACTTTTTTGTTTATTTTTTGGACATATGTATGGAAACGTTATTTTTTCTGTGCATTTTTAAAATTTAAAATTATTAGATTAGTATTGTTGTGCCACTGTTACCACCAACACCGTATTAAAAATGGGCCAAAGTAGGTATTTGTTGAAAGAGTTGCGACTTAGAGTTGTTGAGATAAAAAGACAAGGTGTAAAGCAACGCACTAATGCAAAAAATTTAGGTTTAAGTGAGGGTGTTGTTTCGAAAATTCTCTAGAAGTTTTGGTTACTGGGGAATGATAATAATGTGCCAAAGTCAGGTCGTCCTGAAAAGTGAATTAAAAGAATTTCGATAACTGATCCACATATAGTGTTTGTTTGAAGGTCAACACTAGAAGCCCGGTATGGACCCGGTATAAGTGACAAATTCCGAGGCTACGAGAAATCCAAGATTAAGCTTACAAAAGAGGAGACGCACATCCACTTTCTACGACAAGCACGAGATCAGGGAATAATACCAGATGGCTTCCGTATAAAATCTCCAGTTCCAGGACAACAGGCAAACAGGATATTGGAAAATCCTAGTAAGGCATTAATACGTTCACAGATAAACTATCATCGTTTCAAGAAGGCAACACTACTAGAGGACATTCGCCAACGGTTTGAAGAAATTAAAGAATATACATTAGAAGAAGACTACGCCCCCATCCTAAGAAAAATTGACGCTACTTGTGACAAAGTGAGAACAAAACAAGAAATCATAGACCAAAAGAAATTTTCCAAATACCAGAGCAGACAAGAAAGACAACAGCCATCTCAAAGCCAGAGGACAATTGTTAATATATCTGCCAAGGAATTAACCTCAGCGGAAAACTCACTACTTGCCAAAAGTTTGAACTTCACGGTTGCTCCAAAAGAGGTTCCCATTTTCGATATAATTAGCGCCGCAGACAGCAGACATCCAAGACCCTTTTGCAGATGAGTTCAGGTGGAAAATAAGAGAAACTCTACAAAAATCTAGAAAAACCGAACCAAACATTAGCGAAGACGAGAAAACTGCCCTAGTTAACCTACAGAAGGACTCTAGTATTAAAATTCTATCAGCGGATAAAAGAAATGCTACAGTCGTAATGCATGCTGAGACATACAACCAAAAAATTGACGAAGTTTTAAGGAAAGGAAAGTATACATCTCTTGCTAAAGATCCTACATCTGCAATTGAAGGAAGAATTTATCGCGTTCTTAAAAAGCATGAACGGTATATTCCTGAGAGGATCCGGACTCAGTTGATGCCACACCATAGCAAAGCTCCACATCTTTATGGACTCCCGAAAATACATAAGGAAGACATGCCCTTACGACCTATCACGAGTTCTCGGAACTCTCCGACTTCTGAACTTGCCAAATTTCTTCTTCCAATCCTGAGACCATTACAAGGAAATACATCGTCCTGGGTTAAGAACACGCAACATTTCGTAGAAATTATACGTGAAATAGAAGTACAACCGGAAGACCATTTTATTAGCTTTGACGTGGAAAGCCTATACACCAACGTTCCAGTTAAGGAATCACTAAAAATCATAAGAAAGAAACTTGAAGAAGGCCATACCTTAGCAGAAAGAACATCATTACCACCGCACGCCATTATGGACTTGTTGGAAAGTTGTTTGACTAATTCCTATTTTCAACAAAAGGAAAAATTCTACATCCAGGATGATGGACTACTGATGGGATCTTCACTCTCACCGGTGGTCGCAAATATTTTCATGGGATGGTTGGAGACGTTTGCAATTGAATCCACAACTAAGAAACCAAAGTTATGGCTCAGATACATGGACGATACTTATTATTTGGACTGGAAACCACGAAGGACTTCGAAACTTCCCTTTTCATCTCAACAATATCAGCCCAACTATTAAACTCACCATGGAGAAAGAAGTAGAAAATAAATTACCATTCTGCTAGAGGTGGAAATTTTTCCCATAGGTAGTGTACACTGTTTTCGAACTCATTGGTTTCTGTCAGTATCGGCAGACATGTAAACCTCATCATAAAAAAATTGAGTCCTTTAAGCAACTTACATCATACTAAAAGTTCAATACAAGTTGCGCCATCTCCCGGAATCTCATGCAATGTACCATGATTATTAATGTAAATTCCTTTAATGTTAAGGTACATGTGAATTAATTTTAATGTACAGAAAGTTGAAATATCTTTTCAGTTACTTTATTGTACAACAAAGTGATATTTCAATGAATTTGTTTAAATTTAAAGTAAATGTAAATTATTCACGATTTAAAATACAAAATAATTAAATTTAATGTAGAATGTACATTATATTTAAAGTTATTTTTAACAGCGTACCATTGGACTGCGTTCTTTTTTAGGTACACTTATATATTATTCGTATTGTATCTACTTAAAAGGTTTTAGTTTTAAACTGGATCTCGTTGTGCTGTGCGGTTAGGCTTTTTAGATTTCACCGGAAACACCCACTGACGCGAATAAAAGTGAACCTACTGGCCATTTTAGTTCTACTGTGCCCTAACTTTAAACGATTTACACTACATATTTTTTAATAAAGTAATCGAAGACACACCTATTTTGACGACGACAAGATACATCAACTTGTTCTACATATTATCAAACTACTTAAAACAATAATATTTTGCATACCATGCTCCTATATAGCAATTACACTAAAAAGCAATTAAGCCCGTTCCAGTTCAACGAAATTGGCATACCTACATTCATTAACTTCTACAGTTGTTTTTATGACTGATATTTTTTTTCTATTAAATGCCAAATACGCAAATATCACAGTTATCTTAATTAACTTTAAAAGAGAATGATCGTAAATACTTTTAGTAGAACATTTTTTGTTAAAGTAAATTAATACATGTAATAAGTTTTATGACTGTAAAATTAGCAGTCTACGTTTTAATATTAAAGAAATGCAGGAAAAATTAAATACATTTTCTGAGAAATCAAGATTTTCAGCGTTATAATTGTTAATTTGGAATTACAGCTATTTGACTGTGAACTAACCTGACAGATAAGCCTTGTAGGTGTATAGGCGGTGTTGATACATAATGACATGTTGTTCGAGGTCCCGAGACTAACATATTTTTCGGCAAAATGTTGTACGTGATGCTTTGGAACCTTTTAGATGCTTTAACTGCTCCGGAGAAAAATCATACATTGTGACAGAATTTGATTATAGACTCCTGCTAATGACATATTGAGGTAGCGTTAATCATTTTATCTATAATCATTTTTGCTCCCTATTAATTAGTAACTATTTTAATAACCTACAATTAAATTTCACAGCAATAAAGACACTCTGGAAGTCTGGTCGTGCAACTTCTTTCTTGCAGCTTTAGTACCAAACAACTACGGTTATTTAAGCCTTCCAACCACAACTCAGAACTTCAGGACTCGGGAAAGGCTACTAATTAGTTGGTCTGAAGACACCTCTTGTTTTGTGGGTCTCGCAACAGCGCGCCCGCAAGTTAATTCGTTTGAAGGTTTTAATTAAAATGAATAAAACAAGTTTTTCAAAGCACTTAAATCTATTTAACAAAAATAAATAGAAAAACGAAGTATTTACAATGAGAAACTTAAAACCAATAACAATTACAAAAAAAAAACTAGCATAATTGCTCTTCTCGGCCGTTATTTTAACCAAAAACGTAAAACCCAATTTTGAAAAAAACACGTATAAATAGCTTAATAAAATATTAAACAAAAAAAAAAAAGAAATAAAACCCGAAAAACAGCTATTTATATTACTTAATCAAACCGTATGAAAATCGCGAAACGCCCGACTAAAATAACACATGATACTCCCTTAACTTCTCGAATTAAATCAAAAATAAATCAAACAAAGAAAACCCGCCGAATATAGACTACGGCACTGGACTTAAAGAACGGTACCGATCACCCTAATTCGACTTTCAAATTGGTACTGAAATTTACTCTCCCTTAAAAGAGTGTCTTGGAATCTTACACCCCTTCTCTCTCTTTTTAGTGACTTTTTCGGTCGTACGTCCTGTAACCGACAATTTCATTCCCTTAAAGTTCGAAGGTTTCGATCGCTACGCGCTGAGGGCGCTAGCTATTCTATACCGGATGTTTGATTCCTGAATTGGCCTCTGAGCGTCTAAATCCTAATTTTTATACAACAGAGTAGTAAAACAAACTAACCTACGTCTTCCTATAACGAAAAGAATATATGTTAAAGACTGTAAAAAAAAACTATTCACTTTTCTTGGCTGTTTTGGCAATAAACATCTTAACTCGTTATTTCTAGTGAATAGAAAAAACAGTGATTAAATCAAAATTCTTTTTGCAAATGGCCAAACGATATATTTCTATTATAGTGAGTTTATTTGATCATTCTCTTGTTTCCTAATAATGGAAAAAATCGTTCAATATTCTAAGACATTTTAGCGGTTTGTGCATATACCATATGTTATAAACCTCCCTTACCTTTCGGTTTTATTATATATATATATATATATATATATATATATATATATATATATATATATATATATATATATGGAGAGAGTGAAGAACCCATCGGAAGCCCGTCATCCTGAGTGTAGAACCTGTTCTTTACTTGAAAGTAAGCACTACGCAGGCAACACTCCAAAAGATCCATCACCCCGTCCAGTGGTAACGTGGTTCGATCTGATAAAGTATCATTTAAAAATCTAGTTTTGATTATATCTAGTGATTTCCCTAATGGTACATTAGTATACAGACTTTCCACATCAAAGCTTATTAGTCTGTCGTCTGGCTCTAGATTGATGCTACTAATAATGTTCACGAAATGTATGGAATTTTTAACATATGTGTTCAGGTTTCTAAAGGTTGTATGATTTTTAAAAGAAACTTCGCCAGTGCATTTGTTGGGGATCCTCTGGAGCTGGTTATTGGCCTCAATGGTATGTTCGTTTTATGAATTTTTGGTAGTTCGTAAAGATGTGGTGGCTTACTGTAGTGTGGTGCGAGCACCGTCTACAACCTTCAAACAAAAGGGTTCTGATTCCATTCCTTCGTTTGCCTTAAGGGGTTATGCTTTGCCGTTGTCTATAATTTTTAATTTATGAATCCAGAAATGTATTTTCTCTGATCTATGGAAGGAATCAAAAATTTGCACGGTTTTTAAAAAGAATAATAGAACCAGGAACGAAAATTATCGTCCCATAACGATAATGTGCAATTTTGCAAAGGTATTTGAGCGGGTTCTTCAGGAATAAATATCCTTTAACTTAGCGCCTCTTATGATCGATTAGCAGCATGGTTTTGCTTCAGGAAAGTGAACTGTGACCAATCTCTGAACTTTTGCGCAGTATTTCTCAGAGCGTATTGATTCTGGCACTCAGGTCGATGTCGTTAACAAAGATTTTTCCAAAGCGTTTGATCGACTGGATTATGGTGTTTTACTTTCCAAATGGTCGGACTTTGATTTTAATGACAATCTTATTAGATTTTTCGAAAGCTACCTATTAATTCGCTCTCACTATGTTGAATACCGTGGTCATAGATCTAGTAATTTTGTAGTAATGTCGGGTGTTCCTCAAGGATCTGTTTTGAATCCCTTACTTTTTAACGTTTTTATTAACGATATTACATGAGGGTTGAATAACAGTTGCTTACTTTATGCAGACTTTTAAAGATATTCCAGGACATACGGAATTCTGGCGATTGCTTCAGCCTGAAACTGGATCTCGTGAAATTAAATGCTTGGTGTCTAAAAAACAAACTGCCTCTGAACGTAGACAAGTGCAATGTTATGTCATTCTCAAGAAGTAGAATGCCTCTACTGTATGATTGTGGGACTAGCGGTGCTTTTCTAAGTCGGGTTAACTGCATTAAGGACACGTTTGATTGCAGACTCACATTTGTCAATCATATTAATGATACAATATCGATATCTTACCAAACGCTGGGCTTTCTAGTGAGATCTAGTTATGAATTTCAGATTATAGATGCAGATTGGAATATGCATCAGTTATCTGGTACTACTATGTACACTCTGATAAGTTAGAAAAAAAGTCAGTAGCGTTTCTTAAAATTATTAAGCTTTAAATCGGAAGGATTTTATCCACTGCCTACTACATATCGCGAAAGCCTAGGGACAAGATTTAATTTCACAACTCTGGAGAAGCGCAGTAACGGGGCTCGTGTACTTTCTTTGTATAAACTGGTTAATAACAAGATTTTGGCAACTGATTTGCTCGCGACAGTTCATTTTCATGTTCGAGGGATAACTAGATTTCCAGTATTTCTCTATTTATGGAAACCAAAAACTAATGTATTACAATTCTCCCCATTATACTCAATGTGTTCCGTGTATGATCGCCTAAAATACAAATTTTATATATTTTCCTGCAATTATTCGGTTGTCAAATTGTTATTTATAATTATCTGTGATTGATTTATAGGCTATGTTATACTTATTGTAATGTCTGTATTATGTATATAACTTTGGGATTGATGTAGGTCCTTGCTTTTTTCTGCTTAATAATAGGGACTCTGGTCCTGTAGGGCAGTGCAAATAAATAAATAAATAAAAATAATCGATTTTATTTATCAACAAAGTTTCCTTCTAGAGTGATACAATCATTCCAGCGCCGCTATAACATTTCTATTCCTTTCTTATAGAACGATTTGTGTAACCCTTTAAAATATGCTACTAACTCATTTATCTTTTTGAAATCACCCGAGGTTCTTAAGTTCATCGTACGATTCAGTTCGACTCTACTTTTCCTTGTAGTGCTGCAGCCTTTTTATAGCGGTAGTTCGTGCGCTTTCGGGAAAAGTCCTGGTTCGCCGAAGCAGATGTTCCCGCTCGTTCGATAATATTCTCGCATCGTCAACGGTGTAGCGACTAGTGAAATTCCTTTATAAAGCTTGCGAACTCTTGGTGGTTCGCAAATCACCGCTTGGGAAACGCTGTGCTAGAAGAATAATGACATAATTTAATGATATATTTAAGCTTCATCATGCGTGCTTTATCCAGAGAAAAAAACACATAATAGGCTTTTAAATACGCCAAATGATTACAAGAAATATCCTTTGTTAGGAAGCCAACAATATTAAAATTCACGCCTCTAAAATTTCAGTTAAGCCCAGTTTATCGTGCAAAATCGCTGTAATAATAGTTTCTATGGGGCATATTTCTTTATTAATGTAGTCAGTCAAGCTTGAAAAGTTACGTACGAATTTCTTATTATAAAGTAATAAATGAATTTTTTAAGATAGTTCTTTTTGGTTAAGTAGATACAAACAAAAAAAACAATTTTAAGTATCAGCAAAATTGATTATTGTGGATCCGATTTACATTAATTGTAAGTGATTTTCTTGAAAGGAGATATTTAACTTTTTATTAAAGGTATTGCTCAAATTGTAAATATATGTATTTTGCAAATGCCCATTATTATTGCAAAATACTATTCCCCATAAGGAAAATATTTATAAATTTGCTTATTAGTCAAATATCTGTATGATTTATTATGTACCTCGAATATGCGATAATATTCTCTATGCACGTTCGCTGGTTCCATTATAGCTACATTCCATAAATGTCTTCTTTGGTATTCTTTATGTAAATTTGTTAAGTATGGTACGCTGGTAAGTGCTTCATTTAAGGTTGTCGCACTTCTATTTTATATATTATACTGTTGAATATTAATTTGTAACAAATCAAAAACACCCCTCTCTCTGTACATATGTCCATATATATATATATATATATATATATATATATATATATATATATATATATATATATATATATATAATCTCAGCTATGCGGACTAAGACCGTTGATAAATATTATTCTCATTCTAAAAAGTGCGGAGATCTCCAAAAAAAACATGGAAAAACTTCGGGTCCGAAAAATGACGACAGCGCTGTCTCGTCAGGCCATTGCATTCGGTACAAACCATCATCTCGTCTCTGTGTCATATAAACAGACTTCACAGTTGAAAAATAGTAAATAAAACACAGTGGCGACATCTCGGACCCGGAGTTTTTCCATGTTTCTTTGGAGATCTCTGCAGTTTTTAGTATGAGAATAATATTTATTAACGGTCTTGGTCCGCATAACCAAGAATTTCTTATTTTATAATATATATTTTATTTATTTATTTGCTTGTTTTTCTTGGGTTTATGGTCCGTTAAAAAATTAAATCAAAATGTTTGTGTTCTTTCTATATTTTACATTCTAACTTCAAGAGTAGTACTACTCTAACTTCAAGATGACCCACGTGGTCATCCGTATACTGTTATTTTATGAAAACTAATTTCTTATTACAATTGTATAAGAGAAACTTCGTTTTCAACCGACTGAAAAAATCTTATACTACAAAGACAAACGTATTCTGTTCTAACACAGTTAGAGACAAAGCACTATTTCATATAGCAAGAATC
The DNA here is from genome assembly GCA_034092305.1 of Diaprepes abbreviatus. Taxonomy (NCBI): domain Eukaryota; kingdom Metazoa; phylum Arthropoda; class Insecta; order Coleoptera; family Curculionidae; genus Diaprepes; species Diaprepes abbreviatus. The sequence continues at coordinate 8,577,778 of JASJET010000218.1, forward strand.
TAACTGTGTTAGAACAGAGTATGTTTGTCCTTATAGTATAAGGTTTTTTTAGTTGTTTGAGAAAGAAGTTTCTCTTATATTATTCTACTTTATATACCCAACTTCAATATATTTCATCCACTATATATATATATATATATATATATATATATATATATATATATATATATATATATATAATTTTTTAATGTAACATTATATTAAATTTAATTAATGTGTACACAGTGTGCAGTGTTGTTCGTGAATTTTTTTCAAACATTTATTTCCTAACGTTCCACCCCTACTTCGCATTTTCTATTTGAATAAAAAATTTTCAAGAAAATATCAAAATTATCAAGAAAGTACAAGCTTTTAAATGCCTGGCAAAATTACTTTATTAAAACAGATCAAAAAGTTATTATTAGTTAAATCTTGCAGTTCCCATTTTTCTATTCGCTGCTTTTGCTTAAAATTACTTACATGGGGATTTTTGATGTCGCAGAATGCAAATATGTAATGAAAATTTTAATTTTCAAATATCCACGATGGCGGTTCAAAATGTTGAACCATAATTTTTTTATAGTTAATCTTTTGTTCTAAAATATTTATTCGGGAGAATTTGGGATCATTGAGTAAGAATTTGTAATGAGAATTTCAATTTTTCAATATCCAAGATGGCGAATTCAAAATGGCGAACTTATTGTTTTTTAAAACTTAGTATTTACTCTGAAAATATCTATTTGGGAGTTTTTGGGGTTGTCTGGAGGTTGCTAAAAGAATTTAGCAATTCATTTCTTTTTTTTTTTTGCTTTTTTTGTATTTTAGATTTTTTTTTCAACAGTCATTCTTAGAGAACATTTTTACAAGACCGCAAGAAACACCAACAAAAAAAACAATAAAAATAAAAAATTCTAAAAAAACAAGAAATGAGATGCTAAATTCTTTGGACAATCTCCTGGCAACCCAAAAAACTCCCAAATAAGTATTTTCAGAGCAAATAGTTTTTAAAAGAACTGAGGATCGCCATTTTGAATTCGGTATGTTAGATAATGAAAAATTGGAATTCTCTTTACAGATGTGATCCCAAAACCCCCCGAGTAACTGTTTCCAGAGCAAAATATATTAGCTCTAAAAAAAATTTTAGTCCAATATTTTGCATCCGCCATTTTGGATATTAAAAATTGAAATTTTCATTACAGATTCATGCTCAGCGACCCCAAAATCCCTCGGGTAAGTATTTTCGAAGCAAAATATCAGCTTTAAAAAAATTATGGTCCACCCTTTTGAATGCGCCGTCTCGGATATTGGAAAAATAAAAATTCTTATTACAATATTCACACTCTGCGATCTCAAAAACCCCCGAATGAATAATTTCAAGCAAAAATAGCAATAGAACAAAGCTTCAAAGGAATTTACATAACTAATAATAACATTGCACCATTTATTTTCGGTTCTTAAAAATTTTTAGGATAATTTGATTTAATGAAGTAATTTTGCCAAATAGAAAATGGGCAGCAGGAATGCAACGTTGAGAAATAATGCCCCATATATATATATATATATATATATATATATATATATATATATATATATATATATATATATAACTATAGTGGAATTTTCGTGTATGCGGTTGTGGACAAGTGAAAACACTTGTCTCATTACTCAATTTTTTGTCAACGTTAATTGAGTTCCTCAGGAGCAAACTACAAATTAGAAACAACAGACTTCAAAACTTATGTTTATGATAAAATAATAATTAAAACAGTATTTAAAATAATAAAATTACTTTCGGAAATAGTGTCGTTCTAACTAAATCTATTGTCATGTTAAACGTAGTAATAAACTTGACAGATAAACTACACCATTATTAATTTCTTTTATACGGCGTTTAAAAAGTTTTTTGGATGTATATTAAAGTGGGAATATGGTAATAAATATAACTTAACTGACAGCATATATATATATATATATATATATATATATATATATATATATATATATATATATATATATATATATATATATATATATATATATATATATATATATATATATATATATATATGACATGAAACAGTTAAGTAATATTTATAATAATATTCTCAATTTAATAGAAACATCAAAAATTTTTTTTTAAATCCTTTATAAAAGAAATTAACAATGGTATAGGTTATCTGCCAATTTTAATTCTCTGTTTGACGTGACTGTAGGTTTAGTTAGAAGAGACTTACACTAGTTCTGTAACTAATTTTATTATTTTAAAAACTATTTTAATTATTATTTTATCATACTTATCATACATAAAAGTTTTGAAGCCCGTTGTTTTTAATTTTGTAGGTTACTTCTGAGGAAGTTAATAAAAATATTAAGTAAAAAAAAATGTTTTCACTTGTCCACAGACCGCATAACCTAAAATTCCAACTATAGTACTTTTGAACAGTTTGAGGTTGGCCAGTAGAGTCCCAGAGAATTTGGAATTTATTTAAGAAAAAAGTACACTTTTTGTTTTTTTTTCTGCTTTATATTTTACAACGAAGTGTTATAAATCATTGTAAAGCTCAGGAAGGCTTATTTCCAAGTGGTTAAAATCCAGTAGAACCAAACAGAAGTATTTTTTCTTAAAAAAGCTGCTCTTAAAATATTATTGCCGCTTGAAAAAAATTGCAGAAATAAGAGAGTTATATAAGATTTTGCATTCATCTTCTTTCAAAATATCTCAAATGTTCAAACTCCTCCTCAGGTACCTCACCAATTTGGAACATACTCTATATTGTTGTATTTGTACACACTGTTATTTTTCCTTAAGTGGTTCATTTTGACGACCTTAATTAGATGTACTTCAGCAAAAAATAATTTATGTATATATATTTCTCATTACAAATATTCAAAAGAAAATATAGGAAGTAGTATGTGCATTTTGATCTTATATTCTCACTTTTAGGGATAATTATAGTAGTACATCAATTGTTTTATCGGCAAAATTTATTCGCGAATAGTGAAAAAGCGAAAGTAATCGCGTTTGTACTATTTTCTCAAGAGAATCAAAAATTGTTTATGTGTGGTTAGACGATATCGAGTTTTTTCTTCTCATAAATCTAGCTCGTTTTTATATTCTACGAAACATTCCGAGTACTATAAAACAAGTTTCAGTTCTCTGCTTTGGAAATGTAAAAAAATTGTTATTACCTTGTAAAACAAATGGCACATAATAAAATATAACTTAAAAAACTAGTTGAATTCTTGCAAATGGTCGCGTGAAAACCAAAACTTCTTTACTTGCGGTTACTTTCTAGGAAGGATTCCCAAGTTTACGAATAAACAACTAGTACAGAAGCCTGGAGGTTTTCGTGGCCAATGAAGGTTCATGGGATTTTATGGTTGATTATGTATTTTGATCCACTCAATCCGAATTTTGAACATGCTCATCCACCAGAATGGGCCGTAATTTATTATTAACAATTTAAATGTTTAAAATGGTGTAGAAAATAATAAGTAATATATATTAATAATTTTTTAACGCAGATCGATAGCTCTAGTCAACAGAAATTTTTTAGTCCAAAGTTTATTGAAGTTATTGCAAATTTAATGTTCCAAAATTGAAAAATTGAGAGTTTTCCGTGCTTTTTGACTCATAACTCGGCTACTAGTTATCGAAATAAACTCAGAAACCTCTCATTTTAAAGATAAAGTTATCAGCTTTAAAAAGAATTTTGGTAAATTCTTTTTGCAATGTTTATAAAGAAAGTTACGTTAGTTTGGAATCGGATTTTTGGTTAAAAAATGCCAAGTCATTTGTTTATGGACATTTTCGATCATGACTGGTAAATTTTATGCATGAGCTTAATTAAATTAATTTTTAGCTCCAGACAAAAATTTTGAGCTTTAGTAGACCTCTGTAAGTTTATTTGTTGCCGAGATATAGCAGTTTTAGAATGCACAGACTGTCTATGCATACTAAAACTGCTATAGCTGGGCAACAAATAGACTTAGACAGGTCTACTAAAGCAAAAAAAAATTCCGTCTTGAGCTGTAGAGTAGTCTTATGAAACATGCTTTTGTATAATATTTACTGATCATAGTTGAAAATTCCTATAAACAAATCATTTGCCATTTTTTAACAAAAAATCCTATTTCAAACCAACGTAACTGTTTTATAAACACTGCAAAAAGAATTTATCCTGACTTTTTTTTTGAATCTGATAACTTGATCTTTAAAATGAATGGTTCCCGAGTACATTTTGATAACTAGAAGCCAAATTATGAGTTTAAAAGCACATACAACTCGCAATTTTCCAATTTTGCAACACTAAATTTGCAATAACTTCGATCCGAAGCAATATTTTTTGATAAACCTTGGACCAAGAGTTTTCTATCGAGTAGAGCTATCGATCTGCGGTGAAAAATTATTGATATATATATATATATATATATATATATATATATATATATATATATATATATATATATATATATATATATATATATACGGCTTTCACGGATACCTCCGTGTGAGATGCATTAGCAGTGGTTATATCCACATTATGCTGTTGTAGTGCTGAAATCACATTCAGCAAACGTACAACTATATGCAACTCCGTATGTAAATGAAGTAAAATGCGAAACAGTAAACCCAAACTTCTCTCCATCATATCCTTTCTGTGTTAGAGGTTGCACAATTAGAATAAATTGTAATAAAATACAATTCATCCTATTCCACCACCATCGAGATGGTGGCCTACCTGTACCACCATATCGAGAAGAAAGTCAAAGCTTACTCGCGCCGCAACAGTGATACGGCAGAGGTACATGTTTCGTCTCTCACTAGACTCATCAGGGTACCGACATGCACCTGGCTGTGCAAAGGACAGATCGGAAGGAAGTATGCACTACCGAACGCGGTTTCGCGTGTGGCGGGGAGGGTAAACTTTGACTTTCTTCTCGGTATGGTGGTACAGGTAGGCCACCATCTCGATGGTGGTGGAATAGGATGAATTGTATTTTATAACAATTTATTCTAACTGAGCAACCTCTAACATAGAAAGGATATGATGGAGAGAAGTTTGCATTTACTGTTTCGCATTTTACTTCATATATATATATATATATATATATATATATATATATATATATATATATATATATATATATATATATATATATACATATATATATATATATATATATATATATATATATATATATATATATATATATATATATATACAGGGTGTCCAAGATAAGGATCCTAAGCATGGGGATCTCGGAAACAGTTGGAGATACGAGGTCGGTTAAATTAGAGAAAAGTTGCGCAATTTAGTGCTAAATTAAACGCAGTTAAAAAAATTTAAAAATTTCAAACACTTCCGGAGATTTCCGGAAAAAAACGAAATTTGGCAAAATCGTTTTTAATTTTTGCAGGCTTTATTTAAAGAGATATCAGAAAATAAAAGGTAGATTCTCATTGCCACTTTTTATTTTTTATAATATGGTCTAAACAAAATTTAAATCCGACGTTTCGTTTCTGAGATACCATCATGAACTTTCATTTTTTATATGGAACAAAAAAAAGTATCCCATGTATTTGATAGCATTTTTTATTACAAATTCAACGATGTATCACCCTTGCATATCGAATACGTAGTTCAAGTACTTTCCATAAGAGCTCCATGAGAGCGAGAGAGAAAGGTATATCAGTTTTATAAAAGCCAATGAACTACACACTTGATATGCAAGTGTGATACACCGTTGAATTTGTAATAAAAAATGCTATCAAATACATGGGATACTTTTTTTTGTTCCATATAAAAAATGAAAGTTCATGATGGTATCTCAGAAACGAAACGTCGGATTTAAATTTTGTTTAGACCAAATTATAAAAAAAAAAAAGTGGCAAGAAGAATCTACCTTTTATTTTTTGATATCTCTTTAAATAAAGCCTACAAAAATTAAAAACGATTTTGCCAAAATTCGGTTTTTTCCGGAAATCTCCGGAATTATTTTGAATTTTTGAAATTTTTAAATTGCGTTTAATTTAGCACTAAATTGCGCAACTTTTCTCTAATTTAACCGACCTCGTATCTCCAACTGTTTCCGAGATCCCCATGGTTAGGATCCTTATCTTGGACACCCTGTATATATATATATATATATATATATATATATATATATATATATATATATATATATATATATATATATATATATATATATATGGCTAATTATTTTCTACAGCGTTTTAAACAATTAAATTGTTAATAACAAAATACTGTCTATTCTGGCGGATGAGTATGTTCAAAATTCACCAGATCAAAATACATAAGAACCAACCATAAAATCTCATGGACCTTTATCGACCACGAAAACCTCCGTATTAAACGTTGGTTTTAAAAATCGCTTGTGGCGGGGAGGGTAAGCTTTGACTTTCTTCTCGGTATGGTGGTACAGGTAGGCCACCATCTCGATGGTGGTGGAATAGGATGAATTGTATTTTATAACAATTTATTCTAACTGAGCAACCTCTAACATAGAAAGGATATGATGGAGAGAAGTTTGCATTTACTGTTTCGCATTTTACTTCATATATATATATATATATATATATATATATATATATATAAATATATATATATATATATATATATATATATATATATATATATATATATATATATATATATATATATATATATATGGCTAATTATTTTCTACAGCGTTTTAAACAATTAAATTGTTAATAACAAAATACTGTCTATTCTGGCGGATGAGTATGTTCAAAATTCACTAGATCAAAATACATAAGAACCAACCATAAAATCTCATGGACCTTTATCGACCACGAAAACCTCCGTATTAAACGTTGGTTTTAAAAATCTTTAAATAAAGGCATACCGTTATCTAATTTTAAGACTTTTTCAGTTTTAATGAAATATGCTGGCGCTAATATTTTTTTAATCAATTTTGATTATTATATTTTCTTTTAATATATCTCCTTAAAAGTCTTTTGAAATATCTATATAACGGTGTTGGAATTAATAATAATGCAAAGTGTGTTTTTTTAAGGAAAAACGTGCCCAAATTATTTTTCGAACGTGTACAATTACGTGAAAAGTTTAGTTCGACCGTTTTTCGTCTAACTTAGAAAATCTTTAAGACTTCCAACCTTAAGTCTCTTCATTTCTTACACATTGTTTGTCTTAGTGATTGATTAAAAATACTTATTGTTAAGAGAGACATTGAGTTATTGCAGCTATCGATATTCTGGAGTGTAAAAGGAACTCTGATGAAGAAAGCTCGTAATGGTTTCGGTAAAAAATGTGATTACCAATATAAATTTTGTAGGTAAATTATACACAGGGTCATTAACCATGCAGTCGTCGCCACGTTTTTTTTTTCTATTTCTAACCCAAAGTGACATCTGTTTTAAGTAATGTATAGCAAATCATTATGTTAGTATGGCAAGGAAAAACTTCTGAAATCTATTACAAAAGTAAAATGTGTATAAAAAAATTGAATCTCTAAAAGCAAAAAGTTACAATATAAATTGTAATATGGAATTGAAATTGTTGAAGTCGGAGCTAAATTATTATTTTAACAAATGTGATTAACAAAAAGAGAGTGTGAATGATTTTATAACTAACTTTATTTGTGATTGTTTTCTTCTTTATATCCCGTGTTAGTAGTTGTTAGGCACCGACTTCAAAAGTTTCAATTCCATATAAAAAATTATATTGTGATGTTTTTCGCTTATTATTGCTTTAAAGAAAGGCGGTTCAGTTTTTATAAAAATTTGAATTGTCGATTTCTAATTTTGAACTCGTCACGATATCCATAAATTACTTAAGTACTAAGTGAGAAGGGTAGAATTCGTTATAATACTACCAATGTAGCAAAATAGTATCCATTTTAGTCAAAGTTATTGTAAAAAAATATACGTTTTGAACTAAACAAAAATTTAGTCCAACTGTTCTGAATATTAAGGAATTAATTTTAGATTCATAATCTATACCCTTAAAAACAGTCCAACCGATTGTAAAAGAACTTGGGACATGCAAGTTTTTAGACCGGCATATGTATGCTTGGAAAGCCGAGCAGTCGTCGAGGAAGCATCACTTGAAAATGCCAGCTGAGAAGTTGGCGAAACGTCGTGACGATTTTTCTTTCGATGAACGGATTGAAAACCGGAAAAACACAAGTACACATTCCACCATTCGCGAAAACCTATATTACAATATAGCCCTTGAGTCTTATTTTGCAACAGTTGTGTAAAAAATGTAAATTATCTTATACAACTGAAATTGGGCTAAAAATTGTACACAGGAAAAATTTTTCTAATAACTTTTTTTCAATATTTTGAGATATAACTCCACTTTTGACTTTTTTTTTGAAATAATAAATATTTGACAGATAATGCTAATCACGTAACTACTATTCTTTTGGTTAATTTTCTTTTCGATCGAAGCAGATATTGTTGCCAAAGTTAAATTTCTAATTAATAAAAAAAAAATCTCATATGATGCGGACTTTACAGGTTACACTGTATATATATATATATATATATATATATATATATATATATATATATATATATATATATATATATATATATATATATATATATAAACTCCAAAGAACATGAAAAAACTCCAGATCCGAAAAATGATGACAGCGCTGTTTTGTTCTAGTGTGGGACTCATCAGGCCCTTGCATTCGGTACAAACCATCATCTCGCATCTGTGTCCCATAAACAGATTTCACGGTTGAAAAATAGTAAATAAGACACAGTGGCGACATCTCGATGGCCCACTCAATAACATAAGAATAACACAAATCAACAATGTTGTATAAAACCGCTATGTGGTGGCGCCACGGTAAATTAAAAAAGCAAGAGTAGCAAGTTTCGTGTGTCGAGTTTTGATATTTTATATTAATGCAAACTTAAAGTCCATTCTACATTAAATTTAATGATTCTTTATCAAAAATTGTGAATTATTTACATTTACTTTCACTAAAGTTATTTAAAATATATTTCAACTTTCTATACATTAAAATTAATTCACATGTACCTTAACATTCAAGGAATTTCCATTAATATTCATGGTATATTGCATGAGATTTCGTGAGATGGCGCAACTTGTATTGAACTTTTTGTTTAATATGATATAAATTGCTTAAAGGACTCAATTTCCTTATGATGAGATGTACATGTCTGCAGGTACTGACGAAAACCAATGAGTTCGAAACCGGTCTACAGATGCCGGTATACTACCTCAGGGAAAAATTTCTACCTTTTCCTGGTAGCAGAATTTTATGACCTCATATTAATATTGGTGCAATTAATATGTGATAACATATCTTAAATTCTATGAACACTGGCTGTAGATTTAGTGTATATAGTGGCCTTAAAAAGAAATGATCAAAACTTTAAATTTAATGTATGATTACATTAGATTTAATGGAATAAATTCATTTAGATTCACGTAAATTATTAAATTTAATGTATTACATTAATCGCATTTAATGAACGTTTATGAAATTTAATTCCAGCACATTTACCTTAAATTTATTGCATTTCTTTTTTACAGTGTATCAACAAAGATGAAGTTCATAAAATAACACCTAATTGCTAAGAATATATTAAATAAAGGTTCCATATGTATATGCAGATGATTTAAAACTATTTTATATACTGCCTAGTTTTAGGGCTATAAGGCATTATGTTAGTTTTATCGTCCTAAGTTAGGCAAGTAACAGTAATATTAATTTCAACTGGTTTATTCTTTATAATAACACAAATACATACGGAACTAAATATTTGTATTGACAAACTTATTACCATTGCTAAGAAAAGAAAACAACTTCTCGTAAGAAAATAGAATTATTTTATAACATAATAATGAATTATCGGGACAATAACAATAAATAATTGTATTCCAATAGTCGCACAAACAGTTATAGCCTCTTACAATTAGAAAACGGATATATCTTTTCGAGAGCAAAGGGTATGTTGGGACGTGGTTATTTATTATACATCTTACTTTATTGTTATATTTAATCCCAGTCACCATCCATAAACCATTTTCTTTCAATCCAAAACACTGACTTCGTATTTTAAATGACAACTTTTCTTATTTATGCAAATAAGGGACATTTACATGGCAAATTTCTTGTCACACATTTTATGTCTTGCGCTCGGAAATTTATTGCTCGATTTGCCGTTTGAGAATTTATCGATTCGATGAATTTAATGCGGCTAAATATAACATTCGACAAATTAGATTAGATTATAAATGAGAAATTAGGTTTTGAAATAAAAACCGTTTTATTTAATTACTGGCCTCAAAAAGAGTACATTTATATTAAACTGCCGTAAAGATTATTAGTGTACAGTTAGAGACCAAATCCAGTTAGTGAAAATGACACACTTTTAATTTTTCGAGAAATTTCTTTGGTTCGGCAATATATTCTGGCGTATTTAAACTATTTTTTATTACAAAGAGCCTCTTCAAAATTCCGCTAAAATAATTTTTTTGAGTTCTAATTTTTTCGAACTTCTTTCAATGATCTAAAACCGAAATTTTGATACGAGATGCAATAAATTTTCATCTTGCTAAAGATCTACATTTTGGACATGAAATACAGAAATTAACATTTTTTTGCCAGAATTGTCTTGAAGAACCTGGAGTGGCAATACGAGGGCAAGGTGAAAATTTCTCGGCCTGACAATGAAAGACTGTGATTTTCAGTTAAAAAAAGATTTTATTTTTTCTACATAATCTCCCTTGACTTCAACACACTTGGTCCAGCGTTTCTCCAACATCAGTATTTCTTCCCGGAAGTGTGAATCTGGAAGGTTGTTAAACTATTCATCTACGGCCCTATCAACTTCTTCATTCGACGCGAAGCATTTTCTAGAAACAAATTTATTCAGGTGTGGGAAGAGATGGAAGTCTGAGGGTGCCAAATCAGGAGAATAGCCCCCCTATTCTCCTGATAGCCGAGCAAATCGTACCTCGAATCTCGCCGTTTACCCATTGCCAACACACTTTTGTGAGCAGGTGCGTTGTCCTGGTTAAAGATGATTTTTTTTTCTTCTTCAAGCCAGGCCTCTTTTCGCGAATTTTGACATCCAGCTGATCAAGAAGGTCAGAGTAATATTTGCCTGTAATTGTTCTGCCTTTTTCAAGGTAAACAATTAACAGGATCCCTTTGTCCTCCCAAAACACACTGGCCATGACCTTTCCGGCAGATGTGATCGACTTCGCTTTCTTTAGCGCTGAACCTTGCGCAGCGCTTTCGCATCCCTAATTCTTGGTGCAAAATATTTCGCATTCTTTCTTCCGATATGCCCACGGCCTCAACTATCTTACACACCTTTACTCGCCAATCGCCCAACACGATATTGTGCACCTTGTCGATAGTTTCCAGTGTGGATGCAGTTTTTTGCCGTCCTTCACGTGGGTCATCTTCGAGCGACGTGCGACCAAGTTTAAATTAAATTGCACATTTTTAATGGTGGATGTTGAAGGAGCAGAATTCCCGTAAAATTTTGTCAACTTCGGATGAACTTCCTAGGGGTTAATCCATCGAAAACGAAGAATTTTATGACCGCGCGATATTCAAGTTTATCCATTTTAACGAAGCACGCGCCAGACGTGTACTGCAAAGACCAGTTTACACAAATTACTTGAGCGAACAAGTTGAAGTTTGTCATACGAACTAATGACATGTGCGCGTAGGCAGGAAACGTAAACTTTTGCCGAATGGAATGCCATCTGTTGGTCAGGCCGAGAACTTTTCACGTTACCCTCGTAGGTGCAAAATAATTATTTTATTTCAATTTAAAGGAAAATGAAATTCTTAAATTGGTCAAGTGCGTGCTGGATATGTATTATGTTAGGATTCAGTAGCCGCTACTGGTGTTGTTAGTTTTTCCTGTAATTTCTTACATGTTTGTCTTTGAGTTAATTGAAAGAAACACATACTTGCAAAGTTTTATCACAAAAATGAAACATTGTCACGGTTAAAAATTTATCTTAAATTTACTATGGTTAATTTTACCTTCTTTTGGCTAATATTCACGTTTTGGGAAGCGCTATATCATTGTTATTAAGCGTTTCTCATTTCTCCTTCGTATAACAGCCTAATATTCGTTGCATTTTTAAGTCCTATTGCTTTTCGAGCCATTCCAAATTTCAGTCTCTTGCAAATTTTCTTCCCAACTTAATTATTTTCTTTATCTTTTAGTAATTTGCCTATAAGAAATACAGCCTAATTAAAATTCTTTAAGAACTTTAATTTTAAGTCGGCAACTCTACGTCACTATTTAGGTTGTTTATATTCAAATAGAATGTTATTATTTACCTTTTTATAAGATATCATTCCTTTTTTTGTGCTGATCATTTCAATTAAATTGTTACATTTATCCATTTTAGTTATAGTTTCCCGAATTTTTATTTGTAGTATTTTCTAGGATTTGTTTACCTTTTGTTGGGGTTATGTGACCTTTTCATTTGACGTTTAGGCAATTTGTATTCTTTTAAGCCGTTGCTTGTTGGGTTGATATTTCTGGGTACCTATTCTCGTTCTTGAGAGAACGATCATCTTGATGGAAAGTGGGCGTGGTTCTCACAAAAAAAAGTACGAAAACGTATTCAGAATACGGTTTCTTACTTTTTCGTGAGAACCACGGCCGCTTTCCATCAAGATGATCGTTCTCTCGAGAACGAGAAAAGCAACCAAGAATAATATTTCATACTTTTTCGTGAGAACCACGCCCACTTTCCATCAAGTGATCGTTCTCTCAAGAACGAGAATAGGTACCCTGTGGTAATTTTTAGGAGCAAATTTGGGTGAATAACTAATACTGTTTTGTTAATGGCTGAGGGAAAATTCTTATTTCCTATTTTAGGAATCAACTATGAAGTCCTATTTAATTTTGAGTTGGAAATGTCAACGACTTATTAGTTAGCAATGCCGTTTGAGCCCACTATTTTGAGCTGTCATTTCTTTTGTGGAATTGCTACTGGTTTAAGGTCTCTTTTGTCTCGTGCTCTATGTTGGGGAAAAAGAAGCTCGTACAGCGCAGGTTTCGGGTTTGCTACAAAAAATGACGAGAATTTAACTGTCAATACTACTTTTTCCTGTGAAATTTTGCATTTCGGAGCCGAGAAATTTCCATCCCGATTTGTTGCCGCTATCCTGCGGATTTTGATGGAAAATTTCATTGTGGGTACCTCGATAGCATTGTAGTGATTTGTGTGATTTAGTATTTTTTTGGGCTAGCTATCGAGGTACACCCTGGAAACAGGGATCTTGTCGGTCCTGAGCATTATCTTTAGGAATCAGTCTGACCCCAGAAAATCGGGGTCCACCCCTTGGGACACCAACAACTTGTCCACCCCTAGGGACAAGTAAACATCAAGTCCACCCCTAGGGACAAGTAAACATCAAGTCCACCCCTGGGGATACAACTCAGATCCGCCCTTTGGGGTCATGTAAACCACGTATCCACCCCTTGGGATACACAAATTGGATCCACCCTTTAGGATATAAGCCAGGACTTCTTACATCAACAACAATTAGAGTATCAATATAAGCATTTCTTTATTTTTAACATCAAAGAGTTTTATTTATCCCACCGCTTCTATGTTCATTTAATTCAATTATTTTATTTTTATTATTTCGGTGGAGCAAGTTATAGAGCTAGGTTGAACGCTAGGCCCGGATAACAACGTGGGGGGTTTCCGAGTTTACCTGGTTGAAATTCGGTGGCGCCCATAAAAAATTACCCACCCCTACTCTGCGGCATAGGGGCTAGCTCGGCACTTGCTAACTAGTGCTGCCTCTAGCTTCCAACCCTGCTCTGCTCGCTCAAGACAGCCTTTCTAACTTGTTTTTTTGCGCCTACAAGTAAATACCAGTGTAGCAAATTGTTTTTTTTTTTTAAATAAAGAATTGCATATATTGATACTCTAATTGTTGTTGTTGTAAGAATTCCTGGCTTATATCCCAAAGGGTGGATCCAATTTGTGTTTCCCAAGGGGTGGATACGTGGTTTATTTGACCCCAAAAGGTGGATCTGAGTTGTATCCCCAGGGGTGGACTTGATGTTTACTTGTCCCTAGGGGTGTACTTGATGTTTACTTGTCCCTAGGGGTGGACTTGATGTATACTTGTCCCTAGGGGTGGACAAGTTGTTGGTGTCCCAAGGGGTGGACAAGTTGTTGGTGTCCCAATGGGTGGACCCCGATTTTCTGGGGTCAGACTGATTCCTGAAGATAATGCCCAGGACCGACAAGATCCCTGTTTCCAGAGTGTACCTCGATAGCTAGCCCAAAAAAATACTAAATCAAACAAATCACTACAACGCTATCGAGGTACCCACAATGAAATTTTTCATCGAAATCCGCAGGTGGCGGCAACAAATCAGGATGGAAATTTCTCGGCTCCGAAATGCAATATTTCACGGGAAAAAGTAGTATTGACAGTTAAATTCTCGCCATTTTATAGCAAACCCGAAACCTGCGCTGTAAGAGCTTCTTTTTCCCTCAACATAGGGCGCGAGACAAAAGGGACCTTAAACCAGTAGCAATTCTACAAAAGAAATGACAGCTCAAAATAGTGGGCTCAAACGGCATTGCTAACTAATAAATCGTATTTTTCCAACTCAAAATTAAATAGGACTTCATAGTTGATTCCTAAAATAGGAAATAAGAATTTTCCCTCAGCCATTAACAACACGGTATTAGTTATTCACCCAGATGTGCTCCCTAAAATTACCACAGAAATAGCGATCCAACAAGCAACGGCTTAAAAGAATGCAAATTGCCTAAACGTCAAATAAAAAGGTCACATAACCCTAACAAAAGGTAAACAAATCCTAGAAAATACTACAAATAAAAATTCGGGAAACTGTAACTAAAATGGATAAATGTAACAACTTAATTGAAATGATCAGCACAAAAAAAGGAATGATATCTTATAAAGGTAAATAATAACATTCTATTTGAATATAAACAACCTAAACAGTGACGTAGAGTTCCCGACCTAAAAATTAAAGTTCTGAAAGAATTTTAATTAGGCTGTATTTCTTGTAGGCAAATTACTGAAAGATAAAGAAAATAATTAAGTTGGGAAGAAAATTTGCAAGGGAGTGAAATTTGGAATGGCTCGAAAAGCAATGGGACTCAAAAATGCAACGAATATTAGGCTATTATACGAAGGAGAAATGAGAAACCCCTAATAACAATGATATAGCGCTGCCCAAAACGTGAATATTAGCCAAAAGAAGGTAAAATTAACCATTGTAAATTTAAGATAAGTTTTTAACCGTGACAACATTGGAGATTAAATTTCACTTATCTGTATGAAAATCTTTCCTGCCAAATTAATGTGTTATTCCGATAATTTCTACCTATGTAATCCTTACACTGACCTGTAAATTGTCGTATTACCTAGCAAAATCTAGAGAACAGCAACAACATGTTTTTATTGATTGCAAAGCAGGTATAAGGATCTACCTATGAGATATATAAGTTATTATAATATACCGGGGGCGACGTTGCAAAATCTACTTTTTATTCTAAGTTTAGGGAAATTGTGCTGCAATTTAGCAACACCGCATATGGGCGATCCTCGACCTACGAAGTCTCAACCCACTAGGACTTAAAATTTACCAATTAAACCCCATGTAATTCCCAATTTCACCATACCCGTAGTCGTCGAAGGGTCAGTAATTTGTCGAAGAGTCCCTGTTTACAGGGATTATGTCGTCGCTTCTGGTACTCTCGATAACCGATGCTTCTAGAAAATACCAGATGTACATAACGGGAACGGGTATATAAGAAGCCAGTCGGTGGTGAATATACGAGCGAAGTGCAATGAACTAGCGAATAGTGATAGCGTGATAGTGGTGCTATTATTTTTATCATGTGTAAACGATATCGTCGCGATCGTGTGTAAACAAAACGAACAGTTACTTTTATATTTGTAGTGAAGTGTTACTGAAAGCTCAACGTAAGACTTTGAGCCCACTTGTAAGAAAAGCCTACGAGTTATATTTTGGGTGCTAAGTTGGCGCTCAAGACAAAACTTGAAATCCCACAATTTGCTGCCACACTTGCTCAAGAACCTAAACAGGATGGCTACTGGGTACTCACAAGTCTATGAAGTTTGGAGTACCATTGATTTGGCCGGAAACTCAGAATCATGTTGATGATTTCTACTTTTGTTTAACAAAAATCTTGAGGTTTTCTAGTAAAAGCAAACAGAAAATTGAATATCCTAATATTCTTTTATCCATGAGACCTGAACCTTATGACGCTTCTAGCATACTTGTCCCTAATCCTCCAGGAAAATACGAAATCGACTTAGAATTGGATGAACCAGATGATTTTGAACCAAAAGTCGGTCCAAGTTTTCAAGAAAAAGACGATTACGAATGTAGAAGCAGTAACCAGCCCCATTTTATATCTCAGGAAAAGCTCAATGATGTTATTCGTGATTTGGATCCCGTTTACAGCCGTGGAATGTCTTACAAAAAGGAGTGAATATTTCGGAAAAGGCAATCTATGCTGACAATATTTTTCTCAATGGCAAATGACTTAGTTTACTGTCATGATATTTCAGTTTAAGTCAACCGACTTGGCCTTTCCTATAAACGTACTGAGCGGCGACTGTTTTTTGACTTTTCGAAGACAAATCTACAGGCTGTTTTATGGAAATGAATAATCATTTGTTCCTGTGGCTCATGCTGTAAATATGAAAGAAACGTACCAGAATATGCGTGCATTAATCAAAGCATAAAAAAAGAAAAATGCAACATCTCTGCCGTTCCAAAAGTTATTGCACTACTTACAGGAGTGCAGAGTAGCTATACCAAATATTGTGAATGAGACAGCAGAGCCAGAAACCCACATTATGTCGTTAAAGAATGATCGTTACGTGAAAACATTGTTCCTGGTCTGAAAAACGTCCTCAATAAACGATTAGTAGAGCAGCAAAAAATTTATTTAGCTCCACTGTACATAAAACTGGTGCTTATAAAAAATTTGGTTAAAGCCTTAAATTGAGAAGGAAATGCTTTTCTTTATTTGAGACGGAAATTCGCGCGTATAAATGATGCAAAGCTTAAAGCAGGAATGTTCGTTAGGCCGCAAATCCAAGAACTTTTTAACGACGAAGATTTTAAATCTACATTTTCGACCAAATAAAATAGAGCGTGAACTGCCTTCAAAAGCGTATGTAGCAACTTTCTAGATAACAAAAAAATCGGAGAACTACAAAGATCTAGTTGAAGCACTTATCCAATCTTACAAGATAGCTTGCAATATGTTACTTCACTCCAGTTTGAAATTCTTCGCTGAAAATTTAGGTCCAGTTTCCGACGAATACGGTGAAAAATTTCGCTAGCAAACTGTTCCAGTGGAGAAACGGTATAGTGGAAAATGGACCCCAAACATGTTAGCGGACTACTGTTGGCCCCTCAAACGTGAAACCGGTGAGACCGATCCCGGCGAATACCAGAGAAAAAATATATTAAAATCTGTTTGCATTATACTTTTTTTAATACAAAGTGAAGTTCGTTTTTTTTTTAAAATGTGATTTTGTTTTTTTAATCCTTGAAAATTCATTAGAATGCTTATGGTTTGGGTTTTTCATATTTTATATTCTTCTTTCCTTCTCTAAAAACTGATAGGTAAAAACCGAGCACATATTTGAATTTAGCACATTACAGTAGACACAAAATCCTAAAAAATATCAGGGAGTGACAAAAAATTTCAAAATGAAGAACTCTGTTTTAGACATTTTTTTTTGTATTTTTTCAATATTTTTCTACTTTCTTTATATTTTCTGTGCCTATTAAAGATTATTTTGATTTTTTTTTTGTTTCCCGCCAGAATATTTTTGTTTTTCAAGAATTTTCTTAATTTATTTTGTTGCGTATTTACATTAATATTTATGCTTTAATAGGAATACTGGTTAAAGGGGAATTTCTGCTAACATTTAATCGACATAGTCGAGATTTACCGGCTGCTTAGCAAATTATCATTCACGAGTGCTCACTAATCGTGTCGTTTCCGTTTTCCGTGTGTATAATTCAGCCAAATTAGCCTTCAGATATATGAGGTAGGCGAACAATCTCTTTAACAGTATTCTGTCTCTTTTTTTTCTCTTATTATATAAATTACTATTTCAAAATTTTATGCTACCATTGACCTAATTTGAACACTATTAAAATCCAGCGATTTCCTTTCATAAGTCATTTTAGTATAATTTTTGTTTTGGGAACAATATTTTTTTAAAATATCTTTTAAATTAAGTCATGTGACTTACATTTGTTTTTGAGTAAGACGTTTAGAATTAAAAGTAAATTATTTGGATCAATTAAAATCTAGGAAAACTTGTTTTGAAAAAAATTCGACACTTATCCTCTAATTCTAGGTCATAGAACACGATTTTAGCTTTGATTTTCCAGTATTTTCTTCACTCCCCTGGAAAGTACAAAAAATCACTTTTCACTTTGGGTTCAATTTTTTTGCACTAAATCGTGAAAATTTTACTATAATCACAAAAGACCTCGCAGAAATGGCTTTCGGTTAAACTCTTTTGGAACCACCTAGTTTTGGTTGTTCTTCGTTACTGGATCAAAAGTGTCAATGGTTGCTAAGTCCAAAAAACTCACGACTCAAAAATATAGATCACTGAAATTGCACTGTTTGATATTTGAAAGCCTGTTCGTATGTTACTGCAGCTTTTGTTTATGTCCTTAAGAATGACTTCTGCCGATGTTGTACAGGTTTTCATCGTCGGTGATAATCTTGACTTCGTTCTCAAGGTCAAAGGTTAAGGTCGCTCAAGGTTAAATAAGATTTGAATGATAACTAATCATTTTGATGTCCGTAAAAGTAACGTCTGCCGACGTTAGAAAGATGACTGAGCGAAAGATTTTTATCTTTATCTTCGCTGATGGATTCCATGGCTTGCTCAAGGTCAAAGTTTACGGTCGACTTAGAGTCAAATGTGATTTAAACAAGTACTTAAATTTTTTAATCCGAAAATATGAAAATTTTGGTTGGTTTGGATTAATTTTTACTCTTGGTTTTACATTCCAAAAATTTTAAACTACGTTGTTGACTGAGACTGACAAATTTTATAGTTTATAACAAGAAAGTATTTTACATCTAGCAACATGGCAACGAAAATTTGGCGTTTTCAGTATGATCGATGACGTTTTCGAAACGTATGTTTACTTTTTCATTGAAAATATAAGTTTTTATCAATTCTTTTGGTAAAATTTGTACAAAAATAATTGCAATTTAAAATAAACACTAATGTTGGTTGTTTTCTTTAGAAATAAATGCGTAATGAGTAGTGAAACTTGATGTTTTTTGGGTTTTCCGGGAAACTGACGAAAATAATGGAAAACCTAGGCCAGACTCGTGTTTCAGCACCTTAAACTAGGGGGTAAATGTTGAAATTTCTTCAAAGAAAAGTCGTTTTCCTTGATTTCATTTAATCGAAATAATTATCACAATTCAATTAAAAAATACTATTCGTTTTCCAAAAAATCTATTAAAAGAGTAATAATTCTGCTTGCTGGTTACTCTGTGGTTAAAAATTAATTAAATACAGGCAAGGCCAAAAGTCAACATTATTTTTAATTTTGCATAAATCTGTTTGCTTTCCTACAGGTGGTAAGCACCTCGTTTCTTCAAGTATAATTTAACTTTTATGGTTTGTTTGTTAAAGGTGTTAGTATTTCGACACTCTTCATTGTGAGCAACTGGATTTAAAAATATGTATAAGATTCATTGATTCTTTTTCAAGAAATAGTGTGCAATATTTAAATTGTAGATAGCGAACAACAAAGAGAGAGACAAAATATCGCCGTTTGTTAGTTATGTGAAAAAAAAAACGACTGAACTCAAAAAGTATAGATTAAATATCTCAAAACAGTAAAAGTATTTATCATAAAAGTGTTCTAAAAAATGGGACTGTGATCAACTTCGTCTATAAATTTTTAAAAAGCCATATTTTAATATTTTTGAACTCCTTGTAAATTTTTAATTTTAATAATATTTATGTAATATACTCTACACCTAAATATCAAGGGTAGACTGGCTGGGTATTCCTGCTATTCTAATAAATGAAAATGAACTAAGGAGTTTTATTTAAAAATCTTGATATTTAAATTTTGAACCAAAATTTGTCTTAAAATAAGCAAAAAAATTTCTTAAAAACTTACTCATCAACAATTCCTCTTGTCAAATCTAAACTGCTCAATGTCGGAGAACATCCTCCGATATTAGGCGAAGACACCCGAACTTCTTCGAAACTAAAACTCCTATTCAATGAAGTTCCACATCCTTTCGAACTTATACCACTCGAAGCACTAGTGTGCACACTACCGAGTCTACTTATTTTAGGCACAACATTAGGCATGTTTGTATTAACGTAAGTAGTGTTTTGACTGGGATTTGTTAAGGGCGGGGTTGTATCGTCAAATAGACGAGTGTTTTGATAATACTGAAGCGCCCAATCGGGGTTTTTAGGGTTGTAATTGGGAATATTAGTATTTACATTGGAAAAATTAGTGCTGGAATTGGAATTAGTATGTCCGTTAGGAAAATTAGGATTTTCTTCAGAAAAATTTATATTATCATTTAAATGTTTATTATGTTGTCCTGAAGAGTTGATGACTGATCCTTTCTGACCGATTCGAAGGTTATTTTCAACTATTGGTCCTTTTTGAGTAAATAAGCTCCTATTAGTGTCTAAATTTGTTTTAGATTTACCATAGAGCTGTCTATAGTACTTTTCTTGATCTCCATACATCCAACACACTTTCCACCATTGTTTGCACATAAGGACATTTGCAGTTGAAGCATTTTCCCGTTTCAGGGGCTGGTTTATGGTAGTTGGAGGCATTGTAGTAGGTCTGCGATCTTGTGGTGATACGTAATCTATTGGCTGTTGTAATAAAACCCTGTGGAAGAATAACATATTTTTATTATACATTAATAAAGCTTGACATGGCGTAGCAGGTGCTCTGAAAATGTTTTATTCTCTAGCGTAATGGAATAAATGTCTCAAGTAATATAATTTCTTGCGAAAACTTACGGCTAAAGTAGGTGTAATAAAGTTGAATTCCACTTTAAAAGTTAGAGTTGTGTAAAACTTATATTATGGAGAATTCAACGATGTAATCATTTTGGCCAGTGGTATTTATAAAAAGTTAATGAAGATTCGAATTTAGCAAGGTAAGTTGTCAGGTGCGATAGATTATATCTGGAAGATATTTTATCAGATAAAATCAATATCAGTTTGGTGGAAGTTTAAAAAAAAAGAATAACTATAAAAAAATTTCGGAGATATGTGTCATGAGAATGATAAAATACCAACGGGAAAATACTATCTTTTATTTTATTCAATACAATCATATAGATACAAATTTTCACATTTTATTTAGGGATAATTAGATACTCCTGTTACTTTAGTAATTATTTTATCATAAGAACCAATTGAGTTTATGTTTTTTAACAACTGCATTCGATTTAGTATAAAAATCTTAGAATATTACCTCTTACAATTATTTTATTGTTTTAATTAATTCTAAAATGTCACTAGTTTTTGCAGAAAAGTAGTAAAATTAAATTTACTGCCACTAAATGAACTCTTCCTATCAATAATATTCAAACTGGTTGTTACCAACATTTCTTAATTATAAAATCTTCTGCATAAAGACAACTCCGGACTATAAATAAGATGTTTAGTTCACTAATGAGATTAAATAAATAATTGTAATATCTAAAAATCCACTATAAATAAAAAAAATTATTGGTTAAATTCAGGTTAATTAAATTTGAAAATTTGTGTATAATGTTATTAATTAGTCCTATTTAATGGTTCACTAAGGAAATGAAGTTGATTGCTGACGGATATGGAGGCTCCAGATCTATTATTGAAATTGATGGAATGAAAACAGGTTTATATAAAAAATAAAGTATTTGGATTTATATAAATATTACTGGCTGCTGTCTTGGTTTTATGAAATATTTAAGGATTTTTATTTATTAAGAAAAATTGATAACATTAAGAAGCGCAATTTGGTTTTCTGTATCATAAATGTGAAAAATATTAATTTTTACTTTAAACCAGGCCAAATGAAATTACATAAAAATAAAAACTCGGCCTTTTTGGGACAAAATGTCAAGTTAATGCTGGAGTATATGACTAATTAATCTTAAAAATTTTTGAAAGAAAAGATAACTAATTCCTAACACATTTTTTATCAATAGTGAATGGTAAAATAATATACCTATAGCTGGTATATATAAATAATATACATGTTATTCCCTTAGTTCCTTGGAATCTAAAGTAGTGCTGTCGATTCCTAACTAGAACAAAGCACGCCTGTCCTTATAATATAAAGCTCTTTCAGTTGGTTTCTCCTACATATATATATATATATATATATATATATATATATATATATATATATATATATATATATATATATATATATATATATATATATATATATATATATCAGCTTCAAGTATATCATTTCATCATTCATTATTGACATATAGATCTCACAAGAGATTTCTCTAGATTACATGGAATCCAGGCGCTGCTTGTATCAGATTTTTTATTTAGTTCAATATAAGTTACTTAAAGTGTTCATTTTTCTTGTGGTTAGGTGAACTACTTTACACTGTTGAGAATCAATGATTGCGTAACAGGTCAGCAGATGGCAGTTTATTGCCTATGGTAGTGGTTTCCACCTTGTTCTTCTACTTTGAAGTAGTGCTTGTGATTTCTAACTAGAACACAGCACTCCTATTCTTGTAATATAGGGTTTTTTTAGTTGGTTGCTGCTATTTATACCAGTAAATTTATAAATGCCAGCTGCAAGTATATCATTTCATGATTCACTATTGATATATAAATCTCGCAAGATATTTCTTTCTTCAAATTGCATGGAATTCCAGGAGTTGGCGCTGCTTGTATCGGACTTTTTATTTACTTCAATATAAGTTGCTTAAAGTATTCACTTTTCTTGTGGTTAGGTGTACTACTTTACATTGGTGAGAATCAATGATTGAGTAATAGGTCTGCAGATGGTGGTTTATGGCCGATGAGAGTTGTTTCCACCTTGTTCTGGACGTTTCTTATAATCTGAAGTAGTGCTTGTGATTTCTAACTAGAACACAGCACGCCTGTTCTTGTAATATAGGGCTTTTTTAGTTGATTGTTCCTATACATACCAGTAAATTTTTATATACAAACTGCAAGTATATCATTTCATCATTGACTATTGATACATTTCTCTCTTCAAATTCCATGAAATTCTAGGAGGTGGTGCTTCTTGTAGCGGACTTTTTACTTAGTCCAACATAAGTTGCCTAAAGGATTCATTTTTCTTGTGGTTAGGTGTATTTACTAACCCTGCACTGATGATAACCAATGATTTCAAAGCTAGTCTGCAGGTGGCGGTATACTGGCAATGTGAGCGGGTTCCACCTCTTTCTGGTAGTGTCTAGTAATAAGAAGTTTTGATTTTAATTTTTAACAAGAACAAAGCACGATTGTCGTTATAATACAACGATTTTTCAGTGCATTCCACTTACATATATATATATATATATATATATATATATATATATATATATATATATATATATTGTATTTAATTACAATTAAAGGAATTAACTTTGATATATTTTCACTTGATTTTAACGATCCTTTTTTCCTTTAAAATATAATTTTTAGTAATTAACATAGAAGCTAGAGTAGTATGGTTTTCTTCCAGAAAAGCAGCTTAAAACCATCTAAATATTGGAGTTTAATAATAAGAGTTTGAGAGACAAAAGCTTATACAATTTTAATGTTGGAAAGAATCGAAAAATCATAATTAGCAGATAGTCAAAATTTGTACGAAAAAATAATACTACAACCAATATTTTAAAATTAGTGCTAAAGGCCGTTAAATTATATTTTGCAAAAAACCGGTAAAAGTTAATTTATTGTCATTAAATAAACTATTCATTTGATATCTATAATATTTAAACTGGTTGTTACCCACATATCTTAATGATAAATTCTCTGTATAAAGACAACTCTGGACTATAAATAAGATGTTTAATTCATTAAAGAAATGAAATAAATAAATCTGTAACAAATAAAAAAAAATCTGAGCAAAATACAAGTTATTAAATTTAAAAATTCTTTTATTAAGAAATTAATCAGTTATAGTTATTTAGTGTTCAGTAAGGATATAAAGCTGATTATTTTGCGGATGTGGATGCTCAACGGGGCTTCCAATCTATTATGGAAAGTTGTTAAAGGAGAAACAGTTCCTATAAAAGTACAGTATTTGAATAAGTTGAAACAATTAATATAACTTTTACTTACAAGTAGTCTGGTCTTTATATTTTTAAGCGGAATTTGGCTTCCTGGATCATAAATGTGAAAAATATGACCATTTACTTCTGGGTTATTTTCTATTTAACTTTTTTTTTAGTAAAATTGATTAACCTTAAATATTTCTCACCCGCTTTTAACTATCATTTTTTTCCTTTAACATACATTTTAGAATGACTTAAAACTGAGATGTTGCATGAGGCTTTGAATATATCTGAATATCTGTTTAAGAACTATTTAAAATCAAAGCATGAAATGGTATTATTTTCTACTAAAAAATAAGTTTAAATGTTTGAAATTTTGAGCTGTCATTACGTGGAAGAGTTTAAAGGTGATAAAAGGCAGAGTCAAGCATTCACAAGAACAAATAATATTGCATTCAATCACTATTTAAAAACTAGCTTTAGAAGACCAGCAACTCATATTTTGTAGAAACTCAATTAAAGGTATTTACTGTCACTTAATAAAATATTCCTTTGATATTCATTATTTTCAAATTCGTCGTATGTAACATAATTATAAATTTCTTTGCACAAAGACAATTCATAAACATTTTGATCGTCCGACTTCTTAAAGCACCTGAAAACACACAACACCTTTGTAGTCCCACCAAATTGGTAACATGACTTTTTAGAGCAATTCAGCTTTAGATGTAGTTTGTGCTGGTTCATCACACTTGGACCGTGATTGTTTTTGGAATAATGTTACCGTAAAAGGATCGATTTTATTGTGAATGAAATGCATATATCAAATATTGATTCATCGTGTTAAGTGAATCTGTTGCAATTCATGGGGACATAAATATCGAGTTTTTTAGCTAGTCCAGGACATTTTAAGTTAATTTCAATTATTATGTGCGCTACATTTAACCTCTTTTTAATCTCTCGAACAGTCATATAACTTTGATTTGGTCATCATCGAATTCAGCAGGTCAATCAGAATGTTAGTCACCTTGAGGTGAAAAATCTCCAGAACGAAATTTTTTAAACTGATTCTGACCTGTGCTTTCTGTTATGCAATCAATACTATAAACTTTACAAATGTTTCTATGAGCTTCAGTTGTTTTCTTTCTTTTACGGAAATAAAAAAGTAAAATATGCCAAAATATTCGTTCCTGCACTGCATGGTAAAATTGACTTTAAACTAACAGCTAGATACAAAATGGCGAACAAGTTACTTCTAAAGTAACATAAATGCGACTCATATCAAACGTCAAAAAAAAACCATAACACTGAAGTTCTTGAAACAGTTACAACGCTATCTACGTGTGACAATCAAAATACTTTCTTGGCAAACTTTTGCAGAAAATATAGAGTCCTCATTCTTATCAAATTGGAAACTTGCTCGTCAATATTATAGAATTCCTAAAAGTGATTAATTTAGCACTTTATACTGGACACTACTTTTGCTGTATGTCATGGGCCATATTGCTAGATATTAGTGTTAACCTCACAATCACTGTGGGCGTGGCAATCATCAACAGAAAGATTTAAAGAAAACTCCTTACCAAATAAGAAGAATTTTACGTACTAAAACTTTGAATAACAAATAATAGACTGGTTTTTGTTACTATAGAAAATGAGAAGAAAACACTCGTGAGTGGATTTTTCAAAGTGCTATCATGGACAACTTGAATAATTTAGTTTAAATTAAGAGTAAAATTTGTGTTTAAATATATAAATTAACTTTTAAAGCACTAATAATGGATAAACATTAAAAATCATGTTTTTAGATATTTGTTGAAAAATTAGTCAAACCTGATTACTTAAGTTAAAATTTAACCCCCTAATTCACTAATATGGTTTAACTTTAAAATTGGTTTAGATTGTCAGTAGAGAATTTAAATTAACAAGGGTAACAATACGTCAAGGAAGTTTTGAACCTTTAGAAAAACAAAACTAGTCATCTAATCTAATTTCCAAGGCAACTAGATTGGGTCTAAGTGTTAAACCTTCTTAGTGAATCTGGCGATAAAATTTTTAACGTAACGGTATGATACTAAACCGCTTTCTAACAAAAACTCTTTAATATAATTTTGCCCCAGGTATCGTGATACTTCTATATTATTTTATTTATCCAACATTACCATTAATCTATTTTTATTTATCTGTTTTTACTTGCGAGTCTTTTGGCGGCTGCAATGTTTTGATACCCACATTTAATGTTATACATTTTTTATGTAAGTATGAATTATTACAATTATTTATTTCTTGTCTCTAATGAACTGAACATCTTGTTTATGGCCGCAGTCTTGTTTTCATGTTGAGTATTTTATAATTAAGATATAATGGTAGTAAATGGCATAATATAAATATCTGGGTAATATTTCATATTGCCAATTTAACGAAAAAATAGCTATCATTATAATGCCTTGCGAGAAGAAGGCCTATTACGTTTGAGCCACATTATTGAGCAATTTACGCTGCCCTTTTAGTTTATTCTCGTCCCAATTTGTTATTTTTAAGATGGTTCATCGGCTAACAGAAATTCTATATATTTTTTTGAAATTTTATCTATTTATTGTTGATATAACTTTCAGTAAGACAGCAAAATTTCAAACACCTTGCTCATCGCATAATCAGTTAGTGTGACATAATTCTATATAACTTATAAACTTCTCTATATATTTTTCTGAAAAGCGAATATAAGGTGTATAACATTTTAAGACATGATATGTTATAAAATGGGGGCGCCCAGCCATGACCTTAATTCGCAAATGTAATATAAGTTTCGTTATCTAATAATATTTCGAGCCATTGTCGTGAAGAACTCATACTAGAATGGAAAAGCGTTGTTAAATGATATGATATACAGACGATTCCAAAGAATGCGACAAATGCACGAAGGCCAAAAATTGATTATGGGAACTGGGAACCCTGATGAGACTATGTGGTTCCGTCGAATTGGGAATTAATTTGAAGAAGGCCGCCTGCCGGATGACGAAAAAGAATGCCAGCGCGAAGTTATAAATGCAGCCCAAATGAATCCAACTCTGCGAGAAATTTCTAATATTTGGTTTCTCGTGTTCCAAAGTTTATGTATTAGTTTGGGTTTTTTATATTGTTATTGTATATCTTCGTTTTGGGACAGTTCTCGCTCGTTATATTTATCTTATTAAATTTCGTTTTGAGGCTAACCTTGTGTGATTCTGAGTTTAGTTTTATTAGCATTTTTTCTACTTCTTTGATGTCAAAGAAGATTAAAATGATGTCATCTGCAAAATACATACGGTTGAAGTCCATTTCATTAACATTCTTGCCCGTATCATTCTACGAGAGTTCCTTAAAACATCTTTCATTGCTAAGGTGAAGAGCTTTGGCGAGATCGTGTCACCTTGTCGGATTCCTTTTTCTGTCGGGATCGTATGGGATTTAAATTGTTCATTAGTATATACCTAGACGTCAGGTTATCAATGTTTTTTTGCCATTGCTTCCCCTTTACTTTATATTGATCCACATTGTAAAAATCACCTTTCTTCCATTTTGATAATATTAAGAATTTTAGTAAATTTAAGTGAATTTTATTAAATTATTTTTATCAGCTCAAGATGTTAAATAATATCTTTTCTTTGTTGACACAACTGTTTCTAGTGTCATTTTACTTAAACTGAAATTTAGGAGCGTTTAAACTTTTCTAATTTAAAGTACGATTTCAAAACATTTGAAATAAAAAGTACAAAAAATTACGTCATATCCATGACAGTAAACAAAAAAATTCCAAGGTGGGAACTGTTCAACATCTCGAATTTATAGTCTTAGATTTAAAAATAACGATTTCATAATAATTATTAGCATTATTTATTAAAATCTATAAATATTTCAAAGTGAAAAAAGGGCGACTTCTATGGTTATAGAAAAATATTAAATAATGTGCTAAGAAATGAAATTATCAAGTCATTTCATTTTCAGTTAGTTAACTGTGCGAATTTTTTCACATACACTTTTTATATAAACAAATCTGGAACTTTTTTCAAAAATTTTGTTTTCCAAAGTATGTTCTGTATTATCAAGAGTCATCTGTGGAATATTAAAACTACATTCTGGACTTTGGCTTTGACAGATATAGTAATGCTTAAAAGTATTTTGATAATGATGATGGTTTTGAAATTAACTGAACATATTTATTTTAAGAAATTTGTTTTTTTAAAGATAGAAAGGTTTTAATAATAAATTGCTTAACGATTGAGTATACTATGCAGAAATTGTAATAGCAAAGGATCAAAAGTATTTATACATTACAAATAATTTTAAGATTGTGAATTAAACGATTAGATTTTCTTCTGCCCATATCAATATTTTGTTGAATATTTATTGACCTTCATGACAGCTTCACAACGCACCGGCATCGAGTCCACCAATTTTTGTAAAGGGTTCAAAGTGATTCGGTTCCATTCCTTTTTCAGAGCTTCCTTATTGTGATAATTTCGGCGTGTTACTCGACAATCCAGCTCTTCCTACAAATGCTCTGTAGAGTCGGCACTTCGATTTGACTAGTCCGGAACCTTTCACGTTTTATGAAGTCACTCATGTGCTTTAATTTGTGCTTTGGATCATTATTATGAGGAAAAAAATTTTGCTACAAAAATCGATCAATATTCCCTTCAACGAGAATAAACTGTCCAACTCCACGACGAGAAAAACATTACCAAGCTATGACATTGTCATTTCCATGTTTAACGGGGGGTACGTGGTACCAAATATAATATCTTCTGTTCCTAGAATGTCGACATACTTCATTTCATCAGATTCTGAGCTCATTCATGATCTGGGCAGCTTTTCAAAAGCAAGTTGTAATTTTCTGTTCTTTGCGTATATAAAAAACTTTTTGAAGGATCATCGTCCATGTAATCCGACGTCTTTTAGTATACTTTTTACTTGCAATTTATGTTTAATTGCTACAGCAAACCTACGAACATCACTCGTAGATGATTTTTAAATAAAACGATCATCTTTAAAACATATTTTTTTCGGGCGGCAACTTCTAGGCTTATCTTCAACAGAATAAAGTATATTATAAACCTTATTCCACGCACTAACAAGCTGCTGAGACACTTTAAAATTCTGAGAAACTCCTATTTGTCGCCTCGTTTCTTTAATGTAGTTCTAATAGCTTCTTTAAAGTTACTTGAATTTTCCTATTAAATAAATATCAGTGCAATGATAAAACACAAAATTCTGATGATATCGTGTCTTCGACAAATTGCAACAGAATGGATGTCAACATACTTATGAACCATCAGTACTATAAGTACTTAGAATACCTATAAAGTAAAAAGACAAGTTGAAACTCGATCACTTTGAGTAATGCCGGAATGTCAATGGTTAAGATATATATTTATTTGTTTGGATAGAATTAAGCGAAACCAAGATAATGAAAAATGTTGTCTTAATATTATGACCGCGCTACTGTATATTAATTTATTTTTATCAATTTATCTTAAACAATGAATGGCGGCGGTAATTTCACAGTAAAATAATTACAAAATATTTAATAATATTGTTCTAAATAATACTAGGTTCGTACAATACTCAGAAGTTAGTCAGCGCCAATCAAATCATCCAGAAATAGTTCGCAAAGTGTCACCTGACTGTTTTTGTAAATTCTACTTGACGCTGGCTAGTTTTTGATTTCTCTACGAACGGTCTTAATATGTGTTTTTGTGACAGTCAGAATTATAATTAAGAAGTATCAGAATTATGATATTTTTATTACGAGGTTTTCGCCGAGAAATAATATTAAACTTGCCACTTTGAAATCTCTTAGAAAATTCTAGAACCATAAACATAAAGTTTCTGACATTTTCTAACGTCGTTTTCTCCTTGTTCTTTGCCTTTTATCCCGCTGTGCATCCATTCTTCAGCAAAATAAAGGAAATGCATTTCGCAAACAACAAACAGGCACAGTGCAAAAATGAAGATCGTACATAATTTCCAGAAGAAAAGAAATGTCGTAAAGCAAAACCCGTTTTAAGTTGCTGTTCTAGGCAGTACCAAATCAAAGCAAATTTAATGGTATTGCCTTAAGGTGCGTTCACATCAGATGGTATAGTAGTAGTTGGGTTGTAGGCTGTAAGTGTTTTGTTTTTATTGAGATCGGAACTGGTCGTTCTAATGCAAAGCTGTTGTTCAATAATAGGTTTATTGCTTGTGGAATTGTTTTTACACGTAGAATTTAATGACGATAAATGTTTATCAAAAAGAGGTCACATATGTGAGTAAAATAATTTGTTACAATTGCTTATTACTATAATAAAAATGCTGTAATTTTTTCAATCTATTTTTTGAGATGAAAAATATTTTTAACGCTTACTTTTAAGAAATTAATGATGTCTAGATAGAGTCTTTGTCATATAAATTGCAGAGTTCTGGACATAACCAAAATTGGTATCAAAACATTTTTGATATTTTTGTCTTTAATAATATCTTATTTTAGTTGTTGAAGGGTGGATAAATAAATAGCACATCTAAAGCCATTTTATGGTGTGAATGTTGAATTTGCTGCTCGTGCAAAAAAATGAATGAATGGACTCCAGAGATGGGCATAAAATGAAGAAAGAATAACTATTTCCATTTCTAAAAATTTGAGGTTCTAATGTCTCTAACTTGTACGTAAGTACCAAAGGTGTCGTAAGTAACAAAAAATCAAAGTCATAGAAAAACAACAAAAAAAAATGACATAAGAACTTGTTTGTTAATTCTCCTATACACTGTGTCAAAAATAAAAAGGAAACCATTAAACTTTGGTAAGAATATTTGCACAAGAGCACTTTATTTCGGAAAAAAGTTATGTGTTAGCAATGAAACTAAGGGGTGAAGATGATGGTGCATTATATGTGCCCCGCTTTGAAATAATAACTTGATCTAAATGATAGGAATCCACTCATAATCTTGGGAGCCATGATTCGGGGGAGAGAAACCGGAAACATTCCCCTTTCTAGTTTAAAAGGCAGGGTCGGGTATATTTTTCTGAATTTGAAGCTCTTGGAGAGGGGGGAGATGCCAGTAGCATGTACATTCCTAGTATAAGAGGCAGAATTTGGTCTATTTTCCTGAATTCAAAACTCTTGGGGGGCGGCTATTGCAAGAAAATCAAGTTGCCAACGGGGGGGGGGGGGGGGAAATGTCAGCAATATACATATTCCTAATATAAGAGGCAGAATCAGTTCTATTTTCCTGAACTCAAACGTCTTGGGAAGGGAAGGGAGATCGCAAGCATACACATTCCCATACTCTATTCAAGAATTAGAGATAGTAATAAAACTGTTATCGAAATCTCCAACGTACCTGCTCCAGTGCCGCAGGTAACTGAGGAGTGCCGTAAATCTAATTATATTTAATTATATTTAAATATAATAAGCTTTTATAAATTTACTGCAACAATAAAATTTCTGATAGTTCAATTTAATTTCTGTCAGTGGGTCAAGTACACCTTACAGAATATCCTTAGTGATTTATCTTGCTTGCGCTTGTTTTTATATATTATTTGAGATTAGTGAAATATCCATCTCTATATTCATTCCAAAATCGTTAAACCAAGGCATTTTTTCTTCAACGAAAGACTTATTACGATGAATGTTTATGATGTCTTAAGATATCAATATCTAGATAATAATGTTAAAAGCTCTGTTGATATGTGTCCCTACATGACAGGAGTTGGAAAATCTTCTATTTACCGAATACTGAAGGAGAAAAAAAGAAGAAAGGAATTGTTAATACTCCCAAGCTACATTCGATCACAGGCAGACGAAAAACCTCGTTGGAAGAAGAGATGAAAACTGCAGTAAAAGAAGTTGTACATACATTTTATTATGAGAAGCAGATCCCAACCGTCGACAAAATTCTAACTAAAATCAATGAAGATTGGGATTTATCTGACATTAAAAGAACTGAGCGCGGGAAATTGCTCGGAAAACTTAATTTTTGCTAGGAAAAATCAGATAGGAAATCTGTTCTTATAGATTGTCCGGAAACTGTCTGTTGGAGAAGGAAATATCTCTCTCAAGTAAAAGATAGAGTTGCTAGAAATAACAAAACGTAAAAATTAGTCATTTAGCTGAACTTTTGAAAGATTTTTTTGAATAAAGTTATTGCGGAAAATTGGCAAAAATCCATATAATAAAAGAATAAAACAAAATGTAGAGGAACCAATTATAACTAATTTGAGCGAAGATAGCTTCACTGACTTTGATTACGAAGTAGATACGTAATGTTTACCAATGTAAACACAATTTATTATTTAAATTTTAGTTTTTTTTTTAAATATTTTATTGTTTAATGTTGTTTATATGTATTTTTATTTTAGTGTGTCCCCCTTTTTAATTTTATATATATTTAATTCCAATTAGCCCTAATTTTTTTATTATTTTATTATTGTATTTGTGTCTTTTTCTTAAACGTGTAGAATTAACACGTTTATTTTATTTTTTTGGGGCTATCGGATTTCCATATAATCAAGTAAATTAAATTAAGATGTCAGTGCAATAGAAATAAAAATAAGTAGGTCTAATTTTAACTGTAACAAATAAAAATAATTACATTTAAATCCTTTTTTAGTGTTTAATTGTAATTCTGCAGATGGTTTAAGAAATAAATAAATTGAAACGTCAAATGTCCTAAAAATGTTTTTAATTAATAATAAAATGACCGATAGCCTCAAAAAAATTTTAATATTATATGGACGAATTTATTTTTTTTATATATGTTTAACTTCTTGTGTTTTTTACAGTGGATATTTTGTAAGTATTTAAATTATAAATTAAAATTTTTTGAGAAAATAAGGCAACGTTTTAGTCTGAATGTGCCTAAAACGGTTTGTATGCCAAAATTAAAAATAATAAAAATATAGGTGTGATTTGTGTTATATATGTCAAAATTATCTATATTTTGTAATGTATGTGAATTATTAAGAAATGATAAGAAATAAAATAATACTATAAAAACTTTTTATTTTAAGATTATTACCGAAATAATATTCTATGCCATAAATAGTAGGTGATTAAAATTAAAATAAACTATAGTATAAGAAGCAAAATCGGGTCTATTTTCCGGAACTCAAAGCTCTTGGGGGGGGGGGGGCGATTGCTCCCCCCCTTGAATCCGCGCCTGATATATATATATATATATATATATATATATATATATATATATATATATCATCCTTTTTTATATTCTTGGGGTTAGGTTCAAACGTGAATGGCATTTTTACAATTTTTTAAATTTTTTCCCTTCATTTAATAACGCATCTTTTTTTGAATAAATATATATTTATTCCTTTCAATATTAAAATGTTTTATTCAATATACATCGAGTTTATATGTTTGCAAACTGCTAAGATAAATTTTTCAAAATTCAAAATATTTGGTCTTCGTATGTAAGTCGATGATTTTCTTTAGAATGGAGCTCTGGGTTTTAAACGTGATACGTTTTAATCTCACTCAATATCATAAAACAAACATAAAAGGTTCAAATAACTGAGAAAGGAAATGTTCATATCTCGTATTACCTAATCGTGACACCACGTTCACTACATATACTAATATTGCCTATATTAGTTAAAACGAGTCAATTAAAAAAAAACTTTACATTAGAAATCAGTGTTTTCCTAATAAAGAGCAACAACCGCATGTTTGATTCAATCCGCAACGGGTCATTAGTTATCAACTATCTGTCCATACTCTCAATTGAACTAAAAAAGCTTTTTCCAAGTAAGCGATTAACTTTTAAATACTTTAAGCCTTAAGAATTCTTAAGTCCGTCATCTAAAAATAAAAAGTTATAATATGGTACGTATCACGTAAGTTTTCTTTTTATAAAAATGCTTTAAATTTTATTCAGATGCTAACACTGACATAAAATGAAAATTAATTCTTTAGAAACTAAAGCAATCTTAATCTTTGTTTAAAGATATTTTGTATGATTAGAAGTTTTACTATTAGTTCTTTGATTCGTTCAGTTCAAAAGCAAAAGCACTATTTTATTCCGGACGTACCCTTTAGATTGTAAGTTATATGCTCGATCACATGTAAAAATTGGAGAAAAAAATTTGACTAGAAGTTCATTGTTGGCCCATTTGTCGTTTAACAATTGGCCAGTTGTGAGGGTCATTTTGTAGTTCTTCTTTTGGAGGCCAAAATCTTTTTAGAGGTGAGTTTTTTTACGCCGCTTTCTTATTGATTTTAGGGTGTTTGTTTCTCGGTTCCTTGAGGTTATGTCTCTCTTCGTTTTTCCCAAAATCATCTGTTGCTGGCTAAGAACGATAGGGAGAAACAGGTGGTGGATACGGCGTCGTGTTGATTTTTTTGCTTGCTCCCTTTTTTTTTGAACTAACAGCCACCTGAGCTAAAACTGGAAGAATAAGAGATAAGGCCAGTATCGTTTAATTTAATTATTTTGTTGAAAATTTCTTGCAGAAGCAGAGTCCTACGTTGGGCGCCACCTTTTATAACCCCTTTCAACGGCTGGAGTGAATCTCATTCTTGTGTAGACATAAAGGGTCGAAATTCTAATCTTACCCATTCAAACTCTTTTCTTTTAATAAGGGAACCTCCTCTATTATTTTTAAGGTTGAAACACAGAGAACATAACAGTACAATCTCAGGTGGGAAACTTTAATAAATTCCTGCTATGTAAATTTAATTATATTGAGTTGAGGCGATTCTTGTTATAATAATTATAAACATAAAAAGTTTAATTGGTGCTACGGTACTACATTTTGGTTAATCAGCTTCTTTACGTAGATCTCTTACTCAGATAGCCTCAAACACAAAAACAGATGATCGTAGGGAGAACGAGGAGAGCATAAGCCCAAGGAAGCTCAGAAAGAAGCACCTTAAAATAAATAAGTAGGCGGTATAAGACAACATAGTATTTTCTTGCAAAAAAAAACTAATCTTTAGATGGGCTTTCACCTCCAGAAGGAGAACTACAAAATGACGCTCACGACTCGACAATGACTAAACGACAAATGCGTCAGCACAAAACTACGAACTTTTAAAGTAAATTTGATGTTGACAAATTTCTGCATGTGATCAAGCAAATGACTTACAATGCAAAGGGTACGTCACAATAAAATTGGGATCTTGATGTTGCCCGGAACAGTTCAAGAAAAGACAACTAACTAGTAGTATTGCCTGCAAAGTGGATGGCAGTTGGAAAGGTTACTGTAGATGAATGTCAACTTTGGCTCGATGGGAAGAGGATAGAGCGTGTAAACCATTTCAAATACATTGGCAGTTGGTTGAATGTAAATGGGGACTCAGATGAAGAGATAATAGCTAGGATAGAAATATCGCGGAAGGCCTTTATGACATGGAAACCAGTTCTGTGCAACAGGAACCTATCAATGCATATTCGTAAAAGGGTCCTGAAATGCTATGTATGCGAGACATGGACACTAAAAACCACAACGCTAAACAAACTGGAAGCATTCGAATTGTGGTGCTACCGTCGAATCCTAAAGATATCATGGGTTTCGCACACTTCCAACGAGGATGTTCTCAGAATGATAGATACAGATCGACTGCTCTTGAACATTATAAAGAAGCGGAAAACAGAATACTTCGGTCACATAATTAGAAGACCTAAATACCAGCTACTTCGCCTTATAATACAAGGAAAAGTGGAAGGAAAAAGATGGATAGGCCGAAAGAAGCTTTCATGGCTGCGTAACATCAGACAGTGGTGTGATTGCACGGTAGAAGAACTATTTCGCGCAGCAGCCGATAGAGAAAGATTTCAGGAAATTGTAAACATGATGACCACCAACGTCCGAATACAGGCATGGCACCTAAAGAAGAAGAAGAAGATTGCCTGCATTGACATCATAACATTAAATAGCAATTTATAAAAGGAAAATAAAGCTTCTAGTTATACAAAATAATGTAGCATTAATGTGTGAGAATACCAAAATGCTATAGTTTGCCACAGATATAGAAAAACTTAAAAGTTTGTGCTGCACACAAGAAAGGTGATAGGTCAGATATACCGAACTACCAGCCAGTGTCGATTATTTGTAATTTTCCTAAGATCTTTGAGTTGCATGACGGTAAATTTCCCATTGTTCGATATCAGACCAGCAGCAACATGACTTTTTCAAGAGCTCACCGACAGTGATCAGCTTACTGTGTATTACTCAGAACCTTGGTGAATCTGTCGATGGGGGATTTTAAGTGGATTAAATATATTTGGATTTTTCCAAAGCATTTGATTGGCTCCAATATAGCAAATTTTTTCTCGGATTGTCAGTAATACGTTACTTTGCATGGCTGCTGCTCCAATCGGTATGGTGTTACACTACTTTCCATTTTCATAAATAACATTGGTGTGTAGCTTGATGTTAATTTTTTATTGTATGCGGTTGATGTGAATATTTTTAACCATATTAAAACTGAAGATGATTGATTAAATCTTTAAAGACATCTGGAACTAATTAATACCAGATGTATAGTTAATAATTTAAAGCAAATATTAGGATGTGCAATGTGGTATTATATTCCAGCAAGCTAAGAATTATTTTATATGGCAATATTCTTAATAATAAAACCATCTCGCGATGCGACCTGGGAGTAGTCTTTGATTGAAAATTTCCTTTCGTGCCTCGTATATATAGTCATAGCGGATGCTTCATGGAGTTGTGGGTTTCATGTGCGCTCTGCTAGGGATTTTGATGGCACAAAATATTCTCCCATATATTCGATATGTGACAATATATTTTAAATTAGACTTGTATAGTTACTCAATAGAAAGTGTTAAAAAAGTGTGGTATTAAACTTTTTTTAAATTTCTTGAACAAGTTTGATCTTTAATTTTTAATTTGACATGTTTTTTTGAATTCTGTTGGAAATTGGAAAAGTTAGCAAGATGGTTATGCTTAAGTTTAGGCATAGACTCATAAGATAAGAACTGCAGAACTTAGAGAAGCACGTTGGCTTTTGTATAGAAAGGGACAGAGTGAAATGGGTTTGTAGAACCTCTCTTTCTAGGGACGGAGCTAAATGTTTGATATTGTTTGGACTAGCCATTAATCGTATTTATTTTATATGCATCGAATAAGTGGAAGTGATGGTATTGTTTGTATTATGATTCATTTAAGTAATATTTTTTTTATATTGGTTAACACCGTTATGATATTTTAAAGGTACCAACTTTTGAAGCCTTTTAGATACTCATATTATTTGTTTTAAAAATTCGTTTTGCCGATGGAAAAAAAACCGTCATTATTTGCATGACGTAAAATGTACAAATCTAAATTATCTAATTTTAAAGTTATTGTTCTTTAAATTTTATAATTTAA
Organism: Diaprepes abbreviatus; assembly: GCA_034092305.1. Lineage (NCBI taxonomy): Eukaryota > Metazoa > Arthropoda > Insecta > Coleoptera > Curculionidae > Diaprepes > Diaprepes abbreviatus. The sequence continues at coordinate 8,615,476 of JASJET010000218.1, forward strand.
AAATTCGTTTCGCTCATAGAAATATTCACATGGATTCGTTCGTGTTTTTAAGACAAACATAATAGTATGCAAGATCTCATCTTAGATAATATTAGGTAATAACTATTTTATAGGCTATAAACCTAAGGTTTTCTTTGAAATAATGGCTTAATTTCAACTATATAATTTTATTTTATGTTAACGGATTATCCGCGCCCAATATTTACGGTCACGATATTTAGACGTCATTTACATATTATGTCACTCAAAATAGAAATAATTTTATATATATATATACATATATATATATATATATATATATATATATATATATATATATATATATATATATATATGAAAGTAAAATGCGAACAGTAAATGCAAGCAAACCTCCCTGCATCATATCCTTTCTGTGTTAGAGGTTGCACAGTTAGAATAAATTGTTATAAAACGCAATTTATCCTATATATATATATATATATATATATATATATATATATATATATATATATATATATATATAAATGAAAATAGAGAGGTAAAATTTCTTGGCTATTTGGACACGGAATCCCAGTAAATATTACCTTTGTATTAAGAAGAGCGAAAAACTGAGATAATGAAGAAGGTTCGGATCTGAAAAATGACGACAGCGCTGTTTCGACTTCATCGGGATTTATCAAGTCATTTCATCCGGTACAATCCATCAATTCGCATTCGTGCCGTATCTACAATTTTTAAACTGAAAAAATTGCAATTAAGACATGAACAGCAACATCTTGACGTATCACTCATTAACATAAGAGCAACACCCATGAACAATGTATAAAACGGTTATGGGGTGACGTGATGGTAAAATAATAAGAAAAATTCATCATCACCCATACACGAATAATGCTGCGCCATTTCGGCTGTGGCATCCAAACTTACCGCAAGCTTTCGCAGATAAATTAGGGATCGCACTACGCTTTCACTTTTAGAGTGTTGCCTAATATTTAAGCCAGCAAAAATATAAAACAAATTCAATTAACTCCTGTATAGTTTTAAAAATAAAGATAGAAAAGTTCTTGGCTGTGCGGACACGGATTGTCAATGAACATTACTCTCGTATTAATAGTAGAATGGCCTGATGAGTCCCAATGCCAACGAAATTGCGTTATCGTCATTTTTTTGATCTGGAGCTTCTCCATTGTTTTGGAGTTCTCCGCAATTTTTAATACGATAGTAATGTTCACCAAGAATCCTCGTCCGTACTGCCGAAAATTTTTGATTTTAAAATTATATGGACGTTATTGTAAAGTTTTGAAACATTGATGTTTCTTTGGTCAAGCCATTGCTAGAAACTAATAATTTAAAATAGTAGTAGTTATTAATTAACGACACTCGGAGATATCCTGGAAAAAAGAAAATATAGACAACTAGTTCGTGACCCCCCCTAAATCTATAGAGTCAAAATCTATGGACCCTTAAGAAAATACCAAGACCATATACTTGACAACCTACAATCGGCGCCCAAACCACGCTTTTACGGACTACCAAAGACTCGTAAAACGAACAAACCATTGAGACCGAAAACTAGATCAAGAACTTAATGATTTCTTAGAACATCTAAACACCATTCGACCTTCAATTAAGTTTACCATGTAAAAAGAAGTAAAAGATTAATTGCCGTTACTAGATGCCATGGTGAACCGTTCAAACGAAACTACTAAAACTTCAGTATACAGGAAACCATCATATACAGGACAATATATTAAAGACAGTTCTAATCATTCTGTTGTAACAAAACGGAGAATTATACGCAACCTCTATAATCGCGCTATATCTATATGTAATGATGCCGATTCGTTAAAAAAAGAGGTAGTAAACATTAAATCCGATTTACAACAGAATGGTTATCCTTTAAAAGTAATTGATGATGTTATAAATAACTTTAGAACAACGATCACTGGACAGCAAGAAACACATTCCTTCTTCACAATTCCGTATATTAAGATAACTTCGGAGTGAATAAGATGAATAATTTCCAGTAGTTATAATATGAAAACAGCCTTTAAATCAGGAAATACACTTAGAGCTCATTTAACAAAAACAAAACCAAAAACTACCAACAAGAAAGAATGTGTTTACAAAGTTCCATATGAGTGTGGTGAAATGTATATTGGAGGAACATACACAAAAAGGGAAAATATTGAGATCAGGTATTGTAGAACACGTCTGAGATAAGCTACACCATATAAAATGATCTAAAGCTGCGGCAATATATATGGGACCCAACATGAAAAAAGGAAACTTTATAGAAGCAGTTTACATTAAAAATAATAATGGAATCTTCAGTAAACCGAGTGTTGAGATTCCTAATCTTTGGCAACCACTACTTTGTAACATCTAATCATTGAGATGTGGACAGTGAAGCGAAGCTTTGCGCTTCAATGGACACAGTCTTAGCCTTAAGACAAAACATTCAGTTTAGTCGTAAGAATAAACAAAAATAAAGACAATGCTAGTCCGACAACCATATTTTAGTCAATTACTGCTTCCGTTACAGAGATGTGACCCATATGACAAAATATAAACAATTTGTCAAGGGATGTTCAAAATGTACTACTACCACCTTAAGTACTTTTAATTCAAGAGTCGTCCAACTCCAATAACAATAAATTGATCGAGCTTAGTTCCATAACAATCGATAAACAGGTCGTTTCTATTTAGAGATACATTTCCTGATTTAAGATTTAACAGTTGGCAACTTGCCGCTGGTCACTTATTTAATTCGAGTATTGGGATTTCTAGAAAAGTAATTGTTCCCGTGAGAATTTGAGATATTCGTAATCGACCTAGATAAAGGTATTATCGCTACCATTGAAACGGTAATGGAAGTTCTTTATGAAACAATTGGTTCGTAATGCACCGTTGTTTTAATTTTCTCTACTTCAGACATATTGTACTATGCACTGCCTAATGAGTAACATGGGCCAAGATTTTCTATAAAAAAATCGATTTATTTTATTTAAAAATCTACGATTTTGGAATCTCCGTTGAATGTATAGCGTTTCAAGGTGGTCTAATAGTATTCTTAAACGACTACACAATAGATCCAAATAAATTTTGAATTATTACTAATTGTATTAAAGTCAAATTTCTACCATTTTCTATGTCACTTATTATATTCTAGTTAGTTTTATGTGTAGAGCATAATTCCAAAAATGAGCGCCAGTCTCCATTCTGAATAATCAGTGGCCACAGATGGTTAAAAACAACTAAAAGAACAAGCCGATATTGATCTTGATAATGATTTTAATGACCCGGCGAGCGTGTATTAAAAATAAATGACTTGCCAACTCAGACTTTCCAGTTCAGTAAAGCTTTTTTTTTGTGTAATATCATTACCATAATTAATCTTAAAAAAATAACAAGAATGATCCTAAAAATTTTGGGTTAGTTGTTAAAGTAAATAAATTAAAATGACTGACATATGGCGTCTTAAAGCGACTGTTCTAGAGGCGCGTACAAATAAAAATAAATTTTATTCATCTTGTCCTCTATAAGTTCCATCTTTGGTTTTTCCATACATCATTTCAGACTTAACGTAGTTTAATCATTTGTAGTTATTGTTTCTCAAACCACCATTTCGAATTAAGCTATTTTAGAAAGAGTCAATATTTTCAAAAATTAATTAGGAATTTAATGAATTACGGAAGTTGTTAAAAGTCAAGTTCTAAGAACCCTGAGAAAGAAAATAATTATAATGATGTTAATATATTGTTTAATAAAAGTCTATTTGTTACAATAAACAAGTAGATGTTGCAGCATCTTCACATGTTGCTGTACATATACTAAAATTTTTTTAACCGACTTCTGAAAGAAGGAGATTTTAAATTCGAACGCTTTTTTATGTATTTACGTTCAATACTCCGGCGGCACTGATTTGAATGAAATTTGTTGCATTATGTTCAGGAAGTTGCTGCGGTGGTTCCATATTATTCTGTACAAAATTGGTTCAGTAAAGTCCATGATGGCGCTGATAATATAGCGAACAAAAAAACTTTTAAAAAATCCATGATGGCTGACAAGAAATTTTACATCTCTCGATTTTGTTGAAAAGCGGTATACGAGGGTTTTTGGTAGTGTAAATTATAAATTTAAAATTATTTAAAAAATTCAATATGGTAAATATGGAGGACTAAAAATTCACCGTCTCTCGATTCTTTTGGTACCGGAGGTTTTCTGAGGGTGCAAATTACGAATTTAAAATTATTTAAAAAAAATTCAATACTGTGGATCCAATATTTCTCGATTTTCCTAAAAATTGATACGGAGTGTTTCTGAAAATGTAAATAACGAATTTAAAATTGTTTTAAAAAATTCAATATGGCAGATCTAAAATGGAGGCATAAAAATTTTATATTTCCGGGTTATGTCCAAAATTGGTATTGGGGGTTCTTGAGGGTATAGATTAAGATTAAGTTAAGAGTTTAAAATTATTATTTTTTGGAATTATATATGGCGGATTCAATATGGTGGGTTGAAAATTTTTTGTTATTCACATTTTTTTCCATTATTTAAAGCAATGGTATAATAAGCTGCTTCAAATGACTGCCACAGATAAACTAAGCATCGGATTATACTGAAACTTTGTAGAGGCTCCTCCGAAAAGGTCAGGTATATAACCGTATGCGTTTAAAAATGTGGCGCCATCTATGACCAATTTACCTTACTGAATCACTCTCGTATCAGGTCGTCGAAGGAACAAGATAAGTTTATTTCTTGTAGATTCAAGTGTGGCTTTATCTTCACATGTGTTTCAGCCATCTAATGGTTTCGTCAGTAAAAGTGTCAAAAAACCAAGAGCAAAATTTATAGAAAACGATTGTCTATATAAAGTTTAAATTTCGAGACATGTTGGTACAATGTTAAACTTGCAGACATTTTCGATGCCGGAATGTAAAATATCAACAGTCAAACGCCATCTATACCTAGATGTAGAAGTGAAATGCTTAAAAATTAAAAAATGGCTCCAGGTTCATTACAACTTCATAGACGAGACCAGTGGGTAATCGAAATGAGTGTGGGGAGAGAATCAACGTTGGATTTGCAGGAAATAAATTGCATCTTTCTTCTTGAACAAACTGAATAAGAAAAGCGATAATCTAAAGAAATAAATATACGTTCGTAAAGATCTCTTTCTATCACACTAAAGTTTAATTTGTAATTATATGTAATTCTTATTTCAAGGTGAAATCACCTATAAATTTTTTATTAATTGACAAGTATAAAAATCTCATAAAATCAAATAAAAATCCGATAGATAGTATCACTTTATTGCGTGCTTCTTACCAGTTACTCCTAAAAGTGTATTATACCGACTGAGTCGAGCAATATCGAATCAATTAATTTTTGATTTACGATCGAACTATCAGGAACTAATCGAAAGGCGCAACATTACAAAGCGAATTGTTTTTTTTCTTAGTGTTCAATGTGTGAAGTTTTTCATATGTTGTAAAACGAATTACGATTTTTAAATTAACATTAGAATTTACGCGCGTAAAACATGAGTTGGTATATTTTGTTACATTACATTAAAAATGTTATCACGAAAACACACACAAAAATTGGTTTAAGAATTACGATAAAATTTGACAGACTCGCCTTCGAAAATAAAAAGCATTAGGGAATTTGATTCAAGAGATTTTTTAAATATGTTATTTGATATCAGCCAAAGTTGGTATTTGGAGTTCAAAATTTATGAAGTATTATGGCATTTTTAAAATTTCATTTTGACTAAAATTTTTGACAAATGTTTCTTAATTCCAGATTTTTTATTATAAAAATATGGAAAAGGTGGTATTTAATGTCCTTACATAACATCCACAAAGGTAACAATATTAATCTGGTGAAGTTTTACAAGATCTTCGTTACTCACTAGCCATATTATAACAAAATAAACGTCAATATGTTCCTTTGAAAACGAACGATTTTAAAGTACCAGAGAGAGGAGAGATATTAAGATAACTCGTCTTCTTCTTATTCAAATGCCCTGCTCTTGTCAGAGTGTTGGCAACCTCTCACACATATCGGTGTGGCGTGTTAACTACCTTGTACCCAAACATGCAGGACCACCTGCTTTACATGCCTTCCGAAGCATATCTGAGAAGGTTTTACTAGGCAGAATATACACAGTGATTTGTCATTGCCATGGATCAATAAAATTTCATTGTCTTCTATGAACCAGTGAACAGCAAAAAATACGTTAAATTGCCAGGTTTCTTGACAATTCCGCAATTTTACTGCATGAGAATTTAACTCAGGATGCCGTAGAATATGTCGCAAAATATTCAGGAATTGCAAATCGTTCATCATTGAGAATAGGTTTCCTTTTATGTATTTTTTTGATTCACGGTACCAAAAATTTTGAAATTTTGCAATATTCGTTTAACACTGCTCCGTGACGGTTTCTGTTTATCTGGATATCTGTCAGCAACTGTTTGATATGTTCTCGATAAAACTTTGTTACTTTGCCCATAAACAATAACGAAATTTAAATAATCTTCGTAGGTATAATTTAATCGCTCTGGCATGATTTTTATTAATAATTGTCAAATCGTAAGAAATAGTGACATTTGTGTAGTGCTCAATTGTTTTCTTTCGTCGCGTTTTGCCATTATGGCCAACTAAAACAAAACTTAAAAGCCGTGTAGCGTTTTTACCATACAATTATGTTATAAATAATAAATTTTTCCAAAACTACAAATTTTTCTAAATTAACTATTAACGATTTTACAAGTTAATATTAAATGTTAGTTTTTAATTACTCTGTATTTATTTATTTTCAAAATATTAACACAGTACACCAAAATAGATTACCTTCTAGAAGGAAACAAACCCCATTAATTAATATAGACTTTCATAAACGAGAAACTGATAATTACGTTTAGGCCTGCAAATGCCATTTTTGACATAATATTTAAAATATGTCAAAAACAGTTAGACTTAAGTATAGGATATCATATATGAAATATGTCTATAATTTGGCGTAGAATCTTGCGTTTTACTTAAAATAAGCAAGAAGGCATCAACTCCAGGTAAACCGGAGGTGCCACCATCTTGACAATATTTTCGCCGAAAAGTTAAAAATTTGTCGAGAAATTGATTGCGGTAATTCTTCGTGGGACACACCATATATATATATATATATATATATATATATATATATATATATATATATATATATATATATATATAATGTTGCTAAATGCGCCTTGGTGCCCGAGCAGGGACTGCGGCAGACAAGGGTCTAAACCGCCGTTGGTTTTGATTAAGCCTGACCCGAACTTGGAAAGATCACCTAGGATGTCCATTCCACATTTTCCTTATCAGGTCTGTGCTTTCTTACGGCTTGGACTTTCTATGACAGTCAAAGTCGGGAAGCAAATGCCTTAGGGGGGGCATGTTGTGGAACCAACATCTTACCACCACTTTCCGGAAAAACTTGACTTAAATAGGAGTCTAAGCTTGTGGAAAGTGCAATAATGATGTCTGGGAAAGATATCGGTGGATCCCACTGATGAGTCTATTCCCCAATTAGGACGAAACATCCTATCACTTTGACGGTGGTCAAAAATTAGATTGCTTAGTTAATGTCCTTACCACCAGGGGCATTGCTAAATGCGACAATATATATATATATATATATATATATATATATATATATATATATATATATATATATATATATATATATATATATATATATAGTGTGACCCGTAAAGTCTGCCTCATATGGGATTTTTTTAGTTAATAGTTTTATTTGTTTGACTTTGGTATAAATTTCTGCTTCGATTGAGATGAAAATTGACCAAAAAATAGTATTCACATGATTAGCATTATCTGTCAAATTTTAATTTTTTTCCAAAAAAATTCAATAGTGGGGTTATATTTCAAAATACGAAAAAAGTTATTAGAAAAGCAATTTTTAACCCATATGCAAAATTTCGGCTGTATAAAATAATTTATATTTTTTGTAAATTGTACCACTGTGGCAAAATAAGACTTCTTAGTTTTGACAATGCTTCATCCCAGACATATTTTGTTTAAAGTAGCGTCATATTAAATGTGTGTTTTTCTACAAAATCCAAATATGGCTATTAAATTTTGGTCACGTGATGAAAAATGTATTTGTTTTTGACCTTGTATAAGGTAACATCATAAAATAACTCTTTTTGAAAACGTAATTTGTGTCTAAAAGTAATATACATTATAATTAAGACAAACAAATACACAGTGTCATTAGTAAAGTCATTTGGGAACGGTGATTCGAAACTGTATTTTAGGGCCCTTAGTATCAGAAACTCCATTAAAGATGTGTCAAGAAGAACAATTGTTTGTATTGAACACAATGGAAAGCACACATAAATGTAATTTTAAATTTTAATTTTTTGAATTATTTTTAATTTAATCTTCAAATACCAAAAATAGTTTGTTGTCAATTAAAAAAATGGAATTTTAAATGCGTTTAATTTTCATATTATGATTTTCTTATTAGAAAATTTGAGTCTATTCAATTAAACTATTTTCTTAATATTAATATGTAGTACTTTTAGATACAAACTAGATTTTCAAAAATAGGATTTTTATGAAGTTACCTTATTCAGGGTCAAAAACAAATAAAATTTGCATCACATGTGACCAAATTTTAATTACTTATTGGGCTTTTATAGTAAAACACATATTCAATATGGTGCTACTTTAAACAAAATATGTCTGGAATAAAGCGTTGTCAAAACTAAGAAGTTTTATGTAGGTTGCGTTGAGTCTTATATTGCAACAGTGGTGCAATTTATAAAAGTTGGGCAGAAAATCTAAAATTTTATACAGCTGCATTGCATTTAGAAAAACTTTTTCTAATAACGTTTTTCGGTATTTTGAGTATAACCCCACTTTTGATTTTTTTTTGAAAAAAAAATTATATTTAACTGGTTAATTTTCATCTCGATCGAAGCAAAAATTGTTGCCAAAATCAGAATAATTAATTAATCTGTATTATTCCAAAATATCAACGGGTCAAAGTTTCCATATTGAATGTATTCAAAAATCTGAGTGCGCGTTCATGCAACGTTGCCAAACGTTTCGACTCCATTTTAATGCAGGTTAATCTTAAACTTAATGTAATTTCTTTTAATTGATATCTCAGGAAACTCCACGGTAAGATAAATATTTAATTACAAAAAAACCTCATCTAATCATCAAATAGTAGTCTAGTTAAAAGAATTAAATCAAGATCCTGAATTCCTCGAACACTCTCTACAAATTTTTACATTTTGAAATTGAATTCTCAAAATTTATACAATAAAGTTAATCAAAAATCCGCGATAGTGTAGAATCCGACCTAAACTATGACCAAAAAATGATTTTTATTATGATCTTATAATTTTTATTTAACATAGGCAAAAACTTGAAAAATTCTTATTATACAAACGATTTATATTATCAGAATAATATTATAATAACCTGTTTGCATCTGGGGGCTCATCAATAGAGCCTTTGATTAGCTTTTGTCCAACAATATTTACGGATTTTTTAAAAATTATTTTACTAATTATAATTGAAGAAGTATATCTCCGCACGAGATTAACATTATGTACAACCTCAGTGGGCGCCAACCTTTAAACGTTGTCTTGTTTCGAATATTGTTTCACTTTGGCAAGGTGAAAGAAATAAATTGTTTTCAGACTTGTCTGATCGGTAATTCATTACTCACTTTGAAACCTACGCTTTTTTTTCTTATTTCGATATTTTTAAGCGTTGGTTTTTATTCTCTTTTAAATAACTCAGATATCTTACCAGGAGAGGTCCAGATACTCGACTTATGAATTTTCTTTAATGTTGGTGTTATTGATAGTGAATCCACAATACAATTCTAAACACCGCTTATTTGATAAAAAATCCCTAGAACCCGTCAATTTTATTTTTTTGAAATATATTTTTTAGGGAAGAAAATATTATTCAGATTGAGTAGGAAAATGATATGTGTATCTACTAAAATTTTCTTAATGAGACATGCTGTATATCATTACATTTTTAGGTTATGCAATAAATTCTTAAATTCTGTATATTTTGTATGAAATATGCCCTATACTTATCCTCCGCGTTTTCGAAATTTTTACAAGCCAAAAAATCCATTTTGTACTTCTTGCGGGGAAATTTCTTATATTACTTGGGAGTAATTCTGGAATCACGACTGATCTGGAACGATCATATTGAGGCTCAAACCAATAAGATCATATGGGCTTTCTGGGCTTGTAAACGAGCCTTTGGCTGCTCATGGGGGCTGACACCAGGAGTGCTATATTGGATATACACTATGGTGATCCTCCCCTTGATAACGTACGCCGCTATTGTACGGTGGCCTACTAAAGCAAAGCGCAAACCCCGTCTCCAACTCAACAAAGTTCAAAAAATGACTTGCATGGAAATACTAAGTATTGTCCCCGCCAGGGTTTTGAAAATCCTAGTGAACTTGCCTCCTCTCTACTACTTACACAGAAAACAAGGCCCTGAAGACTGTTTATCGTCTCAGTTGCCTAAAGCATCTCGGAAGTGGAACGGGCGGCTACGTAGGTATCTGGGAAAGCATGGTATCCAACAATTCCCATGCAGACAGATTATATCGGGTCGCTTTTAAAACCCAACTACTCTCTGGAGATATTTCTGCCAAGAACAGAGGAGAAATTAATTCTATGCTGCACTCTTGTAGAAACTTGTACACGTTTCGCCAAAATCTCACGTGACATCTTCTGTGCTTGTTAGATGAAAATCAACTAGACTTAAGTATCGATGATCAATCACCACCTCGTTTTATTCATCCAATTATTTATTCAAGCTCCTTGTGTTCATCTTCGTTGATTTTCACAAGGCTTTTGATACCATCAGTCATATTGCGTTGATAAAGCATATCCACGAAAATACAACAGCACCTGTTAACCTCCATAAAGCCGACAAAATTTCCATAGACAGAAGGCATTGGTAAGGCTCAACACTATCCGCATTCAAAAGATTGATCAAACGTGGACTAAAAAAGTATTAGAACCGCGACCCCGAGCAGATGCTTGTTGGAGTAAAGGTTGCCCTTCATCTTGATGGATTCATGACATAAGTATAGCGTACTGAGGGAAACTTACTGCAGGCGAGCTAGTAGCATTAGCATTGGAAACAGAAGTAGAAGATAAAGCAACATTATCACGTTTTCGAACTTTTTAAACTATTTCAAAAATATTAATTGAAGAAGTATTTATTCGGAAAGTTGACATTCTAAACACCCCAGTGGGCGTCAACTTTTTAAACGTTTTGCTCGTTCCGAATATTGGTTCACTTCGACAACGTGAAATAAATAAATTGTTTTCAAACTTGTCTGATTGGTAATCCATTACTCATTTGGAATCCTACGCGTTTTTTGCTCGTTTCGATACTTTCAAGTGTTGACTTTTATTTTGTTTTGAATAACTCAAATATATCTTGCAAGAAAAGGTTCAGATATTGAGCCCATTAATTTTCAAATTAATCAAACTTGGTTTATTGGTAGTGGATCATAGGGTAGAAATAATAGGGTTCTATAGTGGCAGAATACAGGTCTTAAAGCTTTGTGAATAAATATGCTTTAAAATTGAGTCGAAATACTTTTTAATTAGATTTGCAAAGATGCTTCAGTCAGATAAATTACCAAAGTTATGCGAGGCGTTGAGAACTAAAAAGGATTAAGCCATAGATCCACAAGACTTAAGTTTTATGCAGATTTGGTAAATCCAAGATCCAATTTAGTAGTCAAAATGAACGAGTACACTTTTCGTCACTAGTGCATAGATGGCAGCATAAATTAGTTATAGCCCAACTGACTATGCTGTGGGTTAGGCCAGTTTGGTATCGGACTAATTACACGTGGTTGTTCTGTGTTTTCTGCAACATTTTAAGAAATTTGGTTCATTTTTTAAAATAAAAACACACAAGAACATGGATTGTAGTGGTGCAAGGGATACATAATATGTACAATTAATATTTTTGCCTTATTTACTTTTATCTTTCTGTGATTTGTATTTAAAGTTATGTTTTCACGTACTTAATACTAGTGTTTATTTATAGAAGGTAAAAAAAATCTTCTTTGAGTTCCAGTTCAGAGTACTCCCCTTCTGAGACTCAAACTATTAACTTTTCTACATATATAGAGGATCAAGTGGAAAATCCGGTAAACAACTAAGATAATAATTCTAAGAAGGGAAAAAAAGGTTTTGAAACGTAAACCAGTGAAAAGAAAACATAAAAAAATTAAGAACACTAAGGGAGAAAACTGTCTACCACTGGTAAAAAAGTCCCTTCCAAAAAATTTTCTTAAGTGATTTGTTCGTACACTAATTGTCGCGATCTAAAAATTGAATTTCAGCGTCAGTAGGATATTTTTAATAATTCTTATAGTCTTATTCTTAAGCTATTCTTAAGCAATGATTTACAGTCTGCTTTCACAAGTTAAGATTGTGAACAAAAGTAGCAATTACATAGATAACGCGGAGATCATGCCCCCTGATGATGAAGACATCAAGGAATGTAAATTCCTTTTTAAAACCCTTTTAAAAGTTTCGGATAGAAGAATTATCAGAGTAGATCAGAAATAATAAGCCTTACAAAACCATTTACCGAAAAGTTTAGAACGTCACGAAGGGCTATGGAACGGACCATCCTTGGTAGTTCGGATAAGATACGAAATGAAGAAATTAGAAAGAAAACAAAAGTAATAGACCTAATGAAAGAATCAAAGAGGATGAAGTAGAGATGATTAGATATTACCAGACTACTCAGATAGATGAACATATAGAATAACAGAACAGAGATTTAGGCCGATAGAAATAAGTGTGCACGATCACAAAAGTAATGGGTGGACGATATCGGACAGGTAGTGGGTAAACAATGGATGAATGTGACACAGGACAAGGAGACGTGGAAAAGATTTGAGAGAGACCTACGTCCAGGACTTGACAAATATGGATTGAGAAAGAACAGAAAAAGAGCATAGTTACGGAAATCTGAAAATGTTTAGCGACGCGAGTGTATAATGAAATTAAAATCTTCGTGCATGCGAACAATTACGAGTCATTATAAACATGCTTCATAATATTATCCTCATTAGGTTGACCTGAATTATTCTAGTTTTATATAACGAATCGACAAATACAATTCCAAATAAGGGCTATTCTCGGTATAAATTTATACTTTTGTATTTAACGTTTTCTCTTGCTTATTCGAATAAATATATCTTGATTAACATTTTTAAGGCCGTGTTCGAACCGCACGGTACCACTCTGGCACTCGGGTACAACCACGGGAACTACATTCAATCGTAAATTTCGAGCGCGACAGGTGCGCACAAAAAAGCGACCGCAAGAATTTTAAATGGTGCCAGTGGAACCCGGGGAGCATATTGCTTGAAATTCGATACTGTCGATTAGTTTGTAACAAAAAAAGTTGTTTATATGGTGGGTACTGATTGTAAAATGCGTTGGTAATCGGTAAATCAACGACTGGTCTAATAAGCATCATGAGGTTGTTTCGCTCTTGCTGTACTATAGAGACTATACTTTAGCAGCTAGCTAAAAAGCCAGTTCTTGGTTAATCAAATTGATTTTGGTTAATGTACTATAAAGAGCAGTTTACGCCTTTATGTGAAGAATGTCTTGAAAAAAAAAGTAATGTGAAATGTTATAGAAATAAAGGATATTTACTTTAACCTAAATGTCATTAGCATGGCAAATACTGGTCTTTTGATCAAAATAAGAACATAGTTAATAACGAGTAATCCATCCTCGAGCACTAATTACTACTTCTATTCTTTGAATGTGTTCTTGAAGAATTACGTTCCATTCACATTTTGCTTGAAATCGAAATTCTGCTGTTGTACTTGGACCTCGATTTCCCCGTCATATGGGTCGAAATAAAAGTCACCAATTATTCCATAAGTTCGGTGCATCTCTCTAAATTTACGAGGTTTGTCCCAAAAGAATCGAGCCTTCTTTCATATCTCCACCTTGGTGTTATTATTTATCATCCGGTGAGTGAGATCCTTCAAAGTAGTCCCCATAATCGAATAACACGTTCCCAGCGGTGTTTCCACTTCCTGAAGCAGTCCTGGAAGTCAGTTTTCGGAATTGCCTTCAGTGCATTCGTTTCAACCGTCTGCACAAGGTTCAATGAATGCGCTGGCGCATTGTCGTGGTGAAGCAGCCAATCACCGCTTCCCCAAAGCTGTGGCCGTTTTCTTCTGACTGCGTCACGCAATTTTTTCAATACTTCAACGTAGTATTCTTTAGTGATCGTGTGACCTCTCGGAGCATATTCGTGGTGCACAACACCTTCATAATTAAAGAAAACAGTAAACCTTGTCTTCATTTTGCTCCGACTTTGACGTGCTTTTCTTGGTCTTGGCGATTCAGAATGCTTCCACTGTGAAGACTGTCGCTTTGTTTCTCTAAATGCCTTATTCATCATATTAATTGTTTCCGAGCACGTTGTTCCAAGATTAAAGCAAAACTTGATGCAAATTCATTGATCTAATTTTTCCGTCATTTTTTACAAGAACAAAATGCGACGAACGAAGAAAAGACACTGTAAATAAACGCATGCCGTTCACGAACTAACACGTCCAGTCAGTAACTTCGGACACCAACGAGTTCGTGAAGACTTATTGGTGACGCCCATGCTCCACAGGGGTCGCTCGGAAGTTTTGACGCGGAAATATGAATGCAGGCATGATACTTTTGGGAGAAACCTCGTATACCTCCCCAAATCATTATGCTATGAACTCTAAAACTAACGCTGAGAGTGAGATTGCAGCTGGTATACCGATTATCATCGCTTCGAAAAACGTGGTTTTGTCGATCTGATTTCCATAAATTAATTTTCCGTGAACAGAATATTTTTTTTAATTCTCAATATTTCACTTAATGTGTGTTAATGCAAATTGTAACTAACAAATTTTTATTGTGCTTTTTTAAATCTATGTCTATGACTTTTTCGAACTAACAATAATATGAATATTGATTATTTTTGGGAAAATATTTAAAACTATACATAAGTATCTAATACAGTTCAAAATATTTAATATTATTTTTTAATACAACTAGTACTTTAAAAATCATGTATATAAATTTAGTTTCAAATTTCGCTCCGAAAATCCAATACTTCTCACGTGACCGCTGTGACGTCACATGTGCATACGGTTATAAACTGATAAAGTGACAGTTTTTTCGTAATTTTTGTAAAAAAAGATAATTTCTAAGTTTTATAAGTGTTGTGCTTTGCCTCAGTATACAAGTACTACAATTAAAACATCTGAAAGTTATTTATTCACGTACCACGTTCGGAAAAATAATATGAAAATCTTGTAGTCCGCAGGGATCCGTCACTTGTGCCTACACAATCTAAAATGATTTTTGTGAAGATCATTTTGTTTATTTTTTTTATATTAAAATTTTTCAAAGATAAAAATCGGAATTTTGAGGTTAGGAATAAAGCAATCAATGTTGGGTAATAATGTTTTGTATTTGTTTTATTTTAACTGTCGAATGATATGGAGGAGTTTGTTAACGTAGAAACAGACGACAGACAAAGACGATCAGGAGACGTAAACGTCGACCATTAGCAGCCAAAGGCAAAGACTGGAAACAATAACGAAAAAACAGGCTTACTCTATACAAAATATTTCCATGGTTGAGGAAGGAACAACCATGTCCAAGCTCAGGTAAATATTATACTTATACCAGTTAATTAAGGAAAAAACTGTGTACAAATAGTAGAAATATTGCATAAAATTTGGGATTCAAGTTGGAACTTACATTTACAATAAACTGAGAAATATATTTCTTTTTAGATATACTCCAACCAGTAGTGTGAAGCCAATAATTCAATACAGATAAATTAATACAAGTTTCCATATGTCATAAATTTAGAAGTAAAAGCATACACCCTAAAACAATTTGTTTAATAAAAGACAAAATAACCTCAAAATCATACTATTTTTTAATTCTTTAGTTAAATTTTTTGAGTTGATAAATACCTATGATTACTTTACGTATTCATTATCGGTTGCAGAAATAACAATCCATGGTATATTAGTTCTTCACATTTCTAAATTCAGCAGAGCAGGGGTTGCTGTTTATCGAGAAGAAATTGGCCACCGTAAAATAATCAATTCTCGGCAAATTCGAACTATTTGCCTCAATAAATCCACTTTTCATCATGAGAAACCTTAGAATCATTTTCCAAGGGGGTAGTAAGCAAATTTTGAAGAAATTGCATGGAATTCATTACAAAATAAAGTTAACCAAACAACGTAGCTTTTTACAGCGATTATGTTTGCGAACAAGAGACATGCATTTTGATTGGCGTTCGTCGTCACATGACTTGAGAGTGATTTAATTACATTTTAATTATTAAATAAAAATAAAATTCCTTAAAAATAAAAAAGTATTGTGTTTTTTAAGATTTTTATTATGGAAAATATTGTTTCGCGGCAAAATTATATTTTTATTTGAATATAATCAGCATCCCTATTATGCGCCTGAAGTTTCGAATGTTGACGCGAATGAATTTTGTACGCAGTGAAAAATAATATCAGAAAAAAGAGAAAAAAATCTTAAAAAGGCAAAATAAGTGAAGAAAATAATGTAAAATGGATGTTAAAGTATTCTGCGAAAAATAAAAATTTAAACCCATTGGGGAAGGGACACATATAATCACCATATATATATATATATATATATATATATATATATATATATATATATATATATATATATATATATATATATCATATCCAAGCCCTACGCACAGTAATAGAAAAAACCGAGGAATATAACATTCCTATAGACCTGGCATTTGTAGACTTTCACAAGGCCTTTGATTCTATAGAAACATGGAGGATCTTGAAATCACTTAATAATGCTAGAATTGACTCCAGGTATAATACTATCATACATAACATATATAAAAACGCAACTATACAGGTTAAAATCGACGAAGACACAAAAACCTAAAAAATAAACATTATGAGAGGTGTGCATTAGGGAGACGTTATCTCTCCGAAACTATTTACGTTAGCTTTGGAGAATGTCTTTAAAAAACTAAATTGGGATGAGGAAGGTTTGAGAATCGACGGTTCTTATCTTAGTCATCTTGGTTTCGCCGACGATGTTGTTGTCATGTCTAGCAACTCAGAAGAGCTAAAACAAATGCTTCAAGATTTCAACGAAGAGGCGAGAAAAGTGGGACTTTTAATGAGCCCTGACGCAAATGTACAAATAAAGATTCAAAATGAAATCATAGAGAATGTCCAAGAGTACATCTATTTAGGCCACGTCATGAAACTGGGCAAAGAAAATCAAACGGAAGAAATAACAAGGAGAATAGGGCTCACATGGGCTGCCTTTGGAAAGTTACAGTACGTATTAAGAGATAGAAACACACCAATCCACTTTAAACGGAAAGTGTATAACACGTGTGTCTTGCCTGTTGATACTTACAGCACAGAAACGATAACACTAACCAAACAAAACGCAAATAGGCTCCGAGTCACTCAACGCTCCATGGAGAGACAAATGTCAAAAATCTCGTGACGAGATAAAATACGAAATCAAGTAATAAGATCAAGAACCAAAGTAGTTGACGTCATTGAACGCATATCACGACTAAAATGGCAATGGGCGGGGCACATAGCTAGACAACAGCCCGATAGGTGGACAAGTAAATTACTGCAATGGCGACCGCGAGAAACGTACCGAAATCGTGGCAGGCCACAACGCAGATGGGTAGATGATATAAGACAGTTTGCTGGAAAAGACTGGCTCCAGAAGGCAAGAGACAGATCCCAGTGGAGGACCATCGGAGAGGCATATGTCCAGGAGTGGACGTTAATGGGCTGAGAAAGTAGAAGAAGAAGAAGAAAAATTGTCTATGGGATTTATAAATAAAACGCAAGCAAATTTTATATTGATTTAAATTAAATATCTTTATAAAATATTTTTAAAAAGGCCACTCCCATATTAATGTAGTTAAAAATCGTCTAAGTCTCATTCGTACACTCATTTTTCTGTCTATGTCTGAGACAAGTCAGTAATATTGGCTAGTAAACAAATAAAAGTTTTATATCCATAGTAACAAATCAACAAGTCAATTCTTCTAACCGAGAAAAGCAATCTTTCAAGAAGTAAAAACCAGATTTATCTATTTAAAATTGAAATTTGCGAGATCAAGTCTACGAGAAGTGTTTTGCTTGATTGAATTTGAATTAAAATCGACTTCGATGAAGTTCCTTTCTCTAATGGATCTATTTAACTGCGGTTAATCGTTGAAAGTTTTAATCGTCTCGTATTTTACAATTTTACTTTTTGTTGTATTTTGCGACTGTTAGCAACTTAGTAAATTTTATTATTGATAATTGAACAAAATGTCTGCTAATGAGTAACATGTACTTGTGAAAATAACTGTTATTATTGATTAAATTTTTGTAATATCAAGATATTGATAATATGAACGTCTTAAAAATCGCATTTTTTGTAGGTACTACTTATTTTTAACCGACTTCTAAAAGAATAAGTTTTTAAATTCAACCGCTATATATATGTTTTTTTTTATGTTTGTACGTCGATTGGTTCGGAATGGTGGCACCGATTTGAATGATAATTTTTGCGTTATGTTCAGGATGTTACTGCAGTGGTTTTATGTCATTATGGCTGAAAAAGGTTTAGTAAAATCCAAGATGAAGCTGTTAGTTTTGTCCGATTTTCCCCAAAATTGGTATGGGGAAGTTTTCAGAGTCGCATATAACGAAACTAAAATTATTTATAAAAAAATTCAGCATGGCAGATTTAATATTAGTCATCCTTCGCTTTTGTCCAAAATTGGTGTTGAGAGTTTTTGGAGATATAACTCACGAATTTAAAGCTATCCGTGGATCCAGTAAGGCGTACTCCCCGCTATATTGATCAAAATTTGTACTGGGTAGTTTTTGAGGGTGTAAATGATTCATTTAACAGTATTTTTTAAAAAATCATTATAGCAGATACAATATAGTGGTCAAAAATTTTTTCATTTCCGGATAATTTCGAAAATTGGTAGTGAGGAGTTTGCGAGGATATAGATTAAAATAACATTAAGAGTTTAAAATTGCTTTTTTGAAATTCAATATGGAGGATCCAATATGGTGAGATGAAAATTTTATTATTCACATTTTTTGAAAATTGGTATCAGGGAGTTATTTATTTTTTACAATTTAACATGGCAGATATAATATAGAAAACTAAAAATTTTCAATTTTTCGATTTTTTCCAAAATTAATATTAGGGGATCCTAAATTAATTTCTTTAAACTCAACATGCAGGGTAAAATAGGCCGGACTTAAAAATCATATACTTATATGAAATTGAAATTGTTGAAGTCAGCGTTAAATTATTACTAAATGAAACAAATTACTACTAACACGAGATATATACAAGCTAGAATAAGAAAGCAACTGCAAAAAAAGTATTTCTCAATAGTTTTATATAAATTACATTTTGTCAGGTATTAATTTGGCGTCGACTTCAAAAATCTCAATTTAATATAAAAATTTTTGGAGCATTTTCAGAAGTCGGTTAAATTTTTTTATAAAAATTTTATGTACTTAAAAGTTTACGATAGTATCATTTAATTTCTTCTAATTGTTGGACATAGTTGATGTCGTCGATAACAGCATGTTTTTTCCTATCTCAAGGAAATGTGATGTCATTATTGCTAGCATAACCATATTTGTTGCTTATCTAAGGAGATAAATTGAGCTCTATCCAAATCTTTTAGGCAGGTTGCGGAACCATAATACCTTTCTTCTACCTAAGACTACGCTTTTTTACTCTTGATTTTGCCTTGCATGATGTTTCTAAGTAACCTCTATATCTATCATCTTATGATATAGCTCATATACTCTAATTTCTTCCTCTTTAGTATATCTGTAAGTTCACATTCTTTGTCTTATCAATGGAGTACGCTTTTATTTGTTACTTGTTCAATTCATGCTATTTTGAAAATTGTCGGCAACACCACATCTCGAGAGCTATTGTGTTTTTGATGTTCTTTTGTTTTAGTGTTCAGACCTTGACTCCATATGAGAGGGTTCAAAATGACATACCAGCATAACATTCGTATCCGCAGTTTGATATTAATATCACAGATCTGAGATAGTGCTCTTTCTCTAACTGTGTTAGAACAGAGCACGTTTGTCCTTATAGTATAAGGTTTTTTCAGTTGGTTGAGAGCTAAGTTTCTCTTATATAATTGTATTTTTATACACCCAACAGCAAATATATTATCCATTTTTGGCTTATATATACAGATCTCTACGAGATTTTATATCAGATTGTGTGGAATGCTGGGAGATGGCGCCGCTTGTATTAGATTTCATATTTTGTCTAATATAAGTTGCTTAAAGGATTTACTTTTTCGATGCTGAAGTGAGCTAGCCTATTTTGTACTGACGAGAACTAACAAGTTTGAAACCGGTCTACAGATGGCGATGCACTACCATAGGAAAGGCTTCCACTCTTTCCTGGTATTCTTGCAATCTGAGATAGTGCTTTGTCTCTAACTGTGTTAGAACAGAGCACGTTTGTCCTTATAGTATAAGGTTTTTCAGTTGGTTGAGAGCTAAGTTTCTCTTATATAATTGTATTTTTATACACACAACTGCAAGTATATTATCCACTTTTGGTTTATATATACAGACCTCTACGAGATTTTATATTCTGATTGCGTGGAATGCTGGGAGATGGTGCCGCTTGTATTAGATTTCATATTTTGTCTAATATAAGTTGCTTAAAGGATTTACTTTTCCGATGCTGAAGTGCGCTAGCCTATTCTGTACTGACGAGAACTAACAAGTTCGAAACCGGTCTACAGATGGCGGTGCACTACCATAGGAAAGGCTTCCACTCTTTCCTGGTATTCTTGCAATCTGAGATAGTGCTTTGTCTCTAACTGTGTTAGAACAGAGCACGTTTGTCCTTATAGTATAAGGTTTTTCAGTTGGTTGAGAGCTAAGTTTCTCTTATATAATTGTATTGTTAAAAATTGTTCGAGAGATTATAGTTAGGCTTCTAATTTCAAGTATTTGTAGCAATATTTACTTTCGATTTGCATGTTGTCAATCATGGGATTCGTTCTGATGTATTTATTTTGATATTACCATGAGTTTGTTTTTTTTGAATTTTACTTTGAAATTTCTCGATCTAGCTCTATTTTGTGTATTAACTTATCTTTCAGTTTTTACATCTATGATACTGATGATTACTCATGTCCCTGTATGTGATCATTGATGATTTCAAGCTTTTTGGAATTTTTTACAACTGGTTAGTTTATATGGGAGTAAAGTGAATAGAAGCAGAGGTGAGGGCAAGTGAAACCCAAAGCTCTTTGAGAATTTACTATGATAGTTATTACAGTAATGATTTGCAGCGTTTTAGTGACTAGTTCAACTTTGTAAGTGATTGCTTGCTTAACGCGTTAACACCATATCATCATCCTGTATTGACAACTTCTGTCATGTTTGTGATAAACTATTTGAACAGTATTACGAAGACTTTAATTTTTACTTGCAAAGAATGTCTATGAATTATACTTCGATTATAGGGTCAGTGATCAAAGCAATTTTTGGGCTCCAAAAACTCTGTTGCAGTTCTTTTTTACAACATTTTAACAAGTTAAAGGGAATCCAAAAATCCTTTCTGTTCAGAGACTTAATGATTTGGCATGAACTTCAAAATCAGTTGAATAACCAATATTTTTGCATGATATATTTACAGGATTTTCTGGTAAAACTAGACACAAAATTGGATATCCAAATATCCTTTTAGCCTCATGAATTCCTCAGTCTCTAAAATAATATACTCTTCACTCTGAGTCAGAGAATAAGGTGCTCTGCTACAAGTTGTAGCAAGCTTTAAATCCAACGATCGTCTTAGCTTCGACTAGTGCATCTTATTTAATCTATCAAAGTGGATTAATCTTATTTGACATATGAATCTTATTCAAAATGAAAATTCAACTTATCGGATGACGTCTGGAACGATGAAAGTTTGTAAAAAAAAAACTAAAGCCACAACATATGAGAAACTGAGCATACTAGACACATTGTTCGATCACTTGTTACATATATTTACAATTTTTTTACTCTAACTGTAGCAAAATATCAGACATTTTTCGTAGCGTATAGAGATCCTTAAATATTTTAAATGCTTCTGAGTTAAAGGGTATTGAAAATATATTCATTCGACGC
Source organism: Diaprepes abbreviatus (assembly GCA_034092305.1). NCBI lineage: Eukaryota > Metazoa > Arthropoda > Insecta > Coleoptera > Curculionidae > Diaprepes > Diaprepes abbreviatus. The sequence goes on from JASJET010000218.1 coordinate 8,637,791, forward strand.
CTATACATGTAATTAGGTATCACTGAATTGATTGTAATAGATTTAAACCTCATTGTTAATTTACTTATTTAAATAAGTCCAATTACTGAGTAAAACTAATCCCCTTTATTGATTTAAGAGCCAATTATAAGAGTAGTCGCTGTAATTGTTGACCACGACGATGCCGCTTTGATATATAAGTTTATTCATTTGTCTACTAAAATCTATTTTATAAACAGTATACTGAATTTAAATAGTTTTAATAAAAATGCATTAGAATGTTATATTTACATATTTGATGTAAGATTTCAATAATTTGTATATAAAAATGACAGTTTGTGGAATAATTTTTAAATATTGGTGAAACTGTTATGTCATTAGGATGAAGAATCGATTATGTGAAGATTATTAATTTATCAAAAATGCAAATGTTGTAATAATAGATCTATTATATGGTGAATAATTGAAATTTAAATTTGTCATTTTATAATTAATGAGTTTTTTGTTATTTAACAAGAATTTAAAAGGTAAAATTTTTGATTTTTTTTGCCGTCAGCATTCCAATCTCAAGAAATTTGATGGCTATGTTCATATGAAGTTAGATTCAGAGTAGTTAGGGAGAAGACAACAAGGCAAATAATAAACATCTTTTGAGCCTCGTTTGACGATATTCACCATGTTACCAATCGACTTTACCGTTTCCATTTTAAATGAGAACGATGGGATTTTTATTTTAGAAGTTTTTTCGCATATAAAGGGTGTTTTTTATAGAGGAACAAAATTTTAAGTTGGCAACACTTTTTTTAACTGGCGGCCATTTTGTCAGCTGTCAAGTGATTTATGTTTAGTTTGGTTTGGCATTTCAACATGAATAGACTGACTCCTGAACAACGCTTCCAAATTGTGCAAATTTATTTCGAAAATCATGGTTCTGTTCGAAATACGTATCGCGCACTACGTCCATTTTACGGTCAACATAATCGTCCATCAGAGCAATTAATTCGATTAACTATGGAACGTTTCCGCACCACGTTTACTCTAAATGATAATACGCATCCACAGAGACGTCGTACAGTGCGTACAGAAGAAGTCATTGCTGCTGTAGAGCGTAGCGTAGAGGAAGACCCGAATCAGTCTATCCGCCATCGTGCACACGAATTGGATATGTGTCCATTCATTCTATGGAAGATTTTGCGGAAAGATCTTGGTTAGCGTGCTTACAAAATCCAACTCGTGCAAGAATTGAAGCCACACGATCACCTAGCAAGGCGTAGATTCAGTGAATGGGCTCAAAACAAGGTTGCCGTTGATCCTGATTTTCATAAGCGAATTTTGTTTAGCGATGAAGCTTACTTTTGTTTGAATGAATACGTCAATAAACAAAACTGCCGTATTTGGAGTGATAATAATCCTCAAGTGTATGTTGAGACACCGTTACATCCAGAAAAACTGACTGTTTGGTGTGCTTTATGGGCTGGTGGAATCATTGGTCCGTACTTATTTAAAAACTATGCTGGTCAGAACGTTACAGTCAATGATGACCGCTATAGAGCCATGATTACTGACTTTTTCGTTCATCAATTGAGCAACCATGATGTGCAGGAGCTGCGGTTTCAACAAGACGGCGCAACATGTCACACAGCTCGTGCCACAATTGATTTATTGAAGGAAATGTTTGGTAACCGCATAGTTTCACGTTTCGGACCCGTGAATTGGCCTCCAAGATCGTGCGACTTAACGCCGCTAGACTATTTTCTGTGGGGATATGTGAAGTCGCTAGTCTACGCCGATAAGCCCGAAACGATTGATCACTTGGAGGACAACATTCGCCGCGTTATTGCCGATATACGGCCACAAATGTTGGAAAAAGTCATCGAAAATTGGACCTCCAGATTAGACTACGTCCATATGCCAGAAGTCATATTTTAATTATAATGCCAGAAGGTTATCTTTCGAATAAAGTAAATTTCATGTCAATTTAAAAAATTCATCTTTGTTTTATTCCATTTAAAAGTTCTATACCTCTATAAAAAACACCCTTTACAATAAATAATGCTTTTTTTTAAGGGCCAACGAAAAGTTGCGTGACATGAAAAAATATGGTTGACTATGTAACCAAATGTGTAAGAAACTTTAGTAACTAGGAAGGTATTGTTGATACCAGTCCTTAGATTCTTGCTTTTGAATAATTAACTTTTAAATTACAACATTTTGGTACTAAAAATGGGAAAGAGATTGATTTTATTTTTTATACTATTGAATTCTGAGAATGTTAATTAGGACGGTTTGAGCCTTGTTTTATCTGTTTCGAGATTCCTCATATTAGTTAATGAAAAATAAGCTAATATATGTGCGATTGTAAGATATTTGGATAGAATATTCCGATAAAAAGCTGTTTTTTTTTTAGATATATCAACATTTTTTAAGTTCTTTATTTTTCTGTCTGTAGGATACTTTGTACTTTTCTTTTTTCATTGTATGGTCTCCTTATTACTGTCAATGTTAAGTAAATATGGGAAATTTCCCGAATATGAAAAAAACACGTAAAAGAATACTACATTTTACCAGATACCCTTTCGTTGAAATTGGTAAGCAGAATGCAACAGTTTATGAATATACGAGGTGTTCTTTTAAAAAAACACAAGTTTGATTTATATCTAAAAACCATTAATACTTAGAGAGAAACTAAGGACGCCACTAAAAAGACAATCGAAATATGAGGGGTGTCCTGAAATGGCAAGTTTTCAAAAAAACTCTGAATCTAAAAAACTTAGAGTGAAAGTTCTGTCTGCGGCATCTTTCATTTCAAGCAAAAGAAGCACCGCTCTGCGAAAACCGTATCCCGCTAACTTTAAAAATAACAGAGCTACCCGGCTAAAACAACGAAATCAGGACATCCTGTACATTTCCTAATTTGAAGCTGTCTAAAAAAACTTCATAACAACTAAACTTTTTGGATTAAAAATAAATAAACTAAAATTAAAATTATAGAAAAGAGTTCGAATATTTTCGGTTGATTAAGTCAGTTATAAAGTCACCCGATATTTTATTTTACAAAGTATAAACGTAAAAAGGACTTAAGAAAATAAAGATTTTCATCCACTCCAACCACAAACACAAAAAAATACTATACAGTACATATTACATTTCAAACACTGTTAGAAAATATTAAATTTCTTGTAATCTGAACTTATTTATCTAGGAAGTACCAGTAGCTGTGGTTTCAACTGAATTAAACGAAAACTATGTGAAATGTATATCATGTGGAGATATTAGATTCGTTTAAGGGTACTGAGCGGTAAAATATAAAAGTAATACTTTTAGTAGGGTTCCGCTTTTAATAGAAATTTAAATAATAATTAATGGTGTTTTAATTAAGCTAAGTCAAATAAAACTTTATAGTATTATTTATTGGTTAATAAACATCTTAGATCCCAACTAAATCAAAGCCTTTAAAATGGAACATTAACAAATAATTTATTTATATATGCATCAATTCAAAAATTTAAAAAGTTGGTATGAGAATATCAGAAAAAATGATTAACGGTGGGGTTTTAAAAAGGTTCTGGTAATTTTAGTTACAGGTAATAAGTAAAGCGAATTTTTGGAATACCAAAAATTATTAACCTGTTAACAATTGACGTTTAATTCGTTATTTAGTTGTCAGGACAATCAAATTTAAGCATGATTAAAATCGATTTAAATTGTTATTGGTATTTTATCCCATCACTAGCGTATAAAATGTCTCGCTTTTATCATTTTAAACTGGATGAGTCGGGAGGAACGGACGAAACTCCAGGATTGTATTGTACACGTGAAAATAATTCAAATAAACTTGTATGTTTTTCTCCGATTCTCATTTGTTTTCAAATTATAACGTGATTCTATCTATCTAGTAGCGCTACAACCCTACGTGGGTTTTTGCTGCAGAAACGATTTGCCTCCACTGGTCTCTGTCCATCATGGCTTCTCTCCAGTTGTCGACACTCATAGTTTGTAGGTCTTTGGCTATATTATCTCTCCACCTTAATTTTGGTCGTCCAAGGGGTCTAGTTCCTGTTGGGTTTTGATTCCATACCATGTTAATTAGTCGGTTGTCAGGGGATCTTTGGACGTGTCCTGCCCATCTCAGTCGCTGGGATTTTATTGTTTTTATTATATTTGGGCTATGGTACAACATCTCTAGTTCAGCATTACTTCTTATGCGGTATTGTCCCGTAATTGGGTCTTGTACAGGACCAAATATTCTCCTTAGCATTTTTCGCTCAAAACATTTAAGCAGAAGTTCGTTATGCCTTGTGAGGGTCCATGTCTCACACCCGTAGCATACCACTGGTTTTATTATTGTTTGGTAGATTTTTATCTTTGAGGACCTTGACAGGATTTTTGATTTTATCAGCGTTTGCAGAGAAAAGAAGCATCTATTACCACTCTGTATTCTGGCTTTTATTTCTTCTGTCATGTCGTTATCCGATGTTATGACAGTTCCCAAATATTTGAATTTTTGGACATTCTCGAAGTTATAGTCCTCCATTGTTACGTTTTGTCTGATTCTATCTCTGCGGAGATTGCGTGCTACATGCATATATTTGGTCTTATCTTCATTAATTTTAAGGCCCACTTTCTGACTCTCCTTTTCGATTTGTAGGAAACTTTCCTTGACTCTTACAGTATTTTGTCCTATTGTGTCAATATCATCTGCAAAGGCTAGCAACATTTGTGGTCCCTGATTTGTGAATATTTCGGTATTAATGTTCGCTTTCTTGATTACCATGTCGAGTACGATATTGAACAGAAGTGGAGATAATCCGTCCCCCTGCTTCAGACCACTTCGAACTGTGAAATTGCTAGAGACTTGATTTCCTATTTTTACACATAATTCGGTATTGTTGACACATAGTTTCGTTAGACTAATAAGTTTTTTTGGTATTTTTTGGTATCCCCATGCCTTCCATGGCAATCCAAATACTCTCTCGTATTATGGTGTCATAGGCCTGTTTGAAGTCGATGAATAATTGGTGTACATCTCTGTTGAATTCCCAGCTTTTTTCCAGGAGTTGGCGTATTGTGAATATTTGGTCCACCGTGGATCTGTTAGGCCTAAAGCCGCATTGGTAGTCACCGATGTTCTCTTCAGCATAGGGTGATATTCGCTTCAATAATATATTAGATAATATTTTGTACGCTGAGTTTAATAGTGTTATCCCTCTATAGTTTGAACAATTTAATCGATCCCCTTTCTTGTGGATGGGGACAATTATACCTTTCTTCCACTCTTCAGGTATTATTCCAGTGTTCCATATATCTACTATTAATTTGTGTATTTCTTTATGGAGATGTGTTCCCCCATTTTTCAATAGTTCTGCCGGCAAATTATCGCAACCAGGTGCTTTATTATTTTTGAGCCGGTTAATGGCGTCTATAGTTTCCTGTATAGAGGGTTCATTATCTTGGATTTCTGCTGTTTGGTAGGTTATGCGCGTTATTTCCCCCTGATTGTTTGTATTCAGCAGCTTGTTGAAGTATTCTTGCCATATTTTTAGTATTTCAGTTGCATCTGTTACTAGTTCGTTGTTATTTTCTTTTCTTATGATGCTACCGGGTGTAGGTCTGTACCCATTTCTCATACTGGCTAGTTCACTGAAAAACCTTCTGCTATTTCCAAACGCGTTTTCTTCCACCCGTTCCAGCGTTTCTCTTTGGGCTGCTCTTTTCTTTTGTCTAATTAATTTCCTTGCTTCATTTCTGCTTCTTTTGAATGATTCGATGTTTTCATTATTGGGAATCTCTAGCATTTTTATTCTTCTTTCATTCCTTCTGTTTACTGCATCCTCACAGTCTTTGTCATACCAATTCTTTTTCTCTGCTTTTCTTCTTTTTCCCAGTTGTTTTTCTGTGGCTGACTTAATAATCGATTTTAAAGTGTTCCATCTTGTTTCTACACTGTCGTTATCCGTTCTATTTTGTAGCAGTCTGTTTTGTATTTCCGCCTGGTACTTTTTCCGTGTTTCTTCGTTTTTTAATTTCCCATCGTATGCTATCAGTTATTTGTTGTGTTTTCCTTGTATTTTTAATTCTTAGCCTGATTTTTGCAAGTACCAGAAAATGATCTGAGTCTGCATCGGCTCCTCTTCGGCTTTTTACGTCCATTACATTTCCCGCATACCGTGAGTTGACTAAAACGTGGTCTATCTGGTTTCTTGTTCTGTTATCATTCGAAATCCATGTTTCCTTGTGGATGTTCTTGTGTTCGAACATTATTGATTCTACTTTTAGATTGTGAGCTGCTGCGAATCCTGCCAGGCGTTGGCCATTATCGTTAGATTCAGCATGCAGACTGCGGGGTCCAACATGCGGTAGGTATGCTGGTTCTTTTCCTAGTTTGGCGTTGAAATCCCCTAGAATTATTAACATATCTTGTTTAGGTATTCCACTAACTGTGTTTTCCAGTTCTTCGTAAAATTCATCCTTTATGTCGTCCTCCTTTTCCTCTGTTGGTGCGTGTACCGCTAGTAGGGAGTAGTTCCACCATTTGCCTTTTACTCGCAAGTAGCAAAGCCGTTCATTTATGGGTTTGAACGATATTATCAGGTTCGTTAGATGTTCTTTCACGGCGAAGCCTGTACCAAACTCGTGCCGACCATCTTTATTGCCACTGTAAAAGATTGTGTATCTGTCAATAGTAATGTTTCCAGTATCGGGCCATCGAATTTCTTGTAGTGCTATGATGTCCATTCGGTTTTTATCCAACTGTTGAATCGTCCTTTTTACTGCTCCTGGTCTGTACCAACTGAGTACATTCCAGGTTCCAAAATTCATATTCCGTGATCTTTGCCGGAGTCGTTTCCTGTAATCAGTCCTAGTCCGAGGCTTTTCGTTTTGTTTCATAACAGGTTTTCTTTTACGAGATAGGGTTGTTAGCCTCATGCTCAACCCTCCTCCTTTATCCGGGCTTGAGACCGGCAGCGATGGTTCCTGAGCTACTCAGTTCACCCATTCACCATCGCCGGCGTGATTAAACGTGATTAAAAAAATTAAAATAGTTGGTCGCTCCTTATCACATGCTGTAGGTACCGGCTATCTGATTCAATCCATTTTGTTGTGTCAGTGTATTGGGATAAGGATTTTACGTTTCTTTTCGAGGTTGCATGATTAGTGTTAAAAAATTTCACACACTTATTCAAATTTACAATATGATATTCGTTTATGCTTTTTGTAATGGAAATGCTCCGGCTGCCGTTGAAAAATATCAACAGCTAGGATCTAAGAACTGAAACGTTTCCCTGTGCTAACATAAAATTTGAACGAGTCACTGGACATAGTTTAGAAGAAGTAGAAAATGTTATAGATTTAGTAGAAAATGTTGCAACAACCAGCTCACGAAGAACTGGGTATTCCACAGAAAAAGGTAATGAACACACTCCACGAGCAAGGCATATATCCGTACCGTTTACAGCATTTGCAACTAGAAAATTATGTTAAAAGTATGAAATTTTTAGCGGGATAAATAATAATCGTGTTGTATCGCACATACTACATACCGATGAAGCAACATGCACTCGAGATGGCATCAATAATACTCCCATATATGGTTAGACGAAAATCAACACGCAACAATCAAAAATAATTTTCAACACAAGTTTTCGGTAAACGTGTGGTGTGGTATGGTCGATACTTATTTAACTGGCCTTTACATTTTAGAGAATCGCCTCATAAGAGTGAACTATTTAAATTTTTTACAAAATGTCTTAACAGGACTACTAGAAAATGTTTCTTTAAATATCAGAATGCAAATGTATTATCTGCACATTTCGCTCTTCAGGTCAAGCATCATTTGGACGAACAGTTTCCAGGGCTTTAGGCTAGTCACAGTGGTCCTGCTAGTTGGCCCCCAAGATCTCCAAACCTCATACCACTAGATTTTTGTTTGTGAGGCTACTTCAAAAACGAGGTATACAAAAGTCAACACTCAGATTGCACTAATTCGATGCATTAAAAATGCTGCAGCCGTTATTATAGAAAGACATGAATTAAGTAAGCGCGCTACGGGATCTCCTCGCAGATGAAGAAGAAAATGTGTAGAGGCTAATGGCGGTATTTCTGAACATCTATTAAAATAACGTTATGATTAAAATGAGTTAATGTAAGCATTTTGGTTATATGTCATTATGCTATAATTTGAGAACAAATGGGAATCGGATAAGAACGTAGGAGTTTTTTTCCGTCTCACCCTGTATATGTATGTAATGAAAGTTAAAAGTTGTGCTTTAGATCTACACTTAACCTTGTGTCCTTTATCATTTAAAAGCGGAAAATCTTGTCCATAGTTTTGCCCATCCTTGAAGATACTAACTATTGCTCACATATCCCTTTTTTGGGAGATCAAGAAGAATTCTTGTGTTCTTTGGTGATGGGATTATAAATTTCCTCATTTGTCTTAGACTTGGTGTATTGTTCCACCCCACTTTTATTCGATTTTGTCTTCAGCTCTAGATTTCTGCTTTTATTGGCTTTTTGATAATCTATAGAAAGCTTTAATATCGAGAAAAGGAGTTGTTACCCCTTCTTTTGCTAGGTGGTTCACTTCCTCAGTTCCTTTAAATCCTTTGTACCCTGGCACACTTCGTTTTGTGAAAGTAACTTAACACTCAAAAGCAGTAATTTTTACCTGTTTTTCAGCATTTCGGAAATCTTCACTGTGAGAGTTTAGACAATTTTTAGCATTTGGTTTGTGATTCTATATTTGGAGGGGGAGGTGGGAGATAACACTTTACCGTATATTAATTTAAAATCGAGGAGCAATACTATTAAATAACTGCTATCTCCAATGTAAAACGCAGAAGGCTGAAGATCGATAATCAATTTAGTTGTCATAAAAGTTAGACAATCAAGAGGCCAGTTTTATTTTTCTTTAACATATTATTGTTATTTGTATCATATATGTTAATAAATTAACCTTTAAATATTCAAATTAAGGAAGAAAAATCGATATCCGTCAGAAGAATAGTTGTTTCTTGAAAACAAACCAAAGACTTAAAACTTGATTGATTTATTGCTGCACTTGTCAATTTAAATCTTTTACCCCTCATTTTAAAGTTACACCAAGTTAGTGAATTAACGGAAAAAAGTTTATCATAAGTTGTTTCTGAAACGGGTGGTGTTCATACTAAGACCACGAATCCATTGGTTTTCTCTAAATTGAATGTTGTAAATTTTATATGAGAATATTGTTAGTTTAGATGATCACGCAACGTTATTTAGGTCGATTTGTATCATAATATGTAAGAGTATATTATTGGCTGCAATCACAGGCAGAACATCGCCAATTATTTCCAACATAATATGATTGGTATCCAATAATACTGATTACTCACTTGCAAATCCCATGAAATTTTCCGAAAGTTAATCTAGTTAACATTCACAGCTAAAAGAAGGAAAAACAGAATATTTTCAAACTCAAAGGATAGAGAATTTAATCAATGTTTATTGTTACTAAAGAGTTATTCTCAGCTAGGCGATTTTGTTTCTTTCTGTATATCTTTTAACAGTGCAAATATCTGCTTATTTTTCATTGAACAATATGAGGGACCTAGAAACAGGTAGAGCATATGTCCATAAGTAAACATAAGTGATTGACTAGTGATAATAATCATATTTACTTTGTAAAACCATATCTGTTATATTAAACGTGTTTACTTCGTTTAATTTTACTGTTAAATTTTATTAACATACGGCATAACTCAATAATTATTAATTGTTAAATTATCATAATTTTGGTGGGTAAATATATCTAGTGACTCATGAATCATTGGCTGGTCCATCGTTCCGTTAGGTTTGAAGATAACAGGTTACATTTTTGTATTACCGAAAGTAATACTGATTTTAACATAATAAACAAATCTTAAAAATTAATTCTTGTTTAACTATATTTCGTTTTATATACATCTTTAATTTAATACAATATTATCTTGCTATTGAGTAAATTTTTATGAAGACAAGTCAGAAGTACCGGCATAAAATATTATGACCTGTCATTAGTAACTTTTTTTGTGTGACATTCTCTTTCAATAGGGTCGCATCGAAAAATCAATTTTGTGCTGGTACTCTTGGTCATTAAGATGTTTTTAATAAGAAATTAATTTAACAGCAATTTTCAAAATAACCGCTGAACCTATATACGTTTAAATCTTGGTTCCTTAGCTACGAACTCATGCCGTCAATTCTGCGCTTTTAAATAAAAACGTAATTAGACATATATATATATATATATATATATATATATATATATATATATATATATATATATATATATATATATATAAGGACACAGACATCATTCGATTAGCCAAAGCTGAAGGGTTTAAATATTACTGATGAAATAATATACATAGAACATGAAGCGTTGTAAAATATCTTCAAAGCATTATATTAGAACAATCATACACAGTCACAAAGCTTTTGAGCAAATATGTTCCGATATATCTCTAAACCAGCGGTCAAAGGAAGAAAATTTTGACTGTTTTGCTGCGACTATTTTAAGGTTATATGGATTGATAAATTTTTATATTTATTTCATTATATTGTTTAATGGGCTACATAATAAAGTTACTTGTCCCCATTACAGAAGAGGCAAAGATTGTCTAGGGCGGCTCATTCTCGATATAAATAGGTGATTTTAGCTAAAGTCAAGCAGTTAGGTCAGGCCAATCAATAGAGAATAGAGTGACAAAAAAGTACTATGCCATTATACTAAAAACAATCCGTAGTGATCTGATCAATTAACTTTTACTTTTCTGCGTTCGGTGGTTTTCGGTCATGCTTGGTAGCATTTTTAAAGTATTTTACACACTTTTTGATGCAAAATGAAAATATAAGCTTATAGAATGATATTTCCACTTCTAAAATCTCTTTACAAAATTATAATCGGATCATCTATGATACATCTAGGCGCGCTGATGCACTAAAATATATAAAGTACATATAATTCACTATTATTTCGCAAAGCATCAGCGTTGTAAATAAAAAATGATGGAGATATCGATTTTTAAAGAAAACGTTGAATTATCCGGTCTTTCTTGTTTTCTTTGTTACTAATTTACTACATTACACTAGCGCAATCAACGGAGTACAGTGGAAAGCTAAAACCAGCGAGCAAAAATGTCAAGTTAACCTCTATACCGGAGAGTAGGGTGGTAGGTTATTCAGGGCGCCACTGCATCAAAAACTAGGCTGAATGCAGAAACCTTTCACGATGTAGTTAGGAATTAGCTTTCAACTTCACTCTCTAAAATTAGCAATCAATAACACATAAAATACTCAAACGCAAGTAGCATGTGGGACAAATAAATCTCGGCGTAGGAAGTACTAGTAAAAATCTTTAATTAAAAGATTGAGCTGTAATATAAGCTAGTAATAGAAAAAAAATCGACCTCGAATAATTTTTCAAAAAAAAAGGAAATAAATCTAATTACTTACATTAATACACAATACAGCCTACTAAAGTAATACAAAGGTTTGCCAGAGAAACGGCGAGTCTGCCAGTTGTTTAATTTCTCTACTACGGCCGTAGGCTCTGATGCAATACAGGAACATAAAAGATGCAACACAAAGGAAATTGTCATTAGACAACCAACTACAGTATAATATGCACCGAGGGTGAACTCTGTAACGAGATAACCAGTAGGGTGGACCCGATGTTGGTAGGGTTTAACAGAATTCCCTGGCTGACATGTGCAATTAAAGAAATTCGTTTCGTATAAAGGAATAAATTTCCTGTAACCCAAAATACACACAATTCCACTCAAATATTAGTGAGCAGGAAAAGAACGAGATCTACCTGAATTAAAAAAGGGTAACAGTAAGTTCAGCATCGATAAGAAAATACCTAAGCACAGTGTAGTGAAATACCAAACGCAATATAAACATAATGGTCAATCGATATTGAAATGTTTATTAAAACTGTATTTTATGAAATTCTTTTATTTAAATAATCAATGGGAAGCATTTAAGGAAAATTATATTGTGAGTATTGGGAAAAATAAGGTAAAATTAACTGAATTAGCCATAGTGATTTTAAAAGGAAATTTGAACAGTGACAAATTATTCGATTGAGTCGTTCCGGGACTCATTTTGTTGACATTTTTATTCTCTACAATTCATCTCTTTACACCATCGAGATTCTTCCATTAATTTTGATTTTATAAACAAAAAACAACAAAAAAAAACGTTTTTTTTTGTTTTTAATTGTTTATAACAAAGTATGGATCATAGTAGGGAGTGAAAAACATCACAAAATATCATTACGAATTATTTTTAGTGTATGTATAGTCGGTATTTTGATAGTATTTTTGTAACGATAAAATTTCTTTTGATTGGCTTAGGTGGATATACTCTATCAGCTACATTGGCCTTTAAACAATGTTGGTCACTTAAGAAGTTTCAAAGAATTTTAAGGGTAATAATAATAATAAGAGAATCATTGTACTAGTGTGAGTTTAATCATTTATTTTCTGTATCTGTAATATTTTATATCCGTCATACATTATCACACGACTTTAATGAAATAGCGTGCATTTGCTCTACCTGAAAAATCACATTTCGTTCCCTGTTTTTCAGTTCAATGTCGATTTCTTGCTAATTATAAATAACACACGAATTTATATTATTATTATCTAAATTATTATATATTTTTGTGGATATATTTGGATTTCCGTTGTCATGTTCAAAAGGTACCTACTTTTGGTGAGTTTGCTGGAGTTTGGCTGAGAAATCAATATCAAGAAGTTATTGATATAAATGTTACTGAATGGGTTATTAAGAGTAAACTTTGAACTGCGGGCTTATCTTGTAACAGGATGGATACAGCTTCTCCACTGTAACGTCGGCATCGAATTGTAAGATTAATTTTTGCCCGACTTCATTTAACATGGAATGGTGAGGATGAAAGCAATTTACTGTATTCAAATGAATCGCGTTTTTCTCTCACCGAGTCAGATGAACGTTAAAGAGTATAAAGAATTCTGGCGCAAGATATGCTCCAGTTTGTATTAACCAGCGACTTCCGTTTGGTAGTATGTCGGTTAAGTTTTCGGTGGGAATCTCTTCACAAACACTCACAAGATGAAATTTCTTACAGAATCGCTCCTGGATGCATCACAGGTACATTATTTAAGTTCTAAAAGATGATGTTATGACTTTTATGACCACTATTGGCAAGCATGGCATTTTCATGCAAGATAATGCTAGATTTCATGTAACCAGACTTGTAAGAAAATATCTGGATGACGTGGAAATTAGCCAGGGCTCGGTTCAGACGTAAATCCCATCGATAATGTCAGGTATGGATGGGGACGACGTATCTGAAAGCATACACCAGCTCCAAGAATAGCTAAGAAGCTGACAGAGTTACTATTGCAGAAGTGGAGTAACATCGACTAGAATGTGATTCTTAATTTATGTATAATGATTTGCAATTTGCAAATATCAGCTAAAAACAGAAAATTTCAAAAAAAATTCTCATTGTCAATGTGACTTAAATTTTTTCCTGGCCTACTTTCGACCTTTATACAAGTTAATATCTTGGAAAGACTTTATTAAGAATTTCATTAAAATCCCGTAATTTATTTGGTGAGGTATGGTAAACGTTATAAATAATGCTTAGGATGAATTTTAAAGTTTTATTAGGCGTTCCCATGTTCGCACCTCCATTATTTTTAATTTATTTAATTGGAATATTTTAAATTTGACTAATGATGGTTATATGATTTTTTTGTATGCTAATAGTTAATAATAATGAGAACAATAATAATTTGACTGAATAAATTATAAAAGAGAGTTTAGTCTCAGTCGCTGATTAAGTAATTTAATATATTTATTTACTTTCTTATTCCTATGTTATTTGGATTTTAATAACAAAAGAATTAGGAATTTTTAAGAATAAATAACTGTTAATAATGAAGTTACAAATATTTCAAATAATAATCAATCTTTTTTTGTAGGTATGTCAAGGCAACTATGAAGTGTGAAAAGGTTTTTTTACGAGTTTTTGTTCAGTTACGTAGAATATAATCTTGGAACTAATATTTCTCGTAATATAACATTTCTTGACAACATCAATTGTTGTCCTAACAAGATAACTTAGAATATGATTATATAATTTTTTATACAAAGAAAATGTAAATTATTATGTTCCAACTAAAAAAAAATGAAAAAGTTATTTTTCAAATAATCAAGAGAAAATACCAAAATAATAGGAAGAGAGAGAGAAGAAAATAAAAAGAATAATAGCACCAGCTTAAATTGAAAATTAAAAATAGAAAATTAATAATGAAACATATGCCATTATAAATTAAAATTAACATTTTTTCAATTATTTAGAACCACGGTTCACGAAAAGAAGTCCGCATAAAATTTATGGGATGCAGTCTTTGGTTCAATCTGGCATACCCTGATCAAAAGTCTCCAAGAGCACGAGGCCGAAAAATTTATATTTGGTGTCTTTGCAAAAAATGATCCGAACAAAAGTCCTTAAGCTTTGAGAGGGACATTTAGTAGTTAGTTTGACTTTGACCTTAAGGGCAATGCTTAAGATTGTTTAAAGGTGAAATATGCATATTTTTACAGCGAAAATGAAAATAACTAGAAATTCCCAGTAAAATCTCTTGTAAATGTTAGAGGTCAAAATATATCTGAAGATCATCTGAAGGTCAAATTCCATTTCAATACGCGACAATCGATGCGTGCCAATATCTCTTTTTCTGGGAGAGCCAGCCAAAAAATGACCCGTACGGATGTTGTTGGGCTTTGAAAGGGACATTCAGTAGTTATCTTTACTTTGATCTTTTGAATGATATCCCTAATTTTTCCCAGTGGAGATGGGTAGCTCCAGATAAGAATGCACTAGCAATGTTGATACCATTTAAATTCCCTTAACAATGATGTCGTTATTCCAAATGATCAATTTCCAAGAAATATGAATAAATTATGAGAATGATAATGATTGGTACAATTGATTTCATGAATTGGAAAGTCAGATAAATGATTATGAAGCTTTTTCCACGTACCATGTCGCCATGGTAATTAATTAGGGGGGGGGGAGATTAAATTGACAAATGTAACAATCAGTGAATTTTTGATCCACAAAATTACAAGAATAAAAAAAATCGTTTCATTTTACTACCAACCCAGCAAAAGTAGAGAATTTTATTTCTTTTATAGGAAGAAAAATTCTTTTTATTAATTCCAGGGCTGGATCTTTTAGATTTTTATTAATAATATTCCTGAATAAAGGTTTATTTTTTAAAATATATAATATAAATTTAACACCATAAGCTAAACAAAACTTTCGAGATAATTAAATATGGCTTAAAACTTAAACCTTCCGATTGAATCTAGCTTCAAGCATTAAATAATTGACATTTAATGTAAACAATTTTTCTTTTATTAGAGGGGGAGCTATGCGAGCGCAACACATTGCAACCACTGACCTTCATGACAGAACCCGATTCTTATAATATGGACGAAGAATGCATTTGTGCACATTGAGCGCCAGTCATACTTTTGAAAAGCCCGTACTTATCAGCATGCGCACAATTGATTTCCTGTTATTAATCAATTGGTTTGATAGCGTCACTCATAAATGAACAGTACCGGTTCGATGCAAATTCTTTGTTTCGTGATTTTTGACTTGTGAGTTTTGTGCGATTTAGAAGGATTTAGAGGATCTGAAGTTGTATGTTTACGTTTTGCCAAAACAAGGGCAAATAAGTTTTTAAATTCAGTGCTATCGATGATGAGCTGAACATTTTGTAGTGCAAGTGCTGAAAAGAATGAGAATATGTTTACATGTTAACATTGTAAAATTACTATTTTTGAGAGCTTGCCTTAAACCTTCCGATTGAATCTAGCTTCAAGCATTAAATAATTGACATTTAATGTAAACAATTTTTCTTTTATTAGAGGGGGAGCTATGCGAGCGCAACACATTGCAACCACTGACCTTCATGACAGAACCCGATTCTTATAATATGGACGAAGAATGCATTTGTGCACATTGAGCGCCAGTCATACTTTTGAAAAGCCCGTACTTATCAGCATGCGCACAATTGATTTCCTGTTATTAATCAATTGGTTTGATAGCGTCACTCATAAATGAACAGTACCGGTTCGATGCAAATTCTTTGTTTCGTGATTTTTGACTTGTGAGTTTTGTGCGATTTAGAAGGATTTAGAGGATCTGAAGTTGTATGTTTACGTTTTGCCAAAACAAGGGCAAATAAGTTTTTAAATTCAGTGCTATCGATGATGAGCTGAACATTTTGTAGTGCAAGTGCTGAAAAGAATGAGAATATGTTTACATGTTAACATTGTAAAATTACTATTTTTGAGAGCTTGCGTTTTTTAAAAAAAATTTGTTTAGAATTGCAACACCCAAAAATTATTGCCGGTATGTAGCTTAGAGTTACTCGCAAATCTGTTATTACATCATGTGCAATTTGCGGTTCCAACTTTAGCCGTTTTTAAGATATGCAGGCTAAATCTCTATCCTGGGGCCCTATTCTCGAACTGGGGAACGTGAAGTGAACGGTGAAAAGGTGGCGAACGCGTATTCTTGAAATGTTCATCACTTATATCCTCGTTCGCCCGGTGGAAGGCCAGCGAACGGTGAAACATGCGCAAATGAAATGTGCTAAATGACATATTTAACGCACGGATTTCAAAAAATAAAATTGTATTAAAATTTTTTATTTTATTTTTGGTTCTTTAAAATAACTCGTCATTAAAAAAAATAATATGTTGACGAACCGTTTCTTTAAGACGTTTTATTTTTTGAATAAACAGTTGAAAGGTTAATTAGGTGGTACCCGATATTTTTAATATTTTCAAATTTTTTAATAAAATATCCTTAGAAAGTTGAATATGTCTCGCAAATATTAAGTAAATTTGAGATTACAGACATATAAAATTATTACAGGAGATTCTGTTCAGAACTTAATTGTATGAGCGTGCTATTTAAAAATGTTTTTTTAGGGCCAGTTCTGCTTATGGATTTAATATAAATACTTGTGTCCATAACAGCCGAGTATCTTAGTTTTAAACAGTTAAGTCTAACATAATTCTTTTCACGACGCAACTTATAATAAATTTGAGAAATCACAATTTGTAAGCTATCTGAAACTTTTATTTAAATAAGTAACAAATTTTATATTTAAATTATGTTAACTACAGGACTTAATTTAATTAGACTGTGTTAAATACTATATGACACAACAATTAAATAAATATTATGATTATAATTTATCGGGACATATAAATATGAACCTTACAGACCAACGAATGTCCAGCATAAAAACCTTATTTATGGTACGGTTGATCTTCAAACCTCTACAAATCTTTATAAAATAAAAAAATATATATTAAAAGTTGAATGTGAGATCCTCCAGTATCTCATGGACGTCTTCTGCCTGGCCTTTGGTTTTGGTCCTTGGTCATGAACAGTTTCTCTATCATTGTTCAAGTTTCAGGTTTTCTTCCAAATTTACTTGTCAGGACAGAACATCTTGCAGTAAGAGGCTGGATGTTTTGTGAATTCATACAATAAATAATTGATTGGATAGTTTCTGTAGTGGATTGGGATGATGGCTTTTAGTCATACTACGTAGAGTTGTAATTTCCACCGTTTCAAGGTTTATCGGTGCTGGCTTTCTGCAATTACTGTCAGTATATTACTTTGTATATATGATTGCTGTTTTTCTTGATATTCCTTTTTCTTTATATATTAGAATCTTAAAATGCTTGGCTCTTTTTTGTTTAACAGTTCTAGAGTGTCAATTTAAGATATATTTAATCCAGACAAAGTACAAATATTGTAATGGCAATTAATAATTTCACAAAAATAACAACAACAGCACTATTTTTTTTTTACTTTTGACGATTACTTTAAAGTACCAAAACCACTTTTTGCCTAAAATGGCAACAAAATGTAATACGGACATTTTCGGTCTGACAGATCAATTCAATCTGTTATCCATTTTAATTTTTGAAATTCTCGGGTTTTAGCACGTTCATATCTGGCAACACTGGCTTTTCAAGAATACGGCTTTTTCTGTCAGAAAGTTCACATCGCCATTCCCGTTGCCATTCACATCACCTTTCACATCACACTTTCAAGGATAGAGGTCCTGACTCTCTTCATGGTAGAATTAGAAAATCTCCTAATAAACTTTTGATTCTTAAAATCTATCTATACATCAATTTCTGTTAAGAAATAAATATTTTTGGAAAAGCGGGTGTTCTTTTAACAAAGTTTATAATTTCGAAAATTCCACTTTTAGTAAATGTGTAGCAGTGAATTATTAGTTAATGTTACATAGAGCATTCGCCTTTCAGTACATGTTCAAATATACGATGAATTATTCAAATACCCCAAAAGCTGGCTGTTTGAAAGGCGGATTTAAAATTACAATTTATGCGCGGGACAATGGACCATTAACGTAATGATTAAATTATAAATCTTATATTTGTTTCACTTAACACAGGTACTAGATATGTTGGTGGAGATATTAATACATAAAAATTCTAATCCTTACGTTTCTAATTATTAACAATTAAGAGTTTATTTTTTAATTTAATTCGTAGCATATTCGTTTTATTCAAAAATATTTCATTACAAATTTGTAAACAATTAAAAATCTTTGAAACACTTTCTTGTTTGTAAAAATCTGTTCAGCGGTTACCGAGACATTTTCAAAAAATAAATAAAATGGCGTTTGTTGTTACTGGCATTAATTCCGCAAAAATTGTTGAAATATTTAACAAACCTATGAAAAATATATATTTTGGGATACAAAATAGTTGGCAAAAGAGGGACTATGAGAGTTTTTACTCTGTTGCAATTGTTTATCTCGCTAAGGAAAAAGTTGTAATTTTTCATGATGTGGGAAAATTTTTGGCAAATAGTACAGAGACGCATGAGCGCTTCTTTTGTTTTTAATGACTTATAGTGATAATAGTTACTCAAAAATGATAATCACGTTTTGTAAGATAAATTATGGTAAAAGTATAACAAAAAATGTACCTAGAAATAGAATAACGTAGTTATTTCGAATGCCACGTATTTCAGATTAGTGATATTCAAAAGCTGCGGAAATAAGGTATACTTTAAGAAAGTATACAGGGTGTTTCTAAAGCTGTCATTTATTTTAACAGCTTGTAGAACTCGTAAAGAGAAATCGATTTATCAAAAATTGTGTATATAAAAGTTGGCAAGAAAAAACTATTAACAATTATTTAAAAAATTTAAAAATTGTAATACAATTTTTATTTTATATTTTCAACCACTGCATTGTAAAATCTTTGTTTACTACTTATACTGAGTATATCTATTTTTTTGCATAAAATTATTACACGGTTTTGAGTACGATTTTCGATTTGACCAGTGCTAAATCATTCGTACAGTAGTGCGTCATATTATTTTTCATTCGTGGGTGTTTTGTGCAATAAAAATGGCACACGCCTATGAAAACAATGAACTAGTGGACATAATATTAACTTACGGGGAGTGCTAACAAAATGCAGCATATCGTTTGTACGCGAAGAGATTTCCTTTACGAAACCATCCGTCTCCGCGGATGTTTGTAAATTAAGTTATAAGACTTCGCGATTCCAAGTATTTAAAGGAACTACGAGGAGGTCACACTGAACGACCTACTCCACGCGAGATGGTGGAGATCGACGAAGAAGTGTTAGAAATTGTCGAAAACGACCCAACCACGAGCACTAGGTCCATAGCAGGTAAAGTAGAAGTTGCTTATAGTAACGTGTGGAAAACTTTATGACAAGAACAACTTTATCCTTATCATTATCAAAGGGTACAAGCGTTGTAATCAGAAGATTATAGAGGAGTTGAATTTTGTCACTGGCTCTTACAACAGTACAACATAAATCATAATTTTACCAAATTTATTGTGGCTACCGATGAGGTCAGGTTTACAAGAAATGGAGTAAATAATTTCCACAATAACCATGTTTGGGCAGTAGAAAATACGCATGCATGGCGTAGTAAGTAACATGCTTATAGGGCCTTACTTTTTTCCAAATCAACTGACAGGTGCAAATTATTTAGACTTTCTTCAAAACAATTTGCAACAATTATTAGATGTTCCGTTAAATGTGAGACCGAATATGTGGCTTCCTCATGACGGAGCTCTGCCACATTTCAGACTAGAAGTTCACGAAGATTTAAATAATGTGTTTCCCAATAGATGGATAGGGCGAAAAGGGTCCATTTCATGGCCTGTACGTTCTCCGGATTTCAATCCCTGCGATTTTTTTTCTGTAGTGCTATTTAAAACAGTTAGTTTATCACGTCGAGGAACTGAATACTGTGGAAGAACTACAGCAGCACATTGAAAATGCTTGTGATGCTATCTATTGGTACTGGGATTTTATTTTGAAAGCGTGTAGTCACTCATGGATACGTCGAGCAAGACTTTGCATTAACCGAACAAATGGTGACAATTTTGAGCACTTTTTGTAGAACAAGATATCATCTGGTCAGTGTAAAAACAAAGTTTTCACAATGCAGTGGTTGAAAATATCATGAAATAAGATTTGTATTACAGTGTTTAAATTTTTTAAATAATTGTTAATAATTTCTTTCTTTGCCAACTTTTATATAAACGATTTTTGGTATATCGATTTCTACAAGCTGTTAAAATAAATGACTCTACTTTGAGAACACCCTGTGTAACTCTTTATGATCAATGGAATGTGTATCACTCTTTATTAACATTAAGAGCCAAATTTTGGCTTATTTTCAGTGACAACCTTACGTAAGATATTTTTTGTGGTTCTTGAATCGGATTGGATCTATAGATTCCCTTTAGGTGATCTGAAAATATCTTATTTAGAGAGTGGAATTAGTGCTTTTAAGCCCGATTTTTACAGAGGAAAAGTTGGAAAGCCAAATAATTGGCGGATTAGTGCATCACGCAGGTAGCTAAAGCGATTCCGAGCTGTGGCTGTTGCTTTATGTGAGTTTGTGATTCACTGGATATTGATTCGAGCTGCCTTGTCAAAGTACATATTTTTTAGAAATGATTGGAGGCTTTCACATTTTAAATTTATTGTATTTCTTACAATAACTATAAAATTCAATACATTTTTTTTGCAATAGGTATAAAACTGTTTAAATATAACTCAATCGAAGTGCTAATGCAGTTAGGGAAGCCGCAGTTCGTGCTCGACCTACTTCAAATCAGAACGTACGGAAAAATTTGTTGTCTTTCGATGGACATACACAACCACTTACAATTTATCTATTGCAAAGAAAATACTGGTTTTTTGTAGTTTAAAGTTTTCTCTGTGAACATGATAAAATTTAGTTCCTGTTAATAAACGACGATGCAGAGATTTTTGGAAAAAACTCTATCCCGGTCTCTACTGCTCGTAAAACTATATTCTGTTCCCTAGTTTTCGAAGGGCATTAATTTAAAATACGTAGCACTAAAAATAATCGCATAATTTAATTTGTTTATAAATGAAAAATATGTATCTATTTGTTACATTTTTGCGAAAAATTTTCTTAAACTATTCTGATTAATATTGCTTTATTGAATTTCAACAAATCAAGTTCGTCACTGAGCTTTTTCGTTTGAAACTCGGAAAGCACGGGCTTCGTCACACCTTTATAAACATTTTAATTTTACCATGACAAAAAGCTACAACAATTTTTCTTACGTCATTGGAGTTGCTAGAGATTGGGGAATGAAATCGCCCGAGTTATTGTGAGTTGACCATAAAAAATGGGTTGATTTTATTTTCATTGAAATGAAAGTAATTTTTGATCTTTTCCTCAACAAACTAAAGTCTTACAGACAAGTTTTTAAGACCAAAGTTGTGCGAAATAAAGTGTTCTACAATGTAAAAGCTTTTATTTTTTCCATTTTGTAAATATATATATTTTTTCTAGTGAATCAGCAGGCGCATATCCCTTCTATACCTTACTAGGCTTAGCTCGGCCAAGCCGTTAGTAGGTTCTGATTTCCGAGCCCTCAATAGCAATTGTACAAAAACTATTAAATTTTTATAGTCCATTTATTGTCAACTTTTTTGTATTCCTAAATACATATTATCGTTAACGATTTTAATAATTTTTGCAAAGTTATTAACCCTAAGCCTTACTTTTTTAAGTTTTTTTTCAAATATGTCGGTAATCATCAAACGAATTTTGACAAACAAAAAATAATTTCAAAGGTTTTTTTGTTGCATACAACTATATAATGAAATGTTTTTGAGTAGAAGTAGTAGTTTAGGAATTAAATGAAAAAAAAACGTTTTTTCACTAAATATGTTTGTATCGTTTGTATCCCAGGGGCGGATCCAGCCTTTGTCTTTAGGGGGGGGGATGATATCACAAAAGTACAGTATGGCAAGAAAAATAAGTTGTCAACGGGGGGGGGGGGGGGAGTGCAAGCAGCATACTCATTCCTAATATAAAAGGCAGAATGGGTTCTATTTTCCTGAACTCAAAGCTTTTGGGAGGGGGGTGGGGCGATCGCAAGCATACAGACTCCTATACTCTATTCAAGAACTAGAGAGAGTAATAAAACTGTTACCGAAACCTCTAACGTACCTGCTTCAGTGCCGCAGGTAACTGAGAACTGCCGTAAATCTAATTATATTTCATTATATTTAAATATATTTTATAAATTTACTGCAACATAGAATTTCTGATAGTTTAATTTAATTTCTGTCAGTGAGCAAAGTACAACTTACAGTTTTTTCTTAGTGATTTATCCTGTTTGTGCTTGTTTTTATATATTATTTGAGATTAGTGAGATATCCAAAAGATATGGCTTTCACCTCTGTATTTATTCCAAAATCGTTAAACCAGGGCATTTATTCCTCAACGAAAAACTTATTACGATGAATGTTTATGATGCCTTAAGATATCAATATCTAGATAATAATGTTAAAAGGTCTGTTGAGATATGTTCCAATATGACAGGAGTTGGAAAATCTACTATGTACCGAATACTGAAAGAGAAAAAACGACTCCAATTGTTAATACTCCCAAGCCACATTCGATCACAGGCAAACGAAAAACCTCGTTGGAAGAAGAGATGAAAACTGCAATTAAAAAGGTTGTATATACATTTTATTATGAGAAGCAGTTCCCAATCATCTACAAAATTCTAACTAAAATCATTGAAGATCGCGATTTACCTGAAATTAAAAGAACTGATCTCTGGAAATTGCTCAGAGAACTTAATTTTTGCTGGGAAAAACCAGATAGAAAATCTGTTCTTATAAATCGTCCGGAAACTATCCGTTGGAGACGTAAATATCTCTCTCAAGTAAAAGGTAGAGTTGCTAGAAATAACACAATCAATAAAATTAATAATTTAACTAAACTTTTCAAATCCATATAATAAAAGAATAAAACAAAATGTGAGAACTCAATCTCATAATCGGTGAGATAGAGGAACCAATTATAATTAATTTTAGCGAAGATAGTTTCACTGACTTTGATTAGGAATTAGATACCTAATGTTTACTAGTGTAAACACAATTTATTGTTTAAATTTTTGTTTTTGTTGTATTTTATTGTTTAATGTTGTTTATGTTTTTTTTTATATTTTTATATATTTTTATTTTAGTGTGCCCCACTCTTTAATTTTAGGTATATTTAATTCTAATTAGCAGTAAATTTTTTATTATTTTATTATTGTGTTTGTGTCTTTTTCTTAAGCGTGTAGAATTAACACGTTTATCTTATTTTTTTGGGGCTATCGTATTTCCATATATAAAAGTAAATTAAATTGAGATATCTGTACAATAGAAATAAAAATAAGTAGGTCTAATTTTAATTATTTAATAAAAAAAGTAATTACATTTGAATCCCTTTTTAGTGTTTAATTATAATTCTGCAGATGGTTTAAGAAATAAATACACTGAAACGTCAAATACCTTAAAAATGTTTTTAATTAATAATAAAATGACCGATAGCCCCAAAAATATTTTATTATTATATGGACGAATTTATTTTTTTATATATGTTTAACTTTTTGTATTTTTGACAATGGATATTTTGTAAGTATTTAAATTATAACTTAGAATTTTTTGAGAGAATAATCCTACGTTTTAGTCTATTATTATAGACCGGTATTTTTGATTATAAAATTTGTAACGCATTCCTACGAAAAACGTATGTGTCTAACAAATTTTGCTAAAAACACCGGACTAAAAAACAAGGTAGTTTGCGAAGAGAAAAAGGGTAAAAAATGATTTATTACTCTCTCTATTTCTTGAATAAACTATAGTATAAGAGGAAAAATCGGGTCCATTTTCCTAAGTTTAAAGCTCTTGGGGGGGGGGGCGATCGCCCCCCCCCTTGGATCCGCGCCTGTTGTATCCCTGGGAAGAATAATTTCCAAAAAGGAAGATTCCTAAATCTAATATCCCTGTGTTACTTAATACTTATTTAAGAGTATCTTAGAAGAAGAATCCAAATGCTCCCTTTAACTAATGAATGGAATAACATGATACAAATGAGAAATATTATGTATTCAAATAAACATCCATAACAGTGATTAAACAAAAAAATAGATTTAAACAAAGTGTTTTTCAATTAAAACCTTTTCCAGGATCCTCTACTTTAACCAAATAATATTTTGTCAATATAACTTACTCGAATCAATATTTTCGTCATATAAAATTTATTTGTGAATTTGTAATGATTAAACAAGAGTTTGAGGAGCTGGGAAAAATTCTTGAAACTGTTTTAGTACATTGTATTTGCATTCACTTAAAATTAAATAGTGAAAATAATTAAAATTTAAGCTAAAAAGTATGTTTTGGGATATATTAGGCTACTATTTGGGTAATTAATACTTGACTTGTTTTTATTTTATTATTGCTTACTTTAATACTCATGAGCAGGTATTAACACTTACTGCACTCTGCATTACTCTGGCATGCTTATAATATTTTATCATATATTTGTGGATAACAATAGCTTTCTGTTTTAAAATTAGAAGTCAAAATTACTAATTTGAACATATTTTCATTTCAGATTCCGTCTAAGAGAGGCTCGGGTCCCATATGCCACCCACTAGAGCTATTTTTTCATTGTATAAACTTACTAATCGAAATTCTAAAGCTTCATTTATAATTTAGTATGATTATTTATACTATAAACTATAATGCAAAATCATGAAATACTTTCAAACATATCACTATTAAATCTTTTTGTTACTGTAAATTCTACAGTTTTAATACTATATGTATATTGCTTTCAATATGTCTGAAGATTAAAATACAGAAATAATAACTTGAGACTATCAATGTTTAATTCCAAGTTTATTGAGCACCTGCTACTATACAATTTTTAAACCATCAGAACAAGACCATCGGTCCTCATTTAAAACATTTATACGCACCTGTCATACCACTTTCCTTAGTCTCCATTTTAAAATCGATCCTTGGTGGTACCATTAATAATATAAAATTCTTGTACTATTTATAATATAACAACATTTTTTCACTTAAAATTCTGTTCTTTTAAACACATTCACATGTTCCTTTGAGTCATATATTAATCAATGAATTTGTGCAACATGTGTTATATGTTTTACACAGTGTTCTACTTATTTTTTTCACTTCACTAAAAACAAATTAAGTCTGAGTTGGTTTTAGCTCTAAAAATGTCTAGGACAATTTCTTTTCCTTTTAGTTTTATATCCCCAAAATCTTCAATCTTCCTATAACCTAACCTACAAATATTGCAAATTGCAGAACTATGAAATAGCTAGGTCACACATGTCCATATAAAAAAATCATAAGAAACAGTTCCAGTTTTTTTCTACTAGTAGATTCTGTAGTACTTCAAATAACCCAACCTATTGACGAAATTCAGCTATATATATCGCTGATAAATGAACAAAATTTTTGGTTTATTTTATATCGGTATCATCCAACTAGTTGCGTCTTAAAAGATGATCTAAGTAACACACTTTTGAACAAAAGACAACACTACACCAAACTATCTCAGAACAGTAGCGAAATATGACCTGGCTCTCACTATAAATCTACGTACAAAAAATATTCAGTAGCCATAATTTTTAATTTAGTACCTATTAAAAAATCAGTACAAAATTATATTGGCACTTCGTCTCAATCCGATTATCGGAAAAAACACGCAAAAACAAAAACCGCCACGAGCCTACTCGCAACAATTGCAGTAGTACGACCGGAGTCCGTGGTACTTCGGCGGTACCCACTGGCTGCCAACTGACAGGCGAGAGGCATGGCACGCCGCGATTGCGATAGCCACCTGAAAGCCGCCTCCTTTGACTCGCTGATGCCGAAGAAAAGCTAATATAGTACCTGGATTGGTACTCTGGGATTGTTTTAGATAATGAAATAAAAGAAGAAAAATGGGTTAGATTATTATGTTTTTATCTCTTTCTATAGCATATTGATTTCTTTTTACCTCTTCTAGACGTGAGATAAATTATACAATGTGTTACTTTTCATTACGGCACCTATGTATCTGAATTATTTGTAATTTGATTTATCGTTTAAACTTTGTTAAAATATATGATCGCAGAAATTAACCAGAAAATATATACAATGGATAGAATGAAAATTTACAGCCTAGTAAGGGAACAGGAGAAATACGAAAATTATAAAATTAATTTAACTTTATTTTTCTATATAATCTAATTTTAGAAATATATACTAGCACCCTAGTGCTTCAGGTTTTGAATTTTTGTAGGCAATTTCTTCCCAAACTGCGATGACTTCGGTATCCGAACAATGCAGGAATTTTTTCAGGATTGTGAAGAAACTCTAAACTTTATTTTAAAAATTGTAGGCATTATCATTACGTTCTGATGAAAGACTTTGTTCTTTGCCAGATTTAATCTCCTTTTCTTTGATGTCAACTAGTTCAGAACGAGAGAATAATATTCGGTGATAATTGTTACACACTTTTTACAATAATTAATCAACAGGATTCCTTAAGCATCCCAAAATACAATGGTCAGGACTTCTCCTGCAGATGGAACGCTCAATGCTATTTCAGGTGTTGACTTTCCTTGTCTATTCACCGTTTTGGATATTGTTTTGTTTAGGAAGACTAGTCCTAGCAACAAACCGTTGTAAAAGTCTGTTGGATTGTACTCGTAGAGGACCAAGTACTGTTTGAATGCCATTATGCGACGCAGTTTTTGGTGCGGCGCCCACCCTGTTGACAATTTTCTCAGCTCCAAGTTATCAGTTAGGATATGAGGTACTCTTTCTCGATATGTTAGGAATCGTAGCCACCTTCGCATTCGTCAGTACAAAGTCTTTCATAAAGGCTTTGGATTTTTGAATGACTTTTTCGGTTATAGTGAATCTTGAGCGTCCGTTAGAAGTTCGCAATCCATATTTCTAAAGTGGCAAATAAAGGAATAAGCTATTTTTAATTATCACGTCTTGAACTTAGTTTACTTCTATTTTTGGGAGATAGCATAACCCAAAAATTTAATGAAATCATAAAATAAAAACAACACAGAACAGCTCTCAAAAAATCTCAGGTAATAGTGAAAAGAAGCTAACATGGCTGCAAGTACCATCGTTGGGTGAGGTCTGAAATTTTTCATTCTTTCCTAACCACAGTTATTCGTCATGGGATAGGAGAAAAAAGCCTTAAAAGCATGACTATCATGTCCACCTACGACATAGATAACCAGAGGATGTCCACAGGAAGGGATACTATCTCCATGAATGGCAGCTAATGGATAACTTACTCAAAGACTGAAAACAAACTATTTCCACTTTCTAGGATACGCCGACAATCGGCGGGTGATAGTGGAACGAGGAAAGTTCATAGGTATCCCATTCTAACGATGTTGCAGGGCCGTTAATATAGTCAACTTCTGGTATCAAGAGAAAAAAATGGCCATGTCCATTTTAGAAATACTCCTAAATATACCTCCACTATATATCTTTATAGAAGGCGAAGTAAATCCTTGCATTATGAGATTATGAAGGTTAAAACACCGAGCATGCCGATACATTACTTCACTTCGACGTTCAGCTTTGATAAGAAATTCACAAGGCACATTCTATGCCGAGACCAATGGACGAAAGGTCCACTAACAGGGTCGAAAATAGTACGGTACAAAGACGGCTTCAAGACCGAACATATCCGACTCAACATCATGAACAAGAGCAGCGATACCGAAGGCTAATTTTCCATAGTATTCTCGGCTGAAACTAGAGTGTGCAGAGGAAATAAAAAAGAGGAGAGGAGTCACAAAATTACAATCTACTCCAAGCGCCAAGCGGCAATCTAAGAATTTGATTCCTTATCTCCTAAGTTGGTAGGAGACTGTGAAGGAATGGAGATAAAAATTTTTTATTTTAGTTTGGATTAGCATAAAAGTTACCTAGATATTAAGGAGGCTAACATGTGGGTATAGGGACATATCGGGATAGAGGAGAACGAAATAGTAGACAGGCTCGTGAGGAAAGGGGCTGAGACACCATTTCTGGGGCCACAGCCTTTATAAGGAATCAGTAGCAGCGTAATGCCAGAGGAACTAAAGATAGAAGAAGAAAGCAGGAGATCCGATTATTGGACAAAGCTGCAAGGATTGATGCAAGCGAATATACTTTTTGGGAACTGCGACCAGAAGAAATCCAAAGAGTGCATCAGCTTAAGGAAAAACCAACTCTGAATTCTGACAAGAGTCCTGGCGGGGCATTGTCACCTGAAGGGATACCTCAAGAAACTCAGACTGGTAGAAGGAGAAGATTGCAGATTCTCTGAGGAGGATGACGAAACCTCTATTTATATCTTTTCAGAGTGCACCGCTCTAGAAAATTCCAGGATGCGGTTCTTGGGAATACACCAGATCGAAGAAGGGGAGCTACCCACTTTGAAGCCGTCCAACATCCTAAAGTTTCTGAGGAAAATAGAACTGGAAGACCTGCTTTAGTCGATAAGGTAACTCTTACGGCTTGGCAGCAGTAGGAGGGCACAATACCAGGTCGCAGTGTACTGACCCTAACTCTACGCACATACAAAGAAGCTAACAACCAAACTTGAACGGGTGCGTCATGGTTGCTTATAGGACCAGAACCATTTTGTCAGGTGACTAAGCCGGTAACTAAGTCAGCCATTAAAAAATAGGTTCAGGATAACAATAGTGCTCCGATATATCGAGATGCAGGTAAGCTGAATAGTCTGTAGTCAAGCCTTTAACTAAACTAGCACAAGATCTGTTTAATCACTGGACTTCTGAAGGAAGAGGAAATGATAAGGTTTGCTTGGAAGTAACAGACACAATTACAATAACTACAACAAAAGCAACGAGGATAGAAGTAACAGGAAACCTTGTCAAAGCTTTGGAGATTCATTAATAAAACCCAGCAAGATAAGGTTCTACAAATATTAGGAGGAGTAACAATATATATTAGAGACATCAGTGTCGAAAAGTCTTGAGATGTCAAAATGTTTTATGTAAGTTGCGTTGAATTATTTTGCAACAGTGGAGCAATTTACAAAAAATGGGCAAAAGATCAAAATTATTTTATGAAGTTGAAATTTCCCACAAAGGCTAAAAATTGTATTTAGAAAAACTTTTTCTTATAACTTTTTTCGATATTTTAAGATATAACACCATTTTGGAATTTTTTTTTTGAAAAAAATTAAAATTTGAGAGATAATGCTAATCACGTGACAACTATTTTTTTGGATAACTTTCATCTCGATCGAAGCAGAAATTGAAGCCAAAGTCAAATTTTGAATAAAGCTATTAATAAAAAAAATCCCATATGATGCGGACTTTAATTGCCAAACTGTATATATTTAATTCCGATAAATTAATAACAGATCGGGTTTTGAGAATAAACACCTCAAATAAAATCACTTTTGCTTTAGGTTTTTCACACAACCTCGAGTAGCTTATATCATACTAAACAAAAAGTTCAATACAAGTTGGGCCATCTCTCGAAATCTCATGCAATGTATATTGAATAATAATGTAAATTCCTTTAGTATTAGGGTATATGTGAATTAATTTTAATGTACAGAAGTTGAAATATTGTTTAAACAAATAAATGAAAAAAAAATTATCCTGAAATTACTTTATTCGTGCAGTTAACATGAAAAGAGAAAGATAATTTTAAAAAAGGATGTAAGATAAGTTCATACTTTTTAATTTATAGCGATATAATATTTTTAAAAATATTCGAAGATACAAACTTTGACAGCTTGTATCTCGGTAACCATTTGACAAAATTTTAACTTTTTCAAAAGAAGCGTCTTTTCGAATACATTCAAACCATGTTTTCAGAAAAATTTTTCAATAACAATAACTTTAAATAATTCTTGAGTGGGCCCTAATTATCCGATTTTAATTTTTAAAAGAGCGTTTGAAAGCTTGAAATTTGTAGTATATGTAAAAAATCAAGTATGTGACTTTCCGATTAAGACTCAATCAAACTTAATAAATTTTCCATTTTTTGAAAAACAATTGGATTGAAAAATTATTATGCAAAAACCAACCAATTTTAACGAAATTTAGCACGTTGTTTTATTATAACATGTTGCTTTTCCCAAATATGAAAGTCCTCAGAAAAATGTAAGTGGTCGAAAAAAAATCGGGAAAAAATTCGTAAAGAGTGAAATGATAGGAAAATGACGTTTTTTTGAAAAAATTTTGATACATACTCCCCTATTTTAAGGTCGTTGAACACGATTCTGACCTCGGTTTTCTATAATTTTTCCTCAATTTTGCGGAAAACAGGGAAAATAACTTTTCACTTTAGGTTCAATTTTTTCCACTAAATCGTTAAACTTTTGTTATAACAACGAATTCCACAGTGATAGAAGCTTCTACATTATACAAAAATTCAAAAATATGCACTTTTTTTATCGAAAAAATCCGAAAAATTACCATAACAAAAATCACAACAAAATCAAAAGAAAACGGCCGGAACCAAAAAAAAAATAGTTTGCATAGTTCGCTAAAGATGGCGTACTGTTGAAGTCGGCAATGTTGCCAGATTGCAAAAACGATTTCTTTAAATATTCTTCTCTTTCTGTTTGAATTGGAAAGAAAAGGTTCCAAAAAGAATGTTTTCGTTTTCTTTGATTATTGAAGTACTATTAATTACTCTCATGTCTATGCCTTCGATGTGCGATTTTGGCTCTAAATAATAAAGGTTTTAAGGATTATAGTTGCTTTTGTTACTCTCCCTCCAAATACCGGTATTTTGATGTGCGATTTTGACTCTAAATATTAAAGGTTTTAAAGATTATAGTTACTTTTGTTTGTTTCCCTCCAAATACCAGTAGTTTTAAACGGATAATATGAATTGATCATATTGCTTATGTCCGTTAGCAGAAAGTGTCGAGTGGCAGAGCTTGTCCCGCCTCCACGTGGTTTCTGCTGGACAATGACATTTTTTAAATAATAAATCTAGGTCAATTGAGGTTAGTTCAGGTTAGTTAGGTTAGTTCAGGTTAATTTCAGTTTTTTAAAGTAACCAAGACTAATGTTAACCTGTACTTATCAGAACTAACCAAAAATTTTGGAAGGTTAAGATTCATTGTACCCCTTTTTATACGTTACAAACATTAAACTAAGTTGTTAACTGTAATGGGTAAATTTTAAAGTTTATACCAGGAAATTTTAAATCTAGGTTAATTTAGATTAGTTCAGGTTAGTTTCTGTTTTCCAAATTAACCAAAATCAAGCTAAACCTGATCCAACCTATCTTAACCAAAACCAACCAATAATTTTAAAAGGTTAAGATTATTTTTACTTAGAAACTGTTCTGAATATTAAAAAAAAATTAAACTATGTTGTTGACCGAGGACAAATCTTATAGTTTATATTATGAAGAAATTTTAGATCTGGCAACGTTGCACCTTTTTAGGTGATTCGACGGCCAGTTTAGATAGTCTGACCGTTGATGACGCTTTCGAGACGTGTTTTTGATTTTTCACTGAAAATATAAGTTTTTCTAAATTGGTTTGCTAAAATTTGTGCAAAAATATTTGAAATATATTACGTACAATATTTTTTAACTAGTTCCATTGAAAATAAATACGTAAATTCGGTTTTTAACTGAAAAGAAAGTGCTTTGTGAAGTGACGCTTTTCTTTTTTTGAGTTTTCCGGGAAAGTGAGGAAAAGTAGTGAAAAATCAAGGCCAGAATTGTGTTCTAGGACCTCGAAATAGGGGGTGAGTATCGAAATTTTTTCAAAAAAACATAATTTTTATGCTTTTCACGCTTTGCAAATTTTTACCAAAAATCGTTTAAAAAACACCATTTTTTTGCCCTTTTTTTATTATTATTGTTTTGAAACAAGGATAATAAATTTTGAGATTTCTAACCAATTCTACCTTATAGGAAATTTAATTACCAAACCTTTTTTTTTTCTTTTCAATATTTCTCTAAAGTGAGTATTTTCAATTTTATAAGGAAGAAAAAAAAAAGTTTTTTCATTTTTTTTTCACTTTTTGTTAAAAAATAAATGTAGTGGTGTTTTTTGAGAGGGAGCATATCTCAATTATTGTTATGAACATTATTCTGGAGGGTCTAGAGCAAAAATTAGCGTGCCCCTTCTCAACAGCCAACCAAAAACCAATCAGCCCCGGTCTATAAGCCTTTAATGTTCAATTATATCCAGCACAGTATTTCAATAACGTTCACGCCGTTTCGCTTCTGCACTCAATGTCCATATCATGTCATACATATTTATTACTAACAAATTGGTTACAAATCGTGTATTGAAAATAGACAACTCAAATAAAATATACCTTGTATGTTCAAAACCTTTTCCAAATATTTATCAGCGGAAGGCACACAATTTTTTAAAACACGTATTGACGCATTTTAGGTCTTTGTTTCGAATCGTGTTCACCAGACCAAAAACAAACATTTCTTTGTTTCAAATATATCCAATAATTTTTTATTAAGACAAGATACAAGATCGTTTATTTTCTCATTGAAAAACATTGTTAAATATTTAATATTTGCCTTCAATAGTATGTCATGTTCATGTTGGTTTGTTTTACTTATGTTTTGTTCTTTTACAGTAAGTGAAAATTCAACAATAATAGGTTTAGTACAAGTAAGTATAACGGATGTGTTTCATTGTTTGTATTACAACTATATCCCAAAAAAAATAAATCACGGAAAGCGTACCCAGTGGTGAAAATTTGAAAATTTTCTTTGATGCGTTTGTTTAGTAATTACATTGTAGTACAGCCAGATTCACCAAGAAGGTTTAAGACTTAAACCAGATATAGTTGCTATGGAATTTAGATCTTTTAGTCCGCCAGTTTATTTTGCCTCTGATATTGTCATAATTTATATTACATATGCCAACAAATAAGCGCATACATAGAGACATTAAGGATAAGAACCTTTCGATAAAGCCTTAAAATATGTAAGAGAAATAGTTGTATCCCGAAAATAAATAAAATTCACTATTTCCTTCGACTAAAATATTTTTCAAATGCTATTCTGACGCGCTGCATGCAATCTTCCATAGTGATTAATGCGGTGTTGTATACTTTATTTTTGATTATCCCTCAAATAAAAAAATCAAGTACTGTTAGGTCGGGAGAGCCAGGTGGCCAAAAATGTGGCCCATTCTCAGCTATTCACCATTGATCATAAGTTGTGCAGGTAATTATTAACTAAAAGACTATTATGTGGAGGCGCCCCATCATGTTAATAAAATAGATTTCTATGATCAGCCAGTGGCAAGTTATCTAAATAGTTCACTTCCAAATTCCTCAAGATGTCGAAGTAGCGCTCAACTATAAGTTAAAAAACGTATTTGGTATCTAGAAGTCTTCAGAAATGGCTAACTTACCATTCAGATTATCTTGGTAGAATTCTAGGGTGACGACGCCATCATTTCTTATAGCAAAATACACGTTAAACTGCAAATACTTTTGAAAATTTGATTCTCTAAAGGGATATACATTTGAGTCGCTCCAATAGTGGGAATTGCGTTGATTAAACAATCCATTTTTTTTGTGAATTTGACCTCGTCTGATCAAATATTATTATCCAAAAACCAGCATTTTCTTGTGACTGAAGTAAAATAAATTGACAGAATTCTACTCTTTGTGAAAATCAGTGACTTAAATGTTGTACTGTGGAATATACATAACGATGAAAATTGTGTTTCTATAAAATCCTTAAAATTGATGTTTGAAATAATCCAGACTCTAATACAACTTGCCTTGTAGATATTGTCGGATATGCGGCGCAATATCCTAAAATTGTAGTTTCAATATTTTCATTACTCACAACTGATTTATTTGTATTTCTTTTTGCTTTTATGGATCCAAATTTCTTCAAGTTTTCTATAATCCTTTTAACAGTTGTGGTGTTGGTTTCTGTTGTTGCGGATATTGGATCGCAAATGTTCTTGAAATAACTCTATGACATTCTCCATAAATAATAAATAAGTTTAAATAATCTTCTTGCTTTAAATTTAATCACCCCGGTATGATTATTATTAATGAATGTCAAATGGCAAGAAATAGTGACAATTCTGTCGGGTTCGCTTGTTTTATTTTCGCCACGCCTCGCCATCATGGCCAAATAATAACAAAACTTAAAAGCCGTATAGCATTTTTACAATAGAAAATAGTTGAATTGCCAATATTTTGAAAACTACAAATTTTTCGAATAGACAATCTTATACAAAGTTACCCTTATTTTTAATGTTTAATATGATAAAATTATAAAAATAGGTGTTTTCTATTTGAAAAAATTGACTTATGACGATTTTTTAAATATAATATTTATTCTTCTTTTTTGACCACTTCGTTCTAGTAATTTTCAAAATATCATAAAAAAACTACTAAAGTAATAAAACTAACTCAAATTAAATAATTAAGACTTTCTTATAGGAAAAATGTATAGAATATTTTACGTAGAAATCAAAAATGCAGTAATATAATAGGGTATTCCACTTAAAATAAGCAAGTTGACATCTACTTCCGGTATAACCAGAAGTGCCGCCATTTGGAGAATATTTTAGCCGGTGATCCGCCATGTATGTTAGTATACTGTCAAATTTTCAGATTCTTCCTATTTATAGTTTTTCCACAATTTCCACAATTGATCGATAAACTGCCCGGAGAATCATATATATATATATATATATATATATATATATATATATATATATATATATATATATATATATATATACTTACTTACTTACTTACTTACTTACTTAGTCCGTGGCGTTACAACCCCGTGTGGGTTTTAGCCGACTTGACAATATGCCTCCATTCGTTTCTGTCCTTCGCTAGCTCCATCCAGTTCTCTACATCCATAGCTTTAGGGTCTCCTGCTATATTATCCCGCCACCGGAGCCGGGGTCGTCCAAGTGGTCTTTTTCCAGTTGGGGTTTCTTCCCACACCAGTCTCACTATTCTTTCGTTAAGAGTGTCTTATGAGGTGGCCTGTCCACTGGAGTCTTCTAGACTTTATTTCTTTAACTATGTTGGCGTCTGCGTATAACTCTTCTAACTCTTTGTTTGTTCTTATTCTATATTGTCCCGTTGCCCCATCCAGTAACGGGCCAAAGATTTTCCTTAGGATTTTTCTCTCCCAAACTCGCAGTCGCTCTTCGTTTGCCTTTGTTATTGTCCAAGTTTCGCTGCCGTACATCACTACTGGTCTTATAACTGTTTTATATAGATTTATCTTTGTTCGTCTTGTTAGTTGTATATATATATATATATATATATATATATATATATATATATATATATATATCATACAAATCATTATTTGGAGATAAAACAGGCCAAAGTTCAGTTCAAGTATAGAGTTTGTCCACACTTTCAGACTGCAAAAGGTGAAATTAAATGATGCACCTAGAATATATTAATGGAAGAAGCGTAAAAATAAAACTGACTGTTACAATATCAATTCACAAGCATTTTTGTATCTTGCACCAGGATCATGCTTCTTTCACTCTCCCCGTTAGCATATATCTAATAATGCAACTTTAGCTCTAATTAAAATTATTGTTCTTAAACTATACAAGTGCATCTACATCACAAAAAGCTTATTAACAGTCAACAAGAATAGACCCTATCATAAAAACAAGCCTGTTGATTACTTACTATAAAATTATTTCTTACGATCCATAAATATCAACTGAACCAACATAACTTTTTATCTATTACAAATTAACGACTACCTTATAAATTGCATCCACTGACCATAATACTCCTAACTTTTTAACAGTAAGTCGATCAGCATCGCAGACTTTAGCTATGGAGAATAAAGCTATAAAATTATACAGAATCTTTAATCTACAGTAACTTGATTTTCCTATTTTTTTTTCAGTGGTGGTTCGTTCGGAACATCGAATGTAGCTCTGCTCCTACGAATTCGATTCATCTATTAATGAACGAGTATGATTTTAAAGTTCAAGTCAAAAAGAACAGAAAAATGTTTTGCAAGAGTTGTTTAATATTCAAAAATAGTTTTTTAGACTTTCCCTACTTATGGTCATGAATGTTGATGTCGGGCATAAACCCATCACTTATCTTTTTTGCTCCATTGTTGTGGAGCCATCTGTATATCTTGCAATGGCATTTTTGTTAAGTTTTTCCGTGGTGTTTCTATTTCATTTACTTTTGCCACTCGTCATTGTGTTTTTCACACAGTTAAATTTCTTTTTCATTTCATCATCGAGCATGTCTCAGATTTGATGATTCCTGGATAAGAGACTGGGCCTTCGTTTTATGACTCTCTCTTAATCTACTCTTAATGAACACCTCAAAAACCTTCCAAAATAATTTTAAGTTCGTTATTTGCAGAAAATTCCCTGCAACAAATTTTGAACGAAATCGAGGGATGTTCCATTTTACAAGAACGCTTTTGTACCAATCAAACAAATTTCCGAATAGCCCCTCATCTTATTTCAGACACTCTGTATACACTAATTAACCTTTACTTTTTCTAAAGTCACGTGCCGCCACTGTTGTTGTAACTCGATTTATTATTATTATTTTTTTCATTGGTCGTTACAAGCCCGCAGATCTAATCGATACACATCAGTTTTTTAGGCATTTAGCAATAAGATCAAAACGAAAACATCAAGATCAAGACTTTTGATCGACTTTAAATATAATTAACATTGATCTTACAACTTCTAATGGAAATCAGTTATTTTTTTTGAATAGGATCTGTTAAGTTAATGTGTGATGAGTACTGGATAAAAAAAGGAAGTTCTTGTAAAAGCTTATTAAGCAGCTTTGTGTTTTGTGTATGTCGATTCGAACGTCACTAATAATACAATGAATAATGCATGCATATTTAGATGTACTATAATTTGTGAATTTTATTGTAAGTAGTTAAACAATAAATAGTTTTTTATGAAAACTGTGCCCCAGGGACAAACGTTTAACAGAAACAAAAACATTTTTACAGACAAAACACAAAATACCAGTGTTTTTACTGTGATAATTTATCATTGACATCTTTATTGACGACTTCGAAATATCATATCCTATAGCTGAAATTACAGTCTTGGATAATTAAAATTTTGCTCATATTTAGTCTTTATATACTTTTTAAATTTAGTATTGATTTTAAGTATTCTTTGTCCAAGTTGTAGGCGATTTCATTTAGATCATATCTTATATGGAGTTTGCAAAAATTGTTATTGGATTTTGTAGTTAACAGGGTAGAACTACAAGTTTGAATTTTGCGCTATATTTCTGAAAACTCTTTGGAAGTATTGAGCGAGATCCTTCTCCAGTTCTTGCAATTCTGTACCTAACTCGAAATGACGCTCAGAGGGCCATTTTACTATCTTCGTTTAAATCTGTCAGAAAAGAACAAACACTGGACTTAACTGTCAATTTTCTTTTAAAATACTCAACAGGTTTATCCTTGCGTTTCGGATATCTTGTTTCAAGGTGTCTACGAAGAAGATATGATTTTAAACTTATGCTGGCCAGGTTTTCATTACAGATAACACAAAGTGGTTTGGATTTTGATTCTTCCCCGATAAATTAAAAACCTATTTGTAAATAGTCACTTTCATATTTTCTCTTCTTTCCTTTTTTCTCACCCTGTTTACTTATTTTTTCTTTGTTTTCAATCTGGCCAGACGGTAATTCACTACCAGTGCCACGCTGTGTCGGTTCCAAAACTGGGACTGAAATATAAGATGCAATTGATTGTTCGTCCAGCTTTTCATCAGACTTGACAAAACTATTCGTTACTTTCGTTTGACGTATGCACGTGCGATTTATAAAGCTTGGGTACTTGTCGTAATTTATTTAACAAGAAAAAATTACTAAACTAGTCTACACTAATACTCTTCCTTATATGTAACTGCGGCGTTTTTATATCGGCAGTCATTATTCTCGTTCTTTCGTGCGCATTCGGATAAAGTCTTGGTTCGTCGAAGCAGAAGTATCCGATTCGTTCGAGAATGTATTCGCATTGCCAGCGGCTCAACGTCTTGTCGCTTTACAGACTGCTGCCTGTTGAATTTAAAATTCCGCCATTACAAGTATTTTTTCGCGAACCCTCTTTATAAAGCTCGCTAATACTTAGGGGTTCGTGATACACCTTTTGGAAAACGTTGCCCTAAGAGTTTTACCATGAAAATTTCTGACTACTTCCTTAGTTATTAATTGTATTTCTTGAATAATCTGATTCTTGGTGTGGAAAATTTCAACTTTAAGGTACCTCATACAAATAAGTCAAGAATTTTTAAGTCGGGAGAACTAGACGGCCACTGAATAGGGTCCTCCTCTTCCGTTCCACCTGTTTATGAAAATATCGTTAAGAATGGAGCGAACTTCAGCTGCATAGTGGCGGGACATCGTCTTGTTAAAACCAGATATTTTCATGGGGTTAATCTGGATTTTCTTATTCAGGAAATAGTGTGGAAAGGAAGAAATAAAGTATCCTTGTAGAAACTATAAATATCTTTTCCATATATATATATATATATATATATATATATATATATATATATATATATATATATATATATATATATATATATATATATATAATATAATAATAATCTAAGTTTTTCGGTCAACCAGTGTATGTGCTGAGTCTCTCTCAGGACTGTAAGGCAGCTGACGTTTCGGTGAAATCTCATTCACCATTTTCAAAGCTCACTGTATGGCGTCTACGAGCGAACTGACGTCTGCGACTCGGGTGCTGTCGGTCTCGTGTGCGCGTTGGACGCCTTTGTTTTCCGAATGGTTCCGGCCAATCAGGTTGCGAGACCTGCTGCGCGTCATCGGCCCTGTTGCCAGTGTTTGGGGATGCGTTACTAAGTGGTACTGGTTGATATTTTGTAAGCAGATTCTCCCAAGTATTAGGCATTCGCTGGCTCTCTCTGCTATTTAAGTTGTTGGGCTTCTTTGCAATTTCAATGGCGTCCCTTATAACTCTTGTGGACAGGTTTTCACATCTCGATAATATTTTTGTTCCTGAGAAAATTATCTTATGTCCTGTGTTTAACCAGTGTTGGGCCAGAGCAGAAGAAGTTGTTTTTTGCTTGATTTAACGGTTGGTTTGGCCTACGTAAGATGAGTTGCATTCTCCACATGGAATTTCGTACACTCCCTGGCTTTCTAGAGGGATTTTTTCTTTTTGCGTATGTTCATCTCTTTGTGGTAATTTTCTTGATCTGTAAGGGACTGTGATCGAAACGCAAGTGATTTTGCTACTTTAAATAATTGGGCGGGGTGGTGACGTGAATCGGCGTTGAGGTATCTGTTGGTGTGAGTGGGTTTTCTGTAGACAGTGTGCGAAAGCAAGCCATCCTCTTTTCTTTTCAATTGGATATCTAGAAACGGTAGTTTTCTTTCCTGTTCTGTCTCCATGGTGAATTTGATTTTGGGATGTATTCTGTAACAGTTCGCTCGTAGATACCATACAGTGAGCTTTAAAAATAGTATATATATATATATATATATATATATATATATATATATATATATATATATATATATATGTAAATTTAGGCTTAGGACATGTAATAGAAAACTATTTAGAATTTTGCAGGGAGTCTTAAAGTATCCAAAAATTGAGGTTAATTAATTAATTAATTATACAATGACTATATTCCAGAGTTGACGTTCTTATTATATATATAAAAAAAACATACATAGTCGACGAATTGAGAACCTCCTTCTTTTAGAAGTCGGTTAATTATGAGATAGAATGTAACTTCTATAGTTATATCTGATTTAAAACTTAAACCTACAGCGGGCAGTAAGTTTGTCTATTGGCTTACAATTTTTAATTACTTCTTTATGTAGTAAATTAACAACATCCTATATATTCAAAATCAATAAATTAAACTTCTCGGTAGGAGGCCTACCAATTTTTGAGTCCATGTTGACATTTCAAGTCGTGTTCAAGAAACCAAAAACAAACATTCCGTAATTCTAAATATGACCAATGATTTTTTTATTGAGATAAGAATGTTTATTTTATGGACGTGATCAAATATTCAATATTTGTTTTAAATTTTGTTTCATGTAAGTTATTTTTATAGTTTTCAGCCTCAAGCAATGTGACATTTTGAAGAAGAAGTACCTTCTTATTCATTAAATTTTTATATCAGAAGATATTTGCATTTTAAAGAATATATGTTTGATTTTTTTTTTAAGCAGGAGGGTATTGGGAAAACACAATATCATACTTTAATGAAGGTGACCTCAAGTATAGTTAATTGTACCAAGGTCTTGAAATTTGGCACCTTTTTTAAAACCTATAGCTACTTCTAGCATCACTGATCTTTTAATTTAAAAAATGTGAAACTTTCTTGGAGTCGCATTCCCATTTATTTGGAAGTTCATTAAAGCAGTAATACATACTTTATTTTGTATCAAAATATAAACATTCGTATCAAGCCATAGATTGCCTGTCACACACACATACAAATATATATTTTTTAATGAATTTTAAACGCTAAGTAAGTAATTAACTTCGCAATTGTAAAACAATATAAAAATAATATCATAAGTAGATAGTACGAACAATTGGAATTTCACAAGACCACCTTTGAATTTCTTGATAAGAGATATCACTCTCTATGTACCAACATGCTTCCTGATTTTGCATTAAATTGTAATCACAGGTAATACAGACAATTAAAGCTATAATTTTAGTCCTGATAATAGCAGGAAAAATTTTATGGATTTATGGATAGGTTTATTACCACATTCATACATACACACATAATTGTTTAATAAAAAAAACTGATTATTTTCGTCCTTAATAACAACAATATTCTTAGAAATCGTCAAATGATTTAAAAATAGTTGTTAAGCCATGTTTAGGACCGAAATATCAACATTTTACCTGTCTGCATATTTCATAGTCCGTGATTTTATACAAAAGTACAAGAAGTGGTTAGATTAACCGATGTAAATCTATTTTTACAATAATAAATTTATGGAAAATATTTGCAGTAGACTTGTTAAAATAATAATTACTACAAAATTTTTCTTGAATTTAAAACAAAAATCGAAATTTATTCATCAATTTAACAAATAAACCCAAAGAACCTGTCAAATAAACCTAAATATTTGAAATTTCACAAATGATTAAAGTGTTATTATTTTGGGCTGATTTTTCGAAAAAAAACACGAACATTTTTTCTTTCAACGTTTGAAAATTTCAAAACCAATATCAAAAAATGTCCAAAAACTAATAACATTAGATATTATTTTCAACCAACTTCTAAAAGAAAGAGGTTCTTAATTTGACCACTATGTATATATTTTTTTCTTTGTATGTATGTCGATTTGAATGAAATTTTTTTTGCATTATCTTCAAGAAATTATTGCGGTGGCCCCATATTATTTTAGCAGAAATTGGTTAAGTAAAATTCAAGATGGCG
Organism: Diaprepes abbreviatus; assembly: GCA_034092305.1. Lineage (NCBI taxonomy): Eukaryota > Metazoa > Arthropoda > Insecta > Coleoptera > Curculionidae > Diaprepes > Diaprepes abbreviatus. Next base: position 8,679,711 of record JASJET010000218.1, read on the forward strand.
CTGAAAATATGGCGGTAAAATAATTAATGTCTGATTTTCTCCAAAATTCATACCTGAAGTTATTTTTCAAAAATTCAATATGGAGGAAAAAAATACATCTCTTGATTTTGTTCAAAATTTGGGATGTGTCTGAGAGTGTAAATAACGAATATAAATTTATTAAAAAAAAAATTATGGAAGATGAAATATGCCGGTCCAAAAGTTTTATATTTCCGGAATATGTCCAAAATTGATACTAGGTTTGAGGGTAAATATTAAGATTAGATTGGGATTTCAAAATTATTTTCAATATGGTAAATTTAATATTCAATATGGCGAGTTGAAAATTTTACGTTATTAATATTTTTTCAGAATAGATGGTAGATGGTTTTCGAATTCGTAGGTTACGAATCTGAAGTTAATTGTCTACAATTTAAAATGGCAGATACAATATAGGGTGCTAAAAAATTTAACATGGTCTAACTTTAAAACCATTCTAAAGTGACAGCAGAGGGTTTAAACTGACCAGAGCAGTAATAAGTCAAGCAAGTTTTAAACCCTAAAAATACAAGCATATTAAAATTATATTATTTTAACACTAAACCAGCAAAAATGGAGAATTTTATTTGTTTTCGGGATACAACCATTTCTCTTACATAATTTAGGCTTTATCGCTAGATTCTTATCCTGTACATCCGGATATTAGCGTTTACTTGTTCACATGTAATACAAATTATGATAATATTATAAGTAAAACAAGACTGGCCAACTAGATATAATTTCCATGGCAACTAGATCGGGTCTAAGTCCTAAACCGTCTTAGTGAATCTGACTGTTACATTTTTCCGATTTTGTAGATATTGGTGTTGGTGGAAGGTAATGTCGAAGGTCAAGTTCTCTCAATATCGGTGCTGTTGGATTTTGAGAGCCTAGGTTACGAATCTAAAATTAAATTTTAAAAATTCAAGATAGCTGATTTTATATAGCAAGTGTTTTTTTTTCAAACTGGTATTTGGAAAATGCCCAGAATTAAAATATTTATTGTTGTCCAGTTTAGTGTTATCAACAATTTTGAATAAAATGGTACATTTAACGACCTTAGAAACTTAACTCAATTGAAAACTAGAAATCGAAAAATAAAATTTTATAAAAAATTGAACCGATTTTTAAAAATAGTGCTAAAAAGCGAACAATAACAATATAAATTTTTATATATAATTTAAATTTTCATATAAATAATTTATGTTGTTACTTTTTGTTGGTTAGCGTTTTTTTAGAAGTCAGTTCAATTTTTTTATAAAAAATGTATTACTTTCCTAAAACATATTTTAAAACGAAATAGAATGGTCAAAATCGGAAAAAAATCTATTTTCTGAGCAGCAAAAAATTTGAACAAATACAAAATAATTTTGCACTTAGATAGATCTTTTTAAATTAAAATTTTCTTTCTTACATTTTGTCGGTATTTCATTAAGCTAACTCAGTTTTTCTCTGGTTTTTCTTGATATAAGAAAATATAGTTTTAATAAAAAATAAGACATACATATTACTTTTTTAAATATTATTAACTTCAAATCATAATTTAAAAACTTACATCAACTAAATATCTAATTAACGCACCCCGTGATTAGAGATAAAATAACTATTTTCAAATTAACCCAGAACATTTTTAGTATACATGTGTATATTTTGAAATGCCATAATTTGAATTTGAAAAGTTAGTGTGTTGCTTAAAATAAATAATACTATTTTGCATCAAATGACGAATAATTATCAGCAAATTTTGTAGCTTTTAAAAATGAAGATAAGATGATGTTAAAAACATAATAAAGAAATGCTTCTGATCATCACTTCGTAGGACTTTAAATTTATTTTTGAATATTGTACTTTAAACTTATTTCATTTATAAAAATTTTAGTTTTACTCTAAAATTTTAAGTTTAGTAATACTAGTTTTCTGGAAATAGAATAAAATACAAAAACAAACTCTATGTTTGTAGAGACCGTTAAAAAAAAGCTGAATAGTTTATTTCCTGCAAATGTTACTCTGGTCTTTCTCTATACACGTTTATACGACCCTATTTTCTCGTCAGTAAAGCTGTAATGAATTCAGAGCAAAATTCACAGTAATCAATTGTTTATTACCAATTTTTACATTTTTGAACGAGAAAACCAATAAAAACGCCCCTAACAACAAAATTTTAAAAATTTGAAAAACAATTTAAAATTGAATATATGTTAAATACAGCCTATATTTGGAAAATCTAATTTTTCAATCCTTTGTAACTGTAAGTAACTAGGAAGTCAAAATTTTCAATAACGAGAATCATGTGAATATTTTTTTCGAAAAAACCATGGCCGAACCCACAGATCGTGATCGGGTTGTTAACAATTACTAAACGGTATCGGTCGAGTTGTTTCCTGAATGTTGCGGGATCTTTCGTGACAGGCCGTAATTTGTGAGAAGCGCTTCTTCGTCAGGTCGAATTTGTTTGGATGCATCGGATCGAACAGGATTTATAGGAGTCGTATAATTTGCTTTGACTAATTTAATTAATAAGTTTGTTTTAATGGATATATAATGAATATTCAGAGAGATACCAAGCTTTGATTTTAAGAAAATAATGTTAAAATGGTTAATGATCTTGATAATAAAGTCACGAGTAATGCATAATAGGTTTATAAATCCTGCAGTACATGTGCATATAAATCAGTATTCCATTAAGAAATAATTGCAGTCCAATAATATTAATATTCCTTTTTGTACTTTTCGAGTGCATTAGTTTGAGAAAAATAATAAAAAACATTACATCTGTATTATTAAAACAATTTATGAAACATCATAGAGTCGGACATTGGTTTGAAATTTATTTATAAATAGGACTACATGAAGTATCAAGTGTTAAATATCTGGGAAAGTCCGCCATCCGAGGTGACGCAATTATTAATATATTATGAGTAGAAATACACCCTAAAGTTGGGGATTTGTTGGACTTCCTCAATATTAACTGCCTGGAACTTATGAATAGAGGAAACATGTTTACTTTTAATACAAGTAGAGAAGATTCTATCATAACTTTTGTCCTTTAAATATGAAGAACTTGATGAAGAAGTGAGATGTTAGTCTCAAGGTCTCGTTGCTAGATCACCGACATATCCTATTTGAAATTGATGTTAAGCAAGACGTAGTAGTAGCAGAATTCCGAAACACTACGACTACAAACTGGAATCTCTTTCGGGAGGAACTGGAAAGCAAAGTCGTAAGATTCATTTCAAGAGACCATAATGAAGCTGATATAGAGATTGCTACCAAACAAATCAGTGATACACTTCATCGCTCATTTGAGGCTAGATGTGAAATATGACGGAGATCTATGAATTCCAAGACATATTGATGGAACTCTCAAATTGAGAATTACCTGAAAATTATTCAGAAGATTTTAAAAAAGCGCTAAAGTACTAAACTGAAATAAACTGGGAGGTATATAAAACTGCCCAGAAAGAATGAAAAAAAAAACTAATAGAGGAACGTGTGAAAGAACTACTGCGAGAGCATAGAAGGATGCTCTCGTTATCGTTCCTTTGTAAGATACTACATAATAAAACAAAAGTAGTCTTTATTCCCAAGGAAGGAAGAACAGACTACACAAACTTTTAGTCTTTTCGTCCTATCAGCCTGATCAGTTTCTTAATAAAAACCTTGGGAAAGCTGGTGGACCGACACATGAAAGAAGGAGTAATCGTCCCATATAATCTTTACAATTTGCCTACCAAGCAGGAAAATCCACAGCCATGGTGCTACATCGATTATTAACAAGAGTCGGAAATATGCTGACTGACGGTCGACCCGCTATAGGTACTTTTAATGATATCTAGGGGGCGTTTGATAATACATCTCACGATTCCATATCTAATACTCTAACGAGCATTTGGCCTCAAAAACCGGACAAAAAGGAGAAATGCTAACTAGACAAATAATAATCGAAATTATTTTTTTTTGTATACCTGAGTAACCGTACTATCATAAAAATATGATAAAGGGGCCCCTTCACGCAGCTACACTCCGCACAGTTAACTGCAATCTAAGCTTCATTCAATTCGTCCTTGATAGATTTTTTTAGACTTGTGTTTGGTGTTTGGTATTTTGTAAAGTGAATATTAAAAAAAAAATTTTTTGTATTGGAATCTGAATAACAAGGTATGTATTTAATTTTAATATATATTATTTAAAAATATAATGACTGTTTAGTATTCTTATGGACCTAAAACAATATGCAAGAAAATTTTCTATTTTTTTTGTTTTTCTTTTTAATGAATTAGTGTTTTTGAAATGTTCCGCGCTAGGTCGGGCTATAATTCTTTTTTTATAATAAACTATAGACATTAGCCATATCATAACAGTCAAAACATTTTCCACATGTTTCCACCTCTTCAAAAAACCGTTTTGAGTTCCACGGATTTTTTTTGCAATAATTTTGGTTATTTTTTACTTACATACATATTTTTTTCCTATAGGTACAAATTTTACATCAGATGTTATTGAGGTATATCATAAAACGATATACATGCTTTTTAAACAAAGCACATCTAACACACTTGAAGATAAGGTATCATTTATGGAACATAAGCTTTACGAAATGATGAAATGTCTCCAAAACGAGTACCATACCTTAAGTCACGATTTAAAATATTTTAATAGTGATTTGAAGAAAAGATGGATATTATCTAACTATATTGAAGAAAGATTTTTGAAAAAAAAAACGAGAAATGGCTTAATATATCAATACCAGTACATAACTGGGCCACGATTTCTACGGGACATCCAAGAATTACATAATCGTAGTAAACGACGAAATACAAAAGAACTCTGCGAACAGGTACCTGTTGAGGCGCTTACCTATGCAGCCAGCATACGTCAACGAAAGTCTGGAAATGCCGCGGCCTCTAAACTTATAATAGATGCAACTTCAACACCAACAAGAGCCAAACTTTACAGGAAGGTAATAAATACTGCTCAGAAACCGAAAGTAAAAAATTACACACCTGAACAACTTCGCAAATCTTTGTTGAAGGTGACTTTACAAGGAGGCAGTGGGAGTTGTTATACGATTCCAATAAGGGTATATTTCCTTGGTATACTCTAATTAGAGAAGCAAAGAAACTCTGCTATCCAAAACCAGAGTCAATCCGAGTTACCGAGACGAGTGTTAAAGTTGTGCTTCAGGACCTACTTGATCACACAGTAAAGAGACTTTGTTTTTATCTTGAGATAGATTTTTTATGGGAAAATGTACAATCACCCTAAGTCAGCATATAAAACGATACCCATTACGTTTTTTTAATATTACTCCCCTCTCCCTTCCCACCCTAAGTCAGCGCCCCTTCACCCGATTGGTAAAGTAATGCCATAAATGAAATTGGAGCACCTAAAGACATATAAAACGATAACCATTACGTTTTTTTAATATTGCTCCCCTCCCCCTCCCCACCCTGTCAGCCCCCCTTCACCCGATTAGTGAAATAATGCCAGAATTCAACTTAGCGCCCTCAAAAATTCGAGGATACTGATTTTGATACATCTAGAGTCAAAAACAACGACGTTATTAATTTTATCCGGTTTTTGAGGCTAAATGCTCGTTAGTGCAACGCCGAGGCTCTCAACCGACAGCAGTCGCAGGGATAAGAGTTATATTAACTTAGATACTAGTATATGCTGAGCTTAACAATATAACTGTTTAAACACTGTCTAACAGGGATTATATAGGGAGGAATTCTATCACCTTTACAGTGGAGCTTGGAAGTGGATAGCCTGATTTTTAGGGCTTTTTGGGGTGCGGTTCAATTTTTCTACATTTTTTGGTTTTTAGTTTTGAGCTCGTCATGAGACCCATAAATTATTTGGATTAAGAAATCAACGAGATGTGTGGTGTACTTTGCAAGGTCGCAAAAAAGTACTCATTTGAGCCAAAATTATAAACCACACTAGACTAAACAATAAAAAGTTCTTTAATTCTGAAAATCCTCCAAATGTTGAATGAAATTGGATCGAACAAAAATTTAGTCTGCCTTAGATTGTAATTTACTCCCTCAAAAACCTCCGAATACAGATTTGAAATCCATAATGTACGCCCTAACAACTCCCAATATTAATTTTGGGCGAACTCGAAAATATGTGAATTTTAGTTTAGATTCGTAATCTACGATCCCGAAAATGCTGCTAACAATAATTTTGAAATAGGTGAAAATGTCAAATTTTCAACCCACCTTAACTCCCCCATGAAGAAAATCGGTCAAAAAAAATTTTTTTGTTCGCCATTTTTTAAGCGCCATCTTGGATTTTACTAAACCAATTTCGGCCAGAAAATAAAATGCAAATATTTCATTCAAATCGGTGAGGCCGTTTTTCGAAAGCTATTGTATGTATTTATCCAAAAAGGCTCCGACTTGTGTATTTGCTATTGATTTACAGATTCTTTCAAAAGAAAGGAAAACATGTTCTTTACATAATGTAACCATGAGAGGTAGTAAGAATAATACTTTTGTATATAGGAATTACGACTACTACAAAATACCCCAAATCACAAATATTTTTTTTGTTCATTGAGATATCTAATCCAAAAATTCATAAATGCTACAAAAACGAAGTGCATAATTTATAAATTTTTCAAATATTAAAAATGCAAGGTACATATGTTCTGATATTTAAAAGCTTTGAAAGAACAATATATTAATATTATGTCTTTTTTTTAGAACAGTTAAAGTTTTGTAACTGTAATAAATATGGTTACTGTCTTTATCGCCTGTTGATGTCTTTCCTTTTTGGAATCGTATTTGTATATAGATGAGACATTTTCTTATTCCTCGTGTTAATTTAGTCATCTCCTTTTAAATTTATTGTTTAAATTAGTGACCTACATACTCCTTTTTATTTCTTTATAGTTTTTACGACTTTTTTATAGTAAGCTCTCTAAGAATTCCTTTTTCAAATAATTCCCTATTTACATAATTCTGAAAAGATTTATATGATACATCTTTATTGGCTTTTCAAAACGGTGTTAACTTTATCATAACTGTTCATGTCTTAAACTTTATACCAATTTTAAGTAATCCAAGATGGCTTTTATTAAGTAGAATGTATAAAATAAACATATATCAATAAAACACCATTTCATTACGATATAAAAAATAATCTATTCATTCATATAAGATTTGCATTTTAAGGATCGGATTTGTGCGTTTAAGCTAGTAATCCGATGATTTAAATAATCTTAAAAGGCGTGAAAAGCGTCGTTTTCGTTTAATTTATGCGTAAGTTTACGGAAAAAGTCATAAAATTTTGATAAAACTTAATAAATTTGTGAATCACTAAATAGAGTGATCGATATTGTATTGGAGCTAAATAACTGAATCTTTTTATAGGTATTTGGACATAGCCAAAATTAGTTTTAAAATGTAATAAAAATAAATTTAAAGGAGATACAAGATATTTCTGACATTATCACTGAAAACATGTTTTTAGACTCAGTTAGTATGTGATTATTTGGCGCAAAATTAACGGAAAACATATTAAAATAACAAATTTTAATATAACAGGAAATACTATTTCCATTTTTTAGTTGATATTATATTTTATTCCAATAAATTGATTTAAAATAAAATCATATTAAAGTTTTATGTTAGTACGAGGGCCATGCCAAAACTTATAGATACTAAAATAATCCTCTATTTTGAGTCGGATACGTTAACCCCATTTTCTATAATAAAATTTGGAAAAAAAATATTTGAAAATTAAAAAATTGTGTAAGTTTCCCTAGTAATTCTGTTACTATAAACTTTTTTTTTATAAGTTAAACAGAACAGAAAATTTAAGAGTTAAACCCGATCTAGTTGTTATGAAATTTAACTCTTCTAGTTGGTCAGTTTTGTTTTGCTTATGATATTGTCATAATTTATATATAAAAAACTTTGCGATAAAGCCTTGAAATATGCAAGGAAAATAGTTGTATACCCAAAATATACAAAATATTCTATTGTTACCGGTTCAGTAGTAAATCAAAATGATTTTTTTATGCTTGTATTTTTAGGGTTTAAAACTCGTTTGAATTATTATTGTTTTTGTCAGTTTAAGCCCTCTGCTTTCAATTTAGGACCTTTTAAGAACTAAACCATGTTAGTGAATACGGCTATAAAAATACAGAGCAATAAGTATGCACATGTGTGACAGGCTACGTTTGGAAAATACTGCCTTTAAAACGCTATTTTAAGGATAAGTATTAATAAAAAAATAATTTTAAATTTTTTTGAATATACTACTGCAAAGGCGTAAGCTTTTTTTTTGAAAGGTACTTAAACAACAAAAAAAATTATAAGCTCCCGAACTACACACTCTGTAGAACAAACCAATGTTTGTATATTGTATCACTTGGAGAAGTATCTATTTCAAAGTCATTTTGATACAAATTAAAGTATCGAAATCAATTGTCAAAATTCCATGCAAAATCCCAAGAGTCGTTCTGTGCTTAGACTAATTTCGAATAGTGGGTTAATTTTGACAAAAAAATTATATTTTAAATTCATTACTTGTTATGATCTTCAAAAAAAAAAGTCTGCGCTCTACCACTAGCAAACTTCGCCAACATGAATATTGCCACTCATTTTATATATCGTTTTTTTTTTTTTAGGAAATATGTGACATTCATCTCGACTAACGCTTATTTGGGCAAATATGATTGCAAATGATAATTTGTACTAATACTTATTTAATTTCAAATTATTTTCCTCTTATTTCCTTCTATTATTTTCAAAGTTATCAGAAAATCAGGACAATATTGATCTTCTCTTTCTGAAATCACCATTAGAGTGAAATTGTAAAAATCTTAATCGTTTTTTAAGAAATTGAGGGTTTTGACACGAATAACTCAAATCTAATTAAGCTTGGGTCTTCCGGAATGTTTAGTATAACATATCAGTGATGGTTGTTTTGAAATTTGTAAAAGTTGAAGTCCGACACCTAAAGTGATATATTGGATATAACTATCCGTTCTATGATTACGTACGTCGCCAATTTATGGTGGCCTAGTACTGCGAAGCGCAAACATTGTTTTTAATTTGACAAGGTTCACAGACTGTATTGAGCAAAAACGATGAGTATGATGAAGATTCGAGCACTGAAGGTCCTATTAGGCACTGAGAGTACTAAAGAACCAACCTCCTTCCTCTTCACTTATTCATAAAGAATGAGGCTCTACAGGCCGTCTACCGTCTTAGTTGCTTAGGGGATCTCGGAGCAGGATCTGGCGGATACCCGTATAGCTGGAGCAGCATGGTGGAAAAACGCCTATTACTCTCTATTCAAGCAGACTACAACGCATCAGTCTTGAAGCTTAACCCCTCTGCTTTTATCAAACAGCAAAAATTGGAAGAAAGAGATCCTGGTGGTTTACAGATAGATCTCAACAGGAAGAAAGAGCTGGAGCTGGAGTGTTCAACATACCCACTAGAGTTTGAGAGTTTTACTCTCTAGAGCCGGACACAATGTTGTTTCAAGAGAAGATATTTTGTAACGTGGCCATCTTTGTAAGAGGAATATAAACAGATATAAAACTACTAACATATGCGCGGACAGTAGGACTACAATATAGATACTGAGATTCAATGTTGTAGCTTCACGACTGGTGTCTGAATGTAACGATGTAATGGATAGCCTGACAAAAAATAGCTGCACAATTAGACTCGTGTGGGTCCCGGGTCACTCAAAAGTAGAAAGAAGTGGATACGACTCCTCACCCGTTATGCCTGTTCCCATTACTACTCACAAGAGAGAATTGAAACTGTTAGTGGAAGGCAAGAGTGCCAAGAAACATATAATTGTATCTAATGCGCGACTTATTAGAAGGCTTCTGTTCTGAAGAAGGAAGAACGTCGAATCGTGGTGAGATTGCTGATGGAATATTATCACTTACGAGGCCGTCTTTATAAGATTGGTATCATGGATGACCCAATATGTAGATAGTGCCTGAAGATGGCTGAAACTGTTGACCATATTCTCAAAGGTTGCCCGGCACTTAACTGACTGAGGCAGAGATAGTTCGGGAATATAATAATATCACTCGAAGCAGTCAGGCAAAGTCACGTAACGAGGTTGCTCGAATTCACTAAGGAGATTAGTCTTTAAAGATTCGGGGTGATTGTAAGATATAATAGGTCAAATGAGGTCTAAGCATCGAAGATCAACTGTTACTACTCAATCTCATTCAGTTATTTAAGGTTGAAGTCTATTTTCATCCCGTCTTTTGTTTGCAAACATTACCAATTACCACTTTTACTATTTTTTTTGTGTTTTTTTTGTGATAATATTTTAAAGGAAGTAAAGGTGGTAATGATCACATCCATCAAAAATATATGTCTACGTTTACGATGACATTTCTCTAAATCCACATTATTAAATCTTAAAATCGTACTTCCTTTGTGACCACACAGACTTACAAATCTTTTTCCAGCCTTTTAAACCCTTCGATAAATAAATAAAATTATCTCATCATTAAACACCGGTCTACAAGTCTGGCGGGCAAAAAAGATAAACCTTTACAAAATTAACTACTCAGCTTGGCTTCTTTGAGCGGGATTAATCGATGTACCTTTTAAAAATCGTTCGGTACATTAGTGCCATGAACATGGGCGGCGTAGGAAGTAATATAATTGATTTAAAATAAGTGTTAAATAATACTTTATACATATTTTTATAAAACTGGCATCAAAAAGCTGTGAAAATTACCCATCGTTTCTGTTAAACTCGTAAATGAAAAAAAGGATTTAACGGGTAAAATAGGTCATGTAAAATAAAATTTAGATATCTTTAATTTGCATAAGAAGCTTAAATTTCGCTAGTGGGATCTGCTTGTCTGTATGAAATTCTGAGTGTACAAATTTTATTTAAAAACGGGGATCGATTTGTCCGAGTCAAAGATGCTTAAGAATTATCGTTTGTTGGAAACTACCTTGGTAAATGACTTCAGCAATGAAATGATATTATTAAAAATTTTTTTGAAGAATAAGTGAAAAGCTGGAATTTAATTTAAAAAAATTTCCATTCTGTGTACGCCGCTGTATTTTAAATCTTCTCTGCATCACTAATTTGGCACTAAGAATGCTGTTACTCTCGCTGGTCATTTTTTCAAGGCCATGATTTTAATGGGGGATCGTAAAATGAATAAAAATTCACCGTGAAAATAAGCATCAAAATACTTTTGAAAAATATAATAGAAAATTTATCGTATGTAATAAATTCTTATATGTACAGCATTTTTTAAGCTGAATAAATAAGTGGACCCATGTGTAATTCTTATGTGAAATAGCTTTTTATACAAAATCTATTAAGACTATTACAAGTTGATTTATTATTAAGTATTACATAACTGTTTCATGGTTTTTTTAGTGTAGAACAGATAAAATTATGGAAAATTTTATTTTAATTTAAAATAAAGTTATTCTCTCTGATCTGATTGATTTCGTTGGATATGAGGATTAGTTTTTTTTAATTATCCAAATAGATTGGCAATATATATACCCACCAAACAGAGGTGGCAACTTTCATATTTGATATAATTTGTACTATTTTTATGAAAAAAAAGTAAAATGAATAAAAATTCTTCGTAAAGTAGATCTCCAAATAACTTAGAAAATTTTCACAGAAAATTTAACTTGTGTATAATAAATTCTAATGTATATTTTAGGAACTTTTAATAACAGCTGCGGGAAAAATATTTATAGTAAAAGCAGTCCTGAAAAATTGCTGGAAATTATTTTTAAGTTCTCACGATCGTCGGTAGGAGCCATTTCAACTATGGCTGATTAGATAAAGGAATTTTGCTCAATGAAGGTATATTGTAAATATTTTCATTTCAAAGTTGAGAAAATTTAAAACTTTTTCTATTGCACACTTGCTATTTTATCCTTTAAAATAAAGTGGTAGCGGAATATCAAAGTTTTTTCATGAAATTGCCGATAAGCCCGGTATTGCTTAACGGAATTGAGCGAGAGATCAAAAGCATTGACGACAATGACCAGGTCGCTGCACCTGAGCCACAGTCAGACAATGAAGTTGAAGAACAACTAAACAACGACAGGTGAGAGAACATCGTTGAAGTCCGACAACAACAGCAACTAAATCAACATGAGAACCAAACAACACCAAGAGCTTCATCCGCCGAAGATGCTACGCGCGAAACTCAATCAGAGCTGGACGAGCAAGACAGCACAATATATACACTGTGGCAATGAATGAGTCAACAATGCGCGTTTTTTTACAGAGTAACTCATCTAAGACAAGAGACGATCGACTACAGCAACAACTACACTCCGGGAATACTCATACATACAAAAGTCGCAACAATTTAGGGTTGTAAAAAAGGGCATTTCTTCTTAATTATAAAAATTACTGGTGTGTGTTTAGCATGTTTTGAAGCACCTTGTATATGATTTATATCAGAAAAAATTTGGATTAGTATGTGTCTGTGATCTGATATTTAGATAACAATATTTTTTCCATATATATATATATATATATATATATATATATATATATATATATATATATATATATATATACATTAAAAACAAAAACATTTAAAATACACTCAAACATCTTCAAATACAGAAAAGTTGTGTATAACATATTACATTTCATTTTAAAATCATCAAAAGATACAACTAAATTTTTTTTTAGATAGTCCACTTTAAAGTTTATCAGTTCAAGAGTATTAAAATTATTAAATATATCTCAATTTGATGTGATTGAATTTATTTTTTGACCTATTTCTTTCGATAGTCTTGTTTAAACTGTCTTAAAACTTATATAGGAATGGCAATGAATATATGTATATTGATAGGTAGTCCCATTCTAAAAAACCCAAATTTACGGCAACATTCGTGAGTTAGAAAAAAATGTTTTGTTCAAAAGTTATATGGTCCGAAGAGAACACTCGATGGTGACTTAGAACTTGCCTTTCAAGGACATTTGAAGATCAGTTTGTTTTTTAACAGGAACCTCTATTTTTATTGCAGAAATAGAAAATAAAGGAAATTTCCTATCGAACCGTACAAATAACATAGAGATACAACCCACATCCAGAGATCATTCGAAGGTCAAATGTTCTTATACCATGGGCTGGTGTAAATTATCCAATAACTCGACAACTAAGTATGCCGGAGAAAAAATTTTCTCACAAAAGTTCTAGGAAATTAAACGGTGATTTTGGGCTCGCTGTTTAAGGACATTTAAAGGTTAAACTGATTTTTTAAATAGAAAACTTTGCTTTGTCACAATAAAAGTGTTATTTATAGCGATGGATAGAGACTTTACCCGCTTTCTATTTCTGTAATAAAAATGGGGGTTTTCGTTTAAAAATAATCAATTTGACCTTCAAATGTCCTTGAGGGATAAGCACAAGGTTAAAATTAAGGTCACCATTCGAATCATGGAACTTTAGTATAAAATATGATTTACTTTTAATCGGGAAGTATATTTGGTTTCTTGTAAAATCTTGCAGATGTTTGTTGTGTTTGCTAGTTGAAGATGAACTGTTGATTTTAAACTTGCAATTTCTACCAGATATTGATACTAGTAAAAAGATATTTTCTCGGCAAAGCAGTTATTTTTATTAGTGACAGAAACATTTTAAAAAGTACTTTAAATCTGTAGTAAGTACAGCGTTTTGTACAATCTGAAATATAGTATCGATTGTTTCTAAAAAGTAAATTGTTCGTGGTTTCATAATTTTTTATCAATTTTAGTATGCTACATTACTTAAATACAAATAGCGAATATAAATTAAGTTAGTTGGCATTTTGAGAGGTTAATATTGCATATACCTTAACATTATCACTGGAATTTCATATGATGCTTCATCACTAGATGAGACAACTTTTTGAAAGTGCCTTTTTTTATTTTTCTTCATTGATTTTTAAAAAATCTTTGAAATCCTTGCACTGTACAAAAATTTTCCGATTATGTATTACTGTAGATTTTTTCAATTTTACAATGTAAATTGTGTGCAATAAAAACTTAAGTAGGTTAGTTGTTTGTAAATATGAAAGATTATGAGCATTTTACCGCATTTGTAGTATCGCTATCCAACTAGCAACAACATAAGCTAGGAGGTAAATTTCGTTGACAACTCGGAGATCCAGTTTTTTATACGAATGTATTCTGTCAACTTGCATGATATTTTTAGGAGAAAATGTCGCGTGGAAGTACACTCCTTGAAATCGCAACTATTATAATATATTCCAAAATTTAATGTTTTTCTCTTTATTATTGAAACATGCAAAAAACATCTTTTTGTGTAACAGCTATCATTACTTTTTATCAAATAATATACCAATTTGGTAATGATTTTTATTATTATTTTTAATATGTTACCTACATATATGGTGTCCGTATCGGCTTTCACTTAAACAGTTTGAAAAAAGTTAATTTATTTATAACGTTTTTATTGATTAAATTGAAACGGTGTTAATTAAGTTATTTATCAATTCATTCACTCAGTACCTTACGAACTTTAAACAAGTTCGTATTTCAAAAGAGTTTCTATTAAGTGGAATACGTAAAAAAATAATAAAAATAAAATGAAATATTACTGTCTCTTTATTAATGTAAGATTTGCGTTTAATGAATGTATAGGTTAGTATTTTAGTAATCTAATTCATCTAAAATGGCTGTAAATTTCCATTTTTCGCATAATTTGAGTAAACATTTACGAAAACATAACTGAAATATGGGTCCCCGTAAAAGAGTAAGATGGGGCAAATGTTCGGTAAAATTAGAGAAGGAGATCCAACAATGTTCAGTACTTACTTTGACGTTGGATAAAAGACTAGAGTCTTGTCTAGCATGTTTACAATATTGGTAAGTGAACTTTTTAATTAAAAATCTTAAAATATTTTTTCATTTTCAATTTAAAAACGTTTGCACTTGTGCTGCGGAATTTATTGCTTATTATATACGAACATGCACATTATTTTATCTAATTTGGTATGTAATATTACAAAGACTATTGGAATGATACAATAATGAGTAATTTTGAATCAATTTCATTTAGACAGTTAGGTTAATTGTGGACATAAGCATGTTGGGTAAGAGTCCGCATATTTGCATGCGTACTTTTTACCCTGATTGAGATTGTTCTGTATAATCAATGGAATATTTTGTTTCAAATTTGAAAGATACATTCCATAAACTGACAAAATGCCTCGAACTTAAAACAGGTAGGCTCCAGACAAATGAGTTGTTACAAAAATGATCAATTTAATGCTGATAAATTATTAATTTCTGAAGGTATATGTGAAAGAAAAGTAGCAGTATAAGTAGAGATGAAAGAAAGTATTGCAACTGCAACAGAGTTAGGAAGATTCACTGCAACATTTACTTACTAGGTATTTAAATATTTAAAAAGACATGACGATCTTTATTATGGCCTTAAAATGACTTCTCTCAGGACACTGGTTTTCGAGTACGCTCAAGTAAACAATATTCTTCACCGTTTTAGTAAAAATTCAAAGATGGCTGGAAGCGATTGAGTATATGTTTTTTTCAAAAGACACCCTGAATTAAAATTATGACAACTAAAGCCCACTAGCATAGCTAGATTTTATAGATAGCATATTTTATGACAATGTAGACAACCTCTATGAAAAGTATAAATTCCTGTCTAGCTGAATCTTTAAGATGAATGAAAGTGGCATTAATATTGCACCAAAGAAAATTCTTAAGGCTATTTTAATGAAAGGTAAAAAGTTTCAGCTGAATGAAGTCAAACTATTACACTAGTTTGTGCTACGAGGGCCAAAGAAAGTAACGTTCCACCGGTTTTTATCTTCCCTCGTAAAAAATAAGGTTTATTCATTAAATAATGCACCTGTAGGAAGTATTGGATTGGTTTTTGATTTTGGTTTTATAAACACATATCTGTTCATGACACATTTAAAGAAAACATTCTGCCCACTAAAAAACTACACTGTGGTTAATATTAGAAAATCATAGCAATCATTTTTCTTTGGGTGGTGCCAAGTATTTTCGTCATAATGGCATTCATTTCTTTACCCTTCCACCATACAGTAGTCACAAAATGCAACTTTTGGACCGCGAATTCTTTGGTCTATTGACAAATAGCTAAGTCATAATCCAGAATGTGCCAGAAATTGCCAATCTGGTTAATGAGGCCTTTCAGAAGTTTTCGACAATTAATAAGGCTGCTGCAGGTTTTAAGATTTCCGGAATATAGTCCATCGATAACAATAATTTTTTAGAAGAAGATTTGGTGGCAGCTTCCGTTATTAATATCTTGTATTCATATTATCTGTATTAGCAACAGATATTTTACAGAATTTCGCAGCTTCTATATCAGCTGCATATTTGGCGCCAGAGCCTTTACCCAGTACTTTTTATGCTTTAGAGTCTATATTCAGCACTTCTTATATGTGATGTGAAATTCTAGATAAAAATTAGCTACTAACAGTCAATCAAGATCTTATACGCTGTCAGCTCCAACACTCTCGAGTACTATAATAGACCTAGCTTTGGCTGCAGTGGTTACAACATCAGCTTCTTCAATGGCTGCAGATTTAATCTCTAATAAACGTATACTACTGTACGAAGTTCGGCCACAGACGCCGTACAGAGAGCTTTGAAAATGGTGAATGAGATTTCACCGAAATGTCAGCTGTCCTACAGACTGAGACTCAGCACACATACACGGGGTATGCGGAAACCTTCGATTACCTCGGAAACAATCCCGCAGGTGTACAAACCCTATGGATATCTAAAAATACATAAGCAAAATGCCTCCCTAAGGCCAATCGTTAGTGCTTTTACTGAAATACTTGAAAAATACCTAGCTAGTTTATTGTAACCATGTATGGAGCAGGCTTCATCTTATCTGAAAAACTCGGTATGGTTCATAATAATTCTATATGCTCTCAGGCTTAAAAAAGTCCTCCATACCTACAACCCTCAGAATATCGAAGATCAATCCACACGGATATAGATTTTCAAGCTTCACAGTACTACTCCCCATAAATATTGGACATAGCCAACACCTTAATCTCAAGATCCCTTCGTCTCACTGACAAAAAAAAAAAAGAAAAAGAACTAAAACATCTTGAAAAACCTTTTTTATTTATCCTCTATACCAAATATTTTTTGCAGTTGCTATGATAGAATTTATTATGATTTATTATCTTGACCTAAATAATTTTTAGTGCTTTTGTTGAAACTTGCCTATTATTATTATTATTTCTCATGTATTTTAACATGCCGAGTGCATATAAATTTATGTAATTCTTTGAATATCTATTGTTTACTTTAATAAATTTGCCCATAAATGCAAAGTTAAACATTACCTATGCAACTTTTATGTCATGGTAGAATTTTATATTGACAATACCATATTCAGAAAATTTACATTTTTTGATTTTCCATTTCTGAAAATACTGTCTATATAAGAAGTTAAACGCGACTTTTAAGGTATTTAAAAAAATCACCTGAAAATTGGCTTGAAATCTCAAATAATTGCCTTTTGTAAAAAAGCAGCCTGTAAAAGTAATTTATTACTAAAATATTTAAACACGGTCTTTAAGCGTCTCGTATTTTAATTAAAAATTATACATGAAGTCTACACCAGCGCAAAGTAAAAACCTTCTAATTTGTTAACATTTTTTATAAGTAATTATTGCTCCAGTGAGAATCTTAAATATTTATTTGATACTGAACAGAAGTTTAAAAAAACTGAGTCTTTGCATAAAAATTTTAAGGAATATAACGCAAACTGGGAGCCAATTAACGAAAATGTTATAATGATAAATATGACAATGAAGGGACGTAAATTAATATTTTTTGACATATACGCTCGATCTGATGATGAACCTGTAACAGTAAAAGGAAATTCCTTTGAAAAACTCAGTGAACTAGCACTGGAGATACTAGAGAACTAATTATATTAGAAGACCTAAATAGTAGAAAAGTTCGTGAAACTTATAATCAAGTGATAACACCATTTTCCAAAACAAATGATAACGATTAACGACTAATTGATCTTTGTAGAGGGTGGATCGTTATGGATGTTTTCATAGGCTATCTGGGAAACTGTAAAAAATTTTAAAGATCTGATAAAGTTGTCCCGAGCTTTTTTTTGAGAAAATTATAATGGCGAAAACAAATTACGGTTTAGGATTCTAATTTCATCATTTTCTAAAATGTCCTAGCAAGCAACTACGATAACACTAATAAGGCATTCTTAAGGTACTTTTCTCTGTAGAATCCATGGTCGTAATTAGATTTTTAATTTTAGTTTTAATTTTTTAAATGGAACACTATGTATCTTTTTGCATAATTTCTTTGCTGTCGTGTACTTCGTCTTGCACAGGACGTTCACTGTTCCACTTTTGACGACTAATATATATATATATATATATATATATATATATATATATATATATATATATATATATATATATATATATATATATGTAATCGAAGGTTTTCGGGCATCTCGTGTATGTGCTGAGTCCCACTAAGGACTGTAAGGCGTTCGCAACCACAAACACTGGCAACAGGGCCGATGACGCGCAGCAGGTCACGCCACCTGATGATTCGGAACCATACGGAAAACGAACACGTCCGACGCGCACACGGTACCGACAACACCGACCGGAGTCGCAAGCGTCAGTTCGCTCGTAGACGCTATACAGTGAGCTTTGAAAATGGTGAATGAGATTTCACCGAAACGTCAGCTGCCTTACAGTCCTGAGTGGGACTCAGCACATACACGGGATGCCCGAAAACCTTCGATTACACATCACACCCGTGAGAATATCTGACATAACATATATATATATATATATATATATATATATATATATATATATATATATATATATATATATATAGGGTGCTTAAGTTATAAGATTTCAAGTATTTTTTAGAGCATGTGCACATTGCCCCATTGCCCCAATGGCCCCTCTCTGAATCCGCCCTTGACTTTTATAGTTAACATCTGTCTCTTTTATTACAAAATAAGTTCATTCAATTTAAGAAGCAACTTTCTCTTCTTTCTTATGCCGACCACTTTGAATGAATACTTTCTTAAAAAACATTCTATATACACCATTATTAAGACAATTGTCTCTATTAAAGTTATTTGCTCGGTAAAGTGTCCAATAAATCAAAACCCACTTAACTATCGACCCGTAAGAACCCAAACCTAACTTTAATACTCGTTATACCACACCCTGTATAAACTTCAATACTCCTAATACATAAACAATGGTGACTCGACATTTTTATGGTAATTTACTACATGACAGACAATTTTTATTTTTATTCAGTCAACATACTGCTTATAAATAACAGCACACCTATATTACATTGGACCATAACATCATATTCTCAACATTTGGTTAATGTAAGTTTATGCCAAGTTGTAAGATAGATTGTGCCCAAACTGAATTGAAATATGCACGGGACGTTTTGAAAGGTGATTGACTTAAAAAAGTCTATTAATAAGGAATAGTAAGAGTTCATTTTGATGTTTAATTTTTCAGTAAAATCCAATTAAGAACTCAATTTATTATCTAGCTATTAGTACAAATAACAAATATAAATAATTTTAATTTAAAAAGAAACTTCTTGTTCCTTCTTAATTAAAACACCATGTTTTTTTTATCCACAATATAAGATCAACGTAACTCAAAATATTTAAATTATATCTTCAAAAATTAGCTATTTATGTAAGATTGACCTAAATTTTTGAAGACAAACCTGGATGTTTACAAGTAAATAAATGAACAAATAAAATAAAAATAGGAAATTAGAAAACATTTTTATTTTTAGAATAAGCGAATGATAATAACTTTAAATTTGATATCCTTCTAAGAAAACTCATACTTTCTTTATTTTATTTTGTTACATTGATATTGCCCTCATTTGCTTGCTTTCCCACCTCCCTTCTGCTTCTTTTGATCAGGGGCTGCATCAAGACCAGGATTTTGCGTTTACTCCTTGATTACTTGTACAATTTTTTCGCTTGAATTATACTGATTCATTGTGATTTGATTAAAAGAGCAAAATATAAACTAGGCTTCCCTGTATTAAAAATTATGGTATCGTTAAAATTATTATTATTTTATAAATCGACTTTTATTTAACGGGTTATATATGGCGGCGATGTTCTTTTATCACGGAACTTTTTCAGAGACTAAAATGTTTTCAAAACATTTAAGAAAATAGCAACATGTAAAACACTAAGCCTCAAAAAGTATCAGCGACTTATTGTGCAAATCACACTAGAGTTGTGGATTCCATTTCTAAAAACTTCCTCGCAATGTTACGGATTTTGGAAAGCATCTCATTTTATGAAATTTGAAGTATCGATACAATAATTGACGCTCGTTGTATATTAACCTACAAAAAAATCTTTTAAATTCGTATATTTTTCTTGTTTTTAGAAATACTTAATAATTTAAATTCTGTCAAGTTATTGATAAAAAGCCGATGATATAAATATGTAAAAAGCAGTGTCTCTAATTAAGTCGACTATAAAATACTTAAAATCCTTTAAAAATTATGAATTATTTAAAAGTTTTGCAAAGAAAACTTAAAGAAACTTTAATCTCGTGAACTAATAGCCTAATAAGTTTGCTCTTAATATTTTCCATAATGAAAATTCCCCTGGACATGTTGAAAATTTCTGTATATTTTTTTGGACTGGATAATTTTATTTATTTATTAATACAGCGATTTATTTATTTATTTATTTAGCAAAATATAGGCCTAACAAGCCAAAGTTCGGTTACAAGAAACCCGAATTCATAAATTGTACATTTCTATTTAAATTTTGAACCTGAACTAACTCTAACACATTCAAAAGTATACAACACTATATTAAGAAGATACAAACCACTAAAACCAACCTTTACGGATAACCAACCATAATTTGGGTTCTGATAAAGTACATTTGATGTCCGTGCTTTTGAAGAAAACATAAAATCTTTATAGCATTTATGTATCTTTTGCAACTCATCTATTCAATCGGAAACAGAGTATCAATATCAATATTTTTGTAGTTTATGTATCGAAATAAATGAAGAAGGTAAATTGGAATCTGATTTTAAATCTAAATGAACAATTAAAAAAAAAATAGAATCAGCTCTTCTAATTTATTTAAAATTTACCGTATTTTTATATCGATTGCTAAAAATACAAGAATAAGTGAAAGAAGTTTCAATATATTAAAAAATTATTAAACATACAGGGTGTCCGGAAAAATGTGGGAATACTCCCGGATATGAAAAAAACACGTGAAAGGAATACTACACGTTCATATAAACTTCTTTTGTAGAGGCCTCCTCTTCGGAGATATAGGCTCCTAAAGAGCTGCAATAGAAGCAAGTTTTTTACACATAATTATTAAACTACCAGGTATATATGAATATTTTTTTTTAATATAATGTATACCAGGTAAGACACTCCACATTACTATTCAAGAAAGTATTGTGAATCACTCACAGCTGCAGGAACGGACTAGCTGTAACACTCATGACTTCATCTCAGTCTTTTTACGCCCTGTATGATAAAAATTTTGGCCAACGTTTTGTTACATGCCTTTAACTATTGAGTAAAAATTAAGTACTCTTCATTCATGTCGCTAATCCCAACCGTTTTAGAAAAAACGTCATTTCATTTACACTTGTTAGTAAGTTCCCTAACTTCTATAGGCTTGAATGAAAAAGAGGAATTTTCTCTATATCCTCATTTTCACCATAGTTTAAATAAAAAGTTAAACTAATTGCTTAGTTAAAAACTTTATAAGAACGTTCAGCATGGTCTCCGTGAAGTCACGACGAAAAAATTTTTTTATATTAAGGTTCAAGGTTCAACATTTGATAAGAACAACGATGTATCTTTTATAGAAAAATGCCAAATAAATGATTTAAATAAAATGATGTTTTTTCGAAAACGGTTAGGATTAGCGACATGAATGAAGGTACTTAATTTTTAGTCAATAGTTAAAGGTATGTAGAAAACATTGTCCAAAGTTCTTATCATATAGGGCGTAAAAAAATGGGGTCATGAGTGTTACAGCTAGTCCTTCCCTGCAGCTGTAAGTAATACACAACACTTTCTTGGATAATAATTTGAAGGATATTAACTGATACACATCATATTAAAAAAAATTAAAATATACCTGATGGTTCAATAATTATGTGTAAAAAAACTTGCTTCCATTGCAGCTCTTTCGGAGCCCATATCTCCAAAGAGGAGACCTATACGAAAAAAGTTTATAGGAACTTTATTATTCCTTTCACGTATTTTTTTCATATCCGGGAGATTTCTCACATTTTCCTGGACACCCTCTATAATAGGTGGACTATGGCTAAAGACAGATTTATATACATAGCTTTACTATATAATGAAAAAGACTATGCAACTATTATTGATTTTCACAGGGTCATATACAAATTTAAAATCATAAAAAGTAGAAGAATTAGTTTATATATATATATATATATATATATATATATATATATATATATATATATATATATTACCTATTTTTGTATTGTGTTTTTATGTAAAGTTTTTTTGGAATGGTGGTAATGTTTTTTATCTGTATTTTGAAAAAAAAATATCAACATTGGTAGGTAATATTGTTTGTTATTTAAAATTAACGAAAACAGTTTCTTTTCTTTTTTTCTAATAATCAAGAATTACCCGCTTTCCTGTAAATAATTTTTTTTAACAAATAAGACAAAAACTTTATTAATAATATTACTGATTTTAAAAAACATAGAACGCCCTTCTAAATGATTGTCCCGAAAGACTAGCTACGCCACCGGTATCATTAGATTATATTTACTAACTTATAAGACACCAAAAAAGCTGATTAAAATTTAATTTTCGAAGTTTTAATATGTAGATATATAACAGTATAGCAAATCAAAATTGATTCACTAAGCCTAAATTCCTTAAATTTTGATTATTTATCTTCTTCTTCATCCAGCCCTTTGCGTCCACTGCTGGACATCGGCCTCCCTCATTCTTGTCCATTGTGCTCTATCTTGAGCGATTTGCATCCAATTTGCTGCAATTCTCTTGAGATCGTCAGTCCAACGAGTAGGGGGTCTGCCTCTACTTCTTTTGTCTAATCTCGGCCTCCACTCGAGTAATCTCTTCGTCCACCTTCCATCACTGATTCGGGCGACATGTCCGGCCCAGTTCCTTTTGAGTATGGCAATTCGGGAAATTACGTCGGTAATTCCTGTCTTTCGTCTCAGGTCTTCATTTCTAACCTGGTCACGCAGCGATATACCTAGCATTGACTTTTCCATCTTTCTCTGAGCTATTTACAGCGTTTTAGAAGTTGCTGTTGTCAATATCATAGTTTCGGCACCGTTGGTCATAACTGGTAACACACATTGGTCAAATGCTTTACGTTTTAAAGAAATTGGTATATCGCTTTTAAAGATGTCTTTAAGTGTTCCATAGGCTGCCCATGCGAGATTTACTCTTCTCCGTAGCTCGCATGTTTGATTATCACTTGTGATCTTTATTTCGTGTCCAAGGTACATGTACTGTACACCCTGTCGGACTCCTCTGCCAATTGGGATATGATCCGTGTTTCTGTGTAGTTTCACCGACATAGTTGCATTCCTGTATATATTGTAAATTAACTTTGTATATCGATAGTCAATGCAGCATGCTTGTAATGCTTCCTTTTATTTATTATTTATATATTTTAGAAAATTATTCATCACTCTTTTTTGTAAATCATTTGTTAGTATACGATAAATATAACAAATTTATCTTTAAGTATATAATTTACATATGTTATTATTAATACTCAATGAAAATTTAAATTCTACACACAGTCTGCATTCCTACAAACATAACCAACTCGATATCTATGCCAGACTATGCCTAGTTAAATTTCAAAACATGTGTAATGACAACATAAAAAAGAAATAATTTATTACTGTTATTTTAATCTGTGTCCTGTAATAAAGAGAAATAATGACATTTATAAAGTCTAAAATTACAGAAATTTACGGTTTTCTAATACCGGCAATTTGCTTAGATTAAAATTAAGCATTTTGCTTAGTAATTGATTTTAGAGGCCATACTTGTATTGGGATATGCTGATATAAATTTAATTTACGTTTAATAAGGTACTTTTTTTCGAATGATTTATGTATTCGTTGTGCAATATGTACACCTGGGGGGAATAAGATATACTAGGTGATACAGAAAATTAAGTTAATGAGCCCTGATGCAAATGTATAAATAGAGATTCAAAATGGAATCATGGAGAATGTCCAAGAGTCACATCTATTTAGGCCACGTCATGAAACTGGGCAAAGAAAATCAAACGGCGGAAATAACAAGAAAAATAGGGCTGACATGGGCTGCCTTTGGAAAGTTGCAGTACGTATTAAGAGATAGAAACACACCAATCAACCTTAAACGGAAAGTGTATAACACGTGTGTCTTGTCTCTTGCTACTTACAGCATGGAAACGATAACACTAACCAAACAAAACGGAAATAGGCTCCGAGTCACTCAACGCTCCATGGAGAGACAAATGTTAGGAATCTCGTTACGGGATGAAATACCAAATCAAGTAATAAGATCAAGAACCAAGGTAGTTGACGTGATTGAACGCATATCACGACTAAAGTGGCAATGGGCGGGGCACATAGCTAGACAACAGCCCGATAGATGGACAAGTAAATTACTGCAGTGGCTACCGCGAGAAACGAACCGAAATCGTGGCAGGCCACAACGCAGATGGGTAGATGATATAAGACAGTTTGCTGGAAAAGACTGGCTCCAGAAGGCGAGAGACAGATCCCAGTGGAGGACCATCGGAGAGGCTTATGTCCAGGAGTGGACGTCAATGGGCTGGGAAAGAAGAAGAAGAAGAAGGTGATACAGAAAAAGGAACTCAGAGAAATAATAATGGTATTAGAAGAAATATTTGATGGATTTATGGATATTGTTGAACAGTTTACTAAATTTTGTAGCCAAAAATACGGAACGTTAGGTAGAATGATCAGTAGTGAACATACTCATTGACTCATCTAGACCACTGGCCTCTACTATGGACCCCTACTCTTGTCGGCTATTCCAGCCAAAAAATGGCAAATCATGGGCGAAAAAGTGCGTTTCTGCACATTGGGCTCCAGTCATATTTTTGGATTGTGAACAGATAAGGACATGCGCATAAGCGACTTCTTATTATCGATCGGTTGTTTCATAACGCCATCCGTAAACAGTACAGTATCGGCTCATCATAATTTTTGTGTTTATTTTTGCCTTGTGAGTTGCTTGCGATTTAGACGGATTTATATAGATGCCAAAAAATTTTTAAAAATTATGTAAGATGGCAATAGATTTTTATTCCTTAATAATCATTTTTTGACCATGTTTTAATGGAAAATCAAAGATCAAAATTAATTAAGAGTATTAGATTTGTGTATACAAAATTAAGGTTTTTTAGTTTTGCAAAGAAACAAACCGAGAAACAGAAAACAGGAGAATTTATAAGAAAAAAGTTTTCCAAATTAGTTTGGCTTGCAAGCCAATATTTTAATAAAAATGTGTTTATAACTTATTTGTATTATTTTCCTTTTTCTTCATAGAGTAAACAAATAGTGTTTATAACGTTTATGAATTTACAGTCTGTCTGTGAATTACATTTTTTCTGTAAATTTAATTTAATACATATTTTAAACAGAATTTTAGTTACATATTGGCTGTGTTTTCGTATCACATTAAATTTCCAAAACATGTAGTATCATATATTTTTAGCACTTTCCAAATGTTTATCAAAACATAAACTGAAGTTTGAAGTAGTAATTTCTTTAAAAAATATTCTGAAAATTTGTATAAAAAAGTGCATTCATCAATATGTCAAGAGAATGGTACAAGCAAATTTTCATAATCTATTGCATTACTTACATAAATAAAAACTAAGGAATCATTTCAAATATATTTATTTGGTAGCACAAATAAGTATAAATATGAATAAAAACATGTATTCTCGAAGTGAAGTTGATATATTTTAAAACAGATATACCTATAACTTACAATGATTATAATGCATCATTATTTTGTTATATACATAAAATATTTCAATAGGTTTCTATTCTGGCCAGAACTGAATATTGGCTCTATAATTTCTAAGCTCTATTTTAATTAGTTTTTCAACTTGCCAACGAGTTTTTTCCATTTGCTAATTTTTTTTTCTATCCGGTTAAGTTCTGGATGATACGGTGACAAGCATACAACACAATGTCCATATTCTTGCATAAACACATCCAGCTTATATTTAACCGATATTTCCACCCAACCTAGATTTTGTTTTCTCCAGCCATTCTATGATTTATTGTTTTCTACGTCTGAAGATTCAGGACATGACATTAAGAAGCATTGTTCACTATTAATACTGATTTTGGAAGCAAATTAAGATTAAGTTATGTTCATACTATTTTATGAAATTATCATGATTCATGTTGTTGTCATTGTAATCCTCACTTTTATATCATCCAATTACAGATTCCTTAATATATTAACGGAAGCAAAATATATAAAATAAGTTAGACAAATTTGAATTTCTTTGTTGGTACGTTTGTTAATTCACCCCCAACAATGAGCTTGTTTACTTATTTTATTTTAAGTGACATTTTTATCATTTTGTCAAAAAAATTAATGCTGTGCGAAAATATATTTACAGCAGAAAAATATTAATATATAAAATTATTTTTAAATACTGCATATCCTTTGAAAAACCCATTTCGTATCAATATTTTTTCAAAAAATGTAAAAAAAAGAAATGAAGAAAAAAAGGTCATATATTTTTTCATAATTAGAGAATAAATTGCCGGACCTTAAAAAAGTTAATCAGTCACTCCCACCCCACAACAAAAAAGTAGTTTAGACAAATAGTAAGACCCATTTTCTTCACAATTTTACTTTCCCAGTATAAGAAAGCACTGAACTAACTCCCATCGGTACAAGCACTGATCGGATTATTCATTTCTGCTTCAGATATTATTTGTGTTCATATGATGTGACGCCCAGAACAAGAAAATTAAATGAGACCTATTTCTTTAGTAAAGTTTGCAACTCTAATAACTTGCTTCATTCAGACACCATTTATGATTAACTAAACTAACTAAGTAGATTTTCGAAGTTCGGTCCTGTCGATGGTCAGCTGATCATTTTGCAGTGCGCATGTCAGCCGTTGTTCTACGTGTTTACGTAAATGAGCCATTTTTGAAATCGAACTCTGCGGATCGAGTAAATATATTATATCTGTGATCTAGACAGATCTAATGAATATAATTCCCTCTTGAGGTGACCTATCCATGCAACCTGAATTTCATCTGGAAGTGATGAACGCATATCTTATGTAGAATAGATTTGTTGTCCAATGTAGTAAATGACTTTGGCCTTCTTCAGTCGTGGATATAGTGTAGTTTAAAGCAATTTTTTTGTTATTTTTAAATATTGTAGATTTTATGTATAATTTATTAATATTTAGTTTAAAATATATCCTAAGATTAACTAATTATATCACAATTTCAAACGAGTACATAAACATATCCATAATTTAAAACAAACAGAAACTATTTTGCAATAACTTCTTGATTTTATTTAAATTGTTCGTAAATTAGACATTGCTGATAGGTTACACCTTATTAAAATAAATATATGAAAGCTACATTAATTTAAAATACCATATTTGTATAAATCCCCTTATCTAGAAAATGTAAAGAATTATCTTCACGTTTTCTATGTTTATTGTGTTTATTTATTTGATCTAAGTCCATTTTAAATGCATGCAAAGTACTTTACTTAGCTCATTCAACGATTTAATAATTTATATAAACTGCGTGCTCTCTCTGTTGTCATAAATAAATTCATTACCAAGTTCTATATTTGTATATAGCGCCAATAAAAATTACACTTTCTTAAGTGTCGCAATTTTCTTAAAAATATTCTTAATTGAAAATTTTATTGCTTAATAAATTTTTTGTAATTTAAAGTTTTTGAAATATGAAAATAATCTATAACATATTTAAGCACAAAACATCTTTGATTTGTTATTCCATTTATTACACTGAAGGCAAGTGGAACCTGGAGCAAAGTAGAACCTAAAGTTAACGTGGATAATTTTAAGATTGTCACAACTGTACTGCTATCTATATTTATTAATTTGGTAGGTTATCTAGCGTATTAGTAGTTCTTTCCCAATCATTCAAGAGGTGGTATCAGGTGGTTCGAAAACTCCAGGGATTAATATAATATATACACAATTTTTTGGCAAAATTCGACTTTATTTGTCAGCATAGTGTCCTTCAAGTGTGATACAATAATTCCAACGCCGCTCTAACATCTATATGCCTTTCTTATAGAACGATTTGTACAACCCTTTAAAATATGCTTTAGCTTCAGTGATCACCTCTTCATTGAAGCCATATCTCTTTCTGGCGAGCATTTTCTCGAGGTTTACGAACTGGTATTAGTCGCTGGGAGCCAAATCTGGAGAATACAGTAGACGCGGAAGCAATTCGAAGTGCCATTTATGGTAGGTCACTCGCGACAGTCGTAGACAAAAGTATAGCCTTTAAGTAAGTACCAAAAGTTAAAGATTCTCAGGCCTTAAGAATTTTGTTTTTGTACGAGACTGTACCGAACACACGTTAACTTTCAGTATACGGACACATTCTTATACAGTAATAACTTTAAATATAATAAATCTGGCAGTGCCGCAAATGTCTAGACTGAATGGTGTGTATAGTAACGTTCCTATAGTGTGAGTCTCATACCTATACAGTTTGTTATGTTGACATCCCAACACATTGAGAAAATAAATAAAAATATCAAGAAATATATTTAAAAAAATGCACATTTTGAAGAACTAACCTAATTAATTTAGGTTTGAATTATGGCGCGTTGCCAAGTTGTGATCACTGTACCCCACTAGGCGTCAAATGTTTTCAAATTATTTTTATTTAGAAAATGTGTATTTTCTAAACAAAACGGTTAAGAAATTACGTTTTTTTCTAAAAAATTCATAATTTTTGGATCTACGTTGCATTAGTTTTTAAAAAATATGGTAAACACCTTTTTTGAGATATTCCAAAATGTATTGGTATTTCGTTATATGTAGTGACCTCCAGCATGTTAATTATGCATATTTTAATTGTTAATACTTTGTCTCACAGACAATTAAAAAATTTCGTTTTTTTTTTAATTAAATACATGACACGTTTGTAAACTATATATTCAAATTCGATCACATTCCTAAGAAAAGTCGTTTGAGTGAACTACCTTAACGAGTACTGACCAAGATAGGTGTCGATTACGCGATGTTGCCAATTTGCATTGGGATATTGTGTTTTGTTGTCTGGATGTAGCAGTCAAAGAATGTAAAATTACTTTATAACAAATTTTATGCTTATATTTCTAGACTTCAAATATTTTATTAAGTTTCAAACAACTATAAGTAAACATTAATTTATTATAACATCTGATTATTGAAAGTGATTGATGTAATTTTTAGATATGTTGAAGTACCTTACGATCAATGAGTGCTACAAAAAATATAGACATAAAAAATCTTTGATAGTTTAAAAGTTAGAAACGAAAATCTGAAAAGAGGAAATTGTGGTCTAAGTAAAGATAGTACTGAGGAATGTAAAAAATGCGTTCTAATAGTTATGTAATAGATGCTAATAAATGCATTATTTGAAAAGAAACATCGTATAAAAGAAATTTTAATTACATCAAATAGAATCATGGACACATACTGAAAAACATAGATGGCTTCCCGATTATTTTAAGTTCGCATTTTCAACAAAACTGTGTTATATGGAAAGTATTAAAATAAAAAAAAAACGAAGCAACGCATTAATACATGCAAGATTAATTATAATAACTGTAGATCCTTATGCTATTGTATTGTTTATTTTATGATTAGATCCTTATAATTAATAAATAAAAATAGATATGTAATAAAATGTGTTTAAAATATTAATGCAATGATCAGCGAAAACTATAATGGATAATGTGCGCTAGGTGAGAGCCTGTCAGTAGACTTCCATTTCCCATTCCACATAGGATGAAGGATTCCCAATAAAAAAAACTATGAAAGCTAATGAATAGATTTCATAAAGGATACCCATGTAATTTTCTATGAAAGGTCCCGCGAAACTTAAAGAAAAGTACTTGAAAGATTAATCAAATGGCAACAAAAGACCCTCTATTCCTCTTGCACATGCAGTTGACATGAGGAAAACATACGAAAGTATGTCCCTAATTCTAAATACAAAAAGCTATGATACCTTTAAGTTTTATTACAATACAATAATAAACTTTTATGGAGCTGTCTCTCTATCGGTTACGAAAACCCACTAAGCTCCTCGACTACTTGGTGAAAAACCGTTACAGAATTCGGATCACGGATTCGGATTCAACACATCGAATACATGGGGGCAGAGGAGCTTATGCTTAAAGTTACTCTAATAGGAGTAATTTGAGGAGTCAAAATATACATTCCCCCGAATTCGAAGTAAGCGCATCGAATACAAAGGATTAGGAGGATCCAGTCAATTCGAGAAATGACGCTTTTGCATCATTTTCGCCAATTTATGGAAAACGTGGACCTGGTGAGGCCATTTAGACCCCAGATTTGGACTAATGGCGTCAAATTACATAGGCGTAAAGTCTAGTCTGAAAGACAAAATCGTTGTCTTTTATTGTGCTTGTCTAACTTATATACATCTAGGCAAGATGTTTAAAGAACATGCGTAACAAATAGATGGTCTTTTTATACCAAAAAAACAAGCTGTAAATTATTCAATAACTCTTGCACGAAGAGCAAATATTTTACTTACCGACGTAACCACTGTTAATCATTTCAAAATAGCCTCTTTGATATTTACCTGAAAAACAAAAACATAAAATTAACATAATGTTTTAAGTGGAATTTAATTAAAATTACACATGTACAATAGAGAAATAAAATTTCACCTTGGTCGTTATCTCATCACTATTGTTTTTATTTTCTTACAAAGATAGTTTCATTAAGTGAGAAGTTAGTCGAATAAATGTTTCTTTCATTAGAAATAACTGAATAGCAAGATAATGAAGAAAATTAATATCCTTTCTGTGATTAAGACGCCTTTTATAATTTTATACCTTTTTTACACGGTACCGTATTTCTTCATCATTAAATTTTAAAAAACAACAATTTTAGATAATTTCCAATCAAGTTTTTTAGTGAATACCGAAATTAATATAACAGCACGATCAGGTGAATAATTAGTGTTGTTAAATAATATTTCTTTCCTTTCAGATTTAATTTTGTTTTACTTTTTATGAAAGACTGCTATGCATGGGAAAATATGAACTTTTGATATATTTTTTATTTAAACAGTAGGCAGCTGATACAGCTAAAGACTGGTACAAGCAGCATTCCATTCAGTCGTTGCTGAAGCTACTGGCGTTAGCTTATTAAGGACTAATACTAATTAAAACCAGAAATACAAATATGATCAATTAATATTAGACAAAAAACTATGTAAAGAATGCTGAATGTATTTACTAATTTTTTAAAAATTATATTTTATATGTAGTTCTTGCAATTTGTTTGAATCCTATAAAAAATAAGAAAAAGAAAAGAAACTGATTTTTATATTAGAATGGAATCAGTTATTCTATTCTAATTTAAAGATATATGGAACTTTTATGAACGAAAAAGAGAAAATATTACCAGCTTTTAGGCTTTTATTTTTATTTTCTGTCAGGGAAGAATTATAATTTACAGTATTTCTTTCTAACTATAATCATAGTAATCATTATAACCATAATTTTTTCACTTTTTTCCAGTGTAATAGCGGGTCGCGAGGCATACAAGGTCATGACAAGTTGATTCATTAACTTCAAAGATATTGTCAAAGCTATCGTATCTGTAAGATGAAATTATTTGTGCTCTAGATAACATGGCTCGGAATTTAATGTGTTCCTTCATCAGACAGTCGAAAAGGAAAAGCAAGCAGTTTATTTCCTGCAAATTTCACTATGGCTCACTTTCCATACTAGTTTCGATCACCTAATGGCCTTGTTGGTGGCACTGTTACAAGAGTAAAATTCACTTCATTCTATTTAATAATAATTTGATGTCGATCTTAAAAATTTCATAAAAAAATGTATTCTATTATTTTTCGATTTTTTAGCGCTTTATTAGAAGAATTTTTTTTATAAAAATTTTATTTTGCGATTTTCAATTTTAAACTGGTTATGATATTCTAACGGACTTTGTCGCCGTGCACACTTCATTGTATTAGTTTGTGTGCAAGATCCGTAATCTCCTGGTATCGGCGCAAAGGTCCATATCGGCTTTTGTGGACAGTTTAGTTTCAGACGTTGTTGATGTGATTTGAATTGTTTGCCAAGTTGTTAGAAATTTTAAAGTTGAATAAAAGGTTAAAAATAATACAGTGTGTAAAAATACCGGCCGTCCGGAACAATATTTATAAATTATTTGAACTAGATACGTCATGGATGGTCTGATATTAACTTTGTAAAAAGATTTTGAAAGTAGAAGTATCATTCTATAAGCCAATATTTTCATTTTGCATTAAAAAGGCTGCGCAATCTATGAAAATTGCACCTGGTTTTGGCACGCACAAAGTACATATAAATTACTATTAATTCGCTAAGAACCAACGCTACAACTTGAAAGATAAGACGAATTTTTAAAAAGAGGCCAATTTTTCCGATTTTTCCTCTTTTTCTCGATCACTGATAACCTAATTGAGTTGATTTAGGGCTTATCTTATTGGTATTTTTATTCTCTACAATTCGTTTCTTTGCACTTTTACACTGCTTTATCTGTTTTGATTTTAAAAGGAAAAAACGAATAAAAAAGCAGTAGAGAGTGGAAAACATAATAAAATAATACTACGGGTTATTTTTAGTGCGATGGCATAGTCGGTACACTTTAGTATTTTACTTTTAGTGTCATTAATTGCAATTTAGATGTTATATCCATTATTTTATCTCAATGAGAATAAACATAATAAAAGTTCGTAAACTTTCCTACATTAAACAGTTAACAATATTTATCATTTATATTAAGTCATTAAATATAATATATAGAAAACTACCGTCCTATCAATTTTATAAACCACCTATATAAACTATTCATCCGCATATTGACAAATCGCCTGACTGAAAAGCTTGACTATTACCAGCCTGTGGAGCAAGCCGGCTTTCGACGTGGATTTAGTACGATAGATCATATCCAAGCCCTACGCACAGTCTTAGAAAAAACCGAGGAATATAACATTCCTATACACCAGGCACTTGTAGATTTTCACAAGGCCTTTGACTCTATAGAAACATGAGCGATCTTGAAATCACTTAATAATGCTAGAATTGACTCCAGGTATACCACTATTATACAGAACATATATAAAAACGCAACTATACAGATTAAAATCGACGAAGACACAAAAACCGAAATAATAAACGTTATGAGAGGTGTGCGTCAGGGAGACGTCATCTCTCCGAAACTATTTACGCTAGCTTTGGAAGATGTCTTTAAAAACCTAAATTGGGATGAGAAAAGTTTGAGAGTCGACGGTTCTTATCTTAGTCATCTTCGTTTCGCCGACGATGTTGTTGTCATGTCTAGCAACCCAGAAGAGCTAAAACAAATGTTTCAAGATTTCAATGAAGAGGCGAGAAAAGTGGGACTTAAGATGAACTTGGGGAAAACTAAGTTAATGAGCCCTGACACAAATGTACACATAGAGATTCAAAATGAAATCATAGAGAATGTCCAAGAGTATATCTATTTAGGCCACGTCATGTTACTGGGCAAAGAAAATCAACGGCGGAAATAACAAGGAGAATAGGGCTGACATGGGCTGCCTTTGGAAAGTTGTAGTACGTATTAAGAGATAGAAACACATCAATTAACCTTAAACGGAAAGTGTATAACACGCGTGTCTTGCCTGTTGCTACTTACAGCATGGAAATTATAACACTAACCAAACAACACGCAAATAGGCTCTGAGTTACTCAACGCTCCATGGAGAGACAAATGTTAGGAATCTCGTTACGGGATAAAATACGTAATAAGATCAAGAACCAAAGTAGTTGACGTCATTAAACGCATATCATGACTAAAGTGGCAATGGGCGGGGTACATAGGTAGACAACAGCCCGATAGGTGGACGAGTAAATTACTGCAATGGCGACCACGAGAAACGAACCGAAATCGTGGCAGGCCACAACGCAGATGGGTAGATAATATAAGACAGTTTGCTGGAAAAGACTGGCTCCAGAAAGCGAGAGACAGATCCCAGTGGAGGAACATCGGAGAGGC
This sequence comes from Diaprepes abbreviatus, assembly GCA_034092305.1. Lineage (NCBI taxonomy): Eukaryota > Metazoa > Arthropoda > Insecta > Coleoptera > Curculionidae > Diaprepes > Diaprepes abbreviatus. The sequence goes on from JASJET010000218.1 coordinate 8,714,143, forward strand.
TTATGTCTAGGAGTGGACGTCAATGGGCTGAGAAAGAAGAAGAAGAAGAAGAAATATAATATGGTCAAATTTCCATATACAAGCTTAGTAATACTAATGTAAAAAAAGCATTGAGAAAAAATCGGATCGTCTGGGTACGCCACTGATACCGTATATATGTAAACAAAGCTCTAAAATATGCCAACCATGCTTTTAACAATGTCCATTTGAAATATGTCAAAATTTATTTATTCCCAAATTGATATTCTTCACCCCATTTTCATTGTATTCTCCTCTATATGTAGTGACCATAAAATTAGTGCTTATACAGACATATGTTTCGAGGTACGAATTTCTAATTTTGATGCTTACAGTAACTCGAAAAGACGGAAATTTAAACACCTATTTTACGCTTACACTACTATGTATATTATAACATCAAAAAACAAAAACTCGTAGAATATCTTGATATTTAAATTTCATTACTAAAATGCCGCCTTAAGTTGCTATTCCACTCATCCTTCAATAAATTCCAGATCTCGCCAAGTCGTAAAGTGACCCCAGGAGGATAGAACTGCCCCTCGGAGGCGTCTGTCTGCCTTCCAAAGGATAAATAACCACTTTACGATCAAGTGAGGACAGTATAAGGAAACTTTATAGTCGTTTTCAATAAAACTTTGAAATAAATCTTGAAATCTTAATAAAAGTCAAAGAAAATAAAAATAGGTTTAAAATAAACAGAATTTCTTCAAGCTTTATGTTACAAAGAACGACGATAAGTGAATAAAGGATCACAAAATGAATTTTTGGATTTAATATGCAGTATGTGGAATAATAAATTTGGACAAAATAAAATTTAAAGTGCAAAACGACTTCTGGGTGTACTTTAGCAAAGCTCCTGCAGAATGTTGATACGATTAAGTATCTAACCCAATTGTTTCTAGATATTAAGTAAATTTTGTTTTCTAAATTTAAGTTGACGCAACATTATTCCAATTTAGGATTATAATAAGTATAATAAATATATCAAATTAAAAATTTTAATGTAATTTTCTAAAATCAGAATAATTAACAGAAAATTGACCCTAACGATACAATAAATATTTAGACAGTCAATTTATAGGGTGGTGTATACTAGGGGCAGATGTATTGAGTTGTTAGAAACTATAAGATATGCAAAAGTTATTTTCCGATGACAAAATTCAAACCAGCCTTACGTATACATTTCTCTATTTTTAACCTACTTCTAAAAAGAAGGGGTTTCTAAATTCGATCGCTACATATACAAATTGGTTCAGTAAAATCCAAGATGACACTTATAATATGGCAGATAAATAAATTATTTTTTTTATTTTCTTCAAAAATGGCACGGGGGAGTTTTCGCAGTCACACAACGAATCTAAAATTATTTTTAAAATATTCAGAACGGCGGATCCAATATGGCGAATTAAAAATTTTACACCTCCTAATTTTGTCTAAAACTGGTGAATGAATGAATAAATGAATGAAAAAGGGGTGATGATACTAGATCATCGATGCTTAGGCCTCCATTGAGCCCTTTACATCCCACCATCGCTGCAGGTTATTCGAGACCGATCACCTTTGCGAATCCAAGCAGCCTCGATAGTTGAACTTGCCTAACTGCGTCCGGTAACAAAATTGTATCTCCGAAATATCTCTGTCTCAGTCCGTTGAGTGATGGGCACTCTCTAAGGATATGGTCAACAGTTGCATCCTTCTTCAAACACCATCCGCACGTCGGGTCGTCTACGACACCGATTTTATGAAGATGGCTCCTGAGATGGCAGTGTCCTGTCAACAATCGCACCACAATTCGCAGCTCTTTCCATCCCAAGGAAAGAAGATCCTTAGTACGCCGTGCACTAGGCCCAGTTATATGTTCCTTAGCACATCTCATTCCAGGAGCTCCCCTCCACTATTCAATAAATTTACTTTCCAGCAACCATGTTAATTCCTTTTTGCCAATAGCAATTGGGACAGGTAATATTGGTTGGGGTCCATACGGTTCAGATGCCGAACCTAACTTTGCCAGATGGTCTGCTTCCTCATTCCCGCGTATGCCCGAGTGACCCGGGACCCATACGAGTCTGACTGTGCAGCCTTTCCTTGTTATACCACCTTGCATCAGTCGTGAAGTTACGAAATTGGACTTCAGTGTCATTATCGCAGCCTTACTGTCTGAGCATATATTTATTACTCTATTCTTGTCTATGTTCCTCGCACAGAGATGGGCACACTGCAGACTAGCATAAATTTCCGCTGTGAAAATTGTTGCACATTGTCCTAGAGAGTAGTATCTTCTGACTCCTGTGCTCCTGCCGAATACTCCGGCTCCAGCTCTTTCATCTTGTCGAGATCCATCAGTATACCACCAGGAGTCTAAAACAAGTATTGGGGGTGAAAATTAAGAATTTAAAAGTATTTTTTTTTTTAAATACAATATGTCGGACAGAATATGGCGTCGTACAATTTTTTCATCACTCGATTTGTCCAAAATTGTTAAGCGGAGGTTCTTGAGGGTGTAAATTATGACTTTAAAATTATTTAAAAAAAGTTTCACAAAATCGCAAAAATGTGGATTTAAAATTGATTTTAAGTACTTATCCTAGAGTCATACAATTTGCAGTTTTTCAACTTAATGGATGAAGGAGAACAACAAACAAATAGGACTTCATGCATTTTAGAACAAGGAGTTAAATCTGAAATTGCCACTCAGTTATCTGTATCAGATCAGCATTTAACGCCATTTTATTTTATGTTTGACCATTTTCAGAAAAAAGTAACTTCGAATTCGTATTGAGCGACCTCAAAAACGTAAGGAAAACCTAAGCTCAGACATCAAAACGTCCGTGGTCACTCATAAATCAGGTAGTTTCCGCTCCTCTACGACATTTTTTGAAATTACCCATGTCACTTATCTTTCAATAAACCTATTGTTTCATAGAAAGTTGGATCAGACGTGGACCAAGGGAGAGGGCGATCGCCCCCCCCCAGGAGCTTTGAATTAAAAAAAATACTTGTCCTTGCCAGCTGCATTGGGAACATGAATGTCGTTGGTATTCCACCCCACCGTCGAGAACTCGCTTTCGCTCGTCTCCCCCCCCCCCCCTAAGAGCTTAGAATTCATAAAAATATATTGGCCCCTCTCTGTTGCATTAAGAACGTGAAAATCGCTGGCACCTCCCCCACCCGTTGACAACTCGCTCTCGCTTGCCATACTGTACTCTAGTGATATCGCCCCCCCTCCTCACTCAAAGGGAGAGCCTGGATCCGCCCTTGTATTGCATTGTCTTGTTGAAACCATATACTGTTCACTAAATCTGGATAGAACAGATTTAATATTTTTGTAAAAAATTTTACATTATGTTGTGCAATTCTATATATTTTCATGAATTGCCAAATATTACTAAACATGAGTATGAATGGAGTGCGAAACAGAAAGAAAACATCACTGCTATTACATGTCAAAGAAAGAAAGTGACAGTTTTGTGACCCTTAGTTTTTATTTGGTAATGAATCTGTATAAAGCTTTTCCTGTTTAATATTCTCCAAATTTCTTACTGTTTCGTAAATTTTCATAATCTTTTAAAAATGTTAAAATGTTACGACTGAATCGCTTATGTGCACCGATCTAAAAAGTGAACAATATAACATTATATCAATGTATTATGCTCCGTTTTCTAGTTACTTAATATATTTATGGCATATACCGTTATTCCATCATACTTAGCCATTAGAAAGACTTCATAAATTCATCGTTAAAATTAATTTCACCAAAAACTAATCAAAACTTCCATAACTTTTCACTTTATCGTCCTCTATTACCTTCGGGTTGCTCGTAAAGCCGCAACACATGTGAACTGCCGAATTAATAATGCGGAAACTTTAATCAAAGTGTAGTTTAGAGGGTCGAAACTGGCACAAAGATTATTGAGCCGTTAAAGTTAAAGTTAGAATAGTTTTGATGGAACTGTGTTAAGGAATAATGTCCTTCAGGGTGGCGATGATAATTAGTCGGAATCTTAATGATTTTGAGGAGTTTTGGATTAATATTGCCCCGATAAAATTAAAAGTATGTTTGCTAAAACTTCTTTAACCTCGATTGTGTGAAAATTAAATAATTAAGACGCTAGAAATTTTAAAAATTTCATTACATATGTGTGGATATGGTAAAAAACTATTTAATATTTAAAAGTGAAAAATAATATTGTAATTTGTTAATACCAAAAATTCCTTAGGACTTTTTGCGATCTACATTTTTTGAAGTAAACTTCATTCAAAAAATTTCGGGACTAATTTTGTATAAAAATTTAAAACTAACGCTATCTGTTACCCGACGGCAGAACTAAGAAATGTCATGCCTTGGTTATCCATAGTGGAGATGTGAGAACTGTAACTTCATTTATTGGCCAGCTGTTTTCTTTTGAAGTAGACATGTTTTTGTCCACTGTGTTACAATTTCCGCTTTGGAGCAAGGCACCGCAATCAAAATTTGTTTCAAATTGGAGAAAAGTGGTTCGGAAACATTCGAATTATTAAAAACCGCGTATGGTAAGGATTGTTTAAGCCGCATCAAGGTTTTCGAGTGATATGCGCCGTTCAAGAACGGTCGACAATCGTCACTGAAAATGACGATGAGGGGAGAACGTTTTGAAGACGTTGAGGCGATTCAAAGGAATGTGACCAGGGCTCTGAAAGCTATTCCAGAAGAGGACTTCTCCAGGTCGTTCCAGCAGCCATACGAGCACTGCAAAATTTATATAGAACAAAGAAGGGATTATGTTGAAAACTAAATAATTTCTTTTTTCTAAATTCTTGTTCCATTCATAGAAAATAATATTCCTGGAATGTCTTGAATGAACTGTGTAGCTCAATCGGTTTAGTTAGTGCAAGCATACAGATTTCTATTTTGTATCCTCACTGAATTTGAAACCAACGTCATTGTTCGGCTACTTTTAGTGGGTTTTATTGAGGATTGAAAAAAGTGAAGTTTAATAATATAATTATTGCTGATATTGCTGATGATGATAGTCCATAATTATATAAGATAGATCGGAGAAAATTGAATGTACCTGAACTGAGGGCGAATTGTGAGATGAAAATTTCAAAATCACAAACATTTTTGCCAAAGTTATTGTTGTCATCGTTATTGTAGCATATTAATGCGATAGTCAGGTTAAAAATTTATAATGAGTTGGGATGTGGGATTTACTTTTGAATAAATTTAGTACGAAAACCTGCTATAGAAATTCTGATCCAATTGTCTTTATATATTATTTTTTGGTTTATGAAGGACATATATATATATATATATATATATATATATATATATATATATATATATATATATATATATATATATACATATTTTTTTGTCAGGTATTAAGGTCATATTCAAATAGCGCCCCTTTTGGAATGAGTTTTAAAACATATAATACAAGAACATTTGTCAGTTTTTGAAGTAAAATATGATTAATCTAGAATATTGTAAAGTTTTGGGTATTTTAAGTATAAATGAAACATATTGAAAATATAACAAAGCAGCTGGTCCAGATGAGATACTACCTGAGATATTGAAACTTTTAGACGAAAGGGGCATCACAACATTACATAAAATATTTAACATGATCTATGAAACGGATCGCTACCTCGAATAATAGCTATGCTCTACTACTATTCCCAGGTACCAGAATTATTACTTTAATGAGTCTGGCATTAAACATATTTCTAAAAAAAAATAGATAAAAGAGTATATAAAAAATGTGAAAATAAGTGATTCACAGTTTAGGTTTAGACAGAGTCTTGGTATGAGAGAAGCGATAGCTGCGACATAAGTGCATGTTTAGAAAAGTCACGATCAGAAAGAAAAACGAATGACAATGTCTTAAAAAACGAAAGAAACGACATAGGTTAAAAGAATATCCGATGTATCAACATCTTATACTGGGCCAAACCGTGCAGATAAAATCAGACAATAATGTGTTCAACTCCATACAAATTAGAAGAGGGGTGCGACAAGGATGTGTGTTGCCCCTCTCCTGTTAAACCTTTGTTCGGAAACCATTTTTCAAGAGGCTCTAGAAGATGCCCAAAAGTTAACGAAATGTGGCTAAACAACATCCGTTATGCGGATGACGCAGTTATAATCGCCGACAATATAAAGGATCTACAACAATTGATCAACGTAATAAAAGAGCGCAGCAAATCATTGAGGGTATATATCAATATCCAGAAAACAAAATTTATGGTTATTTCAAGAAACCCAAATTTACTTCAAAACTTCAGCGTGAGCCCATAGAATGAGTTATCAAATTCAAATATTTGGGCCCATGGTTATTCGAAGAATTGATATAAAACTCAGAAGAGTGCTTATATGTTCGGACTTTCATCTGGAACTAAGACTGAGGTTCATAAAATTATAGGTCTGGTCAATACTTCTTATCGTGTAGAGTCTTGGAAATGAAAGCAAGTGTAATCAATCAATTGGAAGCTTTCGAGATGTGGATATATCGAAGAGTACTTAAAATACCATGGATAGCGAAAATAATAACAAAAGAGGAGGTTCTTGCGTATGTTGGCAAATAGAGCGAACTTTACAACGTATTCAAGAAAAGAAATACGGCGTATTTGGGGTACACCATGTGAAATGATAAATAGAGATTTTTACAGCTGATGATTGATTGAAAGATTTTGGGCAGAAGGAGAATCGGAGAAATGTCCTAGCTTCGGAACATTAAATAATGGACGGGATTACACCATATTTAGTTGCTAATATACACCGTGAATTGGCACTCCATTTTGTAATTTATTTTTTCATTGTAAACACGTTTTAATCATTTTGAATTACGAAGATCGGTCAATATCTAGAATTCAGTATTGTATGAAGAACTTTATTTTGGAAGCGTTACACTATATCGATGTTTGAGTGATTTGTGGTGCCCCCTAGCTGGATCCCGAATATCCAGATAGGCTTCAACAAATGCTGTATAGAACACAAATTTATTAAATCCTATCTTACTTATTTATATATACCTACAGAACATTGTAAAATAAAAGTCTAGAATTCCACTAGAAACATGAGTAATAATGATGACAAATCGATATAATATTTCTATAAGAACGCATTCGAATTCTCCTAGTCCTCTATTACAATATGTTTTCGCTTGGTCCATTTTCATATATAAACGCTTACCCAAGTATTAAACACTATCTATCTACAAGTTTAAGCCCCTAGTCTTTAAAGGAAACGGAATAACAGTTGCCATTTCTTGTAGTAAAAGTAATATTTGTCGATTTTATTTTATTCGCTTTTATTTTCCCCTTTTTAAATCACAACTGTATTTTGTTTAAATGATTTTAAAGATTTCTCGACATTCCAATGGGTATGTTTATTTTGATATTGGACTAAAAATGAGTTAATATGAAGTTTTCGCCAAAACTAAAAAAAAATATTTAACGAGAAGCACGGTTTATTATTGCTATTTTTTTTTATTAAAAGACGTCAATTATCTATTTATAACAGATTAAGAACGGCCTGTAAAATAAATAATATAAGAAAGCAAACTTGGTAGCTATTAGTTTTTTTTTTATTTAAGATGACCTAAGATGCTTTAATTTTATTGACGTAGTAAAGGTGAAATACCATCTGTTTGTTAGTTAATAGGTTTTTTTACGATAGTGAATATTACCTTCAAAAAAGCTTTCGAAAAGAACCTATAATCGTAGCTTGATTAGAGGGTTCAGACTTGAAATAGTACAATATACAGGGCAGTAATTGAGTTGGTTTTACTTGGTTAAAAAGAAATTCGCACCCACACACACACACACACATATATATATATATATATATATATATATATATATATATATATATATATATATATATATATATATATATATGTTTATATGACTTTCACGGATTCCTCCGTGTGAGGTGCATTAGCAGTGGTTATATCCACATTATGCTGTTGTAGTGCTGAAATCACATTCAGCAAACGTACAACTATATGCAACTCCGTATGTAAGTGAAATAGAATGCGAAACAGTGAATACAAACTTCGCTCCATCATATCCTTTCTGTGTTAGAGGTTGCACAGTTAGAATAAATTGTAGTAAAATACAATTCATCCTATTCCACCACCATCGAGATGGTGGCCTACCTGTACCACCATACCGAGAAGAAAGTCAAAGCTTACCCTCCCCGCCACAGTGATACGGCAGAGATACATGTTTCGTCTCTCACTAGACTCATCAGGGTACCGACATGCACCTGGCTGTGCAAAGGACAGATCGGAAGGAAGCATGCAACACTGAACGCGGCTTCACCGACCTCTCGTCGGATGGCTTATATATGTTTATATGACTTTCACGGATTCCTCCGTGTGAGATGCATTAGCAGTGGTTATATCCACATTATGCTGTTGTAGTGCTGAAATCACATTCAGCAAACGTACAACTATATGCAACTCCGTATGTAAGTGAAATAGAATGCGAAACAGTGAATACAAACTTCGCTCCATCATATCCTTTCTGTGTTAGAGGTTGCACAGTTAGAATAAATTGTAGTAAAATACAATTCATCCTATTCCACCACCATCGAGATGGTGGCCTACCTGTACCACCATACCGAGAAGAAAGTCAAAGATTACCCTCCCCGCCACAGTGATACGGCAGAGATACATGTTTCGTCTCTCACTAGACTCATCAGGGTACCGACATGCACCTGGCTGTGCAAAGGACAGATCGGAAGGAAGCATGCAACACTGAACGCGGCTTCACCGACCTCTCGTCGGATGGCTTATATATGTTTATATGACTTTCACGGATTCCTCCGTGTGAGATGCATTAGCAGTGGTTATATCCACATTATGCTGTTGTAGTGCTGAAATCACATTCAGCAAACGTACAACTATATGCAACTCCGTATGTAAGTGAAATAGAATGCGAAACAGTGAATACAAACTTCGCTCCATCATATCCTTTCTGTGTTAGAGGTTGCACAGTTAGAATAAATTGTAGTAAAATACAATTCATCCTATTCCACCACCATCGAGATGGTGGCCTACCTGTACCACCATACCGAGAAGAAAGTCAAAGCTTACCCTCCCCGCCACAGTGATACGGCAGAGATACATGTTTCGTCTCTCACTAGACTCATCAGGGTACCGACATGCACCTGGCTGTGCAAAGGACAGATCGGAAGGAAGCATGCAACACTGAACGCGGCTTCACCGACCTCTCGTCGGATGGCTTATATATGTTTATATGACTTTCACGGATTCCTCCGTGTGAGATGCATTAGCAGTGGTTATATCCACATTATGCTGTTGTAGTGCTGAAATCACATTCAGCAAACGTACAACTATATGCAACTCCGTATGTAAGTGAAATAGAATGCGAAACAGTGAATACAAACTTCGCTCCATCATATCCTTTCTGTGTTAGAGGTTGCACAGTTAGAATAAATTGTAGTAAAATACAATTCATCCTATTCCACCACCATCGAGATGGTGGCCTACCTGTACCACCATACCATATATATATATATATATATATATATATATATATATATATATATATATATATATATATATATACCGGGTGTCAACGAATCTATTAGACAAGTCATAATTTCTAAAGTATTATGTGTATCAAAATGAGAATTGGTACAGGTAAATGGTATGTGAAGGGGAGAGTTTTCGCATATTTTCCACTTTCCCGCCACTTCCGGTTTTACCGGAAATGGCCCCGGTTTTGAATTTTTAAATGGAACACCCTGTATATTTTAACATTTTTGGATTTCTGAGACAATTCTAGATCAGAATGTGACATTTTAAAAACTTTTTACGTCTACTTCATTTTTTTAGAGCCACTTTTAAAATTGCATCTAGGTGGCCATGATCGGACGCAAACTAATCTAAGGGCCTTAGGTGATGTCAAACAAATACAATCGCAAAGTTTTAGTTACTAGTATGAAAGACAGGAATAAGACAATTTGACAAAATTACGTTTTCATTTCTAACTATTAATTTTCAAATGGCGACCCCTTTTTGACAACTACTTTTCGAAAAAGCATTCTTTGACGAATCTAACGGTACTAATTTATTTGCGATTGGATTAGACATAAGAACAGAAATTAAATATTATTAAGCAAAATACTGGATAATTTATTTACTTATGACAAGTGCGCCATGGACAGCCATGATGCATAATAATTTGCAACTGTTTTTATCAAGTCTTCTTTGGAAAACAAAGCACTCACTTAAGTAGATAATGACAGTGACATACGCTCTAAGAACAGACGTAAAAGTTTCTTAATTTTCGTTAAGTTTAGTTTAAATTTTCGTTAAAATAATGTATACTCAAAGTGAAAAAGTGGATATGTTATTAATATTTGGAGAGTGTCATAGAAATTCAAGAAATGCTGCCGAGTTGTATGCTCATAGATATCCGAATCGGCAACATCCAGCCCATCAGTATGTCGAGACTCGTTTTAGGCAAATAGGAAATCAAGAGGCGGAACAGAGGTTTATCATAAATGAAGAGACTGAGATTAACGTACTTGCTATGGTTGAGGTTGATAAAACAGTTTCGTTAAAAAAAATTACTCAAGAACTGCAGATAAGTTATGAATCAGCAAGAAAAATAATGAAAAAGCATAGATATCGAGCATTTAAATATCAGTTACATCAACATTTGTATATTGAGGATGGCGATAGACGGGTAGTGTTTTGCGATTGGTTGCTTCAAAATCATAGAGTTAACCCACATTTTATCGATTTTATTCTATTTTCCGACGAATCCCGATTTACAAATAATGGTATGTTCAATAAGCAAAATACTCGGTACTGGGCCCAACAAAATCAACATGAAATGAAAGAGGGCCATTTTCAAGAAAGATTTGGCGTCAATGTCTGGGCTGGTATCGTTGGAAACAGAATAATTGGGCCAAAATTGCTTCAATGTCACTAACAGGGGTTAGATACTTAGGTTTCCTTCAAAATGAAATCGAAAATCATCTCAATGATATACCTTTAGCAGTTTTACGGCGAATTTACTTTCAGCAAGATGGAACACCGCCTCACAATACTAGAGAAGTTCTTAATTATTTAATAGAGCAGCCCGCTCACCAGATCTTACTGTGCTCGATTTCTTTGTCTGGGGTATGTTAAAGAAAGGGTTTACTATGGAGCAGCCCCAGCTACTCTTGAAATATTAGAAGAAAGAATTTTACGGGCATGTAGAAGTATAACGCCCCAAATGCTACAAAACGTGTTGAGAGAAACAATTGAACGAGCTGAAATGTGTCGTGAAAAAGAAGGAATGCACTTTCAACATTTACTACACTAAACTTTTAACAAATTCAGCTACTGTACTTTCAAATATTTTAAGTGCGTCGTCTAAGTTATTAGTTTATTTTGTTAGTTTTTTGTTAATTTTGTTAAATTTTTAATCCAATTCTTGTCTTTCATACTAGGCACTAAAACTTTGCGATTGTATTTTTTTGATATCACCTAAGGACGTTGGATTAGTTTGCGTCCGATCATGGCCACCTAGATGCAATTTTAAAAGTGGCTCTAAAAAGATGAAGTAGACGTAAAAAGTTTTTAAAATGTCACATTCTGATCTAGAATTGTCTCAGAAATCCAAAGATGTTAAAATATACAGGGTGTTCTATTTAAGAATTCAAAACCGGGGCCATTTCTGGTGAAACCGGAAGTGACCGGAAAGTGGAAAATATGCGAAAACTCTCCTCTTCACATAACATTTACCTGTACCAATTCTCATTTTGATACACATAATACTCTAGAAATTATGACTTGTCTAATAGATTCGTTGACACCCGGTATATAAGCATGCGCTTGACATCAATAGAAGTTGGAAAAATTCAAAGGGGACTTGCTTTTCACGGGCGCGTTACGTACTTGGCTCACCATATTTATACGTACCTTTATTTATGTTGGCGTTACTAATGCCCAGCGGTGCTTTATTATCACGGTATGTCACATGGCTGTGTCAGGTGCGTATAAATATGGCAAGTCGAGTATTTGACGCGCCCGTTACAAGTCTGCGAAGAACTCGCAGCGAGAGTCCATAATTTGGTCGACTTTTATTGATGTCGAAGGTCTTCAGTAGCAGGCTTAAAAGGAGATAATAAAAGTGTTTGGGATACAAGAAGGTAATTTTATATTTCTATTGTTTGCGAGCAGTACGACCGGGAGTTGCAGCGATCCCTTTTCTATCGGTTTTTGATGCGAATTTAAAGGATTCTTTTATCTTGTGGGACGGGTTTGTAGTACGACTGACGATAGGAGATTTTTTTGTTAAAGTGATGAACTTGTTTAGCACTTAGCATTGACTAAAAGTTGTTGATAAGTGAATATGAAGTTGTGCAAAGAAAATATATTGAATTTAGAGAAGACGTGTTAATAATTCCAAAATTTGTTGAGATATGGACAACAATTTTAGAAAAGAAAAGAAAGTGGATATGTGGGATGAAATTGCCGCAGAAAATTGCCAGAAACCAGTGATAAAATATATTTTTCTTTTGGACTGGTTGTAATTTATTTAACAAATATTCAAAATTTAACGCAGAGATTTTGGTGAAATTTCTGTATTGTCCGCCAATATGCTGGAAATTTAAATCTGCTTGAAGTTCCGATCCTGACCGTGTTTTATATAAAAAAGGATGCTAACATAGCCGAACTTTTCGTTTTTTTTTAATAAACTTGATGACATTAAAACCCCATTGCATAAAATTAATAAAACTGCTGTGTTCTTTGTTGTCAGACATCGCAGGGCGGGTTTCTTCGCTTCATTTCTGTTAACTAAAACGTACCTGAAAAATTTGGATGATATGTTCGACTTCAATCGAAACTTAAATATATTTTCATTTATTTTTACCGTTTCTTGGTTTACACCGCCCAGATGTTTTTAAAAATCTCCTTTGACGTCGGCCGCCGAAGGATTTTATGGTATGCTTCCATGTGTGGTGTTCTCGCTTTCAATCGAACCGGCCTTTTTGAAGGAAACCCACTGCAAGTTCGCGGTAAGCTTGTTACGGGTGCGTTACGCATTCGGCTAGCCATATTTATACGCATCTTTACATTCTCAGTTCACGCACCCCATCGATTTTTTCTTGTGTTATGGCCGATTTTGAACAATCTTTACCCGACTCTGTGAGCGAACGAGGGATACGACAAAATTCTCAAAATGAGCGATATACAGTACTTTTTGTAGGTACCTTTACCACATATATGAAACTACGTTCATTGGCGCACCCTTGTTGCTAATAGTCTTGTCGAAAGAAAATATCAAACTTTACAATGATTATATTAGATGGTACCTAGAGACGCCTATGTTGCCAGTTCCTGAAATAAAAACATGTACCTTTGTAAAAACTATCGTCGATTTGACTGAAAAGATTTCAGTCGAAATTGAGCGTCTTATACTTTTTCGAAGGCAGATAAAAAAAGTTATAATGCTTAGTAATCTTTTTAATGAAGCTTTGGGTAATGGGCTGCTAGTCTAACAAATTCAAAACTAATCATTTAGTAGTTTCAACGCATTCCAAAATGGCGATAACAATTTCGCAATTAGAAGCCATTTAGTAGCATAGAATTTAACACGATCTGCCAGAATGATAAAGTTAATTGGCGAGGCGTCGTAATCCCTGTTTAACTCAAATTAATTATTTTGGATACACGTCCTGTATCGCAGATTGCGGCTCACTTTCGCGCGGAAATAATTTAACCGCTAACACGATACGATAATAATTATAAGACTTTAGCATGCGATAGAGAAAATTGCTGTTTTTGAATTTCAGGCTTATTAAGGTTCATTGAAGACACTGGAACATCATTAAACTTGTTCCTAATGAGTAGTAAACGTTAATGTGCAGCATGTAGGAAAAAAAGTAGAATATCTCCGTGAAAGTGCGACCTTTCAAATTTTATGGCAACCAAACCTTTTTTCGCTTAGTAGGCGTCGCTCGTTGCTCGCTGACAAACTTTATATAAATAAAAAAAAATCTGTTTGAGCAAAACGCTGTTTATTATATCAAGTTTTTTTTTTAATTCAAGGATCATATAATTTTTTTTTATATTAACGTGTAACAGCCTTTTTTTTTAGTTTTATGTCTGTTTTATTTAAATTTGAAATTTCGCAAGAAATTGTATACTTCTCGCCAGCTATCGACATCGGTTTTAATAGAAGTCGCGGTTTTGTCAAATTTCTATATCGGTAACTTTTGTCAATTTTCTTGTCCGAGAATTGCCTATTTGTTTCTGTTGCAGTTTTGAGTAAATAATATTGAATTTTGGGAATACATCGTGTCGAATATTTTTCCAATAATTAGGAAATTGTTTTAAAAATCTTTGGAAATATGATTTTGACATGTCTAATATTGACATTTTGTTTGACGTTCTAGCAGTAGTATAAAATTGTTAAAGTGTAAAATCAGTCATCACCTGTGTGTTTTATTACTTGATTTGATCAATCTACACCAAAATCAGGTAACTGTATTTTTCATTATAATTGTCGGGTTCAATAAAGTAAATTATTTCCACTTTACGCAGGCCTTACCTCACAAATAATATTTCTGACCTCATTGCTTTTCTTTGTTTCAGGGGTCAGTATATAAGCAATTCCCAGTTTTGTTCAGCGTTTAAAGCATTGAAATAATTTATTTAAGCTTTACTTCAGTTTCTGCAAACTATTATCCCAGTTTTTGAAGCTTTATGACAATTCTTGTTCACTGTTTTTATGCAAGGCTTATCCTATGTTCTTGAAACTTAGCCGTCCTTAATAGAGATACTACATACATTGTCGAAATTAAATACGTTTGTTGGCGAATGCGTTGCGTTTGTTTTCCTTTTGGTCTCATTTATCGACCACATACAAGACAGTTTCGTTATTCTACGATGGTTCCTAAGAAATAGCAAAGAGTCCAAGAGTTGTGCTGTTGTTCAAGTATTTCATTTGCTCGAGACCACCTATTGGTAACTGCAGCCCGAGAATTAGTATTTACAAACAGATAAGTTGCTGTATTGTTTAAATTTGTAAATAAGAACGTATTACTATTATGTAATTTTTGCTGTATTATTTATGGCTTTAGAATTGTGCGAAAATGTATCCTTTGCTATTCAAATAGCAATAAAAACAATAGAAGAGCATAAATGTAATAACTATTTTACCATTTTAGAATCTTCATTAAGCAAATAAGTTTTTAAGATGATTGGTCGACACGCTTAGTATTTTTTTCTACCATTGCTGGTCACATTGACAACATTTTGAATCAAAAATACATTTTTTCCTAATGTTTCAAAAGTAATTATTGAAAATACATTGTACTCTCTCGATACTGCATCATTTAAGATAAAGATAAATAAAAGAGAACGAGAAAAAGCTTCATTTGTAGAAATGACATGGAAAAAATTGAGCATCGGCAGTAATTTTCAAAAAATAATAAAACTTTCATACAACTCGAAAACCATAACACTTTTACTACGGTCATTATTGGGTGTTCGGTAGACCATGATGTGGGCCACCCACATTTGACTTCTTGGACACCCTATATATAAGGTTAGATATTAAAAAAATTTTCCACATATTGCATTTTATTTTTCTTTTTGACAGAAAGATTAGATGGAGTTGTAATTAGCCCATTAAGGGGAAAATTTATAAAAAAATATTAACCAGTTTGAATATGTGTGGAACAAAACCTCAAAATTTTACATTAAGAATACCCACACAAAAAAAATTGTAAGAGATGAAAGAGGTTCAAATTTTCGAGAAAAAGGTAATCATTAAAATTTATTATAAAATAGTTTCTTTAAGTTACCGAGTAAAAAGTGAAAGAAAATTGAAACGTCTTTGATTCGCGGAAAAAATGCACTGTTTTCCACAGCACTCCAGAATTAGAATACTAGGCGTAATTTATTATAAAGTAGTATTTCCATTAGGACTAGGTCACACTGAATAGTATATTCGTACTACTGTTAATATTGATATAGTTTTTGATCTAGAAAATAATTTAAAAAAATTAGTCTGGAAGTATGGGAAAGAAATTGCTAGTTAGTAAGTAATAACGCAGAAGTAGGTGGCCAAAATGCTCCAAATTGTAATAGACTCTAAATAAATACTATTGTGATTCGTAAATGTGGGCGGTAGATATGTACATTAATTTTAATCTTATTCAGTCCGATCACTTTTACATATAAATATTTTCTGTAAGAATCAATAGGTTTTTCATAATGTTCAGTAGCTGTTTTTTTTTAAACTTCTGATCTTGCATTTCTAAAATACGGAAGATGTTTTATCATAATCGACAATAGCGTGGAATAAAATGTGATTTTTACTAATTTCAAAATTTTCAAAAATTTTAGACAAGTATACTTTAGTGTCAGCTTTCTAGCTTTGGTTTTAAAAATGCGTTTTATTATTAATATGACTATACTTTAGAGAATTTTTTGGGTTGATATGAAAATGAAAAGGAACTTTTGGGTTTAATTTAAAATATAAAAATAAAGGATCATACAAAAATGCAGTTTACTAATAATATTTCGTAGTCAAAAAATAATTCTACTGCGCTAGCATAATTTTTTAAAATATTTACCAAAAACATTTTTTATCTGAACGAACAGAGGTAGAAACTGGGCAATTGGATGAGAGCCCAATTTTAAAATGAAAATTAGATATCTTTTACATCAAGCCTTGAGGAAAAGGAAACTTTGTTCCCATATTTTTTTCCATAAAAGATGTTGACTCCAGAGAAAACTAAACTTATTATCTTTTCATTTACCTGAAAATAAAATTCTTGATATTTTTTATGTACACTTTATTGTCGTACATCCTCAACTAATCAAACCATAAAAATCTTAAATGATGCATTAAAAGTGAATAGCTCATTCTCGTATCTAAGCACAAAATTAGTCTAACTTACCATTAAAAGTAATAAATATATGGGTATGGGTATTCTGTTGGTATTCTAAGACTACCTACCTTTCGTCGCAATTAAAGAAATGAGATTTCCACCGTGGTGGTCTTGGGACAAAAGGACCCATGTGAACTAATCTTGGTAAATTATTTACTTTAGATACCGTGTCTTTTGTAAAGGAGACCCTAAATTACATTTTGATTTCATAAAAATTTTTAGTTTTAGTGATCAAAGGAACCGCCTTCTTATTATGATAATTATTAATATTGGTACAGGGATAAAAATATTATTTTCAATTTGAGAGCATAAGAGATTTACAAATATGTACTTAAAATAAGAAAGTAAGCATTTAAATCAGAAGAAGACATTTGAAAAACTATATTTATTATATATATATATATATATATATATATATATATATATATATATATATATATATATATATATATATATATAAATTAAATATCTACTGCTTATCAACACTTTTTCAAATATAAATAAAAATATTATTATGGTATTCAGCGTTCAAACAACTTGGCCCAAATTCTGATGTTATGCTAATTCTATAAGGGTATGTTCAAAGATATATATATATATATATATATATATATATATATATATATATATATATATATATATATATATATATAAATATGTAGATAAGTTTTTGTCCGTGTAATTTAAAATAAAATAGAATAAAATATTGGCGAAGCGGACGTGAAAATTTGTCAATCTACATGATTCTCGTATTAAAAAGTGCGGAGCACTCCAAAGTATGGAATAACTTCGGGTCCGACAGATGGCGACAGCGCTGTTTCGTCCTAATATGGGACTCGTCAGGCCACCGCAGTCGGTACAAACCATCATCTCGCCTTTGCATCATATAAGCCATACTTATAATCAAGATACGGCAAATAAGACGACAAAGGCGACATCTCGATGGTCCACTTGATAATACAAGAACCATACAGATTAACAAAGTTTGTAAGAGAACCGTCATATGGTGGCGCGACGGTGAATTAAAACAGAAATATGTAAAATCGAGTACACGAAACGCGCTGCCCAAAAGATAGGGGTCGCATTTTTTCGGTACTGGCAAGCAAGCATACCGCTATTTAAGAAGCCAAAACCACGTGCCGCACCAAACGGCGGTATGCTTGCTTGCCAGTACCGAAAAAATGCGACCCCTATCTTTTGGGCAGCGCGTTTCGTGTACTCGATTTTACATATTTCTGTTTTAATTCACCGTCGCGCCACCATATGACGGTTCTCTTACAAACTTTGTTAATCTGTATGGTTCTTGTATTATCAAGTGGACCATCGAGATGTCGCCTTTGTCGTCTTATTTGCCGTATCTTGATTATAAGTATAGCTTATATGATGCAAAGGCGAGATGATGGTTTGTACCGACTGCGGTGGCCTGACGAGTCCCATATTAGGACGAAACAGCGCTGTCGCCATCTGTCGGACCCGGAGTTATTCCATACTTTGGAGTGCTCCGCACTTTTTAATACGAGAATCATGTAGATTGACAAATTTTCACGTCCGCTTCGCCAATATTTTATTCTATTTTATTATATATATATATATATATATATATATATATATATATATATATATATATATATATATATATATATATATATATATATATATAAATCGAGTTTCTACAAAAAAGGGCTTGTAAAAATGAAGAATTGGCAAACATTCGGGTTGTTTTTGGCTCAAATTGTAGCTGGTGGATGCCCCCAAAATGTTGGTGTTTTAGGTTAACAAAATCTAACATGGCGGATCCAATATGGCGGTCAAAAATCCAATAAAGCCGAATTTCTGAAAATTTTGATTTACACTAAATTTGGTATACGGGGATTTTTGTGGTCACTGATGACGAATCTGAGGTCAAATTTCCAAAATTTTAAAGTTCAATATGGCGGATATAAGATGGCGGACGTATTTTTTGAAGATCAGCCGACTTGCACCAAATTTGGTATACGGTGGTTGCTTATCACGAATCCGAGGTCAGTTTTGCCATATTCAAGATGGCGGACGACATTTTTGAAAATCCAACCGATTTGTACCAAATTTTTTATACGGGGGTTTTGGGGTCGTTGAACACGAATCCAAAGTCAGATTTTCAAAATTCAAGATGGTGGACCCAATATGGCGGAAATTTTATAAACCAATCCTCTATATTAGGTCCGCAATCTTGGATTTCGAAAATCCTCTGATTCGTGATCAGCAATCCCAAAAACCCCCGTATACCAAATTTGGTGCAAATCGATTGATTTTCAAAAAATACGTTCCTCATATTGGATCCACCATCTTGAATTTTGTAAATCAGACCTCGAAATCGTGATTAAAGACTTCAAAAACCTCTGTTTACTATATTTGGTTCAAATCGGTTGATTTCGAAAGGCCATTCTATTTAACTTTTTACCGTCATATTGGATCTGCCATGCGGATTTTGTCAACCTACCACTTCAGCTTTTTAGGGGCATCCAACAGCTACAATTTGAGCCAAAAAGGACCCGATCAGTTGAGAATTTTTATTTTACAAGCTTTTTTTTCTAGACACTCGATTTTACTCCGGCTTCCGGCCGTCATATTGGAACCGCCATATTGGATTTCTCAAAGGCACACTCGGTATTTGAAAGTAAACATTCTAAGCTTTAAAATGAGCCGTTGGTCGATTTTTTTGGTTGCTCCTAATTTTGGTTGTAGCTCTGATCCGGTTGACGCGGATTGGCCAATATATATATATATATATATATATATATATATATATATATATATATATATATATATATATATATATATATAGGCATCAATCTCCTAAAGATAAACGTTAAACTAAATCGAAGGAAATAAATTTATTATTCTTTATAGCATAGATTGCTAGCCTTTTCTGGACCACCACCCCTTTGCAAGAAAAAAATAAATCCATGCATTAAATTTAATGTAAACATGCTGGAAGCAAATTTCACAAACGTTTATTAAATGCATTTAATGTAATGTATTAAATTTAATACTTTACATTAATCTAAATTAATTTATGACATCATACAACTGATTTAAAGTTTGATCATTACTTTTTAAGGTAACCAAGTACATTAAATACATAGCCAGTGTTCATTGAATTCGAGATATATTATCACATATTTAATGCACCAACATTAATATGAGCTCAAAAAATTCTGAAACTACCAGGAAAAGGTGGACATTTGTCCCAGACATAGAATCCGACATCTAGACCGGTTTCGAACTCATTGGTTTCCGTCAGTACGGGGCAGACATGTACATCATCATAGGAAAATTGAGTCCTCTAAGCAACTTATATCATACTAAACAAAAAGTTCAATACAAGTTGTGCCATCTCCCGGAATCTCATGCAATGTATATTGAATAATAATGTAAATTTCTTTAGTATTAGGATATACAGGAATTAATTTTAATGTACAGAATTTGAAATATCTTTTCAGTTATTTTATATAAATTAAGATATCATTTAATTAAATTTAATGTTCAACTAACTGATATTTGGATAAATTGCTTCCAATCCAAAGTAAATGTAAATTATTCACGATTTTTAGTATAAACTTATTAAATTTGATGTAGAATGGACATTAAATTTGCATTAAATTTAAGGTTATTTTTAACAGCGTATGTTTGTGACACTGACAAGCATTTTATCATGTATTTAATTATGCTTGATAGCATGAGTCATAAGTGTATAAGATTATAATTAATTTAAGAAGTTAAAGCATAAGGTTTGTAAAAAAAGGCTGCTAATTTTAGTTTGCATGTGGGCGGCCAAAGAACCGGCCCTGTTAATGAGCCTAATCTTTGAGCCTTATTTATTTATAACTATTTTTTTCAGAATCCCTCATATTGCTAGTAGATAAAATATTTCGAATTGACTTCTTATGAATGGATATTAATTCTTGCATTGATATGTTACAATTTTAAATATAAATACTGACCCATATTATTTATTTGTTAAACTGAACGGACTATAATAAATTTAACATACTAAACATCTATTTTTTTTGTTCCTCACATATTTGTTGACTTCTCCGTTTTTTATAATTCGTAGCTATTCATATAGAACTTTTTAAATACTGAGCTAAATCTATAAACTATCAATGCTAAAAGCATTATTTAATTAATATAGTTTTAGTAGTTTGTATGTCTCATTATAACGAAATTTAATAGTTATCAAGAAGTAATTTTGCTTTCCTTTATTCAATTCGTTAAATTAAAATATATCCTTTAAAGAAAGGCTGACACTCTATTCTCTTATAAAAGAATTCCCATTGTTTTATATTATCATATATTAAATAATTTAACATAAATCAGTTACCCAGCTTATTATTATGCGCAACGAATATAGCTTTTCGGTGTATTCCATTCCCGCGTATCTCATTTGATTGGTTGTAACAATTAGGCATAATGGTGGCTTACTTCAACCTTTAAATTTTAAATGGCTTTTAATTTATAAGTTTAACTGCAGCTTTAAACATAATTAACATAATTAATAGCTTGTTATCAAAAAATCTAAAATTTTAAGTATGTCGAAGAGATTGGGAGGAAATTATCCGAACTAGAGCGGATATAACTTCTTTCTTGTATCCTATCTTGTATTGCCTATTTGATTGGTAGCATCAGTTAGGCATAATGGTTCCTTATCTAAAAGACATTTTTCAGATATTTTCCCATTAAACTCATTATGGATCACTATTATCTTAAATTACCTTTTACAGTCTGCGGTACCATACTTTTATAATGGGAAGTATTTCAATTGCTTAATCTCAATTTTTAAAGACAGTTTTGATACTCTAATATCTACAGGGTGTCCGGTATTTCACGGGAGATTACTGGGGAGGTCAAAATAACCCTACTTTGCCATAGAAAATAAAATTGTAAAGCGCCCCTTAACGGAGATACAGAGCCCTAAAGGAGTACCCAGCGATTTACCTTATCTGCTCTAAGTTTTGAACCGATTTGTATAATTAATTGAAATTTTAATATTTTTTAGAGGCTATAAAGACTTATTAAACCATGCTACAGTAGATGTTTTATATCAACAGAGAAGTCGGAACCGGACTTGTAGCCACATTCGTTGGGCTTAATTTTTGACAGGTGTCAATTTACAGAGCTCAAAATTGATTTTTTAAATACTTTGGTTATTTCTCTTCAAAAAAGGTTCTCTTAATTTTTTTCAATGAAACTGGCGGTTTTCGAGATAAATCGGTTTTTATGCGAAACACTCAAAAGTTACTAATGCCATTGGTTAAATAAACACAAGACTGTTACTCAAATGCTATAATTTTGACGCTCATGAAATGGACACAATATACATCATTATAATGTTGCGAATGATTGAATATCAGCAATAAAATGTTATGTACATGCCTTTGTAATAAGTATAAAAGAATTTAAATTGTAGGATTTCTTTTAAAAACGTGGCAATGTTGCATATCCCTTCTTACCGACTAAAGAGGATACACTCCTCCTTGTTACTGCACGGTTGCCATTTCCTAGCGAACGATTTGTCTCCAGAGTCTCTGAATAAGAAACATGTGGTATGTTCCCATCAATTAAATAATGAAGATTTTTTAGATCTAGAAATTAAAAAATTCTTTGATTCTGAGAGTTCTTCAAATACCAGTCTTAAATAAAATTGGTCAAAATAAAAATTGAGTTCGTCCTAAATTCTGTGTCTTGAATTTTAAGAAATAAATTTTTGATTCCTAATTTACATCTCCAAAATCCCTCAACACCGAATTTAAAAAAACTTGAATGTACATTTTTAGTCTGATATATTTCATTCAGCCTATTGAGTTAACCCATTATTAATTTTGAACAAAATTAGAAAAATATAAAATTTTTAGTCTTTCATATTGAATTAAAAGAAAATTATTTGAGAGTCTCAATCTGCACACTCAAAAACCACCCACTACCAATTTTGAGCAAAATCGAGGGAAAATAAATATTCGTAATTTATACCCTCACAAATCACTCAGTATCAGTTTTGGACAAAATTAAGAAATATAAAATATTTAGTCCGCCATATTGAATTAAAAAAAAAATAATTTGGTATGTGAGTAGTGAACATAACCCGATTCTCTCAATCCCCCCACTCCTCGACCTTGACCTTGACCTTGCTTCACCCCTCTTTGGCCCCGCCCACATGTCCTTGTCATTGACCTTGAAAGTGCACGTGTGCTTTGGCCTTGGCCTTGTGTTCAAGGTTGTGTGTGTGACCTTGACCTTGACCTTGGTCGAGACGACCTTGACTTTGTTGAAGGTCATCTTGGGTGTGTGACCTTGAAGATATGTTACGTGGTTGGGGGTGACCTTGAATGGTTTTATATAGAGTATGGGGCAGTTTCATTCATCAGTTGGCTCTGACTTGTATAGGTAGTACATGTGTTAATATTTGACAAATCATGGCATATGTTTGTGAAAATTGCGGTTCTAAGTTTACTAAGAGTTATAATATGAGACGTCATAAAAGAGAATCGTGTGCGGCGAGATTTAATGAAGTGCCTGGAGGAAAACGGCTCCGAATTGAAGAGTATACATCGACGATTCCGGTAATTAATTGCGCTACATGTAATGTAGATGTTCCAATAAATCATATGTCAGCGCATAAACGAACACAACAACATAAAAATAATTCATGTTTGCCGGTATGTCATGGTGTGCAACTCGTTCAATGTGCCTTCAAAAGGAGAATTGCAACCTATCGGGTTAGCAGTGATATGGAGCATTCCGATTACGTAATGTTCTTTGCAGACATTAAATCCAAGGTGGTGGAACTTGTTAATAATTTATTGCGTGTGCATCATGCTTTAAAAGTTAACATGACAGCTGTTGGCGAGTACATGCTTCCGTCACAAGAAATATTCAGTGAAAAATCCTTCAACACTGCTAATCAAATAATTAGTGTAGAAAGTGATTTGGATGCCGTTTACCATTCTTTCACCGAATCAATAAAAACGCAGGCGACAGAGTTCCAGGAGAAAGATTCAGGTATGGAAAAATCAAAACCCGATATATTAAACTGATTTTTATATATTATTTTTCTTGTTATAGGATGGGCTCTTGTGCGAATTTTATACTTGGAAGTTGGTATCAACAAGTATATGCCTATGGGTGGCTCATCATACATCAAGTTGCCGTGTTCTATTGAAAAGAAAGGAGCTGTCGTCAATGTGATTAACCAGGACGAATTTTGCTTTGCGTGGGCTGTAACATCAGCATTGTTTCCTCCAACAGCAGAGCCTTCACAGAAGACATCCTACCCCCATTTTTCTAGAGTGCTAAATGTAACAGGTATGGATTTTCCAGTAAAATTACGTGACATTAAAAAATTTGAGGAAATGAACAACATATCAATTAACGTATACGGTCTGGAATCTAAATATGAAAATAATGAAATAATACATGAAGTTATTGGTCCACTGAGGTATGCGTCAAAAAAGTTGGATAGGCATGTAAATTTATTGTTAATTACAAAAGACTGTAGTAGTAAAGATGGCGGTGAACATTTTTGCGATACGACTTGTTCAAAGAGTCATTATTGTTGGATTCGGGATTTATCACGTTTAGTTTCAAGTCAAATTAGTTGTCAACAACATAAAATATATTTCTGTGATGGTTGCCTCATTTATTTTAGTACACCGTCAGCTTTAACTTTACATCAAAGCTACGATTGTAACCACATTTTCACGCAAACACCCTCAGTGGATTTAAAAATCGATAAATTTGGAAAGAGTGTGCCGGAAAATATTTTAAAATTCGAGGGTATAGAAAAGCAAATGCGCGTTCCATTCGTGGTTTATGCAGATTTCGAATCTGTTTTAAAACCCATTGAAACGGTACAACCAAACCCACAAAATTCTTACACTGTAAAAAGTTTTAAACATGAACCATATTCTTTTGCTTATTTAATTAAATGCTCTTTTGACGACTCACTTTCGAAATTTGAGCTATTTCGGGGGAATAATGCAGCTCAAGTCTTTGTGGATCGTATCGAGTGTGATTTAAGGGCTCTATACAACACATATTTAAAAGACATTAAGCCTATGAAACCGTTAACGCCTGAAGAAAAAAGAGAGTTTAATGATGCTAAAATATGTGGTATATGTGAAGGCCCTTTTGAAGAGGGTGAGATTAAAGTACGAGACCACTGTCACATAACTGGTGCAAAAAGATTTGGTGCTGCACATTCCGTTTGTAATTTAAATTATAAATTACCCTCTTTTATCCCTATCATATTTCATAACTTAAGCGGCTACGACAGCCATTTATTTATAAAAGAGTTATGTAAATATGGGGATAAAATTGGTGTTTTGGCTCAAAGTAAGGAAAAGTACATATCATTTACCAAAAGCATTTATGTGCACGATTATTTTGATAGTAAATGTGGAAAAGTCAAGAGGAAATATTTAAAGTTGCGATTTATTGATAGTTTTAAATTTCTGTCAACGTCTTTGGAAAATTTAGGCAGCGGTTTAAACGACGACGATTTTATTGAAACGCGGAAACATTTTTCAAATATCAACCAATTTAATTTGATGCGTCAAAAGGGTGTTTTTCCCTATAGCTTTATTGACTCTATAGAAAAAATGGAAAATACATGTCTTCCAAGTAAAGATGAATTTTATGATAATTTACGGGAAGAACATATTAGCGATGAAAGCTATAGAAGAGCAAAAGAAGTATGGCGCTTGTTTGGGTGTAAAACTTTGGGGGACTATTCGGACGTGTATTTAAAATCAGATGTGTTGCTATTGTGTGATGTTTTTGAGCAATTTCGGAATAATTGCTTAAAATTCGATAAACTTGATCCAGCACATTACTATACCCTTCCAAGTTTATCATTTGATTGTATGCTACGTATGACTAAGGTAGAGTTAGAGCTCTTAACTGATATAGACATGATACATTTTTTTAAGAAAGGTATACGCGGCGGCATAAGCCAGTGTACAGAAAGGAAGCACATCGCTAATAATATTTTTTTACCAGACTATGACCCAACAAAACCTTCTTCATTTATAACATACCTTGATGCTACAAATCTATATGGTCATAGTATGTCACAAGCATTACCATATGGTGGTTTTCGATGGTTAAGCGAGCGCGAAATTCTGGATTTAAATATTATGGCTGTTGGTGATGATAGTTTACATGGCTACGTTTTGGAAGTGGATGTGCATTATCCGACTGAGTTGCATGATGCACATTCTGATCTTCCATTTCTAGTAGAAAATATCATACCGCCAACAGAAAACGCTAAATTACCGAAATTAATTCCCAATTTACAAGATAAAAAAAAATACATTGTACACTATAGAACTTTAAAACAAGCCATCGCCAACGGCTTAGTGGTAATGCAAACCCATCGAGTATTACAGTTTGAGCAATCAAAATGGCTAAAATCGTATATTGATTTTAATACCAATTTACGTAACAAGGCCACCACAAAATTTGCGAAGGACACTTTTAAATTAAAAAATAACGCGATATTTGGTAAAACTATGGAAAATGTGGAAAATCGAAAGGATATAAAATTAGTAACACATTGGGAGAACAGTGTAGGCAGAAATGGAGCTAGAGCACTAATATCCCGCCCCAATTTCAATAGTAGCTCGATATTTACCGAGAACTTTGTTGCTATACATATGAATAAAGTTAAAATATTGTACAATAAACCAATTTATATCGGTTTTTCCATATTAGATATATCAAAGACTGTAATATACGATTTTTATTATAATTTTATTAAATCCAAGTTTGGCGATGATGCTTCGTTACTTTACACCGATACTGACTCGCTTATATTAAAAGTGTATACGGAAAACTTTTATCAAACTATATCAGAAAACCCCGAAAAATTCGATACATCAAATTACCCCGAAATTAATAATTTCAACATAATTAAAAGTAATTCTGTAGTTGGTAGAATGAAAGATGAGTTTCCTGGTGATCCGATAATAAGTTTTTATGGTACCGGCGCGAAGGCTTATTATGTAAAGTCCATTAATAATGAATTAAAAAAAGCCAAAGGTATCAAAAAATGTGTTATCGAGAAAGACCTTCATCAGGAAGACTACCAAAGAATTGTTGAACGGGGTGGTTTGATATTAAGAAAGATGAAGACATTTAGAAGTGAATTACATAACATTTATACCAACATAATAAATAAAGTAGCATTGTCACATAGCGATGATAAACGTTATGTAATTCCCAGTTCAACCAAAACTCTACCTTGGGGGCATGCAGACATAGATTTTTACAAAACAGACCCGGAAGAAAACTTAGCAAATTTAGTCACCGTGTTGGAATCATTTCTAAGTCAGGACAGCACGTAATCTGGAAAATCCATATTTCATTATTTGTATTGTTTTTATTATTTCTATTAAACATACAACATTAATATGTAACGATAGTATTGTAATTTTTTTTTTTTTTTTTTTTTTTTTTTTTTAAATAAAAAACATGTATTCATTGATTGATTGCTTTTTTATTGAACCTTTATTTTAAAATTATAAATATAATGAAGTGTCGACAAATAACAAACTGTAAAAGTTATTGTTGAAAAATTTGTCTAATAGTAAATTAAACGCACAGGTCTACGAGTAAATGTTTAATGTGAAACAGGTTTGCTGACAAGATCCTCCATAGTCTTTTCAATTTTCAACATTCTAGAGTTAAGTTCATCACGCAGTTCGTCTTGCCTAAGTTCATATATTGCAATAACAGTATCATCAATGTATCCTCTAAGTTCTTGACCGGTTTCAATTAATTTCTTGCGTACGTAACCTTCAAGTTGGTTTCTGAATATATCTTTAATAACAATTGTTGAGTCATGTAAAGCTTTCTGCGTATCTTGCACACACTGAGCAAGGTTATTATCAACATAATTTCGTGTGGTCGCATCGTCTCCTTCAAGAGGTTCTGCTAAATAGCACAATCTTTTGCTTCCCATGTCGTAATCTCCATTAGGTGTAAGTTTAAAACCTATTCCTGAAGGACCTCGCATAAAGTTAAAATCCTTAAATTTTCTTTTGCGACCGAACTTATCAATAGTGTTTACTTCTGACATTGTTATGTGAGACTGATTTGAAACCATTAGATTTCACCCTAATATATGGTTCTATTTCATTAATAAACGGACTCTGCAGAAAAATATGGATTGCAAAACGTATTTTAGGTGATGTTTAATAAATACACATACAGATTCATTTTACTATTGTTTTATTGAAAAAAAATTAAAATATAACAAAACATTGAGTTTACTTTTTATTATTAAAAAAAAATAAAAAAAATAACAAACAAAAAATTAAAAATTAAGAAATAAAATACATGTTAATTTCTTCTGTACAGGTAAGCTTCTTCTATGACCCAATTTCTTCTCTGGATGGCACGTTCATTAATGTCCTTGTTTTTAAAATAACCTTGACAGGACCAAAAAAAAAATCCTTGAAAATTACAACCTCGAAAACGACCCTGACATTGACGGGTACTTTGACCTTGGCCTTGGCCTCGCATCTAACAAGTTTAGTACTATATTTATATGCTTCTTTAAAATAACCTTGACAGGGACAAAAAAAAAATCCATGAAAATTACAGCCCTGAAAACGACCCTGGTATTGCCGGTTACGTCGGCCTTGGCCTTGGCCTTGCATCTGACAAGTTTAAATATTATACTTAATGCATCGAACAAAAGGAATAAAGGCGGTGTAGTGGGGGAAATGGGCATAAAAGCAGACTTGCTGGCTCGAGCTCTTCACAGTTCGTCAGAACAGCAAACAGTACAGTGCTAAGAAAAAGTTAATTGTGTGAGTTGGAATATCGAAAATGTCTAGTGTACGGTCTCTTTTAGATGCTCTTGACGTGAGCTGCGGTTCACAGCAAGGCATGCTGGATAACATGAGTGGTTTAGAAGTGTTAAGTCCGGGGGTGTTCGAGAACTGGAATGGCGTGGAGCATGAAGATGCCGAAGACCGAGCCCTCAACGATGGTCGCGACGAGGAGTTAGTTCAGTCGGCAGCGCAATTCCTGGAATGCTGGACGGAGGAGAAGGAGCCAAAGATAAATGTGATTAGTGATGTGGTTGTGCGAAAAGCATCGCGGCCTAGGGAATCTTCTCCGAAAGTTTCGAAACTGAAAAAGCTTTTGACTATGCGGAAGTCGGAAATCGCCGATAAAAAAACATTTTATTCGGCGATTAAAGGTGTGGGACAAGGGAAGAAGAAAAAGTTTAACTTTAAGCGTCCCTCCACCCCTGTTCCATTACCCGACTTCCTAAAAACAGCACCAAAAGAGCCACTGTCAGTAGAAGTGGAAGTCATAGAAGGCCCCGATGGACCAACACCACCAACGCCACCAACACCGGCCAGCGTCGAGAATGTAATAGTGTCGGAGGTGAAGTCTTCCCCAGCGCCAGCACCACTGTCGCCGATATTGGGGTGCCGGAAACCCATGAAGAAGCGGTTTAAGCGGTGTTTTGAAGGCGATGAAGTTTCCGCTGCTTCGTCGTCGTCGTCGTCGTCATCGTCTTCACCAAATAAAACCGCGTCTTCTTCCGAGCCATCACAACCGGAGTGGGTCGAAGACTTCACCAACTCTCAGAAGACCAAATTGACTGACATTTATGCCATGAAAAAACGGTTAGTGAATGAAGTGAACGAGTGTGCCAGTGACATTATAGAACTTGAAAAACAATTAGAGATAAAAAAGGTGAAATCTGCGCGGTTAAAAAGACAATTAGAGGACTTTAATAAATTATGTAGTAGGTGTTAGGTAGTTGTAGATATTAGCTTTTAATTTATAGTATTAAGTTTGTAAATATATATATATATATATATATATATATATTGTAGTTAATAAAAAAGTGTTTGATCAAATTTTTTATATTTTATAATGAGAATAAAAATGACTTGAAAATTTATTTTTGTGTGTTATTTCATATAGGCCCTGTCCCACATAATATTAGGTAATAAAAAAAAAAAAAAAAAAAAGTGAATAATCCACTAAAACTACGCAATAGCAATAGTTGTAAATATTTTCTGATAATATTTACAAGTATGCTAAAACATGGTTCGGTTTATGAAGTTAAGGTTCTGTCGCCAGAACTTCTAATACTTTGTATCTCAATATTGTATGTTTTTATGAAAAAAACATAAAATATTGGTTACAAAGTATTATAACCAACTAAAACTACGATCAAATTATTTTGTGGTCCTGAAAAGGACCGTTTGGTTTTAAAACATGCGACTCTTTTATTGAGTTGTGGAGTCGCACGGCCCGTCATCATCATCAGCGGGGGTGGCGGTGCTGTCCTCTGTGTATTCGATGATGAACCGCCAAAGTTCATCCCATCTAGGATCGTTCGGCTCCCACTCCAAACAATTCTCTG
The DNA here is from genome assembly GCA_034092305.1 of Diaprepes abbreviatus. Classification (NCBI taxonomy): domain Eukaryota; kingdom Metazoa; phylum Arthropoda; class Insecta; order Coleoptera; family Curculionidae; genus Diaprepes; species Diaprepes abbreviatus. The sequence continues at coordinate 8,744,508 of JASJET010000218.1, forward strand.
TGGTAGAATCTACCACAGGGCATTGGATGGGTTGTTGTTGTTGTTGTTGTTGTTGTTGTTGAGTCCCTGACATGTTGAACTAAAATGATTGTAATAAGTATTGATGGTCGTATATATAGAGACAAATTAATGGTGGGGGGTGAAAACAAATGTCATATTACGTATTGAGACCAAAAGTTGTTTGTGGTCTCAAATACGAACGAACGATTTAGCTGGGTTCCACCAGCACTTAAAGTTTTAATACTTTGTATCTAATATTGTATATTCTATACATACAATATTAGTAACAAAGTACTAATATGTACTAAAACTACGATCAAAGTATTTTGTGGTCCTGAAAAGGACCGTTGTTGTGTGCCCTTAAAAAGGGCCAGGGAGAGTGTGGGGCTTATGGTGCCCCATCCTCGCTGGTCGACCACCAGCTTGACGAATCGCAGGGGCCTTGTGGGTCGTCGGGTGTTGGTGATGCTGGAATTTCCAGCACAGCATCTTCCGTCGAGTCCGGCTCTGGCTGCGGCGACGGAGTTTCGAGTCTTTGTAAGACCCAATCACCCGCGTCGTCTAATTCCACTAGACCCGGATCATGGTCATATACTAGCGGAATCGGCTCATCCAAGTCGTCCCAACGTAGGACGTCAATTTCAAAATCCACCTCGTCGTCGTCGTCGAAGACTTGCAGGTCTCCAACGTTGTCGGCTACGGTGTCATCACTAAAGATGGATGAGCCTCGGCTGGCGGGTCTTTCTTCCTCCATGTTTATCGTATGAGGGTTGATGAATATATGACTGTGTAACTGACCCAGTCTCATATATATATAGAACTACCCCCACCCCACCAACGGATTCTAAATGTTATGTATTGGTGAGAGCTTATAGAATTATTGATTTTTTTCAAAAACTTTAAATAAGGAATTAGATTTGTTTAGACAATAAGACTTATTCTTAATATTTTGTGAAGAATACATTACAAAAAAAAAATAATAGAAACCTTGTTTGAACTGTTAACATTTTCATAGGTTCTCAAGCATATAACTTGGCACTTAAGCTACGAGACAAATCGTCGTTAAACGAATATCTCGCCCCATAAGTGACGATTACTAAACTACGATCAAAATATAATGTGGTCCTGAAAAGGACCGTTTTTGTGGCCCTAAAAGGGCCTGGGGGGAGGGTGGGGTGCCTACCGTGGAGTAATACCCAACGATATTAACACCGACCTAGGTGCAGCCCTTGGTCTTCTCATTGGCGGCACCGTCGTCGTCGCTGGTGGTGTCGGCGTTGCAGGCGGTGCCGAAGGTGCCGCTCCTGGTGCGGTACCCCCGCACTCCTTACTTAGGGACTTAGAAAAAAAAAAAAAAAAAAAAAAAAAAAAAAAAAAAAACCTCCCCCTACAACTTCCACATACTCCCGTTCGGCGGCCCTAGCCTCATAACTCGAGAATTTCAATTTTTTCGTCTAAATTTTTTGTCATTTTTAAGATTTTCCAAATTTTTTTTTCACCATTGTATTCTACTCAAAATTCTAGGTAATTAAAGTGCTTTTATTTTTTCTCTATCTTGAACGGTTCCCGAGCTACAGCGCTTTAAAGAATTCAAATTACTAACTTTCTATAACCCTTTTTCTCAAATTTCATTTTTTCGAATTTTCAAAAATACTACAATATGTAGAAAAAAGTTCTCTCTTTAATTTCCCAATACCGTTTTTCTCTAAATCTTCAACTTTAGCGCGTATTCAGCATTTTCAAAAAAAAAAAAAATTATAATTTTTTTTACACCATCGCATTCTCCTCAAAATTTTGGGCTATCAAAGTGCTTTTATTTTTTTTCTATCTTGAACGGTTCCCGAGCTACAGCGCTTTAAAAAATCCAAATTACTAACTTACTATAACCCTTTTCTTAAAATTTCATCTTTCCGAATTTTGAAAAGTACTACCATATGTAGAAAAAAATTCTCTTTCTAATTTCCTAATATCATTTTGCTCCAAAACTTCAACTTTGGCGCGCATTCACCATTTTTCAATTTTTTTTTGAAAAAATTTTTTTTTACGTTTTTACTATCGAGAAAAATGCTTGCTTATAGTACTCGATTTCCTCTATAATTTTTTCTTATAACTTTTTTCCCTATTCCTAACCGTTACTTTCCTACAAATTTTCTAAATCGTTGTTTTCATATTTTGCCTTAAAAATTTTTTCTTGTGTTATTTAAGCTCTTTTTTCCACTTAATAAACCACCATTTTCTAAATTCCCGTACTCTTTTCTTAAAGAGCGGGCTTTTCCGCCAGCTTTTTTTTTTGGTTGGGTTTCAAATAAATATAAAACTACTACTTCACTCATTATAAATTTATTGATTCAAGAACATTATTTTGTGTTACATATAATAGATACATTAAAATATAGATTTATTGGTCACCGAACCGTTTAATACATTATAACTAAAAAATGAGTCGTGAATAACTAATGCGTACACTTTAGTGTCTTTGGGGAATTTATTCTTTCTCGTTTGGAACTCCAATTTTACATCCACTGTCGATGAGTTAATCGCCTCTGGTTGATGACTGCAATTGATAATAAAAACGGGGTTTTTCATATATTCCGCGAACGTTATCATCGGATCGTTTATCTCGCGCCCGTAGTAGCTGCTTTGGAAGTTTTCGTAATTGTAATAGGCTGCTGCGTACAGTTTCTTGGCGAAATCTAAATTCCATCTTTCGTATGGATAAACGGTTGAATTCAGATACAGTCTAATGTCGCATACGTCGGCGTGGGTAAACTGGGTTGCGTTTTTTTCTTTCTTGTCGCAATTATTGCTGTCTTGAAACCCGACGATTATATAGCGCGGTCTTTCCAGACTTGTACTCGTTCTCAAGGCCCACACGTCGGAAGATGTTTGCCTTAAAGCTGGTAATTCGTACAGATCCCATTTACGATATGCCATTTGAATACTGGCATTGTTTCCTCCTTTATTAATGCGAGACAGTATTTTCAATTTTTGCTTGTCGTCTGGAATGATGTGACGAATTTTCCATTCGATTTTGTCGATACTAATTTCTGCCTCTACTTCGCCGACGTAACAATTGGTAAAAGTGCGAGCTATAATCATAATAAGCTCTTGTTTTACGTTGAAAACACCTTTTGCGTAATCTTCGGCGAATCCCATAAGATATTTTAAGGGTAATTTCCCGGAGAATACGTTACTTGCCGTGTCTACGATATCTTGGTTTGCTTCGTCGAGACCCCATCCGCACGTCATGAGAGATCTTTGTTGCAAACTTCCGAATGAAACCATGGTTTTTAATGTCGTCGTAACTCCAGGTTTACGAACCACGGCGACCTGTTCACCTCCCATCTCGTAGCGAATTTCATCGAACAAAAATGCGAGGGCATTATTTGATAAAAAACATCTTTTCGTTGCGTCTATGGGTTTAAATTTTCCTTCGATATATATGTAACTTTCGGCGATATCCAGTATAATATCTTGAAAATTAATGGGGATACGGACTTCATCCGAATTGTTGAATGATGGAGATCCGTATGGTTTATACGTATGCTCTTCTAGACTAATAATGGAATTGTCCAAGATGGGCTCGGAGAAAACCTCTATTTTATCGCTGGTGGTGGAAATCATTTTCGCACTTTAAGACCGATTGATTTTAAAAATTTATAGTCTTCGGCAGATAACTGTTGAGATGTTTGTGATCTAACGTCTGGACGACGACTAACCTTGACGTTAACTCTTCTTTTACTTTTATTATGTTTCGGCGGTTCCCCCATCTTAGTCGACAGCACACACAATTGACGATTGAAGCAAAAACCCATTTCTATGAAAGTTTCTTCAGTTCCAATTTCACGATTATTTTCTCGCCTTGAAAATTGATTAGATCACCGCTATCGTCCAAGATGCGAAGAGTAATGTTGTCGATAAACTGACGTCCTGCCGGCATTAACGGCATATAAATATTATTTTGCGGTTCTTTACTGATTTTGTAACCGGGCTCCACGTCGATATCGAATTCGAACAAGGTATGACCTTCCACCGAATTTATATATGCTCCGGAAATTATATTACAATCTACGCGTATGATGCGTACTTTCATTATTTCCACCATCTCGGTTGATTCGTGCTTTTTGTCTCTTTTTAACACTGTATGATTAAATCCTAACATTTTACCGATACTCGCCTCTCCCCGGAAATCTATAGTATATTGGGATTTCAGTTCACATTTCAACGTATTATTATTAGCAACCAAGTAAAAGATTCCATCGTTCTTTTCTTCAGTTGAAATCCTCAAAGCCTCCAACATAGCTTTACCTATCTCATCTATTTCATAGGCCCCAGGTGGAATCTGCAATTGTATCGACTCGGTGGTGTAACCCTCCTTCATGTAGGCAAACTTATTGTTGCTTTCGTCCACATTAAAAATTGAATTGTATGTGTAAAATCCCAGCAATGCCAGACCATATTTGTTTTCTCTATTTAATTCGACTGGTGGATAAAAATCGGCGCTTAAGACGCTCGAGTGTCCTGTTAGTGTGAACGTATAAGACATGACTAACCATTAAACATCACACATCTCGGTTTTATTCTTAGCGGCAACATTTAAAAAGATTCATCTTCACACCTTTTCTCACTGCATTAGATAGTGATGTTTTTATGCTATTTTCTGCTTTTATGCGCACATCGCTGATTTTGCAATAACAACAAAATATTTTTCTAGCTGTAAGATCCTCATCAGACGTAACCTCGTTTAAATTGCTGCTGCTGCTGAAATAATGTTTGCAATCGCACTGATATTTTAATATATCGATATCGCTTTTAAGGTGCTCGGGCAACTTTTCCCAAACGAATGGAATTTCATTTGGGGCTAATGCAATCATCACTTCCTTGGGCATGTTTTCTAACTGTTTCACGGTCATTTTCCTTAATCCTCCGGCTAGATGAAATGCTTTCAGTGATTGCAACATTTTAGTATAGTTATTGCGATCCATTTGCGGTGTTAATGGTGACGATGATGATGATGACATCTTTTACGCTGATGATTCGACAAGAAACTTTAAGCACAAATGTCCACACCAGACTGTTCCAAAATCCTGCTGACGATCGTATGTATAGTAAATAATTTTTGATGGTTCCGATCCCGTTTGTAGATATCGTACCAATTCGATCGGTGGGGGTAAATCGCCGAAGCTGTCATAATATGTTACTTTAGAATTATTTTTTCTATAAGCTACCCAATGAGTCCCTGCACCACGCGTACTATCCAAATTCACTATTGCTGCTTCGTAACGTCGAGGACCTTGTCTAGGTAATAAATCCCTCATATAAACGCCTCGAAAGTGTCCTATTCTTTTCTTTTTGGCATATTTTTCTATATCGATGTTAGATAGTGGTCTTCGAGGTAGGGATTCAATTAGTTTTTTGATCTACGATTTAAAAATAATCCCATACCTTTACGATATGGCTTTAGAAACAAACCATTTCCTTTCGATTTTAAATACAGGCCGGCACCGGTTTTATCTTCGCTGCTTTTTTTTACTGCTTTTATGGCGCGCACAATTCCCGCTGCCCCACCGGCTAATGAACCCAAAGCTGATAACCCGGCAAAAATTGGTATTAATGGTAATATTCCACCAGTTTTAGGAATCGGTATTATTCTCGGTGTACGAACCTTCCTTTTGCCACCTGCCGCTTTTACCGATCTACGTGCTGCCGACAGAGCTATTTTAGATGCATTCATGACATTTTTTTCCAACACATTTTTACTTCCGGCTTTTAATAATTCCCTTCGAACTGCTTGTCGAATAGCTGTTCCGAAACTGGCTTTCCGAACATGTCGATTTTTATTAACACCTTTCCTTTTTGTATGACGCGTGCCTTTACTAGATGTTTTTTTTGTTGATAATGATGATGGTACACCCATACCAAAACGTTGTTTTCCTTTCATGATGTTTGTAACTAACCAAGCTGCTGTTTTTTCACCTAAACTGGAATCTTTCGATTTTACTCTATTCCAAGCACTTTGTTCGAGCTCGTAATCCGCTCGATGTCTCGCACTTATGTTGTCTTTATTATGTAAATAGGCTAAATCGTGTTTTTTGCATGCGGCATCCAAAGGATTAATGCCTGGATCACCTCTTGTTACACGTTTTATTACTTTTGTTCCGGGTCCGCAATATTGATAACCAGGAATGTGTACCTCGAATGGTAATTTATTTATTAACGAATTCACAATACCGTATCCAGTTTTGTTGGAAACGTGAGACCGTCCACTTCGTTTGACGCTCGGCATCTGAATGACAGTTTTTGTGAAAAATTGCCTATAAAATATCAAATTTTCCTAAGATGCGCGTTATCGATCTTAAACAAAAACTTCCTATTGACAATCTCGATGAAAAAGTCGGACTTGGATTTGAAAAGAAGATAATGAAGAGACACGGTCCTTTACTTCCTTCCTCTATTCGCGGCCTGTTAATTGGTCCATCCAATTGTGGAAAAACTAATGTCATGATTTCGCTGCTTACACACCCCCTTGGGCTACGTTTCGAAAATGTCTATATTTACTCGAAATCTCTGTATCAACCGAAATATGAGTATTTAAGGAAAATTTTAGCGCCCATCAAAGGTTTAGGCTACTATGCCTTTAGTGATTCCAGTAATATTGTGGAACCGTCCGATGCAAAACCAAACTCTATATTTATCTTTGATGATGTTATATGTGAAAAACAAGATGTTATAAGATCGTACTTTAGCATGGGACGTCATAAAAATATCGACTCCTTTTACCTAGCGCAAACATATTCGCGAGTGCCTAAACAGCTTGTGCGAGACAACGCCAATTTTATTATTATGTTTAAACAAGATGAGTTGAATATGAAACACATATTTTCCGACCACGTTTCACCGGATCTAACTTTTACTCAATTTCAAGAAATGTGCTCAAAATGTTGGGATAATAAGTATGGATTTTTAGTAATTGATAAAGACAGTGATGTGAAATCGGGAAGATACCGCAAAGGATTTGATAGCTATATATTACTGTAATAATAAGAGAAAACGCTCATTTGATTGTTGAAACGTCCTTTGTTAACATCATGAATAACGCGATCGACTTAAAACGTAAACTAGTGGAAGCTACCAATGCCGTCAGAAAAAAATTTAAACAAATTAAAGCGGCTAAAGAATTTAATGTTGTGGAATTGGAAAAGTTTTACGAACCCATTTCTAAGCCGTTGACAACTATATCTGATGTGGTTAAGCAACGTCAGCAGCAGCAGCAGCAGCAACAACAACAGCAACAACATTATCCAGCTACAAAGCCACATAGTCTCAGTACATCAGTGCAGTCGACTCAAATATCAGGTTTTCCCCAACCTACACATTCCTTTCAAACCTCCACACCTATTCAGCAGCAGCAGCAGCAGCATCGCATTTCAAAAGAAGATATTAGCCAATCGGTGTTTGATACACCCTCGACATCAACTAATACATCTCTCGCATCCGCTGACACCACAACTTCCGATACTTTAAACGCACACCTGAAAGGATTACGTTTGAAACCATCTCTATACGATACTGTATATGGTGTACGTTTTGGTTCAAAAACAGATCATAACAAAAATTTTATTGGTAATTTAGAGGTGCGTTTTCGAAATGGAAATATTGTCTTATACAAAAAAGGGAAAAATATTGCAGAATATGGTGGATCACCGGCACTTTATGATTTGTTATTTCTTAAAACACCCCCAAGTGTAGGCAAGGAACAACAACAATTAAGTGATAATGTACTTTCAACGTACAAGGAAATTTTGGAATCAACGAATGCTGTCTACAACAATTTTAAAAAAAGTGATGGTTTACGGGAGACCAGATGGAACAAATATTTACGAATTATTAAACCTCTGATAATGGGCACAAAATTAGGTGGTACTATTACAAGAAAAAATCTCTCGGAAAAACTACAGTTACCCACAAAAAAGAAATTATCTTCGAAAAAATTTCAATATGTCTACTGGAACAAAGCTAAAGAGTTGGTGGATCGTTTACGTTTGTTGTGGAGTTCCAAAATGGCCGGTCACACTGGACACGAAAATGAAATTATGTCAATCATAGAGGAATTACGAGAAGAAGATATAATATATTAAGCTCAATATTTAATGATATTATTCAGTTCTTCCTTCGATCTGAAACCTTTAGTATTACTAATAATATGGAGCCCAGTCTAGAAAAAATCAAGATTGTTAATGAACTACATAGAACGGCTAGAAAAAATTTTGTAAGACGGCGCACGATAATAAAAGGATACAGAGATTTGTGGCAAATTGATTTGGCTGAAATGCAACAGTATGCTGATGAAAACGATGGTTATCGTTATATTTTGGTCTGTATAAATTGTTACTCGAAATTTGTCTATACCAAAGCCATAAAAAACAAGACTGGTATAGAAGTTACTAATGCGATGAAAAGCATCATTGAAGAGGCATCATATACACCAACAAATCTGCAAAGTGATCAAGGAAAGGAGTTCTATAATACAAACTTTCAAGCCCTGATGAAAAAATATAATATAAATCATTATTCCACTTACAGCACAAAGAAAGCTGCAATTGTTGAGCGAGTCATAAGGACTTTAAAAAATAATTTATATAAACAATTCTCGACAAGAGGATCTTACAAATGGATACATATATTATCGGCAGTAACAAAAACCTATAACCATTCGAAACATCGCACCATTGGAATGAAGCCTGCAGACGTGCAAGAAAAAACACATATTAAAGCATATGATTATTTAAAAATTGTACCTAAAAAATTTAAGTTTTCCATGGGTGACATTGTGCGTATTAGCAAGTACAAAAGCTTATTCGAGAAAGGATATACGCCCTCTTGGTCAACCGAATTGTTTAAAGTTGTAAAAGTTAACGTTACAAATCCACCTACTTACTTGTTGGAATCGTTAGAAGGTCAGCCTATAAGAGGGTGTTTTTACGAATCAGAACTACAAAAAACAAGCAGTCCTGACGTTTATCTAGTAGAAAAGGTCCTTAGACAACGCAAGAAAAATCACATCGAACAATTATTTGTCAAATGGCTAGGATTTCCCAACCACTTCAACTCTTGGATAGATAAAGCTAATATTGTTTAAATAACATATTGTATGACTATATTTTTTATTTAAAATGTAAAATAAATAAACAATATATTGTAAAATAAAGTTTTTTATTTCAATCTTCATTATTAAAAACAATGACAATAAAACATCATACACATAAATAACATTTCAATATTCTTGGAGGGAAGGTCCAATTCACCGACGACTACGACGTTATCTTCAAGGCTATGCCACTCGGAGTGCGTTCTCCTATTCTTTAACCTGCTTTTTTTAGATTTTTTTTGAAGTCGAGTCGTACGACAGTGCGCTTAATGAGTCATTTAAAGGCTGATGATAGAGTATTTTCTGCATAACTTCAATTTTTGTTTTAAGCTCACTATTATTTTTGTATATCATGGGGAGGACATCCTTGTTAAATATGTCACATATTACAGCTGCAAAATTGTAAAACTTTCTATTAACAAAGTGTTTTGTCACAGCATCGTCATCATCTTTAGGTTCGCCTAAGTTGGTTATGATTTTTCCACCCATATCATACTGCCCATCCGCTGTAAGTTTAAAACCAACCCCTTGTGGCCCAGATAATATATGATATTTTTCATTATATTTCTGACGACCAAATTTATCAATTGTGTTGTTTCCTCGACTCATTTTCAATCTTTACTAAACTATTTTATTTTTATTTGCCCTACTTATATTAAATATTTCAGCTGAGAAAAAGAAACACTGACTATGATCTACTGGGTTGGTATGTTTATAAAAGAAATAAAATAAAACTGTGATTGTAACAGATATTTATTTACAGTTATTTAATTGCACAAATACAAAAATTATAAAAAATTAGTTTTCCATGTCTTCGTTTTCGTTGCTCAAAATTCTATCCCATCCGACACTATTTCGATCGTCAACGTCTTGGGCTGTTGCTGTTGCAGAAACCAATTCATATTTTGCAGCAAGCTCACCTGGTAAATGTGGAAGATTGACGAGGTATTCTTTTAATTCTTCTTCAACCATTTCAGCACAAAATGTATCCATGTCTATGGAACCATATAAAAATTTGTCGCACAAGTGTGCCCCAGCCATAAAATTGATTGTATCCCTGATCTCGTTCTTATATTGATCTTTGGTTACATCAATATGCGACCAATCATTTACGCTATCTAACATATCGTGAGCCCTATTTCTTAATTCTCTCCCCAACCAAAATATGTATCTATCTACACATTCGTTGGCGGTCGTCGTCGTCGTCGTCGCATCAGCAGACATCTTTAACAGAAATAATGAACACGCGTAAGTATTCTGACATGTGCAACTATATTTTAAATTTAATTACATCCTTTTTTTCAAACAATTTACATACAATTTACTCCAATGAGCCAAAACGTAATAATGTTCGAGTATTGTTTCCAAAAACTCTAGTGCCCTGCCCCAAATAAGTTAGAGTGTATTTATCTTTAGTTTTACTCATAATATCTACAATATCGTCAGGTAGTGTTTCGGCCACACGTTTTGGTAAAAAAGTCTCAAATGTGCTATTATCACCGTCATCGTGTAAAGCCACTAAAAGAGTTTTACCAAATCGTGTAGTCATTGAAACCATCTTTACAATTTTATACACTTTGCCTACAATCATTTCGGTAACCTTTTTTTTCTCTAAAACCTCGAAATCTTTGCTAAACATTTCATTAATTTCATCTAGAGTTTCTTTTGCAATACTCATTATTGAAAAAAATGGTATATAAATCCAAAAATTACCGTGAATATAAAAGCACTTTCAGAACACTACACGAACACAATATTTGATGTTTATGCCACTGATATCTGCGACTGTTTGAAGTGACTTCTTCTCCCACGAACCTTTATAGCGAGGTTTCAAGGTCGAATTGTAACAATGGTGGGGGTAGCTTAACGATAGAAATAGTGGGAGGAGTATTCAAGGTCAAATGACGTCACACATTTAAATTGGTATAAGGATAACTTCAAGGACAAAATATAATGAAACAAATAACTTCATTTTATGTACTTTATTCATTGATTTTTTTCTGCAATTCTTCTATGCGTTTAACATTATCACCTAAACCTAATTTCCTTAATTTGTTCAATAATAAGTGTTTGTTTTTATATCTAAGAAAATTCTTACAAACTATACTAGCTAAAAGACACACTTCGGCATGGTCCATATACTTAAAAAATACACTAAAGTCCTGAGCCTCCGAATCTTGCATTTCATATGCGTAAAATTCCGAACCGGCTGCAGAAATTAGAAATTCCTCGTACATTTCTCGCACTAAACTTTCCATATTAACTACTACTACGTTAAACTTAAGTCCTACACTCTAATTTCATCTAACACAACCGGATCTGCAATGAACCTAATCAGTTTTTCCAAACAGTCACTAAACCCCAACTTTTTTATCTCACGAACAAAGTCTTGTAAATTTATTGTTTTGCTGCAATATTTACGACATGCATTCGCAGCCTTTTCATATTCATAAGCCAAATCACAATAGCGCGACGCCCATTCTGCTCGACTTTTCATTGCATCATTGAAATAATTATTAGCCGTTTCAGTGAACTCATCGCCCAATTTTTTTACTGTCTCTTGCAAAGCACTATTCATATTATTCACTCATTTTTACATTCACGACACTTTTTTATTGCTGGTGGTGGCCCATCTATATGATGACGATATATTTGTTCATAGTGAATGTAACAGGGTAAGCTTAACTGTAGTTCCTTGTTACACCGATATGACGCTGGCAGCTTATCCCAAATTTGCCGTAAACTCAGCGTATCAACGCAAGTTTTTAAATATTCGAGAGGAAAAAATGCTAGATCCTTCTCTTCAAAATCACACAAACTTTTTAAATTACTCTGATATAAACAAATTACTTTGCCGACTTGCTCTATAATTTTTTCTTTAGATAGTTCCGTATCTGACATTTCACACTGAATGAATGCAAGTAGACTCACACAATTTATAGAACAATTTGCAAGGTCAAAATCATTTCAAGATCATCCCACACTATTACAATGCACAAATAACTACTTCAAGGTCACACACCCAAGATGGCCTTCAACAAAGTCAAGGTCGTCTCGACCAAGGTCAAGGTCAAGGTCACACACACAACCTTGAACACAAGGCCAAGGCCAAAGCACACGTGCACTTTCAAGGTCAATGACAAGGACATGTGGGCGGGGCCAAAGAGGGGTGAAGCAAGGTCAAGGTCAAGGTCGAGGAGTGGGGGGATTGAGAGAATCGGGTTATGTTCACTACTTATGTGCGAGCTCGAAAATATAATTTCTGAAGAAAATTGGACAAAATTTAATTTTTTGTGCGCCATTATGGATTTTACTGAGCCTATTTTGACCTAAATGATATGGGACAACTGCAGAAACTTCCTTAACGCAAAATCGGTACAGCTGTTCCTGAGTAATCGGTCTACATAAATAAATAAGTAAATAAATAAAGAATCAAGTATATCACCTATTAAATCTAAATGGATAATATATAGTACTGTTTCATATCCATAAAATCTCATCAATATAAATATAAAATGATCGTCTGATTCATGGCAATATTTGGTTTGTAAATTTAAATGAATTATAAACGGAGGGATTAAAAACTTATACCCGTATTTTAGATTTGCTATCCAACACGGCAACACTGCATCGTCTCATATCTTGCTTTTTTACTATTATTTACTATAACAAAATTTATTGAATGAGTTGGATTTAATACTTGGAAATTTCTCATCTTGCGCTCACGCTAAAAATAGCAAAAATAGGAGCCAAGGCGTCCATAAGCGGTCTTGCGTTTATTTAGTCAATGCTAATGCTAAACACATACAGGTAAAAATCAGGTTGTTATTGTTGACATTAACAATGATTTATTATTGACGGAATTTGTCAAAACTGCCTTCAAGTAAACATAAATGGTATAATATTCTTAGGCAGAATATGCTGATATGCATTTAATTTATGGTGAAGCACTGTCAAATTCTTCGAAGGGAAGAATACTTTATGCTGAAAGATTTCCAGCTCGAAAAAACGTCCAAAAATCTTTTAAAAGGTTGATCGAAGCCTAGAGGAAACAAGTTAAAGATGATTAGAAAATAATTATTAGAGATAACGAATTAATGTTTTACATGTTTTATTCAGGGTTATTTCTGCCGCGACGTGGCGATAAGGACCCTCCCAGCAGAGCACGAGACTCTCCCGTAGAGGGTGCAAGATATTGTTGAAAACCCTTCAAACAGCAGCGTCACACAAAATAATGTTACAAAATGGATTGTACATGCAACTCTAATAGAACACTTCACCCGTACCACGTTGGAAAAGTACACGCTATGTCTCCGGATGATTATCCCGCGAGACTTCAATACACCAACTGGTTTATACAGCAACATAACCGAAATCTAAATTTTTCTAACTTGATTTTGTTCACCGATGAGGCCGGTTTTACAAGAGATGGCATAATAAACTCACACAATTTACATTTTCAGGCTGATGAAAACCCGCACGCTATAATTCAAAACAAACACCAACAAAGGTTTATTGTAAATGTGTGGGCTGGTATCATTAGACATAACCTTCTACGTGCATTTATTTTGAAACGAAGACTCAATGGTGAGATTTATTTACAATTTTTGCAGCAAAATTTAAATAATTTATTGGAAGACGTAGCTCTTGATAGAAGAATGCAAATATTGTTCATACATGATGGTGCCCCACCTCATTTTAGTTTTTAATGTCTTGGTGTAAACCTATTTTGGAAATCTAGTAATGGGATTACCTAATAAAATCCATTAGAATAAGGCGAAAGTTTTCTCCTCTTCTCTGTCCTATCAAATTTTATGCGTAAATAAACAGTATATGCGTCGAATTTAATAACCTCTTTTTCTGAAGGTAAAAAATCAGTATATATTTTACCGAATTTAAAATACTACTTCACCAATTTGTCAAGATAAAGATTTGCTATTGTAACTCCATTGTATAAGATTAATAAAGAATAGTAATTCTGAATCAGTCGGTCGCGACCCACAAAGGTATTATTTTGGCTTTTTTGAGGTGTAATGGGTTATCAACTTTAAAAACGAAAATTTAATTTTAAATTTAAAAGTAGGTGATAAAATTATTATTTTACTTACGCAACGCGTGAGATATGCCACGTAATCACTGTATGGCTGTCCAACGCACCTCTTTTTATGTCTGATGACATTCGACTAGGGCAAACTAGCTGGGTAGTTCTATTGCTTCTTGAAAAAACGTAGAAGAGAGAAAAGTTTCGCGACGCACAGCCTGATATTCTGCCGAGCTATATATATATATATATACAGGGGCGGATCCAGCCTCTCTCTTTGGGGGGGGCGGTGACATCACAAAAGTACAGTATGGCAAGAAAAACAAGTTGTCAGCGGGGGGGGGGGGGGTGCATGCAGCATACTCATTTCTAATATAAAAGGCAGAATGGGTTCTATTTTCCTGAACTCAAAGCTTTCGGGAGGGAGGGGGGCGATCGCAAGCATACAGACTCCTATACTCTATTCAAGAACTAGAGAGAGTAATAAAACTGTTACCGAAACCTCTAACGTACTTGCTCCAGTGCCGCAGGTAACTGAGAACTGCCCTAAATCTAATTATATTTCATTATATTTAAATATATTTTATAAATTTACAGCTTTTTCTTAGTGATTTATCTTGTTTGCGCTTGTTTTTATATATTATTTGAGATTAGTGAGATACCCAAAAGATATGGCTTTCACCTCTATATTTATTCCAAAATCGTTAAACCAAGGCATTTTTTCCTCAACGAAAAACTTATTACGATGAATGTTTATGATGCCTTAAGATATCAATATCTGGATAATAATGTTAAAAGCTCTGTTGAGATATGTTCCAACATGACAGAAGTTGGAAAATCTACTATGTACCGAATACTGAAGGAGAAAAAACGACATGGAATTGTTAGTACTCCCAAGCCACATTCGATCACAGGCAAACGAAAAACCTTGTTGGAAGAAGAGATGAAAACTGCAATTAAAGGGGTTGTATATACATTTTATTATAAGAAGCAGATCCCAACCATCTACAAAATTCTAATTAAAATCATTGAAGATCGCGATTTACCTGAAATTAAAAAAACTGATCTCTGGAAATTGGTCAGAGAACTTAATTTTTGCTGGGAAAAACTAGATAGAAAATCTGTTCTTATAAATCGTCCGGAAACTGTCCGTTGGAGACGTAAATATCTCTCTCAAGTAAAAGGCAGAGTTGCTAGAAATAACACAATTAATAAAATTAGTAATTTAACTAAACTTTGAAAGATTTTTTTGAATAAAGTTACTGCGGAAAATTGGAAAAAATCCATATAATAAAACAATAAAA